>OX638395.1:11080336-13580336 GCA_951813805.1 Limnephilus auricula | reverse complement strand
GGAGAATTTCTAATTTATGGATATAATCATTGAATTAAATTTTTTTAGTGCTGGTAAAATAAAAATATTCATGTGACTTTTATAATCTCAGAAATTTCCAACTTCGTAATTTATAAACATTTATTATTCAAATTGGAGAGGATGTTTGAACATGGAACATGGAACGTATTTAGACAAGTTTTTTTTTAAGTATTTCCGTAGAAGCTCACAAGGAGTTTGGTATTATAAGGAGGCGTATTGTTCAAACACAAGTACCGTATCACCGGCGCAACTTGTCCAATATAGCTTTTATCTTCTAAAAACGTGCCAGGGCAGATTAGCATCGGGCACAAAATGAAGAAAAAACAATTTACACTTGTACAAGCACCGTGCACGCTGCACACTGAAGGTAATAAATTATCCTTTCCGTGTTAAAATGTCACGAATATAACTCCAAGTGAGGGGGAATAACAATTTGGATTTCACAAAGTAATGGTATAAGCAAAGTGTGCTCTGGTCGGGAACATGTCGAAAATGTGAAAAATTGACATTTAAAAAGCATTATTATTACTCTGAAAGCTCCTTTGCGCGCTTTACCTGAAGAAAAAAAAAAGCTTTTCAATTCTTCAGCCCCTGCAGAAATAAAGCTTTTGACTACTTGTCGGGAGTAAAGCTCTTAATCTTTTATGAAAGCGATAATTTCCAGAAAGTTTTGTGACAGATGGTACTTAAGAAATTAATTTGACACTTTTGTGTAACGTGCATACATTTTTTGCAGATCCCCATTTTTCAAAAACATTAATGGAAAATGAAAAAATTATATGTTCGAATCCCCATTTTACTCTGACGTTAAAATTAACAATTTTGAAAAATGGTTCTAGACCGTTCAAAATACGTAGTTAATAGATTGTGTCCAGATCATTACCTATGTCGTTATCAGACCTTCAGCGTCACCGTGGCTGGCTTGAAACAATGCCCGGAGCAAAAGCAGTGCAGAGCGCAGCGCTCAAGGCAAAGAAACGGCCGCAGGATCGGCTTTGTCCGCCCAAAGGATGTGGAAACAAAAGATAAGATGGGTAATGCGCACACGAACGCTACCCGAGCAATGGAATCACAAAGAAAAAGATCGTAGAACCGGAGATATCTGTAAATTGGTGCAGCTAACATGTGACTTTTTGCAAGGATCCGGTAAAAGAAGCGATTGTGGGATCAATTATATTAAGAGTTTGCTGAAGGGTGTCTTCATTATTTTTTCTAATTAATATTAATGATTTATGGAAAATTAATAATAATTCAATACATATAAAATCTACCTGGTAAGCAGAGAGTGGAAAACAAAAACGAAAACATAATTGAAGGGTGAAAAGTGGTAGGATACTGCGGACGCAAAGTATAAAAAGAATACAGGACTACTAGTACCACTATTAATTAAAAATATGTTTTTAGGATTGTCTTATATTCGTATGCCACCAGATTTTTAGGCCTAAATTCCTGCCTAGTGTTCTCTGTGTCTCTATTAAAGAAGTTGTTTTGTTTTTTAAGTGGTTTTCTAATCAAGAAACTATGAATAATAAAACAATAGCACTCGATTGTTTTTTCCTCCTTTACCTCTCTCTCTCTGGTTTCAATCCTTTACCTCTATATATTTCGTTTTCGGATGTTTCATCTATTTTAATTTATTGTTATCACAAAATTCATATTATTAACAAAATACAAATGACAGTGGAGTTGATAGATTGGTGAAAAAGAAAAACACAGATTCAAAGTATATAGATGGATAATGTAAAATTAAAATATATATATATATATTTACATCATAAAATTATATTAAAAAAATAAATACAATCAAGAAAGAAAAACATCATAATGAAAATAAGAAAATAATGAAATATTTTACACTCAGCAGGGGTAGAGGGTTCGCAATTAACTTTTTTTTCTTATATTTATTTCGATGACGAATAGAAAATAACAGCGTCTGAAACGATATTATTGCATTATGTGCACTTCCTTCTGAAAAATTAATGTTGTGTATAGTTAGTTTTTGAGTTAGGGTTATGGAATAGATGGTTTGGTCGTGTATTTCGTACTGGACAGTGTAAATTATTTTTTTCTAGAAGATCGTAGTTAACAGTATTTCAAAACAAACTTCTAGTATTGGTAATTAATGAATACCTACTAATGAGTCTTTTAAATGTTCGGTTGTTCGGAAGGATGAAATGAGAATTTTTGTTATTATTTAAACAGCCCATATGCGCTCTGAATGTGTTTTTATAACCTGGTTTTGTCTAAAACAAGTCTTTTAGATGTTCGGTTGATCGGAAGGATGAAATGAGAATTTTTGTTATTATTTAAACAGCCCATATGCGCCCTGATTGTGTTTTTACAACCTGGTTTTGTCTAAAACAAGTGAACATTAGGATTTTTTTACTGAAACTTTTATTTTAGTTACTGAAGAAAAGCTGATTTATAAACTCTAGGTTCGCGTTCTAACGAGATGTAACATTAACATGTTTTTTCTTACACTACCTTAAGTTGTATATCTAAACCTAAAACGATTACAATCTGAAAAAATATTATATTTCCTTTATATAAATTCACTGAATCTCGGAGATTTAAGGCTATCCATGTCCGTGGAGCACATCGGTACAAGTAAAGCTGGGAGAACTTATCAAACAGAGAGATTAACCAATATAAAAGCAAGTAAACTTGAGGTTCTCAAGTCATCTATCTTCAGACAAATCTATCGACTAAGCTTTCGAACCCAGACAGGGTGTATTTATCGGCGGTGGATCCACGTATCCCGCACTATATTTAATTAAAGTTTGAAGAAGTGCAATGGAAACGTAACGAAACAGATTGAGAATAGGACGCTTCGATGGTTTGGACATGTAGTAAATGGTAATAGAATGAAGCTCGATACGATGCAGATACAATGAACGAATATGTCGGAGATACCCCATAATACGAAAATCGCACATACCATATTTTTTATTTGGATTTTATATTCTTTTCTGCTATCGTTTGTTATTTTTTATGCTTTCTTGTATAAGTTAATTTATGAAAACAGAATATTAAAATTTTCTTTTCCCACGTTTCTCCACGTTTTTCACACCACCGTTTCTCTCAACAGGTTGTACAACGATACATTAAAAAAAAAATGAGTCGTGAATCCGTTGCATCGTCTTGATTGTTAATAAGAAATATAAATGATCAGGAGATTCAAATAATTGAATCGATTTTTCTCAAGAGAATAACGGTATTTATAATAAATAAGTAGATATTTAACTCTATTTTATGACTTACTTGTGATTCAAAAAAATTTGTTTTACCGTTAAAGAAAAATATAACTTTTCAAATAAAATCCTTAAAATGGGTTTATTCAGTTAAGGCGCCATACACATAAATATACGATACGATACGATTGTACCACCCCAGCCAGGAGCAATCCTGTCCCGGTGAGACCGGTACACCAGGGGGCACTGATTTGTTAGGACTGGAACACGTGCTCTGAGGATGGGAAGGAGGTTGGAATTTAATCGACCAGTATACATGGCAACCTAATAAGCCAATATTGGACTTTAGGACGGGCAGGATTAAAGGAATGGAATGAGCGTAATTTTTTTTTCTTTCTTTGTGCCTTCCTTCTTCTTGCCCCTTCTCGGCTCTTCTTCTCGTTTCTTCTTGCTCATTCTTGGCTCTTCTTGCTACTTCTAGGATGTTTTTGCCTCTTCCTGTCTCTTCTTGATTCTTCGTGGCTCTTTTTATCTATTCTTGGCTCTTCTTGTTTCTTCTTTCGTCTTCTTGAATAGTCGAATCAGAGAGCAAAGGCGGCATACACATAAAAATTAACATAAACATAACACATACATTTAGAAATTTATAAATTTGTTTTTGGCCAGTTTGAATACTAGAATGATCCTCCCATCACATTATGTCACATGTGTTGATTTGCCAGTGCAGACATTGTAGATATCACAAACATGACGCAACTTTGTTCAACACCAAACACAGCTAAAGCCATTTCTAGCAACTTTTCAATTCTGAATGGTGGTCTTACACCAGGGCGATACTGAGAGTATTTTCCACACTGGAACGTGTCACAAATTCACTATTTACTATTTTTAATTAAATAATTGTGAAATAACACTAATTAATCACATAAAATTTATTTGCGCACGCCGGGTTCGAACCCGCGACCTTCGGATTGAGAGTCAAGAACCTTACCGCTTAACCACGCCGGCCGTCAAATTAATTGGGAATACACTGGATACTAAAAGAAACTCGTTTTTTGAACGAAATGCTTGGCATTTTTTTTTTATACGTTTGTATAAAATTAGAAAAAAATGAGCATATACATACATTAAGGTAGAAACTTCTGCATTACATAAATTACATAATAATACTTTTTGTATGGTTTTTTTGGGAAATACAACTGCGATTGGCACTTATGCAGTATGAAGTCGTGGTGGATTCTTCTTTAAAATTTGAATTTTAGGATATTTTCTTAGCAGTCACGTACACACTGGCGGCGCCCCCGCAAACCCAATCGGCTAATGAGCCACCCATGGGACTTTCCCACCACTGGCCAACCCAATCCCAACCAACCCCACCCCACACCACCCAGTGCAGCCGGCGACAGATAGCGGGAGTGCCTGAGTGCCTGTTAAGGATCACCGAGGGTAAACCACCTGATAACCAGGTGATAGCGCTGATAAGATTGACGTTTTAATGAAGCGTCATGAGAATTACAATTACAACCCCATACCTTTAAAAAACAATTATCTCTATGGATCGTCACACTTAGGAACTATGATATATAATGTTTTTTTTACTTAAATTAATTTGTATAACTCTATTGGTCATAATAGACCTGATATAGTTTTACATGACAAAATTAAAAAAAATAACTTATATCATTGATGTAGCTATTCCAAATTCCTGTAATATTCAAAAATCTGTTTCTGAAAAAATAAGAAAGTATACAGATTTAGGAAATGAAATTAAAAGAATTTGGCATTCTCAGACTATAAAAATATTACCTTTTGTTATTTCGGCTACTGGCATTATACCTAGCTCTCTTATTAAAAATTTAGGCATATTAGATTTGTCAAATAATTTGTATATAAAAATGCAAAAATCAGTCATTTTAAATACATGTAGAATTACGAAAGATTTTTTAAATATTTATATTGAGGGATCAGTAGGATTTATCGGTCAAATTAGGAATCCCACAGAGCCGAACCCTCTGATATGAAAATATCTGGAGACGGTGAATTATATTCCCATTTAATAGTTTGGTAGATTAACGTGCTGTTCTTGTATTGTTTTGTATTAATTATACTTATATAATACACTTGCAAAACGTGGATTTACTAGATGATCATTTATATGGAAAAGTGTATGAAAGGGTTTAGTTTTTCATATGGGAAAAACTAAACCCGTTCCTGTAAATCTGGTGAATAAAATATCTATCAATATTATAATTAACCTATTATTATAAATTATTATTATTAAAATATTTAGAAACCTCGATGTATATTATTTGTAATTTAATTTAATTTAATTTGTATAATTTAGTAAATTATAATTCAATTTATCAACCATACTATGTAACTTATAAATAAATTATTATTTATCTGTAACCCACATTTCCATAAATTCATTGTCATATTATCCGTAGACTAGACTATCATCAATTACTATATTATATGTAAATTTCATTATCATAAATTCATTGCTGCATTAACTGTAAACCTCATTATCATTAATTATTATATTATCAGTAAACGTACTTCATTACCTTAAATTATATAATCTGCATACTTCACCCGCCATAACACAGGGACATCAACACAGTTGATACCCCGACAGAAGTTGATCCTCCGGACAGTGGTTCCCTCTGCCAGTCGATCCCTCGGACACTTGATGACACAGATGTTGTACTTCCTTATTTGTGACTTGTGCAGAGGGTATAAATATACGGCCGTGTAACAAAAATCGGTACACTTATATCTGCAAGCTTCTTGGATGCAAATCGGAATTACAAATATTTTTGCTACCAATAATGCCTAGTTTCTGAAGGAGTGTGCGGAGAGGATATACCACCGAATAACAAAATACGATATATGCTGTATTATGTGCGCAGTCGGCTTAGGGAAAATACGATGTACTTACCTATATGTAATATAAATAAGTATTCTCGATGGGATATGCAGACAGAGTATAATAACATACAAAAAATTAAAAATTTTTATATTTATCATTTTCAATATCAAAATGTATTCGTATATCTAAACCAACTGAAGAAAACACAAATAAATTTTCTTTTAATTTTAGTTATACTAGCCTATATTTTCAGGTATTTGATATTTGTTCGGTGTTCAGTTCGTGATTACTTATGTTCTCGTGTTCCAATTACTGTTATGCTGGGGCCGCATCTGCGCCTATCGTCCCGAAGTAATGCGTGCCGATACTTCGTACGTTTGAAAAATTGAAAAAAAATAATCCGTTTACGTAGAGAATATTCGCGACGAGAGCCGATAATGGCCGGTCACATTTGCGTGTATCGTGTCATAACACGAAGCTTCGTGACGATACACGCAGGTGTGGCCCAAGCATTATTGTAAAATTCATAAATATTTTATGCTGTTCAATGAAAAAAATTAACAAAATGTTTAACAAAATATTCGACAAAAGCTAAAACACTAGGGCAGGGCCAAAACGTTTTTTTTGTTTCTATCTGTCACGGAAAACCAAAACATTGTGGCCAGGACCTAACCATCCACAAAATGCATACACAATTTCGTCGGAGGAGACGCCGCTTTAGTGAGTCGCTTCGTTCGTTAATACACGCATCCTAAAACACGTCCCTTTTGAATCACTAGATAAACGAGTATTAACTTATAGGAATCCACTGATCACAATTTATTCCTAAACCAATTAATTTATTTTGAGGCTAGATATGACCTACATATTTTGTGTCCTTCATTTTCCAAGTTGCTTCCCTAACAAAGCCTAACTTATCTCAAGTACGTAACCCAAACCAAACTTAACTATTCTCTCCGTGAAGGCTATGCCTCACTTAAACTATTTGTTGGGACAACGTGATTATCCTGATCAACCCATAATTAGGGATTAACTTGTATAGATTGATAAATTTGCATGAGAGGTCGAGGCTTTCAGGCCTTTCCTGTTTGTTATTGTTGTGCTTGGAAACAATGATTACAAAGAAAAACCTCATACTTACACACTTCGTCAGATAATGAAAATACTCTTTTGTTTTAACTGGTATTAAAAACAATATAAATGTATATTAAAATTTTACAGTGTGAAAATATGTCTACGGCATATACATAATTTGAGTACCCATTTGGCTATCTAGTTTCCGACATGACACCTTTGTCAGGGCATAAAAATGAATTAGAAAAAAGTTTTGACTTGTGAAAAATAATTTATTTTTTCACGTTATTAGGAAAAAATTTGTACAGCATGACCTACTTGACTTTGCAGGCAACGAATTGTTGAGGATTTATCGAAACAAAATATTTATATATTTATGAAAGTAATTATTTTTGCATCAGGTGCAAGAGAAAGAGAAGCACTACCAGAGACAGAGATATTCAATGAAGGAGAAAAATGTTTTCTTCTTCTTCTTCGTATGCCCTATGGGCAGCACACTCGATCGATAAGGATTAACAGGAAAACTTTCGGTAACTTATCATCATTCCCTAGCATCACTGCAGATCGCCAACGAATAAGTGACAGTTCATAATGACTAACTGTCCTTAATGTATTCAATATCAACTATTATTTGTACGTTAGCGATCTGTATTTGTCCTAGGGAACGATGAGAAGTTACGGAAATTTATCGATACAATTGACAAACCCATCGACAAACTACTTAAAAGTAGTTTATTGGGACTTTTTCTCTGTTTTTTGTAAATTGTTTTATTTGATATATATGTGTTATTATTTGTTTTAAATATTTCTTTAAATAAAAAAAATAAAAAAATCCTTATCGAACGAGTATGCTAGGGGGCCCGGTCCCTTCGACCTCTGGTAAATATATCTCTCGCTATCCGGAATAGCCCTCCACACTTCTAATACCGTTCCACTCTCGTATATTTCGCAGCCAAAACATTTGTCTCCTACCAGGCCCTCGGTAACCCTGTGACAACCAAAAAATATCCACCATAAAAAAACTTGTTGTTTTGCATCATGTTTATAATAGTGCCAGTGTGTACTGATAGTCTATCTATGAACAGTTATGAGGCAGAAGGAAATACAGGAAAAGGTAAAACGAGAAGATGATAAAAGTTTTCAGAGGTATAACGTAGACAAGTACAAATATAACAATCTGTATAAGTCATTCCATTCACCCATTCGTTTCTAAATCATCTGTCAAAAAAGTACACTATCAAAGGCTTCAGAGCATTTTCCATTTTCCAATGACAAAGTGTTTTAGAGCAAGCAATTAAATCGCAACCTTTAGAACAGTATTGCTACGATGTTATTGTTATATTTCTGGACAGGAACCGTCACATAAAGGATAAAAAGGAAACTATTACCGCGAATCAAAATTGTATTATTGTTTGCTAAACCAGGACAGTGCACAATCCTAGGAACAAAAGGCTGGGCTGAAATGAGTCCATTGTTCCCTTAACAGTTGAGTCGGGAGACAACTTGGAGTTTAACTGTGGAAGACACAAAGTAAAGAAAATATTTATTTTTCATTAAACAAATGTAGTTACATACTTACTTCGGAATGTGAATACATAGGCGCATCCTCAAAATACCCTGGACTAATTGGGTAATTATTTTAACCAATCATCGTATGGCCAATACTTGAGTGATCGAATTATTACATTTATAAATTGAAGATGCATCAGAATTGTTTGTATTAGGTATATTGTTGCATTTTTTTTTTTTATTATGGTCCTATATTACAATGTCGTTATTTTATTGGTCAATGACATAAACATATTATTCACTGTCATATATAAATGTATAGACTGTTTATAACGCAAATAAATAAAATAAAATAAAATAAATAAACTAATACTTTTACTATATGTTTTGCCAAACAGGCACTATTGCTATCCATTTCAATAATAACATACTTTTTTCACTGGCCACGCACGATCACAATGTATGTATTTATTCACAGATGAATAGACAGGCAAAAATCAACAAAGTTTCGCTACCCACAGCTGAAGCAAAATCCGCTTTATTGTTTTAACAGTATTTATCTCACTAACCAATGACCAAACGGTATTCGCGACATCTCGCGGCAGCGAATATCGTCTACGTGTATTGTGAAAAGTATTCTGGGTATTAAAAGTATTTAAAAAATTTATTCTTGGCCGCAACCTGCAGGGGTAAATATTTTCTTGTCAACCTGCGATAGGATAGGGAACCAGATTGAGAACTTGATAGACATCCATAAACAAAGCGATGTTTATTGATAGATGGGAAACAATCAATCAACAAGCATTCAAAATGTGCGTCACTTAAAAAAACTACTCATAGGTTCGATTCCTTGATTGGCACACATTTAAAAATAATTTCACGTTGCTAATCTGAGTGGCGTGGTGTTGATTGAATAGTTTGACGGACATTCAAAATTTGCTATACATACAAGTTTAAAGTTGGAGATGTTTACATAATTTTTAACAGACTTTGTCTGTATTGTAAAAATCATGAATATTTAGAAACGTGCCACGAAAGAGTAAACAATGTTAGTTTATGCATTCCACGATATATGTAAAATAAAACACATTGTGTTCATGATTTGAACAATAGTGTTTATTTTCTGTTCTATAGAAGAAAACATCTACAAGTAAAAACTTTGTCCTAGTTTTGATGAGATACATTTGAATAATCTCTGTGTACGTTATTTTTTTTACTTAACTAAAACATAGTTATAATTTTAGTTTATTTTTTTTATTTTATTTTCAGGAAATCAACAGTTAATAATGTGGTTCATTTATACATGTGTAATTTGCCTAACTGAGAAACCAATTATAGATTTCCTCAATATACTACAGAATTATGTATCTAAAAATTTAAACACTATACTTACAACAAAAAAATATCATTATTTTAAGAAGAGGGAGATTAATATAAAAGGAAATAGTACATACAATAAAAGCAAAAAAGAAACTTGTAAATAAGTACCACAAAAAAACATAAATGCTTAAAAGTGTAACCTGAGCAGATCAAACCCATATTTATATATAATATCCATTGTTTTGCTGCGTTGAAAATACAATAATGTTGGCAACCTGAAACATTTAAATAATTAAGCTTTACGTTATAAGAAAATTAAAAAAAAAATAACAATACAGACGTCCTGAATCTCTTCCAGTTCTTTCCTCATCGGGGTACAATGGAAGAAATGCATAGAAGTTAATTGTGAAAGCCATATGAGAATCACCACGATGTGTTTTTTTCCTCTACATGTGCAAGCCGAGAGAATAATGGAAATTCTATTCGCTTAACAAGCTTGACAGAAGGTTTTGTTTCATGTGAGATATTAAAACAAATGAAAACTGTATAAATACGGCTCTATATTATGACTGTGGGTTTGAATTGCAACTGCGCGACAAACGTGTTCAAGTATTCAAAACAATTGCTTTGTTTATTATTGTCATAGAGTTATTTCCTTACTGCATTGACACGGGCTTTGTTTGATAAAAATATAAGTAATGGCGCCTGAAGAAATGTTTTATTTAATTTTCTTAATAATGTTATAGTGAACATATTTATGCGTAATTTCATATTGTAAAAAAGCATAGGGAAGAACTCACATAATATTTTTAAATGCATATATAACAAAAATACTTTACTAAGGCAAAGACATATTTAAAAATTTTATGAAATTAAAAATACTTTGTTTTTACCACGATAATCTTTATTTAAAAAATAAACTTGTTTCGAGAACGATGTTCTTTTCCTCAGAATATTAAATGTACTAAAAACTAAATTATCAAGTGTAGAAAGACAGGCGTGGGTAAAAATGGAAGTAGTGGGGGGAGAGAGGTGGAAATGGGAGTTGCTTAGAAGATCAAAGACAAACAATGGAATGGAAATATGTTTTAGATAGGGTTATTCACAAAATTAAAAAGTATATATTAGAACAACTCTATTTATATAACTTTTGAAGGTTATTCCCATGCATGAATGTAATATATCATTGAAGAAGAAGATAACACTAATTATCTAAACGAAAATATGAAAACAAACAAGACACAGAAAAATAACTGACTAAGACGAGAGGTTTTGGGTTCAAGTCCCAGTTGCGACCGTTATCTCTTATTTTTCTGTGTTTTGTTCATATTCGTATATACGTTTAGATTATTGGTGTTATCTTTTTCTTCAATGATATATATTTAAATGATAATTTCATGTCGTTCATATGTGATCAACTCTAGCATCAGAGTTATGTATGTTCAACTGTACAAACTAGTATAAAAATAATAATAAGGGAGCATTTTTATAACTGTAAAGTTAAAGCGTTTTTTATTTGAATGCAGCAATACATGCCTACCAAGCCCACACGGAGAAAATTTTTATTCTAAAATACGACCATTTTATTCGTAAAAACGGTTAAAAACCGGATTGAAGTTCTTACAAACAAATTAACAGGGTTTCAATGTTTATTGGCGGGAACATGTAAGAATAATTTGTTGGTGTACGTAATTTCGTACGTATTCGTATACGTAATTTCGTACGTATACCAACAAATTATTCTTACATTTTCCCGCCAATAAACAAAGAAACACTGTTAATTTGTTCGTAAGAACTTCAGTCCCGTTTTTAACCGATTTTACGAATAAAATGATCGCATTTTAAATTAACATTTTTCTCCGTGCACACTGCTTGAATAATACAAAATACATATTTTTATGAGTTGTATATTAATTTATAGAGAATTATCGATAGGTTCTATAGTTAAGTTTAAAGATTATTTGAGTCGTAAAATGGTCCAATAAGAACCATTTCATTTTAGGTAGAAAGCTGAAAAAAACTCAATCAGAATATTTATTTAATTTTTAAATATGCCTTTTTTATTTATGCTGATCCCAAGCAAAGAAAACATGACAAAAACGTTATACTGTCAACCACTAGGACTCAATTAACAAAATTATCACATGTAGGTATCTTTGTCAATATTATCATTTTCCTTCAATATTTGAGCGCGGCCAATATTTGAACAGTGTTAATATTATTATAGCACAGCCGTAGGTAATGCCGAAGCTGAAGCACATTACAATTTGTGCTTTTCGCTGCTGGTGTACTATTTTCTAAAGGCTCACTTCACGTGAATATCGATTATGTCACGGGATAAACTCGGTTAATAGGAATTAGAGATGCTGCATCAGTTAGAAATAGATAAACTAATTATTAATTTATTCATTTATTGGTAAAAGACAAACAGCTTATACAAAAAATATAAAGATGAATATATACATTATTAAATGAAATCAAGCCAAATAATGTCATTGATTGACTGCAAACATTCATAAGGTAGTTTTTTGTTTTTAAAATTGATCTTAGGTCCTTTACAGTAGTATCTATGGAGATATAGAATTAACTTCAGTTTGACAAACTACAAAGAAGTTTTCACATATAATCAAAATTACTGTCAATGCTAAAATTCTAGTTGCTGTAAAAATCAGAAAAAAAATATTTGCACGTTCTGAGTGGGGTTTAATTCCCTTATTTAACTCCCTTATCCACTGGAGCGACAGAGCAATTAAAATATTTTTTCTCGGATTGCTAAAGGAAATTTTTCCGCCCACATTAAAAAAATCATACCTCCGAATTAGAATATGGAGACATACTAACTGATTGTAGTTCTATCTAGCCAATGAATACCCCTATCTTTTTTTATTATCACATATTTGTAAGATTTATAAAAAAAATATAATTAAATCTTTAACCTTAAAACATTTTCAAGAATCTAGATAATATATATTTTGTTATATTTTGAATGTACCATATATTATATAGTCGTTTTAATAAAAACTTTTTTTTTTAAATTTGCCCGATTTTGGCAACAAAACAATACGAAGTTTTGAAAATAGTGCCATAATGTGGCAAAAAGCGCTCGAGTGGTTACTTAGAAACCTACATCATAAATTGGCTCCATAGCTAAACATGACAATTTCAAAATGTTTTTCTGCATTGAATTTCCAATTTCAACCGTGCGCAATGGAGATTTGAAATATTGACGTATATAACAAGAATTGACTGCTGCATTTGAGAATATATATAAAAGGTAATACCTATTAACGAAATAATATATATGTTTACATAGGTATGTTCTATATCGTTCATTTTACCATGGTTGTATTCACTGATTTAAAAAAAAAAAAAAATATATATATATATATCGCTTTTTTATGTGAATACCGCACAAGAGTCTCAACCGCTCCTGACCTTTTGGAGCCAAAGTGTCTATGGCATCCTCAATTGGGGTGTGTTGAGGCTGAAAGTAGTGGTAAGAGGATGGGAAAGAGTACGGTGGGGGAGTACCTGGCTATTCAGATCTAGTCACGGTATGAACACGGCTAAAGCAATTTCAAGCAACGTTTCAATTCCGAATGATAGTATTGCACCAGAGCGATACTGAGAGTATCTTCCACTCTGCAACGTGTCGCAAATTTTCTACAGGTTATTTGCAGGTGAAAAATAAAAGTAATAAGCGGTAGTTGTTGAATGAAATACTAGTATATATTGAATCATTAGGCGGTTAAGGGGTAACCCGTCGTAGCTCAGTGGATTAAAGCACCTGACCGGACATCAGAAGGACACGGGTTCGAATCCCGTCGGCGGCATGTATCTTTTTTCGGAAGATTTTTCAACTTGGATGAGTGTTTCCGGCTGATAATTATTGCTTATAATAATTGTTACCCTAAATCCTAAACATTAGTTTATCAATTAAAAAATAATCAATTATTATTTAAGTGATTGAATTTTGAAATAAACCAATTTTTAAAATATGTATATAAATACTATTTTTTTTACTTAATGAGTAAAACTTCAAATTGTAATATTTTAAATTAATTGAGACAATAGTAGCGAAACTCTATCGGAAATCTGTAACAATTGAAATTGAAACAATTTAATACTGAAAAAAAACTGTTTCAGATTTTCGATTGGGTTTCGCTAATATTGTCTTCATTAATTAAAAAAAAAAATTTAATTGCGTATTCCTGGGTTTAAACCCGCGATTTCTGGTTTAGAACCTTACCCCTAGACCACGGAGGCCGTCGTTACAAAATATTTTTATAGTAATCGAATGAAAAACCGATCTGGACATCTGAAACATTTCAGTAAGTGGAATAGTATTTTCAGTACGGCCTCTGAAATGGATGGTACAAAGGCCCGGATATTATTAATTATTCTTTATATAACCCATGTCGAGGTATATTGGCAGTGGAACAATGGTCATACTGCCTTGGGGGATATCCAGAGTAACATGCGCAGCATACAGCACACAGCATAGAAGCACACATTCAGGCTTGATATGCCCAATTCATGGGGAGAACAATTAAAGAGGATGATGAACGGAAAATATTTGTTTTCATATTTATCCTGAAGTTTTAACCATTTTTATATTTAACTGTTATTAAGTATTAAAATGGATGAATTGAGAATAAAAACAAACAAAAAAAATATAAGAAAAGAAAAGAAACAATAGAAACAAAAGAAAATCGAAATAAAATAAAATGATTTCTCATTCATTATTTACATTTAAAAAATGGTGGAGTAATTTGGCTTTAAATGTGGCGAAGTTTAAATTAATATGTCTGCGACATCGGTTAGTTCATTGCCCAACCTATGTATTCTTTTAAACACAGAATTCATAGCGAAGTTATTGTTGTAGAAAAAAATATTCCGTCTGGTATATTTTGGAGGTATATGTATAGATAGCAAATTTATAGCGTCCGGGCAGTCCAACCTTGAATGAACAATTTTATATAATAGAAGGAGATCAAATATTATTCGCCTTTCAGATAATTTCGATAAGTTAAGTTTACTGCGTAAATTGACATAATTGAAATGTGATACCGCACATGAGTCCAGAATGCCTGGGGAATTAAACGTGGTTCATTAAAAGTGAAAATCAAAAGAATTTACAATTTACTAATTCACAAATTGCGAATCACTTAAAGAAAAAACACTCTTTGAAAGTTATACTTTAAAATATTAACATTAATTTATTATTTGTGCCATATGAGCAATATGAAAATGAATAAATAGTTTTGTCTATGAACAAATTCAAATCTTTCAATAATATGTACGGGCGCAATCATTTAATTCTTAATATTTTAAAGCATAACTTGCGTATTTTAAAATAAAAATTAAACTAATGCCATCTATGAAAGAGCAGATTATGAATTATTTTAAGTGTATATTTAGGTATGTTGTAATGTGGAATTAAACTGGAAGAAATAAAGGAGAAGGCAAAGATCGGGAAGTACTCTTCAGATAAAAAGTACATGTTTTATTGTATTATCTAAAATAATCGGATTAAGAATTGACCAACAAAGAAAATTCTTTTTTCTTTCTCGATAAATTCTAACATGCCTACTGTCCGATCTAACTCGAAGGTCGCAAAAACCTTATTGCGCCACGGCGGGAATTGAACACAAAGCTTCAAGACACAAAGCCAAGAGAGGAGACCATAAAATTTACTGTTGACTTTTCGTATCAAAAGATACTTAATTAGTTGAGGAAAGAAAATTGCTAACTAACTAAAACCATTACGCCGTTTCTCCGTAGAAGTAGAGGATGAACCGCCAAACAACTGAGTCTCGACACACACCCCTTGCTTCTTTCATATTAACACATCGTCTCATACATTCCCTTCTGTTATTCTGGCTCTTGACATGGCCCGACTCAAAAATTCAGTTCACTCGATTGTGCCATGTCTTTCTCATATATTCTCCTTAAATTTCTCGCTTCGTTCATTCGCTCTATATGCCCAAACTATCTAAGCGTCACTTTCTTAATCGCACTCATTACGATTACATACGCCTTGCATTATCTGACAGTCTTTACTTTTTCAAGACAACTCAAGTAGAAGCCATATACCTATTTAAAGACGGATGTACATGTACATATCAACATTTCGTTTAATTGCCTCGACGCATTGAATATTTGGCGTAGGTATTTTATAAATTATCGTTTGTCGAAAATTTCAAACGCTCTTATTTTTTTAAATTACCACCTTGTTTTCTGTGCTTGTTAAGTTTATAAGTATTCACTACAGTTATATGGTATTGTTCTCAATCTCTGAGGGAATACACATCAGTCGGTGGGACCTCGTCAATATTCACTGATACCGAAATACTGCAGATTATTCGTGGACGGCTTAGTGTTCCGTTCGTTTGACTCGTTCCCGTATGCGGGTATGGATGTTTAATTCATAATGCCCTGCCGGGGATAAACAGAATTCTCGTTCATTGTAATACAATTTATTTTCAATTAATAAAATGCATTACTTAAATATTTGCAAATTCATTTTAGATTATTTTTTTACATTAGATCCACACAGAAATAAATTCTCAGGACCTTTTCAGTTTGGGGATGCTGTGTGGATGATTTTTTTAAGTTCAGGAAGTTCGGAGTGACAGGAGTAAGAATCCATCCCTTCCACTGACACAGTAGGTGTGCGAACCCCAAGACCATGACATGGGGTGTTGGATATCCAATAAATGGTTCCCGGGGCGGCGGCACCCATACCTACTTCTCAAATTATTACGAAAGAAATCAAAATATTTAATTTAATTAAAATATTCACTATTTACATATTTCAGAGACTAACTCTTAACGCGCGATGTGATCTCAGATTTTTTTGCGTAAAAAACTAGACATGCTGGTCTGTCTATTAATGTGAATATCTCATTCCCAGTTAGATATGTTTCAAATGTTTCCATTATATATGATTATTGTAAAAATATCAAGGATCAGTGAATCGTTTAGAAGTCTTGATGACTAGACAAATATGAAAATGTAACTGTTGTGGTTAACAGCTAACCATATATTAATCAAAAGCTGAAACGATGCGAGTTTCGGCGTTTAACAGAGATCGTTCAAATATCGAAAAACTAAAATAAACTATTGGACTGTTATCAAATGTGATGTAGTTTGAAACATTCAATGTGGATTCCGTATAAAATATATAAAATGGATCAGGATGTCAGCAAACATGATTTTTTATCCAATTTGAATTGACGGATATTCAAACAAAACCTTTCAAGGCGCAGGTACCTAAACTGGGTTATTTTATAATGTATATTCTGGCATGTTTGTCGGAGCTGATAACACAAAGTAAACCGAATTTCAGCGATACCGAAAACGATATAAAAATCATTACGTTTTCAATCTCTCCAGGATTAACGAAGCAAACATTCCATTCGATTCAACGCCTCCCTAAATCACGTAGACGCAGTGCTATACAACCTACAACAAACTCGCAGCAGGGATACCTAGTAGGTACCTTCCATATACATCATTCCGTATTATGTACGCATAGGAATATCTCGTATTATATGGGGTAGGAAGTAGGTAAGACCGCTGAAGTGCGTGCATGCCTTAGAAAGTGTTGTCGTGGATTCAAAATTAGTCAGATAAGCACACTGTCAACGAAGTGGAACTAATGCAATTTGATAGTGAAAAAAAATGTATGTTATTTTTCAATCATATATTACCAATTATTACATTTTTGGGACACCGCAGGACAAGGCCGAATTATCAATTTATGATGCCAAAAATATTTTAAATTGAAATTCTGATCAGGAATGCGTATGAGAAGATTACCTAAGAATTTTTTTTTTAAATAGGTTATTAGGGTTAGTTGGAGTCAAATGATCGTAGTATTCTAATTTAAAAAATATTAATTATTTTGTTTTGAATTATTTCTGTATTTTGAATTAATGATACAGGTAGACAAAGCATATCAATATTATTAAACTGTAAAATGACGATTACTTGTAAAATTGTTCATTTTTGTTATTATAAATATGTAGTTATTTTCTCTTAAGTCGAGTTGAGTCGCCAATACTACCTGAAAAGAATGCGCTATATTTAAAAAAGGTGGACACTGGTGGACATACATTTTAACTAACTAACTAACTAACTAACCATCACGCCGTTTCCCCGCAGGGGTAGGCAGAGAGGACAGACCGCCAAACAACTCGGTCTTGGCACACACTTGCCTCATTCACATTCATACATATTCTCATACATACCTACATACATTTTACGTTTTCAAATAGCATATAGGGTATATTTTACAACTGGTAAAATAATGTTGTGGAACTCGGTGGAAATTTTTTTTAAACTCAAGTTGAAGTAAAATTTTCGATTTATTTTTTTACCAAAAATGGTATTTCATAAAATGTATATTTTTTCTATATAACGTTAAATCTGTTATGTTAAAAACAACTGCATATTAAAGTACACACCTGAAGCTTTAATATGCATGTTGAAAACTTTTTGATTTTTATATAGGGAAAACAGGACGAGCGTAGTTCCCAGTCAACGAATCAGGCGCAAATGAGAAATATTGGCAGCGCGATACATATTTTAACTTTGCGTGCCTGCCCAGGCTATTGGGTTGCGTTAAAACTAAAATTTCTTGCCAATCATTGTGAACTGGTCAATGTAGAAAATTAAAAAATATATTTAAGATTAGTTTGAAGACAATGCTTTTTCCTACTTTTAATTCCCTTTGGCCGGCCTTGGCCGGTGTGCACCGTGCGAAAGGATTTAGAATTTATCAAGAAGAAGTATTAAACCTAGGTCTTGTAGATAACCAAATTGTACAAAAGGAAGTGAAAAGGCGGTGTATGTCTGTCCACAGCATTTTAAGCAAAAAAACGATGTCAAGTTATTACGTTATCATGCGGAAAATGTCCCCGTGTTGGGAAAGCGTTTGTTGTCTCTGCTAACTATCTACCCATACCAAAGTGATGAACGTTCATTGAAATACAGGTAGAACGAACAACCACCGCATTCCTACATGTGTGTAACGTGTGTATTCCAATGATTACAATTTATGCCAATCTACACGGAGAAAAATGTTATTCTAAAATACGATCATTTTATTCGTAAAAACGGTTAAACATGGGACTGAAGTTCTTACGAACAAATTAACAGTGTTTCAATGTTTATTGACGGGAAAATGTAAGAATAATTTGTTGGTATACGTACGAAATTACGTATACCAATAAATTATTCGTACATGTTCCCGCCAACAAACATTTAAACCCTGTTAATTTGTTCGTAAGAACTGCAGTCCCTTTTTTAACGAATAAAATGATCGTATTTTAGAATAACATTTTTCTCCGTGTATTAGACGGATTGGCGTTTTAACAGAACCCCTATTTTTTTAAAATTATACTATGTTCCGTATCAGAGGTGGCTACCAAACTTAAAAATTATTGCACACTTGCGGTTTGTACCTTTGTACATACAGAGTAAGCAAAAACAGTTGTTTACTAATTGTATCATCTACTGGCTATGTATTAAATAGTACGCCCAGCTTATGAGAACCTGACTTAACTTGGACTTCAACGGAGCCCCCGTGCTCTAGCTGGTCAATAAGCTTTCACCGAGTATGTAAATGAAGACTTGACGGGAAGATTGCTTCTGTTTAGGGCGACTAGATGTTTGTATTGATTTACATCGTATCTTAATGATTAGAATAAAGAATATGCATAAATGGTTTGTTATAAAGCATTTAACGTCGAGATTTGATTAAAAACCCTGTAGGATAATAATTTATTGATAACCTCATAATTAGACCGTTATAAAAAAAAAATTTATAGAAGCGATTTAGCAATTTTTATCACATTTATACGGATATTCTTATTCACGCTATTTGAAGACACGATTAAGTTTATTTTATTCGATTTTATTCGGTATATCGTTGAAATAACTATACTGTGAAATATTTAAAGTTTATATACGTATGTGTTTAAAGGAAAACATACAAAACATTGAAAAACCAAGCAATCCGCATATTTCTTTCGATATATTTTCATCTGTCGGAATATCTGTTGGATTGAATAACTCAATTGAAGGGTGAATTTCCTTTGAAAAATAAATTAAGTTGATTTGTCACATTTTGAGTAAGTTTTTAATTTGGGAGGCGGGGATGGGTACCGCCACTCCAGGAACCATTATTGGATAACTAATACCTCTTAGGTCACTCCAAGTGGTTTGCTACGTTTGGTGACTTAGCAGGGGTGAGGTTTTTCAGGGTATTGGTGGTGGTTGAGTCCAGGAGGCATTTTGACGTCTCCAGCCGGACTATCGACCCATCGCCTTACACCGCAGTTGAAAGGACAGATTCGTATGTCCTTACTCTTGGACGCACTGACCTCTCGTCCTTTTTTTTCTTCCCATGACTTCCTCTTCGTAAAAAAAAAACCCTCTACAAAACATCCCCTTAGATGACAAAGACCCTAATCGATGGTTTTTTCCTCGAAGCCTCCTGTGTGCACAACACGGGCATGGGCCTAGCGTGGTGGTCGTAAAATTCTCAAAACATGTAACTAGCAGTTTAATTGAATAAAGAAAAATTTAAAAAAAAATATATGTAAAAAAGGTTTTAGAAAGTAAAGTGAAAAGATTTGGCCAGGGATTGCAAATTTATCATAATGCAATATATAGCAATAATATAAATGAACTCGCACGGTTAGTTTTCTTTCTTGCGTATTCCATTTAAATGGTTGAATTGTAACAAATTTGCCTGAGGGCTGGGTGGGGGTGGGGCTAGGGGTTGTGTGCAGAGGGCGGGGGGGGACGCTTTAAAATTTATCGAGTTTTCATGTTTTGTCGTCATGCCGCCCCCGCACCCCGCCCACGTGCCCACGTGGCTGTTACGCGTCTCGCCAAGCTGATAAATGGCACGAAATTAGTCGCACCGGCCCGCCACCAGTGAGTTTGGCCGGTTGAGTTATTGGCGAACCGGAGGGCCGCCGGTTCGCCGGGAAATTGTTAGTTGAGTGACGCCGATTTATTGGGATTTCCGACGCCACGATTAGGTACTACTTAAAGACTTAAGATGCAGTTAAGCTTTCATGCATAAAAACGCTTGCGTCGTTTGTCTGAGAGCAAACCTCTGTTATTGTTTTCCGTTTTTATGTTGCCCGTCACCCTTCAAGCTTAGAGTTCAGTGCACGTACATAAAAATGCTATTGGAGATCAATACATTACCTGAAGAGTCACATCGGAGTGTGTTCACCCTAACAGCGTGTTGGTTGCTCTTACCTGTAATAATGAAAAAAAGATTATGAGCGATTTAAAAAATCAGTTAAAATTCTGAGATAATCTTAAATATTTTTTAATTAATTTTATTATTACGATATTTTTGAAACTGTTAATTCAATCAGCCTATCAATCGATTGATTGCACCAAAAAAACTATTTAAAAAGAGTACTTCGTGGCGCATGCACGGAGAAAAATGTCATTCTAAAATACGATCATTTTATTCGTAAAAACGTTTAAAAACGGGATTGAAGTTCTTACAAAAAAATTTACGGGTTTCAATGTTTATTGTCGGGAAAATGTAAGAATACATTATTATTATTAATTATTAGAACAAACTTCCTTCCTATACATTGTTGATACAACGTATTTTTTCGTTGTTTCGTCATGTTGTATTATCAGGGAAACTAGATAAAACATTTTTAAGCGAATGTTTATAAATATGGCCTGATAAATTATCGTGAGGTCAAAATGGATTTTTCTCCGTGTAGCACTGCAATCGAGACCACAATCTTTGACTCAAAATCAAATGCATAGTTCTTTACGCTAGATAGGCCGATTTCATATAAAACTACAATTTTAAATACCGCCAATCTCCAAATCAAATTTCATATCATAGAATCTATGCATTAACGTTAGAATTCAATAAATATTAAAAGTAATAATTCTTAATAAATATTACACAACTTTGTTCATGAAGCAGATTAATAATACTTTAATAGAGATAATTAATTTCAAACTCAATTAGGTCCACACACAATTAGCGTTATGATAACAAAGTACAATCATTATCAATTAATGTAATTATGGATTCCACACACGGAGTGGTAACTAAATCCATTTTCCAACCCTACTTATTGTTCGCCAAAATGGTGTAGATAAAAATGGAGGCGCTGCGATCGTTTAAAAATTATTTTAAATGGCAACACGAAGCTGGTTGGAAGGAAAAATAATGTAACTTTAAAAAGCACTATTGTCTAAGTAAATATTGTTCACGTAAACATCAAATGATATTTATAGGTGAGGGGTTATTCCTGGTGGGAGATGATTACAGATACAGATCAAATTCTAAAAAAAAATTAACACTTTATGGAGATAAATGGATGAAAAAATTGTATTTTTGAAATATATAAACATATGCAAACATATTTCAAGTAAGGCATTTATTATACATTAAATTCAAATATTTTCTTATTAGCTCTTGTAAATCAGTAAAAACCAAAATTAAGTAGATAGGTATGTATTTATAAACCTTTTTTATCATTTTTTACTTCAAGTGCCGAATTAAACATTTTATCCAAAACAAAAACACTAGCACAAAAACAATTCTTTTTTCAAGAAAAAAATACCAATAAGGTACATACATCATATAAAGACGTCGATTTCGCATTAAAAAAATAATCTCTACTGAACCATTAAAATGGCCACCATCTTCAAACGGAAACGGAACGTACAAATAAATTTACAAACAGACGAAATACAGAACAGTCAAGATAAAACAGAACTTTGTTAGGGTCAGTCATTATAAAATATATGGAAGAAGCAAGCACTTTAAGGACAGTTTACAAAAAAAATGATTAATGACTAATTAGTTATTTTTATCGTCCAGTCAACGTGTAAGATGCGAAAGTCAAAAACACCCTTTCATTTGAATATAAACAAAAGTTGTTTTAGAACCGGTGTAGCCATAGTAATGATTTTTTTAGTTAAAATTTGTTAAGGCTGGGAGTTCCTATTATCTCCCGATTTATAACATATGTGCCTTGAACACTTTACGTTTCTACGTTCTAAATAAATATATGTTATTTTTGAAGATAATCTCTAGATACTGTCGAGCCGGAACGGTAAATCACATAAAATTCCCTCGATAGAAAAAAATCGCAAAGTATGCTTCGAAAATTAAAAAAAAACACGTACGGTTCTGTTATTTAACTCATCGTGGGTTTGAAAAAAATCATTGTGTTTCTATACATGTTTTTAAGGTTTTGTCGAGAGATTTTTGCTCTATTTTAAACGAGCCGTATTTTATTAAAAATCTTCCCAATTTTAGCTTGAATATTATCATTTTTAATATTAGCGTGCTCCCTATCATTCGTATTATCGTATATCTCCTTCTTCTTTTCAAACGAGTATAACCCAGTCTTAAAGTTCTAGATTTTGTTGACACACTGTAGACGTGAATTTATACGACTACGTGACGTCATCCCGTATTTGCAATTTTGAAAAAACTGCATTGGCGCCGCGTATCAGTTGCATTCAGTGTAATTAATTCTAATGAAAATGTTCGGCGTCGATCTGACTGCATGATTGATGCATTGCATCGCCGGGCATTTGCTTTTTGCGAATGAAACGCGTCGGGATATACACTATTATTTATACAGAAGTGGAAGGGAAATTTGTTAAAAATTGACTACATGCAGACTAATGATTTCGCGTGTAGGTATATTTTTGTTTTGCGGTTTTTTTTAATACCTAATAACTGTCCATTACGACAAAATACATAAAAGTGATGTGAAAGGAATTAATGAGTGTGAATGCTTACATCGGTACAAGAAATAACCAAAACATCCAATCTCTGAAGTTCCGGGCGATCCTTCTATTAAATTCGAAGATAAGTATAACACAATCATGTTAGATAACTTCTGATAAATAAATTATAAAAATATTTTAAAGTTTCGTGTTCTGAAGATTCTATTTTCGATACCTTTCGTGTTTAAGAGAACGTCCAAGACAGAAATAACTCTCACAAAGCCAGTCTTCACAAATTATTTCGTCACGTGGTCAAAACATGTCTAAAATAATAAAATGAATTTCCTCCATATTTTCTTAATAGTCAAACAATACTTTATTTTTTGTCTTGTATTTTGCCCCTATATTTCAACACCCTTATTCGAAAACCTTAAGAATGGAAGAAACGTACATATTTATTTTCGTTAAATTTTGACGTTTCCAACTTTTCGGAACAGCTTTCAGTGTCCATCACCAAGGCAAGTGTGTTGTGTGTAAATCTTTTTTACATTCGCCACATATTCTGTTTTGAGTTTAGTTATTTTTGAAGAACAATGCACGATTTTCTGGGACTTTAATAAAATCGAAACAACTAAATACTACTGAAAATCAAACAACAAAAGTCTGATCACACCCGGAAAACACCTAAGAATGCTATTACTTCATATTTTACTCTTTAAGCGGTATTATCAATTCAAAAAGTGATATTAGTAGAGAGTTTTGTTTATACTCGTGAGAAAATGATTATTTTACCTTAAAACACATACCTTCTAGACGTTCATAGTGTTTTTATCCGCCAAAAGAAAAACAGTAATATAAAAATGCTTGTTAAACCATTGAGTACAATGGAGCTGAGCAATGAATAATAAACTATGATAGTAACCAATCGGTTACAGATAAAAGCCGTGAGGTGAATTTCCATGTGGAAGCATTGCGTTACCAGCTTGTGAGTTAGTGCATAACGCCATAACGGATAACGGCGGGCAACGCATAACGGATAACGCTTTCGGCGTTACTAAACATTTGTTAGGCAATGAGAATAAACAGGACGGGTAAATAGAAATACCACTGCCATCAATAGCACTAAGAGTACCTACGAACTGACTCTTCGTGCAATTTGTTCAACCTGCTCTCGTAAATAACCTTGTTCACTCCCAACTGATTAGATTTTTTTTATAACTTCCCCGAGCTGTAAATGTTTTATTGTTTTTCAAGAAAGGCTAGTATGGTTAAGAGCCTGAAAATTGTGGTTTTACTGATTTTAATCAATCTTAAGAACTATTGGTAAGCTTTTGCTGTGATTTGATCAATGGAATAAAAATAAATCTTATAAGAAAAAGGGAACAACAAATTTATTTTCCCCGATCATTCTGGAGTTTAAGTGTGGAATATACAAAGTAGGTACTCATAGGATGTGATTGCCGTGAAAAATTGGCGCTTTTGTTTGTATTGGTGTTTTATATACCCCTTCCACTAAACGTGTATTTTTTTTAGGAATATTTTTTTAGGAATATTTTATTATAAATACTTATATGAAGGCCTTCAAATTTCCACTCATTTCCAGTGCATATCCAAATGCGGTACAAGATATCTCATGTGCGTTGACGTTATTTGGATCTAATTTGAAATGTACAAAGGAAGTCAAAGAAGAATCAAATGAGAGATCTTATCTATATATGCGCAAGTAAAACAAATAATTGAGTTGGGTCACAAATTCAGTCGTAATAACAGAAAATGAATGTGACATAACGTGAATATCGATGAAGCAAGAACTTTTTGTCAGGTCAGACTTATATGGCATCCGTCCTCCCTTTAAACTGCTTAGAGAAAATGGCGTTGTGTGGATAGTTGAATGCAAATATGCTGATGGTAAAAGCACACTTTTTACAAAAAGGATTATCTGTCAAAGAAGCTAATTTCTTTACCACTTCGAAGCATAAACTATTAGCTGACAGTCGCAATAATTCGGTATGCCTAAATAAATTATGAAAAATAATTTAAAAATGGCACACCGCTTGCGCAATATAAATTAATTGTACCAAATTCATATGGTTTCTAACTTGTGGGCAATCTATAAATCATTTTAAGACATGATGAATATCATGACATTTCTATAATTATTTGTGAAATACTTAAATGATTTTTTCCACCTCCTGGTAAACATTTAACAGTCATCTTTGCACGTGCCTCGTTAATTAGAAAAAATCGTCAACAAGTTCTCGGCAAAGAAGTACTTTTTTTTTAGAAATTTTATTGTAATTGAATCATTCGTCTGAAACGCTAGAGGAAAATTCCCGCCAAAAACGTACTTACGTCCAATTCCGGTTTTAACGGCTGTAACAATTAAGTCTTTACGCCCTCCGTAAATGATTACGATAAATTTTTGCTTCGTCTTACGAAAAGTCTTCCTCGACTTACTTTTTCTAATTAAAATATCCCATAAAGTTATTTTACGGAATTTTAATTGAGGTTCATTTCTAACGTCACATAAGTACTTTAAATTATTTATTTAAAACAAAATGAAGGTTCGTGAAATAAACTTCTATAAAACTTAATTGACCATATGATCGACGTTTTTTCAAAAATCAATAATATTGATCAATTATTGTTATACTCTTTGTTTATTGAAAAGTAACGATAGTTCCATCAAATTAGTTTCTAAGATCTTTGGCTAACGCTAACGACTTTTTTGTATTTGAATGAGGTAGCGAAATCATGTTTAACTTGACCCTTTGGCATTTTATCTGTCAGGACATTTGTTTGTGTGTTCTGTTTCAGGTTAAAGATGATGGCCATGTAGGTGTAGATGTCATGTTAGAAGAATCAAATATTATGGTACCTACCTTCTAAAGAAAGTTTGAAAAAAATATATATCAGTGATAATTTGTATAAATTGAAATAAAAATACTGTGAAGTAGGTTTATGCAATGGTTTATAATTAAGCAGGTAGATATTTAAGCACATTCTTACAAGTCTAACAGTTTCAGATTAAATTTTGGTTCTGGTTTATTAAATAAAAGAAAATTAGAAACTTATTTTTGGGTGCGAAGTTTACTGTTCAAAGAACTACAAGTTTAATCAAATTTTTTATATTGATTAAGTCCAACTATTTAACATTCTGTAGGTGTTTACAAATTCTAATTTATTATAGTTTCTTCAAACTTTGCATATTCACTTTGTGGCGTCATCTTTAAATATAAAAATCTCGTGTCACAATGTTCGTCCGAGGTAAACTCCGAAACTGTATAGCCGATTTTGATGAAATTTGGCTTACTGTGTGTAATTTGGTCTTACTTAAAGATAGGATAGTTTTTATCTCGATTATTGACCTCAATATTTTGTATTGCGATTTTTTTTTTATAGGAAAATTATTTGTAAGTTCTATAGGTTTCTGACAGAAGGTGGTGTCGCGGTGTAAGTTAATTTATTGACACAAGACTTGGTTATCTAGGTTAGGTTACCATCCAGTAGATGGCGTTGAGTTTCGTTAGTCACGTTAGTATTTATAAAATGAAACATATAACTGTGTTTTCACCACTAAATATAAATAACTATAAAAAAAAGTAACTATAATAAAATTCGTTTTCAAGGTCTTTGATCGAACGATTATTTTTTAAACACACTTGTAAAATCCATATTCATTAACGCTTGTCCGTCACCACCGATGGGATAGCTTCTCATGTAAGCAATATGAATCAATGTGTATCGTTTTAAATAGTTTGATCATGAAGTTAATTATAAGATCGAAAGGATAGATTTGAAAATGAAAGTGTGTACTTCTCCGTTTTCTTATTAACCCTGTACAAAATACTAAGCACAAATGCCTTCGCATAATCTTTAGAACCTGCTTCTGGTAGATTGAGAAGCTTTTCATAAGACGTCATAACATTTTGTTACTTTAATAAATTTAGACGACTGCCGTAAAATATATTATCTCCCTGATGATAAAGCGAACAATAATAGCGCCATAAAACATTTACTCCATAATCAACAATCAGATATCTGTCGCATTCGCTGTCCTAAACCGGGGGTGAAAGAACTACGGAGAAATGGTGTAATGTTTTAGACAGAACGTAGTTTTATCATGTTCTTGCAGCAAAATTATCGAAACTGCATCCATTTTTAGACATTTTTGCAAAATATTTGCAATAACAGATTTTATTTTCTGACGTCATTAAAAGACTGGAGACAATTAAGAAATTATGTTTTCATAATGTTAAACTTATCGTCGATTTTTACACATTATTTGTGTGCCCTAAAGAAAATTTGACTGAATGAAGGATTTTTTATATGCCAAAAAAATTGTAACCAAAACCACCTCAACCCTGGAGAAGATCTCAATCAAGTTGGCTTAATATTTATAGGTTTAAAATACTGCTGCAATTATAATATAAGACCGGTCAGTGGTTGGGTGGGCGTAGCGTTTGGGTCCCACCCAGGGGTTCCGTGTTCGATTCCTCGGCTGGCTAAGTCCTCCATCACAACACAAGCAACATCTTCCGCTTAGTGAGATTTTCAAATGTTGTTGGGTTATTCGTAACCCGGGAATGTTTGTCTTTCTTTTAAAAAAAAAATAAATTATTAAAGTTTACATGAGGATATATATTTTAAAGAAAGACAAAGCTTACGAATAACCTGACAATATTTGAAAATCTCCTAATATAACCACAGTAAGTGGTAAATGTTACTTGTGTCATGGTGTAGGGCTTGGCCAGCCGATGAATTTAACTCACGACACCTGGGTTGGATGTAGGCGATGCCAACTCAGCCACTGACCGGTCTAAATCTATTCATCTTAAAAGCAGACCTACTTGACGTAGTGCCTTGGCCTGGGATGAGATGGTTTTTGTAAAAATGATATTTTAATGTTTTGTGTGTTTTGAAAACTTCCAAAAGTAAAAAAACGCTCTTTATCATTATTCAATTATAGGATTTTGATCAATTGTGGTTGTTAGACGGACTCAAAATTTCTAATCGTATTTTTTTTGTACTAGGTGAAATTATGGCCATGTTTATTTTGTAGATTGAAAGAAAAGGATAGTAATCAAAAAACTAAAATGGTTAGATATAATATTTTATAACCTATTTTCGACACACTTTCATCTCGCGTTACAACTTTCACCGCGATATAATCTTCGTCTTAAACACGCGTCATAAAAACGCTCGGGTCCTTTTTATGCTCTTTAATTTCCGCAGTCCTCGGCCGGGGCTTAATTCAAATCGTAAACCGTCGCTCCAACGTCACTGCGGCGCATCTCGGCCGATAAAAAACGCCGAAGCGGAAATTTCGTTTCGCTATAGCTCATGCCACCGCAGGATTGTTTGGGCTACAAGATACAACCCTTCCAGTTCTATTGCTGAGCCAACTGACGAGCGAAATCACGGAACTCTATTTCCTATTATTTTATTCGGGGGAGGTTTAAGGTCACGGGGAAGGGATCAACTTTGAACTGCTATTAAAATTGTAGAGAGCGTGCAGCAACTACTGCGAATTGGTACACTCATCCTATAGAACCTATTGTAAAAATTCGAATGAATTATTATAATAATATAATAAATATTGAGTAGATTTCTCGACGCTTTAATCTAAAAAAAGATTAATATTGAACAAAACCGGGGGTATTTTAAAGAAAATATCTTTTGAAAATATGTATTACCAATTTTCGCAAAATTAATAAATTACTTTCTTGCATCGTAAAACGCATTCAGATGCTATTACAAAATTATAATATCTCATTTTGATGAATTATAATTTCCGGTATTCTCTGGTAATACCCTCTTAAGTAACAAATTTACATAGAAAAATAAAACTTTTCAAAACAAAATGTCTAGCAATTGTTACATAGTTAGTTCCGAAGATATAAAAAAAATCCTACATAAATTAATATCACATAATTCAATTCGTAATAGTTTGAGAAATGAATCATGCAGTCAATAAATTGTAGAATCTCTTATTTTAAACTAATAAAAATATCACTTCTTCAATCTTCGCAAATTCACTTTGTGGCGTAATTTTTGTTTTAATGAAAACAAATCACTTCGGATACACCACTTATAAAATCGAATTTATCTATATTTTTCGAAACCAAACGTTTCTTACTCGGGTTAATATGAACATAATATGTTCAGGATAACAATATGGTCTTATTATCCTGTCGAAGAACCCTCTGGTTTCGAAACATATAGTTTATTGTGATTATAAAAGTGGTGTGTGCAAAGTGATTTGTGTCCATTAAATTAATAAAAAAACATCAGTTCTGATAGACTGTTCTTTTTATAACATCATATTTACCGTATTTTAATTGAGAAGCACCTAGGAATCCATTACCGCAGACCAAGCACTGTTGCTTTAAATTCCTTATAATATGTAATTCAGAACAGAAAAGCAGGCCACTTTCCCAGCAGCTGACTGCAAAATGCGTAGTGCACGTAGATGTATATAGAATAATGTATCTGGGATGCTTTTCGGACTACAATGGACCAGCCACTGCGGAAGAATGGATGAATGGGAATCAGTAAATGAAGACTGTGTCTCGAGTAGAGGGAGGAACTCGTAGTATAAGTATTCAGAGGAAGATGAAGTTCAGGGGGCAGACTCGAGGGCAATCGAAACTTGATTGGACAATTAACTTTTTTATTCAATCGGGTAATGCGATGGATTCCAAGAGTATTTTGTAGTTAATATGGACATTATTCTTATTTGCCAAGATTTACGCGTTTTAAACTCGAGTAGATGTAGTTAGACCAAACGAATCAAATTCTTGGGTCATGTCATCTTAAGAGTCCAATTAAGCAAGAAGTGCGTGTCGAGACTACGAAGAAAGATTTTTGTGGCGGTCTATTTTATCTGCCTACCCCTCCGGAGAAACGGTGGGATGGTTCGTTAGTAAGTTAGATTTTTCTATATCTTGTCTCCGTGAAAAATCGGTAAATTATAAGAAAAGCACAACTCATCCTTAAAAAAAACCTTTAATACATTGGAACTTTTGAATGGTGCCTAATGTAAGAAAATTAGTGTGCTTGAAAATTTATGTGGAATTTATGTAATGGAAACAAATAGATCCATGATATATTTTGAAAATTTTCGAAGTGGTTCCAAATCCAAACTGGCATTAAATAAAACAATGTGTATTTATACAATGCATGTAGGTACTTATATGGTGATGTAATGCATACATTATATAGGCATAGATTAAAAATAATTATTTCTTCAAACTTCGCAAAATCACTTTGTGGCGTCATTTTGAATTAAATTTAAAATTAAATTTAATTTAAAAAATTAAAATTTAAATTTTGTAACAAATAACTTTGTATTAAACCACTATTATATAATCACAATTACCTACATGTTTCAAAACTGATGGTTTCTTCGTCAGGGTAATTTTATTACTAATAGTAATGTCATTACTACCCTGACGAAGAAACCATCGGTTTCGAAACATGTAGGTAATTTTGATTATATAATAGTGGTTTAATACAAAGTTAATTTGTTTAATTTAATTAAAAATAATTAATTCCTATTTAAAAACAGTAAATTAATCAAGTAATTGGTAAGATAAAGATCTGGTGAATAAAATGCAATGTTTTGATGAACTAAGATTTTTTGTGTTTTTCTTCTTTTTTCCCCTCTAATCACTTCTCCGTCCGCAATTACCCCTTCAAATCACGCCACATTGCATTCAAACAATTTTAAATAACCATTCAACCCGTTTGGCTCCATTCAAATTTGCAAAGAAACACCCCCGAATATCTTACTTGCACCCGCAACCGCTATCATCCCCGTTGCTTAAGATTCAATTTTGTTCATTAACCCTCATCAGGCGGCTGGGGTAGGTTTCACCCCGAGCTTGAAAAATTGTAGAAGACGCAGGAAAAATGTTAAACCTGCACAACTTATAATTTAACCATTTTCAGCTCAAATGAGAGACACGAATAGTAAGAACAGGCAAACGTATTTCATGCCTGTGTAATATTTCGCACAATGGAATTGACCGATTAGGAAAAAATAATGGTCCAAATTTACAAATTTCATAATATTTTGCGCGCGTTGAGTAATTTGATGCATACTTTATCAAAAGCCAAACTACTTCATTTATCGTGCATCACACATTTTCAATACATCTTAATATATAAAACAAAATCGGGTTAGTTACACCATTTATAACTGAAGAACGGCTGAACCGATTTTTATGATATTTGATTTGTTGGATTTGTCTCCGTCCCGATTAACAGAATAACTATTAAAATATCGGAAAAAATCACGGGAAAAATAATTATGAAGGAAATTAATTTTTTCATATATTTTTTTATGGAACGGCTTTTCAAATAATGTGCGTTGGTCGACATAATTTGAATCAATTCGAACTGTCAATTGTGTAGTGTACTGAACATTTCGTGTTAATTAGAGTATTTATTTTAACTTAATGAAAACTTAATTTATTTCAGCTAATAAATTAAACACAACATTAATTTATTGATTCTGAGGCGGTACGAAGTTTGCCGGAATATACAATTTGACATTTTTAACTCTACACCACACTCCTTAAAGTCACACAGGCGATCTCTCGATACTTTACTATAACCACATACATACTTTACAAACACTCTACTAATTATATAGAATAGATCCATCCCTTTCCCCTCCCCCCCCACCATCCCATCCCCATAGGCTAATGTAACACTTTTTCATTAATTTCACCAAATAATTTAAATACTTCAGTGAAAACATTGGTCAAATAATTTACATATATCATACATTATAAAATATTATAACTGTTGGTTTTCCATAAAAAAAATAAAATACAATTTCTGTTGTACGTACAAATAGACAAAATTCTAAAAATGGACCTTTATTCAACCCGGCGAAGACCAAAAAAACGACTGAGACAATAGTATACCTTATCCATACATAACCCATAGGCATTCACAACAAAATCAATAAAAATCCATAGATATACATCAATATCTCAACAATTCGTAAAAATTCACAATTCATTAATTTTCCAAAAATTTATTTTTATTTATATTAGTTTCTTAAAAATTCATATAATTTCTCAAAGATTTTAAACCCGCGGTATCGGCTATTTACGTGCTAGTCGTCATTCGTCACCTGTAACCGACGGATAAAGCTAAGATAAGTTAACAAAAGCGCTAACCAGATATTTAGTTCGAAAATCGAGATAGGTCCAAAAGCTTGAAATAAATTACCACATGAACTAAGACGGATAAAATACTCGACACAAATATCGTATTGCGAATTTCAAAACTCTTCTCGTTAGAAATTCCTCGTATCTATTTAGAAAAAATATATGAGAACTTTCATTTGGAGCAGTTAATAAAAAGTATCATATTTTTGAACAAAACTTTCTTGTAACCACTAAACAGAACAAACACATTTTGTTTTATTATTAACAGTTCCATCAACTCTGAATCATTTCAAAGCCCGCGACATCAAGAAATATTCAAATACTCAATTAAATTCTCGTGTTGTCATATTATTTTATACTTCAACCTACCTATTCAGATCACAGTTTTAGTTACATATTTTCTAGCTTTGTAAAGATCCACGTAGGTGATAGGTATTTCACAAAAATGGTAAAATAAAAATTAACGACTGTTAATTTTATTACAGATCCGATTGATTAAAAATGGTAGCAGCTATTTTTTTTAATTATTTAACTGTTTAATGTTACCTACATTTTTAGTTATCTCGACCTCCAACTCTCATACCCAAAACCCTTTTAAAGGGGTTTGAAAAAATTATACATAATTATATGATTAGAGAATTAGAAAATGCGAGTGAAACTTGTTAGCGATGGAAATTCAATATCCTCCGCAGATATTTCAGCGCTAGTTCCTCCCAGCTATAGGCAGCCACCCTCTCCAGCCTTAACGGCGCGGAATGTGCGCCATTGTGCGCCAAACAAATTATGACGACGTGCCTACAGACGAATTACTAGGGTGGACCTTTAGACCTTTGGGGTTAGGCATTTGTATCTACTGTTACTGCGATCTCCGGTTATCAGAGACTTTGGATTGGGAGGTTTGTAGTAGGAAATAGAGAAAAACGTGCATTGATTATCCCCAATATTTGGGAAGTTGGAATTTGGAGCGGAAGGAAATGAGAGGTGAGAAGTTTTAGGGTTAGATTCTGTGGTAACCGTTTAATTCTTTGATTCTAAAAGCATCTCCGTATCAAAAATGTCAACAAAAATTCAGTCTGATCTTCCTAATATTGGAAAAGTTTGTGTGAGAGAATGGTGTGGTCTTGGTTATGGTTAAAAAATGTAGGAAATCGATGTCAGGTTTGGTTTTAATTTTTAATTTAATTTGATGGTTTTTCACCTACGCGATACTGTAAGTATCTTTTGTCGTGTTATGAAATGTACATTAATGTACCTTCTACTAAGAATATGCTAATTTCCAATTATGCCAAAATCAACAAATTTAATTATTTTAGATCTGAGAGAACTATTTTGCCAAGGATATCATCAAATGTTTTTTTTTCCATTCCCTACCACTGAAAATTCATCGGTCGAGAATGGGGTAAACTTCCAAATAAATATTTCATTTTATAGTTTAGTGAGAAGAACTAAAATAGTAAGAGGTTATATTTTATTTTTATTTTACAGCTTACGATTTTAAGTAATTATTGAAGAATGCAATGCCAAGTTTCCCTGAAAATGAAATCTAAGCCTTTCCATTAAGTTCCAGTATCTAGTCCATAACATCAAATCATTCTGTATATATTTATCTTTTTGTGAACAGAAATGCTCAAATATTTACAAAATAAATAACACCCAACGAAAGCATCAATTATTATAAAGTATTCGATTCGTAATTTCGAAGGCATAAAAATTCTACATTTCCCCATCTAATTTCTAGCTGCCCATTATCGTTAGTAACTCACTGTTGGTGACACTTGTCGGAGAAAATTGGGAATGCTACTAAGTTAATTTATTTCAAAGCGGGTTGATGTTTATCACTTACTTATTTTGAAAAATGTTAATATCTAAAAAATACACCTGTGAAATAGTTTTATGTGAAAATAAATAAAAAAAACTTAGAAGGCTCCATCAAATTATTTTTAACTATCGGAAAAGGATAAATATATTCGATTTATTTATTACACCACTTCGTAGTGCTTATATTCATTTATTAAATTTTAAAATTCGCTCGCTTACCGTCATATTTTATGTTTTGCTCGTTTGTTAAATTTTCCAAGGAAAAAAAAAAAAAATTAACTCTATTTCATAATATATTTAACGTATTATACACATCTGCCCTGATGATGGGCCCTGCAAGGCTGTCCAAAAAGTTGGCACAAGAAATAGGAGGAAGTGCGACGAAATTCCACAAAAGTCAACCAACATGAAAATAAATTCCTGTGAGAAAACTTAATCAACTGATTTCCCGCGTCATTTAAATAAATCAACCTTAGATATTATTTTACCAAGTTCTGAAAAAAGGTTAGTGGAATACAGAATGTGTGAAAAGCTTATCACACGTGGCTTCTAATGTCTAATAGTCGGATCCAACACGTGTGGAATTGTGGAATGAACCTCCGTTTATACTGGGAATTAAAGATACCGATCCGAGATTGTGCTCTTGAAGGAATCCCACGCGTTTGATTGGTCCTGGAGAAGAGGCGGAAGCTTATATCGTCTTGGAGAAGAATGGAATTGTTCGCAAACAAACCAAGAATTGTGGAAGCGTGGAATTATAGTGGAACTATGGCACTGTAGAGCTGGGGACCCACCTCAATAGTGGGTTTATTATCACATCCCTCCGCCGGACAGACGGAAGCGGTAAATTTGAATTGTATTGCGGTGAATGGAATGCTTTTATTCAGGCGGGATCTTATTATTCAAGAACCTGCTCTGAAGCACTGTGCCGAGAGGGTGGGTTCCATTCTCCTCGTCTTGTTCGGGCACTATTTCCACTGAATTTAAAATATATGTAGATACATGATGTAATTGTTATATCACATTGTGTAATAAGTTTTTTACGCTAAAACTTTATGTAAAATAAATCAAAATCATTAAAACCAAATAACATGTACGTACATATGATTAGCTTTTACCTAATGTAAATCAGTGTGTTTATTTATTTATTTATTTTTATTTATATAATACATGTTACATAATTGTGACATTTACATAAAGTTGATATATTAAATCACCATACTAGGCGGCTGCCTGTATCATGGTGACCAATATAGTATAGTTACATTGTATGAAATATGAAGTCTAGTGTAAACATGGAATTAGTATAAATCATGTTAAATATTGGAAAAATTATAATAAAAAGTAGAAAATAGAAAGGAGAAAAAAAGTACATTAGCATTAGATTATATAAACAGGCTTCTAATTCTATCACATTCACTCATCAAAAAGTCTCCAAGCGTCTTCCTGAAAGTGTGATATTTGGTTATTGTCTTTATTTCAATTGTTAAGTTATTGAAGATTTTTGGAGAAAGAAAGTTAAACTGTGACTGGGCCATTGAGGTTTTTGTTACTGGAATTATATAGTTGCATTGGTTGGAATATCTTGTATTATATTTTGATTCAAAAACATATTTTTTAATAAATTTAAATTTAAAATAGCAAGAAATGAATTTTACATATAGGGTTTGTATATTAAGTATTTTAAAGTCTTTAAATAAGTCATTTGTGGGATGAATGTAATGTACTTTGTAGATAGTCCGTATTATCAATTTTTGAGCCTTTACTAATGGATCTAATATAGTTTTAGAACACCCTCCCCAGACAACAATACCGTAAGAAATAATTGATTGACATAGAGAAGAGTATACTGTTTTTAATGGCTTTTTATTTAGTATATTTCGTAGTGATCTGAAGATATATGCTAGTTTCCGTATACGACTTGTTACATTAATTACATGATCTTCCCACCAAAGTTTGTTATCAATTATTACCCCTAAGTGTCTAATGGAGTCTACGCGTTCCAGTGGATTGCATATGCAACTAGCGAGATCTCTGCAATAATGTATTTTTAGTGAATGATTAGTTGAGGGTTGGCTTATACTATTGAGGCTAAATGTTAAATATTTCGTGTTAGCTATGTTTAACGTGAGTAGATTATTATCCAGCCATTTTTTAATGTTTTGCAATATTACTTCTGCTTTGTTTAATATCTTAACTCAGTCCAATTTGTGTTCGCAGTGGAAATTTGAAAATTTCCTTACACAGCTGGTATTTAAACGAGTTTTTAATGACGATGAGTTTATGCGTTCGATTCCAGCCACAGAAGAAATAGTTTTGAAATAAAACAATAACTTTATTTGTCACCACGATTTTTTTTAACTGATCGGGATCAGTTTTAATCCTGAAGATGCTTGTACAAACAAAGTTATTGTTTTATTTCAATTAATATGTCATAACACAAAGTGACTGCTTTCTACAATTTTTTTTTTCATTTCTCCTAAGCCAGTATAATCCGGATACTGTAATTTTCATAGTTCAGATTGATACAGCTGAAACAACGAATATTCTTGAAAGTGAGAAAATCATGTTCACCTGATTTTTTAAAATCATTTTATTGAGCTATTTTTCATTTACAAAAATAATGAGTAGGTATGTGAAACAAAATTTATAGGAAGAAAAATTCTATTGGTATTTTTTATTAATATGCACCATACCTTCTGTATCTGTCATTATAAGTGCCCGATAAACTAAACTCAGCGTTAAAAATAAACGTCCAACGAACTTTGTCTCGGAAGACAACGAGATATATTTATTCAACGGACCGTAGATCCTTCTTAATCCAGAAATAAAACTCGGATAAAAAACTGCGTTCCAGAACTAGAGACAAAAATTCCAGCCATTGTTCTGAGACTATCATTCTTCTTACCGGATTCCTGATGTCCCGAAATAACTGACAATTCTAGTCCTTCGAGCCGTGCTGAAAGTTTCCTGTAAAAATAGTCTATTCCCGTCCGAAATATGAGAATTCCGTCACGCTTAGAAATATTTTAGGAAGTATTCCAGCATAGCAATATCCTGCGGTATTTTGGAATTGAACAAAACTCGTGTTTTAGTCGTTTTACCAGAGTACGTGGTAGTTAGTTATTCAGTTAAACCATTGACTTGGCATTTAGTCATAGCGGAGACAGCGTTTTATAAATCAATTCTGAGAAATGAATCAATTCATTTTCTGTCTGCGATGGTGTATTTTGAAAACATCTGGTGAGCTGTGTTGCACTGGTTAACTTCCATAGGCTTTAGTCAAATCAGGATTGGATTGACCAGCACTTGCAGAATGCATGCAGAAGAATGGGCCTCATGTCGACAAGAACCCTACAAAATCAATGCAAAATATACTATAAATTATTTCAGAAAACAATATATAATTTACTGCGGAGTTTTTAGAATGTTCTAGTAATGTGGTTTATCGTGTCCATTTTGTGGAACCTAAAACGTAAAAGAGATGTGGTTTTACTTTCTTTAAGGTTCTCCAATTTCGTTTACTACGTCCCCGATCCTAATAAAAATATTGGCACGCACAAGGCACTACACACGTTTCTGTCAATATGGCACAGGATCACATAATGTCATGATTATGTCTACAGAACCAAATAATCTAACTCGAGTAGAACTGTGCCTGAGATTGGAATATTTTAGACGTGTCTGGAGCTCTAAAGTATGGCAATTCAACTGAATTTACGCCTTCGAAATTGAATACATAACACCGTGTAATGGTTTTCCATTGTCCGAATTCTGAAACACAGATATAAAATTTGCTAAACGTGAAGCCATAAAACTTTCTCGTTAATGTTACTAGCTAATGAAGAACAGTTTGCGACTCTCAGAGCTCTTTATGCAATTATTTCCCAACACATCAAAAGCTTTCAAAATGCAAATATTTTAAATTAATGTTTTACATGGTAAATTAACCAAATCTAAGTTGGGTTATTTCAAACTTTGGTCACATCTGTGTGAAAAAAGTTTGAAGCAATCCAACTTTAGTTATTTAATTTTTTTTCCTCTCAGACCTTATTATAACCATGTCAATTTTCCATAATGTTGAAAAATGGTAAAGAATTCTTGATCTCGTATTTTCAAGAACTAATGTGCTAATGGCGTGCGGACGAGGGAGAGCATCATACTTTATTAGTCAGTTCTGTTCTGAGAAACACCAATTAAAATATATGACGAGTCGGAGATGAGCGTCTAGTCATTCGCTATCATGTTTTGATGATCACGATCCTATCTCGATTGTCTGGTAAAACAATTATACCAAATAATTATTAAAGTAGCGGTGCATCCTGTCTTTTAAGAGTTCCATTTCTTTCTGAAAATATCCTCAGTCATAGGTCATAAGCGTTAAATCAAGTTTCAGTGGCAGAGCTTACGGTATTTTTAAATGAAATGTTTGAATAAAAGTATTTAAAATAGATATCGCTTCAATTCCATATGCTTTCGTGAACAATTTGATGCATAACAAAACTGAAGATAATAATATTTATAACGATTTATACATTCATTTCGGGAGGTGAATCTACATGATGGTAGGAGTAAAAAAGATCAACAACTTTTTCCGAAATTCCTACTTTTTTTCCCATACAAAAAGACGTACCTATTAAAAATCCTTAGTGTAAGGTACAAACTTACCGATAAATTTTCTGTGCGCCCGCCCGCGACGTTGGATTGTAAGTCACCCGTATCGTAACAGCGTAAAATAGTACCTAGTGTTGGCCGCATACGACGGACTGATTTTATAGTTTTACCTAAAAAGTACCCCTAAAAGTTGGAATTTCGAAAAAGGTCATTTATCTTTTTTACTTATATTATCATGTAGAATCACCTCCCGAAGATAATGCACTTTACCTCCGGATTCCCTGTATAAATAAAATTTGATAACGGTCGCTGTGAAGAAATTTAATTGACCAACCAATGAACCGTGTACCTAAATAATTCAATACACATTGTTAGGAACTTGAATAATAATATTTGTAAGAATTGATATGATAGAGATTTTGGAATGGACATTTACTATTACTAGATACACCAAACTAAATATTTTTATTTTATTTTATTATAATACCGCACAAGAGTTCCAACTGCTCTCAAATGGATCAGGAGCCAGTGAGACTATGGCATCCGAGGAAGACGCCGCACCTCGTGGCTTCAAAACTTGCTTAACTGGTGCGAGAGTAGTTCCTTTGTGTTGAAGATTGCAACAGAAGAAGAATACTTGAAAATAATTATAAATATACACATTTACCCATAGTCAGGTCTATAGCTTGAATTCGATTCATGACTAAGCCAAGAGGGAAAGAGATTTGAGATTCTCAGAAACTTCTGAGAACACATCCCGGCGCAGCGCGGAGTGAAACGCGTCACGTCTTGTATTGGCCACACAAAATTAACCACAAATTGATTACAATTTACAAATGTTTAGACGTTTGCGTGTCGTAAAGCATTCTAGGCTGCTCGCTGGAAGTCAGGGTCGGCAGGGAATTTGTCATTGCTCGCCGCTTCTGACTGCTGCGGTATTCACGATTTTAACTTGTCCCTCTGGAATGAATTCTGGAGTGAACTTTGCGAGATTTAAGACTCACCACTGGACGACACGTTGCCGAGTAAGCAGTTGACGCGAAATGAGAGCAAATTCCAAAGTCAATCAACTTTAAACATTTAAACCAAATCAACTGATTTGTTCTAAGCATTGAATAGGGAATAACTTTTTTGGTCATTGGTTCTAACCGACCGAAAATATAAGAGTGTATTTTATATATTTATGTTCTATTCACATGTATTCAATTTGAAGTTATTAAAACCTGAAAATATCGGAATTAAAGATAAATTATTTAACCGAAGCACATTCGTACGAGAGAAGTGAGCGCAAAGGGTCTGAAAAACTAATGATGTAAAGAAAAAAGTCCGGAGAAATAAAAAAAAGAGAGTGAGTTAATATGCATATAACATACACAACTAACCATCACATTATTTTTACGTAGATGTAGGTAGATAGAGAAGAATGCCGCATAATTCAGGCCTTGCCTCATTCACGTCCACAAAGCAATTACGTATTCTGAAGTCTGTAGAAGAAGTATTTGATTTATGTTTTAACCACTGGAGCGATTTAGGTCCAAATTTGGCTAGCTTTTATTTTTCTGCAATTGATATCGGTCCAAAAATGGACCACATATAACAAACCTACAAATATGGGATAAAAGGTGATATCTAGGATGATTCATTAATTTTAAACCGCAGAAAACAGTTTATTTGTTTCCATATTAATATTTTGAGAAATGATATTAATTAAATCGAATGGCCAAATCAAAAATTAAACACCAATCGCTCGAGTGGTTGTTATCGTTCCATGCCTTTCTGAGCCGCATGTACCGGCTTCTTTTCCATCGAGTATTATTTCTCATGACACTTCTTTCTCGGTACAACCCATGTAAATTTTTAAACCACGTATGATATTTTTTTTTAATATCTGACAATACTTTATTAGTTCAAGTAAAATGTTCACAGTAGGAATCTAATGGAACAATAAAGAAATAATAAGATAGGGGTTTATGAAGCAACTGGCTTTGTAGATCTGGTTACGTACTTAGGGCTAAAGCTAATTCAAGCAATGCAATTCAATTCTGAACGGAGGTCTCACAAGAGCGATAATGGTAATATATTCCACTCTGTCCAAAGGTTAATTCTAGTGTCATTGTTACTAAACTATATAAATCGCACTGAAAAACTTGGCTTTGCAAAGCTTCATTGCAGCTTATTGGTCTCATTACACACTTGATTTGTACGCGATTAAGTTTAATGTAGATGGCACTACTATTATTGCTTCCCGTCTTTAATAAAATCGTATAAGATATACCACTGAATTCTATGTAGTCTACCTAATATATTCATTTTGTTGCGTTTATAGCAGCTCATTTGTGGAACCGGAATCGTGAGTATCAATGTGACAGGTATATTTCGATGTACATTGCACAACTAAGAGGCTAGACTTTGCACCACACGCGTAATGATTAGGTATATTAGTTTGTCATTCTGTCCCGCTCTAAATAAGCCAATACACACTTACGATACATGCGAATGCGAAATGTGTCGTAAATTTTCATATTTACCTACAGAAATCGATCGGAAAAGGGTTTTGAGAGAAAACACTTTTCTACACCCAAACTTTCACGATATTGTAATTTAAAAAAAAAATGTTCTCGACAGAAGAAACTATGTCGGTATGTTTTTGTAATTTTGTAATTCTTTATGAGAATTGAGTTAGCAGAACTTTTTCCTTAAATAATATTTTCCGATAAATTATACATGTTTGACAGTGAATGTTTACGTTAATACGAAAGCATCGAAAATTTGAAAACCGACATAGCTTTTACCTTCTTAAAGATAATATAAAAAGAAAATATTCATTTCGTGCAATTTTCGATGTTGGGCCGAAAACCGAAGTCTATCGTCTTAAGCAGGTTTGGTTATTGCTTGCAATAATACATTTACTGGATAACGCTTCTGCCACACGGAGAAAAATTTTATTTGAAAAAACGATCATTTTAATAGTAAAAACGGGACTGAAGTTCTTACGAACAAATTAACAGTGTTTCAATGTTTATTGGCGTGAAAATGTAAGAATAATTTGTTGGTATACGTACGAAACGGGACTGAAGTTCTTACGAAAATATTAACAGTGTTTCAATGTTTATTGGCGGGAAAATGTAAAAATAATTTGTTGGTATACGTACGAAATTACGTATACCAACAATTTATGCTTACAATTTGACCGTATTCCTAGTAACAGTATTCCTATGTAACTACTCTAGTAGGTACTTATTCAGAAGAAAAAAAAACTGTACCTACACATTTTTGCGTGCCCAGAGAAGAAAAGGAACCGAGATTTTTAAAGGCTTCTGGAGTACCACCAATATACCAAATTAGACAAACATACGTAGAATTGATGTCTACTGGCATTGGGCATTTTATTTTTATTGGACAAATTTTTTAACTACAATAATTTCTCTAAATGGCAGCAGCCTGCAGGGGGGCAAGATGTCCTGATTAGAGCCAACCTACTGTCGAGGAAAGTTTTAGAAGGGATGGAAAAAATTTACCAACTCAGTGAAATGCAGATTTTAGTAATCCATAGCTAATAATAAAAGTATTTAAAATTTTCATAACAAGTTTTTGACCTCAGACTATACCCCAGTATAATGCAAGTATGTAGACCACCTTTTTTATACTGGTTTTTTGCTTATCCAAATCATTAGAGCTTATCGTGAGAGAAATAGGTCATATAAATCGGGCATTATGCTCGTAATCAAGAATCTACTACTCCGTCCGCTGCAGTAATGCATTCATGAAATATGGCGAGTGGTCATTAGACGTTTTTTTTACGGACCGGCTGTCGCTTGTCCGTGAAATTTATTACCGCGATCCCTAATGGTTCGAGTTCTATTCCCGGAGATCGTATTTTAATTCTGCCCTTAACTCGACGCGAGTTGGATGGATCTCGCCTCCGCCGTGACGCGATGTGATTTATGGGCGACTTGCGGCAGACCGCTTTAATTATTTGTAAGCGGTGCGCGTGCGTCGACTGATGCTAAATGGCGATAAACTGATCGGAACGGCCGCTAATTGAAGCTAAAGGATGTGTGTTCCTCGCCTCTGAAGATGCTGAAGCTCATCACTCTTCATAAGAAGTAGAAAATCTCTTGTGACACTGCACAAGAGTCCATGCAGAATAATCGTATCACCATTTAGGGATGTTGGGAGGCTGAAGAAAGTGGGTGGGTGGAAACTAAAAATCCATGGTGATAAACTGATGCTGCTGTTCAAACTTAATTAAGAAGGTGGTCACATGATGTAGATTTGATAATTAATGCTAAAAAAATGATCTTTTGCACATCAGATCTCCTCATGCCAACATCACAATAACTCCTAAAATTGTTTCTCATCATGATTTTAGTTGCATCCATAATTCTCTCATGTAAAAATATTGAATTCGTTTCAAAATACTAGGTCTAACAATTGATTGTCATTTAAAATGGTATATACATTTTTAATTATTTACTTCAATCATAAAGGTAGGTACTTAAATTAATATGATAATATATTTTTCAAATTACATATAAACTAAACATATTTACCTTTACGGGAGTTAAAAACTCGTGTGTAAAGGGGAAAAAAATCAAAATTAATATATAAGTAACTAAAAAATTATAACTTAACATTCAGAGTGTATAACTTAACATTCAGTTTTGTACATATAGAAGTAAAAAGATTTTTTTGAATATAATAATATAAAGTTAAATAATGAAAACAAATTATTTAAAATAAAAATAAAAAAGTAGCAGATATACTAAAAAGTAATAGAGTAAGAAAATAATAAGATGTCAATTGATTCTAATTAGCAAAATTATTTATGATAGATTAGTTTATTTTATTTTTAAATTCTAACCTTAGCTCTGTCGCTAATTGGTTGAACCATATCACTCCAGTGTAAGTGCAGTAATGTTGTGCAAAACTGGCAAACAATATACCGGTATATCATATACAAAAAGTTTGCACACGGCTTAGGGCTATAGTAAGCCAACTGTATAGACTTAATTTTTTTGTTCTACCACATACCCTTAGAATAGTATATCTGTCATTGGCGGAATCCCTAATAAGATATGGAATAACTACATGGGGACATTAAACCAAATCAAATATTGTTTCAGTGCAAATTTACAATATTCCTTAGTAAAACTATTATTAAATCAAACTAATTACGAACAAAGACATGATGTACCAAAATCATTACTATACAACTCTGCAAACTTATTACCTGTCCGTGCTATATTGCGGCTTAAAATTGCGAGTCAATCTCAATCTGAATATAATAAAATAGTGGTACATGTTCATTATACAAGAGTAAGTGCAAACGATGGACTTGAAATACTTAGATACCTAAATAAATACGGTCAAAGAACTCTAGAATACCTCGTTACCCAATTCAATAAAAAGCTGTGAATTGACCTTTAGACGGAAATGTATGCAAAAAAATTTTTTTCCCGTTATTATTATCTTTCTTTTCTTTTCTATTTCTTTCTTTCATTTTCTCTACTTTTTTACAACATTTTGTTTTTTATTTTTTTTTAAATGTATGTAAAAACACATGTATACAAGTATAATATTGTTGTAATGTGAATATTCTATGCTCATGTAATAAATTAAAAATTAATAAAGTCCCAAATTAAAAAAAATGAAATTAAGTAAGTAATTGGTAAAAGAACCCGTTGACAAACTGATATCAATCAGTTTAACGGGACTTAATGTAAAAAAATGTATAATTAAAAAAAAAAACTTATTAAAGAAAAAATAAGGAGAAAAAATGTATAGGTCTCCAAAAGCGAAAAAAGATCCTGTCTTAAAAATGATAGGCAGTGAAACTATGGTATCCCAATTTGAGGTTGTTGTATGGCTCATCCATTAGGCTTAATCAGATCAATTTAACTTGGAGAATACATCTCGAGTCTGTTGCGTGTTTATAAGTAGAAAATTTCTTGTGAAACCCCACAAGAGTCACAAACTATCTCCGGAAGGCAGAGGCATTAGCAAAAGAGATCGGGAGAAGGAACCAGACCAATCTTATTTAAACACCGTGTCCGGAAACAGACAGCATAAGCGCAAAAGTGATGAAAATTTTTTTTTTTTGATCTGATGCATTTCCTTTTTTTTTTTTTTCCTATTTTTGGCAATCAAAGAGTTCTTTAAACATAAACTTCTGGAGCCAGTTCCACGCCGTAACACATCTAAAAAGATATTAAATAGCTGTTTTTTCAAAACCACAAGGAGAAAAATGTTATTCTAAAATACGATAATTTTATTCGTAAAAATGGTTAAAAACGGGACTGAAGTTCTTACGAACAAATTAACAGTGTTTCAATGTTTATTGGCGGGAAAATGTAAGAATAATTTGTTGGTATGCGTACGAAATTACTTATACCAACAAATTATTCTTACATGTTCCCGCCAATAAACATTGAAAACCTGTTAATTTGTTCGTAAGAACTTCAGTCCCGTTTTTAACCGTTTTTACGAATAAAATTATCGTATTTTGGAATAACATTTTTCTCCGTGCATATCCCAAACCTAAAAAGTTATGCCACAAAATAGTTAATTGAAACTCGTCATGAAATGAAAATACACCTAGAATATCTACATATTTTTTTGGAAAAGCCGCTACACGGTTTTCACTAAAAATTAAGATGTGTTCAATTTATGGATTTAAAGTGAATTTCAACAATAGTTTTTAGTTGCCTAGTTTTGTAAAATGCGGTTGAAGTGATATCCCTTCCATCTTACCCCATTTAAATTAATGAAAAATATAGTTCTGTTATTAATTTGAATATAAAAAAAACTTGCAATCAAAAGTTGTTTTAATTGTTTGCTCTTTTTATGTTATCCTCCATACCCTTCAAAATTCAGAACTCATTAATCAAAACAAAAAGAAAGTTTTTTAATAGTCTTACCTGGATTGTGTCACTTGAATGTGTACGATTTCAATATGTTGGCTTCCCTTACCTGAAACAAGAAACAAATAGTTATTAGTCATTGAATATTATATCAAATCTAAACTACCCAGGTAAATTTACTGCTACTTGTACAGAAAAATGAAAATAATTTTGTGCAACCTTGAGACGTAAAAATATAATATAAATCATACATTTTAACAGAAATATATCTCCATTCAGGATATTATAGAAATGTTTTTAGAGTTGCACCCGAATTAGGCATATATATTTTACAAGCATTGCAAAAATACGCTTTTAACAAAAACCTTTGGTATTTTTTTTTAATCGCTGAACGAACACATTTTTTGTTGTGGTAAATAACATGGTAGCTTCATTACTACAAGAGACGATCATTTAATTATAGGGGAGAAGAAAAATGTACACAAAATAGGTTATTATGATCTTAGTTTGGTTTATAAAACAAGTGAAATTTAGAACTTTCAATGAAATAAAAATCAATCTGTAAAAAAACAGGTTTTTTACATCCTACATTTTATGCATCCATTATCAAAAGAATTTTGAAAATAAAAAAAGTAAGCAAAAAAAACAATGGTTTGACTAATCTATCAACCGTCCGTGTGCGCGTCATTACCTCAAAAAGTTAATAATATTCATTGTCATCGACAACGAGTCTATCTGCAGAGTTTCAGCTCGATCGAATGTCGAGAAGTGGGTTAATTTCCACTTTAAAGATTTCGCGGCATTCATTCGCGTATAATATACATAGAAAGTGTTGTTTCAAATAAATATTGTATTGTTCGTCTAGCGATTCTCAAATTTTACCTACCTTTTTTATGTTATTGTTTGTGCTAAACAACAAAACAATTATTTGTATGTTTTAAATAATGAAAGCTGTTAGGCGATAACTAAGAAGTTGTTTTCCAAACCAAAGAGGATAATAATATTATAATGTTTTTCGAGAGCTTTGAAAGCTCCGACGATGGAGTCGCCTAGCGGCAGGTAGACGAACATTAATGTTTTAGCAGAGATTCCAACCCACCAAAGCTAAAAGCTTCAATAGTAAGTAATAACTTCTGCCAACGAGTGGCGCTATAATCGTATGATGAGAGACCTGAAAAAATTGAAATGAAACAATTTGGGTAACTTTATTTTTCTGATGATGAAAAAGTGTTTTATTGGGAATATTACATAAAAGGATTATAATTAAGGATACGACGTTATTAAGGTGAATGTCAAAAGAATTCATATTCTACGCTTTCGTAGATGGCGCGCTTATAGTATTTTTTTTACTTATAAACGATTTTTACAAGTAATGCTTTTAAAAATAAAGAAACATATATTGTTCGCGAAAGTACCCAAGCAATACGAATATTAATAAATAGTTTTGTTAATTTAAAAACTTTAATCTTTCAAGAAAGGCTAACAAATACAATATTTCATTGGTGATTCAATCCAATATTGTATTTGTTAGCCTTTCTTGAAAGATTAAAGTTTTTTAATTAACAAAACTATTTGTTAATATTCATATTGCTTGTGTACTTTCGCAAACAATTTTTTTTTTAATATTTCAAAGAATAACATAAAAAGCGTTTATAAGGAGAAAAAAAATACTATACGCGCGCCATCTACGAAAGCGTAAAACATGAATTCTTTTGACATTCACCTTAAGGTGACCTGACAACTCAACAATGTATAACTCCATCATTCCGTTTAAAAATCATTAAAAGTGTTGACAGAAAACTTGGGTGAATAGGTTACATTAGGTTAGGTTACGGACTTTAAAAAAATTATCACTTTTAATGACTTTTCAGAGGGGTGTTGAAATGCCACTTTGTTGAGCTGTCATGGAACCATTATTATGTAGAATCGGTAACCTACTAAGTAAGTACCTAGTTAAAATAAGTACATCAATACCTACCTATTATATTATAAAATAATATTATGTATTCATTTAGCGGAATCGATTTATTTTTTTCTTTGAACTAATGCGTTACTTCTATGAATCAATCTATTCACGTTTGTCATGAAACGTCGTCCATTCAGATTTTTTTAATCAATCCATGATCGACCACCCAAGAAACAAACATAGAAACATCAAAACCACACGTGCCACTTTATCAATAATTCCCACCGCAAAACTCCTTAAAAATGATTGATGCATTTTTGAGTGCTAATTAATTTCAGAATGGTTTTTGTGTACGAAGAATTTAAAATAAATTCAATTTACGTATGGGAAGTTTTCAAAATTCTATCGACAATAACTTCAGAATTCTGGGCCGTTCCTTTTATTTATGTGCCTTTTTTACACATTGTTGCACCGATAAATTTTCTTCCGGGTCGTGCGGCTTTATGTATCTCGTTCAATGTCACCCGCGATGTACAAAAAAAAGATAAAATAACCGTAAAAATAACGCGATCAGTAAAAATAGTCTCAGGTAGACGGGCACCTAACTCAGCCGGTAAAGGTAAGGTTAAGGGTTAAATCATTTTATTTTGGTGGATTCATACCTAGTCATGCGTAATTTTTACAATGTTTCAATGTGAACACCGCACTAGAGTTCCAACTGCCTGAAACCAATATCACTTTGGCATCCCCAATGTCCCCAAATAGGGGTACGATGCGTGCAGGAGGTAATAATCTGCATAGGTAGAGTTCTTCTTCTTCTTTTTAAAAGAAAGACAAACATTCCCGGGTTATGAATAACCCAGCAACATTTTAAAATCTCCTACTAAGCGGAAGATGTTGCTTGTGTTGTGATGGAGGACTTAGCAAGCTGAGGAATCGAACACGCACGGAGAAAAATGTTATTCTAAAATACGATCATTTTATTCGTAAAAACGGTTAAAAACGGGACTTAAGTTCTTACGAACAAATTAACACTGTTTCAATGTTTATTGGCGGGAAAATGTAAGAATAATTTGTTGGTATACGTACGAAATTACGTATACCAACAAAGTATTCTTACATGTTCCCGCCAATAAACGTTGAAACAGTGTTAATTACATTTAATAAGAGAGACAGTTAAAAAAAATTAGGATTTTTTTTATTTTGTTAGATTTTTTTGACAATTGAAACCCTGGGAAATAACTCCTTTGGTTGGACTTAATTAATATTACACAATAATAAATAAGTACAGGCTTCTACTTTGTCGTCGCATGATAAAGATATTACAACTAGAATTATATTTCATTAGCCAAATTGCTTCAGGTATCAGGGGAATATAAGGTATGGGTAATTTGACATGGGAATATTAACTTTCAAAAGGAAAACGCATATTCAAGTCAAGATACTTTAATTACTTAATAGGTTAAATAAATGTTAAGTAAAAGTCGAGATTATAATTCTGTGGCTTTAATACCTAACTAAAATCGAGGTTTTGTATTCCCCACTTTTCTCCTCCAAAAGTGGACTGATTTTCAATTTTCTTTTACCAACTACATAAGAAAAAAACTATTCTATGTCTGTACGTTTTGCTTTTTAAAAAAAAAACATTGTTTAGTTTGTATACTGAACGTCTTTTGACGGCGTTTAAACTAACTTAACTTATAACTTATATAAAAAGTAACTTATAAAATAAAACACCGACACGCTAGTAGTTGATATCTATTTTAAGTAAAAACAATATTTTCTCTAGGGTTAAAATCCAGAGACATAAATAGGCAATACGTTAGTATGGAAAAATCACCGCCGGGTATCCCCTTAACCACTTTATTTATTGTTTTTGTGTTTAATTTATAGAACTCCGTTAATTTTTTTTTAATTAATTTAAATTTAATTTAATAATGTTATTTTGCAAAACTTAATATTAACATTATTAAATTAAATTTTAAAAAAAATTAATATTTAACACCCCCAAACGATGTGAAACGGGTTCATTGGGATTTTTTGGTATTTTCTGTTTCAGAATCCTCGTTTGAGAGTTATTATTATTGTCTTCAATTATTAAATATTATTATTTGAAGTTTTGCTAAATAAGTTTTTCCGCTGTAAATATATATTGATTAAATACCTATATTATCCTTGTTGGATTTCATGGCTGACAGAATCTGGCATAATATGGATCCAAAGGCGCATCCCCAAAATATTAAAAATAATATAAAAACATTTTGTTTGACTTCATAAATAATATACAAACATTATGTTTCACTTCAAGTGCGCTAACTATAACAAAATTAAAAATACCAAATGAAACAAATACTTAGTTTTAAACTACTTTATTTCGATTTGTATTGGTCGATCGGTTTCGGTTGGACTCAACCTTCATCAGGGCAATAATATATAAACAAAATCATAATACAGAGAAACAATATCAGGTAAAGAAAGTAGATAGAGAAAGCAAATGGGAGAGGGAGAGAACATCGTAGACTGGTTGGGGGAGGGGTAGGAAGAGAGGTAGGGGGGTAAAGGAAGGGTAAGGGTTACATAAGGAGTAAGGGAACAATTTTAAAATCGGACTGTTGGTTAATTCTAGCTGTTTGTTTAAAATTTAGCAATTATTTTTCTTTGATTTTGAAATTTCCGAAGCTTCTAAATTATTCAGGCGTATTCCTATTTTACTTTTATGGATTATTTGGACTCCAGTATTTTTATTAAACGTCTGGTTAGTATCAATTAAATGGTCGGCAAATTATTATGATTTTATTATTATTTATACGGCGTATTATGATTTAGTTTATATATTATTGTCCTGATGAAGGTTGAGTCCAACCGAAACCAGTCGACCAATATAAATCGAAATAAAGTGGTTTAAAACTAAGTATTTGATTCATTTGGTATAATAAAGTGTTTGCTTTCTTCGATAATTTAAAATTAAAATAATCCTACAGTTCTCCTTACGATTAAATAAGTATTTTAAATAAATAATATACGAGTATACAAAGCAATAACAAGAGAACAAATTTGACAATAGACTGTTATAGCACAAGACAATATTAGAAGAAAGTAACAGTGCTATTATAGCACAGGACAAAATAATAATTTTAGGTTCTTCACCCAATAATTTAATATATTATTTTCATATTATTTTTGACATAAAATAAGAAAAGGTCTCGAACCATAGAAATTCAGTATACGGCTAGAACCTTAAATAGAACGGATCTCAAAAACAAACTTTGAAAATTAGGTTAAATTATTGTGATTGGTACCTACTAAGCCAGATAATGATCTTATGCAGAAGTCAATTTATTCTTGAATCAATTTATGTACATTTGATAACGAGCCCAGTGAATAAATCCAATTTGACCTGAATACGAAATAATGGTTGGCATTGAAATGGATAGGAGCTCCATTATTAAATGATCAAACTGTTTTGTAATTGTGACCTAAACCTAAATACGAGAAGATAAAAAAGTGTTTCAATGTTATGTTTTCTTTTAGATGGTATAGACAATATCAAGTCTAGCATTTATAATGAAAATATTAGTTTTCGAAGTGCGCACCTATAGGGGACATAGGGGTATAGGTACTCAAGGCACCTCGGACGGATGGGGTAACTAAAGGGTTCACGGCGAGTTCATCGAAAACGAGTTCAACGAAAACGAGTTCATTGAAAACGAGTTCATCAAAAACGAGTTCATCGAAAACGAGTTCATCAAAACGAGTTCATCGAAAACGAGTTCATCGAAAACGAGTTCAACCTAACCTAATCTAACCTAACCTAACCTAACATAACCCAACCTAACCTATCCTAACATAACCTAACCTAACCTAACATAACCTAACCTAACCTAACCTCTCGTTGTCGATTATAAATTTGCTTTCGATGAATTGATTTTCGATGAACTCGTCGGTTACCAACTAAAATGTTTAGACTCTTCGTATGAACTGCAATATCTTGGCTAAATGCTTTTTTACAGAAAATCAAGACGATTCAGAGGAATACAAAGCACCTCGTGATATAGTGAGAACAGTAAGAATAACAGTTTAAAAACTGTTATTTTTCGTTTCTTAAAAAGAAAAACAAATAATATAACCGGTTTACGAATAACCAGACAATCTGTCAAAAACTATTATTACCATCATGATGATGAGCTAGCGGAGGAATAAAACCACAGTCTTTTGAAGGCGAAACAGCTGTTATGCATTATAATAATTACATAGCAGAACTTGTTAATAAATCAAGGGTTTTTTTTAATGAAATAATTTAGTCGGTCCAGAAAGTTAGAGCTTTCTATATAATTAATTATTATGCACATTTCTAATTAAAATAAATTACTGCCGAATGAATATTCAGGAACTAATTATGAATAATCACAATCCAGGTAATATTATTACGTAAACATATAATTATGTATTTCTTTACACCCTAGTGGGCTTTAACATGAAATTAATATAAGATAACATAAATTTATATCTACTAAGAATTTAAACTATCCGAATCAACAATAATGTTCACCAAATCATGCATATTTAATAATCAGCGATGCCTAACCATTTATAAAACGAAATAAACAGAATAAACTAGTGGGCTCTTATGTTTCTAAGGAACATACCCCTTTCCTTCGCTTCATTTATTTACATTCCGCCCACTATCTGTCTTTTCTACTTAATCTAACCACACAGCACCGGGTTGCCATTCTAAGGAAGACTGGGGTCTGCCTATGCAGGTAGGCATATAATATATTTATATAAAGTGATTAAGAAGTACAAAATAGCTACAATTATCAATTAAAATAATCAATATTCATGAATAATCAACCTTTTCAATAGATAAAAAAATGCATAAAACTTTTGTTAATATTTTTGTTCCGCCACTTGTTCTGCCTCAATTGGACAAATATTATTACAAACACATTATTTATAAATGACATGATATTGCAGTCAAAACGGTGGGACTTATAGCCAGGTGGTAATTCTTCAATTCAAAGCAGAATACCACTGAATGAATACAATGGTTAAAATCTTATCAACGATTTTTGTCCACTTTTTTGTCAATGGCTCAAATACATTTTTTTTTTACAAAAAACGTCGTAAAAGATTTTAAACATCCACAATTTAGGTAGTTAGATTAATATGTTGTGAGACTAAGTATAGTGTCTTCTGTGATGGGATGCTGCACCTTTTGGAGGACAGGAAGGAGTGAACCTGGGTTTTCAAGATACCAATGTTGTAGGAAGGAGGAAACGCATAAGCCAGAAATTCATTCCACAGCCGAGTTATTGAACATAAGAACAGGTTGAAGAAGCGACCTGTTCTAATTTGATAATGTCAATTGTTCCTTGAAGCATATTCCATTGAAATACCGGTAGAACAAGGACGGTAGGCATTCCCACCTGATGGCTATGATCCGAATATTGTAATCCGTTATATGCGAATTTAAAATAAGGGTTTTTCTTTCCTGAATGTTTTTTTTTGGGTCCAGTCCAGAAATGGCTGCCAAATACTACAGTAGGGGGCACTTGAATTATCATTATTCTGATCTTGTCATTTAATTCAGATAAAGTCTCTCGAAGCAAGGTCTTTTTTTTAGGTCAAGGTCAGTTTTGAAAAACCCAAGCAATTTTTAACCTAAAAAATTTCTAAGAAGCTTACTATTTCTGCATAAAAAAACCTACTATATCGCGTAAAAGGATATTTAAGAAAGATGATCAATGATTAATAATGATTATTTTCGTGGAATTGTGCATACTTCAGTCTCTTCAAGTACGACAGTATAGTTCTCCTCCAGCCTGCACAGGCCCTAGGTACAGTGTGTGGCGCATGTTTAAATAATGAACCAATTACTATTACTGTTTTTTTACTGCCTCACCTGCATTTTACAGCGGTTTTATGCCCTTTGAATGTATGTAAATCCTATAAAAGCGCAATTCAAATTAGTTCGTGCCGACCCTTGGAGCCATATGGCATGTTAATAGTGACTGGGATCGGATAGCCGTGTGCCTAAAATGAGGTGTTAAATTCTATTAATGGATGATTTCAGCGACGAATTTAATGGAATGCGAGTGAAAATGGCGGGCGCATGCAAATTTTTGGGAGCAACATCATTATTTGGGAAGGACCCAACTTACCTACTTACAACCCGAAACCCTTCTGTCGTTTTTCACAGTCGAAAATATTTTAGTCCGAAATCACAAGTGGTTTTACCTACACCACTATATTGAAAAGGATATTTTTTTAAATAATAATATTATGTACCACACCTAACAGAAATATTGTTTTTTTGTATTTTAAGTTTACGAATACTTATTTCTAATCGCGTCCCATCCTATCTTCTATAAGAACTCATATTTTTTTGGCTTGTGGCTTCCTCTTAAATTATTATGTTACTTCAACATTTATAAAAAAAACTCTTTTTTATAACTTTTTGTAGGTTATTCCCAACAATGTAATATATCATTGAAGAAGAAGATAACATATATGAACTAAATTAAAATGAACAAGACTCAGAAAAATAAAAGACAGCGCACGGAGAAAAATGTTATTCGAAAAAACGGTAATTTTAATAGTAAAAACTGTTAAAAACGGGACTGAAGTTCCTACGAACAAATTAACAAAGTTTCAATGTTTATTGGCGGGAACATGTAAGAATAATTTGTTGGCATACGTAATTTCGTACGTATACCAACAAATTATTCTTACATTTTCCCGCCAATAAACATTGAAACACTATTAATTTGTTCGTAAGAACTTCAGTCCCGTTTTTAACCGTTTTTATTATTAAAATAATCGTTTTATCGAATAACATTTTTCTCCCTGCGGTCGCAACTGGGACTCGAACCCAGAACCTCTCGTCTTACCGGGACGGCGCTTTAACTAATTCAGCCATTGTCACATATTATAAAACTGTCATATTTATTATGTTACCATCAAATTGATAAAGATTGTGGTTGGAAATATAATAATGGCAAATACGAATAGTTTGCAGGATCACAGTTACCACCATTTTGGGTGAAACTGTATTGCAGATACCTACCGTGTACATATATCAGCTTTGTTTATTAAATATAAGCAATAATTACTAGCATGTTATGGTGTATTATATTGCTTGCAACCCTTCACTGTGTTTGCTGATTGATAAGTAACAATTTTTAAATGTCGCTGGTAATATGGCGCTTCTGTTATTTATTTGAGAGCGAAACGAAAAAAAAGTACATCGTCCGGCAAGGCGTTTAAAACGTCTACGTAAATAAAAATAAAAGTAAATCCGACGATGGAAGGTATTAAGGTTAATTTTTTCAAACTTTCATAAAATTTATCAAATTTAAAACAGTCTGGCACTATCTTAAGAGAATACCGAAAATACAGAGAATACCGAAAATTTGTGCTTTTCAAATCATATTCTAGGCGTTTTGACTCTTTTTTACAAAAAAACATAAATTGATTTTGAAAGATTGTTATTTTATCTGGTACACGCAGTTTTAAAATTTTGAAAATCGTTGGCAGATTTGTTCAATTTTCAAACGATAGATTCTATTTCACAATACAAATTTCAAATCATATAATCATACAACAAAATAAATCAACACATAATCTAGTCAACACAGTTCTCATAATTTAAATTTTAGTTAAATTAAAATCATTATAAAATAAATCCGAGAACGTGTTTTGTGACAAAAATATCTCAGTTTTTCTATGTATTTAAGGTCTTACTAACTAAAATATTTCAAAAAAAATTTTACACACTTATTTTATTTAGACACTATTAAAAAATCATAAATACTTAAGATCGAAAAATATTTACAAGATGTGCACGATATTTAATAATTTATCATCGTGCGTTTTGAGCATTTTTATTGCTTACTTGAATATGTATAAGTGTATATCTGTACCCGAGAAGCATACGGATGCAAGACCAAAATTTGAAGAAATGAGTTTTTGATGAAGATGTGTTGTAAATGATCATGTTCATCAGTGGCAGAAAGATGGAAGTCATATTTTGAAGAAATATAGGGTTTTTCAAAAATGTATAAGGATGCAACTACCATTATTCTTAGAAGCAGAAAGACTCAAGTCCATCATTCTGCTTCTAATATCTTTGTTTTCTATGGAGCTAAACACAATAACCTCCTCTATCAACAAACGACACCTGTGATATTTGTAATCATTATTCAGGGAGGATAAAAATAAAATAAAACTTCTTCCCAGAACCTCCTTTCTTTCCTTACCCTGAAAGCCACTCCACACAGCATCCCCAAAGATGACATAGTCCCCGAGGGATTTTTTTTTCGGGACCTACTGTATGGAGCTAATGTTAAAAAAGATCCCCTGCACTTTTTTAACAAAATTTTAAGTCATAAATGCCAGATTATCCTCTTTTAGATGACAAAGATAATGAAAACACCAATAATTAGTAATAATTATATAAAGAAAAAACAGTAAAATGTATGTTTTTTGCCTGTTATGCATTGTTATTAGTTTACTTCCAAATTACATTTTTAAACATCGATCTTGTAATAATTCATCACTTGTCATAACAAAATAGTCTATTTCATTTTGAAGCAGAAGGACTCAAGTCCATACTGATTTACTTTAAACATTTATTTTTAGGCTTTGAATGTAAAATATTTCATTTTATTTTCTCAATTTTAAAACAAAAATAATTGATTTAACAAATTAAAAAAAAATCATCAATCAGCATGAATATCTGCAGAAGTTATGAGACCATAATTACAGAAATAAAACGGTTTGGCTCTCCTGAACATTTAGCATTTTGGAGTTGCATCCGTATGCTTCTCAGGTACAGATATTAAAGCAAGTTTTGAATGAAATAAATCGATATTAAATTTTTTATTCAAAAAAATTGATACGGGGAGTAATCGATCTTTCTCATTGGAACCTCCCTGAATAGTTGCAAGCATTTTTAAACTTTTATTCTCAGCCGCTGGTCAATAACTCTTAATAAGAGGCAAATAGTCTGAAAACACTTAAGAATAAATAAAAAATTAAGAGTAAATAAAAAAAATTAAAAACGAGTTTCATGGTGTTAGCTAATTTTACTTAATTTTCAATACATTTCAACTTCCTCCCTTCCAAACGTAATGGCGCTCAGTCGTCAGACATCATATCCATATTCCAGAAAACCCCAAAAACACAGATAAAGTAAATTTATTTGTAAAATGTCGTTGAATTTTGTAGCCAGTCTATGAGAAAAAGTTTAAAAAAAAAATAATTTGCGCTTCGGACGGTTATACGGAATAGGGTTAATACTGGATTATTTAAAAAAAGAAATGGTGAGAATTTTTCGAAAACGGCAATGTCAGCTTAAAATTCAGTATAAAAATAACATTATCTCTATTTACTGAAAACAAAACTTGTAATTTAAATGTGCGTGAACCGAAACGTGCGTGTCAAAAGTCCCTGTTGATATTATCCCAGCAATAGTAAATAATTCAGGAAGGAGAAAGGTGGAAAATTTAGTAGGCATTCCGTAAAAACAATAATTCTCCCGGGAAAAAATATTCCTGACTCGTAGGGATAAAAATATAAATCTGTAATATAAATTTCTCTTTTGAGTTATGTAAAACAAAAAAGAGTAACGTTAGCTTTGTTTGTTCACTTTTGATATTTTTTTAATGGAAACTGCCAAAAAACATGCGCTCTTAAAAATATTTATTATATCTACTCTAAAAAATGTGTTATTGTTAGCATTTGAAAGATGTTCTTTCGTATAATAATATTTGTAAAAAGAAGATGATAAACTATATTTTGGTGTTAATCTGATAATTTTCCTCAAGATTAAAACATGAAATTTTTCGGACAGGCAAAAGATATCGATTATCCCTTCAAGAAAGAATTTAGATATTTAAAAAAATTTGATCATATTAACAGAAAGCGAGAAAAATTTACTTTAAAATTGACTCGCCCAAAATACTTATATATACTTATTTAAGCTAGGGTTTGCCTTAGTTAGGCCTTAAAAGCGATTTTTCATAAAACGGCGCTATACTAATATGTTTTGGGATCAAAGCTAATTCTTTTCTATCCGATATAATTTTAAAAAATCAGAGAGCAAAAATGCAAAACTAATGTCGTGGCTAGCGTTGCTAAGCAATATATCTATTAATTATTATTATTACTGCGACCTTTTTTATTACTTTATCGAGAAACCATCATTTACAATTTTCAATAGCCTACCTACCTAGTACCTATTTGCTGACAGTGCTAACTAACACATCATTTTTACTGAAAAATAAGAATGATTCCCGTTCCATAGGGATTTAGGTAGATTTTTATATTTATGACACTAACATATAATAATACTAGCTGACCCGCCCACGCGTTTCTGTGTCTAATGAAACACAACGCCATCTACTCAATGGTAACTTAACCTAGAAAACCAAGTATTGTGTCAATAAATTAACTCACACCGCCATCTGTCAGAAACTTATGGAACTTAGAAATATTTTCCAATCATTGTCCCAAAACTAACATTTAATGAAAAATTAATTTGCCATAATAAATATTGAGGTCAATAATCGAGAAAAAAACTATCTAATCTTTGGTTGAACCAAATTACATACAGTAAGCCAAATTTCATCAAAATCAGTTAATTCGTTTTGCAGTTTATCCTGGACGAACATCGTGAGATTTTTATATTTAAAGATGTATATTTATTGCTGCATTTCATTTCAGCAAATGGTCGCATACATTATTACTAAAACTACAGGTAAACGATTCCAGTGACCTTTTCACGATTTTTTTCTCCACTTATCACACGAATGGCGTTACTTTATGGTGGTGTTTTTCTATTAGAGCTTGCACTATGGTTATCTTCCATCATGCTCATTACTCATATGACGTTGGCCGTGAACAACGCACAATTCGGTCACGATTTAACAAGGCGGTTCCTTATATTATTATACTTTACAAGGCATTTTGTAAAATTACGGCCTAAAGTGTGTTATTACGGCGGTTTAAATTCACCGGATATTGTCAAAATATTTTGCAATTGCTGGGAAATGTTTTAATGCGTAGGTTGGCACTATAATATAAAATGTTGGCCTTTGTTTCTTTTCATCACTAAAAATGTATGATTTTCGCTAACGAAACGAAAAGTTTTTAGCTTTTTAACCTACAATAAAATGACGGCCGGCATAATCGAGGGGTAAGGATCTCGACTCCCAATCCGATGGTCGCGGTTTCGAACCCGGCGTGCGCAGATAAATTTTATTCGATTAATTTGTGTTAATTCACAATTAATTCATTAAAAATAATATGTAGCATAGTTTCGGCACGTTCCAGAGTGGAAGATACTCTTACGCCCTTCGATCACGGAGCTACTTACAAGCGACTAAATCGCCGCTACCTATCATACTATTTTGTTAGTGCTGCCCCAAGCGGCTTTTACAAACACTAATAATAGTATGGAAGGTACAGACGAGCGGCGATCGCGTCGCTTGAAAGTAGCTCCATGGAAGAACGGCGTTAGTGTCGCCCTGATATAAGATCACCATTCAGAATTGAAAAGTTGCTTGAAATTGCTTTAACCGTGTTTGGTGACCAGATCTGAATAGCGAGGTACTTCCCCACCTTCTTTTTCACTACACTACCTTCAGCCTCAGAACATACCCTAATTGGGGATGCCATAGTCTCCCTGGCGCCAGACGGGAGCAGTTTGGGATTCTTGTGCGGTATTCAAATAAATAAAAAATATATAATTCTAGTGCGGTAGCGAAAAAGCTGAAAATCTTCATACATGAACTACATGACGCTAATCAAGCTACGACAACCAAAAAACTTACTTTCTTTTATTAAGCCCTCTGGCAAGATAAACTTACCATCCTCCACTTGCTTTGGAAATTGAGGCAAATTCTAAACATAACCGTTGCTATTCAAGTTTTTTTTTTAAAGACGAACTTTACATTCTCCATAGAAGTTACACGTATCTTGTTGGGATAAAATTACCGTATTTCCTTTTTCAGGTAGGATTTTGCTTGTGGTTTTCGACCAAAATAGTATCCACAAGTAACTTCTTGCTAGAATCTCCATCTAATCTGACTTGCTGTTGGTATTTATCGCCACCTTTCTTCTAGGCCGCTTAGAATTCCAAGGTTTCTTTTTGTTTCTGAAAACCGAGCGAAGGTTGGGGATTGATGGATGGGAAGGCGACATCGAGAGAAGGGAACTGTTGGTCACGTGATAAGTCCAGTCTTTGCTAGAGCCTTAAGGGCTAGTTAATTAACGTTTTCAATTAATAATTGTAACCATTTACAGGGATTGGGGCATTCATTTTGAAGCATTGCAAAAAATAGGCTTCTCTTCGAATTACATGATATTAAAACTACATACTAAGCCATTAGAAATACAACCAATAGCGTAAATATGCCACATTTGAACAATTGAACAAATGTGCCAAAAGTACTAATGTACGTGCGCTGTTTTACCTGTAAAGGTTTATAATTTCTTTAGCTTATTCTATAACTAGCTGACCCGGAAAACTTCGTACCGCCTCAGAATCAATAAATGCTGTGTATAATTTATTATCTGAAATAAATAAAGTTTTTATTAAGTTAAAATAAATACTCTAAGTTTAAAAAATTAAATTGAGCTGTTGACTAAGCATGAAATGTTCGGCACACTACACCATTGACAGTTCGAATTGATTCAAATTATGTCGACCAACGCACATTATTTATTTGAAAAGCCGTTCCATACAAAATATATGAAAAAAATAATTTTCTTCATAATTATTTTTCCCGTGATTTTTTCCGATGTTTTAATAGTTATTCTGTTAATCGGGACGGAGACAAATCCAACAAATCAAAGATCATAAAAATCGGTTCAGCAGTTATAAATGGTGTAACTAACCCGACTTTGTTTTATATATTAAGATGACACTATTCCTTAATTCAAACCCGAGAAATGTTTTCCCCATTGAGTTAGATAGTTTGTTAACAAGAGATTACTTTATTGTAATTAGTCTTAAGAACCATGTGTTTATTTTAAATGTGTTATATGTATTTATATTTCAAATAATAAAAAAATCTCTTTGTTGGCAAAATTATAATTGTTCTTCAAAGCTTTCCTACTATTTACAAAAAAATATGTGTGTTGTTTTGATTTGTGAACATTGCTTTAAAAAATAAAGCAAATTGATGAACGCTGCAGAGGAACAAAATTTGCGCCACTTCGGGTTAGGTGTCAATATCTGTTAAGATTTTTATTTATCTTAGTTTGTGTGGGAGTAGAGTCTATGCTTTTAGGAAGTAATACTTAGAAATCACGACCTCCGAACTTGTCAGTAGATGCGTTTTCAAAGGGTTTCATCTCTCCTATAGCTAATGACATTGCTAATGTAAAAATTGTTCAGGTAGGTTCTACAAAACGTGTTTAACGCTATTAACCATCAGATGCAGAAAACACGCATTATCGTAATGGCTGTAATTTAAGTGAATACCCTACAAGAGCCCCAACAGATCCCAATTGCCCGGCTCTAGTAAGAAGGTACGTAGAGAGGCTGAAGGTAGCGGGAAAAGGAAGGAAGATCAATGTTGAGAAGTGACATGCTCTTCAGACCTGGCCACCAAAGTTTCAATTCTGAATGGTGATCTTTCACCACGGTGTATTAATAGCAGGTATCTTACCACTCTATTATCATAACATCTTAATAAACAAATTATATTATCCCGTGTTAAGAATACGTACAATATGCGTACAATAAACATGAGAAGCGAAAAGTAATCATGCTACAATACCTTCTAAATAAAAATAACTGCTGAATAAATTATGCCTAACAAACGATAATTATTATATTCGTATTCTATTACGTATACTAATTTTATTATTACGCATTCAAATAAAAATATTAACAGGGTGTTCTCGTACACACCCCTGCAATGCCAAGGTCCGCCTGAAAACGTTGTCAAAATACATTTCAGCGAATCGTGATAAATATATCGCTATGTTAGGGCGCCAGTCACGTCGCCCGTCGACAGGCGACTGCTCGGTGGGCATAATGTATTGTTCGTTACTTTGTTTCTTTTTTAACGAAAAATCAAAATTAAGCAGTACGAGTATTAAATTATATAAAGGCCGGCATAATTAATGGCGTAAGAAAAAACGAATGCTAATTAATGTAAAGCGTTCAAAATTTTGCTTTACATTGTTTTCGAACAACGTAGATAGGTTTTTATTGTAATGCGATGTATGAAATTAGTTTTTAACTTGTTATTTTTTCCGATCTGAACCGATTTTCATGATATTTTAACATGCAAAGCTTTCTAAATTATTATAGGCAATACACTCTTTTTGAGGTCATGTCAAAGTGGGCATAGTTTACTTCAGTAAGAAAACATGCAGTCTACGGGTAAATTGATTTTTTAACATAATATTACATAATCCACGAGTGCTTTTAGATATTGGATTGTTCGTTTTAATTTTTGAAATAATTATTATTTCTTGAAGCACGTAGCATAAAATTCATAATATAGCTCTTACCGTTGATTTTGTGAAAAACTTTACTATGAAAATATTTTTTTGTTGCAATTTTAATATCAATAATGGCATACCCGTTCACCATCTTGCTTATTTGAATCAGTCTACGGTCCGTGGCCTGACTGAATGCAATCACAATATTTCACCTCCGTAGAATCTATTCACCGTTAAACAATGCGGATTCCTCAGCTCCTGGAAACAAAGGCTTCCACCAGAATTATTATTATTATTATATCCTCCGATCGACCCCGGTCATAGCAGATAACAATGCCCCGTGGTCATTTAACTATAAGATGGAGGACCTGCCAAAGTTCAAGGCATCCTAACTATTTGCCGATAACTTTCAAGTGTAATCATTCCATAATAAATAAGAAATTCTAATCGATTCAACTAAATAAAATATAAACAAGAATATATTGGTTTCTTGAATGACTACACCGAGAAAAACGCTTTTCGAAAAAACGATCATTTTATTAGTAAAAACGGTTAAAAACGGGACTGAAGTTTTTACGAACAAATTAACATGGTTTCAATGTTTATTGGCGGGAACATGTACGAATAATTTGTTGGTATACGTAATTTCGTACGTATACCAACAAATTATTCTTTCATTTTTTAAACACTGTTAATTTGTTCGTAAGAACTTCAGTCCCGTTTTTAACCGTTTTTACTTTTAAAATTATGGTTTTTTCGATTAACATTTTTCTCCGTGTATTTTCAGTAAAGACGTCATCTAGTGAGGCGGATAGCATATATGTACGTCATACATGTTTTAAAATATAAATTTATTTAACGCCCAATGCAATTTGGCCAACACCTCTGCCATGGGTCACATTTTTTTTGCCACTGATATTTTTAAAACTACTCATATATCTTTTTTTTACATAAGCTTCACACAGGAGGCCATGAGGAAAATAATATCGGAGAGGAGGGAGAGGAAATTCTTGGAAGGAAAAGGGTAAGACGGATGTTTAAGAATCTGGGAGTCAGTGGGTTTAGGAGTGATGGATATATGAATCTATCCCTCCCATTGCGATGGATCGAAAGAGTTATGCCGGAGAGGTCGAATGGTCTTACTCAATCAGTCTCTTCAGATATGGCCCGCCACGCAGAAGGTAGGCAAACACATCCGCCGCCAAAACCTACACAAACCTGAACCGGGCCCCGTGCTAAGTCACCAAACATAGTGAACAGCTATGGCAGAGATGTTGGTTATCCAGTAAATGGTTCCCGGGGCGGCGGTACACATACTGAAATACCCATATCCAAATTGAAATACCACGAACCGCCACCGATCATAACAGATAGATTTTATGTTGACCTTATCTAACCTTTTTGATTAACTCAAAAAACATATTATATAAATAAGTATAATTTCGTTGATGAATTAAATGATATTGAAAACCGAGAAGAGGAAAAAGACTTAAAAAGTAAAGGTAAAAAGACTTCAACATCAACAGATTTAATCTTGGCGAAAATTCCAAACATTATATCGATAGTTTATGAATATACTCACTTTTAACGTATTTCAATTTGTTTATCCTTTTTAAATGAACGGACGAAATTAGTAAGATAATTTAAATTCCAATCGTTAAGCTAGTAGATATGTGTAGGAATAAATAAAAATAATTTTTAGAAACCACCGCTGTGTTGATGACAATAATTAGGAGTCCCGTATTGTTTAATCAGCTTATTTATGGGACTATTATTTTAAACGATCGGTTTTCATCAGAATTTAATGTGTTAACTGCACGATAAGTATATTTTGGGTAAAAAAAAGCGTTTTTAAAAGCTAATACGGATTTGATTAAAAACATATTTAAATTAATAGAAATACCTGAAATTATAATAAACGTATGTTGTGCACCTGTTTTAATTACTTTGGAAGGGTTTTTGATACTCGTGTATCTATTGGAAAAGAATAAAAATAATTACTTTTATAATGAAAAAAAAATCCACAACAAAACAACATTATAGAATGGCGAATAAAACTATCAATTAAAAAAATCCTTGACTAGGTAGTTAGAAATTTGTTTTTTTTTTTAACACTTTTCGTTTTGTCACGAACTAATATAATAATATATACTTCGCACTTCTTTACTATGCAATATGTACATTTTTTGTTATCTACAAATTTCGAGCTACAAAACTTTTTTGAGCAAAGCGTTAAAAAAAAAATTTCTGTATCTTGCATTAAATCATGTAAAATCCCAATTGGTTTTTGATGATAAATTAGTAATAAGCAAATAATTACGTATCTGTTTCAATACTTTAAAAAAATGGCGATTTTGTATTTGGTCGTAAACAACAGATAATCGTAATCGTGCGTCTACTCTACACTGAGCTTTCTCGGCAATCTTTCGACGTATTTTACTATTATACAATCGTACATATAACTACGGCAATCGTACATATACACCGTGCTTATAACTACGGCAACATTATTTAGCAATTCTGAGTAATTACATTTTATCTTTTTTTTTCTTTTTCAATCTTTGCAAATTCACTTTCATGAAACAAATTACTTTTGTGTTAACCACTAAAAACTTTTTAGTGGTTTACACACGAATTTACCTTGTTTTACACAAGTAATTTGTTTCATTTAATTACATTTCATTTTCTTTTTTCAAATGTATTCAATAAAAAAAATAAGAATCCGCATATAAAACGACTAAACAATACACTATAACTAATCAAAAATACTATTTTCGGTTGCGTCTGTAACCTGTAACTCGTGTTCAATTAACTTTAAAACTATGGTTTGTATTTATATACATTTTCAATTATTTACAGAACGTTAGTCTATTTTATTTTTTTTTGAGGTTTGCAAATGAATTTATTGGAATCATTAATTATTAACGAACATAATGAAGTAACGTGTTTTAATTGCCAATCAATTTATTAAAAACCAACGCTTTTGGTTAAACATGATAATAAATGGAAGTTAATGGGTACCTACCTACTTTATAAACTTTTTTGACTCTCTTGATTTTCAGTTTTGATGTTAAAAATCATTTGTCTTGTGACCTGTCTGATCACATTTTGTAAAAATTCTAAAGAGCTAATGGAAAAAAATGAGTTCCCAATCTCAATCTCTCATTTACGTCAAAGGCTATATTAGCGATCGCTCCAATTACCCCGAAAGCCGAAAGATTATATCACAGAAATGTATGATCGCCGGGGGACGGATCTATTAATTCCGCCTTTTTTGTTGGAGGGATGATAGCTTTCAGGTCAAAACGTTTTTACCTATTGTTAAATAATGAGATTTATTTTACTTCATGGGTTTCCCTGAATAAGTACGTTGCAGTTACCGTGGAGGATTTATCGTATAATTTGAAGGGATTGTAGAATATTTTTAATGGATTTTGTGGATTTTTTGCAATGTTTTTTTTTGTTATTTGTAGGAGCTAAGTAAATAATAATACTAAGCAACTTTCTTCGCTTATTAACTTACTATGTAGGAAACAATAGTTATATAATAAGTGAATGAACCTATAATTTGTGTAGCTAATAAATAAATGAAAAATATTATTATGATAGAACAACTATACTTTTTTATAAGTCGACAGATATCGAAACGACCGTTCCTTTCACAGGGCAAAATATACTAAATTATCATTATAAAAAAATGGTTGAACAAATTATATATTACTAAGTATTGAAGTGGGAATGGAGGCATGCCTAGGGACTTAACCAAATAGTAGGAAATTGATAGAAAGTGCAAACATGAATGTTACAGGGGTAATTAAAAAGTTGTTCAGCGCAATTAAAAATAAAAGTTGGATGTAATTTTCAAAAAGCCCACTTATCCAAACATTACGATTATTATATACCCTGTGCATAAAACTATCTCTACTTTATTTGGCTTATTTCTGAATAAATATAATTTATTTTACTGTGTCAATTGTAAACAAATTAAAAAATAATTAAAAATAATAAACAAAAAAGTGACAAGCTTTATTTTAAAATGCCTAAACAATGCAATGCAAAATGACTAATCAAAAATACTAAATTCAATATTTTTTATATAATTATTTATATTTTTGTTGTCAACCAACTATCACGAGCCCCGTTTCACTGAAGGTGGAAAGTGAGGTTAGGTTAGGTTTGGTTAGGTTAGGGTAAAAAAACACTGACATGCCCTATTTAAAAATGCCTAAACAATACAATGTAACATGACTAATCAAAAATACTAAATTCAATATTTTTTGTATAATTATTTATATTTTTGTTGTCAACTAACTAACTATCACGAGCCTCGTTTCGCTGAAGATGGAAAGTGCGGTTAGGTCGCAATAAAACTCTCGGCAAACACTTCTTGCTTCGTCCGAATTCAAATTTTATCTCATACAAACCTTTATGTTAGGATGGCTTTTGACATGACCCGACTCAAGATTTGATTTATTTTATCGTGTCATGCCGTTCCCGGCCATCTCGACTTCTTCTACCATTAACTTCCGGGTCATATAAAATTATCCTTACACCTATTCTTTTTTCGATCATTCGCTTTACGCACCCAAACCATTATCATTTTATTGAACTTATCCATTACGCTTACATCAATCAACTTTCTTTCTGCATTCTTATCGAACAAAGATTTTTTGACACGTTTGCCTCAGAGATCTATATTATCCTAACATCGCCTATCGCTATCCAATTCATCGTTCCGTTGCTTTTCTATCTCTATAGCCATATAAATTTATATCATTTTATTTTTGGAGCTGCAGCGTATGAATTTCACCAGTTTTGTTTGTACCTAACTGTAAATAAATAGTAATGATACGACGTAAGTTGTTTTTAAATGTTTTTTTTTTCAAATGATTCGGAAATTTTAAATTTTTATGTTTCCGCTGTCTGTCGTGGAAAATCAAAGTAACTAATGAATTATCCATAGGTATAATCTTTGTTTGAAACTATTTTGTCAGAAGCATTTTACTTTAGATTTGTCAATGTCCAGTTAAAGCAGGCATCTACTAACTGACGTCTAAGCTTGGCTTAAATTCATCACGCGATCTGTCGTTCATCACGTACATTATCATTATATGCTTTCCACTACTACTCGATCCTTATTCGATAAACATTTGTTTAAGTAACTTAAGAGAGATTGACCAGCGGCTGAGAAAAAAAGTTTGAAAATGCTTGCAACTGTACACGGAGGTTCCAATGAGAAAGATCGATTATTCCCCTATCAATTTTTAAAATAAAAATTTAATATCGATTTATTTTATTCAAAATTTGCTTTAATATATACCTACATTCAAGTCAGCAATAAAAATGATCAAAAAGCACTATGATAAATTATTAAATATTGTGTACTACTTGGAAGTATTTTTTGATCATAAGTATTTATGATTTTTTAATAATGTCTAAACAAAATAAGTGTATAAAAAAATTGTATTATTTTAGTTTGTAAGACCTTAAATAAATAGAAAATGTGAGGTATTTTTGTCACAAAACAAGTTCTCGGATTTATTTTTTAATGCTTTTAATTTAACTAAAATTAAAAATCCCAAACCGGAGTTGACTAGATTATGTATTGATTTATTTTGTTATATGATTATATAATTTAAAATTTGTGTTGTTTAATAGAATCTATCGTTTGAAAATTGAACAAATCTGCCAAAGACCAACAGTATAACATTAGTATCTTAAAAATACACTTAGTTTAAAAAAAATTAAAACTGCGTGTACCAGATAAAATAACAATCTTTCAAAATCAATTTTTTTTTTTATTCTCTGGTAATAATACCCTCTTACGTACGTGGTATCTTTCTTCCAAAAAGCAAAAAATAACAACTATTTTTTGGGTGAATTAGACATTATTTACAAAGAAACTCTGACTGCTTAATTATTAAGGCCTCCCTGGGGCCATGTTTAAATTCTATCTGTAGGAAATAAGCAAGTGATAAATGAATGATTACTTAATTAAAGCCGTGGATTACATCGAAAATAAGCCACTCCCACGAGATCAACGCTCAAGGTTTTAACAAATCTCTCAAAACAAAACCTATGTAGAAGAAAATGTATTACATCTTACCCATTCAAAGAATTATTGTATTTTTATGATAATAAAATAATACAAGGATTTGAAGTCCTTCTCATGAAAATCACATCATATTTGATAAAAAATACAATGTCACAAAAATATCATTTCCAATAGATACTTCCGCAAAAAATTCTTTTCAAACTCTCCCCAAACGATTTTTTGTTATATTAGTCGTAGGTACATTTAAGTAGGTTAACCACCTTCGGAGCCTGAATAAATATATTACAGTGGTTCAAATAATATAATAAGAATATTGACATTGTTAGCAAAGGAAAAAGGAAAAGAATATTGTGTATTAAGTATTAAGGCATTATGGTATTATGGTACCTGCCAAGGAACCTGTGTCACAAGAAGATTATGAAGAATGACACAGGGAACACGTAATGTGATATCGATGTGACTTTATGGCCATGGTGCCTCAGATAGTTTGTAAGTTAACGTATTTTGATAATGGTCCAAATCCCCCAGTGACATTTATTGGATTATTTTAGTTCTGGCCGACAATAATAAAATAGTAGTAATAGCAACGCATTCATTCGCATTGCAAAAGAGTTCACCGATTCGATTCCTCTCAATAACTGACAGCTGGCAACTTGGATTCTACGTCATTTTATACCAAATAAGCTGGTTTCGAATATGTTTATAATAGTCGGGAAACTGAGCTCCGCGCCGGCCATTGCGTTTGGGAGGGGAAGTTCCAATGTAAATGAAATAAAATAACGATATACCATGTAAGTTGTTTTTTTATTTGCTATGCATTTGTAAAATAAACAATTAATTGCAAGTGTCACAGTCACAGTGTGACCGTTAAACTTGTTGAAGGCAACACGAAACTTAAGCAATTTTACATGGAGAAAAATGTTAACGTAATTTCGTACGTATACCAACAAACTATTCTTACATTTTCCCACCAATAAACATTGAAACACTGTTAATTTGTTCGTAAGAACTTCAGTCCCATTTTTAAACGTTTTTATTAATAAAATGATCGTATTTTAGAATAACACTTTTCTCCTTGTATAAAAGTTCGAATAAAGTCATTTTATTTTATTACGTTGATTGATTAGTATAATCGACAAAGTAACGTTACCGCTGTTCTGAAAAACAATATTAAATACATTTTGTAGCAAACGCTTTAACCTTCAAAATTTTAATAATAGTTTTATGTTTAAAATACAGTATTTGTTTGTTTCAATCAATCTAATGGTCGGAAGTAACTATGTTATTTTTTGCTTTACTGGGCTATTTATGAGAGTTTTTAAAATTGGTTGAACAAATAAAGTCTAGAGAAAAAACATTTTTTTGTACGCGAAAACAGAATAAATAATACTACAAGAAAAATATATGGGCTTTTTTCAATGAAGCAACATTGTTTCATTTCTACATTATTACACTCCTAATTGTACGAAACCATTTTAGTCAACCGAAAACATAGATTTTTTGGGTTTAAGACTAAAATAATAATTTCTAACAAGGCTTCGCTAGGAACAATTGCAATGTAATTAAAGCAATTTATGCACAAAAGTTACCTGGCTATCGTTGCAGAGACATTAATCATACCTTTACCATTTCCGTTTTGCGACTGAACTCAGAAATTACACTAAACTCAGGAATTACCCGACTCAAGTGTGGCCCGAAGGCCAGGCGATTCAAAGTGAATTATTATTTCATTTGGGCAAAGACTTATGATATAATATTATGTTTGCAGGCGACCAAACTATCCGAAGTCTGGCCAGACTTCCAGCGGAAATAGAAGGAGGATTTCGGTCTAAGAGATTTCCGGTGATCAAAACCAAACCGGATTTATTACCAAAGAAAGTTGAGATCAAAAAGATACAAAAAATACACGTCTGTGAAACAAACAATATTTTACTTTGAAGATCTTGCACACTAAATAAATCATTTTTTTTAGTTAAAGTCATATTTGGATTGGTTTAACCGATCAAAAGATCCATTATCTATGTCGCTTTGTAACACAATGTATTGAATACATGAAATCGTGGTCATTTATGTTTTAGATCTTTTTTTTACTCTTGGCACATTATCAATGTAATGTTTAGCAATACAGATTACTAGATAGGTATAATAAACGGAGAAAATTTTTATTCTTAAACACGATCATTTTATTCCTAAAAACGGATAAAAACAGGACTGAAGTTCTTAATTGTTCCTGTTAATTTGTTCGTAATAACTTCAGTCCCGTTTTTAACCGTTTTTACGAATAAAATGATCGTATTTTATAATAACATTTTCTCCGTGTAGGACTGAGAAAAACATAAAGTTATATATTGTTTCGCGTTCCCATAACGATTATAATTAGATACATTCCTAAATAAATTAAAATAAATAACTATGTTAATATATACACTCGTCTCCGTTTTTAAATATCGTTTTTACCTACCTGGGAAATTGTTTGACTTGGGCGATGTTTTGTGGTCAAAGGAAACACTTTTATAACTCGGAGGTAAGTAATGTAATTCATGTATTATGTAACTAGGAGATGGGCATACTATTCTAGCCTAAATAAAGCCCAGGTAGGGGTTTGTAGGCAAATGTGCAGCGGCGCGGGCATTAACGATCACACCGGTAAACAAAGCAGCTGCGACCACGTAATTGCGAACATAACATATTCGCATCTAAAGGATGCAATGTGCTGCAATTTGTAATCATATACCTGCATCGCGCGATATAAAGCGCATGTGCACTCCGCGATGAACTTTGCTGCCCAACTTAAAATTTACATGCATTATCAGTACAGATGATTATTCGCTGACACAGATTATGTAGGGGCGGTGAAACGTATTAACACAATTTAGGGAAATGTATAAACCGCAATGGGTCGATTTTAATAGTATTCAATCATTGTTTTAAGCAAATTTTAAAAATAATCTTTTATCCATAAACTTAGTGGTAGATGCTTTCAGTATCGATCACCATTCAGAATCTAAACGTTACTTGAAATCTCTTTCGCTTGGTGACTTGATCTGAATAGGCAGGTACTTCCCCCCTTCCTCTTCCCCCCCTCACCGCGCAAACTTGAGCCCCACAATACTTGAAAAAAAAACAGTCACTCTGTGCAGAAACGGGCGATCCATTTGACAGGCGTTGGGTGGGAATGTATCGTGCATCATGTATGGTGCATCACACACTTTCAATACATACTATACACAATTAGACATTTTTAACTCTGCACCATACTCCTTAAAGTCACACAGGCAATCTCTCGATACTTTACTATAACTACTTACATACCATACATACACCCTACTAATTATACAGAATAGATCCATCCCTTTCCCTTCCCTCCCACCATCCCATCCCCATATAGGCTAATGTAACTATTTTTCTTTGTTTACTAAAAATTAAGATACTTCAGTGGAAACCTATATTGGTTAAATGATTTACACATTATTTATTACACTTTATAAAATGTTATAACTGTTGGTTTTCCAAATAAAATAAAATAAAATAAAAATGCTGTCCTTGTTCTACCGGTATTTCAATGGAAGATGCTCCGAGGAACTAGCATCATTGATCCCCTCGGCACCGGTGTATAGTCCGGAAACACGCCAAATGCGCGCCCAACATATGTACACGGTTGACATTTGTACCATGAGGAAGGGTCGTTTCTACGACTCGTTCTTAAGTTCAACAGCTTGGCTGTGGAACGATTTGCCGGCCTCTGTGTTTCCTCCCTCCTACAACATGGGTCTCTTCAAGACCCATGTTCACTCCTTCCTCTCCTCAAATAGACCCTCCACACAGCATCTTTAAAATCGTTCAATTTTTTTCAATGTTTTCCATTGTATTGATAACATAATGTGTCAATAGGGGATCTGGAACGTAAGTATTGGGTTGTTAATTTGATGCCCTTCGTGAAATAACCTGGGCTCGTTTTTAAATGTCCATGCAGCCATAATGACCCCAATATATTGAAGAAATATTGAACCCCGTGATCGTTCGTAATATAAAAGAGGGTATTAGTCATTTTTAAATCAAATTCTAGATGTATTGAGTCTTTTTTACAAAAAAACATAAATTGATTTTGAAAGATTTTTATTTTATCTGGTACACGCAGATTTAAAATTTTGAAAAACTAATTGTATTTTTAAAATACTAAGGTTATACCGTTGGCCGTTGGCAGATTTGTTCAATTTTTAAACGATAGATTCTATTAAGCAACACTAATTTCAAATCATACAACAAAATAAATCAATACATAATCTGGTCAACAAAGTTTTGAGAAATTTAATTTAAGTTAAATTAAAATCATTAAAAAATAAATCCGTGAACGTGTTTTGTGACAAAAATACCTCACATTTTCTATTTATTTAAGGTCTTACAAACAAAATTTTTTTTTTTTAAATTTACGCACTTATTTTGTATAGACATTATTGAAAAATCATAAATACTTAGAGAAAGAAAAATGAATCGCCCGACGATATTATAGTTTTTATACTCATTATTACGGTATTTACATGATACAACTGATCAAATTCTATATGTAAGGAGTAAAAATAATCCTCAATAAAACAAACTTAAAAATTTACAAACATACTTGCATAATTTCAACAAAGCATTATGAAGTAGCCATTGAAAGAGCTGTATTTACATAATATTACAGGTGGTATTCATTGATTCGTTCGCTTATTCCTGACAGACCTCTCATTGTTGGTAGAAATTTCACGGTAAAGAAAACTAATCACGCTGTTGAAAGCAGCCAGATATGCCTAATATCAATTAATAACTATTCATGTGGAGTATTGGGCACAAGCTCACAATCTGTTCATTGTATCGCATGATAATGTAGCTAGAACTGAGCAACTATGTATGTCTTTGTTAGACGCACGAACTTACAGACTTAATAAATGAAATAGACGATGTTAAGGTGAATGTCAAAAGAATTCATATTTTTTCAAAATAATTCGTATTTTTACTTATAAACGCTATTTACGAGTTATTTTTTAAAATATTTGTAAAAAATTGCGGAAGTACACCAGCAATATAAATATTAACAAACAGTTTTGTCAATTAAAAACCTCAAATCTTTCAAGAAAGGCTAAAAAATACAATATTTCATCAGTGATTTAATCCAATATTGTATGTGTTAGCCTTTTTTAGAAAGATTAGAGTTTTTTTAATTGACAAAACTATTTATTAATATTCATATTGCTTGTGTACTTGCGCGAACAATAAATATTTCTTATTATTTCAAAGCATAACTTGTAAAAAGCGTTTAGAAGTAAAAAATACTATACGGGCGCCATCTACGAAAGCGTAGAATATGAATTCTTTTGACATTCACCTTAGAGTTAGTTTTCAGCGGTTAAAAAATTTTCAATCATTTTCGCGAGTACAATCGAGTCGTTTATGGTCTTGTCAAGTGATTAGAATACAAATTTTAAAAATGTCTCTAAAAAAAATGCAAATACGCCTCAATTTGGGTGTAGTATGTTCGTTGTTTAGAATATAATATTGCAATGTTAAATAAGTGGGTAGTATACCAGACCTAATGCGTGCATTAGAGCCTCATTGTGTTTGGACGAGGAGGTAATTTGTAAGCAAGTACCCGCTGAAATGGGTGTTAGATCCCTCGAGCATTGTTGATGTTTGTCGGCAATACTAAGTGTTGGAGCAACAAATAATATTATAATGGAACGCTCGAAGATCCTTCGGAAGTATATATCCTGGCGCCCGTAAGTAACGAATATGAATATTAATTCTACACGTCTTCCGTTTACACGAAATGCATGCATTAGTCCTGCCATTGTGTTATATAACTACCTAATTAATATTTAATTAAACTAACATACACTAGATGAATAGATGGATGGTGCTATGCAACAATCATTTTACACGGCAGAACAAATAAGACTACGAGAAAAGCACAAAAAAATATTTGTCTTCTTCAAGGTTTAGTTTATTATGATAAAAAACACACTAAACATAATTTCTTATACCTGCTATATGACACTCGTTTTTTTAAGGACCCGTATTACCCGATAAAAAGAAGAAGAAGGAGAGATACGATAATACGAATGTTAGAGAGAGCCCGCTAATATTAAAAACGGTAATATTACAAGCGAAAATTGTGAAAATGTTTAATAAAATAACATTCATTTAAAACAGAGCAAAAATCTCGTGAGGGTTGTATTAAGAAGCATTTAAAGAAACATCGTGTATTTTTTCATACATGTAACTTGTAAAATAATAGAAACAAATACGTAAATAATAATTTTGAGAGCATACTTTGCCATTTATTTCTATCGAGGGAATTTCAAATAATTACCATTCCGCGGCGTGGGGAATGTATAGATACTATCTTAAAGAATAGATACCATATTTTTTAAGAGCTTAAAAACTTCAAATGTTTAAGGAAAATATGTAAGAAATCGATAGAATTTCGGGATGGGACGATTATCGATAATTTTTTTATGACATTAGCTTAACACAGGAGGCCCTGAGGAATAAAAATTTCCACAGGGCCTTAGTCATCTTTGAGGATGCTGAGTGGAGGGATATTTTAGGGAAAGGAAGAAGAGGAAGCTCTGAGAAGGAAAAAGGTGTGAGGGGCGGGTAGGAATCTGGGTGTCAGTGAATCCAGGAGTGGCGGACGTGTGAAACCAACCCTACCACTGCGATGAGTTGACAGAGCCCGGCTAGATAGTTCAAAAGGTCTACCTTAACCAGTCTCTCACTATTCGGCCCGCCACGCAGTAGCTTGGAAAACGCATCCGCCACCAAGACCTAGACAAACCTCACCCCATGAACCCGGGCGCCCCTGCTAAGTTTCCAAACATAGTGAACCACTTGAGGTGACCTATGGCAACGGTATTGATTTTCCAAAAAATGTTTCCCGGGCGGCGGTACCATTACCCGCCTCCCCAATCTGCAAGGATAGAAGATTTACGTTACGAATATTTAACACTTAGGTACCATTGTTTTCACAAATGACATCTTGACTGAATTTTGTTAAGCCGTCAGGGTTTTAGTTTTTTTTTTAATGTCACGTGATGTTCAGTCTGTGCAACAAACATATATAAATGTACATAATATGTCAGATACGTTTAAAATATTAACACACATTTAGGGTATTATTTATTTATCTGACAGTAAAAAGTTTAAAGGCACTCCCCTTTCTTCGTCTGCCTTTTCACAGTTGATATCCAAATAATAATTAAAAAATCCAAAATTGTCTTCTCCTACTCTACTCTCCCCTTCAAAGTCAGTTCTCTGCGATCTCTGTTTACATAGATTTACATTTTATGGATACTTAAAAGCGAACCGCAACAATGTCATAAAAGTTATGAAGTTGCCATAAACATATGTACATACTTAAAATAAATTAATCTGTAAATGTGTACAAAATTTTTATGACAAGTCATTTTTTTATGAGGCACATTATTTGACTTCACCCTAATAATAAGGCTATCCATGAGAATTTTCTATTTACTCATTGATTGTCAGTTAATATGAATACATTCCTATCTAGGGACTGAGGTATGGTACACAAAAGGAATGCTTTAGAAAAATCTGGTATTATTTTTAAACGGCTCAAAAATATTAAAAAGTTTCATTTTTTATGTTATAAATGATATTGCATACTGAAAATAGTTGTATTTATCTTCAAATTGATGGAAAAGAAATGTGTAATTACAAAATTTTATGACTCACGAGCTCACCGTTTGGAAACTTTTGCAGCCACAGAAAAACAGATATCTGCTTAGTTGTTAAAAAATTCTAAAACGCTCTTAAACAATCACTGAATAACAATTAATCAAAAAATAATTCGACTAGGGATTTTGGGACCTTGGAAATAAATTATTTAAAAATTATATTTCGTGGTTTTTTATGAATTCAAATGAAAATGTTTTTAAAACGTGATGAAATTGCTCCTCTAAAAACTCCACTGAAAATGTATGAAGTTCGTGATAAAATTTAGCGGCGCCACATTTTCAATTCAATACAAAAATGTAGGAAATTAAATTTATGACATTGGAGGAACAAGGCACCGTCTGAGACTCGCCTCGAGGATTCCCCCGAGAAAAGACAACCAATTATATTAAAAGAAGTAAACGCTAACGGACGTGTCTAAATTAACAATTATTGTGGCTAGGTACTGCTAGCTAGGATCTACCGACGTTGGCTGGTTGGTCGGTTGGGCCAAAAAGCCCCCAAGGTAATTGGAAACTGATTGGTAAATTTATTTTTCTTAATGTAAATCTATCTAGATGTTCGGATACTTAATTTCTGAAGCACTTTCGATACGATACGATACGATTGTACCACCCCAGCCAGGAGTACTCCTATCCCGGTAAGACCGGTACACCAGGGGGCACTGATTTGTTAGGACTGGAACACGTGCTCTATAAGGATGAGAAGGAGGTTGGAGTTTAATCGACCGGTATTGGAAATACAAGCCAATATTGGAATTTAGGATGGGCAGGAATAAAAGAATGGATTGAGCGTTATGATGTTTTTTTTTCCTTCTTAATGCTTTCCTTTTTCTTGCATCTTCTCGGCTCTTCTGGGATCTCCTTGCCATCATGTCTCTTCTCAGCTCTCCTTGCCTCTTCGTGGCTTTTCTTGTCTCTTATTTTCTCTTCTTGCTTCTTCTTGTTTCTTCTGTGATCTTATCGTCTCTTCTTGGCTCTTCTTGCCTCTTCATTGATCTTCTTGCCTTTCTTTTTATCTTCTCGCTCTACTTGGCTCGTCTTGTCTCTTTTTGAATCTTCTTGAATTTTCTAACTGCTTACCGACCCTTCTTCTTGAATATTCAAATCTAATAATCAAATAAATATAAAAAGGACAGGTTATAAATAGATGACCTTTGTAGCAGAATGGTAATCTTTTAAAAAACTGAGTGATATATACAATGAAATAAGTTTGATTTTATTCATTATGTTATTTTACAATTTATTCATTAAAAATATATATAATATATTTATATAGGAAGATACTCTGAGTATCATCCTGCTGTAAGACCAACATTCAGAATTGAAACGTTGCTTGAAATGGCTTTAGCCGTGTTTGGTGACTAGATCTGTATAGCCAAGTACTTCCCCACTTCCTCCGCCCCATCTCCTTTCCCTCCCCACTACCTTCAGCCTCACAAATTGTGGTAATGCATTTGACTTAGTAAAAGAGTTTTTTTTTTATTTTGTAATCTCGGTTAGGATTTTATTCGTATAATGAACATAACACAACGCCTTTGGGTGATTTTTTTACAAACGGCGCTGTTAAATTTCGATTTGATACCAAATTACCTGATTAAACTGGATAATATTTTTAATATATATAAAAATATTATCCAGTTATATATAATAAACATTTGGTACTAATGTGAATTATTTTTATTTATATGGATTTAAATTATAAAGTGTGGGCTAAAAGGATTTGATTTTTCACGATTTTAGAGGCAATGTTGGCAATTTTTTGTGAGTTATTTAGTAATTCAAAATTATTTGAAATGTTCACATTAATATACTGTTTTTTAAATTATTGTTTATATGGAAAACTGTTAAGAAAAATGATGTACATATGTATATAAGATGTCTTTAATTTTATAATGATAAATTGTATGTGTTCGGGACGGTTAAATAATATAACTCGTAAATTAAGAATATTTAATATAAAGTTTACTACGTGGCGGTCGAAAGAGAAGAGGCCGTTTCTCATACAAGACTTGCCTTTTATATCCTTCATTCATGTCCAAACAAAGAATCCAAAACAATTTTATTTTGTTCCTATTTAAACTTCGATCCACATTCATTGCACTAACTATATTTGATTTTTCAATTTTTTTTTTAAAATTTGATTAGCAGCGTTTAAAAATCAACCCGTAAAAACAAAGTTTTTTACTATAATGGTATATACCTATTTACGACTACCAGCCGGCCCAAGAGATGGCCAGAACATTGAAAATAGATGTACTGTAGTAAAAAAACTTATATTGGGTTGATTTTCTATGATGTAGTCTGACGACCGTCCGTGGTCGAGTGGTAAGACACTTGACTCCCAATCGGAAGGTTGCGGGTTCGAACCCGGCATGCGCAAATAAATTTTATTTGATTAATTTGTGTTATTTCACAATTAATTAATAAAAATTAATATATACTATATTTGCGGCACGTTCTAGAGTGGAAGATACTCTCAGTATCGCCCTGGTGTAAGACCAACATTCAGAATTGAAACGTTGCTTAATAATGGCTTTAGCCGTATTTAGTGACTAGACCTGAATAGCCAGGTACTTCCCCACCTTCCTCTTCCCCATCTCCTTCACTTCCCCACTTACCTTCAGCCTCACAACACACCCCAATTGGGGATGCCATAGTCTCACTGGCTCCAGACGGAAGCAGTTGGGACTCTTGTGAAGTATTCTCTATAAAAAAAAAACAGCTTTCAACAGTTTCTGACACGGTTCTGCATGACCTAGTTGCGCCATCTTTTGAGCCGGCTAGTAGCCAATTTCAGAGCTCGATCGCTTGTCTTAAAGTGGCTTAAAATCCAGATTTTCAATCATACAATAAAACAAAATCGAAAATCATACTAATGTATCAAAAAAAAAAGATAAAAAATCGCTATTTTTTTCCACTCTTTACACCATTATACAATGAAGATGAAGAGCCTCGTTAAAATGATTTACCTACACTTTCCGCGAATTATTTAAGGGTTATAACTACATATTATTTAACAGGCAAAAAACAAAAGCACTCGCGTATATTTAATTTAATTTATTAATTCAACTCGTATTAATACTCTTCTCATGATTCCAGCGCAGTGAAAAGCGAATAAACTTCATCTTATCACTGAGATCTTAACGACTTTAGGCGTTCTTCACACATTGCGTGGCGGGGGACTAATTAAACGTGAACTGTATTACCTGTGTGCATTGGGAGGTGCACGGCTGCATGTGCATTGTATGTGCATAGGTGAACACAAACTTTCTCACAGTTTAGAAGGAAAAAGTTAAATTAATGCGCTACATTGTCATTTATAAGATGTATTGCAGTAAAACGCTGTAAGACCAATAGATGGAGACCTCTGATAATACATATAACTGAATTACAGATAGAATGATAAATGTATTTCCATTTATTTAAACATAATTTAATTTGTATCAAGTAACTTTTTCTAAACTCTTAATAGGTAGCAATTATATGTTTTATTCTTAAAAAGAATAATGTATTCCTTTGATCTACTGTACCTTGATAAAGTATTAATATAAATGTTTATTTTTTACATTGCGTAGGTACTAATTTTTTTTTTTTTTACATGAAGTCCACACAGGAGGCCCTGAGGAAAATAATTTCCCTCAGGGCCTATGTCATCTTTGAGGATGCTGTGTGGAGGGTATTTTTAAGGAAAGGAAGTTCTGGGAAGGAAAAAGGTTTGAGGGTTGGGTAGGAATCTGGGGTTCAGTGTCTAGATCATCCGCCGCCAAGACCTAGATAAACCTTACCCCATGAACCCGGGCACCCCTGCTAAGTCACCAAACGTAGCGAACCACTTAGGGTGACCTATGGCAGAGGTGTTGGTTATCCAATAAATGGTTCCCTGGGCGGCGGTACCCGTTCCCGCCTCCCAAATTATTATTAACAGTTAGCGTTTTAACTTCGATGGCTGAGTGATTTATAGACAGTTTCATGGTTGGGTACGGTAACCAAAAAGCAAAAATCTGTCGACAATACCTTAAGAAGCATGTAAAGAAACACTGTGATTTTTCAAACCTATAAATAAATAACGGAGCCGAATATGTTATTTTTTTTAATTTTCGAAATATACTTTGCGATTTTTTTATCGTGGGAATTTTATGTGATTACCGTTTCGACTCGACAGTATCCAGAGATTATCTTTAATAAATTTTTTTTAGAACTTAGTAACTTAAAGTATTCAAGGGGCATATGTTATAAATCAGTAGAAAATCGGAATTCCGGGCCTTAAGCACGAGTAATATAATATGATACCACCATCATCTCAAATATTTTGTGTGATTGCCTGCACTGGCCTCGAGTCACAGAAAGTACAGTAAACCGTCAAAATAATTGCACTGAACGATTTTGTGCAATCAAATCTCAATATGAGGTCAGTCTTGCCCAAATAAATTTCAGTTCATAAAAAGTCAAAGAGTCTAACAGACTAGTTGAGTTTTATGACCTAATATCTGAATGTATCAGTATTTGCGGAGAGAATATTAAACTTTTCGGGTCTATATCCTGAAATAAACCGCTACGTGATACGAGCGTAACGTGTTAAAAAAAGCTTAAAACACATAAGATGTGTAGCGATTTTAAGGCGTTTATTTTATTACTAAAAAGCGCTGAATTAAATCAAATAATGATTTGAAAACCTGTTTCGGAACCTACTTACTTAAATAGGTAATTCCTTCAACAGAACTACTTATGTACACAACATTAAGTACCTGATTATGAATGCCAATGCAAAATTTATCCCGATAAAGCCATTAAGCTTGTGATTATAGAAGGAAACGATTTCCTATTAAAATTCCTACATCCTGTAGTAATTATTCGAATTCACGACCTGTAAGAAACAAGATTGCGTTTCAATTACAGTTTCTGCATTTATAGATCAATATTATCCGGTTTATCTTCCTGTGTTTGCAAGCATATATTTTTTATCTCAACTACGAAGTTGTCAAATATAAAATATCATTTACACTTTTTAAAACTAGTTTGCATGGCTTGTTTATGCTTAGCACTTGTAAACACGACCATTTGAGTAATTTTAAGTAAAAAAAGCACTCCTGAATAGATTGTCTAGGTAAATTTATTGATTTAACAGGTTTATTCTAATGCAAGCTTGGATTTAAAATTACAAATTAATCGCTTTCCTAAATGTATTGCGATTGTTATTATAAAATCAAAATTCAAACTAAGATACATTAACGCAATCACAGACATATTATTCATAGACTTGAGAATCAGGGAGAGGGGTAATAACCATCTGTAGCGGGGCGGAGAGGGATGAGTTGACGGTAACGATATGTGATTCGTTAATCCTTCAATACGACAGTATATAGGCATCACGCATTATAATATCACCATTTAGCTCTTAAAAGTAAAATCTGCTTTTGAATGAATAGACCTTTTTACATGGGAGCGCGAATTGTTCGCCCGGTTTGAACAAACTTGTGTAATCCATATAAAATGAAGAAAGGTTCGCTTGTTTTGAGAGTCGAATATTTTGTTACCGTGTTAAGTTAAGACACTTTTACAAATGTTTCATAATTTACTTATCACAGTAAACTGCAACGTGCACACGACGGGACCGGGAATTTCGCTTCATGTCTAAAACTGATCATATTATATGATGTGAATAAGCTTAAAATAATGACAAATAATGCCTGCATATGGAAGGTAATACGATAATTGGGTTTATACTCTTTTTCACTTCTATTTTTACATGTTTTAATAGCACAAGTTACCATTTTTGCCGTGTTATTTCGTAAAATGTACCGATAAGAGCTCGACGCTAGTCCGCACAAGAATGATGACGTCACATTTTCTAGATTAACGCGTACCTATACGCCAGCCCGGCCGGTTCCATGGAACCCAGAATTAAGGAGGGGGAAATAATACGCTTTTATCACTTAGGGCAGGTCTATACATATTCATATGTCTATGAACGCAATAATTATACTTAGGTAATGAATTACCCTTGAGTCCATCATTATCAAAGGACCAACTTTTTTAATAAACTTCTAATGTTTCTAATAAGTACTCCATGAATATATATTACATTATATTAATTTAAATAAGATACACATAACGAACCCCGAGACGGAGTGATAAGCTCACTGAGTCCCAGGAGTCTGGGATTCAAAACCCGGCGTTACATTGGCTAATTATATATAATTTGCATTATTTCATACATTATATTAAAATTTATTACAATTATATAAATTACAGTTCATTGTTTGCACCTTCTTCCAGACAGTCAGATACTAGTTATTCTCAATATCGCCGTGATGAGATTCTCCATTTAGAATCTAAAAGTTGCTTGTAATAGATTTTACAAGCAACTTTTAAATAGTGGATATGAATAGTCAGGCATTTTCAAAATTTCCTCTACTCCATACTCCCACATGTTATTTAGCCACTCAACACCTCAGAACGGTAACCGACGAGCTCATTGAAAATCAATTCATCGAAAGCAAATTCATCGACAACGAGAGTTTAGGTTAGGTTAGGTTGAACTCGTTTTCGATGAACTCGCTGTGAACCCCTCAGAACGCATGTGCGGTATCACTATTAAAATAAATAAACAACATGTTAGAACATTATTTGATAGTAACTTGCATACTGTTTTTCTTGTATCATCCAAAAATAACAAAATGGTTATTAATTTTAGGCAGGTCAGTCAAAAATATTATTAAAAAAAGGTATCAGATAATTATGTACCACAAGCGTAATAACATAACTTATATATTTCTTTTGTTCCTAAACTTTTATTTTCTTTTTCTTTCACTGTTTTTCTTGTTACTGTTTTTCTTGTATCCAAAAATAACAAAATGGTTACAAATTTTAGGCCAGAAATACTATTAAAAAAGCTATCTTATTATTTCTTTTGTTCCAAATTTTTTTTTTTCTTTTTCTTTCGCTGTTTTTCTTTCACTGCTTTTTTTGTTGCTATTTTTCTTGTATCCAAAATAACAAAATGGTTACTAATTTTAGGCTAGAAACACTAATAAAAAAGCTATCTTATAAATATGTACTACCAGCGCCTTAAATATTTCTTTTGATATTTCTTTCGATCCAAAATTTTTGTTATCTTTTATTTTCTTTTTCTTTTACTGTTTTTCTTGTATACTGTTTTTCTTGTATACAAAAATACAATACCTGTAAATTTGACTGTCCTAGAACGGAAGATCTACCTAGTTAAACAGTCAAATGTCAATGCAATGTAAATGTATTTTTGTTATAACAAAATAAATAAATAAAGAAAAAAATAAGCTTATCTATTTGAATGAGTGAGAAGTTTGATTTTTGTTGTGAAAAATAAACCACTCTTTCCTTAATCGAACATCACAACATGGACAATGGACATCATAGACATGTGATGGACATGTACTTCTCGATAACTGTAATAAACAATGCATTGAATGAAGATTTTTTTTAAATAATCACCGCGTAAGCTTTATTTTCATGAAATAGTGAATACATACGTGCAAATCAAGTAGGGGCAAAGATGTTCGCGTATTAAAACACGAGTTTCATATGATTAAATGATAACCTAATAGTCTATCCTGCTCCATATTATATTAATTTTCACAGCCACTATCTTCTCCGAACATAAACTTTGATATTATGATTTTTTATGGACTGTTTCAGACAATGCTTAATAGACACTTGAAACGCCAGCCTTGCTGTAAAACACTTAATGAGCTATGAATTTTTTTTATGAATCAAACAATAAAATCTTCAGGCACTTGTTGTATCGTAAAAGTTCGAATAGGAAACGCAGAAGTATTTCTCACGGTTTACGGTAATAAATAAAAAACATAGTTTACGGAATACGATCATTCTTGGGCAGCGAAGTGGATATAACAGTTTTGTCGAATGGGTGCCACCGAATGAATAAATGAAATAACTAAAATATGTAGTGTTTTTCCTACAAGGTAAGAATTTCGTGATTAAAGATATACAGTATGTTTATAGTTTTTTTTTTATAATGAGTACCTCACAAGAGTCCCAACTGCTCCCGTCTGGAGCCAGTGAGACTAGTGCATCCCCAATTGTGGTATGTTATGAGGCTGAGGGTAAGTGCGGAAGGGAAGGAGACGAGGAAAGAGGAAGGCGGGGAAGTACCTGGCTATTCAGATCTAGTCACTAAACACAGCTGAAGCCATTTCAAGCAACCTTTCAATTCTGAATGGTGGTCTTACACCAGGGCGATCCTAAGAGTATCTTCCACTTATAATAATAATGATTGGATGGAATGGATTATAACCGATTTAGTGAAAAATCACATCAATGACGCTGTGATCTATTGTAACATCTTCCTCTTTCTTGTAAACAACGCATGCATAGAAGGAGAGACTTAGCTTTAAAAATCATTGATTTTCCTATTTTCAATTTGATACCGCACAAGAGTTCCAACGGCTCAGAGCCAACGTAACCATGGCGTGGCCATTTTGACAATTTTTGAGGCTAACGAAAGAGAGGGAAAGGAAGAAGAGTAAGGTTTAGATGTGCCTGACAAATAGTATCTGGTCATCAAACAAAGCTACATAAAACCGTTTAAGCGAGGTTGCGAATCTGAATGGTAGTCTTACACCAGGACGATACTGAGATTATCTTCCACTATAGAAACAGTTCGAAATCACTTACATCTTACACCAGGACGATACTGAGATTATCTTCCACTGTAGAAACAGTTCGAAATCACTTACATCTTACACCAGGACGATACTGAGATTATCTTCCACTGTAGAAACAGTTCGAAATCACTTACATCTTACACCAGGACGATACTGAGATTATCTTCCACTGTAGAAACAGTTCGAAATCTGAAATAACCAAAACTTAATCGTTAAGATGATCCACTAGTCCTTGACTCATTCGGAATCGGGCGGAGCGAACGATTTTTGGGCGTTTACCAATAAAAAAACTAATCTCTAGCAAACAACAGTAATTTGTTATTCCGCAAGTATATTTTTAAAGATCGAAGCGCCGCGTAGACTAAGGCATGTCCGTTGGCCCCGGGCTCTGGGCGTAGACTGAGCACTGAGCGACGGGCTAAAATCCTTCTGTACATAAGGATGAAATTCGCACTTACAAAATCGTTTAGTACCGCCTATTTTTATTCACTGAAAAGAAACGTCGCCATTTTGTGAAGTTCAGATACAAATATTAAAATGTTTCCCGATCACTCTATAAGAAACCTAAATAGCTACATTATTCAATAATTCGGCTACCATAACACGGGCATGTGCCTAGTATGGCGGCCATAAATTCCAATATTATATTTACTATTCAAAGAATAAAGAAACATTAAAAAGAAAAAAAAACAACACCAGAAAAAGGATGTGTAAGTAGGAGATTTTTCACTTTTAACCATTTTTTATTGAAGCATCTATATTATTTCTAAGCGATCAAATTTTCAAAACTAATACACAAGATTTTATACGATTTTGCATTTTTCCGCATGTCTTCACCTTAAGAAGCTTGTCACGATCTAAAAACAATTGTAAAGGGTCCTTATTTCCACCCCCCCAAAGACCTTCTGGGCTATGACGTAAACATGATACCAGCGTATAATGGAGCGAACCTCTCGAGATGTATCTGTTCAGATCCAATTTAAATAGATAACTTGTGGTGTGCTTAACGCGTGCAGAATTTAAATCAGAATCGGGAATTATTTATTGCCTTTCTTTCATGCCCTGTCCGTCACAATTCCCGAGAGGGGAACGAGCACTTGAATACAAAAAAGAATCCTCGATTTATCAGACCTACCTAGTCTACCCACTGTTCCGATGGACCCATAATCACAACATCAATTCTGAAGCCGGAATGGCTCAAACGTGCCCGATTCATATTGTATGAATTTGGAGCTTGCCAATTTGATTCGTTTAAGAAATCAAATAAAACGATTACTCAGCTCAATGCTACTTCGGGTTGGTAAAATATAGTATTGATTGATTGTATATTATTATATATTATTTTTAACTATAAATTTTAAATTTCATAGAAATATTTTTTATATATCTTCTGATTACATGTAACCTATTAATTAAAATTGATCAAGTATTTTATTATAATATTAAGTACTTTAGTATATAATTAGTTATTTAATTTCAAAATTATTAAACAAAAAAAATAAATATATATAAATATATATAAATATTTATTTTTTTCTTTTTTAACGTATCCTCCAAAAATATTCCATCAACATTGAACTACCAAAGGATTATTGTCACAACACAATATTATGTACTGCTTTTACAGCATTATCAGCTCATCTACTTAACTGCTAGAATCAAATCCATGTACCTAACACCTTTTTTAATTATATATAATACCTTCCTACTTTTCTCTTACCTTTGTAATGGCACTACTCCCCAATTCAAACACGAGAAATGTTTTTCTTTATTGAATTGGGTAGATTTGTTAAAAAAACTATTTTTATTGTAATTAGCCAAAGAATTATGTAATTATTAGACTTATGATTTTCTTTTGTAAATAAAAAAATAAAATAAAATAAAATTGGTTGAAGATAGAATTATTAAACTCATTGTGAATGTCTTAACGATCTTACCAAGTTGTTTTGATGAAAATATCGTGGCATTGGTTTATCAAGATTCGGTGATTAGATCTGGATGAAAGCTTTCCCTCCGACATCCGCTTGTGTCGTGTACTGTATAATCTAGTATGAAATTTATTACACCACGCTTTCTGCAGCCCATAGATCCAGAGGATGGCTGCCATAATTAGAAAAGAGACAATCGTGCGAAATGGTACTTGAATGTTGAGTGTACTTAGTACCTACTGGTTGAGCCAGTCAGAATGGGAGCCTAATTTTTTTTGGTATTACAGTTATTATTTCGGTCTCCGGTGATTATGTACTGAGCCCACTTGTAGGTAAATAATGTACTGGGGATGAGCATAATCAATTAACATAATATTTTGTACCTACCACATAAGTAACTGTTTTCCTAATAATAATGATATTTGGATAATTTGTAGATCGCCGTTTTTTTTAAACATCTCTATGGCGCTGTTTGTAGTGGATTTTGCAGGCCGAGGACACTATATTTAAAATATTGGACGTTGCTTCGTGATTTTACATTTGCTATGCTCCATCGCTGATAGATATTATTAGACATCGGATTATATGCATTTGTGTATTTCCATATGCAAATGCATATAACTCTCGAATTACGGCGTTAATGCATATTTTAGCCTTTTTTCCCAATCGTGCATATTTCGCTGGTCAATTTGACAGTTCTGAGGCCTTTGCAATTCAGTCAAGCAAGCTAGCATTTGATTACGCATCCGAAGAATATCGCCCGATAATATCGGTAATTCAATATTACAAAAGATTCGTAAAAAGTGTCTCGAAGACATGAAGAACATTAATGCCTACATCAACGGCACAGGTCTAAACCCTGCCTAAAAAGGTATCTCCAGAAGTATGCCAAATTTTTAATTTTGACAAATGACGACAGTTGGCCGTAGAGAGGTCGTTCTCGGTGTACAAAATTAATACTGGTTGACAAACGTCACAAATTTGCGACCGAAAATTTGGAAAAATACTTAATTGTATATGGTCACAAAAACTATGCATAATTTTAAGAATATTTCGCTTTTTTTGTACCGTCTTTAATTAAAATATATAAAAATAAAAATGGTTTTTTGATTTTGCATTATGCATATTTTGGGCATATAAAGGGTTTTAGTGCATATTTCGGCCTTTTTTAGTGCATATTTGGATGCATATTTTGGCACTTCGTTAGTGCATATAATCCGATGTTTAGATATTATATTTATGAGAACACTGGTGGCAAAAGTAGGGTTGATATTTATTTTGAAAGACTTGTAGAACTTATGCTTCTTTAGGACTGGAGAATTTTGTAAAAAAATATTTTGTACAAGAAAGCTTACTTCACGCGAAAATGGTTATCGGGATTTTCTTTCTCATTTTATGTATCTATATTTATGTTCAACCTAAGAGTTATTTCTGTAAAAGTAACACGTTCGTAATGGTGCGTAATAACAGGTGAAATAAGAGTTAAACCCTTGTCAAACCTCGCGATTGTTGGATAATTTATGTGCCAATGCGTGTTTAATTCTATATGGGTCAATGTTTTTTAAGTTTAACATAGCCACCATTGTGCTTCTCTCAGTAATAACAATATTATGATGGAGACTGAGAAACAAAATATATGTTCCCACTTGAAAACAATGGCGAAGATCAAAATATTATTCATGTCGAGGTATGCAAATATCGATGGGAGTAATTTTATTTTATCGAGGGATCGAATAAATCGTTGAAAAGTGTTCAATTTTTCAAATTCTCTCTCAGTTGGGTTGAAAAAACAGTTTCACTCTCACAGAGTGCGCATTAATCTAAAAAGTACGTCACGAGGTTCGCATTACTGGGTCGTCATAAAGTATATTCATGGAAGCATAAAACTTGAATTACAGTTCATAATGGACACGCGGTAGGAGAGATGACAATCTTTAACATTTTCGTCAGGTTTCCATTACCTTACGGGACCAGTTCTGTTATCCCATCGCTCCAAAGAGGTGATCTCTCGGTGTTGCTAAGTGTTTTATTAAACGAGATGGTTAATCGAATTTCTCGTGCAAGGTCTTCGGAAGTTTAATCTGAAGCGTGGTACAGCAGGTTTCAATGCTAACAAAGATCAGAGATTTCAATTATTAATAGAACCCGATCCTCAACTATCAATAAATACGTCGTTCGTACAAAATTATAATATAACTAAACAGAACGATATACTAGTCACAGGGAATACGTGACGTCGTAGTTCTATGATCTTCTGTCTTTTGAGTTTTCAAACAAGGCGCTTCAGAAGAAAGAGGACGAACGTTGAAGACGTCCGTACGAGCTCTCGATAGGAATAGCATACTCATTGCTTCTTCAGTCTGGAATTTCTAGTTGAAAGCAATATTCTTGAGCAGCCACAAAATGTCCACCAAGAGCTTCGAAATAAATATTGTGTAAACATAAGAAAAACATAAAAACGAAAAATTGTTCAAAAACCAAAAATATTTCGTGACAAGATACCTGCTTACACTGAGATTTCAATTGTTACCAAATAGAACTCCGAAATTCAAGTGAAAGCGATATGCTTTGGGATATTTCAATTATTGATTGTATTCCAACTATTAATATTTCTGTTTTGTAGATAATGTGGAATAATAAATTTTATTATTTAACTTCAATATCTGTAATGTTAAAGCATAAATAATTATTGTCAAAGGAATTATATTAGTCCAGCGCAGATAAATTAAATGAATAAAACTACATTTTCACGTAGCAGGCAAAGGTGATTTTCGAACCTTCAAACGGAATGTTATTTTCGCATTTAATCACGTTATGAATTTATGGCACGATATTTCAGTCAAACGCAAGCGGAGCAACGTAAAATTAGCACGAAAATTACAAATGTAACGAAATTCATTTAAAAATGTTGATCTAGTCAGATAAAGTTGGTTTACTATCTACCAAAGCAATTAAAATTTCAGAATAAAGACAATATTATGTGGAGATTTGGGGTGAAGGTAAAGTGTAGGGGAATGATTTAAAAAATTCCGGCAACTTCTTGGAGCCAAAAGGACTATGACAATCCAAAAATAAGGAATGTTGTGAAGGTGGTGGAAGTGAGGAGGGGAAATAGATTGTAACGATGAAGGTTTAACAGTATGAGGCAATACAAATTTGGCTACTAATATAACTAAAGTGTAAATTTTAAAGAAACTGAACGATTCTCTTCGATGGAGTGATTGATAATGAGAATATCTTCTACCATTTATGTATTGTAATGTGTTATTGGAATCATCGCTATAAACAAGTGGAAAATTTATTAAGTAAATAATAATTTAATAAGATATATTCTGTTGGCGATCCAGTGAATAAATTTAAAAAAAGATAATATTCGTTTCTTCAATATTTTCAATTTGGGAGGTGGTTATGAGAACCACTGTCCCGGGAACCATTTATTAGTTGACCAACACCTCTGCTATAGGTCACCCCAAGTGATTTTGGTGACTTAGAGGGGACTCCCGGGTTCGTGGATTGAAGATTGGTTATGTTCGTAGCGAACCGGATCGAGAGATAATTGGGGGAGGCCTTTTGACCTCTCCAGCCGGACTCTCTCAACCCATCCCCTTGTACCGCAGTTGAAGGGATGGATTCATATGGACACATTAACCCCCAGATTTCTACCCACTATTTATACCTTTTTCCTTCCGACAACTTCCTCTCCACCCTTTTCTTAAAAAGACTTTCAACACAGCATTCCTCAAGATTAGGAGCTTACAGCTCTGCCACTTCGTTTGTCAACTCTTATTGTAAACTAAAATCCTTTCACTTGACCCTTACAAAAGGTTGAACAATTTACATGGAAATAATTCCTCCTTATTAATATTTAACTTGTCCACATAAAAACGTGAAATTTAAAGTCCGTCTGTTTTGTACAGGTAACATAATATTACAGAAACTGTTGTCAGAAATAACAGTTCATAATCATAACTTTAAGTGGTTCATCTTGCACCAGAGGTGATGCGCGTACCTTATATGGCACTATGGGAGTGACTTAGCAGGTAACTCGGATTATTTACGAGCACTCTTCAAGGCGTACATTTTTCACACGAAAAGTGTTGGAGGCTGTATTTATGGCGACAATTGTGTCTTAAGTCGGTGGGAACAGAGTTAAAATGCACATTTTAAAACCTGATTCTGGTTTATCTTAACCGCAATTTTAATACATTGAAGGAACAAGTAAAGATTGAGATAATAATTAAGACTTATTTGTAATTAAAATCCAGTTAGTTCTAACCAAAAACACTTAACTTTAAAAGTATTCATTTCTTAAAAAAATTAACGTTTCTTTGTGAGCAATTTATTATTAAGTTTGTAATTAAGTGGGAAATGTCATTTTTATTACAGTAGATGCTAAGGTACACTATTAGGGCGTGCCGGAACTTTTGGGGTTTATGGTATATTAAAAAATTATAATGTATTATACAAGAACTTCCTTCTTCTTCTGGCGCTAAAAAAAAATATTCAAAAGTGTATGTAATATATAATATGTATATAATGTGTAGAATGTATAATATAATATGTATGTGTAAAATACTTCTACGTTACCTGTTTGTGCCTATACTTACAGAGTTTTGTTTGTTATATGGTTTTTAATGTTATCACTGTTATAAGTGACAACCCTGGCAAAAACCTAAATACGTAATTTTAAATATAAATACCTATGTTAGTTGTGAATCTCTAACTTTAAATTAAATTTAAGGTGTAAATATATAATAATGTAAGTCACTAGTTATGTCAGTAGTTATAAGTCTTAGTCGTAAGTCACTAGCTATAAGTCTTAGATCCAAGTCCTAGTTATAATTATAAATCTTAGTTTATTTGTACAGCGCCCTTGAGGTGATTTTTCACGAAAACGGCGCTATATAAATTAGCCAAATATTATTATTATTATTATTAAAGAAAATCGTGCCGAAATGTCACCATATTAATTCTGGGATTGTGATTTTTTTTTCAAAGATCAATATTAAAAGTTTAAGCATTATCTGGCCATACCTTGCAAAAAAAATGCGTCATAATAGAAAGGTTTTGGCAGTAAGTCAAGCAGAACATTATTATTGCTTTCAAACTTTAATTTTTTTATGTGAAAATTGTACATGAGTCCCAACTGCTCCAGTCTGGAGCCGATGAGATTTGGCATCTCCAATGGGGTAGATTGTGAATTGTGAGGCTAAAGTTAGTGGGAAGAGGAGGAGGAAAGTAATGAAGTACATCTCTTTGCAGATCTAGTTACCAAACACGCCTAAATACATTCAAGCAATGTTTCAATTCTGAATAGTGGCCTTACAGAGCCGTACTGAGAGTATCTTTCACTCTGAACCGCGCCGAAAATATAAAATATTTTATTTTTTATTACAATGTGAAATAACACAAATTAAATTTATTGGCTGACGCCGGGATTTGATCCCCCAACCTTCGTATTGCTAGTCGAGAGCCTTATTCCTCGACCACGGAGGCTTTTGAAAGTAAATACTTTTATTTTCATCAAAATATAGCAGCTGAATACGACAATATTTTTTTTCGTTTGATTAAATTGTTTCCCCCCCTTCCCCCGTTCTCATTACACATATTATTTGCAAACCCAAATCATAAAAAATAAGTCGCTTAATTTCATGAATGAAACCTACATAAAGAATACTGGTATGAATAAAGGTTTACCTGGAAGTAAAGGGCAAGATTATACACGGGCTCGGGCAATAAAGACAAACTCATTTCGGGCAAGCGGCCGGCCGCCGTGAATTAAAGATTTATCACCTTTTATAGTGAAAGAATAACTCCAGCATATGACTGGGGGGCAAAAAGATATTTACACCGATGTGTGTAGTCTATTATTTGTAATTTAATCTGCAACATACATTTTAAATTTAAAACAGATTTATTATACTTATCTAGACATGCCTTGACATATGAATGTACTATTATGGACTGGTATTGATTGTGTAGTGAGATTTCACATAATTTATTTTACCGTAATAATAAACTATCCGAGTTCCTAGCATTTAATAGCCGGATCAACAGAGTCCTGCTGTTAAGAGCTCCTTTGTGAATTCTCTTTCTATTACATGCAAATAATATCAGAAAGAGTGAGAGGTTTCAACGGTTCATATGTATTTATTATTTATTTCACACAAATGATATATCGGTTAAAGTATTTCATATTCGACGTAGCTTATTATTAACTATGCAGTAATTATTAGTAGTCATTATTATTGTTCAATATCCCGTTTCGGCTAAATACCTAGGCGGGTCTTGGCAGAGAAATAGCTTCCAAATTGCAATCCAAATATGGATAAAACTACTAAAGGAGTGAATTTAGAATATTGAACTTAATTGCAGCAAAATTTTTATCACAATATGGAACCTACATTTTGATGCAATCAATCACATACTAAAGATCTTGCATAACTAATATATTATATATTGAAAAAACTATGATAGTAATGGCAGCTATTATCTTATTCAAATTTTAGAGAAACAAGTTTTTTAATAGGTACATTACACTAACACCGACTATTCATATGAACTGATTTAAGTATTTGATACACCTTGATCGTTCCATGACTTTTTGAAATATTCTGACTTTCTTTCTTCATCCATTCACGTTATGTGTCTGGATCAGGGTTGTTGCGGATGCAAATATTTTGACATCCACGGTTGCGGATGCGAATGCGAATGCGGATGAGGATTAGGATTATTAGAGGTTCACATCATTTAGTACGTAAATAGATGAAAATCGATTTAATTTTAATATGTTTTTTTTAATCATATTTTGAGAACAAAACTAAAACAGTTTTTAGTCTTACTTATTAACATTTTAAGCCTAGAGTTTTGAAACGAAATTTTTAATTTGGGAGGCGGGTACCGCCGCCCAAGAACCATTTATTGGATAACCAACTCCTCTGCCATAGGTCACCCCAAGTGGTTCGCTACGTTCGGTGACTTAGCAGGGGTTCCCGGGTTCACGGGGGTGAGGTTTGTCTACGTCTTTTGATCTAGACACACTAAACCCCGAGTTCCTACCCACTTCTCATAACTTTTTCCTTCCCAGAACTTCCTCTCCTTTCTTTCCTTAAAAAGACCCACCACATAGCATCCCCAAAGATGACATAGGCTATGAGAAAAAATAAATTATGCGCGGCCTCCTGTGTGGAGCTAATTTAAAAAAAAAACGGAAAACTTGTTGGTGGATCATACATTAACCCAGCTCCACTAAATAGTTGTTCGCTGGGAAGACTGGCTGGTGGACTTAATAAATATCGGCGTGCAAATCTGGAGAAAGTTTTAAGTTCATCGTGATTAACTTTCCACCAATTAAGTAGGTTTTCATCCAAATCCAGTATTTTTTATTGCGCTAAATAACTAATTCCTTTCGGAGAAGAGCATCGGGGCTACTGTTGTCAGGTTCTTCTTCACCTTCATCTTCAGTTAAAGAATCTAACATCATGGCAAGATCGCTTTTTAAGCAAGTCTTATTAACGAAGACTTTTTAAGCAACTAGCAAAGACGCGAGAGACACGCGCCACATTATTGCTATGTCATTCCTTATTGCAGATATAAATCCGCATCCGTAAAAGCTCCGCATTAATTGATGCGGATGCGGATGAAGATGTCTGAATTAATATGCTAATATTATAAAATTAATAATGCGAATATTCCGCATTTGCGGATACGGATGCGAATATCCGTAACACCCCTGGTCTGGATCACATTAAAAGCGTCCCTTTCTCTCATACTTGTTCATTACGCTACATTGGCTTTTATTATGCAGGGATCTCATTTCGTCTACATCGATTCAGCTTTGGTCCTACCTACGCCAGTTCCAAACCAGGGATGGTAACCGAACATCATGGTGGACTGCTATCCGCGCTTCGTTTTACAACATTATATTAACAACTCCTACACACACGCGAGTTCGAAAACATAAAGCAAAATAAGTCTATCAAAAACTTTTTAAGTGGTCCAAAACTTATTTTTAAGGCCCTGGAAAGACTTGAAATTTGCAAACAAATGTATTTTTTCAGCTACATAAAGCTACAGAAAACGAATAAAGTTTTAGGCAATGTTTCCCGACGTTCTGAAGCACGTAGCAGTTTGCATTAACCTCTCGAGACAGATATACACGACATTCAAGAGCAGTATAAAACAAAGGGAAAGCTGAAAATAATATTTGGAACTACAAAGGTTTCAAAATACAGGCAACGCGAATAACAAAAATAATATTAAAAATATTAAAGACCTCGGTTTTTTTTAAATTACATTTGCAAAATACAAAGCGTCCCAATGTACTAGTTAAAGTAATTTTTTAGTTCGGGCTTACCCATCGATAGCTCTAGAATACTTAATTTTCTCAAAATCAACGAACGTTAATATTGTAACAGAGCTCTCAGCAACAGGACGAAGAGGGTCATGCGGTGGGATACTCTACTCGATATTAGAGTAATCTAATAGTTAATTAAATGAAACAAATAATTTTGTGTACACCACTTATATAAGTCACATAAAAAATAAATATTTTTTGGTACACCACTGACCACCACAAAGTTATTTGTTTTATTTAATTAAAAACGACGCCAAGGAGTGATTTTGCGAAGAACTAATCTAATAGTGTCCACAATATTCGACACATACATATTATAATGGCATATAATATATAATACATTGATGACGTAATTATTAACAAATCTATAATATCTAAATCATGATAACGAATATGTAGCTAGGTAGGATTATTAACAATAAAGAAAATTTGTGGTTTTATTTTACCCTCATGAATTCTAAAATCATTACAATTTTATAATGAATTCATCTAATCTTCTTCGTGGAATCTCGCAAGTAATCCCAATTTAAATGAACTTATGGGTAATAATTCCAAGTATTTCTTATTATCAGGAATGGAATTAAATTCAAATGTCAACTCCTGTCACAATTATATGGTGCTTATTTTTATTCATGCAAAACGCTGCTTGGGAACGAGATAAAACCATACGTTTTTTCGAGCAACTTTTTAGCTTCAAGGTCAAAAGGTTTCACTCATCTTTTGTAGATGTGCCTAATAATAAGCAGCTTACTATATTACCTACTTGTTATTGCTAAGTAGGTATTTGAGTATTAAGGGTATACTTAAAATTATTCATTATCTGCTCTTTGATGGATGGTGCTAATATAACTTTAGGAAAAAACACTTTTTGCAAGTTATGTGCAATATGAATATTTTAGTTATGAGTTTAATAGTACAATAACTCAATTCTTTCAATGAAGACATACAAATACAATGGTGTATTGGTGATTAGTTTCAAAGTTGTATTTGTATGCTTTTCTTGAAAGAATTGAGTTTCAGAACTATGTATATGTTCGTGGGGCAATTCAGACGTAAACAAACAATTATTCGTCTTAATATTTTCAAGCATAACTTCCAAAAAGTGTTATATAAAGTAAAATAATTGAATTAGCGCCATATATGAACCAGCAAAATTTGAATAGATTTAACTTTATACATAAGACTTAAGAGAACACATGATGCTTCATAAGATATTGGCGTGATCATTAGCCCGTTGGGTATATAAGACACTCTGTCATTAATAGTAAAGGTATCAGCATATGGGGCCATTTTGGTGATTAGAGTTTATTCAAGGCCTAGTAGTTTCTGAAATGAGGTAAAGTTTATTTCTTCAGATTGAATTTATTTTATTTGTAGAGTTTATAATGACAGTTGACAGTTTTTCGTTTTCATCAAAAACAACGAAGTTAAAGCGCATTTAAAGTGACCTTGGGTAAAAATTACACGAAAAATTCAGTGCATTTTATAATAAGTATTCATTTATCAAGGACGTGGTTGTAGTTTCTTTTTTTAAGGAAAGTCAAACATTTTCGGATTACACATAGCCTGACAATTTAAATTTAAAAAAAAATTATAATATTTGAAAATCTCACTTATTCCACTGTAAACCGAAAATGTCGTGAAGGAGGACTTATCTTGCCGAGAATTGAACTCAAACGACGCCTGGGTGGGATCCAGACGCGATGTTAACTCAGCCACAGACCGTATTGAAATTATGGATTATGAAATTCAAAGACAGTACAACCTCTTAGCCAGACATTACATATTTTGACCGTGCTTGTATAATGCTTACGAAAGTAAAATTTTCTAATTTGATATCACAGAAAAAAGTATTTTTAATAAGATTATCAAAATTTTAAGACGCTGCGTTTGAATGGCGATCCTGTTAATCATTTCCGTGGTTGAGTTGCATTTATAACAGCTTCATTAAGCTGTTGATATTTATAAGGTAATTTTTGCAAGCTGTCTTGCTTCGTATCACCTTCCCGCGGTGTCACGATGCACCATGGTGCAACAATTTTGTGATTATGCATCATCAGCTACTCTATTGCTCTTCTTATATATGAAAACGTTTTATAATTATTATTACGGTATGTTGTATGTTTGCTTTAATGTAGCTTTCATTATCTATCCTGATAATAATCTGTACAGTAAAGATGTTTGATATCACTTCCCCGATACGCTGTAATAAGATTTAATTTAAAATGCACTTGTGAATGCCTATGTCAGTTTTTGTTTTAAGAATTAGGTACCAGAAACTATTTTAAAACGACCATTATTTGAAAGCTACCAAAACCAAGGTCACTTGCTCCTGACTGATGAAATTTTAGCCTATCTAATGCAAAAATCAACATATTGATTTAATGTTTTTTAAGCCGGGAAACATCTTAAATCGTAAATCCTGTGCAATTTGCAATTTTGACGTAAGTACTTCTAGCGTTAGCGTTATGCGTGTATGTTTAATTAAAACTTATTATATTTCCTTAATTTGCGATAAATATTGATATCTTATATCTCTCAACCAACCATCAAATGTAATGAGTAAGCATTAAATAACCTTTTAAATGATCGGTTTTGATTGGACGTGTGATAACATTTCAACGAGAGGATTTGTATTAAAGCACAGGTATTGACAACGTTTTTTGGAAAAGTAACCTAAAGCTATTTGTATAATTTCGCAAAATTTATGTATGAGGATTATCGCAAGCATTTTTTTTTCAATAAGTTTTACATAAGAATATCTACAACTAATACTATGCTTATGTAAGTGAAGGTTTCAGTCTCCTGTTCTTTATTAACTTTAAGACGAAATAATTAATGTCTTCAAGTTTCAGTAATTTTTAAAATTTGCTGCAAGTATCTACTTTTTTCTTATTGAACTGTATTGAAAATTCATAAGTCAACAATAAGGCGTCTTGTATTATTTTTGTTAATTTTTACGCTAATTGTTAATTACACAGAGATTTGCGAAATAGATGCATTTGACCGATTATATTTTATACAGAAAAAGCTGAGCATATTGCATGATGCAAGAACTCAATTTTCGAGATTTTTTTCAAAAATATTTTTACAGTATTGTTGAGATGTAAAATTAACATAAACAAGTAAAATAAAAATTAACACGTAAAATAAAACAAAACGCAAGCAATGCTGGTGTAGACTTCCATACCAACGCTATAAATCTAAATTTTTAATATTGTCTTGTGCACTTCCTCATACATCCCATATGTTTTATGCAAGGAATTGTTATGTTTTTCAAAATAAACATTTAAAAAAAATATATATATACGTGCGTTAGACTGAACAATTCACCGTTTCGAAGGTTGGACCTAATTCAACTAGAGATGGTGCGCGTTTAAACGCGTTATTTTATACACATGACCAAATTATATGTTATTATAAGCAATAATTATTAGCCTGAAACACTCATCCATATTGAAAAAACCTCCCGAGAAAAGATACATGTCGCCGACGGGACTCGAACCCGCACCCCTTCGATTGCCGGTCGAGAGCTCTACCATTAAGCTACGGCGCCTTATCTGTTACCCGCCAAATGATTCAATGTATACTAGTGTTTCATTTAACAAATATCGCTTACTACAGTGCGGGTTCAAGTCCCGTCGGCGACACGTATCTTTTCTCGGGAGGTTTTTTTCAATATGGATGAGTGTTTCAGGCAAATAATTATTGCTTATAATAATTGTTACCCTTTGTGCTATGCATATAAAAAAAATCTTGTCTTAAACATTAGTTTATCAATTAAAAATAAATTATGTGTACTCATATATAATTACTCCCTTGAACCATTTATTAATTTTTACTTCCAACCGTAGCTACAAATCTATGGCACTATCATTATTTTGCAAAATTAACACTAGTTCATTTCTGATATCCTGACCCCCCCCCCCCCCCCCTACCCCCGCAATCTACTTGTTAAAATAAATAATTAATTTTGCAATAACGGAAAAAAATCCTTAATGAAAGTATAAAAACATAAAATTTGTCGGTAATTCAAGTGAAAAACCGAATATGTCGTCTTTTTATATTTTTACAGTTTGGTTTATGGTCAGTCCCCGACCCCTGCCACGGGGAATAGTTTATCTTAGCGCCCGATCAAATTAGCCTCGCGGAAGGCAAAAGGGTGACCGTAATAAGGAATATTTAGACTTCCTCTTTGATGCAGATTCTCGCCGGAGGCTGAACGATTGATTAAATTTCTTTATCGGCACGTCCATCGAAGGATGCCGGAGTTACTCTGACGTTAATAACTTCTGAACTTTGTTCGCAAATATCAATGTTACGGAATACGCAAGATAAACTCTTGTCGGAAAAAATAATAATAATCTGTTAACTTTATTTTATTATTTTTTTTTCATAATTATCTGCATAATGTTACCTTAACAATTTTATTTTCACGATCACGGAACGGTGAGTTCTGGCGTAAAATTTACAAGATTTTTCTCCTTGGTATTTTTAGGCTGATAAGAATATTTTCAGCTCGCAACGTCTTTTCCATGATGAGCTAGAGAGCTTTGGAAACATATTTTTAAATAAGATGAGATGCCACTGTATTATCACTATGCGCTTTCATTATTTAAAAAAAAAACACTTTTTTTTTCATTGTGAAGTAATTTAAAAAATATTTAAAATGTTCTGAAATCATTTTTAAAGAGACTCAATTAAAAAACTAATATGAAACGTTCGTCAATTTGTTACAGAAAGAGCAACCGAAATTAAGAAAATGCTGTGAATTTTCTCTTTGTGGAGGAATTTCTCTTTGGGGTCTGATTTTATGACGTTTATAAAATTACTATGTATCTAAGTTACCAATCGACATAAACGTGATAATCTTATTTTAGTATTGAGTAGACCAGTAAGCTGTGTAAATTTTCGTACCACAAAGGTCAACTGTTCATGTTTTATATCGCTGGGGAATATTATACTACCGCTCACTGCCATGGAACTCACCTGTGTCAATCGTATTTAACGGGACAAACTCAGAGATAAAAATTAATCTAAACTAAATTATGAAAGTTGTAATATTAATTTAATTCTAAACAAATATTTCAAGTCATTGGTTGGTGTATATAATAATTTCGTAATATAAATATGGTCGCAGGACTGGCAGGACAAAATTACACAGGTGTGATTTTTTTATTACTACGAACCAGGTGTAATTGAAGTAGGTGTAATTCTGTCAGTGTGTAATTCTGGCAGTGTAATATGGTTACGTGAATTCACGCCTATTATTTTGTTATGTAACCGGAAAATATAAATCTTTTATATTTAAAATTGGGTTATTAAAGAAGTTTGTTTTTTTGTTAATATTAATAGCAGAAAAGAAACTTGAAGTAGCTAAATACTCTCGAATGGTGAGTTGTGGCGCCACAAAATTTACAAACACAACAGTTAAAGGCAACAAACTTAATATACAAAATTATTTACATCACGAGATATCGAGCTTTAAAACCACAGAAAGGACAAGACATCATGTTTTTAATAGTTCAAATGGGGACCTCTGGTAAAACCGGGTAGTGACTACTACTTACAGGGATAAAACGCTAATAGCAACATGAAACCGGTTCGCATCAAAGTAAATAAGAGGAGCCATATTATAAATTTTAGAATTATAAAATTACGACGAAATTACATCACACCTACTATGAACAATTAAATCATCGTCATTATCTACGCTAAAGAGACACGTTATTTGTCAATGAATACAAATTACATCGCTCGTCAACTCCTCACTGGTCCGGAATCACGAATAAACATGCCCATGCATGACGTGATCATTGCACTGTAATTATACCATCTTGACCCGGGCTGCGCGTCCAAGGACAAACCTCCCCCTACTTCAGGTCACAACATTAGGGAAGGCAAAGCTCTAATAGTAGCCTCAAGCCTATTGCCTCAAGCCTATTACCTCAAGTTCCTAGTCAAGTCTCCAAGGATCCCACTATCCCACGCTAGAACCGGTTGAAGCGTATCGTGGGTCCCATTACGCGCAAAATGGTTCATTAAGAAAAATTCTTCGGAGCACTTTTAATTAGGGAGGAATAATAGTTATTATTTTATATTTATGAATTCATGTAACGAATGGTTTACCGACACTAATGTAGGTTATTTATTGTTTTTGTGGTAATTACGCGTTTATAGTATACATTATAATAAATTTATTTTTCAAATGTTTCTTGGCTGGAAAGTTAATTTTATCCAAATGGGCAAAATTCAAAATTATATACGAGTTAAGACTTAGAAGAGATGAAATTTTGAATGGGGGGCGATAATTTTAGATAAGGCTTGATAAAAAAGAGGATATTTGTTTAAAGAGGGACATCCAAAAAATATGTGATCTAAAGTTATCACTTCTAGACCACAGAATGTACAATCTGGGGAGTCCAGGTCGTAAATTTTTTTAAATGTGAGAAAGTACGGAACAATGTCCAATTCTCATTCGAATTTTTTTTTTTTTTTTAAACTGAAGATTAGTTGAAATCATGGTTCAGATGGGATTGTCCTTTGTATTGAGGAATAGCAGGATCCTTTGGATTGTCTAGCAATTTGCCAGTATATACTCTGCCAGTATATACACTGCGAGATTTATCTTTAAGGATGGAAAAAAATGTCAGATAGGGGAATGTGGTTTCCGAGGGTAAGAATGGAAATGGATGCTCATTATAGGTAATAATATATCTGATTAAATATTATGATATTTAATTGGAGCCATTGGGAGAGTGGCACCTCAAGTTTGGGAATGTTGGGATGCTGATCAGAAGGAATTGAAGGCTGAACAGTTGAACAGGCGTGTAATATAACGTAAAACTTGTAAAAACTCTCCCTTGTTTTTCTGTATTGTGAACTTTGTCATGTATTACTTACCTGTAAATTTCTCATATTAACCTACACCTTTATTATTTTTATGCCATCTGCAATTTAAAAAATGGTTTCAGTTTGATTTATTTTTATTTATTCTCTTTTCTCATAATATATTATTTTCACTTACTTACCTATCATTTTTATAATGTTCATTGTTATAAGTTTATCTTTCGTATTTAAACATGTATTATATATATATATATATCACTGTATTATTATACACTTACTATGTTAAAGCCCGTCAGGACGTTGAAAATTAATAGTAAATAAATAATAATAAATAAATAAATATGATGTTTGAAAGGCCCTGACTTTCAGATCTAACTATTAAACAGTAATATAGCTAAATCTATCGTAGCAATATTTTACCACGCCGCTCGACGATACGAATAGTATCTTTGCACAAATATTTTGGAAATCAAACATACGAATTTCGGTTGTATGTGATGATATGAAATTTTCCTTCATATTCCTTAGAGATATAATGTACTTATTATTTGCATTCAATGAACCTTTACGTGGGTACAAACATCCTCAGCAAAGAGGAATCGACTCAAGAAAAGGAAACTAACTATGCAAGAAAAAAATTATGACATTTATTTTTGGTCTTTATCGTATAACAAGATAACCAAACTCCTGGGAAAGGGGGAAATAAGACATATAGTTTTCATATGTCAAGAATCAATAATTTATGTATTCATGTAATGACAGATCCATCAATATCATTTGTAATTGACAATTGACGTGGGCCAATGTATTAAGTATCTTTTGTTTGCTTCGCAATCTGTCAAATATTATCTATAAGAATATCAAGAAATTTGATTTTTGATCTAATTTCTTCACGAACCATATTAAGTCAAAATTTCAAATCATAATAATGAAATGATTTTACTGAAAATGTTAGAATGTTTTTTTTTATAACAACCATTCCTTAGGCAGATATCATGGCAGATTAGAGTTTATAAAGCGCACTTGAGGTGAAACATCACAAAACTTCTATCATTATGATTAGTGATTAGTGAATAACATTTCTATATAAAGTTAATACACTAAATCTGTTAACGTACCTTTATTATATCGAAAAATTGAAATCATTATTATTTCAAACATGATGATTTCGCCAAATAATATTATTTTTGTAGACAAAAATAAATAAATAAAATATTTGTTTTTATTACGTTTTATAACTACTCATCATACCGTGTCTCTTTCATTTTTATTCCCATACACATATTCGACAACATGCATGTAATATCTATATTCCTGTGATTATTTTACACCTAACCTTACTAACCTGGATAGAGTGCTTTTAAAAGCTTAAATATGATCCTATAAAGCCACGCAACATTTTACTCATTACACTTTCCACAAGCTTGTAAATCAGAAAAATGGGTAGTTAATGGAAAAGCGGAAGAAAAAATGAAACCTTTGTATTAGTTGGGATGAAAAATTGCATTCCAGGCAATGACTGAAGAGTTTGATAAAAAAAAAAACCGGTAAGGAAGCAAACAAAAGCTGCCTGAAAAAATTAATTCGCCAATAAGTTAATTCTAATAGGTGCCTTTATAACTCCTACGGTTACGTCATGGCAACGGCACAACTAAAACGAAAAACGTACGTTCTTTATCACAAAATACCCTATGAGAGGACTTGGCATACCAATAAAACATTCGCTCCAAACGGTTATGTTACGTTACATAACGGTTACAAAAATGGCGGCCAGGAATGAACCAACATTTATTACTTATCGTATATACTGAATATTAACCATGGAAACCATTTGATTGAAACGCCATTTTTTCCAATCCCTTGGACAGAATGTTCGGTATGCCAAGCCCTTCTCTTAGGTATTTTATTTAGTCGTTGGTTGAAAATGAGACCAAAAATGTACCTTAGTCTGCTTCCCCCAAAGGAAAATGTATTCATTATCATACATCTCCCTCACACATATTAAAGAAATAAAACGACGCGCCGTTTTCGCTGCCATCGCCGTGCCGTAGCGGAAAGAAATATAAAAGCGCCCAAATTGTAGGACACAACGCATATCAACAATGTCATTCAGCGGTATTCAATTACGTTCTTAAACTTGCTGGGTCGTTTTTTTTCATGTAATCAACTGACCATAAGAGTTCCAACAGCCCGATGGCAGCGGAAATATGGCATCTTAATTTAAAGTTCCTAGATGCGTAGCTTATGAAAGTGGGGAGGGGAAGGAGACGAGTAAGTGAAAGGTTGCGAAAGTTCTTGGCTTTGCAGATCTGATCACCAAACGATGTCATATCAAGCAATATGTCGATTCAAAGTGGTGGTCACCAGGTGTAAACCTGCGTGTATCTTCCAAATTGGAATGACGAGATAAGAAGATGAGGTGGACAGACGCAGACGTTAAGCATAGAAACAACTTTCGGAAGGCTTTTCCATTCAAAAGTGGCTATTTATTTATAAACTAAAAAAAATCTCATTGGTTTTACGATTGGATTTGAAATGCGTTAATGCCATCGATATATAAATACTTGGTCGAACGCTAATACGAAACATTTCTTATCTTCTATCGTGAAAATCGAATCGAATTTAGTCAACCCAACAATGTTTCTCCCCCTTATATTTATTGTTTCCGACCTGAATTTCCGCAAATTTAAAGCACGAAAACTTTTCTCCGAGCAGCAAACCGCTTCAAAACGAATCAGAAGCGGAAAAAACAGTTCAATTAATCATTTTTTTAGAAAACATTTCGAGCATTATTCTCTCGGCCAGTGGTTCTGAATGTAAATCCGAAATATCTTGTGGTCATAGTGAATGTAAATGATGATTTTAGAGTAATAGGGATGGATTGGGATGAATTAATAATAATAAATTTATTAGCTTTTCATGATGTATCCAACAATTTTACACATTTACATAAGAAAAAAATTTGTAATTTCATTGATCGGAATTTTTTCTCATTCTAAAAAACTTAACCTGTGACTTATAGTCCATCATAACGACACGTAGGTACCCAGATTTTTTTACGCAATGTTTTAATTCTACTGTAATTATGACTTATGACATTACCTACTCGTAGTTACCCCTTAGCGCCTCCGCCCACTCAGGCAACTGAAAACTCTCAACTGCCAACTGTCTTTGTATGACAATGTGATGGCCCGCACATACACTATCACACAAAACCCCGTTGTCAATGGTAACGCAAGCGGTGACTTGCGACTTGCTCTACTGGTTGCCCTGGGCGGCCATTGATAGTTGCCAACTGTCAGCTGATTGTTCTTCTTCTATGGTTAACCAAGCTTTTTGACCAATCAAGACAGAGAAACAGACGGTTTTAGTTGGTTTTCAGTTGCCTCAGTGGGCGGAGCGCATTAGATTCCAAGAACATAGACAAATGTTCTATTTCTTGCAAAAATTTAATCAAATACGTAGGTACATAGTGTAATAGAACCGCAATAATAGCTTTGAAGAAAATAATAGTTATAAATCTGAAATGAAATAGATTAAGACACAGAAAAGTAAAAGGCAACTTCTAACATCTGTCTTACCGGGACATAGCGACATATTTTTGTTCCTTCAAATTCAGAATTAACTTATAATTTATTTAATTATTAATTTTGGCTTAAAAAGTTATTTGACGAATTCATTAACTTTTTTAATATCCAATAAAAAAAAATAATTGATGAAAATAAAACACTTGTTTTGTTTAAAACCACGATTTTTATTAATTTATTTAACAGACCGGTTTCTCTTTACTCAAGCATAATCAGGGCACGGACAAATTATTATTACAAACAAAAACAAATGAATTGTAAAAAAACCAACAGATAGTTTTAGACTAATGGGTTATCGAAAGTGACAAAAGGAAATTATTAATAGTTAAATGGAAACAGACCTAATATTGGGCTACTAGATATATTATAATTGATCATTAAGTATAAGACAATTGGTTTTTACTTCTTTTTTTAATTTCTAAAGATTCCAAATTTTTTAAACGGTTACCATGCCCATTTTTATGGAGGATTTTAGCACCGGTGCTGTGACAGAAAGTGTGATCCTTATCAATCGGGTGATTAGCGAATTCTCAAAAACCATTGTTATTTAGACAGCGAAGGTGCTCTTTTATGTTCTTAATATTGATATTACGCGTTGTCTTGCCGATATAAAAGGCTGAACAATTATTACAGTCCAGTTTATACACACCCGGTCGGTAACCGGTCGGTAAAATAAATTAATAAAAATCGTGGTTTTAAACAAAACAAGTGTTTTATTTTTATTAAATATGTCAAACCACAAAGTGATTGCTTTCTACAATAATATTTTTTTGTTTAGTTTATCCTTTTGGTGGCATATTTGTTACAGATATTATATTTTTTTGTTTTGAAGAGTTTTAATTTTCAATGTACTACCGTTACTTAAATTTTAATTTTTCTGCAACCGGTTTCGACACATCCGTGCCATTCACTAGCAAACTTAAAACATGTTACATAGTTGATGCCCAAGAAATACAATATTTTTATTTTGTATTTTTTTTTCTGTTTGAATATTGAACCCAAGCCTCTGGGATATTTCATGTAGGTATAATATTCCAATTGAAATATTAAGGTTTAAAACCAGCAAACTACAAGGGTATTACATATTTAATGGAAATCAACAAAAATGGAAAAAAGCTTTGTAAAAGATTTTATTCGATATTGTTCAGTACAGAATTTAACTACTTAACAATGTATTCCTATGGTATTTTCTTTATACTTTGCTTAAAATTGTTTGATAAAATTACGCTTTATCGTACAAAGAGAAGATAATAAAACCAAAACACCTTCTGAACGGAGAAAAAAGGTGGAATAAATTTGTGAAATATTTTCAAGGGGCATCTGTTTAGTAAACTTGTGCTTTAAGTTCCACAAAGAGAGAAATTTATGGGCGGGATATCGCTTTGCCTGTTTAACTGTCTGCAAGATAACTGTTGACTGCATTTCATATTTTCAATACTTTTTACTATGGACTATTTACTGTGAGCTATTTGCTATTCACCGACAATGTTACGCTTGTGTTAGAGAAAACTTTTTTTTTCCGAGGGTTTAACGAATTTTTGAATTGCGGACATGTTTTCATTCAAAATTTTTGTGAGATATAAATAATTTATGAATTTTTGCAATAAACCTCCGCCTAAAATTAATTAAAAAAGAATAAAAATACCATTTTGATGAAATGAAATAAAACATTTTTGTAAGTACCTTCCCGTTTAAAAGCGTCATACTTTTACTATTACCTACCTTCCCAGTAGTTACTACACGGAGAAAAATTTTATTCTAAAATACGATTATTTTATTCATTAAAACGGGACTGAAGTTCTTATGAACAAATTAACAGTGTTTCAATGTTTTTTGGCGGGAAAATGTAAGAATAATTTGTTAGTATACGTACGAAATAAATTACGTATACCAAAAAATTATTCTTACATGTTCCCGCCAATAAATATTGAAACCCTGTTAATTTGTTCGTAAGAACTTCAGTCCCGTTTTTAACCGTTTTAACGAATAAAATGATAGTATTTTAGAATAATATTTTCTCCGTGTATGTTTAGAAAGTTTAATGGGTATCTCAAAAGCCTTGTATCCAATGAGGTATTCGCATTAAAAAAAAAAACAATCAAACCAATTTACAAACAGACGACATGCAAAACCATCGAGTTAAAATAGGACCTCGCTACGCTTACTCGACTATTTTTTTTTATATTCTAAACCAGTTTTCAAACGAATGAATTTCAATGAATGATCAGAATTCTCTGGCCATTTTTTCAGTCTTTGGCCATTACTTTGGATTTGTCTAGGAAATACTCAAAAAGGCATCGAACACGCTTAATTACGTAGGCATTTGAAATCCACTAAACCCCGTTTATATTAACTGAGGCTACACCAAAGCTAAACGCCGAAAAACACATTTATTTATCTAATTATTATACCGACATACCGCTCCTGAGAGGATTAGAGCGCGCAACATGGTATCACCTCTGCATATATAAACTCACTATTCACTACAATCTACGCATCTGCCCTGATGATGGACACGGCACAATAACCCAAAAATTAATCACAATAATGTCTTGTTAAACTGACAGAAATTACAAGTGGATGATCTCGAATACAGAATTCTCGCTACTCCTGGTTCAACTCGGTCTGGCAGTTGATAGCTCTCTGTTCTAAATACATAAATTCAGTTTGAGCCGCGAATCAATAGCATTGTTACTCGAGACGAAATCTGAGTGAGCCCTTGAGGCAGGAACAGGTGTATTTACGTATTTAGCTAATGATAAAGCATAAATCCGGCCTTAACAATCTTACTGTAAAATTACTCAAGGTTTTCTCTCTGATCTGAATGAGATCATTCCAGATTTTGATACGTAATAATAGATATTTAATAAAGGAATGTTTTAGACTTGTGAATAAAATGTGGCTCTTAAGAGTGATTGACTAGCGGCTGAGAATAAAAGTTTAAAAATGCTTGCAACTGTACAGAGAGGTTCCAATGAGAAAGATCGATTATTCCCCGTATCAAATTTATTAAATTAAAAATTTAATATCGAATTATTTCATTAAAAACTTGCTTTAATATATACCTACATTCAAGACACACGATGATAAATTATTAAATAATGTTCTTCTTGTAAGTATTTTTGATCATACGTATTGATGATTTTTTCAATAATGTCTAAACAAAACAAGTGTGTAAAAAAAATTGAAATATTTTAGTTTGTAAGACCTTAAATAAATAGAAAAAATTAGGTATTTTTGTCACAAAACACGTTCACGAATTTATTTTTTATTGATTTTAATTTAACTAAAATTTAAATTTTGAAAGCTGTATTGACTAGATTATGTATTGATTTATTTTCTTGAATGATTATACGATTTGAAATTTGGGTTATTTAATAGAATCTATCGTTTGAAAATTGAACAAATCTGCCATCGACCAACGGTATAACCTTAGTATCTTAAAAGTACACTTAGTTTTTCAAAATTTTAAAACTTTGTGTACCAGATAAAATAACAATCTTTCAAAATCAATTTATGTTTTTTTTTGTAAAAAAGAGTCAATACGTCTAGAAATTGATTTAAAAATGACTAATTTCCGGTATTCTCTGGTAATACCCTCTTAAGAGGAACGGTTGGGTGGATTTTTTTTTTGAGAAAACCTATTATGGATTTGAGGGAAAATTCTCTTCCATTCCCTAACTGATTTTAAAAAAAATAAAAGGCATAGCAAATATCTAGTAGGTATAAGTGTTAGCTATTTTTTTTTTTGTGTTTATAAATTATAAAAGATGGGCAGTTTTGGTATTTTTTTGTGAGTTAGTATGTTAATTAAAAGAAATTATAATTTTTTTCTATCCGCGATGTTAATTTTATAATGAATTATGAAAATAAAAAATAAAACAAGGTAAAAATTCGTCTTTTGGAACGAAATTTTTATTTTAATATTATACCACACATGGTTATATTATACGACCGGTCAGTGGCCGAGCGGCATCGCGCTTGGTTCCCACCCAGGCGTACCGTGTTCAATTCCTCGGCTGGCTAAGTCCTCCATCACGACACAAGCACCATTTTCTGCATACTGTGGTAGTAGTAGGAGATTTTCAAATATTGTCGGGTTATTTGTAACCCGGAAATATTTGTCTTTCGTTGAAAAAAAAAGTATATATATATATATATATATATATATATATCCTTTTTTATATATATATATACTGCATTGGTTCAATAATAACTAAATGGTTGATTGGCTTGGGTAGGGAGGAGTCTGAAAAACTATTATATAATGTGACTTAAAACGATACATGGTTACCTATGAATGGCACATTTAGTAAAAACTTAGTATATAGGTATTAATTTAAAAAAATAATAATAATTTAAATTGCATTTGGCACTTAACACACTTTGGTTCCTTAGAACAGGCAATCTGCCTAGCTAGGAACTAATATCGACCTAAAACAACGTAATAACACTTGTATTCATTTTAAATATATTCTCTTATTATGTAATATTATTTCTATTGTTTTGGCTTTAAATGTATCAAATGTAAATAAATAAATAAATAAAAATAAATAAATATATAATCTATATGCATATATGTTCAACATAAATTGGTTTGTAATTTTAATCTAAACCCAAAAAATACAAAACATCAGACGCGTATTAGATATTTGCCATACTTATCTTAAATAAAAATCATGTATTTTCGCGTCAAATCTAAAATTGATTAATTTAGTATGAAAAAAGCTAAGCGGCCTTCCTCTTTATCTGAGCAAAAAACACCGAAGAATGTTTATGGTATCTGAAATAAAAATTGTTAAAGTAAGAACATGTTTTCCCAATCAAAATAATAAGCAGTCACTCAAGATAAATCTAAAACACTTTGCAATGTTCTGCAGTGAAACATAAAATAATGATACATTTTTGCCTTCCAGCGTTCTAGCATCCGGTTAGGAGTATTCTTGATCTCGGAAAAAAGGTGATACAGGTGTAATTGTAATGATACGTCCTAGTTACTGTGAGATGTACACCTATCTCAGCTCGTTACGTGTTAATCCGCGATTGCGATATTTATTATTCGAGTTAAAGATGCTAAATCACATATTGCAAAACGGCTGGCAAACTGAGAATGTATATGAAAAGACTAATGATCGCTTCGTGACTATACTCGTTTAATGCTCGTCAGTGTGGCTTTGCCCAGCATCCGCTCGAATAATGAACTCGGAGCTTTTAAACATAGACTTACAATAAATTATATTGCTGACCCCAAATACAGAATTTCCAGTGTGGACTTTACAAGCATTTAAAAATATATATAAAATAACATTTCATAATAGTATCTATGTACATTTTAATTTATAGTATAGTGAAGGTGCGCTTATTGCCAGGTGACAAGAAAAAACAGCATTAGAGTTCTAAGTGCCCAGAATAGATTATGGTATACTCAATTGGGTTATATTATGAGGTATAATGGAGTAGGGAGGAGAACGCGATGTGCGTGAGGAAGGTTGGAAAATTAACGAACTCGGAAAATATAAATATAAATAAGATTGAATAAAAAAAAAGTGCAAACGGTAAAATAAGACTAAAGAATAAAAAAAATCGTGGCCGACCCAAGATTCGGTTTTGGCCAGTTTCGGCCAATAAATGGGTTTTGGTGGCGGTTTCGGTTTTTATTTTAATTTTTTTCCGAAACTTCTGTCCAGTCGAGGCTGTTATAGCAAAATTAATTTTGAGTACCTATTTAGGCTCAAATGTGCGTAAAGTTACAATCTACAACACTTATAAAAATATTTATTTTATCTAAGGAAAGCGATAATAATTTTAAAATGACAGCCTAAAATGACCACCTCTCAAGGTTACAAATGCATATTTCTAATAAATGTCCCTACTATCCTTAAATCAGCTCTTCAGTTCACACGATATAGTAACTCATTTTGTTCACATTATCTGTGTATTTCTCTCTGATACTGTTAATTTTAATTTCTTGTTTTCTTTATTCTATTTCATATTTTGTCTCAATTTATATGTAGGTATATATTAGCACACACAATGTATATTGTATTAGTTTAATTAGTACCTAAATGATGCTTGTGTTAAGCGAAACCGGCCGGTCTTAATAAATTAAACAAATTTCATGATTATACAAAAACGTTATTGTTAAAAAAGCTGTTAGATAAAGGTTGTCAGTTGAAAGTTTAAAGAATTTTTTAAATATTATTTATTTTTGTCAAAATGTTTCGTTTAACTTATATTCATTATTAAATTCCTTTAAGTTTAAAGTAAATACCTACCCGTGTTGTACATTGTCAACAGCGAACCAATTTAGCGATGTAAAAAGTAAACCAATAAAACTACTCATTAAAAATAGTTGGTGAATTTTTCATTGTGCTTTTTATTTCTTACAGGTTTAACCATAAAACATTTAATTTCAGAGTACCTGGAGTGTTTTTAACTTTTTAAATAAGTTTCGGTTTGGGTTCCGGCCGAAACTAGAACAGAAGCCAAATTTTGATTTCGGTTTTGTCTGAAAAAATTTAATTTCGATCGTTCCCTACATTTTTAATGTGAATAGTGATAGATTTTATGAACAATGGTAGGTACTCATCGTACGCAACATATTTTAATACGAGAATAACGGTATTTAAGCACGTATTTACAGATGTTGCGAACTACCTTTTGTGAAAAGGGTAAAGTTTTGTGGGCAAAATAAATATGACGTTATTTGATAAAGTTCAGTGACTTCAGATTTTTGGAAGAGTTGAATTTTCAAGAAGAGAAATGATGTTTTTAATATATATTTTTTAAATATACCTTCAAAATATATGTTACTGTGAAACGATATTTATGTTTTCAAAATATGTTAGCTGCATGTAGTTATTTTTTACACTCATAAATTCACAAATTAAATTCAACGTATTAAATCAATGGTTTATTCCAGCAATTTAATTTGCGGTTAAGTTCATCAGATGTATTCCTTCACAAGTAACTGGTTCTCAAAAATAAATCATCCAAAAAACTGCTCGTGCGCATCCATGTTCTAAACAGAACTTTGACCTTAGAATACTTCAACGTAAATGAAACCGGTGTCTACATCTGACAAAAAAATGTTAGGATGATCAACAGCCAATTTATTGGATTAACTATAACTAATGTTATCTAAAAGCATGTTTTATAGTGGTAAAACGTTCCTTTATTTTATCTATTACCTTTAGAAACCATCGGAGAAGAAATTATAAAATTATTAAAAAACACGATCGAATGAATCAAACACGTTTATCGGATCATGGCAAAATTCGGGCTGATAGAAAAGTATGATGTATGAGAAGATGAATGAATGTGAATGAAGTAACGAGAGTTTTACATGGATAGTAGATAATCATTTTTTATTAAAATATCTAACTCTCTTTTAAAATCACTTTTGAAGGTTATTTCCATCAATGTAATATACCATAAGAAGAAGATAAAACTAATAAATCTAAAAGAAATATGAAAAAGAAAAAGACAAAGAAAAATAAAAGTTTAACGGTCGAAACTGGGACTCGAACCAATGATTTCTCGTCTTTCCGGGACAAGCGCCTCAACCTACTCGGCACTGAGATCTCTTATTTATAAGTCATTTTTGTCAATCTCATATTTCAAATTCAGAAAATTATTACATTAAATAATCAACATGAGAAATACATTTTAATATATGTACGATAATAATATTGTAATGAGAGTAATTAGTTACTAAATAAAAAAATATAATTATTAAGCACAATACACGCGTAGGTATTCAACAATTATTTATGCTCGCAATGTGGAAACAAAAGATCCTACAAACAAATCCCGCTTGACATAACGGCAATAAGATTTGTTAGATATGTGCTTACTATGAATAGAGGAATAACCGTCGGTTTCTAATGTCAACTAACAATGACTCGTATCCACAGGCATGCAAAAAGCGGCGTTTATAGTAACCAGGTGAAATCGTCAGCATCTGTCTCCTCAAAGGAAATCAATTCAGTGCTAGATTACAATCTGCTAAATGGCCCACTCGTGTCATCATACTTGACTTATGCACCTTGCCGATATGATCAGCCGCGAGGCGAGAGGCGCCGGGCAGGCCCGATATGACTATCCTCGTACAGTCATTAGCGTTACTTTATATTCACGCGTCGAACTTGTTTATGGCTTTTTTATTATTGCAAACGTATGCTTTACGACCTGATTCCGTACTACGATCGAATTACCAATTACTTCGGAATTACACGCTCATTTAGCAGCATGCAACTGGTTTAAAGTCTATACCCTATTTTTTATTGGAAGTTAGCGATTGTTGCTTGTTAAATTCATTTGGTGTTTTAATTTAGTAATACTTGTAGTATTTTATTTTTCACGTTAATATGTAAACTTTATTGATGTAACTTTATTTCCAAAATCCTGTTGAATTAAAACTACACGGAGAAAATTTTTATTCTAAAATACGATCATTTTATTCGTAAAAACGGTTAAAAACGGGACTGCAGTTCTTACGAACAAATTAACAGTGTTTCAATGTTTTTGGCGTAAAAATGTAAGAATAACTTGTTGGTATACGTACGAAATTACGTATACCAACAAATTATTCTTACATGTTCCTGCCAATAAATATTGAAACCCTGTTAATTTGTTCGTAAGAACTTCAGTCCCGTTTTTAAGAATAAAATGACCGTATTTTAGAATAACATTTTTCTCCGTGTAGGTAGATTGATATGCCTATGTCGAACCTACGCATCATTATTATGAATCGTCAGTTTTTTTTTCAGACAAATTCTAAAAAAACATTTCTATATAAACCCTACAAGAATATTCCACTCTTATTGATTTGTTTACAATATTTTTTTTTAATTAAGGATGACAAACAAGCACTATACATAAATAGAAAACAGAAAAATAATTGTTAGCTTTATTTGTTTTGAAGATCGAAAATTATTAAATAGAAAAACAAAAATTATACCATTAGGTACATTGTTCTGCGAAAGTCTTTTAACAACGGACAGCAGAAGTTTATAAAAAAAAATGCTTTGAGCGCTGGAGAATTCCGTAGGTTGGGTTTTGGATAAAAATATAAGGATTTAAAAAAATGATAACTCTGAATATTGATACGGAACCAAATAAACTGCTGACTATTATTTTAAAGTCAGTGAATTTACCTACACTTCATAATTTATGTTGTGTTAAAAAAAAAATCATTTAATTCACAAACAAGTTTGTTCGGAGGAGGGGAGAGGAGCTCTTTTGAGGACGGGTTTGAGTTAAATGAATTTTCTCAACCCCGTAAGGTATTTCACAATTTTTCAAGGTAAAACCGCTAAAGTTACTAAAAATTACAAACATGAAAACTTTGGTATTTTGGATGGTTGTATCTTAAACACTATAAAGTTCACAGAAACTGTTTTGATTGTAAATTATACAAATATTAGTGCCTCAAAGTAAAAACTTTCCAAAATTAAAAAAAAAATCATAAATTTCGTGGTATTTTGAATTTTTGATAAAGATCCGGAGGTTCGCCAAGATCAAAAACTTTTTTTTTCATTAGCACTTCTTCGTGTACAATATAACAAAAAATCATTACTACCACATTTATTAATTATGAAATATATTAAATAAAATATAATCTCTTTAGCATTCTTCCACATTGTTTCTCGGAATGTTTCGAGCCGTGATTTGTATAAAGAAATTATTATCACTTCATACGATTAGGCATGCTTTTTTCAACAAAGGATTCATTGTGAGGCAAAGAAATTTTCTATGCCTAACCTACTTACTGAATTTAATTGAATAAAATCATTTCTACTTTATGAGCGGAGTGGGATGAAATCATAATCTTTCAAATCATTTCACTTATATATAAAAATGGTACAATTAATGTGACTTAATACTATTAGGTATGCATTGTTACTAATGTAAACTGTTGGTCTTCCGAATAAAATAAAATGAAATATAGTAAAATATCACAGGATTAAAAAATGTTATTATCTCCGGATAATCCGGTTACAACAATCATACAAAAGATAATTAATTCGACAGGGGAAAATAATGTTATTTGATACTTAAATAATATCTACAAAAACTGAATGTCATAAAAACAACATTTAGGTAGGTGTTATTTTTTTCAGAATATAGCCTATTGGAATGCAATGCTTTCTGTTTAGATATCCAAAACAGACTTTAGGGACTATTAGGCAATATTGGTTAATTTCTCAGTCAAATACGTAAATAGCGAAATAAAAATAGGCACACGTACAAAGGTTATCTCAATATCTTACGTTTTACGTTTCAATTTTTTTTTTAAATGTGTAATTAGGTACCCACAATTTTTTTTTATGTGTAATTAGGTATCCACAATATTTTTTTAAAATGTGTAATTAGGTACCCACATTTTATTTTTAAATGTGTAATTAGGTACCCACTTTTTTTTAAAGTGTGTAATTAGGTACCCACTATTTTTTTTTAAATGTGTAATTAGGTACCCACATTTTATTTTTAAATGTGTAATTAGGTACCCACTATTTTTTTTATGTGTAATTAGGTACCCACAATTTTTTTTAAAGTGTGTTATTAGGTACCTACAATTTTTTTTAGCAAGACTAGATGAGTTTTAACTTCTACATAATTCGTCATATTGTTTTTTTTTCCCATATATTTCTCATTTCTATAAAAGTATGTATATTTTGTATACACATCAGTTACAAAGATTAAATAGGGACTTGCCATCTGTGAATATTACTCCAAAAAAGGTTACCACCGATAATCGCCTAATTATCATAATATCCTCCCTTCTCTTATTTACTCTTTTGATGATAACTTTTAGATGCACAATGTTTTTTTTCTATGAATAATGAGTAGTCGGAGGAAACGATGTATTTACCTGTTGATAGTAAACTAGTTATTGACGATAATATTTATAATAAAAATAATATTAAACTTTAAAAGTAGATAAACTAACAATGTAGGTTTAAAGTATTGACGTAGTTTATCGGAAAGCTTGTGTGGTTAGCTTTGAACCTAAATTGAATTTACAGTATCATTTAAAAGCCATAAAGATAATACTTTACTAACTCAAACTGTGCCTCTATGGACGAAAGATAATTTGTGGATGGATGCTGTTTGTAATGAAACGTTCTCTTATTTTTTTTTACAATATCTCCACACAGGAGGTCTGAAGAAATTAATTCCCCTCAGGGCCTACGTCATCTTTGGGGATGCTGTATTGAGGGTTCTTTTTAGGAAAGGAAGGAGAGGTTGTTATGGGAAGGAAAAGGGTATGAGGGGTGGTAGGAATTGGGGGTCAGTGTGTCCAGAAGTGACGGACAAATGATTCCATCCCTCCCACTACCGTGCAAGTTCATGTTCCGAGAGAGCCCTGCTGGAGAAGTCAAAAGGCTTCCCTCAACCAGTCTCTCGCGATCTGGTCTGCCACGTAATGCGAGCCAAATGTTTTTGTTAAATATTATTATTTTACTCTTACCTAATAATAATAATAAATTTATTTCACATAAGATTATAGAATAACATAATAAGAATAACATATGCGGAAACTTTGACTAGCCAACTAGGAATGGATCCTGTTTTAGGCCAGACAAATGACAAATTTAGATGATAACATAATTTCATATTGCAATGTTTAGTTCATAACATAATTTCATATTAAAATGTATAATTATATAACAAATTATTAATAGAAGGAATAAAGTTTTAAAATTGAATTCCTCATAGAAGCTTTAGATAAATATACAATTTTGTACTTATAAGAAACAGGATAAGGGAAGAGAAAAAATAATACCTTAAAATAGTAATTTAGTATCGAATGCTTATGTTTAACATGTATATGTTTGGTAAGCTGATAATACCTTTCCAATGCAATTAATTTTAAAATGTTTTAGTTGACAAAAAATACATAAAAAATGTCACCGGTTACCAACATTTTTTTACACGAAATAATGTCAGGAATCACTTGTTAAAGTAAGTCATGTACGTCTCTTCACTGTATGTTATTTTATATTAATAAAATGTGAAATAATACAAATTAATCAAATTAAATTTTAAATCGCGACCTCCGAATTCGTACCTAAGAATCTTAACGCATAAGCATTTAAACAAATAGGGCAAAGAACGCTGGACTACATGATCCCAAATTGCTTAAATATGTTTCCTGCAGCAATAAAAAAATTTACAAACGCAAAAACATCATATTAAAAAATTGGCTCGCTGAAAGAAATAGTTTGTATTAGATTCTAAGACAAGCAATTTCTAACTTCATACACTTTATATATATATATATTTGTATATCATGTTACACCTCTTTAGGCTATATCTCTTATGATATGAATGTATACAATATTTTTTTTATGAATGTAAACAATTATTTTTTAATAGTTAAATTATTTTTTGTTATGGATTGACAAACTACTTAAAAGTAGTTTATTGGGACTTTTTATCTGTTTTTGTATTATGTTTTATATTTGATAAATATGTATTATTATTTGTTTTAAATGTTTCTTTAAATAAACAAATAAATAAATAAAAAACCGGAAAACCACGGGTAACTAATAAAATTATATATATATATATTTACTACCAGCGTCCTCCATGTTATCCCGAGCGCCATATTACCTACATTACCGACTACATTTGAATGGTTTGATAAAGAAAGCAGTTACACAACGAGAGTCATTTTGGAATATTTATCGGATCCCTTTGTTGGATACCTTCTTGGGTGTCACCAAACACGTTTTATATCGGCGTTCATTCCTGGGCTCCTAACATGGGGAACTTATTGTTAGAATGTTTAAACCATTGATATAGAATGCACAAAATAGATACTGATTCCTGCATCTAAGAAGGTAGGTAATGCATTTTACTTTCGGTATAAACAAACTTAATTGTTTGGGGATGGACTTGTACTGACAAACTTGCAACGTTTTTTTGTAATGTCCAAATGGGTTTTTCACATTCAGTAATTGAATATTGAATATTTGCAGATTGTGGAACATAATATATTATTTAGTGAGCGACCAGAATTTACGTTGCATTGGTTGAAATAACACCATTTTTATGTAACTAAAACCAGGCCTGAATGGTTAGAATTTTTTCAATGTGCCTCTTTATTTCCTTGGCTCTAACATTTTTTTTTTCGTAAAATGTGCAATATTTTAAAGTAAAATAATTATACTTGTATTGCAATGTTCCAAGAAAAACTAGGCAGATTGCATATTCTACAATAAATATTCACATTTATCAATATTTAGGCACTGTACTCGAAAAAATACATAGAATTACAGGAACAAATATAAACGAAGTATATGCGAATACGTGGAATTAATCCATGTATCCACGTACGAAAGTCTCAAATCAAGGAGGAATAAAGATTAAGAGCAATTGACCAGGAGCTGAGAATAAAAGTTTTAAAATGCTTGCAACTGTACAGGCAGGTTCCAATAAGAAAGATTGATTATTCCCCGTATCGAATTTGTAAAATTAAAAATTTTATATCGATTTATTTCATTCAAAACTTACTTTAATATGTACCTACATTCAAGTAAGCAATAAAAATGTTCAAAACGCACGACGATAAATTATTAAATATAGTGTACTTCTTGTAAGTAGTTTTTGATCATAAGTATTAATGATTTTTTAATAATGTCTAAACAAAATAATTGTGTAAAAAAAAATTGAAATATTTTAGTTTGTAAGACCTTAAATAAATATAAGTATTTTTGTCACAAAACACGTTCTCGAATTTATTTTTTAATTATTTTAATTGAACTAAAATTTAAATTTTGAAAACTGTGTTGACTAGATTATGTATTGATTTATTTTATTGTATGATTATATGTTTTGAAATTTGTGTTGTTTAATAGAATCTATCGTTTGAAAATTGAACAAATCTTCCAACGACCGACGGTATAACCTTGGTATATTAAAAATTCACTTAGATTTTCAAAATTTTAAAACTGCGTGTACCTACCAGATAAAATAACAATCTTTCAAAATCAATTTTCAATGTTATTTTGTAAAAAAAGAGTCAATACGTCTGGAATTTGATTTAAAGAGGACTAATTTCCGGTATTCTCTGGTAATACCCTCTTAAGAGCATTTAATATAATAAACGATTTCATCGACAGCCCATACCTTCAGGAATGCTGAGAAAATTTCTTACCGATCAACTATCGGCAGGGACGAAACCACCAGCTGCCATGTATTACACTTAGCAGAACCGACATGCTGGCCCACCATAGCATGACAACAGGTATAGTGCTGCAAAATAATATCTGTAGGTTTCTTGGCATACGGATTTTGTTTACCTCAACTTTCACTACCTATCTACATTTTATACTAGAAGATCGAGAATTCATCGCTTCCATAATTAACATATAAGACAATCATTAGAGCGCGATAATTTTTTACACTTACGTATTCAATTGCGACGAAACAATTTTGTCAGTCTTGACTCTAGTTTTATTATCGTAAATATAGATATATTGCCAGTCATAATATCGTTTGTGTGAAAACTGCACGTTAGGTATTAGACAAACGAGTAGGAGTGATTTAAAATGGAGTATATTATTATTTCATTCGCTTGGTTTCTGTTAGCAGAGGAAGGGGTTCTCTAGTCTAGTGTATTTTATTTATGTAAATGCTTAAACCGTGCATAATGTCAATTCAACCAAATTCATTGGTAGACCCCGACCGAACTTTCGTTCGAACATTTTACTAATATAATTCATAATTAATATCATATTGTCTGACCCGAGATATTGAGGCTTATCATAATAAATTACTATTTTTTCATAAAATTCGCCAATAGGTACGCACCTTTTTTAATGTAATTTAATAATATGTTTATTTTTAACTTTTCAACTTAAAGAGTTAAACCTCGTTAAGTTAAGTTAGTTAGTTATTACAATATTTTAATTAATAAAGATAATATTAGCGAAAGTAAAGTTCTGCAAGTATTATAGTAGAATAAATAACTGTTTTTTCGTAAAATTCGCCAATAGGTACGCACCTTTCTTAAATGTAATTTAAAAACGTTATTATTAAGTTCTGCAAGTATTTTAGTTTTTTTATTATTGTGTTTCGGCTTAAAGGGCCATTTTCAACAAACTGGCCTTGTAAACCAAAACAGCTGTCACAAACAATTATTATAAACGCCTTTATATTCCTGATAACGGTTCGAGTCTTCAGATGCTCGTGATACCTATTGTCCAGTTTCCAATAGAAGTGAAACATGTAGGAAATTATTAAAATTATAAGATTCCGGAATCAGAAGAATTTAATACTTCCATTTTTCAGAATACGTTTGTAATGTTCATTTTTTTTTCTATAAGAAAAACTCTCTTTTTAAATTTTGAAGGTTATTCCCACCAATGTAAATGAGAAGAAAATAACAATAATAATCTAATTTTTTTAAATATGAAAATGAACAAGACACAGAAAAATAATAAAAAATAATGGTCGCAACTGGGACGTTTTGAACGAACCCAGAACCTTACGTCTTACCGGGAATATATAATATGAAAAAAAAAACATTAGTCGAAGATAATATTGTTGATTCTGAAATTTGAAATATGAAGTTGACAATTACGACAGTATCATAATAGACCGCAGTGGCCCAATTGGTAGAGGTATATGTAAGACGTAAGGTTCTGGGTTAGAGTCTCAGTTGCGACGATTATCTTTTATTATTTTTCTGTTTGTTGTTCATTTTCATATTTTAAAAAAAAGATTATTTTTGTTATCTTCTTCTTCAGTGATATATTACGTTTTTAATGGATTCCTAACGAAAGCTGAATGAATTTTTGAAAAATTTGTCCATATTTATATATATATTTTAAATTTATTTATTACAATCATAAAGGTACTTAAATTAACATGATTAAATTAAAATAAATACATGTTATTTATAGAAAGTCATTAAAGCATCTTAACCATCGGACGTAACACAACATTTTATCAATGTTCTTTGAACAAAACTCGTAGTGAATTTCGGCCGAAATTTAAAAATCCTGTTTCGGTCGGTCTCTACTTACAGGTCTCACGTGGCGCTAGAATTTAAATACGCAGGTACCCACTCAAGTCATACTTGACGACCGAATAAAATATGAAATTAATTAGTGAAATTAACTTAATGGAGATTTTACATGTAAACTTTTTATCTAAGTGTGCCTAATAGAAAGAATGTCGTATTGTATAACACGAACCTGTCTTAAAAGTACCGAAATTCCGTGTTATTGATGACGATTCAATGAAGTATTTGGAATTAAATGTTTATTTCAATATAGGCTCTTCTCAAATTGAAGTGGTTTTTTTACAACCTTCCGATATGCAAAATACGGCATAAGTTAAAATCATTGAGCATAACGATTGTTTTCAATGATTATTGTGTCACAATATTTAAATTCCTATTCAAGTCTTATAAACATCCCACCGATTAAGATTTGGTATTGTAAATTAGGTGATTTCAGGGAGCTTCTATAAAACTTGATCAAATATAATTCAATTAAATTCTCAAAAGAGAAAAGACAGTTCATGGATTATTACATTCCAGCACTTAAAAAAATCTGTCAATCTAAGTTAGACTGGTCGATAATACCTACTCTAAAGTATCGCCCAGGTGAAAGACCGCCTTTCAGAAAAGAAACGTTGCTTAAAATGGCTTTACCGTGTTTGTTGACCAGTTCTGCATAGCCAGGTATTTTCACACCTTTCTATTCCTTATCGCCTTCAATACCCTGCTACCTACAGTATTATAATATGCCCCAATTGGCGTTTTCATAGTCACATTTGCTCCGGACAGTTGGGACTATTGTGCGGTATCTATTCACTTTTTAACTCAGAATGTTATGAGTCTTCTCTAAAGCAATGTTCTATAAAATGGGAACCAGCAAAACTCTAAATAACTACAATGAAAGACTTCAACATTCCCATATTAAATGTATAAAGTTAGATAATTTAACTTCAAAAGTTATTAAAAATTATTCCAATAAAATAACTTTTTAAAGTTAAACCATCTAAAGAATGATTAAAGACTTAAATATTTCCATCTTAAATGTATAAAGTTAGATTGGTTAACTTTCATAAGTTATTAAAAATTATTACAATAAAATATGTTTTCTCAAATCATTCAAATAATTTTATCATTGATAAAGAAGATAACAATAATAATCTATTTTTTTTTAAATATTAAAATGAACAAGACACAGAAAAATAATAAAAGATAATGGTCGCACCTGGGACTCGAATCCATAACCTTACGTCTTACCGGGAGATACACCTCTACCAATTGGGACACTATTATCTATTATGAGACTGTCGTAATTGTCAACTTCATATTTCAAATTTCAGAATTAACGGTATTATCTTCGACTAATGTTTTTTTTTGTTGCGAACATTATCTTTTATTATTTTTCTGTGTCTTGTTCATTTTCATATTTAAAAAAAATTAGATTATTATTGTTATCTTCTTCTTCAATGATATGATGGGAATAACCTTCAAAAGTTAAAAAGAGAGTTTTTCTTATAATAAAAAAATGAACATTCAAATTATTATTTAATTTCATTAAAGCTTCTTTTACAGCTCAAAGCAGTGAATATCTTTTGAATGTAACCTAAACCTAAACCCTAAGCTGTGTTCCGGAATTGATAATGTTATTAAAAAATATTTTTGGTGTGTACTTTCAAAAGAGCAATATTTGTTTTATTAATATTTGTTAGCAAATCCACAAAACTCTAAGAATCGATAAATAAATATTTGAATATTTGACAGAAAATAGTAAAAAGCGCAAATAAATTAAATTATTCATTTCAAGTTATTCAATATAATATTCCTCTCCGCGAATTAATTTATGTAAATATTTAAACAATACTCGTATGTCACGGTACACAAGGAGTTCCTCAGTATTTATGAAGTAAATACATATATCATTCATCGGTTCCAGTCAGGAGGCCTTTAGGAAAACGATTTCCTCGTCTTTTTACGGAAAGGAAGTTCTGTGGTGGAAAAGAGTATAAGGGATGGGTAGGAATCTGGGGTCAGTGTCTTCAAGAGTGACGGACGTATCAATCCATTCCTTCCTCTTCCTGTGGTGCAAGGCGATGGGTCTATAGAATCTAGCTGGAGAGGTCAAAAGCTCTCTCCCGATCCAGCCCGTCACGCAGTAAGGCCTAGAAAAACCTCACTCCACGATCACGGGCACCCTTGCTTAGTCGCCAAACGTCCACTCGGGGTGACCTAGGTTGGTTAGCTAATAAATAGTTTCCGGAGCGGCGGTACCCATCCCCACCTCTCAAATTGAACAAACCTAACCCCATAATCCCGGTTACCCCTACTATGTCACCAAACGTAGCGAACAACTCAGGGTCATTTATGACAGAGGTATCTAAGTGTGTAAGAAGAATAGTAGGTTCGTTAATGGTACAATAAAGTAACTTTAACGGAAGGTCGCGGGTTCGAACCCAGCGTGCGCAAATAAATTTTATTTGATTAATTTGTGTTATTTCACAATTAATTAATAAAAATAATATATACTATATTTGCGGCACGTTCCAGAGTGGAAGATACTGTCAGTATCGCCCTGGTGTAAGACCACCATTTAGAATTGAAACGTTGCTTAATAATGACTTTAGCCGTGTTTAGTGACTAGATCTGAATAGCCAGGTACTTTCCTACCTTCCTCTTCCCTATATCCTTCCCTTCCCCACTTTCCTTCAGCCTCACAACATACCCCAATTGGGGATGCCATAGTCTCACTGGCTCCAGACGGGAGTAGTAGACTCTTGTGAGGTATTCTCTATTAAAAAAAAAAAAACTTTACAATTTTTTTTGTAATTACCAACATTATTTTCAACGAATTGAATATACCTAATGTTAATTTTAAATATTCGAGTAACGCGATTTTTGTTTACATATTTTTAACTAAAAATACTGTTATTTCATCACATAGCAAATTCCGTATAGCCTTTCTATTGATACATTGATTCTTGTTTCGTGAAACAATGTTTGATTATGAAAGTGTATACAAGAGTATTTTAGAACCTATTTGTTGATACATTGCTCTGCACAATTTACATCGCTCAAACATTATTCCTAATTACGTCAGCACTACGTATTTACAAAGTTTGTAAGTTGTCACATTACTTTTGTTTCAGTATCAGAATTATTACCCGGTGTTGCCCGAGATGTGAATTAAAATATGGAACAAGCATCGTGGCGTTATGCAAATTTCAAAGCTTCATAAAGTTGAGTGCTGAAAACAGTTTTTAAATTAATATTTATATTGATAGCATTACAACTTGACTTTGCCCCAGAAATTGAAAATAAAAATTATATTACAATTGAATTTTTAAAAGCTTCATTTTTTAGTAGTCACTGACAATGGTGGATTGACAATCGTTTCATTGATATAGAAATTTCTGACCGAAAATTATGCAAATTTCAGTGCGCCAAAAGTCGCCGTACCAGAGTTTTTACTACTTTAATTAAGAGAATACCGGAAATTTGTCCTTTTTTCAGATTCTAGACGTATTGACTCTTTTTTACAAAAAAACATAATTTAATTTTGAAAGATTGTTATTTTATCTGGTAAACGCACTTTTTAAATTTTGAAAAACTAAGTTTATTTTTAATATACTAAGGTTACATTGTTGGTCGTTGGCAGATTTGTCAAATTTTCAAACGAAATATTGTATTATACAACACAAATTACAAATCGTACATCAAAATAAATCAATACGTAATCCAATTAAGACACTTTTCAGAATTTTACTTTTAATTAAATTAAAAATCATTAAAAAATAAATCCAAGAACGTGTTTCTGACGAAAATAACTCAGTTTGTCTATTTTTTAGGATCTTACAAACTAAAATATTTCATATTTTTTTACACACTTATTTTGTTTAGACATTATTGAAAAATCATAAATACTTAAGATCAAAAAATACTTACAAGAAGTGCACGATATTAAATCATCAAGCGTTTGAGCATTTTTATTGCTTACTTGAATGTAGGTATATATTAAAGAAAATTTTTAATTAAATAAAGTCGATATTGAGTTATTAGTTTAACTTTTGCGAACAGTTGCAAGAGCACAATCGCAAGTTGAAATTTGAATTCTCGACCGGTGGTTAATGGGCCTTAAACAGATTTCTGCTGTACAGTAAAATCATAATGTTAAATGTTTTAAGTATAATTTGTTGGGTGTGATAACAAGTTTGAATGGCAATAATTAGACCCTCAGCAACATTGTTTGTTCAGCGACTCCTGCAAGGAGTTATCAATCAATCAAAGCTTTTGCGTTTCATGGGAGGAAAGTTTTAACCGGTGTTTGTTTTATCTAATAATTAGATAACTGGCATTCGACAGTCTTCACATATTAGTACCCATCGTATTGTAGTACCGTTTATCTGATTTAAAAGTCAGAGAAATGCTTTAATTTAGACCTTTATGGTTTTTCTAAAGTATTTCCGTCAATATTTTCTCAGACTCCGAATTGATATTTTATAGATGACAATATACCTATATAAACTGGAACAATTTTGTATTCTTCAAGTAATTTAGTTTGCGTAATAATGCGGCCTACAAAGCTTACATTTTGCTTATGTAAGCCGGCCCTTTAAGGCAAATAATTGGGTTTCACGTTTATGAGGATACGTATTTTATTTATTGATTTTTTTAAACTTTGTTATTTGTAATTATTTTGAAATCGAAACTTATTTAATATGGCGCGGATGAGTCATTGTTTTTTTTTTCTTTTAACTTATTATTTTTTTTTAACTATTATTATTACAGTTACTGTAAAAAAAAAAAATTAATAAAATTTAAAAAAATTAATGTATACAAGTTTTGGTTCAGGAACACGTTAACGTGGGTGACGAAGTTGCCTGGTTTGGGGGTCAGGCATATTGAGCCGCAATTATTACATAGGTTGTGTTGGTAGTTTTCTGCTATATATATTATAATGTTATGGACTTACCTTGCGAAAAATGCAGCCGCAGCGGAAGCTTGTGCGGCATTCCCCGGATGGCCGTTGACTCTGTACGAGAACTGTGATTCCGAGTAGACCCCGGCCTGCGGAGCCTGGTGGTTCTGCACCACCAGCGGACTGGTCTCCTTGTGCGGGGCCTTCCTGAAGACGGCCTGCGCGCTCACTACACTGGGGCCACTGCTCGCCTCACTGCTTCTATAACTCAACTCACTGCGCTTAGCGCTGACACTGGGCACGTTGCAGAACTTGGGGATAGGGCTGGCCTCGCGCCCTTTGGGCTGGGGGCGGATGTGATGGTACTTGGGCGAGTAGCACTCCAGGGCGGCCTGTCCCTGGTTCCCATTATGTCCGGGGCCCTTCACAGCAAACTCGCTAGAGTTCTGCATGTGACAGTTCACCCTCGCGTTGTTCTGACTGTTTTTATATCTCTCACTGTCATCTTTTTGCTGATTCTGATTAATTTTATAATTTATTTGTTGATTTTGATATTCGTCAAGTTTGTTTTGATTGAATCTGTGCTTTTCGATTTCGGGTTGGGGTCGCGGATTCGGGAAACTGTTTATTGAAACTTTGTATTTTTCGGTATCTTCCGATTTGATGGACCTGTTGTTTACGTGATCGATCCAAGGATCGGAGCCGCGTGGGCCGCGAGGCGCGGGGCGGTGCGACATGAAGGAGCGTCCGTCCACTAGAGCGGTTCGCGCGCTACTGGCGGCCGCGGGACAGGCTGTACCGATACCGAGACCGAGGGTACTGGCCGGCGCGGGAGCCTCTTCCCTCTGCGAGGTGTGTGCGGAGAGCGCTATGTGCGGGGTATGCGAGGTGTGTGAGGACTTGCCGCTGCCGCCCCTAGTGGCAGTAGCCTCGGAGTGGACCCCGTGAGGTTTACAACCGAATGATATCTTGGGTAGTTTAGACTGCATCAAACTCAGCTTTTTTTTCTTCGCTGTTGACGCTACGAAGTTAAAGTAGCCGTCGCGGTCCATGCGAGGTGTCACCATTTTCAACTGCAAAGAAAAGTAAAAAAATTAACTCTTCGATAATTATAAATTAAAACAACAGTGACTTTGTTAAACGGTTTTTTTTTTTTTTTATTACATGGTTCTATATTGAAGATTTATATATCTATTCCATAAATATTTTTTCTGGTTGGAATCAGATCAGAATCAGATAAAGCAACTTAAATCAAAATTAATATCTATTTAATCAAATTTATTTTACGATTAATCTAATTAATTTAACGATGTTCATTATAAAATAAAATAATTCTTAAGTCTCGTTTTAATAGGGGATTCAAATTTTACTTTGTCGTAAAGGGAAGCCGTTAAATAGTAGCTACCTAAGTACCGATCTAAATCTGTACTGCTTATTACAGGATCAGAATGTGAACAGCGCCAACTCGCTTTTTGGCACAAATCCACCCTAAATACACCCTAGATAATATATTGTACGTAAAGAAACATTTTCAGAGATTAATTTAAATATCTTATCAAAAAATTACATGTGTTTTTAGCAAAAGGGCGACACAGTTATAGCATTATAAAGGAAACCCTACTTTAAGACAGTTATTTGGTTTTATAGTTAAAAAAAATTATGATCTTACTTAGGTCCAGTTGTTTCGGAAAATTTCACGTTTGAATTTCCTTCAAATCGTCATTCACCGAAAAATTGGGTTGTTTCATCCTCCGTCAGAAGAAACTACATAGAATTGTTTCAAAAAATTAAAAGATTCTTTTTTCAAAATGTTTCAAAAAATGAAAAGGTTCTTTTTTCATTTCAAATTTAATACGCAATCGCATCTTTCTTCATTTCAAATACGAAATGGGTTTTTTCAACTCCAAAATAACGTTCGATAAATCAGGATAATAACATGAATAATATAATATAATGTTATTATCCTGACGAAGAAACCATCGGTTTTGAAACATGTAGATATTATAACATTGATTAGTGGTTTATACAAAGTAATTTGTTTCATTTAATTCGATATTTGCAAAATTTATAAATCTATTAAAACTACTAACTTTCTTCATTCGACAGATTAAAAAGTATTTATTATAATATTATATTATTGCATATATTTATTAATTTTATTTATCTATTGTTTCTTCACATTTTAGGTATAACAGTTTACAATACAACTTTTAACCTCACTGGGACAAGCCTGTGTTGAGGTTAACAATTAATTACTTAAAGTAACAAAAATAACACAAAAGGAAAAACCAAAATAATATAGGTAAAATAAAAATGATACTTCAAAGAACAATATTGTTACACAGATAATGGGCAAGCTAAAGGCCCTATATAGTTAGCACATTCCAATTCAGAACCGTCGAAGTTAACTGGGGAGAGCTTGAAGGATTAAATAACAAAATTTACAATTCAGTCGATAAAATCAAGGCCAGAGGAGTAGGCAATAAAGCAGTTCAATTAAATTTTGCCAAATGATTGACACGTGCCTCAATCCCTTTGATTGAGTTTACCAATTCATTAGACATAAGCTGCTTCAGCCATTAATCTCCTATGGCGTAGGTCGCTTACACGTGGTCACTTTGGGTATACAATACACCTACCAATATACACCTTCTTGTACGTGTTTTTGGATACTTAATTAAATTAGTTTTGTTACACAACTTTGAGGAGAGTGTTCTTGGCAAGATTAAATAACTTTTTCACAGGTTGTTTTGAATGGCGAATTTTGTGAAATGTTTGAAATATTTTTTCTTTGCGGGTAAACTTTCTAGTCTTATGATTAAAATGCTTGACGGTGACTAGTGAAAATCATTAATTTATTTCTTCTTCAAACTTCGCAAAATCACTTTGTGGCGTCATTTTGAATTAAATGAAAAACAAATAACTTTGTTTAAACCACTAATATAATCACAATCACCTACATGTTTCAAAACCGATGGTTTCTTCGTCAGGGTAGTAATGACATTAATATCATTACTACCCTGACGAATTATTAATGTCATTACTACCCTGACGAAGAAACCATCGGTTTTGAAACATGTAGGTGATTGTGATTATATTAGTGGTTTAAACAAAGTTATTTGTTTTTCATTTAATTCATTAATTTAATTTTATGCGATCTGTATGTACGTTAAGAATAGCGCAACAGATTACGTGTTGTGCATTCAACAATTTAAAATTCTTATAAAATTTAATGTTGCATGCGATATACTAATTCGACCCTTCGGAATAACAAGGTTCCATCTGTTGTGGAAATGTCACGCGGTTATGGGATATATGGTAAGCTACCTTAGAGTTCATTATCGCATGAAGTTAAAGCAATACATGGAACCTAGTTATTCCAAAGGATCGAATTGTCAAATTATTTTCATTAAGTTCAACGGCTTCGCCCATGATTTTAGCACAATATTTTTCTTATTTTCTTTTTGACAATATATTTTTAAAATATGGCACAAATAAACGTGACGCGACGGCTTTTTTAAGAAAATGTATTACTTATCTACGAAATATCAATGCTTTATGGTAGAAACTATGCTTTGATTTGAAAAATTATTTATGCTGTCCAAAAAATATCAGACAGAAAAAGCTGTAGAAATTTAACTACAGCCAAGCTCACAATTCGAGATAGACTGTGTCCCTGAAAACTCAAGGTAAAAGTTTTCTCGCTTAAAATAAACAATTTATTAAGGGGGTTTCTCACCATCCTACCAATAGCTTATCTACACTAATAACGAATATTATTAAAAATATAAATAAAATACTCGCAGTGGTTAGAGAACTCGGCCAACTTATCCAATATTCAGCCACTATTCATAAGTTCGAGTACCGAATTATAAACTCCAACTTGATAAATAAATAAACCGTAAATAATCCTTATTAGTGTAGATAAGCTGTTAGGGGTATGGTGAGAAACCCTCTAAGTCTAATTTTGAGCAAAAATAATTGTCTTTTACTTCAGTTTCACGTTTCTAAAATCTTGTTTTATGAATAATATTTAATTGTTTTCTTTTTTGTTGAAAATATTAATAATTGACTTTATTTCGTTTCAGTACAATTTAACACTCAATATGAGGTTAGTTAAGTTAAATTAATTACCATTTTTATAATGTTCATTGCTATAAATTTATATTTCTTATTTAAATATTGTATTACATAAATATCACTGAATTACGATACGATATGATACGATTGTACCACCCCAGCCAGGAGCAATCCTGTCGCGGTGAGACCGGTACACCAGGGGGCACTGATTTGTTAGGACTGGAACACGTACTCAAGGATAGGAAGGAGGTTGGAGTTTAATCGACCGGTATACATGGCAACCTAATAAGCCAATATTGGAATGTAGGATGTGCAGGAATAAAGGAATGGATTGAGCGTTATGATTTTTTTTCCCATTCTTCTTATTGCCTCTTCTCGGCTCTTCTTGGATTTTGCCGCCACTCCTTGGCTCGTCTTGTCTCTTCTTGCCTCTTCGTGAATCTTCTCGTCCATTATTGAGTCTTCTTGTCTCTTCTCGTCTCTTTTTGCTTCTTCTTGTCTCTTCTTGCCTCTTCTTGTATATTTTCGCCTCTTCACGGCTCTTCTTAGGTCTTCGTGGAAAGCCACAAGAAAAGTCTTGTCTCTTCTTGCCTCTTCTCTTGGCTCTTCTGGCGTCTTCTCGTCCCTTCTTGGCTCCCCTTGTCTCTTTTTGCCTCTTCTTGGACCTTCTCACCTCTTCACGCTTCGTGGCTTTTTTTGGCTCTTCTTGCTTCTTCTTGTCTCTTCAAGTGTGGAATTTTCTTGTCTCTTCTTGGCTCGCCTTGCCTCTTCTTGAATTTTCTTACTTCTTCTTGGACTAACTAATTCTCCCGCTACATATATATCACTGATGAATTATATACTTATTATGTAAAAGCCCATCAGGGCGTTGAAAATTAATAATAAATAAAGAAAACAATATGTGTAGGTACCTACCTACTTTTTTTGAGATAAATTATTAGATTTCACTTTAATACTTTTAATAATAATAATAATAATAAAATATTTTTTTATTTTATTTTTTAGCGCCGTTTTCGTGTGCAAACACCTCAAAGGCAATCAAGTATTTAAGTATCAATCCATTTTTATATTTTTAAAGTAATAATAGTGGCAGTCAAAACTAAGCGCTGCTTTCCGTTCTAAGCTCATACACTCAATGCCATCTTGAATTATTCAAAGCTTTATGGTGCATTGGGTTCAACAGGCCACCATGCGAGCTGTGTTCTTTATTCGGAACGTTCGGATTGGATGGTAAATTTATAATGCGTTATGGCGGAATATTTCAATAGAATAAACTGGAACAGCGAAATTTCGGCGAGGGAATTGGGAGTTATTTCAATTTTACGGGATTTTTTTATGAAAATTTCACGGAATCATGCTTGACGTTTATTTGATTCGGCTGAAATGACTGATAAAAATTTTATATAAAAGTTTTTAATGTACCTACATTGTTCGTAGAAGGCACACGTAAATATATTTTTCATGAGCCATACTCGGTTAAATGCTGAATAAAAAGGTACTTTGTCGTTTGTTAAATGCACGCCTCATTACCAATTATTATGTATGCTTTTTTAATACATTATTATTGAAAGCCAGCCTACAAAATATATATCTTTTCAATACGACGCAAAATATTTGACAGTTCTCACCTCTCTTACGAATTCAATTTTTATAACATTTCTTTTGTGATATAATACAAAAATTACATCAAAATAATGTAGATAAAACGAACTTCCTAATAATCACTCAAATCTGTGCTTTCCACAATGGATTTATATAAAAAAAAAAACAATGAGTAAATATAGATTTTTTTTTATTAATTTGTGTTATTTCACAATTACTTAATTAAAATAATATATACTATATTTGCGGCACGTTCCAGAGTGGAAGATACTGTCAGTATCGCCCTGGTGTAAGACCACCATTCAGAATTGAAACGTTGCTTAATAATGGCTTTAGCCGTGTTTAGTGACTAGATCTCAATAGCCAGGTACTTTCCTACCTTCCTCTTGCCCATCTCCTTCCCTTCCCCACTTTCCTTCAGCCTCACAACATACCCCAATTCGGGATGCCATATTCTCACTGGCTCCAGACGGAAGCAGTTGGGACTCTTGTGAGGTATTCTCTATAAAAAAAAGACTTCGAAAATGACGTTCATATTATCAAGCGGCAGCCAGTTTGTCCGCCATCTTTGGTGACGGGCGCGTCATTGGCAATTAATATGAATTATTCGGAGTGGCTAAATGCTATCCAGTAATTCGTTATGTCAAGATCGAGAATGGTTCAAGCGATTCTGACCTTGTTCTTCTTACAATTTCTTTATGCATAAGGGGCAAAATCGCTTAAAAAATCCGGACCCGCCGTGGAACTACGGCCTACAAGAGGTTTACATTTAATTGATTTTGACATCCCCAATGGGTACGTTATGGTGCTGAATGGATTGGGGAGGGGAAGGATACAACGAAGATGAAGGGTGGAGGTTTTTGATACCTGGCTCTTCAGATCTGGTCAACAAACATCGCTAAATTCATTTCAAATAAACGTTTGTCTTCTGAATGATAGTCTTTCACCAGGGCGTTAATAAGATTATCTGCCCCTTAGATTTATTTTGACCGAAAAAAAAATACCTGTACAAAATTTAATCGAGACTTATACAAACGAGTGTGATAATAAATCAGTTTTCTGGCTTTGTGTAATTTCAATAAAGTCAAAGTAATAACAACGGATCGTCTATTCCCGCTGACAACAAATCAATTCGTTTTGTGGTGCAAAAATAAAAACAAATAAACAACAAAACGATTCTACGAGTCAAGTGCTTCTGGACCAAGTCCTACCCTGTTGAGAACAAACCAAGCGCGCTCCGCAGCGACTCTATCCATTGTAGTAACTATTGGCGGACCATGGATCTATTGTTGGAACTATTGGCGTAACTATTGGCATTGCTTTGGCGCACCATAGGAGAATACCTATAGGTGATTCAAACCTATTACAGGAAGGAGAAGTAGGGTTACCAAAAATAAAGTTAAAAGGGAAGTATACGCATTTTTATTTATTTTTTCGCTTTATATATTTAATAATAGTATTATTCAATTAATAAAAACAGATTTTTCATAAACAAGTTCTGCTTTGAAATTATTATTATGCGATACAGCTGTTTCGCCTTCTGAAGGTATTATCAAACTTTTGATTTTACAACAGTTTGTTAAGTGTGAAAATTTTTATCCCACAAGTATCAAACTTATGCTTTAAGGGGTAAGAAAAGATATGGGGTGGTTTTTATCATATAGGCAGTGACCTTCCCCTCCTTTTGAAGGTCAATTACAAAAAAAAAATTATCGTCGGATCAAAACTGTAAATTTGTTTAGAAATCAAATCCACATCGCCCGCCCGCTCACCCGCTACAGGTCACAGGCACTCTTCTTTATAAAAATAGAAGACAGATAGAGATATTTTCTCAGGACCAATATCTCTAATACACACAAAGCAGCACATTATTTTAAAACAAGCCTCGTCTATCGTCATCTTCATCTGATGCCCTCTACCATCAGAGCAATCTTCACCATATAGACTTCTCCCCCTGCTGAACTGCACTCATGCCAGTCGTGTAGGTTTCGAAGCCATGAGATTTCTATAATTCAAATGTAATGTATAATTGCAGAGATTTTTTTCAGGGGCTTAACAGGAAGCCAAGGCTTTATATTACTTCTCTACGGTGGCATAATAATTGATGGAATTACAGATTTAGTTTTATTTTTATTTGCATATGGAAACCCTAGTTCTAGGTGACATTCAAGCGGCGGCATCAATTGACCGCTCGACTAGTATATCCCGCTGCAGTGGCGGGCAATGCAAGTAAGGTTCTCACTAAATCTTTTTTATTTTATCTAAATGCCGACGCCAAATTGTTTATTTTTTAGTTGGCCAATACTTCGCTGCAAACTGTCAGACACCGTAAAATTTGCAAACAATTTACTGTGATTTGAATATTCATAGGTATTTGGTACTGGTATATTATAAGACGTGATTGCATCAGAAATTTATGAATATTCTGGGTGGCTTTCATTAAGTCACCCTGACACTATCTCTTGCCACAGGGGTATGCAGATTAGCGAGACCGACACAAAACTCAGCCTTGGCAAACACTTCTTGCTAAATTCAATTTATCATACACTTTCTTCTATTGTGTTGACTCTTTTAGTATTTTTATAGACTCAAGTATTTCATTTGCTAGATCGCGATCGTCCCTAACCTCTACTTCTAGTTACTAGCGTGTCATATATTCTTTTCACACTATTTTCTTCGTCTTTCCGCTCTAAATATCCAAACCATCTTATATTATGCTTTAAAATGTACGGTACGCTAATATCGTTCCTTCCATATTTTCTGATCTCCACATTAAACGGGTTTAATGTTTTTTTATTACAATGTTTATTTATTGTATGATTAACAAGATAAAATTATATGATTAACATTGTGAAGAGGCGTAAATGTTAATTATCCACTTAAAAACTCCCACAAATACCTAGTTTATGATATGTTTTTAATTATGTAGATATGCTAACAATAATAAGAAAAAAATAGCAAGATGTAAATAAAAAATATAATAAAGTTTCGAAAAATAAAATAATAAATATTAGTATATGATCTATAAGGAGAATAATAAATAGAGTAGAAAATAACCAATAATTATTCTCCATTTATGGCTTTAATACTCTTCGACAGATGATCTCATTTCTACATAATTTGTAAAGTATTACTCAAGTTTTCAGCTGAAGTACATTTTCATTTGTTCACAATTATGAAATTACTAAAATTATTTTCAATTTATTCTCCCGAGAATAAAATATCTCTCCACCCTTTTAGAACTTGAGAGAAAATTCTCCTACTGTTGGTATTGTGTCGTCTCCGGAGACACACATCTGTGTTTAAGTCCAAGGAACCAATAACACACTTATGTTCAGTCAACCAGAACAACTGAAAGGGGTTTTCAATTCAATAATATTATTTGATTTTTATCTTCCTTGTTTCTATAAAATATACGCGATGAGACTTGGAATTATATAATTTAGAGAAAGTCGCCCACACACACAATTTACTAATATTAGCAAAAAATGGTGGTTTCCAGAATATTTAGATCTCCACCGATAATCATTATCCTGTGTCTCTGACCCATTAAGCTTACCAAATATCATAATGAGTGGATTAGGTCAAATATCAATGCATTGTGCTGTTTACCTAACTACATTTATTAGGTTACAATTGCGATAAAAAGTTATAAAATTGTCTATATTTGTATATATATTATATCTTACCCGTCACTCCTCTCAATCGAACAACGCCAACAATGATATTGGGTAAGAGTGGCTACAGAAGAAATGACACAATCTATTAAATCAAATATTTGGTGACCAGTACCTACTAAGTGACCAAGATCAGGTAAGGTGACTCCATCGAAGCCTGAGTTAAGCCAGCCTATCTAAACCTAGGCGTACTGTACAGGGCCCGCAGATACTTTAATAGTACACAACTGCTAACCGTGTGCAAATCGCAAACGCACCCCACGGTTGAATTTGGCAGCCACTTCTGGAGCTCCACAATACCTGAAAAAAAATCCTCGACTCTGTGCAGAAACGGGCGATCCGTTTGATACATTCTCCCGTCTTAACAAACTGCTGTTCTTGTTGTTCTTGTTCGGCCGATATTAAAATGGAAGATGCTCCGAGGAACAAGCGTCACTCATCCCCTCGACACCAGTGCATAGTCCGGAAACACGGCAAACACGCGACCAACATATTATGTACACGTTTGACATGTGTCACATGAGAACGGGTTTCTATGACTCGTTCTTGAGTTCATCAGATCGGCTGTGGAACGATTTGCCGGCATATGTGTTTTGCTGCCTATGACATAATTTCTCAATTTTGTCATAGGCTGCCAACAGAGCTCTCTAAAACTTCTGATAGAATTCTGCAGAGAAAAATAGATATTATTTCATTATCGGGAGCATATAATTGACCTATTAATTCGTTTTATTTTCAGCAAATGTATGTAGTAAAGAAATAAGAAAAAATTAAGCGTTTTGTTTCTTGGTATTATGTTGGTAAGCCCTTACCGGTTAAGGTCTGTAAATCCTTAGCAACGGTAAATTGTAAACTCTTCCGCAATTTTTTTTTTTACAAAGGTCATCGGCAGAAAGTCCTATTTCCGTTTATTCATTGTGCAGATATTTACCGGAACGAAAACGTGTCTTATCGAGAAACCATTCTGAACAACAGAGTCGATTTCAGATCTCAATCGAAACAAATAAAAACAAATTAACTGATTTTAATCGAAATAAAAATATGTAATTAGATATTGTCTATTGGTGCGGTCTGGAATTGTTTTTGTGGGTACCGTGATTAGTATCGTGCGGTTTTAGATTTGGGAGACAAAAAGATTTTATCGATGTTTAGTTATAAAGCTGAATGTGTTAATTTTTATCTTCTTCAATAATTGACTTGATCAGTTTTCAAGACTAAAGGTTGTTTTTATTTTATTGTTGTATATAATAATAAATTAATATATTTTTAAAACTAATCACAATTATCAGATATTATTTATCGCTTACGGTCTTCAATTTCTGTTTTGTTTTTAGATGGTGTTATTAATATCGCTTTGATGAAGGTGCGGTAAACAAAACGATAAGAACGGTATTTTTTAATTATTTTAATAAACATCCTTACTGTATTTTTGGATACGCGAAGGTGTTAATTTCGATTATATATGATAATTACTTTTAAGGCCATTGAAAGTATTTTGCACATCGCATCGATTAAAAACATCGAGATTGCGGATTTTCTGCGCATCTTCTCACTGTTGAAAAGATTATAAAAAAAAATTACAATTTTATTAACAATCTTTGTTTGCTGTCATCATTTCCAAATGCCAGGGTTTATTTCAATTTATTTTGACATCATCCTATTGAGTGTTTTGCAAATTTGCTTTAAATTTACGTGATCGCAGATTTCGCAAAATCGTATTTTCATTGAATAAGTATTTGTTTAACAATTTAATATTTATTAAATGAATCATTGAAACGTAATTAGACCTAAGTCAAGTTGTGATGGACTGTTGGCACTAAAAAGGCGGTTAATTCTAATTTTAAGTATTAGGTAATTAGTGTTTGTTATAACAACGTAAGTGTTTTTCTCATACGAACGTGTTAAAACGGGTAAAGCATACAAAGTTATACAAACAAGCATTTATTACAATAACACGTGTACCGGGGATCTATATTTTTAGTTATTGCACAACAAATGGGGAACATTTTGACAGATTTAACTAAATAAAATATTTTTCATAAACTTCAGCTTTGAGGACGCGGGCTGTGGATGTTTTTTTTGTGTAAATAGGAGTAAATTTGGGTCTTACTTGTTTTTTTTTTTTTTTTTTTTATTTAAGGAAACATTTAAAGCAAAGAATAATACATACATATCAAATAAAAACATTATACAAAAACAGATAAAAAGTCCCAATAAACTACTTTTAAGTAGTTTGTCAATGGGTTCTTTTAACTTAATGGATTGTAACAAAAATTAAATTAACTATTAAGAAATAATTGTTTACATTCATAAAAAAAATATTGTATACACTCATACCATAAGAGATATAGCCTAAAGAGGTGTAACATGATATAAAAATAATTAAAAAATGATATAAAAATAAAAAAGAGGTGTAACATGATATAAAAATAAATAATAAATAAAAGTTAAAATATGAAGAACTGAAAATCATATTCAAAAAGGGATGAAATACACAAACGGTAAGTATTTTCTCAGTCGCACTGTTGAGTAAAAGTTGTAAAAGCGACCAGTTCTCGTGCGGTTAACGTAACCTGGATACAAAATCTGCCGGGTGAATACCGATGCCAAAAGAATCAATGACTCTAATTCTTCGAAGCACCGTCTATTTCATTAGCTGTTGAATAAACAGAGCATTTCTATCTGACCTCTCCGTTTCCATTTATAGAGTCAAGAGAAATAAAACTCTACAGTATTTTAATCTCGGTATAATAACATGTTTATTTACCTAAATTATTTCTTGTAACAAAACACAAATTGTGAAAGCGATCTTCTTCGTAATATTGCAAATCCGGCGCGATTGCCAATAAATCGAAATGGCTGTTGTCGATTTATCGATGGTTCAATCGGTACCTATGGTGTTGGCATTCAAAATATAATAAGTAAATACCCACTCACTCGATTAGAAAATAGTACCTACCTATAACCGTATAAAATCAGTACCTGCATATTTAATTGACTTTGCTTCAAGTAATAACAACTAATAACCAAGCTCACTGACAGAAACTTATAGCGCGGACCAAAGATTAATGTTTTTAATTGGATAAAATCAACGGGAGTATTTCATGCTTTAATGTCGGAAATAATTAAGATATTAAGACAAGGTAATAGTAAAAGGTAGTAGGTATACTGTATATTCGTAATTTATCTCTACGATGACAAGCGAGTGCATAGCGACTCTGGTATTCAGCAAGCAAGATATTCAGCAAGCAACTTTGCTAAGATCACACGAACGGACTTAGTAATAAATGAGTGATTAGAGTGAAAGAACTGCTAAAATTCTGCGCAAACGTTATAATATGTTTAGTCCGTTATGAAAAAAAGTCTTATTTTTTAAACGCACAGAAATATTCTCAAAAGCTCATAGAAAAATTGACCTTTTTAACGTAATAAAGCAATTATTTTATTTTTATTTTATTATGAACATTTACAGAATTACTATATGATAACATTACATGCATAAAAGAAAACAATAGATTATAATAATTAGGTTACAACCCAATAACAAATGTTCACATCATGCCCAAATAATAAATAAAAAAGTCAATAATTATTAACTATTTTTTTTTTTTAGCACTTAGTAAAATTAAAGTTAAATGATAGTACTCACAAAAAAAGAAAATTGTAAAATATATTGAACGCGTATAGACATATATGTATTACATTCTTTTTAAATTTCAAATACAATAAATACATTAAAAAGTATGGTATCAATTTTTTTGTTTGGTTACAATGAATTAATCTACGAGTATTTAGTAATGAATTGGTTATTATAAAGCTCCATTAACTATATGTTTGAAAGAGCTTAAAGTACGCGACAAGATATCAGCATCGATACATTTTTTGTTATAATGATTGCAAGTTCTCAGTAAGATAGAATTTTGCCTCAAACTAGTTGAAGCAATTTCAACATAAAACAATGACTTGTCCCTAGTTTTCATACTCGGGACTCTAATATTAATTGATGACAAAAGAGCTGGACACATATGACCATTCAAGACTTTGTGTAAGAAAGTTATAATAAAGTAAGTATGTCATAATACCTATAAAAAATAATTTACAAATCAAAACTCAATACAAAAAAAATTCTTCCACGGCTCATCACTGTTTACTTCGCCGAGTAACAGTAGAGGCCTCACTCTGACCCAACCCATCCAAAATCTTCTACTGAATTTATATGTTTTAATCCTTAATTTACCCGGTGGATCCCTGGGACTCCATTGCAGACCTTCATAAAACCGTCAGTTTTTGGAAATACAAATTGTGCATTCCAGTACCTTCACACAGTGACGCGACAAACGCGGGAAGTGCGGATGTCGATGCATACGGCTAAGTAGTAAGTCCCACGGACTCCACTAGCTTTTGTTGGACTTTTTTTTGTTCAAACCATGTTCTTTTTTTGCCATTTATAAGAATTTAAATAATTAATAAATATAGAATTTCATTTAAAAATGTGTTTATTTCATGTTAAATTTACGATTTTATTTCCGGGAGTCCTGAGGACTCCAACAGGTAAATTGTGTATATATGAAGTCACCGGGTAAATGAGGGGTTAAGATTAAAAACAAAACGTAATAAATGTCACCGAAGACCAAAATATCATTTACTTCAAATAATGTCAGGAATCACTTGTTAAAGAGTCTAATACGTCCCTTAACAACAAGTATTTATTACTATTAAACATAATTATGCATTAACCCTATTATTATTTTATAAGTTTTAACATATTATTATAATGTTCTAAATTACTTAATTGAAATCCGAGTAAACTTGTTTGAAACATACATTAATGAAATACAGGTAAATTTAAAATATGGTAATGAAAAAACTATTTCATAACAGATCCAAAACACCCGCAAACATTATATTTGGATATAATATATATTAACATTAAGAAAACTATTCGAATACAATATACAGGGTGTTAAGCATCGTAGGTACTTGACTTACTTTAACCAGTGATTCCTGACATTATTTGGAGTAAAAAATGTGAATGAAATTTTGGAATGCGGTAACATTTTAAAAGTTTTTTTTTCTACAAAAACTTAAAAATCAGTAGGTATTGGGAAGTTAGGGGCGGGGCGAGGGGTAGGTTGGTTACTTGGCTTAGAGACCAGAGACGATATGTGGAAGATTTTTTTTCTTTGATTTTGAAGAAAAAGTAAAAAAAAATTACATCTAAAAAGTCATAGGAGACCAAAATTTAATTTACATTTTTCAATAATGTCAAGAATTACTGGTTAAAGTAAGTCAAGTACCTACGATAGTCAAGAACGATGCTTAACACCCTGTATGTCTTTATATACAAAAAAAAAGATGCAATTCAGATTTCTAGTTAAATAAGAGAAAATTTTATTTCTTTTTTTTCTGGGAAAAAGAACTAATTTAAAAAATATCAACATTTAATGTACACTCCTCTTCCATCCAGAACAAAAAAAATAATAGAAAAGAAGTAGAAATCATTAAATGTGTTATAATTGAATAAAGATTGTCAAACATAATTTGCGCTTTCTATAAATATATAAATAAATATAAACTAATATTTAAAAAAAATTACATTTTTGTAATACAAAGATAATCTCTAAAGCAGTTAACTTAATGAAAGTTATGTTTTTAAGGCACTATTTGCAACATAAAAGACTTGGCAAAAATATGACTTTAGGCGTGAGTTTGCTCCAAGTCATAAATGTACATAACCTTCATTGACCACACATATTGCTCGCCTATTTCAATAATTGAATGCAAATAAATAATGTTTTACAAGATTTGTTTTCTTGAGAAAATTTCCAACGCCTCGAATGAATTTCGCAGAACCGCGTCGACAAAACAAACGTGGTGGTTTTGTTTAGAAATAACATTCAGGTCGAAGACATCAGAAAGTGTATTGCAGAAAAATATACTTTAGTAGGCTTGTGTGGAAAATACATACTTACAAGTAAAACTATTGGGTAGGTAAAATATTATTAATACTATTAATACACTCGAATACAGATGAAGTAAACAACATGTTATTGTTTTGATTTACCTTATTTAAAAATTATTATAGGGAAAGAGATTATTTTTATAATATTATTTGATTCTACAAAATAAATTTCAAAATGCATATAAAAACCGAACAAGTACCTACAAAATTGTTATAGTAGTATAGTAGTAGTTTTACGTAATAATACGATGATAATAAAAATAATTTAAACCGCAGCTTGAACGTTTCAATTATCCCAAATAATAAAAGTAAATAAATTCAAAATCCTAAATAATTCCGCTTAAAATAATAATAAAAGTCTCCTTGCTTTGGTAGACCAATTTATTGAGAATAAGACAGTTTTATATTTTATTTATTTACCAAAAAACACTAGGGAATATTTTGTACATACTATTTCAAAGATATACGCGATGAATACTACTACCTTCGCCTCATTTGATTTTTCTTAATATTATACAATCCAATACAATTATAGAAATAAGTGTTTAGTCTTTATTTATTTATTTGGTTATAAGATATACACAGTACATCAAATCTAAGTTTTAAGGTATATTAAATAAATAACATGGTTTTGTACCTATTACGTCAATAATAACAACAACCTTGTTGCTGTGGCTAACAAAACACAATGCCATCTACTGGATGGTTACCAAATCTAGATAACCAAGTATTGTATCAATAAATTAACTCACACCGCCATCTGTCAGAAACTTATAAAACTTATAAATAATTGTCCCATCGAGATCAAAACTATCAATAATCGAGATAAAAACTATCCTATATTTTAAGTTCGACCAAATTACAAACATTAAGCTAAATTTCATCAAAATCGGTTGAGTAGTTTTGGAGTTTACCTCGGACGAACATTGTGACACGAGATTTTTATATATAAAGATAACAGAAAATTATTTAATATAAGAACAGTAACGAAAAACATAACATTATTCACCAGGCTAACCTGTATTGAGGCAGAATTTGTAGCAATTTATTTAATGCGTTTGTCTTAATACATCAAAAATGAAAGATAACTTTTGCAGAAACAACATGATTATTATGAAATTACAGTTTTAGATTATTTTATTTAGTTTAAGTTTAAAATAACAGTTTTATTTTTTTACGATTTTTTAACCAATACTGAGACAAGTCAACAGAATTTCCTGATAAGTTATTTATAATTGTGTGAGTACCTGCGTAACCACGTGTGTATTTCCTTAAGCAGCAATAGCATTCTTGCAATTTACTCCATCATTACCTTGCAGTAATTATCAGTATATTGATTCCGACATGACATTTGGAACTGAGCTATATCAATCAGTGCCCACCACCGCGAGCCCAGTGGCTTAACTTGCCCCGCCAGCCCCAAATAGCCTCATACTCACAACCTCGGCAACTAATAGTAAGCTTGCACAAGAAACAACCCAACGTAAAAAGGGGCAAAAAAACCCTAATTGATTTCTGTTACATGTTTTGTTGCTGATTTACTAAACCAAGTAAACTCGAAGAATGTTGGGTCTCCCCCTCACTCTCGCATAGTTTCCAGAAAATAGAGGGAGATGAAGTAAAAAGCATCACGCTACTTTTCGTCGGAGGAAAGTGGGGTTACCCGATGTGAGCGATGACAATGCAAGACTCTCAGTAGATCATAAATCAAAGACAAGATTTTACTAACCGATACAGTGTTGAGATAAGTCTGCCATGTAATGCGGGGTTCGGTGATTATTCCGTGCACGAATACTGTGCACAGGTTATTCCGCACATAGAAAATTGCGCACAGATTGTCGCAAACGAATTGGGTAATTTGTTTAATTAATTGGTCAAAATAACTGTAATTGCTTTAAATGATTTCTTTATTTTTCAACGTCCAAGGGCAAAGTATTAATAAGTTAATAGTGAGTGTTAGTTCAAAGTATTACGTCCACTCAAGTGTAATTTATATTTGTAAGTTAGAATTACTTTTTTACCATAATGAAATTTAAATTCTGAAATTTCTGCCAAAAACATATTTATAATGGTTAATTATTACTGGACCCAAAAGTTTAAGTAACAGATAATTCTTTAGATTAACAATTTACTTTATTTTACTTTAGTTGTAACAGAAAATTTTACTTTAGTTGTAACAGGACTCATGTAACAAGATGCTAAAAGGCCAAGTGGTAGAAGTTAGAGGTGTTCACCATGGTCTGTAACTTGGTCCGCGCTAGTTAAGTCTTCAAACACCATTTCTAATTAATTGTTGTCTGATATTTTTCAGGCTGCCAGCAAATTTTATTTTATTTGTCATGAGTTCCGACTTTTAACAGTAAATACAATAATATGTATTATTTTGCGGAATAGACTGTATTCGTCGATTTCAAAGTGCAAAATCATATTGTGTGGAATAATCTGAGTTGGGAGTTTTTAATGCGCGTAGTCACTGCTTGCGGAATTATCTATTTTCGAAGTGTTTATGTGCGGAATATTCACGATCGGAATAGTCATATTTAGAATGATCGTAGCACCGTAATGTGGACGTAATGCGGAAAGCAACCAGCCGGGACGGAACGCGGTGCGAACGAATGAGCACATTTGCAATAACGCGTGCATCATGAATTGCATATTGCATTGAGATTGTCGATTCAGGTTACCTTCTGTGTCATCACAACGATGGATTAACTTGTATTGTGCTGTATTGAACTCAATCCTTTATCTTTAATCTAGAATATAGCTTCATTGAACGGGTTTTATACGCACCAGAGGCGTAGAAAATTTTATAAACATTTGCCGCAAAAAATCTTATCGGTTCCAAAAACACCAAACTAAAGTAAAACCGGTAAAATGTAAAACCGATAAATAAAGTCACAGCACCCCCCTAGTACCTAACCTTCACGCAATTATCATTCAACCATTTTAATAATTGAATAACATTTTGTAAAATTTCATCAGAAAATATTATATTTTAATATAGCATGTAAAGTGGATATTTTAAATTTCTATATATTATACATACAAAAACTTTTAGCTACAGTTTGCTGAAGACTGCAAAATTTTTGGAATATTTACTATGTATGTCGGATACGTGACTGTGGGTACACCAAAGTAAAATAACAGATTTCAAGTCATGTCGCCTCGGCACACTTTGCATGTTTCTACTTTCTGTTTCTTATTGGTAAGCGTGATTCATTATTCGTGTTCAAAAATCAATCCATCTTTATTTACACGAAAATCGCATTTCAGGTAATATACACAAACATCGAAGATTCTAGAATATTAATTTCTATTCTGGAAGTATATACTTTTACAAGGTTTTATCAAACAAGATTTCGTTACCGCAGCTGTAAGCTTTTGTGTCATTTCGATCATTGTTAAGACCAATTGACAGCGTCACACTGAGTTCATTATATTTTTGCTTTATTAGTATCGGAATCGAGCCCCCAATCTTCAGTCAAACAGAAGGCGTATTTACGCGCGTCAAGGCGTTAAAACGTCGAACGCTCTGGCTTGCAAATAGAAAGTACGCGACGTTACGCTGACGCCTTGACGCGCGGTAAGTACGCCTTCTGTTTGACAGAGCAGTTAAGAATACGCTACGCTAGAAAATAGAATTGGAATTAAAGCTAAGCTAATAGGATAGTATTATATGATTAAATATTATAATTTTTTTTCAATGGAATTCGTAAGACCTTGTGACTTGTAAGAATGTCAATAATTATATTTCATTCAAAGTTAAGAGGGCCTCAAAAGGGGCGGAAATACCACAAAAGAGCCACTCGGTATTGACTGCTAGTTGATTTGACATTTTCTCATGAATAATTTCGGTGAAAAACGATCGTAAAGCTGAGAGAGCGAAGGGTGACACAAAGCGCCAAGTCTTAGACCGTACCGAAACATATTCTTAGGAGAGTGCCATTTCATTACACAATAAAAGCTCGCAGATGAAAATGGCACCCACCGCGGCTAGATACGTTTATAACAGGCGTAATAAGAAAAATCACTTAAAAAGTCGCGCGCCGGTCGTTCGAGAAAGAATTGAAAACAGGGAAGTAAGAAGTATGCCTAGGGGTAGCGATGGTACCTTCTAGTAACCACCCTAAGCCCAGCATTAGAGACGTCGTAAAGCCTCATCCAAAACGCGAAATCGTCACGCAGTGACGAATAAATGGATAAAAAAGACCGACTGAGTAAAAAAATGCGACAATCAAGTGTATTTTGCCTTGCTTATTCACTGTACTTGAGGCAATGCAATGAGCCAATTCCAATTTTGCTTACCGCGATGATTCTGCTGGAATGAAAATGTTGGCCTTTTACGATTTGGGAAATATTGTATAAAGCGCTAAAAGATTAGTGCTAGTGGAGATTTTTTGATAGAAAAAAGTATTTTACTTCACTAAAACAAAGTTTTCTGAATCGTTATCTGCTTGAAGTCCAATCATTCTTTTTATACCTTTACTATGCAAAGTAGTGAATAATTATGAATGTGAGATCTCTCTCAGAGAAGTGTTTTCAAGTTTTTCAAAGTAGAAAGGAAACTTTATGTAGAAAAATATAAAAATAACAACACTTATTTTACCCTATTTTAAATTCAGACTGACCTTTTTAATAATTCGGTAGTTTACTACTGTACCCAGTGTACCCACTCTATCCGAGAATTCACTTTGTCAAAGTGCGTGGTACAGGCAATATTTTACTTTCAACTTACAACGTCAGTTCGGCGTCCGGGAGGGAGGGGGGTTAGAATGTAGAATCCTGACACAATGTCCATGGGTTGTTTTGTCCGCTGTTTTGGAACTGAAGAATGGTTTATTGCGTTTTCGTTTCAGTCCAGGTTTTTTAAAAAGCTGCCTGAAACATGTATCTCTTTTTTTTGTAGAAAAGATAGATTTTTCCGTTACAATATAGACGTAATATTTATGACCCAAATTTGCAAGCCCATGGTCAAGGAAATAAATTTTTAACGAGATGGATGTTCCAATTTTCGGTGGTTCTAATATCATTGTAAGCACAAGTGTTGATTTTGTTCGCTTCTGCATTCACGAAAAGTAGGTACCTATGAAATTATGAACTATAATTTTCAAACAAAAATTCAAAGATGAATTTTATGTGTTGTGCTAGTTATTTTCATCAGTTAGTTTTATGTTAATTAATCGATAATACGTTGATATTTTTGTAAATCCTGGAAAAACATAACATGATACGATTCTTGGATATTCAGAATAACTTATTATAAAAATGGTTTTCTTTAAGAATCCTCTTTTTGATGTGATCTGAACAAACATCTTCTTCTTCTTCGTGTGCCCTATCAGGTCTCCCCGACGTTGGCGATCATTCTGGTGAATTTGTCTCTATCTTCCGCTGCCCTAAATAGCCCCTCCACACTTCTAATACCGGTCCACTCTCGTACATTTCGCAGGAGAGATATTTGTCTTCTATTAGGCCCTCGGCGACCCTCTATTTTTGCCTTTAATTATTAATTGGAGGAAGTGATATTTCTCCCCTCGAAGTATGTGACTCAGATATGAAATTTTCCTGACTTTTACTAATGTGAACCGTTCTCTATCTGCTCTAGCCCACCGGAAAATTTCTGTGTGATCATCTTGGTCTATGGGACTTTGAGCATCCTCCGATGAAACCACAATTTAAAAGCCTCTAACCTGTTAATGGTATTTACTTTCAAATTCCATGTCTCACATCCATACAGCAAGTAACATTTTAACATTCTCTGCCCTAGCTTTAAATTGATTATATGGTCATTGCTGAATTCAGTTCTTGCTGCTTCAATTTTGCTCTTAACTTCTACATCTGGGTCAAGTGTATCCCTGAGAATGCTGCCGAGGTATCTAAATCTTCGACCTTTTTGACATTCCAATAATTTTACTGTATCACTGATCCAGAGTGACCTAGTCGTCCAAATGTAATCCATTTAGTTTTACTGACGTTGATTGCTCATCATCATTACTAACAAGATTTAATAGGTCTTCAGCTAGTAATACAGTACCATCTGCGTTTTTTATGTTATTAATCACAACTCCCTTGATCTTCAGACCCTTCTCGGTGTTACTTAGGGCTCTTTTAAAGACATAGTTGGAATAGAGATTAAACAATAGTGGCGATAGAATACAGCCTTTTCATACTCCACGCTGAATGGCGATTCCATTAGATCTCTTATTCCCATGTCTTATTTCTGTTGTTTGGAACCAATATACGTTTTTGATGAAATTCGTGTCTTTGGTGATAATGTTACTATCCGCAAGCATTTTCATTAAATCAGCATGTTTGTCCCTGTCAAATGTCTTTTCGTAGTTAATAAAACAGACAAAGACTTAAGACTACGAATAATTTAAGGACATGACTCATCATGCTTATTAATCGATAGTCACTGCACTTTTTGGGGTATTGTTTTTTAGACAATGTCACGAAGGTGAATTTTAGCCATGAAATTTAACCATCTATATACCCTGTAAATCAAACATCTCAACTCTGGGAACTCCCTTCTGAGGAATGCTGGCTCAATTGAGGGGAAGAAGAAATGAAATAGAAAGGTTGGGAGTTAAAACTCAGTGAACATTTTTTTGTAACAAAAATGACTTTCTTCTTGGTAAGTCAGTGAGTAACTGGATATATTAAGTTCATTGAATGGATATAATAAATCATTTTATTTTTCCGAATGCTTTTTTTATTGCCAAATCCTGGCGAAATACTAATGACCCATAAAAAATAGGCAACATTATATGGATATAGGTCACATAGGCCATGGCATCCATTTCCGGAACCGAAAATCGTAAACAGCAAATTTATAGCTCAGCTCTAGAGCCATATGATGAAGTCATAAAAATCAAATCAAACGAGGCGAATTACTTACGGGTCAAGGTGTTGAATATGATATATTAAATGTATATTATTGATGTAATTAAGTAAATTAAGACGATATAATTATAATATAGTTTACCAGCGGCTACTACCCGGTTTCACCGAACTTCAACAATTTTATTATAATTTTTTATGTTTGATTAATTTAAAAATATACATCGAAGAAGTATACGAGTGTATTTTTTACGCAGTTAGGGCTTAGTATACTTGTCATGTTAATTTTATTGCAGATTAATAATTCATATGAAATTTTGAGTAGCCTTTACTTAGAAAAGTAACCATAACAGTTGTGCAAATTTCACTCCAACAAAAGACAAAAAAATAATTGCTAATGTTTAATAATTTAAGTATTTTCCTAAAAACACGTATTATGTTTTGGAGGCACTTTCTTTTTGAACGAGGATTCCAATGAGAAAGATCGATTATTCCCCGTATCAATTTTTTTTAATAACAAATTTAATATTGATTTATTTCATTCAAAACTTGCTTTAATATATACTTACATTCAAGTAAGCAATAAAATGCTCAAAACACAAGATGATAAATTATTAAATATCGTGTACTTCTTGTAAGTATTTTTTGATTATAAGTACCTACTTATGATTTTTCAATAATGTCTAAACAAAATAAATGTGTAAAAATTTTTTAAATATTTTAGTTTCTAAGACTTTAAAAAAATAGAAAAACTGTGGTATTTTTGTCACAAAACACGTTCTCGTGTTTATTTTTTAATGATTTTAATTTAACTAAAATTAAAATTCTGAAAACTGTGTTGACTAGATAATGTATTGATTTATTTTGTTGTATGATATGATTTGTGTTGTTAAATAGAATCTATCGTTTGAAAATTGAAGAAATTTGCCAACGACCAACGGTATACATAATCTCAGTATATTAAAATACACTTAGTTTTTCAAAATTTTAAAACTGCGTTTACCAGATAAAATAACAATCTTTGAAAATCAATTTATGTTTTTTTTTTAAAGAGTCAATACTTCTAGAGTTTGATTAAAAAAGGACTAATTTCCGGTATTCTCTGGTAATACCCTCTTAAGTCTATGCAGATATTTTGAAAATTATCAAATACACGATTCCAACAATTTGAGCTCGATTTTGATAAAAACAAAACATTATATTACTATTTTATTACACTTATTTTACTACACCAACATTAATATCGCCCAACTGCTACTATAACAATGTCTCATAAAAAAATCGTTGCAACCATAAATAAAAAACTGTAGTCATTACCAACGCGCGTGTACCTAGAAAAGAATTACTTAACCTAAAATCAGTAAATTGAAAATGTACGGCAGGGCCAACACATCCCTTGAGAAATCTACATTATTTTTTAACTAAGTGAAAGGGGAGGAAATCCGAACACAGTTGGTACATTCTCTTTTCAATTTTACCGTAAGTAATAAATACGGTTTTTGTAATAGGTACCTAAAGGTTGCTTAAGGGGACAGTCAGTCTTGCTCGTACTTACTGCATGTTTTTGCTCTATGCTCGGTAGGATCTTGATGAAATTTGAATTTCTGTAAAGGACAAAATGGTAATTGTTCAGGAGAGCATAACGAAACTTTTTTTTAAAATCATGTCTTCTGTTTTGGTGGATTTTTTATTATAAAATAACTTTCAGAGTACTTAACATTTTTAGTAAATTCTTTAATAACAGCATTTAATTTATTTTTAACTTCTCAGAAAAAAAACCCTCTTAAAGTGCACGTCGTAAAAGTCGCACTTATTTTTCTAGAAATATTTTGACCACACAGATCGAAAGGGAAAAAAAAAGGAGAAAATTGACATATTTAAATCATTTTCGGATTTTGTGTCCTTAACAGCATTTCAAATTTCCGCTATCGATATTTAAAGTAGTGGTAAATTAGTGATAGTTGCTTCAAGTATCGTGCTATTGAGCGACCACTATATTTAGATTAGAGATGTTGCCTGAAATTACTTTAGCCTTGATTGGTGACCTGAATAGCCAATAACTTGTCAACCTCTTGGAGGCGGGATACGGGTACTATTATTAATCGGATAACCAACGCCACTGCCGCAGGTCATCCCAAGTGGCTCGCTGCTTTTGGTGACTTAGCAGGGGTGCCCGGTTTCATGGGGTGAGGTTTGTCCGGGTCTTAGCGGTGGATCCGTCATCCCACCAACTGCATGACAGGACGGGTCGGAAGCGACCCTCCAAATATTTGGGGGGTTAAACCCTCAACACAGAATCCCCAAAGATGACATAGGCCTTAAAAAGGATTATTTTCTTTGGGGCCTATTATGTGGAGCTAATTTAAAAATAACCTTCCTCTTGGACCTTTCCTTTCCTTCCCCACTCTCAACATACCCCAATTGGGGTTGCCATAGTCTCGCATAATACCGCTTAGTAGGGAGAAGTTTGGTTTCTTGTTCGTTAACATGATATTTTTGTAATTAATTTTTTGTGTGACTTATTTTGTAAGAATATAAAATAGTAATAGATCAACCGATGACAATAATAACATAGGCAGAGAGGATAAACCGCATTACAACTACAACTCGAGGCACGAAAACGAGTGCAGACATTACTCAAACAATAAAAATCTATGCAACAACTGCGCGATATGAAAATGAAAAACAAATAACCAGATATCCTTTCCTATAAATCCAGCTTGCTAGATAAAATTTACCAAATGAATATCGAGCAGATATTATTCATTGTAAACGAAAAAAATGAAATCACATTTTGTTTGAATAGACAGACCCCTTAAAAGAAATAAAAGGTTTTTTGAAGCCGATATGTGAATATGTAAATTATTTTTTAAATACATTTATTAAAATGCTTGGGGTTTATTTGTTTAGAGGCGGTCATCATGCGAGTGTAAAAAAGGGAAGTTATTGATATGTCTCTAATAAATAAATTCAAAACGAGAATCCCCTCTGAGCACACGGAATTAAATCGTTTAAGGGGGAGCTAATATAGGGGAGAGAGGGCTAACACGGTATATAAATTTACAATTTACAGAAGATAATGTTAAGGAAGCAGGGGTGCCAGGTTACCTGCGCAGTGGACATGAAATGTTGACTGAATATGATGGATCGCTTTTAACTTTGACTGATTTTTTTAACGTGCATAGTTAAATTTTATTCGTTTACCCCGCTTTTAAAGATGTTTACCAGTTTGTTTCAACGATTTTTAAAGAGATATATAATAATTCAATAATTAAATTTTTTCGAATAATCATAAACTTTGTGGTTTGTGATAATTTACAATAAAAATATATAAATTTATCATTTTATAATTTTACAAATCTACATACACGGAAATTACAACTATACATAGCACGTCTTACCATCCGGTATGACACAAACATTCTGCCTATCATTCAATGGTTCACCGGCTAGTAAAAATCCCACGGACATCTGGTAATTTAACAATTGAATTATCTAAAATTAAACAAATTGCTCTAAATAAAGGTTATTCCACACACTTAATTGATAAAATCCTGAATTAGGAACCTTCTTATTTCAACTAATAAATTTTTATTTGGTACACCTGAAACTAATAATAAAATCACAAATCCCTTTCAATGGCGTAGGATCTTATATAATATCCAATTTTTCTTCACATAGTACATAAAAATTGCCTCCCCATATAAAATCTGGGTTCTATACTGACAACAACTTAGGTAAATTATTAAAATCACTAAATATGGAGATGATAAATTAAGCCACTCAGGCATTTACCAACTATGTTGCAATGATTGTCCATCGTTCTTCGTAGGTAAGATAACTAGAAATATAAATATTAGAATCGCGGAACATTTAAGATGTTTAAATAACAATAATTTTTCAAGAGTTTGCCCATCATCTTATTTCCCCCGATCACACTTTTAAGAACTTGTCACCAAACACGACTAATACTATTTTTCAAGAAACGCAAACGTTTCGATTTTGAGTGGTTGTTTTTCACCAGATCAATACCAACTGAGAATATCTACCACACTGAAGGTCTAGAATGTATGGAAGATAGCTACAGAACATTTCAATTAATTATAAAATTACGATTCTGGATCCACCTTGATATCTTGCCTATCGTATCAATTAACCCTGGAATCTGACCCAGAGTGACTGGATCAAACTAAGCACAACTAATGACATTCCCATTAGTAAAGCCAATGGCCAAATGCGGGCTGATAACACAGACAGCACTACCATACAACCAAACACCAGCGTGGTCAATCTTTGCTATGTTCACCAGTTGTTTTAGTATAATTGGGGTTACCCGTTAATTAATTGTGGGACCCTTCGTGTACAAAATTCAAAAATGGAAATTGGGTGGCCAAATTCCTTAGTAAAATGTCTGATCTGAGGTTGTGTGTGCCAACTAATTGCTTTTTTTAGCATACTAAGCCAGTTTGAAAGATTGTTTCTTTACTTATACCCATTTTTGAGGCAACAATTTACACCATGAAAAATATATAAGCATTTATGAATGTAACCTAAATGTTGGATTTAGGAGTGACAATATCGACCAATTGTTTAAAAACTCAACTAAATTCTATTTTTGTCCTGATGTGTCGTGATGAAAACCTTAAATAAGTTGTGATTTGAGATTTTCACAGCCAAAAGTATTATCTTGATTAAATTATTGATTATTATGCCATATTAATAACAATCAGCATTGATCAGAAACAGTTTTATTTTGTAAAATATAATTGTATGTTAATATAGGCAATAATAACCCAAAAAATAATCGCTCTGTTAAATTAACTAATTAGAACATAATATTGTGGAACTACATATATTATTTCTGAAATCTTTGCAAACTCACTTTGTGGCATCATTTTATTTTATTTTATTTGTTTAAATTACTTTTGTGTAAACCAATAGAATCAATGTTATAATATCTACATGTTTCAAAACCGATGGTTTCTTCTTCAGGATAATGACATAAATAAAAATAACAAAAGAAACCAACAAGTATAGACAAAAAGAACAATAGACAAAACTATTACAGAAAGATTAATTACTTAAAAATATCATAAAAACAGTTTTATAAAATGAAATATAAAAATTGTTTTAGAATATGTTAACATTACATTATGTAGGTATTAAAAGAATATTAAAAATAACGAAAGATAATCAGATTGTTTAAACAACAAAATAAATTGTTATAAATAAAACTATTAATAAGAAAATAAATTTAAGAGATTATTAAAGAGAGAGTTATTTAAAAAAAAAATTTATTATTACTAATATTTAATTTACTATTAACACTTTTTCTATTTTCAATAATTTCTAAGTTTGTTAATTGTAAATCTGTTGTGGTTGAATGTAAAAATTTTAACCCTTTATTTATATGAAAAGAATGATTAGTTTCTAAAATGTGGTTGGCAAATTCAGAATAATAATTATTATGCAAGCACCTTATACGGTTTCCCTATGTAAAAAAGTTACAATCATTACAAATTAATTCATAAACTCCAGATTAGGTCAAAAACCCTTGTCCTTGTTATAATGCATAATTTTTTAATTTGTTGTTTGTGTGAAAAGCTGGGTTGATATTATCTATCATGTTTTTAATTAATAAATTTGAAGTATTATTATTTAAAAATAATATTTTTCCCCAATTATTATTGTGGTCACCTCTCTCTGTAATATTTTTCCCTATTGTTCTTTTTATCTATACTGGTTTATTTATTTTGTTATTTTTATTCATGTTATTATTTATCCTGACGAAGAAACCATCGGTTTTAAAACATGTAGATATTGTAACATTGATTCTAGTGGTTTACGCAAAAGTAATTTGTTTCATTTAGACTTCATAAATTATGTTACGAAGTTGACCATTCCTCGGCCAGGATAAATTATGTCAATTTTTTCCCACCAATTATGCGGACAAATTAAATAAAAACAAAGATTTTATCCGACATTTCAGATAAGGTTCAAGAACTGAAAAGTATGGGGGTATTTAAGTATTCACTATCCAATATTGAAAACTCAAATTATTCACAACGCTAGACAACCACAACGCTAAACCATCTAACTTACTGTCCAATACGCCATTACATGGTTAGCATGGGTGGTGAATAGCCACAAAACTCTGTTACAACCTCTGTTCCAACACGCACTCTTTGCTCCATCCACATCAATAAATTTTCTCATAAGTTTTTCATCATTGACTTTTCACGACTTGGCTATGTTTGATTCACTTGATCTTGCTATGTCTTCCGAAGACAACTCTGACTTCTTTTCCCATTTATTTGGATCGAATATCCTACGTATTCTCCTATTATTACTCCTTTTACTTATCTCTGGGTACCTGTACTACTTTTTAAATGAACAAACCAACCTTAGGTATGGACGACTCCATTAATAGCATTCACATTCATAACATTCCTGAAATTGAATTGAATTGAATTTTTACTTTATTTAAATTTATTATATATTTATATTTATTTTTACTTTAGTTCAAGGCTTCCTCTGTTAAATTCACGGCTTATCACAGGAAACCAAAATATAAACAAAATGCCATCATGTATAGTACCTAGTGGTTCGCATTCTCGGAATGGTCATCCATACTGTAGTAACTACTACTGTCAGTAAGAACTCGGAGATATGTATTTTGAAAATGCTATAATCGGTACTATAGAAATACATACGCACATACAATACAGAGCGTCTCCTGACTTGCCTGAATAGTGATAAGACCTTAAGATTATAATTTGGTTTCTTACTCTTTCTTTTAATTTTACTCCAACTAAGATCAGGAATCATTGAAACCTCCTTGAAGTAATGCAATCACTAAACATTGCAATAGTTTAACCACTAAAAATGAAAATAAGTGTAACGCTTCCTTTGAAAACTTAAAAACAAGTTGCATTATTTAGTCCTCCTTTGATAACATTCTCATCTGCTTTGTATCGCCTTATCAACAACATGTAGAATATTATTATAATATCACTAAATCCTGTCTACCATATACTTTCTTGCATAGTATATCTGTTTATCAGACTCGTGCAATACATTCAAACCAGTATCTCATAATAATGAGAATGATATTCCAACAAATGGTAATAATGCTCCAGCTTCCCATAGAGGTGGAGATTTCTCGTGTGACGGGAAACGAGTTAACGAGGTATCGAAACCCAATATATACTTCGTGGCTTACACAATATATAATATTCAAACAACGGAAACTATCCATTTCAACACGGATGATATTTCGAAAACAATAATGAACGGGTTGCGTATGAGAACAAAAACATAATATATTGTGTAATGGCGTCATGATAAAGGGGTGCGATTTTCAAAAAACGTTGTAATAACGTGATATTATTGTTTCTCAAATGGAATTTATAGTTAATAACAATGCTTGTGAGCAGAGTTCTAGAGAAAGAGAGTCACATAATATTATATCAAAATGTGACAGAGCGCTAAGATCTTCGACTCTAGTTCAAATATCAGTTACAAAACTCTTATTTCTATTTCACGTACGTTGAATAATGTGCATATTACTGCATATATACATTGGGTTGTAAATTTACTTCTTTATTATATATAAGTGGTTATAAGATTACGAATTTGGGAGGCGGGTATAGGTAAAGCCGCCGCTGGAACCATTTATTGGATATTGTTCACCCAAAGTAGTTCGCTTCGTTGGGTGATTTAGCAGGGACGACTGGGTTCACGGGGTTAGGTCACCCACTGTGTAGAGGGCCGGATCGGGAGTGAATGATTGAGGGAGATCTTTTTTATATTTAGACATAAATAGACGTCTATAATCTCTACAATTTTTGTCTATATTGAATATCTTTTTTTTTTTTTGTGAAACTTCTTATATTTTTTACTTATGTATCTAATTTTATTATATGCATTTATTGTTATATTTTGTTGTAGATATATGCTTTTGTTTTACTTTTATTTTCACTGTATTATGCTTTCTTTATTGTTTTAATTTAGATTTTTTTGAAATAACTGTTATACTCATCTATTTAACTAAAATGTAAAAGCCCATAAGGGCGTTTAATAAATAAATAAATAAATAAATAACAGGACTCTCTTGGACCATCGCAGGAGGGATGAATTCATACGTCCTTAACTCCTAGGCATATTGACTCCCATATTCCTCCCTCCCTCTCTCATAACTTTTTCCTAAAAGACCCTCCACACAGCATCCCATTACAAAGGTCTTGAGGAAAATTTTCTTCAGGACCTCCTGTGTAAAAATTTAAATATATATATACGTACATTAAAAAAGGTTAATGACGATGACAACCGCATGACGATCACTTTTCTCGAAAATCTCTATAGGAACCATGAGCTACTTTTTTCGTTGTGTTCTTCTCGTGAATATTTTACAAAATTTCTTCTTAACAATGTGTACAACTTGGTCGTAAGTACCTACTTGACTAAATTCGTACACTTCCATAGCAATCTTATACTTTGTATCCTGATATTAATGATCATCAAGAAATCTTTTTTTAATGTCGATCTAAACGTAGCCACAAATTTATTCAACGAAATTTACTAGCAAATATCTAAAATGGAAATAACAGTTGCCAGTGTTTGAGTGGAAGATACTATATGAAAGTAAAAGCCCGGTAAGGCAATACCATTCAATTCAGTACGAAACTTTCTTCGATATAGCATAATAATTGAAAATTTTGTAAAGCGCGGTTTTTGTGAAAACCACCTCAAGGGCGCTGTATAAATATGAATTCCAAGATAAAATTAAAATAAAATTCACACAGATACAGAAAACTTACTTACCTGGCAGGTCATTTCCTATTCTTGTTCAAAGAAACTATTTTTTAAACACTCCCCATTACATGTTTTTTCGCATTACCATTATTATTTTTTTTTTTTTTAAAAGAAAGACAAACATTTACGGGTTACGAATAACCCAACGACATTTGAAAATCTTCTACTACTACCACACTAAGCGGAAGATGTTGCTTGTGTTGTGATGGAGGACTTAGCCAGCCGAGGAATCGAACACGGAACGCCTGGGTGGTACCCAAACGCGATGCCCACCCAACCACTGACCGGTCGAAATTAATATTAATATTGTATTTATGATAAAATTACTGGCAAAAGTAGTTAAAAGTAGTACCTAAAAGGAGTTATTGAAAAGGTATTAATTTTGAAATACTGGAGAATTTAGGACTCTTTCTTTTGATGATTCATGTAATTCTAGATTAATAGATCTCACACGTCCCACGAGCTCATTTTAAAATTTAAAGTCATCAAAATTCGAATAAATAAGTCGAGAGTTTATCTGCATTATTTATCGAAAGCTCCGATTTTAAAATGAACACTTTGAAAGCATAAAAGCTTTCTTAAACTTCATTAAAACTCATCCCTTATCTCCTCACCACATTCGACCTCTATTCAGATCAGTCTGCCAGGTTTATTGGGTGAAGAGCAGAGGTAGGGGTATAATAAAACTTTGATTATGTTGCCTGATTTTCGATGTTTTTTTCACAAACAAAATTGATGCACAGAAGATTTGTTTAAGTTTATAGCGGGTATTCTGTCTGTAACTTCGGCTCAATTAACTCTAAAACTACCTCTAAAAGTTTTGGAACAATTCAGACTTGCGATAAAGCAGGTACCAAAATGATTTATTTTAATTAATTAATTAATTGAAAATTCAATATTGAAATGCGTATTTCTTTTGTTTACATTTATGAGAGATATCGTCATATTTTTATTTATTTTATCGGTCATTCACGTGCTCGTTCGAAATCTCTAAAAAAGACAAAATATGTTTTTGAAGGCAATGATCATGAGGCAAATAATTTCAGCTTCACGAATGTGACCTGTATCCCAAACTAATACGTTTTAAACTCAAGAAGGAATGAAACGAAGAAAGTTGTAAAGGTAAACAAATTAATAAAAAAAACTAACTAACTAACTAACCATTACGCCGTTTCCCCGCGGGGGCAGGCAGAGAGGACGGACCGCTAAACAACTCGGTCTTGGCACACACTCCTTGCCTCATTCACATTCATACATCTTCTCATATATACTCTTGTATTATTCTGACTCTTGACATGGCCCGACTCAAGTATAAAAATTAATAAATACGTACATAAATATACATTTACGGTTATTTTTTTCAAGTCGTGTCTTGCTTGTATAAAAATATAGATATTTATTTTTTATTACCATTTTTATGTAACTACTGCACAAAAGTACCAACTGCGTCAGGAGCCGTCTGGAGCCAATATGGCAACCCTCATTAGAGCATGTTTAAGACTGAATATAATGCTCACCATCGGTTTGATTCTAAAAGGTGTGCTTTCACCAGGGCGATTCTTAAGGTATCCACTCGCTGGAACGTGCCGCAAATATACTACAGGTTATTTTTAATTAATAAATTATGTAATAATTCAAATTAACAAATATATTTTTTTCTCGCGCGCAGCGGGATTTGAAACCGCGACCCCCGGATTTGTAACCTAGGATCGTAACCACTCAACCACCGATGCCCTAATTTTAATCAGGTTATACTATTATTTGAAATTGGATGCATAATCGATTGAAAACAACGAACATTCGATGACAACCAAAAAATCCCAGCCCTGGTTCAAATTGTAGTTGGTGGATGTTTAAAGGCGGAAGGTGGAAGGTGGTTGGTGGAGGTTGGAAGGTGACAGTGGTGCCACGTGTGTTGATAGGCGATGGCGGGATCCAATAACACTATCCCGCTGACACAATGCTATTTCACATATTCATATTATGCTTATAATGTGATATTTTTATATTTCCCGCTAAGAATATTGCGAGAAGGGTGAGAAACGAAGGAAGGCTCGTGACTTTCGATCGAGTCAATATTTTTATTCAGCTGAAATAATATTTCTTCGCTGGATCATCTTTTATACAAATTTATCGTGTTTTATACTAATACTGCGAAACTGAAAGAAAATTCGTCGAAAGAAACCTAATAAAGTTTTTCAAAGCGAATATTAACAATCTTTTATTATTGTTTAATTTTTACTTAAAAATGTAATTTATTAAGAGCCTGATTTTTTATGCTTACCGCGAGATATTTTAATTCTCAGATTTACTGAAAAATTTTCGAAGGAAACGAATAAAAAATCACAGTAAATTTAATCTACATTAATCATGCATGTCTCTTAACACCCTATATTTATAAAGCCGACCGGGTTCCATTTAGCGTAAGGTACGTCGGGGCTTAATTGGAATGGGAATCAGATTTAGAAGCCCTCGAAATTAACGAAGCCGAATAATAATTCTAACAGTAACTGTTGATAATAACAAAAAATACATATGGCTTTATATTTAACACTTGTGAAACTTTTCCCCCCTGCCTACCCCCACCTATAGTAAGTTGTCTACCTTAATTCTATGTAGTATCTCTTGTATTATGTGTCTATATTTAACTATTAGTTTGTGTGCATAAATAAGCCGCGACGAAGCTTGAGCTAAGCGAAACTCAGTCGGCTGTCTAAATTTTAAATGCAATGAAATGGTGTATTACGCAGTGTGTTTTTCTTTCGAAATATAAATTAGGTATTCTTTTATTTTCAGTTTATCTTAGAGGGTGGCGGTTATAATGAGCATATTACTTGGTTTATTATATACTAGCTTCTGTCCGCGACTTCGTCTGCATAGGATTAGTACTTCGAGTAATCTATTTTCTTTTCCTAGGTCCCATCTACGTTTATACCAAAATTTTTAACCTATTTATTTAAAGTATCTATAATTCTTGATGCGATTCAAAGTATTAGGCGAGTACTTTAAATAAATTCACCAATGTGAATATTTTCTGAAATAGAATTTTGATTTAACAACCATTGTTTTGCAAAATGTCATTCTCTAATTTTGACATTTTCTATTAAACAATAATTATTATTTTCAATATATTGAAAATAAATAGCTAGCTTTATAAATTATAGCCTATTTGTTATTCTGATGTATGAGCTATATTATTGTAAAGTTTCATTAAAATCCATTTAGTAAATTTTGCGTGAAAGAGTAACAAACACACATACATCCACACAAACTTTCGCGTTTATAATATTAGTAAAATCTCTCGCTAAAACAAAGTTTTGCTCTATTGATATTTTTTAACGATGAAAAATCAAATTTTTTTGAATTTTAAAACATTAATATTGATTTAACTGTTGGATTTATGGATTCAATTCATATTTACCAGAATTATTGCAAAATTGTGAACAGCTACTGTATGCAAAAACGTTTAAGACTATCCCACATAGGCAACACCGCGAAAATCCCTTGTAAAAAGGGGTTCCCTCCGTCCCGGGTCCCCGGGCAGCTGAAGGGCGCAGGGGGTGCGCGGCGGTCACATGTGCCTTCTCCAATATTTCATCAGAAATCCGCGCCGTCAGTAGCGGCAAACTTTGATTATTCCCCAGCATCCCCCTCACCCCCTTCCCCACTTGACACTGGCTTGTCAGGGCGGAATCAATCCTCTTACGAGTTTATTCGGCCTTGCCACACAACCTGATTGAACATTTATCTCGAGACGGGAGGAAACTTTCATAAATTATTTATGGCGCTTCCGAATTCGAACATCCGGGATTTACGGTTTTTTACTTGATTGATTTATTACTGCTCAAGAGGATGCAGTGATTGCGCAGAATTTGACGTGTTTGTTAAACATGGTGTGAGAACATCGATTTATTAATTTATTAGAACAAAACGGTATTGAAATGGCTATATATTTTTAGCCTGGTACTAAACCAACCTTTCTTTTCTCCCAATCATTTACCTTCACGCTCGCTTCAGCATCACCTACTAGGGGATTCAGTAGTGTCACTGGCAATAAGAACAGCTTGGACTCTTATGCAAAACAAGAAATTTGAAGATAGCAAGACTTTTTGCAGCATACCCGTAAATACATATACTTTTTCATAAAGGACCTACCATTTATACTCGAACATATTTTCAAAGCTTAAAGATGTAATTATAATAACATACTTTTCTCAACTACTATAGGCTCATGCCCGTACTATAAAAGTCATGCATGATTTAAATTTAATGTAAGGAATGGAAAAAAATATATTTTACAAACAAATAATACAACATAAGTCATAATGCATCATAAATCTACGGAAATAAAAATGAAAAATAAACTGAGTAATAAAAACTATTTAAAAGAAGATGGAAATAAAATTTAAATTATTGATAGGTAAATAAGATTAGAACACGTGTGAAATTAATGCCAATTATTTTTTATAGGATCATTTTTTTACCACCGATCAATTATGGTACGTACTTATCTAGAAGAGTACCTACATGTGTATGGTCATATTATCATATTTGAATTTAGGGATAGGAAATAAATTGGAAAAATTATTAAGTAATTTTTGAAGTAAGACTTCTTTGGGGCATTACGACGGGTAACTAAAAATTTTTTTGGATCAAATGACGTTCGATTTATATGTCATCATATTAACGCCGTAGATACGGCAAAAATGAGTCCGAAGTCCGAATCCTAGCAACGAATAACAAAACGCCAAAGCAAACTAAAACGTCACCCGTTTATTGGCTTGGGATTAAAGTTTGTAGACTTGTTGATTATTATATGTTTTAACTAAATATTTTTAACCTTTTGATTTGTGTTATTTTTTGAGATGAATATTAACCCTTTTTTAATGTCTGATTCTTGTGAATTCTAGCTATTGATGTAAAAATTGGCAGTAGTGTGACAATAAAAACAGTGTTGTTTAGAATTCAGATGACTGAATCGCATTAAAATTTTACCCCTTCATCTATAAATATTTATAAACGAAAAAATCAATAACCTAATCATGTTCCGACGCCTAAAAAATTAAAGTTTTAATTTAGTTTTTAGTTTTTAGTCAAAGAAATTTTACTTCTAAAGGTAAGACGCCCTCAATTTTTTGTTTTATAAATACTTTTTTTTCAATTTCGGTTAAATCAAATAATTTTTCACTAGGAACAGTTTCGCTTTCAGAAGAAAGTAAAATAAAACATTCAAACACTGGCGTAGGTATTATTGGTTACAATGTATCGAAATTACACAGGTATGAATTTCATGGACCAATATTACACTGCCAGAAGTACACACGGACGGTGTTCTACTTGTACGAAATTATATATGGAGAGAATTACACGTTTTACATTACATCTACATCTACAGCAATCACTAACTAACTAACTAACCATCACGCCGTTTAGGCAGAGAGGTGGGACGGACCAAACAACTCGGTCTTGGCATACACACTTTGTCTCACTCACATGAATATATCTTCTCATACATAATCTTCTATTATTCTGAATCTTGACATGGCCCGACTCGAATATCGGATTCACTTGATCGTGCCATGTCTTCCTCGGGCACCCTTGACTTCTTCTACCTTTCACATTTGCGTCATATATACTCTTTACACTCCTTTCTACATTAATTCGCTCTACATGTCCAAACCATCTAAGCGTCCGTTTCTTAATCTTATTTATGCGTTAAAAACACCTTACTTTACCTAATATTTAAACTCTAAAATTAAACCTTTTAAAAAATATATATTATATACACTGTGTAACGAAGTCTGATATCGGTATATTATTTTACCAACATGGCGGAAAACTGCAAAACGATGAGATATTAATTTACGGTTATATTTTTTTCACTGCTGATGCCATCCAAATTTGTGTGGAAACATTATCAAATTATAAGTGTGATGGACGGATTCATTTTACGCATTTCCTTCCCAATTCATAAAAAAAATACGGTTAATATGCAATCATCTCTTGTCGGAATATATGAAATTAAATTTGCAACTTAATTAGGTACCTAATAATAATTATGTTACTCGCCATGAAAACTTTAACGAAGAGGGGGATTTCCTTAATTTTCGTAGAGGAAATTGACGATATACAGGTTTAACTTCTTAGCAAGGTTTATTACATTTAGAAAAGTAATGTAATGGCCGATTAAAACCAGCGTATGTCATATTATTATGTAAGTATTAATTTACTGTAAACTTGTAATTTTTTTTTAAATGAACATAATTCGGTTTTATCTTATTACAAAATGAACTATAGGGTATTTAAACAATTTTTTTTATTACTTAAAAAAATTAAGCAAAAAAATTACGATTAATAGATACCTATGGTATTTTTATTTTATTTTTATGTTGACGAATAAATTTTCTACAGCGAGTTTAACTTGGCCATTTTTGTAATCCCGCCAAAACGGCATTTTCGACGTGTGACGTCATAAAGGTCGCTCGTTCTTGAAAAATTTCCGACAGTACTACTTTGTTTGATGACGTGCGTAAGAAGCGACGTGGGCAATCCCGGGCCGTTTTGGTTTCGTTGGTTTTTAAGCGTTTTTAAAATAAATAAATTATAATGAAAACGTAAAAAAGAAACATTTTTAGTACGATGATTAAATTCAGAAAAATTACCTTTAAATTATCAATATATTTTAAACAGAATCCCTCGTTGTGAAAATACCCTATTCACTTAGTAGAAATGGCCAATTTGGCCACAACTGTTTGATGTCACTTATCATATATGCACCTACATAATTTATATGTGCTGTTTATTATAGTAATGTATAAATTCATAGCATATCAACTATATTCTTACGATTCAATGATATCACAAACGTTTTATCAAAAGAATTATTGTTGACACGGCCAATAAATAAAGGAAACAAATCTGTCAAACGAAATGCCCTAGAATATTAATAATACGTCCATCTCCAGTAAAATATTACCCGAATTTACATATAATTAGCTGTTAACTCTGGCCGCTAAAGGCGGTCATGGCAAAATCATGCATAAAATCCATTAACCACTCGAGCGCTTTTTGCCACATTATGGTACTATTTCCAAAACCTCGGATTGCTTTGTTGCCAAAATGTGGCAAATTTTCTTTTTTTTTTTTATTAAAACGACTATATAATATATTGTACATTCAAAATATAACAAAATAAATATTCTCCAGATTCAAAGATTTAATTATATTTTTTTTATAAATCCTACAAATATGTAATAATAGACAAAAGATAAGGGAATTCATTGACTACAAAGAACTATAATCATATCTCCATATTCAAATTCGGAGGTATGATTTTTTTATTGTGGGCGGAAAAATTTCCTTTAGCAATCCGAGAAAATATATTAATTGCTCTGCTCACAACTTGTGCCGCTGGGTGGCGCTACTGTGGCATATTGCCATCATAATGTATGGGAAATTTTAGAAGTTTGATTTATTACAACTATTCTACAGTATTTGACCAAATAAACCAGTAACCAGCAATACATTATTTAACATGCATTTATACAACGTTTAAAGTAAAATATTGTGTTGTTTTATTTACTATCTCCATTTCTAAGTTTTTCGACAATACTCATTTTCGTCACCTATTTTGTGTATTAGCTACAAAAGCACGACCTACTAACCAAGATACCAAGTCTCTTATAAGAATGGATCAACCAAATCTTTTTTAAGAATGGACCCCTAAAAGGTGAAAAAAAAGAATTATGAAATTATTCTAAGTTGAGCTCCAGAGCTCGTGGTTGTAGGAGGAGTATTATAAACATAATAGAAAATAATGCTTAGATGTGATGCTAAGTAAGTATGCTTAGTGCAAACAATCATTCAATGACTTATTAAATAACTACAAACGTAATTCAGCGAAGTCGTTTTAGAAAAACAATAATATTTACCAAATTGTTTTGTACGCTGGATAAGTATTCTTAAAGGCACACTATCCATGTTTAGAGAGTTTATTTGAGATTTGAAATGTTCACATTTAAAAGTTTCGGTTACATTAGTTTGGTTTCGAATAATATTTCCTACTTTGTACCATTCCATACCTTATAATAGATTCAGCTAATGATAAATAAATTATCCGAAGTGTGCATATTAGAACATAGAATTTTAATTTATATAATCTACTAATAATAGATCTCAGTCGTTCACAGACTTTATTTATTTGTAAATCACATTTAAAAAAACAATCAATATTAACTCCCAAATAAACATATTCCTTAACCAGTTCAATATTTTCACATGTACACAATGCAGGGATACCAACATGTAAGCAATCTGAAGTGTGTGTTTTAATTTCAGGTGTAATAATATTTACCTTGGCATTGGGTGATCTAATATGTATCAACTTAGTTTTTTTGCATTTATGATTAGACCAGAGTCGTGAGACCATTTCAAAAGTTCAATGTAATCTTTTTGTAAGAGTTCAATACATAATTGCAAATCACTGCCTTATTATTGAATGCTTATGCTAATTGTGTTGTTGTAAATTCGATGGATTATTAAATTTCCATTATATTTATACATACTTTTTTATTCAGGTTTTTTTACAATTGTATCTACCTGCTTTTATGTACCTCTTACAAAACTGAGGATAGAAAAAGGATAAAACAATTGATATCTGAATGATAAAATCAGTGCAGGCGTCAAATAGCATTTAAAGTGTTAACTAGTATGTGCCAGTAGCTTCACTTAAAAAATAGAAAGGTTCCATCAAATAAACCAATAAGTAAATCAATCTGTTTATGAAGTGATTGCATCACGATCTGTCTTCTTACCTACGAACTAATCCCCAATTCATAGCATTAACTGGAAGACTTACATTTAAGATGACGTTATTGTAGCAGACAGTTGTCCCGCGATAAGTGAATTAGAAACGGATTAGAAAGAACCCGTATGAAATTATATAACAGATAATCTTAATAATTTCGATTTCTTAATAAATAGGTGTCATTGGATACCGGTTAATGTGACCATATTCTTCACGTTTGGAATGTTCTTAACAAGGTATTGCGGCGAATCAAAAATTTGATTAATCAGGAAAAATTGGAATAATCACAAAAAATGTGTCCATAGTTCTTTTTAGTTTTTTTTTCTTCATAGTTTCTTTTAGTCTATACTTGTTTGTTTCTTTTGTTTTTTAATGTCATTACTACCCTGACGAAGAAACCATCGGTTTCGAAACATGTAGGTAATTGTGATTATATAATAGTGGTTTAATGGAAATTTATTTGTTTAATTTAATTCAAAATGACGCCACAAAGTGATTTTGCGAAGTTTGAAGAAAAAAAAAATAAACGGGTAAAAATTTAAGCTTTTAAACCTTTGCCCTTCAATTAATATTAGAATGCGACAAAATGTCCACATATTGCCTAAGCAATTTTATGATTATTTGCACGCAACAAAATTTTAGTATTATAAACAAGTAAATGCATTAACCGGCCCCAACCATACTTATATTTAAGGTTCAAAGAGATTAAAAAAATGTTTTATCCAAAACGTTAGTACATTTCATTGCATGCTATTGTCTTGACTGATTGGTAGACAGATTAAAAAAAATATAATTTATAATAGTAGAAATGATTGCTTATGTTTTGATGGTAAAAATTATATTCACATTTCGCATTTATGCACATTGAAGATAGTTCTTCATGTATATTTGATTTTTGTTTTAACGCACTTAAATCAAAGTAAAACAATCCCCGTTATTTGATAAACAACAATAGGCATAATATTCTTAGACCTAATGGCATGTCTTAATTATTAACGCACGTATAATAAATGATTTTCAACAGGTACATCCTTATGACCAGAATGAAAATTGCATAATTAACGGTCCAACTATTAAACCCTCCTGATTGCCGTTAATCAACACTCGTTCAGAACAAGTTTATCATTTTGAAATAAACAAACTCTTTTACGAGTCAATTAAATTGAGAAATAAACTGATACGCTGAGTATTTGCTATCATTTTACAATCATAAATAATGATCTGCAGCCTATCGTTTGTACCTGGAAATGCTTTTATACTGTGTAGGTAGGTACCTATTTTTTCTCAGAAACTCAAAGCCAAAGTCATTAGCGTTCATTAGTTTATTGCCTAAATAATTGAGGAATTTATTAAATTTCCAAACGAAAGCGAAATGGAACGCGATATCGATAAATTTTAATACATTTCCAATTACAGACGTCTAATGGCACTAACAAGTCTCATTTTTATCAATAAAACGACAGATAAGGCATAATTGGAGCGGGGAATCAAAGATTGCAGCTTTTAATATAGAGCCTACTGAATTAATGGACCGTATCACGAGTAGAGTACCTACCTCCTTAATTCGGTAGTAGCAGCTGTTATGTTTTATTTTTTCGTATGGGCTTATATTTTAACAAGCGGCATAACATACTGGTTACCATTTTGATAGCTACTACTCGCTAGCGGCATAGACAGCTTCATTTAATATGCTGATAAGCCGATAGGATATTTTATGAGCCTACAAATTTAACAGCTGTTAGAATAATATAACGATAGAATGTTCGTTTTTTATATGCGCTTGAAACGCTGCCGATAGTGCCGATATCATGTGTTAAACCATTCATACATTTCTATTTAATGCGAAAATACTAATACTAAAATCTAATACTCGTGGCGTATGTGTGAGGGTTTGGACATTGAAACTGTGGTATCCTACTATTGAAAATAAAGCATACTAAATACAAGAAAAAGATTACGGTTGTGCCTGCTTATACAAAGATTGTATTAATTAGTCTGTTGTAAGTAAGTAAAAACTATTTAAAGTAAAAACTGTAAAGCGGTTCTATCCAACTGGATTTGACTAAGGTATGTTTGGAACAAACTATCTACAAGTCCTACTATCGTCCGTTAGATATTTAAAATTCTAATAATCTTCAGACCAATTCGTGGATTGTTCGACAAATCATTGAGTCTTTATTTATTTGCGCCCTTGTGGCTTTTACTTAAAACAAATTTTGATAAATGACATTAGTGCGTTAAAATTATTAACACAATAATAAAACAAATAATATTTAATCGAAGCTAAATGAATGGGATATGCAATACAACTTAACTATATCGGCACTATAACAAACAGAATACTCGCATAAAAATAATATAGGAATAAAATGAATCAACGCAATACGCGTAAGTACCACAAATTTTATCTTCTTACTAATATTATAAACGCGAAAGTTTGTATGGATGTATGTATGTTTGTTACTCTTTCACGTAAAATTTACTGAATGGATTTTAATGAAAATTTACAATAATATGGCTCATACATCAGAAGAACATATTGGCGATAATTTATAAAGCTATCTATTTATTTTCAACGTATTGAAAATAATACTAATACTTTGAATCGAATCAAGAATTATAGATATTTTAAATAAATAGGTTAAGAATTTTGGTATAAACATAGATACTGCGCAGACGAAGTCGCGGGCCGAAGCTTGTTTAGTATAAAGAAGAAAGAAGAGAAAAGGGTATATGTGACTGTCTTGAAAGAGTAAATAGCTAAAATCAACATTGAAAGAAAGATTAAGGTATAAATTATTGATTAAAAAGTATAGTAAAGCAATGATTGTATATCATGATATTAACGAAAAAAATGTTACAAAATTCTAAATTTTAGTTTTTGGATGAAATAAAAATATCAAGGGAACTGAATTTATTTCCAAGCCTGTCGTGTAGCCTTTAGACTGGAGAATTAGTGAATTAGTTCGTTTTCGACGAATATACAAAGAACAACTCCGAAAGTCTCGTGTTACGATTTGGTACTCGGAATGTTGTTAGCTATGGTCAGGTGAATTCATTGAGCCATTCTAATTTGTATAAAAGAACCAAATCGCTCATGGCTCTTCTGCAAGATAAGTCAGTTAAATCAAGTAATTTCATTAAATTAACAAAATTAATTTGTTCAATGGGAATGGATAGTTCGAAATTGAAGATCCTTAAAATTGTGTTGAACTCTTTCAAATATACTCTGAATTATTCTAAATTAGTGAGGCCAATCCTAAAATAAATGGAAAATAATGATTTTATGGAGAGCATTAACTGTTGCTATGTTCTCTGTTCCATTTGCCATCGACAATACACAGGTAAGGTTTTTTTCCGAAGAAACAGTTCTTAGTTACAACCTAGTCATTTGCAGCAACCATTTTCATTTTTCATATAGCTACGTCTTTGCAGACCTACATTTTTTAACAACAGCTCCACACAGGAGGCCCTGAAGAAAATAGTTCCCCTCAGGGTCTATATCATCTTTGGGGATGCAGTGTGGAGGGTTCTTTTTAGGAAAGGATGTTCTGGGAACGAAAAAGGTATGAGGGGTGGGTAGGAATCTAAGGGTAAATGCGTGCAGGAGTGACGGACGAATGAATCCATCTCACCACTGCGGTGCAAGGGAATGTTCCGAGAGAGCCCTGCTGGAGAGGTCAAAAGGCCTCCCTCAACCAGTCTTTCCCGATCTGGCCTGCCATGCGATTGGTGGGCAGACGCATCTGCCGCCAAGACTTGGAAAAACCTCACACATGAACCCAGGCACCCCTGGGTCACCAAATGTAGCGAACCACTTGGGGTGCCCTATGGCAGAAGTGTTGGATATCAAATAAATGGTTCCCGGGGCGGCGGTACCCATACCCAACTACCAAATTGGAAACATATCAAAGTCATTTGCCTCATCTATAATGTTTTACACGATTTGAATTTATTTAACCCCTTATCAAAATAGACGACATTTTCCATTCCTTGGCACGCACGTTTGTAAAAGTCCCTACGAACTCGAAAATATGATGCAAGAAATATCTCCAGGTTAGGGTACAGGAATGAAAAGGACACTGGGAATCTCTAGATGATAAAATATGCAATTGATGCGTGTAGTATTCACTTCAGGACACGGATGGTGAAGGAAGATGGATGGGTGCACTTATGGGTGAAATCTGTGGACCAAGAAAGGGTGTATCTCAGGAGATCTACGTGCCTCACATTTCAAACCACATCGAATTCTTAAAAGCTTTTTCGGTTAATTATGCCGTCACAAGGACTGTTTTTTGTTTAACATATTTGAAGGGTATGAAATGCCTCACTTAACGTTGTTGAAGCATTATTTTTTTAAATGTACAGTAAAAATACACGTGTTTGGTTATGGAGAGAGAATGGAACCGTCGATTGAATGGGGTATTTCCACGATTTTTTGTATTGCTTAAAAAAAAATCCCAATTATTATGGCATTTTTATTTTATTTTTATGTTGACGAATACATTTTCTACAGCGAATCAATGTTGCCCATTTTTGTTATCCCGCCAAAACGGCATTTTCGACGTAAGAGTCGCTCGTTCTTGAAAATTTTTCGACAGTTCTACTTTGTTTGTTTGATGACGTGGCAAACGAAGCGTCGTTGGCAATAACGGGCCGTTTTGGTTTCGTAGATTTTTGAGCGTTTTTAAAATTAATAAACTTGAATGGAAACGTAAAAAATACACATTTTTAATGCGATGATCAAAATCAGAAAAATTATCTTTAAATATTCCATACCTTTGCAACAGATTCCCTCGTTTGTGAAAATACCCTATTCTTGAAAAAAGTATAGAACACTGTGGAAAAGCTGTAAAATATCAGTATTTTATAATATACAGTGCTCCCTTGTATCTAGTTTATATAAATTTGTATGGAAGGTACCTATTTATAGGATTTTTAATTATTAAAAAAACGGTTATAAGTTAGAAGATATTATTACTTTTCATACAACTTTTTTGTCAATTTTGACGCTAAAACAAAACTATCGAGTTAGAAAATACGTTTTATAATACTTTGATATGATGCTACTAAGTATTTAGAGCTGCGTAAAACGGATTTTCTCAGTACATAATATTATTGTAAAGTTGTATTTTAAAGTTTCACAAAATATCCGTAACGCAAATGCTTTTATTATAATAGTTAAGAGCAATTGACCAGCGGCTGAGAATAAAACTTTTAAAATGCTTGCAACTGTACAGGGAGGTTTCAATGAGAAAGATCGATTATTCCCCGTATCAAATTTTTTGAATTAAAAATTTAATATCGATTTATTTCATTCAAAACTTGCTTTAATATATATCTACATTCAAGTAAGCAATAAAAATACTCAAAACGCACGATGATAAATTATTAAATATAGTCTACATCTTGTAAGTATTTTTTGATCATAAGTATTTAAGATTTTTCAATAATGTCTATACAAAATAATTGTGTAAAAAAATATTTGAAATATTTTAGTTTGTAAGACCTTAAATAAATAGAAAAACTGAAGTATTTTTGTCACAAACACGTTCTCGGATTTATTTTTAATGATTTTAATTTAACTAATATTTAAATTTTCAAAACTGATTGACTAGATTATGTATTGATTTATTTTTTTGTATGATTATATGATATGAAATTTGTGTTGTTTAATAGAATCTATCGTTTGAAAATTGAACAAATCTGCCAACGACCAACGGTATATAGTATATTAAAAATACACTTAGTTTTTCAAAATTTTAAAACTGCGTGTACCAGATAAAATAACAATCTTTCAAAATCAATTTATGTTTTTTTCTAAAAAGGAGTCAATACGTCATGAATTTCATTTAAAAAGGACTAATTTCCGGTATTCTCTGGTAATACCCTCTCAACGCGCTTCTTTTGCATAATAAAATTTTCAATTCAATAAATTTTAAATAAAGGTACATGAAACTGGCATAACCAATTACCATAAATATGACAATGAAATATGTATAAAATACATTTTAGTGGAGTTATTCATTTGGCACTGCAATAATAACGCTAATAAATATAGGTAAGTTACAATTCGAAACGAAAACCTGCAATAATAGCAGAAACTACAATAAAATATCTCTCTGTTCTCGGAATTGAACATAGCTTTTATAATAGATCAATTAGTCAGTGTTACCCCCTGCACATGCAATAAACAGGTAATTTATATAGCGGAATCCAATACAAAACAATATTTGCAGGTACCAGGAGCACAGAAGTAGAGGAGGAGGGACGTTGTCTCGGGGTAACTTGTAACCGGTTCATCTCTATGCAAAGTTACCCTCTGTTACTATTGCAAGATTAATCGCCCGGCGAATACCTAATAATAATTTAAACCAAGATGTGCAGCGTTAATAACCCTTCGGGGACATTGACTGCTTTGTGGAATAAGTCTTTAATAACAAATCAATTCTTAGACATGATACATGTTAACAGCCACTATTTATAGAAATTAAAAAAATTTTAATTCCTTGAACTTTTTTCTTAGCAACTCGAGCGATTTTTAGCATATTATGGCAAGTTTGCAAATGTAGTCCTAATAGGTACTACCTGAGGCCCTAGCACACTCGATCGATAACTATCGATAGGATAATTATCGGTAACTTCTTATCGTTCCCTTGGACAACTGCACATCGCTACCGCACGAACAACAGTTGATATCTAATATTTTAAGGACACTCAGTCATTGTGTACTGTCACTTATTCGTTGGCGATCTGTAGTCATGCTATCGATCGATAAGGATAGTATCGATAACTTTGGGTAACTTCTCATCGTTCCCTAGGAGTACTGCAAATCGCTAACGTACAAAAAACAATTGATGTCGAATATATTGAGAACACTTAGTCATTGTGATTTACTCGTTGGCGATTTGCAGTCATGCTAGGGAACGATGAGAAGTTATCAATATTATCCTTATCGATCGACCGCGCTAGGGGTCTTGGAGTATATATATATATATATAGTATCTAAAAATAAGGGATACATGGTGAAATCTAGGTAGTTTTATTGGCTTCACAGTTAACTTTGGAAGTAAGCAGTTCATATTATTATTTTGAGGAATTATATTCATTTATTCGAACGGCCAATTCAAAAACCGAACTCGTATCGATACTATAGTATTATAATATATAAATATTTTGTGTTATTTATATATATTTGTCCTCTTATTATACTAATAAACTTTTCTTTATTTAACACAACTGATACACAACCGTTTACCGAAAGTTAATAGTTGTAAAATATCTAAAATTTAAATTTAAAACACTTTTTTAGTAAGCTCCTAAGTGTGTTAACCAATATCTATTAACTTTTCCGGAAACATTTTGTAAGAAATCAGAAACATAACGTATAATATTATTACCATTATTTGTTTACAATCCGGAAAGGTGAATATTCTTTGCAGCGAAAAAAGGAAAAAAAGTTTAATGGACCAACGTCAAAATTCTGAATCACAATGAAGCGTGAACATTGACATTGCATCGAGTCTAATATTGCCAAGTATGCCGGCTTCAATGCTTATGTTTGTTTTACTGTTTTACAATATTAATGTTCCGTTTGTCAAATTTTCGACATGAACAGCTCGATGATGTCATGTTAAAAATCTCTGTAATATAAAGCAAAATATCCACAAAAATTCAATAGATTCTAGTATTATCAAATGTTGAAAATTTTTGGAAGATTTAAAGTTTATTTTTTCTGATTCTAATCATTGTACTTAAAATGTGTAATTTAAGTATTTTCGTTCAAAATAAAACGGCATTATGACGTAGAAAACGCCACTGGCTGGTAAGACGGCCGTCACTGAAGTTACGCGGAGTGACGTCAACGTTGCCGAATTCACGAATTAAAACGAATATTTCATTTTGGCGGCAAACCGAAAATGGCATATTTTAATAGTTATGGAAAATTTATTCGTCTACATAAAAAATAAATACACATACCTAAATTATTAATTAATAATAATACTATATTTTTTTTATTTTTTTCGTTTTTTCGTAATTCTTTGCGAAAACGAAAGCTGTCAAAATATTCTATTGTGTTGACTTCGCACTGCAAGAAGACATGTTTTTTTTTTTTATTCATCCCCTTGATATTGCTAAAAGTGACATAGCTCTCCAATATAGGTACCTACATTCAAAACGTTTGTTTTAGTTAGATCAAAATACGACCAAGGCTTAATTTTATTTCCCTAGCTATTCCGCTTAATTTTTCAAAATGAATCTGTGATGAGATATGTACGTAACATTATTTAAAAGAAGTGATGTCGTGAGTTAAAAAGAATACGAGACTACGTTCGAGTAAGAGGTCAATAAGTGAAACCTACTAAAAGAATACGTTCAAGTAAGAGGTCAATAAAAAATAAGTGCATATATTTGATCAATTGTATCAACACAGATATTATTAATTCCCACGAACTTGAAATGTATGAACCCATTTAATCAACTCTGCTCTATCTCTATTTCAAAACATCTTAGCCAACCAATCTGTTGCACTGAATAAAGTCGTAGAGAAAGATTCTACATTTCTACTTTAAAAGCATCTCGCATTCACTTGATGTACTGAATTAACAACTCACAATATTACAGTAAGGTTCCAGTCCCTAGTGAGAGTTTAAAAAGACTGTATAATTTACGAAACTAAATCACGTCGACACGTGAGGGCGGATGTAATCACAGCATCCCCCGTTACAGATAGGGTGATCTCGTTTGCTTTATTTACAGGGAAACACCTGCTACAGCTCTCCGTATTCGCTCATTCCGAATACAGCATTTACAGTATCCATACGACAATATTTCTATTTAACCATAACGAGTGGAATGTGATTTTGAATCATCTCTAGTACAAAAATTAGCATTGAATCAAATTGACGGTTTCATCACATTGTGGAGAGTATAAGGATAGTCTGAATTTGTATGTGTAATGATATTTCATCTCTAGCTCGGTTATTTCAAGGATATTTTAACGCGTTTAAACGAAATTTTACGATAGATTAATTTGTTTTATTTCGGCTGACTCCAAATAAGAGTTACTGGAGATATAATATCCAGACGAAGTTTAAAGCCGAAAATGAACTTTTCGTTAATATGTTATAATATTTCCAACACCAATATTTATAGTAAATCTAAGTATTCGGTACCTACTTACTGATACATAACACTAAGGAGGTTTCTCACCATCCGCCCAATAGCTTATCTACACTAATAAACAATATTTTCGATTTACGGTTTATTTATATATTACGTTGGAGTTTACAATTCGGTACTCGAACCTATGAATAGTGCCTATACATTGGATAAATTGGCGGAGTTTTCTAACCACTGCGAGTATTTTATTTTTATTTTTAATAATATTCGTTATCAGTGTAGATAAGCTATTGGGAGGATGCTGAGAAACCCCCTAACTTAAAAAACATATGGTACCAACTATTACCATCTTGTCAGAAAAGTGCGGTATAGTTTTATTTCCAAAAGTACAAGTTTTTATGCAGCGCCATTGGTAAGCATCAAGAAAAATACACTCCACTGGCAGGTTTTGCTTTTATTGCTTATTTTTCTCAAACTCAGTTGTACATATAAATTGAAAATCAAGTTGGAAAATTTTATTGAACCTATAACAATGAACACAAAAAATAAGGGTGCGTACCCGAACCTTCCCTTAATCCGACCTGTCCTCGCAGAGTAGCCACCTGTGTCCTCCAATTATTATTGTTACAAACATACATTCGCTTTCATCGGGTAGAACATAGGTAGCTTATACGCATTATAATATTGTGTCGTATTGCATTGTTAAGCGAAGTCTTCCCCTAAGAGAGCGCACATGTTTCATAGCTGTTAATATCATTACGTGATTCTTTTTGTATTAGAATATATTTGTAAAAATTGCGCAATATATAATCTATATAACCTTTAATGTATCTGAATTCATGGTAAGTAGGTACCTACAGTGGACGGGTGAAACGATATAATATAGTATCAAAAGATGATTTAACTCGTGAGGTAATCAATAAACATTAAATCTAACTACAAAGACACCAAATTTTCCGATGGTCAGTCCTGTGATAGAAACAATTTAAAAATTAAGATTTTTATTTTTTATTTTTTTTTATTTTTTTTATTTAGAAGACCAACAGTATACATTATTATTAATAAGGTAAAAATTAAATTACATTAGTTGTACCATTTACAGTTTTCCACGTAGGTATTACATATAAGTGAAAAGATTTTAAAGATGATATGAAAAATAACGTAAAATAAGTTGATTGAAAGGGATTGTGGTGAGGGTAGGATGGGGGGTGGGGGATCAGTCTAGTTGAGGTATAAGTATGTACACTAATAAAAAAACGGATTACAAAAAATAAAAATAAACAAAATTATAAGAATTTCATACCATGGTTGTAGTATTCGATGAGTATGTATAGTTGTTCGGTATTGTGAGATCGCCTGTGTAACGTGAAGTAGTGTGGTGTAGAGTAAAAAAAGTGTCAAATTGTGAATAGTATGTATTGAAAATGTGTGATGCACGATATGTAAGACAATGATTAAACAGTTCGATTGCCAGAGATTTTGATACTACAGGATCATCAATTTGGAAAATGGAGTGAAAAATTTCATCAAATGTAGAAAAACGGATTTTAAGGAAAACACTTTTAAGGAAATTTAACGAAAGCGAACATACAAACTATATTGCGATGAAAGATGTTTTCACAATACACACGTCAGACCAAAGTCATTTTTCATATTGATACATTATAATTGCTCCCTTTTGCCAAGAACTGTAGCGAGTTCGGGAGTACGGAGACTGACGTTAAGACAGTAAGGGCTGGAAGGGGTGGGATACTGAAGGGGCAGACCGGGGTAGGGGGGAAGCAACCCTTCATATTGAATAAACTCTTCGATCAATCCTCTCTTACCCTAGGCCTACAGTGTGCAGGAATTTCTTGAATCGAAATTGAGTTACAGAAGGGAAAGGGCTGGAGTTTACACTTCATCCCATTTATCACGTGGAGCACTCTTAAAATAGATACATGGTCTAGTTCACGGTATTACATAAATATAATGAAAACCAGCTCAACGGGGTGCAATTTCATATATGAGTTTGTATTGTGATACCAGAACATGGCTCGGAATTATCGATCTAGAAATTTGGGACAAATTAAACCTGTTTTTTTTTTTTAAATTATTATTGTTTATTTTTATTTCAAGCCATTAAGTTTGTAAAGTAAATACAGTTTTCAGAATTATTTCGCGTGCGAAGCTAGGAATGTTCTTGCGTTATGAGGGGTTTTCAGATTAAATTAATTCATTATAATTGTTATAATGCACAAATTAGAAGTACTGGCACAGAGCAATAACACCTTTTGTGTTTACCTACCTATTGACTGTGTTTTGGAAAAAGGTCGTTACTCTTAACATTGAAATTTTACCGAAGAAACGAAAAATGTTTTGAGAATAAGTATTTAAATTATTAAATAAATTCAATCAGAGAAAGTAAGGACTGATGGTTAACAATTTAGACTTTAAATATAATTGCAGCTTGGCTATAATGGAGGTAAAGATAAAGCAAAATATATCTGTTCTACATAACTCTCTCGAATCCACTGTGACGTGATGAACACTGTTTGTCTAGCGGCGTCAATTATCATTCTATCAATAAGATATTAAGTTCTTAAACCACAGCAAAATCGTTAAAATAAAGTAGATTTAGGCCAAAATGGTTTATTCGATAATTTTTTGGAAAATTAATACAAGAGTAATATTAATACTCTCCTCCTTACCTAAAATTAATTTTAAGCTATAATAAAACCCCATCTCCGATCAACTTTACAAAAGGAGACTTTTTTGGCTTAAAAATATGAATTGTATATGAATTGTACCTACGAGTTCTCTAAAGTTATGAATGTGGATTTAGCATTAGATATATTCTTATTTATTATATTGTGTTTATGCTTTATTTATATATTTTGTAATCTTTTTTTATTTATGTTAAACTGTTCTTATAAATGAAATTTGTATTTTACATGTAAACAATGTATATATTTATCTCTATATTTTGTATGTAAGCTGTTTGTCTCTTAGGTGCAAATAAATAAATAAAAATTTCAATAATAAAACACGATTAACATCAGTGGTAGGTACTATCTTTCGCTTGGTTTGGAATCAAAGATCTGGGCCCATATCCAAGGAATTACTGCTCACAAAACTTTTGATTGAAAAAAAACTAAATAATTATCAAATTATATCATGGTACATTGCCATCATATTATCTATAAAGCAAATTATTGTATAGATTTTTGTAATGAATACCTTTAAATTCCGCAAATCCTTCCTGCCACAATATTGATAACTGGGCCCTTATTGATATGACTGGGGGCTGACGAAATTCCTTTACAAGAAATCCATGTAATACTACTTGTCTACTGTTCGCTACTGAGCCAAGAGCCTCTCGACTTCCCCCAACAGAAATTCTTGCGTTCTGTTGTTATTTTTCTATCAAACGAAAATAAAGCGCCCATGCATACGGCTGGAATGACGAGCGGAATGGTAATGCGAAATATTTCAGTTCCTTTGTGAAGGTGGTTTGATTAATGCTTCACACAAACAAGTCGCAGGTACGCGGTATTAAAATCTCATACAAAAGAGCGCAGAACGCAATAAGTCAATGGTTTATATTATTGTGCATTTTCGTAGTGTTTTTTCAAGACTGATTTTTGGGTTAATATTTAAAATATTGTATAATGTGGAGATTTTTTTTTTATGTGAGATACATGCATAACTTCGCACCAGCAGTGGCGTATGAGCATTTAGCAAAGATGAAAAAGACAAACATAAATATTATAAAATTACTACATATTGATCAGCGTGCCAATCATAGGAGCAGAATCCAGAACGCACCTATAGACAGATAATCCTATAAAATATTTCATAAGAACAATATTCTGTCTCGCAAAGAGTGAGCGGTGCTTATCTCTCTGGCTCCAGAATCAAAATATTCATGTTTCGTCGCGGCGCACCTTCCAGTAGCATTTACCATATTATTACTTTGTAACATCTAAACTTTTATAAATTTCGCTAGATCTCACTTTCGAATATTTTCTTATTTCAATAAGCCTCGGATGAAGGATAAAAAATAAGAAATTGTATTTGGATGCATGAAACATTTCTTTAAATTGTTTGGTTTATATAACTTTTCCTACGTTTAAAAAAATATGTATTTGATACATTTGCAAATCTAGTAAAAAGTGAATAATTTTTTATGTAAACTGAAAAATAAATTATATTTATCTTTCCTCGCTAAACATTGATTGAAGCTCCTTTGAATGAACCGCCACTGCTTCCCAATGTACACGTGATTAGGTAACAATATTATATTTTGTAATACCAATTCGTCTTATGGGTATTACGTAATAGAAATAAATTTAGTTTTAAAGTTAGAATTTAGTTTAAATTTGCATTTTATCATCTAACATTTTGTAAGTTGTTGCCAGATTGTAGGTAAGTTAAGATACAAGTAAATCGAATGTCGCAATAAATAAGTGGTAATGTACCAATATTAGTTATCTATCGGGTTGACAATTAACGACACAAATTTGTTTAATTGGTCAGAACTCATTTACAATTTGCCATATTGGTTTAAGTTACTGAAATAAGAAATTACTAAGTAATTGGTCGTAGGTTGTACGCAGATTATGTTTGCTTGTAATTTATTAGTTAGAGTTTATTTCGGGAGGTAACCTAAAGCATGGAATCAATTAATGTTTCCAATCAATAGACAGTGGCCAGTGAAAAAATTAAAAAGCATTTTATTTATTTAAAAAGAGGCATCTAATACCTACCTATTAACATAATAAAAATATATTTATTTTTATGTAAAAATGAAATACCATATCATTCATGCAACCGTAATATGTCGTAAGTAACAAATTACAAATTTTACAGGGGAGTGAAAAACAACTTCCGACATATAACCTTAGGAAACATTAACTAAAATCTAAAGACTGTATACATAATGTCGCTTACGATTTATTTCAAATAAGCGATTTTAACCCAAGTGGGATAAGACATGTACGTGAATTCAAACGATTTTTCTAGATTGTGATAATTTGCCACACGATGTGTTAACACCGATAATACTTGGGAAAAAATAAAAAAAGCATTATTGCATAAGTTTGCTCATATGTAAAAAAAATTACATCAGCATACATCAAATTATTACTTACAATATATTCAGTATATTCGTGTTGAAAATATTTCATTGAAATTATTACTTACAATATATTCAGTATATTCGTGTTAAAAATATTTCATTGAAATTATCACTTACAATATATACTGTATATTCGTGTTGAAAGTATTTGATTCAAGTTATTACTTAAAATATATTCAGTATATTCGTGTTGAAAATATTTCCTTTAAATTATTACTTACAATATATACAGTATATTCGTGTTAAAAATATTTGATTTCCATTATCACTGTAAATAAAATCCGACACCGCCTATCTCCTGTTTTGCAATATCATTAAGAAAACTCAACGAGATGTTCGAAGTTCAACCCGTAATATTTTATGACCGCGAAACAAAAACACACTTTCGCGAATATAAGTCTGAAAGTTTTTCAATAAAAATCAATAAAAATACTATCGATAGGGCGGAGGAGAAACGGTGAAAAGATTTTGTTGTTTTCCATGAATGCCGTCTCTAGAGAAACAGTTTGAATTTATATTTTTTCCAAGCCAATGGGCACGAACAAAATATCAGTCAGTCTGAAATCTTAGCAGTCAACACGACGCGCATTGCATTTTCAATGAAGGACATATCCGCTACTCGACATGAAAAACCCATCAAAATTCTACCGCGCCATCAGTCGTACCTATATACTGGATACTAGTTTTCCCAGTAGATGCTAGGTGGGGTACTGTAGCGGAGATGTATGGAGATGTGTGATGGTCCATAAAGATTGTCTCGCAAGCAAGTCGTTTGTTGATTCCGAACCGTTCGTCTCGAATGCTGGGGAGTCGCTGCTTTAATAACGGGGATATTATCTATGTAAACTGCAGATTATATTCTGTCATTGCGTCAAAGACTCGGGTAGATTCGTAATAAAAATACAATTAGTTAAATTTCTGTGTTTTTTTTAAATTAATTTATTTGGAAGATTTTAATCTTAATTATTTAGTTGGTGACTACTACTATGCGTGCTGCTTATAAAACTAATTTATTCACAAATACGAAATGTTATATGAGTCTAGTTTTTTAACTGTTAATTCATGTGTATGTTATATGTTATTAAAAAAAAAAGTAAAATGCATAATTAATAAGGCATCGATTTTTCATGCACGTTCGTATTATCTGCATAATAATTATTTTTTAATTATCATTTATACTTGAGTTAGAAAATTGATTTACTTTTGGATGTAAATGTTATACGTTAAATGCATAATTAATAAATCATCGATTTTTTACGCACGTTCGTATTATCTGCATAATAATTATTTTTCATTATCATTTATATTTGAGTTAGGAAATTGATTTACTTTTGAAAAAATAAATTTAGTTTAATTTAATTTAATTTTACTTAACATTGGTAGGGTTAACATTAACAGGTAAAATTTATTATACTTCAGTTGAATTAACCTATTAGTAAACAAAAAACAGATGAGTTTTAAAATACATTTAAAAAAAGACTTGAAAGTTCTGATAGGCAAAAGTGTCACTTAAATTTCAATGCAATAGAATGATTTTTTTCTTTTGAAGGTACTTTCGGGGCCAATGAGAAAGAAAGGTTCTGGTTTTCTAGATAAGTGCTTACTCACCTTATTCAGTAATCTCCACGAGGAAACGGTACTCTGTAATAAATTTCATCATCGGTAAGTATCTAATTTATTTTTATTACATTGCAGGATTAGTGACATGGCCAAAGAAACGCCTTTTGATTGCCGTCTGCACTCGCAAAACAGATAGTGCAGAGGGATGATACGCCACCGACCAGCAGGCAGTAGGGGATGTTTCACTTGTGGGCAACACTCCCGCCCCTCGCAAAGGGAACCCGGCGCTTCACCCCACACGATCCAAGGGTTCGTTCGGGGAAAATCAAAAGAAAATACGCCGCCGATGCAGCCTATGTTTGAGGCATATCTCTGGTGGCGCGGCAAGGTATAATCATCGGTCTGGCCTGGAACAATGTTTATTCACACCCTCTCAAAGTGGAAATTTCAATAATATTTATGTAGTGCAGGAGCGGTCGCATCCCTTTTGGAAGGGAAATTCATTGCAATTCTCTGCTCGTGTTGGTGTAGGTGTATAGATAGTTGGATTTCCTAGTAATTCAATAGAGTTACGCAATTAGTGTAGAGGAAATACGTAAAATGTACAAAAGTTAAAGCTACCCAAAAGATATGGAAAATGTCAACCCTTTATATTATAGTTTATATGTTAATATAACCAACAATGAATAGAATAGACGACACATCTACCTACTCGATAAAACTAGTATGATAATATCATCGGTAGTGAAAAATCTGGTAATTATTGGATATAGATGGAAACGGTTGTTACGCACTTTTTTTTGAGAAACTCTTTTCATTCACCTTAATTACATTAAAAGACAACTATTTGCATTGGAGGCAGTGGAAAATATTTAATTTAAAATTTTAATTACGTAAAATTAAAATTAGCTTCGTCTTGTGAAATTTTGCCCATATTTCTAATCACTGTCATTTTGGTACGTTGGTATTCCTGATACATTTTTATATATAACTAAAAGATTTTGAAGATTTTACGAAATCTGGGCGTATTAGGTTAACACTAATTTGGGTACCGGAGTTTCGTAAAAAAAAACATGTTTTTTATTCTAGTATTTTCTTTTTTAAATAATACATTCACTTTTGAATCACAAACCATGTTACACAAATCTAGCGTAGCCGCTAAACTACTTTAACACTGGGATGTTTTTCTTGCCTTGACGTGAGCAGGCGCTATAAAGGGGGCACTTTCTTTTGCATCACAAACCTAGCGTAGCCGCGAAACTACTTGAAAACCGGGATGTTTTGCTTGCCTTGACGCGTGCAGGTGAAAAAAAAATTCAAGCTAATAAATTTTAATCGTAATAATAAACAACGCACGTGATGCATGCGTATTAGGTAAGCCTAAGCTCTATCCGCTCGTTGTTTTTCGTATAGTGTCAGGAATACCAACATAACAAAATTACATTTGACAAAAATTTTTAAAAATGTCGGTCACTTTTCACAGAACGAAAGCTAATTTTACGTAATTGAAATTTAAAATGAAATATTCTCCACTGTCCCCAATGCAAATAGTTGTACATTAATGTAATTAATGTAAATCAAAAGATTTTTTCAAAAAAAGTGCGAATTAACCGTTTCCATCTATATCCAATATTTACCATCATTTAAAAATTATTCACATGTTCTTACAATCGTAAAAAGTGATTATTATGATCTTACAATAAAAGCGATTATTTATTTTCACCGGTGCCTACCTATTTTATTTTTTTATTTTTTTTATTGGTGCAATATTTTTACATTTTATAATAAAATTCAATAATGTTGGCCTCACTAGGTGGTTTACCCGTGCTGAGGCCTCCATTTTATCTACAAATAAATTTTTACACAGTACATTTAAAAATATATGAAAAACATAAGATTAAGATAAATTAAATTTAAAAACAGAGATTTGAAATTAAAGTAAAATTAAAAATAAATAATCGATATTATATAAGGTTTAAATAGGTATATTTATATTATGTGTTGTGTGTTTGTGGGTGATTGTGTTTTATATTGGTTTTGTGTGTTACTTTATGTTTTATTATTTTATGCTATGAGATTTTGGTAATATTGTCTTTTTTGTTCTTTAATCCATTTTGTAATTTTGTGTCGGAATTTACTTTTGTTTTCCTCTATTCTATTTTCGAGTGTTAGACTGTTGAATGCTTTTATAGAACCTATCTATCTACAACCGAGGTATGCATACTATATTTAGTTCATAAAATGTTAATAGGTTTAAAATATACAATTTACAAAGATCAGATATTTTCATTCTGTTATTTCATTTCGGATGAAGCCATAAAATCTTTGCCGCAGGTATTTTCAAATTGAATGGTTCAGGTGACCAGAATGCGACAATTAAAACTTTTACTACCAAGAGAACCGCCACGTTCACAGCTTTTATAGCGTGATATTATTTTAAACAGTAAACAGAAGAAGTGTTGGCTTTTCAATTGGAGAAACCGCCTAGGGAAGTTATCAGATGCTCCGATCGAGACGTAATAAACTTTATCCGTTATCTGATGGCGGCAAAGTTGGCAAAACATGACAAAGAAAACTACCTTGCCGACGCGACGCCACGCTCAATGCCATTTCACTTGTCCTGCCAACCCGAGCATTTTAAAACAAAAAACATAATAATAAATGCCTCCTTGTTGTGAATCCTAGAAAGTCTCGGACACTGTCGGCAGTTTCATTGCGTCATTAGAAAAGGACACTTTCGTAGAACTTAGGAAGGCTGTCACAAGCGTCATAAAACTACTATAAATTATTTTAGTGCTGCTTTCGTTTTTCAATGCACGTAATATTTTTCCGGATATCTTTGGGTCCACTTATGTGCTATGTATTATGTAAAGACATTTAATACTGAAGGAATTGACGCTGTAGAGAGAAAAGAAGTTACAAGAATTAGTAATTGTGATAAATGAACTGAAATGTGATATTATCGTAATATGCATTACGTGCACGTAAAGAGTTTTCGAGATGTCAATTTATGTTATATTCAGTTGTCACTAAAAATAAAACTAAGAACTCCCTAACGAAATAGGTTTGTTTTGTACAAACGGAAATAAAGGTGTCTTTCATATGATTTTACCACAAAACACAACACAACAGTGTGCTATTTTAGTTTTTATTTCAGTTTAATTTAGTTTATTAGGGAAACAAACAGTTATATATATTTATTAACATAATTACAAAACACGTGGTTGCATGAACCGGCAGAGTTTCTGCATAAAATTCATAATCTATACAGAAAAACATAGATGATTAAAGAAAACATAAAGTGTAGTTTGTACAAAAAAAAAAGAAAAAGAAATAAAAATCACTGATTAAAGTATATAGAATAGATAATGTGCTATATTAAAATTGACCATTTATTATTTTTGTTGATGAAATTCAATAAAATTATTTTTCATAATCTAACTATATTATAGCAGAAAACTTTTTAACGAAGCATCTATACAACTTAAAAGGTGGGTTCTGCCATTATCTTATTTTGCATAGTTGTTTATTTCTGGGATTTACTAGATTAATGTTATTTTTAGCACGGTATTTTAAATATACCTATGGAGCTATGGATCTAGAGCTATGGAGCTTTGAAAAATTATTACTGTTAACATATTTAACAGTAAAAAAAAATATATTTTTTTATTTTATTTAATTATCTCAATATTACAAATAAATAAAGTAATGACGTAATGCACATCTCAATAGGTGTAAACCGCCTGTGTTGAGATGGCAATTCACACAACGGTTGTAAACTAACGGTTGTAGCAGTATTATGAAAATGACATAAAAATAACATTTTTTTTTGTCATACAATTCAAGTATGATAAGAAAAAGGCAAATATAAAAAAATACTCCTGATGGATATGTTTATTGGAATTAATTAATGATTTTACTTTAAAATGAACTTTAGATGGCATAAACCATATTTTTCAATTGTTGATAAAAAATCATATTTTCAGTGTGGTAACTCTAAGGCTAACAACCCAGTTTGATATAAAACATCCATTCAATTGATTTGACAGCATTTGCACAATCCACAAAACAAAATGAGCCACCTTATTTGAAATAAGGTTAGAAAAAAGGTTGTAAACAAGTGCCTTCTGTGACAAATGTAATCAGATCCCTGTATCAGGGCAGCTAGCCTCGTTCCATTACTGTGTCTGGATAGTCCCACTTGCTGCAGGGAAAGGGGCAAAAAAAGGGTATAGGCATCCAGGATTTTAATTACACTTCACGGGTCGGTTGTCAATTTAACTGTGCTAAATTGTAAACCCTCGCTGAACAAAAAATACCCGCGAATGTAAATAGAAAGTAAATTGAAAACAATTTCCGGGCGGAATCTTGATGACGATATTATTAATGTCGGATAACAATTTATAAATTTTAAATTGGCTTTACATTTTTTTCTGAAAACGATAAAAAAATATGAAAAATTATTGCTGCGAAACAAAAAGATAATATCGTAAAATATCGATTATTTTCTCTAACCTATTTCGCGATAGCGAGGAAAACATTCTGAAATCCATGTACATCCAAATATACACACTCTCCGAAAGGGTTAAGTGTATAGTAAAATTTATCATTTACCGAATGCATTCATTGATTTCAAATACACGTATTCGTTTTTTTTTTTAATTATCAATAAAAATCATAAAAAAACTTTTGAAGCGCATGTTCGTAAATTGATTTATTTATATCTTGGCAGCTGTTTTGTGGAACTGTTGAATTCTGCAATCTTTCCGAGGACTACGAAAATTGGTTTTGTTTTCTACTTATAAAATCTTTATATATAAAAATCTCATGTCACAATGTTCGTCGGAGGTAAACACCGAAATTACTTAACCGATTTTGATTAAATTTGGCTTACTATGTGTAATTTGGTCCAACTTAAAAGATAGTTTTTATCTCGATTATTGACCTCAATATTTATTATTGTGAATTAAATATTTTTTTGTGGGACAATTATTTGTAACTTCCATAATTTATGACAGATGGCGGTGTGAGTTAATTTATTGACACAACACTTGGTTTTATCTAGGTTAGGTAAACGTCCAGTATATTTCGTTGTGTTTCGTTAGCCAAAGCAACGAGTGGGCGGGTCAGCTAGTATTATATATATTATTTTAGTAGTATAATAACAGACATATCGTGAAGGCAATTCATACAATTATCGTTGCGTAACTCAACTCTGCAAAACGACACACAACACGTTTGTCTGTCACCGTCGCTTACTTTAATGGTTTAAATTCCTCAATAAGCCATACCATATCTTTCACTTTTTACTGAGCACGATTCCAAAGAATTGCAATAATAATTGGCATTCTCGAAATACCGAAATGTAAATCACAACCTGTTAATTCCCCTTTCAGCCCTGATTATTTTTTTATTCCCATCAGGATTAGATATTATTACGTAGTAAATTCTCTGAAATTGCGCTATTCCCGTCAATCTGTGACCGTTGTGTTTAAAATCTGGGTCAGGTTTTTGTTCCCAAGGAACGGCACGTCACGCACTTTTCCTCACTAGGGTTCGTCGAGGCGTTTTCGCATTGATGAAATCGTGCAGCCGTGCATTCACGTCCCTCGGGGTGGTTCATAAACCAGCGGGGGGTTAGAATTTGGGCTGGGAACAGGTGTGGAAAGGGTTGATTGCTCTTCAAATACCTTGGCGAATTTCTGGGCTGAAACTAAAAAAATGTCGCCTGCTTTTAAGAATATAAGGCAAATAGTTGCAGAACACGATATCTTTGAAATTTTTACTTTTTTATAAATAAATTTAAGGACTGTACCTACCGACAATATAACGCACGTCTTGGGATATAGTCCAGTCAGTGGGGATAAAAAAGACATTTGAATTGAATTGACCGGTCAGTGGTTGAGTGGGCATAGCGTTTGGGTTCCACCCAGAGGTTCCGTGTTCGATTCCTCGGCTGGCTAAGTCCTCCATTACAACACAAGCAACATCTTCCGCTTAGTGTGGTGGTAGTAGGAGATTTTCAAATGTTGTTGGGTTATTCGTAACCCGGGAATGTTTGTCTTTCTTTTAAAAAAGAATTGCATAAGGTTAAGCAGAAAAGATTTTGATATATGTTGTTAAGGTTGACTCTTATTAAAAAAATCGACATTGGGTGGTGCGAGCACGAGCTTGGAATAAAGGTGCAAAAAAAATGTTGCTATACTGACAAAAGTATGAGGGACAAACGTACTTAAAATTTTTTTTCCAGAAGAAGCCTAACCAATTTTGACATTCATCATCTTGATATCCATTTCTCTGGAAAAATGAGAGTCTATCTTTTCATCCCCAACAGCCCCAGTACTTATAGGAAAAAGTGATTCGATTTCGGGGAACGGGAGATGCTGGGAAAACCAATCCAACAGTTTTTTCAAGTCTTAATCATCTCGAGTGATACTAGAAGTCCTCGCATCGATGTATTGCTCGGCTGTTTATAGAAGAACGTTACTGCGTTCCTCAAAGGTTGCCGCACACGTTAAGCAAAGAAATCATTCCTACAGTGTCCACCGGTAAGACCTTCACATCTGTGCATCATCCGTATCAGAGCAAACACCTGAACAAAACTTAACTGAGAGATAATATTGAACTTGCCATTCATCGTAAATGTTTGGTTTTCAGTCGGATCCTTCCTTCCAAATCTATCATGTCTTGCAGATTTAGATGATCAGATTTTTCGTAAAACAAATAAATAAGCAAGTGCAACCAAACTACTAGCTTCAATCACACTGATTTACTCTCACTGACCAGTACACAGAACTGCAGTAATGCGGTATGTTGATGTCTCTTTCTCTCCTTTATGTAAAACGAAAAATCACTGTTATTTGAAATAGATTTTGCAATACAGGGTGTTAAGGAACGTATTTGACTTACTTTAACCAGTGATTCCTGACATTATTTGGAGTAAAAGATGTAAATATTTAATTTTGGTCTCCGGTGACTTTTTCGAAGACATTTTTTGGTTTAAATTTGTTTTCTTCAAAATTCAACAAAAAAATATTTTTCTGCATGTCATCACTGGTCACTCAGCCGAGTAACCACCCAACCTCTTATCCCGCCCTCAACTGTTCAACACATACTACTTTTTTTATGTTTTTGTAGAAAAAAAAAACATAAAAAATGTCACCGGATCTCAAAATTTTAATTACTTTTTTTTACTTCAGCGCCCTTGAGGTGATTTCTCACAAAAACGGCGCTATACAAATTATCCAATTATTATTATTATTACTTCAAATAATGTCAGGAGTCACTGGTTAAACTAGCTTGTCAAAGACGTCCCTTAACATCCTGTATATTGTGGTGTGGAAAGACGTTAAAATAATTTACCGTAATTTTTTAGAGTTAAACATGTTTTAGAAAAAAATTCACCTATTTCCCGTTGTAACTAGATACGTATTACATTGATATGATTTTAGGTTTTCACGGCCAAAATTGTTTTGTTATTTGTTTTTGGGGTGTAATGCCGTGTTGCGCTACCTCCTTCTTTAGCCAACGTTTTGGACAACGTTACAGTGTCCATCATCCGGGTGTTTAATAAAACACATCTGCCCTGATGATGGACACTGTAACGTTGTCCGAAACGTTGGCTAAAGAAGGAAGTAGCGCAACACGGCATAACACCCCAAATACAAATAATGTATTAGATTGTTTATAAAACTGATTATTGCCATGTGCCATGATATGTGCCAACGACATTTTAGTTACAAGATCCACAATTAAGGATTTTTTTTTTAAATGTCACCGCAAGTTGGTAGTCGGCTCGTAAACTAAGTTAGCTCTTTCCAAGCAAATTAATTTTCGTATAGTTTTATTATTTTTTATTATTTTTCATGTGAATATAAATTTACTGTGTTAATATTGTTGTTCTGTAAAAAGTATGAAATTTAAAATTTAATTAATTACCCTCTATTTTTATTATAACCTTTTAGTTTATTATTATTATTAATACCTTTTAGTTTATTATTACATATTTAGTTTATTATTATAGATTTATTATCAGAATGAGAAAAAAGACAAAATAAACCCGATTTATAGACGATGCACCGTGGGGTTAAAATATCCCAGTAATTTAAAGATGAAAGATGGAGGGTTGACGTTCCGCAGCCGTCAACCCCGGAAACAGTGTAAATTGTCAGATTCCCGCAATGTGTCTATTTGTTAATAGGGTCGCTTGAGGGTTGGGGGATGAGGGTTACGGAATTACACATTACCAAGGACAGGAAATACGATTTAAGAGAACTCTTTAAAATCTTTATTTGTAGGTAGAGGCTTTAAATTATTTTCGGAACAAATTGATATCTTTGACATAAAGAGATACTTCAGCAGGCAAATTTTAAAACTCAAGCAGTTATTAAATAATTACTTCAACGTCAAATTGACTGTTCGTGAAATACTTATTGAATATAAATGCAAATATACTAAAATTTATGCGAATAAATAATTAGATTGTTAAATATCAGAATTTGCACAAAATTAGACTCCATTATATTTCCTTGAAAAAAAACAGCACTGTTTAGGTACGTTATCCAATTTAATATTAAAATGATTTATTACCAAGATTGTATTAAATCTTAACACGTACATCACTTGTGAAGGTTGATTGAAAAAATCTGTAATATTATGGTACAATTTATTATTTACAACAATCCCCGTAGATACACATACTCGTACCTACACAACTTTGATTTTATTTGTTATTATATTTTTGTTAGTACACTTAGATAGATAGATACAAATACATGTTTTGATATAAACCCCTACAACGGGCTTAGCCTGTTCCGATGTAGTAGAAATTTATTCTAATTTTATAATCTAAGATATCTTAAAGGAAATGAGAAGAAAAATAAATTAAGAAATTTAAAGAGATAGATAGAAGTGATACAAATATAAAGAAGCAAAAAATATATATTTTAATTTTATAAGTCCATGCAACTTCTATCGTGAATATAAAAATTCAAACAAGAAATACGTAATTTCAGTATTATAATGCCTCAAAAGCGACTAAGTTGACTATGTCAAGCATATTAAAAATTGCTGTTGAACTTATGCTACTTTATTTAATTAAAAAAAAAAACTATATTCTTACCTAAAAATTCAGTCCTACGAAACATCACGTCCCTGTTGTATGAAACTAATTTTACAGTATCATGAAATACTTCCTTATACACAATCTACAAAGGGGCCTCCTTAACATTGCATTACTACTGATGAATACCAATCTAAGAAATAATATTCATGTCTATCCCCCTCGTACTTCTTAACCATCCATCAAAATAAATCTACGAGATCAATAACGCGATATGCAGCACAACACTAAGCTCCCTCCACCAGAAAAATTGCAGAAGTGTATCACTTCTTGAAACTATCGTAAAATCTGACATTATATTATTATTTTGGCTTCTACACTTCAGTCTTCATTTTTGTTGGGTAGGTTCCAAGGGCGTGCAATCCATGAACGGATGAACCGAATAAAAACGAAGTATCTACTTTAAATATTCGACTTATAAACCAAGCAACACAACTGACCGGATAGTGGCAGAGTGGAAAAATGAGTCGTAGGGTTCGCGGGTTCATTCCTCTGCTGGCTAAGTCCTCCACCACCGCACAAGCAAGATTTTCCGCTTGTTATTATGGGGAAAATCAAATATAATCATTATATTAATAACCTGGAAATGTTTGTCTTACTTATTTAAAAAGAAGGAAAAAAGAAGAAATATATAATTTCGTCGCAACTCGGATGAGAAATACGCGATTGGGTCTTTTTTTGCATGTACCTACCTACCCACTTTCATTATTGAATCTTTTGCTTTGGTTATTTGTACATCATTTTTTAATATTATATTGACTAGAAAATATTATCTTGTCGAATTACCTGAGCTATTGTATTTTAGGGACTTTTTAAATGATCTCTTGTGACAGAGCAGGTTTTTTTTAAAATTATTTTTATTTGTATTGTACACAACATACCGTCATTGCATATTTAATTATAAGAAATTTTTTCGACTTTGATGAAAATTAGTTAAATATACAGTTATTTTACTTATTTTTTCTCCATCTTCTACAATTTGAGTCATGTAAAAATATCAAATATTTAAGGCGATAGAAAATAAAACATGTGAGGACAATCAAAATAGTAGATTATTTATTTATTTATTATTCACGCCCTTAGGGCTTTTACAATAATCATAATAAAAAAATAATAAGTTTAGTAAACGGGAAAGAGAATTTTTGAAATTTCGGAAATAAATTTAGATAATGAATAAACGAAAATATCAACTGAACTAAATTTATTTCCAAGCCTATGTAGCCTTTGGATTGGGGAGTTACTGAAATAGGTTAGTTATCGAAGGATAAACAAAGAACAGCTCTGGAAGCCTCGTTACGATTTTGTACTCGGAATGTTATTAGTTTTATTAAGTCAGGTGCGTCAATTGTGCCATTAACTAATTTGAATAAAAGTACCATATCGCTCTTTGTTCTTCTACAAGATAAGTCAGTTAAATTAAGTCCTTTCATTAATTTATCATAATTGATTTGTTCAATGGGTATGGAGAGTTTAAAATTAATGAACCTTAAAAATTTACGTTGAACTGTCTCAATTTTTATTTGATGTGCTTTATAGTATGGTGACCAAATAGTGGAATTGTATTCTAAATTACTTCTAACTAAGGCAGTGAAGAGTATTTTTAATGAATAAAGTGACGTAAAATCTTTGACTGTTCTTAAATTATTATATTCTTAGATTATAAAAAAAGTCATATCCTCTACACACCACTACACAATCAATTGCCTTGGTATGTACATAATATTAACATCATTTTGTGATGCCTATAGCTGTCAAATTTGAATAAATTTAAATTAAATATTTTGATATTATTATGGTATTATAATTATGACGAAAACTGTATGTAGAATATGAACCATGTGACAAAAACTGTGCATAGAATATGAAGCAAGTGGGAAAAACGCGTTAAAATTCAATTTTCTGGCATAAATTAATTAATGTTTGCCATAAATATATTCCTATAATGAACGAAATATATTTTACCTACTTTGTCCATAAATAGAATTGTTATTTTCCGTTTCGTTATTTTTTTAAACAGTTTTTATCGATTTTCTCAGAATCTACTCAGTATCACATGGTTCATATTCTATATGCAACGACGATGTTTAACATGTAAATTTTAAAACTTTCGCCAATTTCGGGTATTATTGTGTGATTTTACAACTAATTAAACTAGATTCAATGTGCATAACTAAATACCTAACTCGAAAAAGCCACTCATAAGCCACAGCCCACTCTTGGTCAAAGAGCTTTGCACGGCACTGGTGAACTGACGCGGTGCGGCGCGGCGGTAGCAATTGCTCCGTCTCCAGTCAGTTTATATCGGCGTAATGGAGCGTAAGAGAAGATAAGATTTTATAAATCTTGTAAATTGAATGCAATCTACCGAACGGGAAGTAAGGCCATGGATCGGTTAATTCAAGGAGTTCTGTATTCAGTATTTTATATTAACATATTTCCGGGATGGTGAGTTTACACGCAATGACGTATATTAATCATATAAAATGTCTGTAACTTTGTTCTATGTACAAGTATTGCGTTAGATATAATTTGAGATTTTCTTGGCAAAAAGTCATCAGAGTTCAATAGTCTGGTCGTTCTGGCCAATGAAGGAGAAATCTCAAAACGGCATAGTAACCCAAAAATCAGTATAACGTTATTGTGAAGTTCTAACTATGTAGCTTGTCTTTAGGTTTCGTTTTTCTAAAATAAGCATAGTATATAGTTCTCCAGTTAAACCTTTGAGGAAAAGAATTTATTCATATGACAGCCAAAAGTTATCATTAAATCTATTAATCCTCAAAGTATTATGAACAAACAAATGGTGATATAGGTACCTACCTACATGTTACGAGAATGGGTGAAAAAATGGCTCTGGAGTGTCTTTAAAAGCATTTACACGATCGAGTGAATAAAAACATTAAAAATTCATTTCAAAATTAACGACAACGAAAACATTACCATTAAATATATTTTTAAACCATAAAATACGAAACTGGCACTAAAAAAATCAACTTTAGAGTAATAATTAAAATGGTATTTGTAAAAGCACTGAAAAGTGATTTTATTACGACACAATTTCAAGAAATTATTTTTAAAATACTTTCAACAGATATCGGATAAAACTTTAAAAGAGATTTTATAATGAAAATAAAAATAAATGTTGATATAAGTTATATTTATAAAACAGGTGTTGATATAAGAAAACGTGCATGAACTTCATAATTATACAATTTGAGGAGACCTCTAAATTCTAACACATTGAAATAGACTATGGTGTACCTAACAGCCAGGAACACAGTCGTACTGCTTCACGTACAATGCACATAATACAAATTCAATTCTGAGTTAACTTGCAAACAGTTCTCAAGAATTTGAAATAAGTATTCAAATGAGTTAGTACTCACGCAACTAGTCTAGACTCTCTACATTCGTCCAAGAATACAAAAGTGCACAGTATAATTTCCCAACAGACTTAAAGATCACGATCGTTAAGAAGTTAACCCTCTGAGTATCGGTGAACGATTAATCGTTGTTCTTGGGATATTCGAGAACTAAAAACAATGATCGTTGTTTGAAGAAGTATTGAAATGTAGGAATATATCTCACCCCAAGATTAAGTACGATGAGGTAAAAATACGATTAAGAGGGTATTACCAGAGAATACCGGAAATTAGTCCTTTTTAAATCAACTTCTAGACGTATTGACTCTTTTTTACAAAAAAACATAAATTGATTTTGAAAGATTGTTATTTTATCATGTACACGCAGTTTTAAAATTTTGAAAACTAAGTTCATTTTTAATATACTAAGGTTAGACCGCTGGTCGTTGGCAGATTTGTTCAATTTTCAAACGATAGATTCTATTAAACAACACAAATTTCATATCATATAATCATATAACAAAATAAATCAATACATAATCTAGTCAACACAGTTTTAAAAATATAAATTTTAGTTAAATTAAAGTCATTAAAAAATAAATCCGAGAACGTGTTTTGTGACAAAAAAATACCTCAGTTTTTCTATTTATTTAAGGTCTTACAAACTAAAATATTTCTTCTTTTTTTTATACACTTATTTTGTTTATACATTATTGAAAAATCATAAATACTTATCAACAAAAAATACTCACAAGAAATGCCCGATATTTAATAATTTATCAACGTGCCTTTTGACCATTTTTAATGCTTACTTGAATGTAGGTATGTATTAAAGCAAGTTTTGAATGAGTAAATCGATATTAAATTTTTAATTTAAAAACTTTGATACGGGGAATAATCGATCTTTCTCATTGGACCTTCCCGTAGAGGTGCAAGAATTTTTAAACTTTTATTCTAAGCCGCTGATCAATCGCTCTTAAGCGAAGAAAACTAAAAATTAAAACTAAAACTAAAATTCAGAAGTTTAATAACTCAGTCAGTTATGTTAGCTTGAACTATGATTAATTTGTCATAAAACAAGTAAAAGGGGATCACTCACTTATTAAACTAGAAAAATGGTAGCGGTGGCAATTGCACATTCTATTATTTATTACTTACATATTTTTCTTTTGTTTTAAGACCAAACTGCTCCCTGCTAAACGGAGCCGGTGATACTATGGCATCCCCAATTGTGAGGCTGAGAAGGGGAGGGGAATAAGTTTGGATAGGGGATGAGGAAGAGTATTTGCCGATTCAGATATGGTCTCTAAACATGGCCCAAGCCATTTTAAACAACGTTTCGATTCTGGGTACTGGTTTCTCACCATGGCGATACTGAGAGTATCTACTAATCCTGAACGTGGCACAATAATAATAAGGTATTATTTTTCATATGAAAATAATGTGAATTAACACAATTTGAATATATTATAAAATGTACTTGCGTTCGCCTATCTGAACAATTTTACAGTGAACAATATTTCCTACGCCTCAAACACGAAGGCTATGAATCTATTATTGATATTTAATATGAGCTTAATTATCGACACTTTGGATTTACAAACACTTACCAATGTCAAATGAGAGTACCTATTTGAAAATGGTTATTTTAAAAGAAAGATTATAGGTAGATATGGTCATTATTTACAGTACTATTACATTTTTTTAAATATTTGCGCTCTTATAGTTTTAACGATTCACTTTTAGGCTCATCGCTCATGAAGAAACTGAAACCAAACTAAAACTGCGGGTTGCTATGGTTGCCAGCCAAACTTCTCTCACGGGGCAAGTCAATTTTACGATTTCAGTAATTATCTCAGCTTGTTCAACCGTAGATGGAGAACACTTCAGCTGCCATCTCAGTCATCTGTCGCTGTCATATTGGCGCTGGAGACTAAAAGACAAAAAAAACTCGAAAACTGACAACAAAACTAGCGCAACTATGGCAACCGGCCAACCTGGCAACGGCTGGCTGTGGCAACTAGCTCGACGAGTTGCGATTCACTGCTCGCGTTGCCATTGACAACTGGTTTTTGAGAGGTTATGTAGTGTGCGGACATGGTGTGGACCATCACATTGACACACAGGATAGCGAGTTGAGTTGAAAACTGTTTTTTTTTCAGTTGCCCCGTGAGTGAAATTTTGAAGGTTTTTTTGAGAAACAGGTTTCTGCAATTCTTCATAATAAACTCAAGTAGCAAACATCCACTACGTCTTTAATTACCTAAGAATAAGTTAAATATAATCTCATGCCTTTTGCAGCATACAAAAAAATTGATATATGTAGCAGCATTTTTGACAAACACCAAAATACTCGGCATCCAAAGAGTTAATAAAACTTCAAAAACTTTGAGCATTTGGTCTAAAAATCAATTGTGCGCAACCTAGCGTGAAAATATCACAGTTCCAAACTGTTTTCCACATTGACGGCCATTCAAGTCACTGCAAACCGATCAAGCGAAAGATTTGAGACAGTTGCATTTTGCACCCTGACATGACACCCTGAATAAGTGAAAATAAAGCCTTTGTCGTATTTTCCCATCAGCGTGAATTGAGTTCTTCGATAAACTCCCTCCACTAACGGAGTTACGAAGTTATGACAATATGAGATAAAGTTTTCAGATAAGAACATAAAATTGAAAGGTTAAGTTTGAGAAGCAGTAACCCTTCATAATATGAATCAGATATTGCTTTTATCTATCGGATATTTTGAGCGCAGTTTCATCTGCGGGCGAGATTTAAAAATGATTAGGAAATTATCAAAGAATTATTTATAAAATATTATTTATCAATGAGTAAAACGAGAGTCGTAGCCAACTCTGGCGGCGTTTTTGTTTGCATTGTACAATTTTTGAATAAAAATATGTTTATAAAAAAAGGCATTCAATAGTCAACTTTTTTGAAACTGGATCCGATTTTAGACTAAGTCTTTCATCAATCTGAAAATCAATAATTTCTAAACTTGCCAAATTCCACCTTAACGGCAAAGCGTTCGCATTTTCAATGGCAGGAAAATTATGGGTGTTGAAAAGTAACCAAAGCATGCTAGATGGCCCATTAAGCTCTTATTGGTTAGGAGGGGGTACGCGTTATAAATCACCTCCCATAGTTAGTGGGGTAGGCCCGTCTTAAGCCGGGGGCGGGGGTACGCAGCCACCCCCTGCGACAATATCGCAGGCAAACACGGACTTGTAACGCAGTTAAGCCGTAATCTTTTTTATTTGCCTACACTGTCACTTGCAAAAGTTAAGCCTAAAGCTCGCTATAATTGGTCTCTGGCAATAATGCGCAATATCCTTAAATCCTCGTAGGGGTTGGTTTAAGTAAAGGAACTGACCTTTCTTTTGGATTTTAAAGTTCAGTATTAACTGTGTGTTTTACCTTTACTAATATTTCAATAAATAACTTTAAAATTGCTAGAATTAGGATAGTAAAATTTGCCAACCTTCAGCCTTATTTCAACCTAACCATATTGGAGATGTCATAGTCCCTCTGGTAACTAACTGTCGGGAGTAGTTACGATATCCACATTAATAGATGATGTGTTTTTAAAATGTTTTACCCTTAAAGTCTATTTATGGTTTTGGTGTTTATTTTAGAAGAAAAATTCATTTGATATTCAAAGTTCGTTTTTTTATATAATGGGCGACTCTTATTTCTCCTTCCGAAGGACTTGTTAAGCGATTTGAAAAAGTGTATTTTCAATTTTAGCCTTTTTTTTGCTGTTTATAGATACATATAATTATTTCAATTACCTTTGTACAATGAATGAATTAAATAATAATATGAGATAATATTAGGAGTTTATGAAGGTGTCCTATTTTGAAGCTGCCTGTATAATCTTTAATGGAACCGAAAATTCTAATTAATATTTATGTTGTAAGTGAGGTTGCTAATAACGTATAAACACTACTTTGGGAATCATTTAGTGTAATTAATGGTAACTATGTAAGTAAAATTACAGGATTTGGGAGCTATTAGAGTGGAGTGTGCTTGGGATAGTAAAATCTTCCCCAATATGTAAGTGTATTGTTTTGTTTAATTGCGAAATCCGTTTTTAGCAGAAGTGAAAACTAAAATAACAAATTTGTGATTTTCACAATATTTTCTTTTCTTGTGAAGATGTTTTTGTTATTATTTCATTTGTGTCAACTTGTTACAATGCAACTAATTTGACATCATTTGCGACAAGACCAAACAAAAGAAAATCAGATTAGTAACGTCTCCCTTCGACCGGTAATGGCCGTGACGAAGGAACTATTCGGGAAAACGAAAGCTGGAGAAAAATAAAATCACCGCGAGGAAAAGGAAAGGAAACTAAAGCAACGGGGAACGACTAAATCTCTGGCACTTAGTGTCTTTTAGAATTCTAAGACAGATGCATGGACCAGGAGAGGTGAGTCACTACCACCCTTGTTCACTGTGCAGGGGATGTTAGATGTCATGTGTCTGCAAAATACATTAGGTATTTCTGATACATTCTGTTGTTATTTACAATACTAATTGAGTTTATCTATAATCTCTTTCTCGTTCTGTTATGTAATAATAAAATAAGGTACTATTTAAAGCAAAACTCTTGCAATAAATCACCTTTTCTCGGAAAACGACTGATTATAGTAGTCACTACCTTAAAATACTAAAGCATAAAGCATGAGCGAAGGTTGATGAAACGAGGTGTTATAAAATCTATGAATAATAGTAACATATCATATATTAGAAAATATCGCAAACTTGGAGACGTGTCAGTTTTGTAGAACGATGAATAAATTAAAACCATCTAAATGTGCACATTATTACTACCTTTATTGAGCATATTTCTATTTCTTTACAATAACGTAACGATACTTTTCTAGCTAGACGATATTTAAAAGAAAATAAAATACTAAAAGAAAAGAATACAAAACATCGACGAAAAGACATTTTTTGATTTCGATTTTCTGTACAAATTCAAAACAATCATTCTACGAGGAAAAGGCGATAAATACATGCATTTGTAATTAACTTATGTTAATATCTCATATGTACACAAGTAAAGTATTAGGGGGGTTCCTCCCAATAGCTTATCTACACTAATAACGAATATTTTTTGATTTACGATTTACGGTTTATTTATTTATTAAGTTTATAATTCGGTAATCGAACCTATGAATACTGGCTACATATATTGGAGAAGTTGGCCGAATTTTCTAACCACTGCGAGTATTTTATTTTTATTTTTAATAATATTCGTTATTAGTGTAGATAAGCTATTGGGAGGATGGTGAAAAACCTCCTAAGTGACATAAAAAAAGTCTTGTTTCGAATGAAATTAGTGTTTTCTTGCCAAATTTCGTTACTTAGTAATGAGATGACTCATTTTTAAATGCCGCACATTCCTTCTTTTGTTTTAGCATCTGCAATAAATCGAGGTATGTTTCCCGCACCGTTGATTCTCTTAGAGGGGTGAAAGTTTGCTAAGGGATGAGGGATGCTCCATCATCTCATGATATATTGGGCGCCCAGCCTCCTGCCTGGACCGAGCCTAAACGGAAACCAGACAAGGATGGGATCAGTAATGTGTCCATTTGTACACTAATGCAAATCAATACGATCGGAAATAAAAGTAAGGATTCTGGTATGGAGCTGTATAAAAAGGTAGGCGTTTGGAATTGAATGAAGAAATGCAACACTGATCCTAAGCCTAAGGCAGATGCCAATGTTCTTTTGGGGGAGTTTCAATAGATTTGATTGATAATAATAATTTTTATTCCAGGATGTGGGGAAGATAGTGCAATCCCACACGTCTCGTATAGTTATTATTATTTTTATTTTTGTTAGATACAATTTTTTTTTACATACACATAGTATGAAAGCATTGGCAGTCCAAATAGGAAAGTTTCCCGTTTTAGGACAGTAAAATTGCCTGGTTTAGTTCACATTTGTACACATTATTATTATGAATTACATTTCAATACTTAAATTCACATTTATATTTATATATATATAATAAAATTTTTGAAAAATAATAAAAAGCTTCTGAGAGTATCTGAATATAATAAATTTTAAGAACAACTTCAGTCTTGAGTGAGCTCGGGCCCAGTGCTCACTCAGGAGTGGCGTCTGGTGCTGGAAGGCTACAGTCTAGTATTTTCGGAGGCCGTTAGCCGCATCCTGGTTCCAGTGATCCGGTGGCTCGTCAAAATTAAATTGAGTGTGTATCGGCATTTATGGAACAATAGTATAGTCCTTAAGTTAGATGTTTATTTCACAAAATTAAATCTATCGATACGTAGGTCACGATTTTTATATTATTAGATCGCACAAACACTACAATTCCTTAGATCAAAGACCGTTCGTTAATTGAAAAGAACCACCTGCCTGAATAAAATGATATGTTTTATTATATTTATTGTTACTCGCTTTATTTACTGATTAATGATAACACTTAAATAATGTTAATGTTTTCCAAAGTTTCCTTTGCCATTGCTTCACAACCATGTACGTAGGAACATAAAGCGAATCTTCGCTATTTAAGGCCTTAAGCTTTCAGATAAACGTTTCGAACTATAAAACTCTACCATAATAATTTGCTAATTAGAAAGTAATGACGCGTATCGAGAGAACTACAATTTTTGGTTAAATTTAACGTACGGAATACCAGGATGCCAAGAGTAATGAAGTGGTATTTTATCTGACAAAGAAACGATTCAACATAGGGAAAGAAGAAGTAGGAGGAATGAGGAGTGGGAATCAAGTATCCAAGGGGACAGTGGTTAGGATTTTACGATAATTGAAACCATGAAAAGCACCCATACCAACTACCAACATTAAAGTCTTTACGACCGGCATTCTCTCATTGTTCTTTTGAGGCAATTCGTATGTGTTAAATGGGATTTAAATTATTCTTTAAATTTTTTTTCATATAAAAGAAACACTTTCATTTAGGTTTTGTCCAGTAAGTCATTTAAAACACCCAATTACGAATAAAGAACCATCGATTTGAACCAACGAAAAGACAAACTTTTCGTGTTTTACTAAATGACATACTTTAAAGTCTCACACAACCAAATACGTGCATGCCTGTATTAGGTTTGTCTTTAGAGGTGACAAGTCGTTTTAGTTCTCGCATATTTTCACGTATTCAATACTAACGGGCATCGCGAAAATTCCAACGTTATTTTTTTAAAGTCAGTTGTAACGTTTTTTAAAACGTTTACAGTTTCTCTGCGAGCAGAAAACGAGTGAAATTTCGAAAGCAACAAGAACTCTTGAGAAATAGAATCACCTTAAATTTTCAGGATAACTGGCAATTTCAACGTCATTTCTTTCATAAGCTCGCATTTGAGTATCAAAATATAACTGGAAGAAACGCCCCATTGTTTATACGATTTTTTGCAAGAAAAATGAAAAAGATACTTTACCGAAGTGTAAGATCCTTTATCGTCCTAATTATACAATACTTATTAGAATGATCAAAATGTTACTTTCAACTGCTGCATCTGTGAACCAGATCTGAATAGTCGGGTACTTCACAGCTAAACTTATTTACTTTCTTCAACCTCATAGAATAAATTATAATATATATATATATATATTAGGCAATGAATTGATATTTATTGGGTATTATCACACAAGTAAAAAGAAAGAATTTGACAAACTTACAAAACATTATTTTCTAAAATTACTCAATAGTGTTGTTTTGTTAAAAGTTTCTCTACAAATTATATTTCCAAATTTGCAAGATCAATGTCCAAATTGTCCAACCAACGACCGCACAACTGTCAAGGAAACTTGCAGTGACAATCGAAATGAGCAATTATCCTGAACGTCAATGAATAGATTGCATAGATAGTGTGTAGAAACGTTTGAGGGTATCATTTCGAAGGCTTAGATATAATTAGTTCTACGGAGAACGTTGTTTACATTTAATTTCAGGCCACGACTTTCGCATAATTCCCTTGTCGCTTGTACCACGCTGCAAACTGCACACTCCACGCTGCACGCTGCACGCTGCACATTCTAACAGCTAATTTATATTACTTATTTAATTTAGCTCCATTTTGAATTCGTCCCATGAGATGAGTTTTCATCGTCATATAGAGTAGGCGTATACATAAATCACGTAAGGATAAATGTACTTTTGCACTAAATTTAAAAATAATGTCGGGAATTTGAACAAGTATTATTACACTGACCAAAGGTTGAGACTGAAAAATATTTTTGTGCCCCTTATATTTTAAAGTTAATGTAAAAAAGAGTGTTTGTTTCTTTACGCCAAAGAAGGCTGTAACAATTACAAGAAAATATTGATGTGATGAATATGAACAAAAAAACATTAAAAACATGTTATGTTATGTTATTGTATTCGTACATGCTAATGTGAAATTTGTGTTTACCAAATAATATTAAAAATAGTTAAAGATCTTTGACATAAAGTATTTATTTTAAATGATGCAGATAGGTTAGTTTATTTGTAAGAACATATATTTTTTATTATTTACAGCAGACGCCATTTATATTTAAAAAAAATAGATACACGAAATGTTACAAAAGAAAATATAAATTTTTTGAATAAACAATTGCCCTTAAGAGTGCTTTACCAGAGAATACCGGAAATTAGTCATTTTTAAATCAAATTCTAGACGTATTGACTATTTTTTAGAAAAAAAACATAAATTGATTTTGAAAGATTGTTATTTTATCTGGTACATGCAGTTTTAAATTTTTTTTAAACTAAGTGCATTTATAATATACTAAGGTTATACCGTTGGTCGTTGGCAGATTTGTTCCATTTTCAAACGATAGATTCTATTAAACAACACAAATTTCAAATCATATAATCATACAACAAAATAAATCAATATATTATCTAGTTAACACAGTTTTCAAAATTTAAATTTTAGATAAATTAAAATCATTAAAAAATAAATCCGATAACGTGGTTTGTGACAAAAATACCTCAGTTTTTCTATTTATTAAAGGTCTTACAAACTAAAATATTTCTTCTTTTTTTTACACACTTATTTTGTTTAGACATTATTGAAAAATTATAAATTATTTTGATCAAAAATTAATTTTAAGAATTATATAATTTTCATTCATTTACCATCTCCCGTTTGATCATTTTTATGACAGTTCGAGGCACAAATTCTCTGTATTCATTAGCCGCCTGCCGCCGAGATGCGGCCGTGTGAGGTTGTCTGTTCGCGCTGCTCATTTTGACAACATTTCGCATTAAATTAAAAACTTATACCGTTTAGCTTCATGGATGTAAAAACATCCGCGCGCAGCGCTGTTCACAAAAACGGAATAATGGATTGCTGGATATTACCTCTTAAAGAGATTTTCACATTAAGAACGCTATACAAACTACCCAATTATTAATATTGAAATGCATGGAATAATAAATGATAAGTTATTTTGTAGGTTTTTTTATAATCATGTGAAATTAAAAAATACAAATGAAAATTATTTTAACAAGTAGCGATATGTTTGGACAACGGTCCAACTGAATTTTTTTTTAAATGACCTTTGAATGCCAAACCATTTCTTTTGCTCATTTCCATAATCAAAATATTTTGCAGAGAAATCTGTATTTCCGTAGATACTTGTATGAAAAAGTTCTAACATCAAGTTTTTATTATTTTTTTAAATTGATAAACTAATGTTTAAGACAAGATTTTTTATGCATAGCACAAAGGGTAACAATTCTTATAAGCAATAATTATTAGCCTGAAACACTCATCAATATTGAAACCTCTCCCGAGAAAAGATATATGTCGCCGACGGGACTCGAACCCGCACCCCTCTGTTTGCCGGACAGGAGCTATACCATTAAGCTACGGCGGGATACCTCCTACCCGCCAAATGATTCGATATATACCTAGTGTTTCATTCAACAATTATCGCTTATTATATTTTTTCACCTGCAAACAACCAACTTTTATATCTTTACGACGGCGACATATATCTTTTCTCGGGAGAGGTCTCAATATTGATGAGTGTTTCAGGCTAATAATTATTGCTTATAATAATTGTTACCCTTTGTGCTATGCATAAAAAATCTTGTCTTAAACATTAGTTTATCAATTTAAAAAAATAATCATTATTTGACGAGTTAAAGTATTTTCACCAAAAAATGTAGATATAATGTCTCGACGCCACCTAGTGAGAGAGTTAGCACTTACATGCCTTTCTCATATAAAATAAAGTTGGTTGTTTGCAGGTGAAAAAATATAATAAGCGATAATTGTTGAATGAAACACTAGGTATATATCGAATCATTTGGCGGGTAGGAGGTATCCCGCCGTAGCTTAATGGTAGAGCTCCTGTCCGGCAAACAGAGGGGTGCGGGTTCGAGTCCCGTCGGCGACATATATCTTTTCTCGGGAGAGGTTTCAATATTGATGAGTGTTTCAGGCTAATAATTATTGCTTGTAATAATCAAGTTTTTAAACTTCCATTTATTTTACAAGGGTCTAATTTCACATTGAACCTTTAGCAATTGCCACTTTGTATCTGACGGTCGACCGTTTTTTAAAGGCGCAAAGCAGTTCGTCACTTACGCATGATCTACTTACCGAATCAGATTTTGAGGTTCAATCTTGGATGTATTTTAGTTTAACATATTTTAAAGGAAAATATTTAACTAGAACATCTCGCTGTCTTAAAATGCCATAAGTTAAATGTAGTTAGAACCTTGTGCTATGTATTACCATCATATAGCTGGTTGTATATGGTCATCTCTGCACGTTTAATAGGGTAAGTAAACATCCTATTTAATTATTTTCCTTTAAAATATGTTAAACTAAAATACTTTATCCAAGATTCAATCTCAAAATCAGAAATTGGTAAATAGATTAGAGATATGTGACACCTCATATTTCAGAACAAGATGAAAGTAAAGTTAGAACACTCGCCAACCAAAGTGACGATGTGTGCAATTATGTAAATGTTCATGTCTCTAAGTTTGTTTGTGATCTTGTTAAACTAGTTTTAGCAACAACTTTGCATGATTAAATTTTACTAAGTCCGATTACAGAGAGAATATCAAAATTCTACCATAACGTTGAATATTAAGTTTGCTCAATAATATGCTTGTGAACTTACAAAGTACCATTCGTAATACTTCAAAACATTAATTGAAAATGTACCTGTCATAATGAACTTGCACTGAATAGATATATATTCTCATTAATAATAAATCCGCTTCTAAAAACAAAGTTTTATAGTTCTTTAAAAAAAAAATTATATAAATAAAACATAATTTATGAACATTAGAAAACGAGTCACACCAGCTTTGAAGGAAGTGTTTAACATTAAATGTTGGATTCCAAGCTGACTTTTTCTCAAAACACAATACAAATTATTTAAAAAATTGCCAAAAAATCTCACTTTTGGGAAGAATAAGAAGACTTTTAGTCAGTCTCCAGTAAAAATAAAGGTATACAATGCAATAATTGTACCACACGTTAATTACTGTGGCAGCATTCTATTATTAGCCAACGATGGATTTCATCCACAAGCAAATGCATTTAATGGAAGATCAGTATAAATTACAAGTTACAAAATTATAATATTTATTTATTTATTTATTTATTTATTTAGAATTTACGGCACTAGTGCCATTTACATACATAAGTTTTTTTTTTTTTTTACATAGGCATAAATAGTACAGTATTACATTTTGATGAGTGAAAATTATATAATTATATTGAAACACATAACAAATAAAATAATAATGACTTTAAGAAAGACGGAAGCAAAAACAAAAACCTGTTATACAATGACCTCATTAAAATGTTTAATTAGTGTAGCTTTATACTTCACAAGGGGTATATTAAGAATATCGGCGATTTTAGCATAAAAGTTACCAAGTGTTTGCAACCTATTTATAACTGAGTTATATCCTGAGACTGTGGTATAATTGTCACAATAATACATACTAGAGGACCTCGATCTAATGGTAGGTACATGAAATTGAATCAACATTAATATATCAGGGCTATCCAAATGATAATTTACAATTTTATATAAAAATATAAGATCAAAAATATAATTATAACATGTACCATTTTTAAGATAAATAAAAAAATAAAAATAAAATGATCCAAATGACAATACAACAAAATAGAGCTCTGATAATTATACTGTACAAAGAAGATTTACGAAAATCACAGAAATGTTAAAGGAGTTAACAACAAATTATTTACTTCACTACTATATTTTTAATATGCAAACTAATTTATGGCCATAAATCAAATGAATTTCGAATTAATACTAAAAAAAAAATAGTTTTATTTTTAAATCACAAATGCACATGAGACGAGGAAAATATATTAAAGAAAACTACCTTTCATTAAAAAAATAGAGAATCAAAAGTTCTTGATATGTTAAGCAATTAAGATATTTGGTGAATTACTAGGAAATAATAAAGAAAATATAAACAAATTTAAATTTAAATTGCGTAAATATATATTCCCACAAAAAATAAGTTTTTTAAATGTATGCATATATCTATATATATAAATGTATATATTATATTATATGTTTACGGATGATATAAGAACATGGATAACTTTGTAACCATTTAAAAACAACAAATAAAATAAATAGATGTAATATTTTATTTTCTTTATTTGTCTGTAATAAAATTTGTGACGAAATGCAAATATTTGCTGAGGTGACTTTCAATTTAAGAATACACAAAGTAGTACGAGTACATAGATTTGTTTGTACTCATACCTGCGAAGGAGACCCTGTGTATATACAGTAAATTTGTTGTGTACGTGTGTGTATTTGCAGATCGTTAGGAATACTAATGACTCTGTGACACAAAGCATCGCATCGGGAGATCACGGTCCATATAAACAGGTACCGACACATACTCTGAATGTTGAACATACGACAATCGACATTGATGATTATAGATTCTGTTATGCAGAACCAAAATTTGACTTTTTGATTAATCTACCTACTTCACAGTGATATCTCCATTTATTGAAGACACCCAACCTAAAAGTTCAACATTAGGAACATCCATGTAGGTTGACAGCTTTCAAATAAAATGCGTATTCATAGATAAAATATTGCAGAAAAATTCTGTATGGTTTGGATGACGTGTTCGACTTGGAACTAGAAACCGTCTCAAGCAACTAAATAAAACAAAGACAGGCTACGAAAAAATATTTTTTTAAATTTACTGAAACCATCTAACTATGAAATGCAAGCTTATTTACAAATTCATCGTGGTTTTGAATATGGCGCACAAAAAATAATAATTCTTTATTGTAATAAAAAATAAACTAACAATTTCCATTTTTAACACAGTGGTGTATTTTTTTATTTATTAGCTTGTCAATTTGTAGGTTGGATGGTTTCTGCATATGATGGTCATTTTTCAATAATTGTTTTTGCTCTGTCGCAGTCAATCTTCTCAATGGATATTAACCTCTTGAATGTCGGATGACAGTTAAGATGTCAAGGCCGTATTTCACAGAAAATTAATATCAGAGCATTCTGAGAAGCTAGAGTGCTTATTGGCGCAAGCGATTCTGACCTTGTGCTTGTACAGTTTCTTTATACATAAGGGTTAAAATCGTATTTTATTTTTTAATCTGACAGCTGTCACCTGCCCGCCAGCGGGCTTACGACAAATGAGAGGTGAAGATCAACTAACGGAGTAGGAACGGACAATGGTTTTCATTCACAAACTAGAAATTACTATTATTTGTTGTGAAATTGTGAATGCAGGAATAAATAGGTGGATGTACGTATGCTACAATTCGCTGGTTAATGCCATTATTTTTGCAGATGGTTTACTAATTCTCAAAAGGTATTAAGGAACTGTTTTACTTGCTGTCATTTTCAAGTAAGCTAAACGTTCTACAAAAATAAGGTTTGTAAGCAAAAACAGGGGCGGAGTTCCCCACCAAACACATACCTAGAAAATTGTAATACAACATTTTTAACTAACTAAAAATGACTGGAATATGCAAAAATTGTATGGAATCATCGGTATTGTTATGGAGTAATGTAATTGTTCTGTAAAGAAAACAAATGTGTATTATTTTGTTGTTGCATCCATCGATTTAATAAAAAGCAACGTTGTGTCCGTGCAATAAATTATCACTCTAGAATACTAGCGTTTGATGAAGAGTTGTCCCAAGTCCCAACTCAATATGAAATCGCACATACTATTAATACGACGACGACGCGCGACGGTACCATGAGGTACATTTTACAAAACATCCATAAATTCAATGTTCAATCACGCACCGTTGCCAAAAACTAAAATCAACCCCACAGAGCTAAAATGTCTACAGTTACAAAAGTTTCATGCTATATCGATTCATATTGTGCTTTCACGTGATTCCAACACCCTCTCATTTATTCAAAGTATTTTTACGACACCCAATAAAAACAGCTTCGATTATAGATTCGTCATATTTCGCCCCTTTGGTTCACGGAAATTAATTTATAAGAATAGGTAACCGAGAAGATGTCATTTGAATGCCGGTCGTAAACTTTGGACTGCTAATGCTTCAGCCTCCCTTTTAAGATAATTGACAAAAGATGTAGGGGACCATTCCAGAATCGCCCATCATTGAAAATGCCTAAAACCTTCTTGCAATACCCCATTCAAATTAATTATGAAAAACATGACACTTTACAAAAATAGGACAACTATTTGCACTGTATCATCTTACATACAAGGTAATTGTGAAAGCATTTTTTAAAAGTCACTCTTCGCTTTCTTATTTTTTGGTGCAGTGCGGACCCCCGAAAGAAATTTCTGCTCATTTCAGGAAATCATCCCCTACCACATCGAGCGATGCAATAAGTTCTCGAGAACATAAATCTAAAACAATAAAATATCCCCCACTGTGTTGAAATATACGAGCAGACGGAGAAAAGGGTCCTAAAATATTTTATTTGCAGAAAATTGTAGGTGGAGAAAGTCAACTCGTTAAAATATTATTGAATTTTGACTTTTTTATGTAGCATCCACTCGCAGGAATCGCAACTTTAAAAACAAAATCTTTTAATTTCGTCAACACCAACGAAATACAGATAGAGTAATAAAAAGTACGATAAATCTAGAATAATATACAAGTAAGAAACTTAAAATGATTCAATTTGTCTGCACATATTTATTACGATCCAATGAAACAAGTTATTATGCAGATACAAAAAAGAGGTTTTATGTTTCTAGGTTCAACGCCACTTTTCCAAAAAAAATTAGGTTACCGGACAACTCAGAATCATTCAACTTCAACACCTCCTTTGCAAATCCATTAAAAGTGATGAAAAAATGGTTAAATAGGTTAAGTTAGGTAGGTTACAGGCAATTTCACAAAAAAAAATCATAAATTTTAATGACTTTTAAGAGATTTTGAAATGTCACTTTGTTGAGCTGTCATAGAACCTTTGATACCACATATGAATATTCTTGTCTTATTTTACCAACATATTGAACATTGCTTACTGAATTACGTTTTGATTGATATATTTCTTATAATACGTATTTTTTTTTCTGCGAAACAATGAATAAAGACTTTTTTTTAATTATAAAAAAATATCACGTTTTCATTTGTTATTTGTTAAAGATAAAATATTGTTTCTTAATTACTGTATTTATATGTTTTTATCAGCTTTGGAATCTTCTATACAAATTTCATAAACCAACGTTAAGGTCGGGAAAAAAATTTATTTATGTATTTATAATATGTATTACAGTATTTAAATACATGACCTTAAAAAAGATGTGGTATTTTAATAAAGCCTGCCAAACACAGAAATAAAATATTGGACTGAACAGACACTGTTAAATCAAAACACAAAATTATTTCATGTATAAGGGCATAGGTACTAACTAATAGCTCAATTACCAGTGAAATAAATTATTATGTCTCAGCAGTGATCATTATTTATGACATTTTATCTGCAGGACCCCAGTTGTAGTTGAGTGTTGAAGAATTGTTTTTTCCTAAAGTTGTACGTGATTTTCCCATATCATTTTAAAGTTAGATCGTCATTTTAGCAATGTTAATGACACGATAATAAACAACAAACATTTGCTGGTTACATAATTATGTTCCCGTAATATTATTACTTTCATTTCGCTCAATCGTGAGAATGTTGAGTTAAGAAACTAATTTTTTAAACTTATAATAACAATAAAATTAATAAACTCTCTATTTATTTCGACTATTTTTGGAAACTCAATTCATCTATTAAACGCTTCTTAATTTAACTTCTAAATTAAAATTCAAAGCACAGTATGATAGCTTGGTTCTATTACTGCACACCCATTCCCCCACCCCTCCCGATGCACCCCATCCACCCTACCACAAGCCACCAGCCACCCTTAAAGAAATTTCTTGGCAATAAGACAAAACTTTTGGTACATTCGATCTAGTGCAGGAGACGGGTTTAGAAAATGAACTCCATTATTATTTATGAACAGGCTTACATCCAATTTACAAATTCAGTGTAAGAGTAAAGGATGGTTTATGAAAGCAAAGACAAAGGGTAGAGAAGTAACAAGTCAAGTCCTCGCCAGAAGTCATAATAATAATTATTATTTTTAATTGATAAACTAACAAATTTGACAATATTTTTATGCATATCACAAAGGGTAACAATTATTATAACTAATAATTATTAGCCTGAAATACTCATCCACATTGAAAAAAATCTCCCGATAAAAGATACATACATACCGCCGACGGGAAATAATACTATTTCTTTACTCGTTTAGTTATGGACAAAAATCATTTAGACTTGCACCAAAAACGTATTGACTTAGTTCACCAGTCTACATATTCTAGAATTCAATTATGAATGGTATCCATAATTAGTTGAGTAAAAACACTTCATTATTTACATCATGTGTGTCTTCTTATGGTTATCAAAAAATGACATGCCTAATATCTATGCATTATAATGTTTTTTTTAATAATATCGTCATGAATAATTGTTTGGCATTTTTATTCTATGAATGCCATATTGAACATAATTATTGTTATATCTCGTCTTATTTTATAATATGATATTTTGTCTTCAATGACCACAAGAATAAGCTTCACAAAATAAATGTCTTTACTAGTCATGAGCGATATTTTGTGTTATATAATTTTCTTATAAACTTTATTTCTTTTAAGAGATTGTCAAATTAATATATTAATATCAGTACGTGAATCGATTATACATAATAAATTATTAAAAAAATATATATTACAGACATTTACAGCAACATTACAGGAAATTAGGTGGTTACTATTCTTACTAAATAATTCCTTCACTAATGTAATGTAATGCTAATGCCCCGTTCTGACTGGATGAGTATTTTCGTCGAGTATCGAGTATATTAGTAACTAAACGTGTTCGAACACCACAGTTTTAGTAGAGTAGGCTAGTCAGCTCTTTAGTAGATGGAATCCATTTGGTTATATTTTTTCGGTGAGAAGAGTCCCCCTCCACACGTCCCTTCGCACTGACATCTGAAGTTCGTTCGTAAACGCAGTCAGCGCGATATATCGCCCGTTGGAGAGAAAATGCTACTCTAAAATTCTTTATTTTTGCGACTATTAATCTATTTTCGTGTCCATAGTTTATTTATTTTCATCGCACTAATTTATTTTTCCACCTCTTATAAAATAAGCATTACAATCAGCTTATTTAGCGTGTTTACTTTATTGCGTTGCAGCCCGTCGTGTCGGGACGTGCCGGTTACTAATGAACTCTACTTGACAGCAGTGACACTTTTTGGCGAGTCAAGTAGCGAGTTACTCGCCACTCGACTTACAACTTGTCAGGTCCGAACAAGGCATAATGGCTGTCGACTGTCCGTTCAATCGACCGACAGCTATCGACCGATCTTTGGTTGGGAAAAAAAATAGAGATCGCCCATAGGTTAGCTGGGCTGACGACCACCGAAGTACCGATTTGGTATCTTAATTTTTTAGTTACTAACATTGAGAAATAACGTTTTGTTTGAAGCTATACGAATGTTATTTAAAATATTCTTAACGTGCGAATAAAATAAATAAATGATTTATTTTTGAGTTAATAAAATTTAATACCTAACGTTACAATATTAGCGTTAGAACATTACATGTTCTGCGAGTGTTTATAATAATACTTTATCGTAATTAGGTTTAATCTATTTATTAATTAAGTCGAGCATCTTTTTTGTGTGGTTCGATTTCAAAGATAAGTAAAAAATATTAATAATGAATTCTCCACACAATTAAACCGGAAAGCCATTTATGACTCTGGGAAATGGGGTGAAAAAAATATTTTGTGGAATGGTCGCCTCTAGTTTAAAATTAAATTTAAATATTTTATGAAAGTGTGAATTTCTCAATCTAACGACACATAAAAAATAATGAAGTTTTATTCCAGAAAAATCTGTATTGTATTAGTTTAAATTAAAGAAAAATCATAATCTTAAAGAAAATACATCACACAATAATGTGCATGGCCCGCAGATAAATTAATTTAATGTCAATAAAATAAATTCACGTGCTATTTATATTTTTAATTCCGGTGTAAATAGTCGCTTTGTTTGGGAAAGCACGTAGACAGACCGGGTTTATAGGGTGAGGTTTTTCTAGCGCGGCGGATTCGTTTGTCCACTTACTTTTTTGCGGGCTAAATCGGAAGAGACTGGTTGAGGAAGACCTTTTGAACCCTCCAGCCGGACTAACTCGAACCATCGCCATGCGCCTTAGTGGGAGGGCTGGATTCATGCGTCCGTCACTCCTGGACACATATAACCTCAGATTCCTACCCACCCCTCACACATTTTTCCTTCCTAGAACTTCCTATCCTTCCTTACCCTAAAAACACCCTCCACACAGTATCTCCTAAGATGACAATCCCTTAAAAAAAACACATCGAATAAAATAAAATATCTGGATTATTAAATGTGTAGCCAAGATATATAATGAAATTATATTATGTAATTTGAAGTTCTCAGTTCGCAAACGAGATAATAATCAAGTTGTGTTGTTTGTTTATCTGATGTGCACACGTAAGGCAAGAGTAAATATTGTCATAATAACCGTGTGTCGTGCTGAAGAGTAATTAATTTAATTTTCTAAGCAAGATTACGGAGAAAGATTATCGTTATGACTATTTAAAAATGTATCAAAAGAAGAAAACAAAGAAATTTCTTTAGTTGGAGCAGTGGTAAATAGCTAAATTGGACAAATATGTTTCATCTGTGTGTTTGTTAAAATGCAAAAATTATATAAGTTTACTCGGACCAAACAATGCGTAGTAACGAAAATCATATGTTTAATGGAAAGAAAGTGGAATATAAACCCACTATTTAGTGTAAAAAATGACTTTAAATATCATTAAAGAAGAAGATAACACTAATAATCTAAACATTTGAAAAACATCACAATTAAGAAAAATAAAAGAGAGCAGTCGCAACTGGGACTCGAACCTAGAATCTCTTAAATGACTTTAATGACCTAAAAAATGACTCAAAATATCATTGAAGAGGAAGATAACACTAATAATCTAAACGAAAATTTGAAAGACAAGACGACTAAGAAAAATAAAAGATACCAGTCGCAACTGGGACTCGAACCTAGAATCTCTCGTCTTATCGGTAGGCTACTTCCACCTCTTATTTAAACATCATATTTGTCAATTTCGTATTTCAAATTTCAGAATTAACAATATTATCTTCTACTAATTTTTTTCCCATATTTTATTGGCAGCTACATTTTTCAGCGGTCCACGGTCCTCGTTTCTTGTGGCCCGCGTGCCTTTTCGAACTTCCCACTGGCTAAATAAAATATAAAATAATTTGGCGGTTAAGAACTTCCAACAATCTCTATTGTTTTGTAAAGATCTATGGATTGACGCACTTGATCTTATGTTTGACGAATTTTAAAGGTTTCCATTTCATAAAATACCAAAAGTTTTCCTGACTGAATTTGGTATTGCTTTGCGAATAGGTATTTTTTTAATGTTTTTAATACATCAGAATGATAAAAATCGACAGTATTTATTTGTTTGGCTTTGGGATTTGTTTAAACTTTTTGCCTGCGGTGCTTTTTTTCGCATTCTGTGATTATTTTATTTAAAAATTATCGTTTTTGAACAATTTCAAGTTGTGGATACCCTACCCCTGCGGCCCGCGAACAAAGTGAAAATGGATAGTAGACAAAGTGAATTGATAGATAAAAATAGATAGATTATCACTGGTCTAAAACGCGTAAGAAAAATTAACGAAAAACCGTTTCACGGGTATTTTTTTAAAAATTATAGTTATGTTGGTTGTTACTTTGTGCAATAATTATTTAAAAAATTCATACTAAAAAGAATTTTTTAAATTTTCTAAAACAGTCTTCCAAAAAATAATTCACTCCTATATTTTATTAATACTAGTTCTTTGATAATGTTACTTACTACACATATGAATCTTGGGTTATTTATCAACCTTCAAATATGAATCTTGGGTTATTTAGCAACCCACACTAGATAATCCTTGTAGCGCTGTAAGTTGCCCGTCAAGTACCCCGTCATTAGTGCACACATGTAACTCGGCCGTCCTGACTGACTTTGCGGCTCACCCCCGGCCCCGGCCCCTGGCCTAGGCTGAAAGCACCACGTGTAAAAGCCCAAGTGAATTAATTTGTTGGACTGCCTGCAATATGGCAGTATGTGAATGATTTTACAGGTATTAGTAACCGTAGCTTACAAATAATTCCATTCAACAATCTCAGATACAACGTTTCAGTTCGGCGAGTTGATTCATGAAATGCTTGTGAGATGGTTGTGGTTTTTTAAGAAATAGTTTCCGATGAAAATGATTTCTTTATTTCGTTCGATTGGCAAAACCTTAATGATATTATTTAAACCATGAAATCAAATTGTTCTAACTTTCAATTAAAAATTCCATCGTAATAACGATATTAAAAGACACCTAAGTGACAACAATAAAATGAGTTGTTAATGTGAGGTATTAAAGCCCCAAACAAATTATTCAAAAGTATTATATCCATCCAATCATCCTATCTAATCTAATATGCACACTGGTAATAACCAATTAGCTAAAAATTCAATCGTCAAAAACGACATAGCAACAAATACAAGGAAAATACATAAAATTTGAAATAAATCCTTATATACATCCCCCGTCAACCGTCTTTCCGCTTTCCACATGTATTATGTATAATAAACCGTAGGTTAAGGAACAATTGTACCAATCTGGAATGGCCTTAACAGGTTGAAACCGGTTACGGTCACAAATAAATAAGGTTAAAAAAAAGTTTGAAGTTTTTTTAATATATACATATTATATATCTTACTAATATTTTAAATGCGAAAGTTTGTAAGGATGTATGTGTGTTTGTTACTCTTTCATGCAAAATTTACTGAATGGATTTTAATGAAATTTTACAATTATATAGCTCATAGATCAGAATAACATATGGGCTATAATTTATAAAGCTAGCTATTTATTTTCCGTATATAAAATAATAATTATTGTTTAATAGAAAATGTCAGAATTTGAGAATGACATTTTACAAAACAATGATATTGTTAAATCAAAATTCTAGTGAATTTATTTGAAGTACTCGCCTAATACTTTGAATCGAGTCAAGAATTATAGATATTTTAAATAAATAGGTTAAGAACTTTGGTATAAACGAAATGGGACCTAGAAAAAGAAAACAGATTACTCGAAGTACTAATCCTTCGCAGACGAAGTCGCGGGCAGAAGCTAGTACAAGAATATATTACAAAACGTTCCTTTTGTTATTATAGCCTAACCTAATGTTTGATAGCTACCTAAGTTCTGAAACCTCTGTGCACCTTCTGAAAGATTCTCGTATATATAAACTTATTTGATTCTATGCGTTTAAACAGAAACATTAGCTGGTTTTATAGTTATTTCAATATAGTGTGCCCTGTGAAATAACGACACTGTTTTCCCAACGCCTGTATCTAATCGTTTGGTTTTATCCGCATGAGAATCCGTATTTACAATTGCTCGGCTGTGGACAGCGTGCATGTTACATTCCTCCAACAACTTGTCTCACGGACCCCATTTTTACTTATTCCATTCTAAAAATAAAAATAGTCTTCTTTGTAAACTAAATAGTACTTTAACCACTAAAGGTACTCTACATTGCCCAGTATACTAATTGAAAGAAATAATTATATCGCGTCAGTGGACATCTTCAATTTATCACTAAATAGATTTCTTAACAACAGATTTTGAAGTAAGAAACAGCTTTTTTAGTGGAGCAGTTCAGATATGTATAAAAAGAAATAAAAACAACTATATATTTTATAATATGCATTCCTATGTACACGAAAGCCCCTGAAAAGGGGATTAATAATGTAATTCATTAATTATTTAACGATAAAGTTTTTTTTTTACACGAGTCCCAACTGCTCTGAAGCCAACCAGGCTATGCAATCACCAATTGGAGTTTGTTGAGAGAGTTAAGGTAAGTGGGGAGGGAAAGGAGATGGGAAGAAGAAGTTGAGTAAGCACCTGGCTATTCAGATCTAGTCAACAAACTGGACTTTATAAAAAAAAATTATATGAATACCACACAACAGTCTCAACTACTCACGTCTGGAGCCAGTGAGACTAAGGCATCCCCAATTGGGGTATATTGGGAGACTGAAGGTAATGGGGTGGGGAATGAGATGGTGAAGAGGAAGGCGGGGAAGTACCTAGTAGTCAGATCTGGTCACCAAAGACGGCTAAAGCCATTTCAATCGACTGCCATAATACGGGCATTTGCCTAGCTTGGTAGTCAAAAAGCCATGTAAAATAAACCTGTAACAAAGAAAATTAATAAAGAAAATTTAAAAAAAAAAAAAATCAACGTTGCGATTCTGAATGGTGGTCTTACACCAGGGCGACACTGAGAGTATCTTCCGAAACAAGTCGCAAATATTCCTTATATTATTTTAAACGAACAAATTGTGAAAACACAAATCAATTAAATAAAAATTTATCTGCGCACCCCACAACCTTGCCCTTCGACACGGAAGCCGTGAAGTAAAGAGCAAAAGAAGAGATTGGTATTTTGAAATATGTAAATAAATTTCGAATTTAATTTAACGAAACGGTTTTTCCGATTAGGTACTAAACGGTGTTTTAGGTTTATATTCCCAAATAAATTAAGGCCTGTAGGAAAATTAGCCATCAATAAAGAAAAATAGGATATGTCATTAAAAATACAAACTATGTTATAATTCAAAGCGAAAAAAGGTTGAAAGTTATCCGTAGGTAAGCCAAAGTATTATTAATGGGAAATTCCTCATAACAAAAGTTTTTCAATTTAAGCGGGTAAATGCGCAGAAAAAACTTCGGTAAATATTTTTCAAGAATATCGTTTGGTGCACAAGCTATAACAAAGAAAGCAAATTTAAAACTTATTAAGAAAAAATAATTAAAGATGATCATAACAATTTTCCATTAGCTGTAAGAAAAAGTTTCTTCATTATGAAAATTATGTTTTATTTTCATTAAGCTAACGGTGCATATTCAAATTATTATTATCAAATTAAAGCCAAAACCTACGATGAAAATGCTGCATTCTTCTTTATGAAAATGGCTTTATATCGTTTTACACTGTTATAAAAATCAAAAAAGTTTTTCTTATAAAAAAATGTAGAATTTGGCGGAGTTTATATTACGAAATATTAATACGCGGAGACCTGTCCAAACCCGTATACCTAAGGTAGGGGGTCTACAGTTTAGTTAATTAAAATAAAATTCGGTTTATGATATTTGTTTTTATTAATGAATTTACTAAGGAACAAAACACAATAGAATCATGTCAGAAAATCTAAGTCATAAATATATGAAAAAATAATACAAAACCTCTAATATTTCCGATTTTGCATCGTGGGATGGGTAAAACCGTATACCGTATATAGTATTGCCCCGGAAAAAAACTAGCAATGGTTGTATTGTAATTTGTGCAACTCCTCCGGTCCCCAACATGTGCAAACTTCGTGAGCCCGTTGCTTATACAATACCTTGTAGCTTGTACCATATTCTCCAAGACAATATAAGCCAAATTCTTTTTCGTTCTACTTGCTCGGCTTAAGGGATTCTCGTGCGTTTTTTTTATGGGCTGATCTACACTGACCTTAGGTGGTCTTTACTTGTTTTGAAAAATAAAGTTGAGTAGTTATTCATTTTAATATGGAGACGAAGTAATTTTATTGTCGGTTTTACCCCATACGGTTGTGCCCCGAGAAACTTGTATATATTTTTTTTTCACAAATGTAAAAAAAGTTATAAAAATCACCCAAAAAATTTACGTAATAAAAGTTAAAATATACATAGGTAGTTATAGTAATTGACATTTTACTAAGCTGGAAATTATTTTAAAAAACGTAAAAATTACATCAGGACATCGAAAAACTTAAAACATGTGGTACCTCGTCAGTGGGCAGACATGTACCGACAAGTTTCTGCTGAGTTGCGTTGGTTTTGAAGGCGTACACGGGGCGGAGTATGTGGCGGCAATATTTTAAGTAATAAAGCTTTTTTAGAAAAATACTGTTTTACCCTGGTATACGGTTTTGTACAGGTCTCCCCTACTAGTAACATTATTAGTACTTTTCAGCTCAAACATTATGTTTCATGGTTATTGCTTCTAACGCGTCTAATAGATTGAGGCCTCCGTACGCTTTGATGTATAAAAAATACTTTCATCGTCAACTTAAATTTTCAATCAATTTTATCACTGAAACCTTAAAAAAACATTTATGTGTATTTGTATTAAATATCGTATCACTTATGCATGCAGCAGCACGTACCCGAAGGATTTTACCCAGCTATTTCTGGTCATATTTGGAGTAAAAAATTTACATTATATAATATTTTTTTCAATTAAATAGAAAAAAAATCATCACACGTCGCAACCGAGTAGTTGGGTGCGTCACATCTACGTATATTAATCCAAATATGCTCAAGTAAGCTGATTAAAATCTAGCCATTACACCCTGTATAGAAAAGGAATAATACGTTTTTTTTATACATGGTGTCCGGAAACTAGTGTTACAAGCAAAACACTGCCGAGTCTACATCACATTTGTGATTTGAACTTTCGGTTTCAAATAAATCTAATTCGAAATCTAAATTATACTATCAGCTGTTTATTTTTGTTAAAGTGCCTCCAAGCGGTCCGGAAACAGTTCCTAAACCATCAAGTTAACCAAAAAGATAGAAGAAAGTTTTAAAAAACCTTCAAATCTGAAAATAAAAATTCATTATTTTATGTCCTCCATGCGATGTAGATTTCCCAATGTTCCGGTGTACCACTATTTTGCGAACACGGTGTATAATTCTTTACATCTTCCACTAATTATTTTTATCATTTAATTTACAGTGTAAAGACCACGTACCAATATATACCAGTATATTTTTGCACCCTTCTCCCATTCTAGTTTATTAATTAATAATTTAACAAGGTTCTCCGTACTTGTCGACCGCGACAGTCCTGGGGAATGAAAACTTTATGTAGGACCCTTTTCAAACATCACTACCCAGATCAGGAGTTACCAACATGGTGTAAAGCAATAAAACTTTTTTCCTGTAGACAAGCTTGATCATAATGAAATAATAAATTTTATTACCAGATACTAGAATTTATATCACTCAATTTAATGATATTTCACATCAAGAGTCTACGCTTTTTGCTAGTGACAGACTCAGCTATAAAATCTGCAGCGTTAGGTGGCTTGGCATATTTCGGCATATCGCTCGCTGTATGCAGACCCATCACTCTTTAACTTAAGTAATAACGATTTTGTGAAGACGAGTTTTCAACCGATTCAAATTACTTCCTTATACGTTACAATCAAACGTGTTGGAGTTTTTAGAAGGGTAAACAGAATTTTAATTTTAATGGGGATTTTTATACGAGAGGTAAGATTCTCAACTAGCAATCCAAAGGTCGCGGATTAAAATCCCGGCGTGCACAAATAAATTTTATTCGATATTTCTTTGTAATTCCACAATTAAATAATTAAAAAAATTATGTAATACATTTGTGGCACGTTCCAGAGTGAAAGATACTCTCGGAATCGCTCTGAGGTAAGAGCACCATCCATCATTGCTTGAAATGTTTTTAGCTGTATTTGGTAATCAGTTCTGAATAGCCAGGTACTTCCCTACATTCCTCTTTCCCATCTCCATCCCCTTCCATCTTCAGCCTCATAACATACCCCAAATGAGGAGGCCATGGCCTCACTGGCTCCGGACGGCAGCAGTTGGCACTCTTGTGCGGTATTCACATAAAAAAAAAGATAATTTATTAAAGCTTATCTTATAAATCTGGTTAGACCGGTCAGTGGTTGAGTGGGCATAGCGTTTGGTTCCCACCCAGGCGTTCCGTGTTCGATTCCTCGGTTGGCTAAGTCCTCCATCACAACACAAGCAACATCTTCCGCTTAGTGTGGTGGTAGTAGGAGATTTTCAAATGTTGTTGGGTTATTCGTAACCCGGGAATGTTTGGCATTCTTTAAAAAAAAACAAAAAAATCTCATTGTAATATTTCTTAATCATTGACGAAGATAATATCAACCACTCTTACACAGAAAATAAATCCCAGTCGCGTTCGTAGCTTTTTATTTTCAGTGTTTAATTTTTTCATTGAGAGATTTTGATATTTTATTTTCGTTTTTTTTTAAATAAGTAAAACATACAACGAATTTGCACTCCCATGAGTTATCAAAACTCATTAAGGGATCGCCAATTGGTACTTTTGAAAAGTTAAACCCTACCCAACCCAATATGCAGACACAATATATGAAGAAAAATTTACAAAACATTTCACAGAAGCAACATACAGACCCAACATATGAAGAATCACTTTACAGATATTTCACAGAAACATGTCTTATAAGATTTTATGAATTATTATAACCAAAATCAAATGATTGGTTCAACCAATCATTTGATTTATGTACTTTTGGTATCAAAAAGTTAAAATAGAGTATCCTCCATGATGGTCTATAGAAATGCATAAAAAAAAAAATAACATCAGGAAAATACAATAAAGGGTACGGGCTCAAAAAATATATACAGACCTAATACAAGATGTTTACATACAAATACATGATAAGATTTTAAAAAGATATAAACTTCGCCCATCATATCTGGATGGATGTATCATATTGGTACTTGGAGATAATCAGGACAGTTATCAGAACAGGGTTTGTATCTACTTATGACTCGTTTTCCAAATAACATTGGAAAAAATAGGTTGATAATAATAACGTTGATGATTAAAAATGATAAACGAACATTTAAAAAACAACGAAGTTGATTTCATCGTTCTAGAATCTTATTATATATGTAGATAGGTTAGACTCCTCACAAAAATAAAATAAATCTGTTACAAGTAAACATTTTTTACAACAAATTTGTTTGTTTAGAAATGTGTGTTGTTCTGAAGATACTAACAAGGCTATTAAAAAAAAAATTGCTGTATTTAGCCAAAATTCCAGTTGAATGCGACGCAATGCCACAATTCGTATAAATTGAGAAATTTATACAAAAACTCATACAGAGAATCTAATATATTAATTTAGATGTATGTATGTGAGTTTCAAATAGGACGCAATATGGAATACTTCAACATGACCTCCGAGGTAATGGAGGCCAAAAAAATATACTAAGCTTACAAGAATTCACAACCTCTAAACCTTACTCCATATCTTTTATAACAGAACAGACAATCGAATCGAACAAGACCGGGTATATGTCAGCTAGTAAGTCTATAAGTTCCACAATTTATTATTTGATTAAATAATAAAATTAATTTAAATGCCTTTCATTTCATTCATTTAACTTAGCGAAATGATATTTTCTCATATTTGTAAATATTTGTGTCCTAGTCCTTGCGTTTAAAGTCCCTGCCAAAATTCTATAGTGGAGTCGTCCTTTAGAGTCTCCAGTTCAATAGAGCCTCTCGGCGAAGTGACGCGCCATCCAGAGGTAAAATCGGTAAAACGTGGCCGAAAGTATTTTTAATAATTCCACCAATAACGCCCTAGGTAGTCAATGTATCAGAAATGAAAACGTTCCCGAAAAATTAACTGCCACCCCACTAAATCGTCTTACCACTCACTTACTTTATTAGCCAAAACTTGTCTGTTTCGGAAGCCTGACATGCATTTTTCTAACGCAGACAAAATATTTGTGACTTTCTTTTACAAATTGAGAAAAACTTTTTTCACCGTCACACAGGAGTATTTCGTAATTTTTTTTTTGGATTTTTTCATATTTTAAAATTTTCTTTTAAAATAGCTATTTAAAAAAAAATCTAAATAATCATTTCGAATTAATGCAATGTTTTACTGATTTGGCCCCTGTGCGCGCATTGCGCCTGGTGGCTGGTAGTTCAGGTACGCTTTACTCCTCTTTACAACCCATTAATTAGACAGCTCTTTGTAAAAGAAAGTCGATGTGACATTCATGGAAGCCTCCATTGCCCGCTGGATTATATTCACTTTCAAATTAGGTGCAAAGTTAACCCTTTCAATTAGGTTTCGTTTTTATTAACGTACAGAAAATAATATTCTTTTCAGATCTTGTAGTTTTATATAAACCATAAAATATTAACTCTAGGTATTAAACCTAGTATTGGTATAAAGCGTTATTAAAGCAGTGCGAAGAAACTTGCCAACAGAGGCGACTAAATTACTAGTCAATTCGTATGTTGTTTCACGCCTAGATTATTGCAACGGAATATATGCAAGTCTCCCAAAATATCAAATCAACCAATTACAATCCGTTTTCAACGCTGCGGCGAGACTTATCACCGGCGTATCTAAATATTCCCATATTTCAGAGCATCTCAAAAATCTTTACTGGCTCAAATGTCCTGAAAGAATCCAGTTCAAGCTCTGCTGGATGGTATTTATGTCCTTTAATGGAATGGCTCCTGCTTACTTATCGGAAATGTGTATTCCAGAAAACTCCAATTCCCGACAGTCAACTCTTAGGTCAGCGGCGTCATCAGCAATCAGAAGGTTGAAGGAACCAAAGCGAACACCAAATACTAAGTTCGGTGAGCGTGCTTTCGGAGTGTCGGGACCTAAAGCCTGGAATGGACTGCCGCATGACTTAAGAATGATCACAGACTCGGCGAAATTCATAGCTTAAACTTAAAACTTAACTTAAAACTCACCTTTTTAGACAGCCGTACCCATAAAGCCAAAAACAAAAACCTTTACTTTCACCTTCTCAGCCCGCGATATAGTGTAGATAACTAATTGCATAAAAATGTTAACAAATTCTTAATGGTGAGTTATTTGTACATCTAATTTCATTCAAATTCTCCAGTCCTAATGAATCTTGAATTCTCAAGTCTTTCTAAATAACTTCAATTTATTCACTCCATTTTTGGCAGTAATCTTTTTATAAATGTAATACGAAAAGTGATGATGTAGCAAATGTAAAATTATGCAATGTCCAATGTTTTAATATAGCGTCCTCCGCGTGCATAGTTGTATCTCCTCCAAGCATAAAAATTTCTGTATCTATTTGTAAATAATAATTCTAGGTAGAGCCTAAGAAGTCATAATAAAATGTACAGCGCCCTTGGGGTGATTTCTCACAAAAACGGCGCTTTACAAATTATTATTAAATGTTTTGCAAAACTTGTCGCCCAGTTGTATATGATTTCACACATAATCTTAAATCACAAAGTCATTGCTTTCCACTACGAATAAAATCTTGTTTATATAAGTTGTGACTAAAAAATCTGTTAAAATATTAGAAATTAGGAATACCTATTATGTACAAAGAAAGAAGACTTCGAAACTCACCACTTCCATTTGTTGACTTTCTCTGTGGCCCTGATAGGCTCCAATTTGTGAAACATCTGTAACTGGATACTTTAGTACGGATCTGAAAGAAAAAAAAGATAGCATTATTTACCCAATCCGACAATAATCAGAAATTTATTTAATTCGGATAGTAATGGGTGAAATGAGAAAATAAAATAAGCTGGATCGATCGAATTGATAAAGATCTAGTTTAGGCTTCTGTGTGAGAGCGCAGTCTATCAATACTGCCACATATGACTTTATCTAAACCACCGTTCATGCGCCTCGGGATCTCATTTCTACGCCCTTCTTTCTCGGTTCTCTTCCTCACTACCTTACATCAGGGTTGGAATCAACTCTCCACTGTTAACTGCTTGAATCGTACCCTATAACAATTGGTTTATTACCGACGACCGCATTCAGTCCTCCAAATTGAATTCTCTGCATCCAACTGAGAGTACCTACTTTACACGGAGAAAAATGTTATTCGAAAAAACGATCATTTTTATAGTAAAAATGGGACTGAAGTTCATACGAACAAATTAACAGTGTTTCAATGTTTATTCTTACATGTTCCCAATTTAATTTGTATGTTAAGAACTTCAGTCCCGTTTTTAACCGTTTTTACTATTAAAATGATCGTTTTTTCGAATAACGTTTTTCACCGTGTATATTAAGGTGATACTTAAAAGCATTAAAAATCTACTTTTTCACAGATGGAGCTAATTTTAGTATTTTATGAAAAAACACTTTTACAAGTTATTTTTAAAATATTAAGATGAATTAATTTTCATACAAATACTCAATATTGTATCGGTGATTCAATCCATTCAATAAGGTATTTGTATGCCTTTCTTAAAACAATTGAGTTTTTTGTATGGACAAAACCATTTATTTGTATTCATTTATGTACGGGCGCAAACAAACAATTCATTTTAATATAATTAAAGCATAACTTGCGAAACTGTTTTTTCTTAAAATAATTAAACTTGCGCCATCTATGAAAGATCAGAATATGAAATCTAGATTAACGGAAAATAAGTCATAATCAGCTCATGTATCTAATTATATGTCAGTATTGATATTAGAAATTTATAAAACACGATCATAAAATTTAGTTTTATAGTGTTTGCGTTAATTTAGTGTTTTTATTGTTTGCCATTTTTTAGGCAAATGTTATTTTTTTTACGTTAACCCAACACAGGAGGCCTTCAGGAAAATAATTTTACTCAAGGCCTATGTTACCTTTGGGAATGATGTGTGGAGGGTGGTTTCAAGGAAAGGAAGGAAGGGAAGTTCCTGGAAGGAAAAAGTTATAAGTGGTGGGTGAATATGAATCCATCCCACTCGCTGCGGTGCAAAGACGATGGGTCGATAGAGACCAACTGGAAAAGTCGGAGGGTCTCCCGATCAGGTCCGCCACGCAGCCGGAAGACGCAACCAAGATATGAAGGCTCTTCACCCGATAAACCCATGCACCCCTGCTAACTCACCAAACTTAGCGAACCACTTGGGTTGACGTATGGCAGAGGTCTTGGTTATCCAATAAATGGTTCCCCGGGCGGAGCGCTCACGGAGAAAAATGTTATTCTAAAATATGATCATTTTATTCGTACAAACGGGACTGAAGTTCTTACGAACAAATTAACTGGATTTCAATGTTTATTGGCGGGAACATGTAAGAATAATTAGTTGGTATACGTAATTTCGTGCGTATACCAACAAATTATTCTTACATTTTCCCGCCAATAAACATTGAAACACTGTTAATTTGTTCGTAAGAACTTCAGTCCCATTTATTACCGTTTTTACAAATAAAATGATCGCATTTTAGAAAAACATTTTTCTCCGTGCGGTACTCATACCTGCTTCCTAAATTGAATGGAATAAGCTCTTATGCACTGGAGCGACAGAGCATTTAAAATATTTTTTCTCGGATTGCTAAAGGAAATTTTCCCGTCCACATTAACAAAATCATACCTTCGAATTTGAATATGGAGACATACAAACTGATTATAGTTCTATGTAGCCAATGAATTCCCCTGTCTTTTGTTTATTATTACATATTTGTAGGATTTATAAAAAATATATAATTAAATCTTTAACCTTAAAACATTTTAAAGAATCTAGAGAATATTTATTTTGTTATATTTTGAATGTACAATATGTTATATAGTCGTTTTGATAAAAAAAATATTTTGGCAACAAAGCAATCCGAGGTTTTGGAAATAGTGCCATAATGTGGCAAAAAGCGCTCGAGTGGATAAAAGACAATTTGAGTGACACCATTTTAAAATGATATCCGCGGGCAATAAAACAAATTAAAACTTATCAACCTTCAATACTCTTCGAACTCATATTATATTTAAAACATGAAAATTCAATTTACCGCCTTAAAACTTTTATAAATATGCTGCTTTCATAAATTACAATTAGCCCAACTTTATACTTGATTATTGATACGAAATTATTAATCTTTCATCAGGTTGGTAATCGCCCTCTCCCGGCCATTGTTGAAAAATAAAACACCACCCTTACAAACAAATCACAACACAGGATAATTAATCAAAAGATTTTTCGTTTGAGACACGCGAGCGAAATCAAAATGGTGTAAGTATTTTATTCCGAGAGCGAACCGCGATAACTAAGACCTCAATGTCAAAAGCTCCAAGATATTTATTTTATTTCTTTGCCATTAATGTTGCTTTATGGTTTAAGAGGGGATATTAAAGCATTGCAATAACGATTGCATGGGTGCAGTCATCTCTAAAATACGGAAAACTCTGTGATGATTGTTTCTGCATGATAAATATAATTTTTATTTAGGTTTAATTTTTGGTATAGGTACACATAAGATTGAAAAAATTTTAACTGAAAAAATAGCAAATGTAATGAAAAATGAAACAAGAGTAGGTACCATTGAGCTAATTATGATCAAAAGTGTTTTTGCCAGGTCTATTTATTCGGTTTTCAGAACAACTCATATAGGTCTGTGTTAGTACGTCTGTGGTCGAGTGGTAAGACGCTTGACTCCCAATCGTAAGGTCGCGGGTTCAAACCCGGCGTGTGCAAATAAATTTTATTTGATTAATTTGTGTTATTTCACAAACAATTAATGAACATAATCTATACTATATTTGCGGCACGTACCAGATTGGAAGATACTCTCAGTATCGCTCTGGTGTACGACCACCATTCAGAATTGAAACGTTGCTTAATAATGGATTTAGCCGTATTTAGTGACTAGATCTGAATAGCCAGGTACTTCTCTACCTTCCACTTTCCCATCTCCTTCCCTTCCCCACTTACCTTCAGCCTCACAACATACCCCAATTGGGGATGCCATCGTGTCACTGGATCCAGACGGGAGCAGTTAAGAGTCTTGTGAGGTATTCTCTATATATATATATAAAGGTCTCATAAAAATCGTTGTGTCTCCTTAACCACCATCGTTAAAAAAATAGAAAGAGAAAACACCACGATTTACATTAAAATCTAAAAGTAAACCGCAAAATAAATATGAGTTAATTAATTTAATTAATAACTTCTTTACAAATCCATAGTTTCCGACCGCAATTTGAAAAAAAATTATGATACTTTGAGTATTTTTTATTCAGTACTTTTATTTGAAACAACAAAAAAGTGAGTTGACGTACAATACTTTTTGTAAAAAAATAAGTATGTTTTTTCTTTGAGAATAATTTAAGTTAGAAAAAACGCAAGGTTAAACTTTTTACGTTTGCAGTCTAAAATTTAATATTTTTAAAAGTATTTGTTTATTTTGGGTTATAAAATTTGAAAGCGTTTCTACCGTTTCAAAACAGTTTTTAGTTTTTAGATATATTCGGAAATATTCCATTTATTTGGATTTTATTGCAAAACGGATATATTTTGACCCTCTGACAAAACACGGTCGAGGCCTATGGGGTAACAAAGTACAACAACGAATAAACCATTTAGATGACCCGTAGACCCCAAACTGAGCAGCTTCAGGGCGTACCTTAAAATAATAACAGTCTGGTACGAGAACCTTTAGTAGAAATAATTGTTCATCAAGCGTGGGTCTGTCATAAGGTCATCATAACATATTAAATGTTTTCATTTGATTTTGACTTCCAAAGTGACCTTTAACCACGCTTTGTTCATTCGACCAAGACTTTAGTTTAGTTTCTGATGGCAACAAATTTCGCAGTACCTTGCATATTATTAATAAAATTCACGGTTATAAATTCGTGGTTCAATGTAGTTGTAGGTATAGCCTTTGCAACAAATAGTAAGTTAACAGGTTTCACAATTGATTAAAGTCCCATCGAATCGAACCTGCGGATATGTAATGGAATAATGAGTAAAATTACATGTTATTCTTGTAAAATCATATCAGAATAATAATTAACTGGGGATCTTATATATCGAACCATATTGCCCAAAAACTGATTCTTAAAGTTATGTTTAAGAACAAATTTAGATATCCAACTCATTTACTTTTTAAGGAGGGTAATGTAATGAATGTAAAACAGTTATATATTACACAAACGCTTTGTAGATTTTTAATAATATTAATATTGCAGAAAGAACACAGCATATTCGTACTATGAGAATTGGCTCTGGTCTGAACTTTATTTCAATTAAAAGTAAATCTTCTTTTGGTCAAAAAATATATTTTTATCAGGCTCCACTCTTATTTAATAGCCTTCCAGAATATGTAAAGTCATCTAACTCCTTGTACACTTAAAATCTTAAATTATTTTTGTTTGCCGAGGATTGCCAATTATTTTTTTCATCTATGTCTTTCACAATTTAAAAGTATATTCTATTTTCTAAATCATTTTTTCATCTTTGTTCTGGTAAATTAATAACATAATATATTATATACATATATTTTTTATTCTATCTTAGTCCTTCAAAATTCAAATCAACTATGGTCACACAACAATAATGCACATTGTAATGTGTCAAACGCCTTTAGCTTACCCCATTATCTGCGTAACAATATTGTTCTTTGAAGAATCATGTTTATTTTACCTATATTATTTTGTGTTTTTTTAAGTAGGTGTGATTTTTTAAATTTCCTTTTGTGTTATTTTTGTTACTTTAAGTAAATAATTGTTAACCTCAACACAGGCCTGTCCCAATATAGAGGTTAAAAATTGTATTGTAAACTGTTTTACCTAAAATGTGAAGAAACAATAAATAAATTAATTAATTAACGAATAACTCAATGGATTCTAATCAAAAAGGTATTATCTAAAGTAGGTAAGTATCGGAATGTACAATCTAGAAGTACGTAGGCAGTAGTTACTTAAAAACTATTATTTTAAACAATTTAAGAAAGGATCACCGAACAGACAAAGAGCGTTAAAGAATTGAAATATTCACAACTTACACTTGAAAAGTTTTTGTGTTCAGCGATTGGAACCAAAAATACTAATTAGGTAATTTGTACCGGACACCCTATCGTATTGCCTCATCAGTTCTGAACAAAAAAACAGGACTGCTACTGTTCACAGTTCACACAACTACTATCTCGGGACTCAGGATGGGATATCGAATTACCCTTTTTTAAACATATTCCTTTTCCACGATTGCCGTATGCCGTCGTGTGAAACGATTAAAAAACAAATCTATAATAATGGATCTATAATACGGACACATAATAATACGTTCAGTTCATTTATACGGGTAGCGCAAAAGTTGTCACCTAATGTTTTTTGGTTGTAATTTTTTTTAAATTAAAATTTTTGATTCTGCTTGTGGATTGTGTTTATTTGATGTCTTAATTTTTTTCCATTAATCGAAAAAATGATATCGGTCATGTAGCCGCGGCCAAAATTATGACCGTACGGGTCCGATTTATGGAATTTTACATCACCCTTCCGGCGATAGGTTCTCGCATTCTTGACAAATATTCTCTTTGAGGGCTTCAAGACTTTAAGGCTTGTTTAACACCACGAAAAGAAGTCTGGAACGGTTAAATCGGGCGATCTTGCCCAGTAGTGCAAATCAACAACGAGAGTTTTGGTGATTTGCACTGGTCGGTATCAATCAAAGAAACATTTTTTCCGCGTTTTTGAGGGGTATATAGCAAATCACGTCTTACTGTGGCATATTTTGTATATGTTTACTTTACAAATATTTAAGCAGAACTGACATTTACCGCCATTTGCAAAAATTATAGCATCTTCCAATAGAGTGATGACTTTTGCGCCACCTTGTTTTATTTGAGTGTCTGCCTAGTTATCTGGGTAATGGGTAAAAAAAAAGATATTTTTAAATATACCCCTGGCAAAAAGTTTACGAAATAAAAAAAACTATCTGAAAACGGCATGCACATGTTTTTTTTATTTGGGTTTACGCGGTTTTTGTTTCTACTGAAAAAAAATATCCAAATTTAGTTAGACGCTGAATGAAATGAATTAAAACGACGACAAACGAAAATGTAAGTTTTAGAATTTGTTCTGTTGTGAATTGTTTGATTTTTGTTAGAAAACATATTAACGTTTTTTTTTATTTCTCTTAAATTAAGCGTTACTTTATAAATATTTAAAAGAAAAAAAATAACATCTGGATTTTCACTGTATTGAATTAATAAATAAAATCCAACACTCCTAAATAAATAAATGTACAAAAGGCAAGAATATTTCAAAGTATCTTGGAAGATGTTGCGGTACCTACAACAAATAATAAAAAAGTAACCGTTCACAAGTTAAAACCCAAAAAACTATGTTTTAAGATACTTTTTTGCGTAAATGATAAATTTAAGCTATTTTCAATTTTATTTTAATTTTTGCATTAATGAGAAATATTTTTTTTTCTTCAGAGCTTACATGGGAAATGCCGTGTAGAGGGTTTTTTGGGGAAAGAAAAGAGAGGAAGTTCAAAACTTAACCAACGTGGGCAAATGTATTCGCCGCCAAGACCTAGACAAACCTCACCCCATAAACCCGGGCACCCCTGCTAAGCTTCCGGACGTAGCGATTGGGGTGACCTATATGGCAGGGGTTAGTCGGCGGTACTTTTTTCTCAAATCTCACATAGATTATATTTTATCTTCAAGTTCAAGAATAATGTGCATCAGGTAAAAGATCATTCATCCGAATTAGTTTCGTCCTGACCCCGGCTGACTGCACAAAGTTCCACTGATGGCCTCATTTCCGCCAAGGCATTCATTACCAAATATCAGTAATAATCCTAATACTGTCTGCGCGTGAGACTAACAAATGACCCATTATTAGGGATACTTTAATACAATGACTCCCTTCACAAAGATGTAATATCTTAATGATTCCTTTCACGGAGAACTAATGTCTTAATAACTCAACTGATGTTTCAATAGGCCCGGGACTACTACTGTTTGTTTTTCCCTCCAGACAAGTTATGTCATCGGCTCGGTGATATGATATTACAGTAGACGAGTTTTGGGTTTCACAGTGACTTCTTGTGGATACATTATGTCAAGTATGAAGCACCACGGCATGTCTTCGTAATATTATAATGAACCCTTTCTTTAATACTAAAATTGCTTCAAGGAGTAGTTCTTTTGGGGATTTTACGTAACAACATAAAAACTGTAACGACTATTCGTATGTTGTTAGACTCATACCAAAAAATATAATTACTATAAGTAGCCGTTGAAATGGCATTCGCCATAAAATTTCGCTGTTTATATTAAAATGAATTCAAATGACATAGCTAAATCCCATATTTGATGAAAAGTGAATACATATATTTTGTAGGTTTGTATACTGAAATAGATTTTTACTTGTAATTTCCGTCTAATAGAATTATAAAATAGCATCTTCCTCAGAAAATACGAAAAACTCAGGATTCTTCGGAATGTATTTTTTTAATTGTGCCCTTCTATGAGTTCCCAGTAAGATGTCAAAATCAAAAGTCAAAAACTAAAAAAAAAGTCAAAACAAAAGTCAGAAACCAAAAAAAAATTTACAGCGGAGGGAAGAGTTTAAGACATTATGTCATTGTATATCTATATGGGACGTGTGGGATTGCACTATCCTCCCCACATCCTGGAATAAAACATTTTTTTATTCATATTTTAATGCACCAGACTTTTACACACTTTTCCATAAAAATTATCATCTAGTAAATCCACGCTATGCAAGTGTATTATATAAGTATTATGAATACAAAACAATACAAGAACAACATGTTAACCTACCCGACTATTAAATGGGAAAATAATTCACAGAGGGTTCGGCTTGGTGGAACTCCTAAATTGACCGATAAATCCTACTGATCCCTCAATATAAATATTTAAAAAATCTTTCGTCCTATAAATCCTACATGTATTTAAAATGACTGATTTTTGCATTTTTATATACAAATTCTTTGACAAAATGCCTAAATTTTTAATGAGAGAGCTAGGTTTAATGCCAGTAGCCGAAATAACAAATGGTAATATTTTATTATAAATAATAAGAGATCTGGAATAAACAATAAAAAAAAATAAAAAAATTATTATTATTATTATTGTATTTTTTATGGAGAAAGGGATGGTTAGGTAACGGAAGAATGCCCGCATTTGTATAATTTAGTACTAATTACATTATTTAAATTCGAGGAATTCGTACATTCGTATTCGTACTTTTTTATACAACCAACCGGTGAAAAAATGCACAGAAAATAAATATTATTGCAAATAACGAAATAAAATACCTAATTACATCTATTTGGCTAATAGCAGCCCAAATTCGATTATAAATACTTGACCTACATAGGTATATATACATATACATAGGTCTACTTTATTTCAGGAACTAAAAATGTATCGTTTTTTTCACAAAACAAAATCATAAAACATAGAAAAAATGTTTCCTGCAATAAACAAGGGAAAATTTTAATTGTTCTATGTATACGTTTTGGGGGCTACTATAATATCTAGTACAGGAAACATACGAAGACCTGCAACTTTGTATTATTTCAGAGTGCCATAACATAAGAGACCCTCCAGCACAACATGAGGTCGTAAAATAGCAAATTGGGGACGTTCAATACATTTCAGTATACATTTTATCTTAAAATACATTTTCAAATACATTGTCCCTATTATTTAATGATCTCAAGAGTCAGTGCATCAAAACAATAGGATCTTACTTATCCCACTCTACTATTTCATTGGAACGGAAATAACATTGGGTTGTAAAAGTTCAATTTATTTTAGCTATTTTAAGAATAAATGCTATTTACATAAACGACGGTTGTAGGTAGGTACCAACTGTTCACAAAAGAAACCGTCGAAATGTAAAATGAGCCGCCAATTTGATATAATGTTTTAAGCCCTAGGCTATTTAAAATTAAAATTAATTTTTACGTACCTACTAGTAGAATTTTTTAAACATTTTTGTAAGTGTGTTATTGTTTTATGATAACATTATGAAGGTGCGATGTAAGCAAACTTCAAGTTGCGCAGTCGTGAGAGTTTTTTTTATAGAGCAGAGACGGTTTACGTAAATATTGTCCCTGTCAGCACTCAGACTATAGGCCCATTGTGCTATCTCCTAATATACCTTATTCCTTTAACAGTGACCTAGTCCCTTGTGTAAAGTTCACCAGGGTTGTCATTGGATATGATATGAATCTATGTCTTCTGATTCCACAAAGTGCCTTGGACGTTACTACTTACTACTCTAGTAACTGTGTGCCTATACAAAAAATATTAAATAACTTATTTTTTAGTTCGTTCGTTTCTGTTTGAAATTTAAAAAATACTAATTTCTGTTGTGTACTTAAAAGTCTGGTTCCATGAACTCAAGGTGAAACTGGAATTTGTTTTCAATTTAAGAGTTAGGCGCCCCGCTGACGAGGCAACTGAAAACCAACTAAAACCAGCTGTTTTCTCTGTCTTGATTGGTCAAAAAGCTTGTTTAACCATAGACGAAGAACAATCAGCTGATAGCTGGCAACTAGCACCGGCCGCCCGGGGCAATCAGCAGTGACAGTCGCGAGTCACCGCTTGCGTTACAATTGACAACGGGGTTTTGTGTGATTGTGAAGTGTGCGGGCCATCACATTGTCATACAAAGACGGTTTGCAGTTGAGAGTTTTCAGTTGCCTCAGTGGGCCCGTCGCCTTAGAGTTAATTTCAACATTGGAACTGTTTATGTAAACAATTTCAGACCAGCGATAAAGTACCTACCTACATTATAAAATTTTAATAGAAATATTTTTTAAGTTCTTATTAAATTTAAAATATAATATCATTTTTCACGGTAGTGCGATGTAAGAATTAACTAAAAACTTTATCATGACCATAATACCTGTATTTCCTGTGATTTCCATTTATGATCATTTGATATTTGTGTATTTTTTCCTAAATTCTAGGTAAAGTATGCTGCTAAAATATAAGAAAACTTCGGTCTACCATTTACCAAAGTCATTGAACAAATTCTTGACAGAACATGAAAACTATTGTAATGCTTGTATTAAGCTACCTTCCTACAAGTTACTGGTACCTAATCTGAATCAGGGATTCACACCAAGTCCACATAACACTAAATCAAGCAAGAACAACTGTTGTGTCAACTGATCCTCGCCTTATAGAGAAACACTATTATGCCGGAGCAGTAGAAAAGGTCGTGACCCGAACGCAGTATCATTGCAGTTAATGTTTCAATAAAGCTCCAGAGGAAGCCCTAGACATGATTGCTATGGCCAGAGGGCGGTGACTAAGATTGGATGTCTTATTTAGGGACACAATAACAACTGTTTCAACCTTTAGCCATTTGTATTTTGAGAATGAGATAATTGATTGTAATATAAACATCTTTGTACTAACTGGGCGTATGCAAGCGATCCGTGCAACTTTGTAGATTAGTGGGGGTTCATTAATTAAACAAAGTAAATGAATTATAAGCAATATAATGGCAAACGATGCTCCATTCACAGATATAGGTACTTATTTCAATACTGATTTAGAACAGATTCTGACCGGAGTTCGGTGATTTTGCCGACTTGTTTTTGCCTCTATTGAGCGCTGTGATTGATTAGAAAAACAAGTTAGTAGCTTTTTGATCTTCACCGTCAAATAACACTTTGGAAGATACATTAATGAAGGACGCAGGAATGGATCAGTACTTAATTGAAGGTGAAGGAGGAAACCATATATGTTTCCTTATAACGCAGTTAGGAAAATGATGGGGTCCCCTCCAATGCAGTACTTAATTGAAGTATCATTGTATCCTAACTAAAAATCACTACATTTAATGAAAGATAGATCTCTTTATTCAGACACGCTCCACCTACTTTTAAATTCATTTCCACTGTTTCATACTCTTCTAATATTCAATTCCTGATCTTCCATTCTCAAATAGTTTATTTATTTGGTTATTGTAGGGTCCTGGATAAGTAGGTTCAGTGGTTTAGAGATAGATGGCAGTAGGCATAAAGCCTACGCCAGTTTCCGTCAGATGGCTGGAGTTAAGGGGTAGTTCTAACAGTTATTAAAACCGGTAACACAGAGCTCTGCCGAGCAGATTTTACCGCTAGCCAGTTGTGAAGATAGTAGCTTAAGCTCATTACCAATATTATTGTAATCACACGAATGAACAGTTTTGTATCAAGAACCTTTGATATTATTGAGAAGACCCAACATAATGTTTGCATGTGAATAAGGCAAATGTTACAGTTATGATATGTATCCGTGGGACGTCTTCCACTTGGGTGTCGGGTGACGTCTATATTCACCCGGCCCCCTAGCATACTCGATCGATAAGGATCGGTAGGATAATTGTCGGTAAATTCTCATCGTTTTCTAGGACAACTCAGATCGCTAACATCCAAACAACAGTTGATATCGATTATATTAAGGACACTTAGTCATTGTGAACTGTCACCTATTCGTTTGCGATCAGCAGTTGTTCTAGGGAACGATGAGAAGTTACCGACAATTATCCTACCGATCCTTATTGATCAAGTATGCTAGGAGGCCGGGCACTCTTTTCTCCGTCCATCCGCTCTACTTATTCTAACCATCTAGCATACCTTTCTTAATATTTTCCACAACACACATCGTTATCATTACTTTCGAATCTCGACATTCTTAATACGCTCATACATACTTTTACCACAAAAACGTTCAGAGTACACATTTCTACTGTACTCAATGCGACCACTGACTTAAAAATACCTCTATCCACTCCTAAATCCTTAATGAAACTTTATTAATTATATCGCAAAAATAAGCGACGTTTGCAAATGCTCATATTTATTTAAGTTTAGATATGATATTTGTATAATGTCAGTTGAATAGGCTAAAATATTGTTTTCAATGCAACCTCGTTACCGACTCATTACTCCGAGGTCAGCCAGCCAGGTAAATACTTACTGACGGGCGTCCCCTTGCACAAGTTTCCCTTATCGTTTTGTAAATTTTGAATTTGTAAATATAAATAGCGGGTCCCCTCCGTATTATTTTCACGCACGCATTGGAATACGTCAACGGCAGAAGTAGTTAGCGACAGTGGCACAGTGGTACAGTGATTAATGTCCCACTCAGCAGTGCCCATTGTGGGTCCAAACCCTTTGTCAGTTCCTTGTTGTAAATCCTTGTCGGAGTGATTATGCCAATGGCCTGATACGGGATCCTTCGCAAGTCCTTTGTTTCCAAGGTGCATTTGTAGAAGGTTTATCTGGACATTTCTCACACGGTGTGATAAAGATGTTTTGCTTCATACAAGTTGTATTGTTCTTTTGATGCCCCAGGTAATCGAAACAGACATAATAAATTGCAGGAGGTATCCGCGCTTCAATTTGAATACATTATTTCATCGAGCGAAACGATTTGATGTCCAATATATTATAGAGGTACGAGTAGCCTGCAAAGGCAAAACGTTTCGTTCTATAAATAGCGTGATAAATGTGTTGGGATAGTGAAATACGGCTATAATTAGAAAATTATTATTTAATGAGAACCGGCAAAATTCTGGTTTAAGAAACTTTACTAAAGTTTTAATTACTTAGATATATATATTTTTATTTTTTATTTTTTTTTTTTGTTTACAAATACAGTTATTATACATTGTATATATATTTTTTTAATACATTTTTTTTAATATCGTGATTCACCTTTTTTTTGAGCAATGCTCGTGTAAAAAAGGTGGAGCAGCGAAAAACAATTCAAATATATTTTTAAAATGTGTAGTAAGGATAATGAAAATTATAATATTTAATTTTTTTTATATATGTATATCATACATTATACGTGAAACAGAATTGAGTAAAGAAAAGATATAAAAGAAGAAGAAGAGAGAAAAAAAAATAAAAAAGAGTATAAAAGTAAAGGGATTTCCAAAGTCACAGTCACAATGATTGTAATATGTTATTGATGTATTGTTTTAATTAACCTTTTGAATTTTTTATAGTTTGTTTCCAATCTTAAGTTAAGGGGTAATTGGTTAAACCATTTGACTCCAAAATATTTATAAAATTGTTGGGCTGTGGTGGTATTACAACGCGGGATAGTTATAGAGCCAAGAATATTTGGTCTTTTGCTGTTTGAAATAGATATTGAGGTATCGTTGTTGAAACAATCTTTGTGTATTTGTAAAAGTGAATTTTTTTTATAAATAATGTGTAGTGAAGGGACTTTAAATTCTTGAAATAATCTTATGGTGGGGTAGTCATATGGTTTTTTTTAAATTATTTTTATTAATATTCTTTGGATGATTTCTAAAGGCAAGAGAGAAGTTTTGAATGCACCACCCCAGCCAACAATTCCATATTGTAATACAGATTGAATCAGTGAAAAATAAATGATTCTTAATAGTTTAAAATTTAATATGTTTCGGATTCTAAGAAAAATGTACAATAATTTTCTTAATCTTTCTACTGTTGCATTGATCTGTAGTTTCCATTTTATGTGTTATTTTATTTTATATATTATGTGTTATCATTCGGATCAAACGAGTATTGTTGTTAAAAATGTATTGGTTAAATATCATATAAAACCGTGGTGGGTGGTACATTGGATGAATGTTTCAAAGTAATTCCACAAACGTTTATCGACTGAAGACCCCCGGATTAACAAATCCTTTCATTCAGCCTCTTCCTCGAACCGCCCACAAGATTCCTCAGCCCGTTCGCCATATAATTCTCTTGGCTCTACAGAGTACCTACACAGGCTTAGTTGCTGTAGATTTCTTGTGAAATATCACCTTAAAATAATAATTTTGGTTATTTTGGCCGAGTTTACGGTGTGGTCATTAAAAGTAAAATTCCTTAATCACTGGATAGCCAGGATCTTCTAACCTTTCTCTATCCTGAATCTGTGCTATTAAGTTTCCCTATTTTAGATATCTCCCCAATATTAAGGATTCGTCACTCACCCCCAGGGGCGGTTCTAGACTTTTCTGAGTTCAAGTGCTAAGATTAAAAAATGCGAGATTATTGATGCTATGGTAGCTGAAATTTTTTTTTTAAAAAGGCACAACTTTCCCAAGTAAAAAAAAAATTATTCAAAAATTGAAATTTCCAAAAAAGAAATACGTTTTTAGCTAACAATTTTAAAAATTTTCAGATACAAGAATCTCCTCTAAAATGAGATTAGATATGGCATAAAAAGAAAAAGACTCACTTTTTACCAATACCCCTAATGAAGGTTCCAACATTAGTTTCCTCGAAATCCCAAGTTCTAGACATCAAACCTAAAAGTAATCTAGACTTAGCCATCAAAAAGGAATCAAAAAATATGTTAACACTTCTCCGATTGCTTTAAGCGTGTGAATTCAAAGATCGCAAATTATTTAATGCAAAAAAAATCCAATGACTTTTTTCGTTTTATTAGATTTTCATTTATATTTTAACCACCATTCAACAACTTTAATATGCAATAGATATTCAATTTTTTTATTCGTGCACTCGACATGACAATCAATAGCCCGATTACACCGAACTCCATTCCTACCACTGTCATGTCACCTGACAAATATGTTGATATGGGTAAAGAGTCTTAAGGTGAGTAAGTGAAAGCAAAATGTTATTAGTTATCGGACAATGGGTGATAGCTTACTCAGATTGAAACCACGCAAAATGATTTCCGAAATAAATTCTAGTGATATTTTTTTTTTAATTCTTAAAATAATTCATAATCTGCTCGTTAATAGTAGAGGAAATTTAAAAACTTTAGAAAAAAAACCTTTAATACATACTGTAAAATACTGGGAGGATTTCTTTTGCTCCCGTAAATATGCTTAGATAAAGGGTAGGTACACTTAAATAGTTTTGTGTAAATGGAAACAAAAATGTTAATCTAAAAGATCATTTTATTCGTAAATATTCGTAAACGGTTAAAAACGGGACTGAAGTTTTTACGAACAAATTAACAGGGTATCAATGTTTATTCTTACATTTTTCCGACAATAAACATTGAAACACTGTTAATTTGTTCGTAAGAACTTCAGTCCCGTTTTTACGAATAAAATGATCGTATTTTAGAATAATATTTTTCTCCGTGCAATTGGATTGAATCATCGATACAGTTCTATATTTGTACGCCTTTCTTAAAACAATTGAATTTTTCCTTTGATAAAAATATTCGGTTCCATGACTAAAAAAATTACAAAATTCTAAAAATTGGAATTTAACACCCCTTTAAAAGGTCATTAAAGGTGATGAAAATAAAAATGATGATTGAAAAAAAAAGAAAAAACTTGGTCAAATGGATTACGTTAGCTTAGGTTATGTACTATTTTTTAAATTTTATTTCATCATCTTTAATGACTATTCAAATGATTGATTGAGTTATCCGGCCATCATTTGATCAAGGTATCTCCGGGGCAGGTAGACAACTACCTAATAAATAGTCTCAATAGCGCCCTGGTGAAAGTTCACCATTTAGATTCGAAACGATGATGCTTGAAATGGTACTAGCCATGTTTCAGTATATCATACTTGCTCCGCACATTCTGGAGCAATTGCGGTAGGCACCCCTTCATATGAAAAATAAATAAAAAAGCTACTAATTTATTTTAATTTTCGTAACATAGTTATATAAACGATCATGTCAGATTCTGATCGCACCAAACATTGAATAGACTGAATTTATACATGTCATTTTTTTACTGGGATCTTCAGCAAAATTTAAAAACATAAAATTTTTATGCACTTTAGCTAATACGTTCCGTAGAAAGACTTCAAAGCTACTTTATGGTAAGTATTTACATTTTTATACAAGTTTTACTAAGTTTCTTCAAAATGTTCTTGAATACGATATCGCTTGCTGAGTATTGGTTGGTCTATATGGCTATAAAAACTTGTATCGAGATAACGAGGTTTGAAGTTTAAGTTTTTGGTTTTTTTACTATGGAGATAGAATAAAAGAGATGTTCAAAGCATAAGTAGCCGGTGAAAAATTGTATTTTTTGTGTGTGGGTATCAGCAGATAAAAATATAATTAATATTACTGCATTCACAGCTTAAAAAAACCCAAAAATGGACGTAGTACAAACCAGTCCTCAGCAAGCCACTTACCTACATACTTATACTACCTACACATTTAAACCTAATATCTTCATTTGTTTGACAACATGTATAACTTTTGAAACTTACCACGATTGAAAAGGCGATATTATAAAAACACCGAACCTTCCTTATTTATTTCATTTCACAATTTAACACATTTGAAACCCACTCAATAGCGAAGCCAGGTAGTTAGACTACTTATTTTTAAACGAAAAGCCGTTAAACACGTCTTAATTTCAGCTAAGTAACCTTTAAGCGGACATTTCTTAAATTTCGTGATCGCCCAACAATAAATCTCACTTTATCGTCAACTATAATATTACACTAGAAAAGCCAGACATCGTCAAAGGCGTCCAGTGGTAATGTAAGAAAATAAAGGAGTCAGATAAAATCTCAAAGCGTAAGAAGTAGAAGTAAAAAGCATTAGGGCAAAGTTTGGGCGCCTTAAGCGCATAAGAAGATTTGCGGTTCTAGTTCAAATCCCGGGATTGGCGCCTCAAATCCCGCTGTAATCTTTCTTTTTCATAAACCGTGAACCTTGCGCCCCGGACCGACCTTTTGTTGCATTACAACAACTTCAAGATCAGTGGCGCACTGATTGCAGAAGTAAAATAAATATGATAATATGTATAATAAATAAATTCTAAAGGCTTTAATTTAAGTCCAATGCTTGAAAGTGAATAAAACTATTAAAATGGTGATACATATTTTTGTATGAATGAAAATAAAATGAAATGGTGGGTTATTACGGTATTAGCGTTAATACGCAATAGATTTTAATAAATGAGATGGCGTTTAAGACTTATTTTTTTAATATTGGATATGACTTTCTAAATAGAAAAATTAATGATTAGGTTATATTATTTAGTCTTAGTTAGTACATGTGGTAATTCCAATCCAAAAGCATAATCTCCGATCATATAACTTATGGGTGACCGGATAACCCAGAATGAATTCAACTCAACACCTCTGTGGAAAAGTCCTTAAAAGTTATTAAAAAAATATATTAAAAATGGGTTATATAGGTTATGTTAGGTTGGGGTAGGTTAGGGTAGGTTAGGGTAAGGGCTAGTTTAATTTTTTTTTTCATAGCTTTTAACGACTTCTTAAAGAGTTGATTCTGATTTTATATGGAACCAAGTTAAGGAGAAGTAGAATAATAATGAAATAATTGTATAACTTTGCATATTGTAATCATTCATAATATTAAAAACATCAATTCTTAATTCTTTAATATTCTTGTTTTAATAAATAAATATCTGAACTGCACTTTGGTTCGATGAACCTGCGTTGTATATAATATTATAAGATACATTAATATAACGATAGTGTTCTTTTAATACCAATTTTAAACTCAACACAAGTTTGTCCTAGTTAATTAAAAATTGAAAACAATAATACTTACCGTGTAAAGAAAAAATAAATAAATACCTACATAAATATTGGAATTCCCTTCTAATTTATTTTTTTGTATTTTTTTTGTTTGTATATTGAATTTTATACTTTTAAGTGCCAACATGGTTTATTGCACATACCCTTCATAAATTAAATTCATACATGCTACAAGGCATATTATTTAACGTTTTGCATATTATTTGGTTTTAAGCACAACTTTATCGGCACAGTGGGTGCGATTACATGACCGTTCTTATTTTTGAAACGCCAACGAAAGTCTAAGTGGACTGATTAGGGTATGTCCACGTTTTTTTATTGCTTAAAAATTAAGATTATTACGGAATTTTTTTTATTTTTTATTTTATTTTTATGTTGACGAATACATTTTCAAAAAAGTCAAAATTTCCCATTTTTATAATACCGCCAAAACGACATGTTGGACGTGTGACGTCATAAGCGTTGCCCGGCTTTGAAAAAATTCTGACAGTAGTGCTTTCTAGTTTGTTGACGTGCGTATGTAGCGTCGTTTGCCAACCACGGGCCGTTTTGGTTTTGTCAGTTTTTGAAAGTTTTTAAAACCAGTTCATTTGAATGAAAACATAAAAAAAAACAAAAAAATTTTATAGGATGATTAAAATAAGAAAAATAATCTTTTAATATTTCATACATTTTCAACAGAATCCCTAGTTTGTGAAAATACCCTATTTTGTTAAACAAAGAATAGAGATATAATTTCTAATTTGCACAAATTCGTATAAAGGACGTCTTGTTTACAAAGGGATCACAATTGTGAAGTATTATTACGAAACACATAATGCGGCATGTTTACACCAATAATGATTGATTATTCACACGTTTCTTCCACACCCAATTCCTTTCATGTTGACCTATTACTACAACCCTAATTCACATGTATTTGACACTATTCAGATAATATTAAGTTCTTTGTGCATACCGTGACAATAATGAATTAATGTAAATATAAATTACTCACTACCTAATATTAAATAAGCGACGAAGATACATTAAATAAAATAAAACCACAAAATAAATCCTAAAAATGTCAACGGTTCCACCCAACGCCACTGTCTTATCCGTCAATGTCTTGAAGTTTTATTCAAGGGTAGATAAACTTGATCTCACCCCTAAGAGATCAGAAGCCAGATAAGAATAACACCACAATAACTACATCACCCACTTGCCTCGCCACATTATGTTCCGGAATCATTCGGACACTTTCTTAGCTTTTGAAAGGAATACTATTGTGAAATGATTAATTTATTTATTTATTTGGAATTTACGGCACTAGTGCCATTTATATACATTTGTTTTTAGTTTTATTTTTACACAGACAGTATTAAAATTTGATAAGTGAAAAATTATGGGAACAAAGATAATAATACATTTTTGTAACAAGTTTATAAAAGACAGTGAAAAGAAACATAAAAGAATTATACAGGGTGTTAAGCTTCGTACTTGACTTTCTTTAACCAGTGATTACTGACATTATTTTAAGTAAAAAATGTAAATAAAAATTTTGTCTCCGGTGACATTTTTGAAGTTTTTTTTTACAAAAACATAAAAATCAGTAGGTATTGTGAAGTTAGGTGCGGGGTGAGGGGTTGGATGGTTACTTGGCTTGGAGATCAGTGACGACATGTGAAAGAATTTTTTTTTCTTTGATTTTTTTTCAATTACAACTTATCTGTGACGAGAAACTGCGCACACGGAGAAAAATGTTATTCTAAAATACGATCATTTTAATAGTAAAAACGGGACTGAAGTTCTTACGAACAAATTAACAATGTTTCAATGTTTATTGGCGGGAAAATGTAAAAATATTTTTTTGGTATACGTACGAAATTACGTATACCAACAAATTATTCTTACATAATAATAATAATAATAATTGGATAATTTGTAGAGCGCCGTTTTTGTGAGAAATCACCTCAAGGGCATGTTATATATATTAAGCTAACAATAGTGTTATTTCATATTTCAGATTAAGGGTAGGTATATTAAATTTTTATTTTTATTTTATTTATTTATATTAAATAAAGTTGATGACGCAAAAAATACTATGTATGATTTATCTGTCAGGAAAATGTAGAAGCTTTCCAATTAGAGACCGTCCGTGGTCGAGTGGTAAGACACTTGACTCCCATTCGGAAGGTCGCGGGTTCGAACCCGGCGTGCGCAAATAAATTTTATTGGATTAATTTTTTGTTATTTCACAATTAATTAATAAAAATAATATATGTTATATTTGCGGCACGTTCCAGAGTGGAAGATACTCTCAGTATCGCCCTGGTGTAAGACCACCATTCAGAAGTGAAACGTTGCTTAATAATGGCTTTAGCCGGGTTTAGTGACTAGATCTGAATAGCCAGGTACTTTCTCACCTTCCTCTTCCCCATCTCCTTCCCTTCCCCACTTACCTTCAGCCTCACTACATACTCCAATTGGGGATGCCATAGTCTCACTGGCTCCAGAAGGGAGCAGTTGGGACTCTTGTGAGGTTTCTCTATAAAAAATAAAAAAAGATATGTTCTTCGACAGAAAGCTAAATATGTAGGTACTGTATATTTAGGTAAAGAGTTTTAAATATTCTTGACTCGTTTTCGGACTTTACCTATTGTTAGACATTTTGGTATGTATTTTACAAAATTTAAAATATAACGGTGTGAGATTTTTTTTCATTAAAACCATAAGTATTTTCCTTACTACTAACTAGTTGTATTGAATTTACAGATAAATAATTATCTATTGTTTCAATTAGCAGACTTTAAAGTGGTGTTTAGGGCCATTTTTCCGTGCTAAATCATATCAATTCAATTACAATATTATATATGCCAGGTTTATACAGAGCCTTTGAATGCCTAAAATAGTCTCACTAATAATTCTCTCCCAAAACAATTATTAATAAGTTAGGAATATTCATTACTTGTTTAAAGGAAGGTTAAAACATACTTCGTACGATACCCGGATGTGCCGGAAATTACTTCACATCATAATACTGTTTCATAATGTATCACGGTATGTAAACGATAGGCATTTAGGTATAATTTGAATCAGTGTAAATTATAATTTTATATTTTCCTATATTATATGATGGCTGTAGTAGATATTTAGACTACTTGACGACCTCCGTGGCAAAACGGAAGGCGTTTTGACTCCGGCGGACCCAGAGTTTGCGGATTCGTAACCCATCTGGGAAAATTTGGTTTGATTTGGATAGGTGGCTATAAGAATAATTTCATACATATTATATAATATAATAGGTTTTTTCGTACATTTGCACTACGTTCGTTAGAGTTAGAGTGTCAATATCTATTCTCAGTATCCTGGTGAAAGATCACCATTCTGAATCGAAAATGCTTGAAATAGCTTTCGGTCATGCTTAGTAACCAGATCGTACCTAATAGCTAGGTAGGTAAAAAGTAAATATTTTATTTTTTTAAAGTTGTATGTTTCTTGTGTTCTCTGAAATTCTCACCCTACTTGACTGTATAGAGGAGCAGGTTCGAATCCCGCTGCAGTACAAAATATACTATGAGTATTCCGCATTATGGTCTAGAGCAGTGATAAGCAACCCGCGGCAAGCAAGCTCATTTGGTGTGACCCATGAGTCTTTTCCTACCTACTGCCCACTTGGCTAATTAAAATATCCAAAAAAAAATCGCTAAAGAATATTCAATGGTTTATGTTCCATTTTGCAAAAGGGTTTAGTTTTTCTTTAAAATAGAAACTCTTCAAAGTTTCAACCGCTGAAAAAGATTTTTCTTATATCGCCGGCAGAAAGGCTAATTGACGGAAACAATATTTTTTGATTGTCACTTTTTGATGTAAATTTATCTATAAAAAAAAACTGCGTCGATCTGTTAATCAATCGAATCATCGATTGAGAAAATCTAAAGAATAATGGTTACGTCAAATAGCCTTTCTGCCGTCGATATATTCTTAAAAAGACAAAATTTCATGGTTCGACCAAAGTGTACAAAAAATTTCACCTAACCTACGCAGCACTTTTTGGTTGGATTTATGTTTGATGCATATTAAAGATATCCGTTTTATAAAATACCAAAATTTATCTTGACTAAATTTTATTGACCAAACTTTCCGAACAATAATCAAAAGTTTCTTAAAATTATTATGTTCATTAACATTTAGTATTTTTATGTTCATTAACATTTGGTTTGACTTTGGAGATGTAATAGTTTTTTGCGTTCTATAATTGTTTTATTATAAAATACGGTTTAGAAAATACAAATACTCCCTGCGACGCGCGAAAAAAATTAAAATGGTTAAAATGCTTCTCCGGCTAAAAATGTTTATTATCACTGGTTTACTGTGAAAAATGTATCATACATTTGCTTGATATCTATCCCATTGTTCATTTTAGGTACCTACCATTGAAAATAATTTCCGATAAATGATTTTGTCGATAATTTCACGATAGCTGTTCACAGTTTGCATTCCAACTTAACCCTATAAGTTAACCATCTAACAATAACCTATTCGAGAACTCCCAAGTTCGCGTATCATTTATCGCATTGCATAGGTTCGTACCGCAAGGAATTGCGGTGCGCGCACCACCGTTGGTTGTCTGAGTTCCAAAGTTCACGTAAACGTATCCTGTAGGTAACCTTACAAGTCACAAATAGTACCACTTACCTACTCGCGCCACAGTGTTATTGCCTGTATATATCTAACATAATCTAACTACTCTTCAGGGCCCACAAAAGGATTTTTTTTGCCCCAACAAAAGTGATAATAATTGTTATTCGAAGCTTTCGAAAAGGGTGTAAAATTACTGTAAATTATAATTATATTTTATTCAATTTAGTCAATTATTGTGATGCATAATCAATGCGCATTTTAAGACACAGCTAAAACAAGGACGAGCCTATTAAAATCGGAAGCATTTATTTTTGGTGGGCTATATTTTTCACTTTGATTTTTACGCCCATTGTAAATTGTCCTTGTGGATGTTATTGTATTACCCTCCCTAGTTGCGGATCTGATTCTGTACACGGTGCTATGGAAACTAATTGTTCTAATATATTTGCTGAAAGTACTTGAACAAAGCATGATTAACTTCAAGACGAGTTGGAAAAGGAGAAGCAATCGCTGTATTATAAGATTGTTGCAGGTAGACCAGAGGCCTTAGCACGCTAGCTCTATAACGATCGATAGGATAACTATCGGTAACTTCTCATCGTTCCCTAGGACAACTGCAGATCGCAAACGAATAGGTGACAGTTCACAATGACTAAGTGTCCTTAATATATTCGATATCAACTGTCGTTTGTACGTTTGAGATCTGCAGTTGTCCTAGGGAACGATGAGAAGTTACCGACAATCGGTCGGTAAATACATATCGAGCGACCGTGCTAGCACACCAGAGGCCCTAGCATACTCGCTCGATAACGATCGGTAGGATAACTATCGGTAACTTCTGATCGTTCCCTAGCATGCCTACAGATCGCCAAGGAAAAAGTGACAGTTCACAATGACTAAGTGTACTTAACGTATTCGACATCAACTGTTGTTTGTAGGTTAGAGATGTGCAGTTGTCCTAGGGAACAATGAGAAGTTACCGATAGTTATCCTATCGATCGTTAAAGAGCGAGCGTGCTAGGGCCTCAGGTGTGCTAGCATGGTCGATCGAAATGAAGTTACCGACCTATTGTCGGCAACTTCTCATCGTTCCCTGGGACAACTGCAGATCGCAAATGAATAGGTGACAGTTTCCAATAACTAAGTGTCCTTAATATATTCGATAACAACTGTTGTTTATACGTTAGGGATCTGCAGTTGTCCTAGGGAACGATGAGAAGTTAGCGACAATCGGTCGGTATATCGAGCGACCGTGATAGCACACCAGAGCCCCTAGCACACTCGATCGATAAGGATTGACAGGATAACTATCGGTAACTTCTCATCGTTCCCTAGCATGACTCCAGACCGCCAATGAGTGTGACTGTTCACAATGACTAAGTGTCCTTAATATATTCGACATCAACTGTTGTTTGTATGTTAGCGATCTGCAGTTGTCCTAGGGAACGATGAGAAGTTACTTACTATTATCCTATCGATCCTTATCGATCGAGTGTGCTAAGATGCCTGGTGAGATAACCTTACAATGTTACGATTTTACAAATTTCAAATGGTTTGAAAATTACCACTATTTATTTTATTCTTACACAATAATATTGCTCATGAAACTGTAATAGGTATATCGTCAGTCACAAAATACAAATTTTGCAGGAGAGCGATAAACCAGCGAAACTTCACAAATAACGTACAATACGACGTAATATGTCGTATTGTACATATTGTTGCTTACGACATATTGGAACTAAGCGATTTTAACCCAAATGGGATAAGACATGTACGTTAATCGTAAAAAACAGAAATCGAACCACCAATAAGTACTCTCGAAAAATAATAATGTAGTGGCTTAAGGCATACTACGGTTGGACGGACTATACAGTAAAAAAAATTAAGTAGACATGTCTAAACAGACATGTGTACCCATTTACACTACTTTTTAATTTTTATTGTTTTGATGTCTAGTATTGCATTCACACGGCAAATTGTAATATGGTGGTAAAATAAAAGCACATTATTTTACGAAAACCATCCTGTTTATCTCATTATTTACTTACGGTCATAATATTAATTTACATAAGTCAAAATTATTGAGGCAACATACATAATATATATTAAATCGCTCCATCGTCAAATTCATTTAAACAAATATGTTCTATTTAATTCTACTCGATTCCAAACACCGTACACAACCTCCAGACATCCCATAGATTGCGGGATACTGTGTAGCAGATTTATGAAGGTGCTCGGGGTACCTTACAACCACCTCCCGCTAAGGAGCAAGCCTTGAAGCTCGCCGCACTAGCGCCATAGCGGCTCTACCGGGGGTAAGTAATCCCCTACCCCAACACTCTACATATTCCTGTTCGTATCAGGTAGGTATACTCACTGAAGAGATAAACCTATGGACAATACATACAGGGGATACAGGTCTCGAACCGTTATTAGCAAAAAAAACACGCGCGCAAGTGTCGCCAATATGTCAACAATATGACAAAGTATGTCAACATTAAAACATCTGTATTGCTCGTTAGTACGAAGCAGATTAGAGTACAATTCTACCATACGGTCACCGTACTACAAAGTCCATTCTCAATCATTAGAAAAGGTACAAAACAAATTCCTTCGGTACATCAATTTTTAAATTAAAATTCCAATTGAATGTATAAATTATTATAATTCACGTGCCGAAACTAGACTTCTTCAGTTATCAGATAAAAGAGTTTTAATTGATTTTTTTTTAAAATTCAAAATTATAAAATCTTTAATTGACAGCCCTAATTTGTTGGAACTAATTTGCCAAACTCGCAGTAAAAATACTTTTAAATGCAACAATAACTTCAACACAAATTAAAATTACTCTGTTTACTCACCAATTCCCAGAATTCATAGCCTGGCGAATAAATATTCTGAACTTATAGATATACTCGGTGTCGACAATCTTCACAAGGCAACTAATTTCATTTCTATCTGCTTATAATTAACTTTTATTCTTTTATAACATCTTTCATTCTAAACCTACTTGTAAATTATATTCTAATTTTTTGTTATGTTTTAAATAATGTACACAAATAATTTTATGCTTTTACCTACTAACTAGCTTTTATACATTACTGTTGTATTTTATTTTAACTCTCTATATTTATATATAATTTACTAAATTGTATTAGTTTATTTTTATAGGTACAACTCTTATTATTTTATTTTTAATTCTCAACTATAATGTTTCTTACCTCACGAGTAAAATAAATAATTCTAGTTATGATTAATTACTGTTATACTTTGTCTACTGTATAACCTGTTATACTTAATTAATGTAATCATTATGTAAAATGTTCATGCAAAAGCCCATTAGGGCGTAAATATAATATAATAACTAAATAAATATATTTTACTACTGGAAATCGCATCTGTCTTTGATTCTAAACCTACACACAAAACGCATAACTCGGCGACAGTCGGCACAATCTTCCATAATATGCCATATCTCCCTTTATTCATATAAACCGATATAAATGGGAGGGATGGATTCATTTCCTTCCCACCCTCTTATCTTTTTCCAATACAGAACTTTATTTCCTTCCCCTACGACCCCCCACAGAGCATTACCAAAAATGACATAGTCCCGAAGTGATTTTTTTTCCTTAAAGTCTCCTGTGTGGAGGTAAGGTAAAAAAATCCTAACCTTGAGATATTTTAAATCTGTTTCTATGTATCCTTCCTACAAATCACAGAACCATACTTCTAGGGATTTTCTGTTCAGTGCCCCTTTGGCACTGTTTCTGTACGTAGTTCATAATTAATAATATTATCTCTAAAAATAGGTGCCTACTGCGCCGTGATTCTGCCTACCCAAGAGCCCCCAAGGGATCTTTACCTGCCTTACATCAGTTTTACCTATAGTTAATCGATAAGAATAAGCTGATGACTTATTTATTTACGAGTCATAATCTGATATATTAACAGCTACTTAATAAAGGCATAAAACATGCTTTTGTTTATTCTATAGAACCTTTTTATAATTTACAAGCCAGACTACCCTTCTTCGACAGGGATTCAAAACCGTTTTTTTAATGGTAGTATACTTACAAGAATGTATAATCTGCTCTTTAATAGATGATGGTAGTTTAATTATATTAGGAAAAACCCATTTTGCAAGTTATGCTTTAGAATATTATATTTAATTTAACAATAATTGTTTACCCCATACATACGCAATTCGAATATGAATAAATAATTTTTACATAAACAAACTCAATTCTTTCAAGAAAGGCATACAAACACAAAATTGGATCGGTGATTCAATCCAATATTGTATTTGTATTTGTACGCCTTGCTTGAAAGAATTGAGATTGTTGATGAACAAAACTATTTATTCGTTTTCATGTTGCGTATGTAATATTTATGTCATTACGAATTACGATGTACTTTACAAAAGCGGTTTGTGTGTGTGTTTTTTTTTTTTTACTTTCCGTTTAGTTTCACTATACTATTGATTGGCCTATCAATAGCGTATTCGATGTGATTATATTATGTAGCCACTATTTGTAGGTTCGAGTACCGAACAGTAAACTCGGATTTATAAATTAATAAATAGAAAATATTCGTTATCCTATCGATAAGCTATCAAGAGAATGCTGAGTTACACTCCAAAGGTTACCCGCCGCTTTCCCAACGGGTGCGTTGTACGCACAACATCGACTCATTTAAAAAAAAATTAAACGAAGCAATTTTTTAAATTAAACTAGACGCTTCTTCCGTGAGACTTTCTATGTCGTTCAACAAAACTTGGAATGATTGATCTAATTCATTTCTATATAGAGTATAGTAAGTGATTCAGTAGTAATACGTTTACATACTTATCCAAAATTATTATCATAAAAAATATTTGCGTTTTCATTTGAAGAAAGTAAAGCGGTAGTACAACTAATTCATTACGCCTACGAAAATAGAAACATAAAAATATCAATCGGGGAAAAAAACTATCACTGCCATCTGGCGTAACTAGATGGAACTTTCTGAAAGTTCTGCGGGTATAAAGTATACGAGGGTGTTCAAATGAATATCGAAAGATGTCTCTCTCACGGCCGGTTTGAGTCTAGGATTAAATGTGAAACCAAAAATAACATGTTTGCAATAAAACCGCGGAAAATAGAAAATAAAATTTATACCTTCTATCAACGTAGGTAGATAACTATTTTTTTAATGCACTTAAGAGGGTATTACCAGAGAATACCGGAGATAAGTCATTTTTAAATCATAATCTAGACGTAATTACTCATTTTTACAAAAAAAAAACGTAAATTGATTTTGAAAGATTATAAACGCATGTTTTAAATTTTGAAAAAACCGTTATACCGTTGGTCGTTGGCAGATTTGTTCAATTTTCAAACGACATATTGTATTATACAACACAAACTTCAAATCATATAATCAAACAACAATATAAATCAAAACATAATCTAGTAAACACACATTTTTCAGAATTTTAATTTTGGTTATTAAAATCATTAAAAAATAAATCCGGGAACGTGTTTTGTGACGAAAATACCTCAGTTTTTCTATTTATTTAAGGTCTTACAAACTAAAATATTTCAGATTTTTTTAAACTTTTTTTTTCAGGCATTATTAAAAAATTATAAATACTTATGATCAAAAAATACTTACAAGAAGTACACGATATTTAATAATTTATCATATCGCGGTTTGAGCATTTTTATTGCTTACTTGGATGAGGTATATATTAAAGCCAGTTTTGAATGAAATAAATCGATATAAAATTTTTAATTAAAAAAAATTGATACGGGGAATAATCGATCTTTCTCATTGGAACCTCCCGGTACAGTTGCAAGCATTTTTAAACTTTTATTCTCAGCCGCTGGTCAATGGCTCATAAGTATAATATACTTCATAAACATATTATTTTATTTTCTTGAAACTATTTTTTCAAAGAAATTATGTGAAAATACTTTGTCATAATATTATTGTGGCCAAAGGGTTTTCTTTATCCTTACTGATGGGGTAGTATCTACATTATACGTATATAGGAGGACATCGATATTTTCTTAACTTTCACAGGTTTTACCTCTAAATAAACATAACCCGCCATATCACTTTCTGTTTAACATTGCACAAGGTATTTTAGGTATTTATTTACTAGCTTAGTCCGTATCAAATAACAGGGCGTTTCTGTTTATTTATTTATTTAAACAGGGGGCATGTGCCCAAAAGCTCCCACGAACGGATTAGTTTATGGCCGAGTAGGGCCTTAAGCTGAAGGTCCTTTAAAGTGTGGGTCTTCGAAGCCTTTGGTAGGAATTAATCATTTAACTTATATATGGTATTTGGTAATATAATATTTCATGTGTAAATTAAATCGTGCAAATTCCTAGATTTCATTTTATGAAGTATCACTAATCCTTTTAATGATTTGTTTAAATATTCTTATATTAGGGTTTTTGTGGATGGGACAGTTGGATGTGTTCCAAATCCTTTTAAGTTACTTTCCAGAATCGGGTATTATATATATTCTCATATATTATAATCCTAATAAAATTGGAAGTTAACTTAACTTATGTTTAGGTACTTACATACGTGTATTGTTTGAATAATCGAACAGAATTATTTTTAATCTTACTATTTAAAAAATCCCTAAAAATAGTGTACAGGTACCTAATTACCTTAATCGTTTTTTTTTATTAAGAGCGATTGACCAGCAGCTGAGAATAAAAGTTTAAAAATGCTTGCAACTGTACATGGAGGTTTTAATGAGAAAGATCTATTATTCCCCGTACCAAATTTTTAAAATAAAAAATTTAATATCGATTTATTTCATTCAAAACTTGCTTTAATATATACCCACATTAAAGTAAGCAATAAAAATTTCAAAACGCACGATACGATACGATACGATTGTACCACCCCAGCCAGGAGCAATCCTGTCCCGGTGAGACCGGTACACCAGGGGCACTGATTTGTTAGGACTAGGAACACATGCTCTAAAGATAGGAAGGAGGTTGGAGTTTAATCGACCGGTATACATGGCAACCTAATAAGCCTTGCTTGCTGGTTCATCTCGCCTCTTCTTGGCTATTCTTCTAGTTTTTCTTGGCTCTTCATGCTGCTTCTTGACTCGATTTGGTTTTTCTTGCATCTTCTCTTATTGGCTCTCTTTGCATCTTCTACCCCCCCCCCCCCCACCACCCTCTTTCGTGGCTATTAACAAAAACAATCTTCACCATCAAATCTTAAATAAACAAGATCCGAGAAATCTGAAAACAATAAACATTAATTTTGTTTTTGACACAAATGGCCTTATTTAAAAAATAAAAAATCTTATCTTTTGCTGATTAGTGTCTCGGGATACACTAGTCCGTTATTGTTTAACCTCAAGTCACATTAAATCACTTCACACCTTATTGTAAACTCTGTTTCACACTCGAAATATTATGTCTACGTTCCTAGGTTCATCCCTAACCCGATATGCTTTGTGTGATTCTGTAAACTACCAACTGAGTTTGGAATGCGCTTTGAAATATTATTTAAAAAATCAAACATAACTTTATAACGCAATGAGGTAAAATAAAATCGCAAAGTCCAGCAAATTGTACTGATCGTAACGCGTGTATATATCACTTTTCGGGGAAATCGGTTCAAGAAAACGCCGGGTAATTTAAAAAGAAACGAGGACCACACAATTCACGTCCTCACTCGACAAGATGATAAATTATTAAATATCGTGTACTCCTTGTAAGTATTAATAATTTTTCAATAATGTCTACACAAAAAAGGTGTGTAAAATAAATTTGAAATATTTTAGTTTGAAAGACCTTAAATAAATAGAAAAACTGACGTATTTTTGTCACAAAACACGTTCTCGGATTTATTTTTTAATGATTTTAATTTAACTAAAATTTAAGTTTTTAAAGCTGTGTTGACTAGATTATGTATTGATTTGTTTTTTTTTTTGTATATGATTTGAAATTTGTGTTTGTGAATCTAGCGTTTGAAAATTGAACAAATCTGCCAAAGACCAACGGTATAACCTTGGTATTTTAAAAATAAACTTAGTTTTTCAAAATTTTAAACTGTACCAGATAAAATAACAATCTTTCAAATTCAATTTATGTTTTTTGTAAAAAAGAGTCAATACATCTAGAAATTGATTTTTAAGGGACTAATTTCCGGTATTCTCTGGTAATACCCTCTTAAAACGTTTACTAACGCCTTGATGACATGATGTGAAATGTGAACTACACCCAAAATTAGAATACAAAAGAGATTTACTATTCTGAATTGCAAAATTTTGGACAAATCTAAATATCAACATCCAAAATCGGTTTCTCCGACTCAAATGCTCTGCGACTTTCATCTCGCCTGATATTTATTTTTTCGAGCTATCGTAAAACCACGCTTGTGCCGCTCTTGAATGAAATGAGACCAGAAAAGGTCAACTATTCCAGTTTAAGTGCTCGGTCATTATTTACCTGAAGCTGAGATTATATTGGATCCTGGTATATTAGGGAAAAGTAATAAGTTCGGATTGGGTACGTAAAAAGAAATATCATCAGTCTTAACATTATTTTACGAGTAAGACGGTTTTATTATAGGTACTCGATGCTAGAAACGTGGTTAATCAGTTCTTTGTCTTTCTAAGGTATTTCATTATATTAACGAAAGTTTTTATTTTCTTACTGCTGAGTTTATTTATCTAACCCTTCTCGTTCTATTAAAAACATTTTGCTAACCAAGCTGTTCTTATCGCGCAATCATTGGATAAGTTAATTTTTCGATTTGGTAATAGGTGCTAACAAGCTTTTCTTATCGCACAATCATTGGATCAGTTAATTCTTCGCTTTGCTAACAGGTGCTAACAAGCTGTTCTTATCGCGCAATCATTGGATCAGTTAATTCTTCGTTTTGCTAATAGGTGCTTACAAGCTGTTCTTATCGCGCAATCATTGGATCAGTTAATTCTTCGTTTTGCCAATAGGAGCTAACAAGCTGTTCTTATCGCGCAATCATTGGATCAGTTAATTCTTCGTTTTGCCAATAGGAGCTAACAAGCTGTTCTTATCGCGCAATCATTGGATCAGTTAATTTTTCGGTTTGCTAATAGGTGCTAACAAGCTGTTCCTATTGCGCAATCATTGGATCAGTTAATTTTTCGGTTTGCTAATATGTGCTAACAAGCTGTTCTTATTGCGCAATCATTGGATCAGTTAATTTTTCGGTTTGCTAATAGGTGCTAACAAGCTGTTCTTACTGCGCAATCATTGGATCAGTTAATTTTTTGGTTTGCTAATAGGTGCTAACAAGCTGTTCTTATTGCGCAATCATTGGATCAGTTAATTTTTTGGTTTGCTAATAGGTGCTAACAAGCTGTTCTTATTGCGCAATCATTGGATCAGTTAATTTTTCGGTTTGCTAATAGGTGCTAACAAGCTGTTCTTATTGCGCAATCATTGGATCAGTTAATTTTTCGGTTTGCTAATAGGTGCTAACAAGCTGTTCCTATTGCGCAATCATTGGATCAGTTAATTTTTCGGTTTGCTAATATGTGCTAACAAGCTGTTCTTATTGCGCAATCATTGGATCAGTTAATTTTTCGGTTTGCTAATAGGTGCTAACAAGCTGTTCTTACTGCGCAATCATTGGATCAGTTAATTTTTTGGTTTGCTAATAGGTGCTAACAAGCTGTTCTTATTGCGCAATCATTGGATCAGTCAATTTTTCGGTTTGCTAATAGGTGCTAACAAGCTGTTCTTATCGCACAATCATTGGATCAGTTAATTTGCTAATAGGTGCTAACAAGCTGTTCTTATCGCGCAATCATTGAAACAGTTAATGTTTCGCTTTGCTAATAAGTGCTAAGCTGTTCTTATCGCGCAATCATTGGATCAGTTAATTTTTCGGTTTGCTAATAGGTGCTAACAAGCTGTTCTTATTGCGCAATCATTGGATCAGTTAATTTTTCGCTTTGCTAATCACTAGTGATGTGCAACACTTTACATAGTGATGTGACACTGTCGTGTGGTATCTTGAACAAATCGCGGTGACGATTACGGCTAAGTTCTCAGGCACGTATAAGAAATAGTATTCTGAGGGGAATGGGCTACCAACAAAAGTAATATTGAACCTACTTAAATTATTGATAGCGCTTTTTTGTTAAAATGTTATATTTCCGCATTACTTCAGTTTATTCCCGGTTTAGCATTTACATTCTTAAAATGAGCTTTCCTTATTGAATTATAGATATCTGTTCCATGACATAAAGGCTTGAACCTAAGCTAATCTGACCCCACAGTTTCCCTACTGATTATACTAATAATAATTAAAGCGTTTTCCCTTCTTTATATCCACAAGTCAAAAAAAATTATGGCAAACAAAAAATGGAACAGTGTCAAATTTGAAGGAAAATCTTTAGTATTCCTAGGGGGTTTCTCACCATCTTTCTAATAGCTTATCCATGTTATTAAGTTTATTTACGATTTTCGGTTTATATATTTATTAAGTCGGAGTTTATTATTCGGTACTCGAACCTATGAATAGTGGCTATATATCGGATAAGTTGGCCAAGTTTTCTAACTATTACAAGTATTTAATTTTTTAATAATATTCGTTACAGTATGGATAAGTTATTAGGAGGATGGTGAGAAACCCTTAAAATATGATACAGTATGAAAAAAAAAAACTTAATATGAATAAAAAATCATTGCGGGTTTCCCATAAAAGTTCAACTGCAAAACAACTACACTTTATTAGAACCATCCGTTAGGTAAGGTTGAGATCAGATGCATCTACAATTAAAAATGTAACACCAAACCTGGCCCCCTAGCACACTCGATCGATAAGGATTGTATCGATAACTTTCGGTAACTTCTCATCGTTCTTTAGGACAACTGCATATCGCTAACGTACAAACAACAGTTGATATTGAATATATTAAAGACACTTAGTCATTGTGCTAGGGAACGATGATAAGTTAGCGAATTTTATCCTGTCAATCATTATCGATCGAGTGTGCTAGGGGCCCTGAATGTTAAAAAATTATAATACACGTGATAAATGAAAATCCCTGAATACAGCTACAAGTGACTCATTCTTGCTGCAGGTTCAGATAAAGCAGTGACCAGCAAACACATGCCCTACCATTAGATATGTAATAATAACAAGGGGAACTGCAGTCAAATGTAGCTGGCCACACTCAATACTGTTACAGTTCTTGTTTGTTTTTGTTTTGTTTTTGTTGTGTTTATTTAGATGTATGCACATATTTTTCATACATCTAGTAAGTAAATATGATAATACAACTTAATAAATACAGTTTAAGAAATACAATTTAAGAGATTAATTTAAGAAATAAAGTTGACTACAATTTTAGAAATACAGTATAATATGTGTAATCAAATCAAAGATTGTTTTTAACATATATAGCACATGTCCTACGAAAAGTGCTAAGTTTTTGTGGACAGATTGCACACTGATTCCTGAGATTCGGCTTGCCCGTTTTCTGGACAATACGAGACAATTTTTCTGGACAATACGAGACAATTTTCTGGACAATACAGAGACGTACCTACTAGCTTTTGATTTGATTTATTATTTATTTATTTCTTCAATCTTTGCAAATTCACTTCGTGGCATCATTTTATTCAAAAAAATGATAAATGTGCCTGAAAAGTATGTCAATTCTTCGTTATTTTTTTAAAGCTTGGTGGGCACTGCTGATATTTTCATTAAAAAAAAACACTTATTTAACGTATTATATGAAGTTTACCCTTAAAAACATCTAACGACTAAATAGATACAGTTTTTTTTTCTTTAATTATTTAACGACAATACAAATTAAAATACAATATTAAGTAAATTAAAAATACAAAGTGAAGTATTTTGTCCTCAGTTCTCTTCACTAGGTATTCCCGTTCCGAGGCGGACTGTAGGTTGTTGTATGGTGTTGATCATGATTTCCTCACAATTGTTGGTTTTTTGGTTTTGGTTGGTTTTTGTTGGTTTCCACGAAATAAAAATAAATAAAGAAAAAAGCATTTTTTTATTGTCTGTAGGTTGAGTTGGGGTTACTTAAAAATTTTGATGAGTTCCTTATCTTCATGTTTAGTTAGCCGTAATTTGATCATAATGTGATTCAGTATAAATATTGTTTGTTTTAAGTGGGAAAATCTTAACCGATAAGATAGCACACTCGATCGATAACGATCGATAGGATAACTATCGGTAACCTCTCATCGTTCCCTAGGACAACTGCATATCGCTAACGTACAAACAACAGTTGCTGTCGAATATGTTAAGGACACTTAGTCATTGTGAACTGTGACTTATTCATTGGCAATCTGTAATCATGCTAGGGACGATGAGAAGTTTCCGATAGTTATCCTATCGATCGTTATCGATCGAGTATGCTAGGGCCTCTGGAAGGTCTATACTTAGACATGTTTCATACATTTTCTGCTCGAAAAGTCATATAAATACATATTATATAGTCATATAAATATATAGACACATCTAAAATGGTAATGCTTAGATACAATTACAAGAGAACTCATTGACTAATGCAATTCTTTTTTTAAATTCTTTTTTGATTAATTCATTATTTTTCCAAAAATTTTGCTGATTTAAACAAAAACAAAAAACAGATTTCTATTTCATGAGAAGAACACAAAAACTCATCAAATAATCTGTTGTCAAAACTTCCCCTGCGTATTTGTACTTCCAGTCCACTGCTGCAACCATTCACTCACCATTCATCAGTGAAGAGGGAATAGTGAACCGAAATAGTGCATTAAAGCTCGTTGCACTAAAGCTCATGGGCACACGCAGTCTCTTCCCCACGCAATCCGCCTGAAGCCCGAACCGTGATACCGTGTGCATTTTAATTATTTTTATGAGATAGGGTTGAAATTATTTATGTGTGTACACAGAACATTTACCAAGCATCAAATGCTTGTGAATGGCAACTAATAAATAAATGGGTTTGGAGTCGAGCTTGTTCGGAGCTTCCGGGATATTTATAAACTTGTAAACATTATGTTTTGAAGCCATTGCTATAATTTGGTTGATGTTTGATGCATATACTTACATGTGAATGTGAGTTTACATGCAGTATAAACTTTTTGCCAGATTCTCTTCATACAGAGATGATTTTTTGAATGAATGAAGTACTTATATTTTATTAAGCTATAAAATTTTAACATTTTGTATACTCTAAAACTACAATCAAAATATAATTTTAAAAACTTACTAAAATTTGGACTTCACAACATTGAAATATAACATACAAAAATAGTATTTTTAGCTTCCTTAACATTTAAATGGTGTTATCATTGAGTATTTCAAAATTTTATTGTTTTCAGTTCCCGATTTTCTTTAGCCTAAAATCTGGGAAGCTTCTCGTAGGATTTGTTATTAATACTAACACTTTTAAACACATAGTCTGGTAACATTTTATTTTTTAACTTATAAATTAAAACTGGGATATTATAGATTATTCGTTGCCACACACTTAGATAATTGGGTTGGCGTTGCATTATTTTTATCCTGGTATATACTCGTACCTACAGCACAATATAGACCTCACGTCTCTATTTCGAATTATTTCCATTCTTTTAACTCCTATTTTATTGCTCCGAAAAATTTCACCCGTGCAGTAATTCAGATCTTAGACCAATTAGATGATTAAAAAATTCACTTAGGCTTTTAGATAAATCCTAGATTTTTCGATGTTAATTTGCGGTAAATGACGATTGTTTAAGTATTTTTTTGGTAAGTTAGTTTTTTTTTAATTCTCCAAAAAAGCTAAAAGGCCTCCCTCAATCATTCACTCTTGATCTTGCCTGCCACGCAAAAGTTGGACAGACGTATCAGGCAATAACTGGTTCCCGAGGCGGCGTTACCCATATCCGCCTCCAAAATTGAAAAACTGGGGGGGTGGTAGGTACAATTCCGGACGCTACAATTTCGAGGGCCTTCGTAGAAGAAGGATAAGGCTCACAACTCCCAATCTAAGGATTCGAGCCCGGCGTGCACAAATAAATTTTATTTGATTAATTTGTGATACTGCACAATTAATTAATTAAAAATTATATATATATAGTATATTTGCGGCACGTTCCAGAGTGGAAGATGCTCTCAGTATCGCCCTGGTGTAAGACCACCATTAATTGAAACGTTGCTTAAACTGTTTGGTGGCCAGATCTAAAGAGCCAGTTACTTCCCCACTTTCTTCATCCTCAACTACGTCCCCTCCCCAATACCGTCAGCCTCACAACATTCCCCGATTGGGGATGCCATAGTACCTATCACTGGCTCCAGACGGGAGTAGTTGGGACTTTTGTGCGGTATTCATATAAAAAAAATCCAGTTGCCATATTACACGAGAACATACAAATATTATAAATTAGGGACACGATGTTGAAGAAGTACAAAAATCTTTTCGAAATCAACATATTTTAAGGGTAAAATCTCCATTGCACAATGCGAAAAAATATAATTAAATGATATTTAATTTCTAAAATACGTATTTTTCCTGTAACGGTTTCCTCTTGGGCCGCAACGTTATTCGCTAAAAATACAGACCTTTTCAGGTTTCTGTTTGCATGCCTAATTGAATATTTTCTCTTTTCATTATTCATAGAATTTCTTCATTCTCGAGAAAATTTCAGCTCTAATAAAGTCCCTCATAGCATAATACGACAATTTAAAACATTTATTAGAATTTAATACGAAGACAATGGAAAAAGGAGAATATTTAAACCTGACATTTAAATTCTGATTTTTAAATGTGAAGGCTTTAGCTCAAAGAAATCTCACGGAATTCCTGAAATTGCCAGACTGTAGTAAAACAAGATATCATGAGTTGAACTGTAACCCCGTGTGCGATGGAATGCAATCAATATTTTTAGTTAGTTCATGAAATGTGCTACACAGAACCAATGTAAAAAAATTTAACTATGATAATTTTTTTAATTCCGAAAACCGTTGATACTTTTTCAAAATTATACGGATGCCATTCGTATTTTTATTTATTTGTATTTCACGCCCTGCTGGGCTTTTACATGTTATTTTTTTTATTAACAAAGTACCTCTAAATAAGCATTACAAACAATTCAAACAAAAGCAAAAAATAAAATTATAAAACTGAATCTAAAACAAAATCCAAAACAAAATCATAAACAAAATCGAAGTCAAAATCAAAAACAAAATCAACAACATAATCAAAAACAAAATCAACAATATAGTCAAAAACAAAATTAAATACGAGTTAGAAAAAAGCAGGATACCCTACCATGCAAGGTAGAGAAACAACAGAGTGGGATATGAGGTGTTTATACTTAATAAATGATGTGTCAAACATATCCGCAACGTCCTTATATTCATTTCCCAAATTCTGAATTCGGCGAATTGGAGTACACAATTGTGATTCCGTGATTTAATGAAAGATCAGAATAAAGAAAATATATTTTCATTTCATAGATTTCGTTTTACTTGTGAGCCATCAGTGATGAGTGCTGGTTCTATCAACGGTGCAATTACCAATTTTAAAAATACCCTTTTTGAAATTATCTCTATTCTTTAAACAAAGAATTAAATACCATTTACATTTTTTTTAAATCTTCGAAGGTTACCTTGGTCGTATCCATTAATGTAATATATAATATGACCGGTCAATGGTTGAGTGGGCATAGCGTTTGGGTTCCACCCGGGCGTTCCGTGTTCGATTCCTCGGCTGGCTAAGTCCTCCGTCACAACACAAGCAACATCTTCCGCTTAGTGTGGTGGTAGTAGGGGATTTTCAAATGTTGTTGGGTTATTCGTAACCCGGGAATGTTTGTCTTTCTTTTAAAAATATATATATATATATATATATATATATATCATTGATGAAGATAATACTAATAAATCCAAATGAAACATGAACCAGAACAAGACACAGAAAAATAAAATTGTAACGGTCGCGACTGGAACTGGAACCCAGGATCTTCCTGTCTTACATTTCTAATTAAAGTGTATTTATCGGAAGTGACTGACCAGGTAAGTATGTTTCTGTATACATTTGTAAATATTAAACTTAGATATAGCCTAAAAATTATATTATAAATTGTACAGCACCCTTGAGGTGATTTCTCACAAAAACGGCGCTCTACAAATTATCCAATTATTATTATTACCGGGACACAGTGCATTAAGCGCCGTCCCGGTGTCCCGGTAAGACCTTTCGTGGGTTCAAGTCCCAGTTGCTACAGTTTCCATTTTATTTTTCTGTATCATGTTATCAGTATTATATGGCGTAGTCCAGGGGCAAGGCTTTAAACTCCCATTACTCGAACCCGGTGTGCGCATATAAATTTTAATTGATTAATATGTGTTATTTCACAGTTAATTAATTAAATAATATATACTATATTGGCGGCCCGTTCCAGAGTAAAAGATACTCTCAGTATCTCCCTGGTGTAAGACCACTATTCAGAATTGAAACGTAGCTCGAAATGGCTTTATCCGCGTTTAGACCTGAATAGCCGGGTACTTCCTTACCTTCCTCTTCCTCATCTTCTTCCCTTCAGCCACACAACATACCCCAATTGGGGATGCCATAGTCTCACTGGCTCCAGACGGGAGCAGTCGGGACTCTTGTGAGGTATTCAATATAAAAATAAAAGTAAATTTACATTAATGGGCATAACATTCAAAGATTTTAAAAAAATTGTATTTACTTTTTTGTTTAAAGAATTGTGACTACGGTGTTTTTAAGGTAGCTGATTTTACCGCTGGTAGCACCTGCACTCAGCACTGATTCCTCACATGTGCAACTGTTGTGATATGCATGTAATTAAAAATATTTTCCTTTCTCTGAGCTTTCATTAAAATGCGAAAGCCAATTGGGATAGGTATGTTATGGGAGGGAGGGGAAGGGGATAGGCAAGCGAAATATGTAGAAGTACCTGGCTACTCAGATCTGGTCACCAAACACGTCTAAAGCCATTGTTGGGAGCAGTTAAGACTCTTGTGCGGTATTCACATAAAGAATAGTAACGGTTGTCTTTCACCAGGGCCACGAATATACTATATTATTTTTAATTAATGAATTGTGAAATAATGTAGATTAATCAAATAAAAAGGAATGAGGGACATATGAATCCATCCCTCCCACTGCACTGCAAGGCAATATTCCTAGAAAGTCCTCCTGGAGAGGTCAGGTTTAGTTACAAAATTGAATTACACATAAACCTACTTCCCAACACTCCTCTTTCCCTTCGCTTTCCCCTTCCTACTTCTTCGGCATCACAACATACCGACCCTTTTTTGGTATTCGAATAAAATAAATCATAAAGCAAATGTTTGCAATTATTTTTAAAGTTACTGCCTACCTTAGTAATGCAATGACTATATCGACTTGTATAAACCAATAAACCCAACATATAATTTATTTTTTTAAATATTTTTTTTTTATAAGAAAAACTTTCGTTTTACTTTTGAAGGTTATTCCCATCACTGTTATATATCATTGAAGAAGAAGATAACAAAAATAATCTAATTTTTAAATATGAAAATGAACAAGACATAAAAACAAGACTTTTATAAAAAAGTCAAAGGTTTTTTTTAGGTTATTCCAATCAATGTTATATATCATTGAAGAAGAAGATAACAATAATAATCTAATTTTTTAAAATATGAAAATGAACAAGACACAAAAACAAGACTTTTATAAAAAAGTCAATAGGTGTTCCATAAAAATAAAATCGGATATATTTATCCGAGACACTATCTAGGTAACAAATACATACTTTGAATGCTTGTTTCCAATAATAAAGGAAGCTGCCAATAATATGGAGAAAAAAAACATTAGTCGAAGATAATATTGTTAATTCTGAAATTTGTAATATGAAGTTGACAATTACGACAGTCTCATAACAGATCGCAGTGGCCCAATTGGTAGAGGTGTATGTCCCGGTAAGACGTGAGGTTCTGGGTTCGAGTCCCAGTTGCGACCATTATCTTTTATTATTTTTCTGTGTCTAGTTCATTTTCATATTTAAAAAAATTAGATTATTATTGTTATCTTCTTCTTCAATGATATACTTTTTTAATGAGTTTCAGTCATAAAAATGCTTTTGCATCAATACAGTACCTACACTGAAAATAAAATGATATTTTTTATAAATTTCATCATAAGCTTTGTTACATTTTAATCTGTACCAAAACACAATGAAAATTTTCTTGCAGTCATCGAAAAAAGTTTCCAAATGCAAATAAAAGAATCAAGCGGGATTCTTGCAGTAGGTCATTAAGACCCGGGCATTGTAAAGAATGTACAACTTTGCGGTGCATAAGCTGAAAACGTCCTTTCTTTTCACGGGAAACATGTTTTGACAATAGGACAAAGGACAAACATCAACAGTGCTCTAACGGGCGTAAGCAACTCTAGTGTCCTTGTCACTGAGGTTTGGGACAAGGGCGGACTGGGAAAAAAAATAAACTTTAAAAAATCTAAAGATTAGTGAAAAGGGGAATCTGGATTTGGAGTCCAGAAACGTGATAAAAATCTAATACTTGTTTTAATAATTTACATTTAATACTGTTTTTTATTTACATGTGGATACCTACGCAATTACGTAATAAATATTTTTCAATATGGGAGTATCATCGCGATATCGTGTCACTGGTTATGTGATGTGTGGTTCACATTATTCGTTTATAAAATTGTCTTGATAGTATGCACCCCATTTAAAAATATTGGTACTTTGTAAATAATACCTGAAGTCCGCATTATATGTATTGCTAATTCGTATTACCTTACATACAGTTTATTAGTTAAATTCATAATATATCAGTTCACCAAAAATTTCTGTGTTTTACGAGGAGAATGTAAGAGAACGAGGGAACTATAAACAAGTATTAAAATATTAGAATCCTTCGGTGTAATAGGTAACAAGAATGCCCATTTGTACCTGAGGTCCATCCCTGCTCTCTGCTCTACAGTACCCCCATAGAAGCATATTTTACTTGCTGCGTTTTTGGTTCACAGAAGATCAGAAAAATCCAGGGTTTTGTGCTAATTTCGGACGGCTCTATGAATCCAGGATAGTAAGAGGACAACAGAAGATTTCTATTGTTGTTTTGTATGCTTGTGGTTCAGTAGGGAATGTGGCATACCTCCGCAGAAATTAAAAAAAAAAAAACAGTATTGCAGAATCTATGCCCACGTCCCACGGTCCGATACCGTCCCGACCAAACATCCAACAATAAACCAATTTCCTTGCGTAGAAAGTAAAGTTCGCTACGGTTTGCTGAGTGGCCATCGTTGGATTTTTCTGCGCAGGGTCTTCGGTTTATGTCGATTCCTTACGCCACTGTTACTAACCCAAAGGGACGACGACGGGGTGAGTATTTTCAAAATACCAAGAATCGTCATAAGGATAGCGAATTATGTGAGGGTTTGAAGCACCAATCATTAAAAATTTAATTTGTTCGATTATTTATTTTGCAATTTTCTATCCTTTCGTGATAAAATGAGTTTCAACATAAGTTTTTTGAAGCATATTATGATACCGTAAGGCTTGATGGGCATACCATACCGTAAATCAAAATAAATTATACGAAAGATTTACGCTTTCATATAATTTATTTTGATTTGATTTAAAAAATATAAAACGATTATTAAAAAAAACATATTTATAGTTTGGGTTTCCAAGACTGTGTATTTTAAAAAAAAAACTATTAAGTGTAATAAATAAATAAATATATTATATGTTACATACATATATATATATGTAAAAATAAATAATTATTATAATTTTCATTATCCTTACACATTCTAAAAATACATGTTAATTTATTTTTTACATACGCTGCTCCGCCTTTTTTACACGAGCATTGCTCAAAAAAAGGTATAATCACGAAATATAAAAAATGTATTATTAAAAATATATATATAATGAAATAAATAACAACTGTAATTGTAATAAATAAATAATAAAAAAACTAAAATCTGGAAAATGTTTTTCTATTTTTTTTTACAAAGATTTTATATCAAAATTTTTCAAGCTAAAATTTCAAACGAAAAGGATACCTACTTATTTGCATGTTATTATGTAAGGTTACTTTTAATTTATTTTGCGTGCAATGTTTTGGAAAATATTATACCTATGCAAGATTTATGTAAGACGAAACGTGTTTAATGAAAATACATGAAAGAGCAAATTTTCATCCCGGGATGAACGAGATTCATTTTGTACAGCTTGTGGTTTTAATCAACATTTTATGGAGGATGAAAGTAATTTTAGGAAATGGAAGTAAAGCTTCCCTTACACTCCGCCATAATTGGCTGTCTTAGCAAATTACTCCTTTGCAGGCATCGAAGGTCCCATTATCATTAAATTAATTTCTTCATATTTTGCTAAAAACTTCAAAACAGAATTTGGAAAAGGAAGCAAAAAATACAGTTTAAGATATCAACCGACAGAGGTTTGTTGTAGTCATCATCGCAGAAAAAGATAATAGTAATAAATATAAAAGAAACATTAGACAAAATAATGACATTCGCAACTGGGAACCGAACCCAGGATCTCTTGTCTCACCGGACATCGCTTTATTCAGCCATTGGGACCTTGTCATTCGTGTCAATCTTATAATTTAAATTCAGAATTAACAATATCATAAGAAAATTGGTAAGATGGCTGTGGGAAGACAAGAAATCCTGGGTTCGATTCCCAGTTGCCGCTGACGGGACACGAACCCGTGTCCTTCTGATTTCCGGTCAACTGCTCTGTCCACTGAGCTACGTCAAAATAATTCAATATATACTAGTGTTTTATTCAACAATAGTTACTGCTTATTACATTTTTTCCAAGTCCCGTTTCGAGTCCCGTCGCGCGTCGGCGGCATGTATCTTTTCTCGGGAGATTTTTTTAGTGTGGATGACTGTTACAGGCTAATAATGATTGCTTATAATAATTGTTAATCTTTGTGCTTTTCATAAAAATCTTGTCTTAAACATTAGTTTATCGATTAAAAAATAAAATTAATATTTTTTGTTTGAAATGTGATATTTCATAATTTTCAAAAACAAAAAGATGTGATATAAGGTGGTTATAATTATAAAAATTTACCTACATACCGCAAGTCGTCTAACTTTTGGGCAGCATAATGTCTTACCACTGTTAGAAAATCTGGAACCGCCAAGGAAAATTAATGCAATTATAACGTTCTGGTTGATTTATATTATTTTTGCGTGTGGCGACCATTTAGCTCCTCAAACCCATTACAAACACGTCGCCTAATATATCTATGATTAAAAATATTTCATTTGATTTATGGTTTTTTTCAGGAGTTTTCGAGGAACAATTTACAGTTCCTTAAATATAAACTACGAAACAACAATACACATATTTAACATGGTACTAAAAAAATAATCACACAAAGTGTCATTCAAGCGGTTAACAAAATGCATATCACTGGACAATTAAATTAAATGATTTTTTACAGATTGTAATCAACATACAGTTTTTATTTTTTTATTTAATTTAAAGAAACATTAAAATATAATACAAATAATATTAAATAAAAATAATACAAAGTACCAATAAACTGCTTTTAAGTAGTTTGTCAACGTGTTCTTTTAACTTAATAGATTATAACCAAAAACAAATGTATACATTCGTATAAAAAAAACTATTGAACTTTAATAAAAAAACTCATGCAAATAATATGATGCTATAGTTTGACTTTAGTCATAATACTCGTAGACAAAGTATTCTTGTACTTTAAAAGGATTGTGTCAAAGCATTGTTATTATAATCCATCTGATAGCCAACGTGGTCGAGGGGGGTTTCTCTTGACAAGCAATCCGAAGATCACAGTTTCAAACCCGACGTGCACAAATATATTTTATTGATTAAATTGTGTTATTTCACATATAATTAATTAAAAATAATATGTAGAATATTAGCGCCACATTCCAGATGGAAGCTACTCTCTGTATCGCCATGGTGTAAAGGCACCATTCAGATATGAAACGTTGCTTGAAATGGCTTTAGCCGTGTTTTGAAGAGCCAGGTTCTTCCCTACCTTCCTCTTCCTCATTTTCTTCCCCTCCCCACAACCAAGCCTCACAACTTACCCCAAGACAGGAACAGTTGGGACTTAAAACGCTACCTAAAGCCAGCGGCAGGGCAACGCCACGGACTTCAACTAGATTCAAATAAAACCTATTTTAACTATGTAAAAAATATTCTTCACTAGCTTTTTTGCCGAAACAAACCTAAATAAGGCATCTTCATGTATCGTTATTTATGCAAGAAACTAGATATTTTACCAGAAAATTTCACTCTGTTACATGTGAAAATTAAATCATATTTGTGTGTTTAATCCTGAAGACGTCGATTTACATCCGCGTGGAACATCTGTAACTAGTGAATATGTTTTAGTGTCGTTCATTGCTTCATTTGTATTTCTGGAAGTCGTTTAATATATCCGGTTTACGGAACGAGCCACGTGGAAATGAAAATAACATCGTAACTCTGCGAGAAACTCCCGTTTTTCAATAATCAGATAAAGTGCTGATAAAATAAAACTTCCCCGAGGCCGGCGGAAACTGGAAACGTTTTGATAACTTGGTAATACGTGACGCGTAAAGAACATTTTGCTCGTCCATCAGAAGTGGGTAAACGTGATCACACTGAACACTGATCAACCTAACGCTGCGTATACATTTGCGAACTGAAGCGCGAGCCGTACCACGATTACGGTAAAGGAACGAAGCAACCGCAAGCGGCGTTTTGCCCGCACCGTGTACGGTGGCTTCGTTTCTTTGCCATTCTTGGTTCGGCTCGCGCTTCGGCTCGCAAATGCATACGCAGAAATATACGGAACATACGAACTACGGAGCCCATAATAACGAAATACTTTGAAGAAAAATTTGTTGAGACGACTTTATTAGTACTAAATAAAATTATTTTTAAAAAAATGTTTATTTTATTTTTTTCTGGGAAGCCATCAGCAAATACTCGTATATTGATAAATTTAGAATTAATTCGCTATTTAATGTTGTTTGTGACTTTGTTTCGTTTTTTCTTACCAATGTTTTGACATTTGCCCTTATTTTAATTAAATTATTATATTTACCTATCATTTACCAATAATCATAAACTCACTTTGTAGATCGTTCTAATTAAATGAAAATAATTTACTTTGTTGAAACCAATTTTTATATATTTTAATGTAGTTAAGTTTTATTAAATTGATGGTTTAAAAAAAAAGTTATTTAATTCTTAATTATTTCTTGCATCTTCACAAAAATAATAACATATGATGTAATGTTTACATATTCAAAAATATTTTTTTTATATTTCATTTTACATAATTGTTTTTTAATGATATTTTTAAGTAATTAATCACCACTCTCTATAATACTTTGTCTCTATTTTTTTTTAGTCTATACTTGTTTGTTTCTTTTGTTATTTCATGTTCTTATTATCCTGACGAAGAAACCATCGGTTTCGAAACATGTTAATAATTGTGATTATATAGTGGTGTACACAAAGTTATATATTTCATTTTATTAATTCTTAATTCTTACGTAATTTTAATTTCACTATTTGGCTTCCTTTTGATTAACTTAATAATCATTTTAATTTATAATAATAATTTTCGTTTAATAATTGACTTTGTTTACACCACTATTCAAATATACTTATCTACTATTTGAATTATTTCAAAATTTACTGAGATTATCTACTAGAAACTGCCATGGTTATAATTAAGCCCTTGCCCCGAATAATGTTGTATCCCAAAGTATACATGTTTTTAAAAATGTTAAAAAACGGAACCGTTTATGTTTTATTACATTTTATATTTACAATACAATAAACCTACAATTTTTAAGATTTATGCATGAAATGTGGTAAAGAAAAGCAATTAAATTAGTATTCCATCAACAACTCAACATTGATAGTTTTTTTGGATACAACATTATTCGGAGCAAGGGCTCAATTATTATAATTAAAATAATTATTCTTTTGATCATTTGATCAAACGAAATGATGCCTTTAATCAATGGTGCATTGAAATGTTGAATGAACTATCCGTAATGAACCTTAACTTCTGTACCAAGGACCTTATTAAAAGTTCGTATCCCGGTAAAGGTTTCATCTGAATGTTCTTCATTTGCATGTAAGCAAGAACTATCAAGTACATAATATTCCTGTTTACAGTGTGGCATCCTTTGATCATCTGGCTCTGGCTTCACTGAGAACTGAGACTAGCGGCAGACCAATCAGACAACTCGTAAGTTACTCCACTACAATTAGGATTCTTCTTCCATCTAGCTTTTACTTCGGAGGTGATGTTTTTCCTTTGCCGTTTTCTAGTACACGTTCTGTTATTTCAAAACGTCGATTATGGAATTGAAGAGGACTGAGATGTTATAATAATAATATTTAGATGTTTTGTATAGCGCTGTTTTAGTAAATAATCACATCAAAGGCGCTGTATATATATATATATAAAATACAGCCAGTATAGCGCCTAGTGTACTAGCCCTGCATGCGTTGCAATGCTACTTAAATAAAGTAATTGTTTCTCCCTGCGTGTCCTTTCCCATTCGTCCCGTTCTCCTTTCGCATTCCCTTTTCACTTTACCCGCGTTGCCCCACTCCTCTCCCGCTGTCCCCCTTCTCACGAACTTCCCCCCTCACGAATTACCCATCCACCTTCTCCGCCTTCCCCCTCCCTCGTCCTCCCTACCATGAACCACCCCTACTTCATTCCCCTCCGCCCTCCCGGGTTTCCCTCCCCCCTCCCACTTTTTTCCCTGCCGCTAAACTACATAAAATACACTCATCTTTCAAACAACTCGCGTGTCTCCGATTGCATTTTTTTTCGCAAATTTTCTAACTCTAGAACTTACCAATATAGAAATATAGAATCCTTTATGGCATGTCCATAACAACCCATCAAACCAAACCATGCCCCAAGCGAAAAATTACTCCAAAAAAGTTACTTGTGAGCGTTTGGTGCACTAGTGCTGGTGTCGTTCACTACAGCATTCTTAAATCTGGCCAGACGATTACGGCAGATGTCTATTGTCAGCAACTGCAAACCATGATGGAAAAGCTAACTGCTAAATAACCGAGGCTGGTTAATCGCTCTAGGCCACTGCTGCACCACACACTGCACAACAGACGGCTACCAAATTAGAGGAGCTTCAATTGGAATGTCTAAGACATCCACCGTACTCTCCGGACCTTGCCCCAACAGATTACCATTTTTTTCGAAATTTGGATAACTTCTTGCAAGGGAAAAAATTCAACTCCGATGTGGCAGTAATATATAGGTAGTTGTATAATGCTCTCTTGTCACTAACTATAGACTGGACAAACTACTGCGTTTTTGCATTTTTGTTGATGTACTTATTAAAATCCACAAGCAAAATCTTGTATAAGGAAGAAAACACAGAAAATCTGCTAATAATACCACACCTGAGGTGTTGTTTACAAAAACGATTAACAATAAATACCAACAAGGTACAAATGACGGACTCGTGTTTCTTAGGGTTTAGTTGGCCCATTTTCGCACATATTTTTTTCTGTGTAAGAAAGAGTTCCAGATCCTGACAAACTCAACAGTAGGGCACACTTGAGTGTTTCGAGTTGCCACTGCTGTGTATAGTCAATTCAAGAAAATCTCACAGAAATAATTATCATGTAGGTCAGCAGATTAAGTAAGAACTTGTCGAAAATCTCGAGTACTTTAAATCAATTTTCATAAGAAAAAATTGTTAGTACGTAATCTTTTAAAATTGTTTATTTTTTTCCGGTAGTTCCATTGACTGATTATTTAATATTGGTGTACAAGACCTGTAGGCCTGTAAAAAAACTGTAATAATAGGCGCCGGCACACTATGGCAATGTCTTTAACCACTCGAACGCTTTTTGCCACATTATGGCACTATTTCCAAAGCCTCGGATTGCTTCGCTGCCACGATGTGGCAAATTTTCTCTAGATTCTTTAAAACGATTTTATTAAAAAAAATATATATATATATATATAAATCCTACGAATATGTGATAATAGTCAAAAGATAGGTGAATTTGATGGCTATATAGAACTATAATCAGTGTGTATGTCTACATATTCAAATTCGGAGGTATGATTTTTTAATGTGGGCGGAAAATTTTCCTTTAGCAATCCGAGAAAAAAGTTTTAAATTGCTCTGACGCTCTAGTTATAGATATGTTTTGTCGCTTTAACAGCTGTTGAAGTTCCAGGTAGTGTGCATATATGTTTCTTATTTGCATTAAAACAATAATTTATTTTATGCAGCATTTATGCCAGGGGTTGTGGGTGCAGTGATTTCAACGTCTCGGTGAGCGTCATGATATCAAATACAATGTTTCGTGAAAATGTTTCGTCCACTCTTTAGTACGATCGGTATAATTGGATTAAAATTTTTCGCTACAATACTATTCCTGCGTTGGTACACTAGATAAAAAATATCTTAAAGTGTCATTTCTTTAAACAAATATGTCCGGGACATACTTTCACCTACACAAAGTCAACACTCTCTGTCGATCTTTCGTCATTCTTCCAGGGTTCTGGGACAGCTCCAGGTCCCAGGTGGTGTGATAAGTAATGTCGCTTTTCAGGAATAATTGTCAGTATTTTAATGTGCAGCTATAAATATCCGTCCGTAAATAGCCATTTCAAATGACGCAAAGCGCCGTGTCAAAGTTAAAACAAATATTTGTTTATGTTTATGTGTGTTTAAATGTATATTTAAGTAGATGAGTTAGGTTTAGGGAGGATTATTGACATGTTTAAAAAATCCTGAGGTTGCCTTAACGTATCGTTTTTTATACGATGTGCTCATTTAAAAACTGTGATGGTTCAAGAAAATGTGTAAAATGTCAACATGATTATTTAACAGTCATCCAATCAAAAATATTATGAATGAATAAACTTTATATTAAATTTCTTACCTATCTTTTTTGACTTTTCTCCGGTGACTTTTTTGGTGACAATTTTTTTTTTCAATAACTTTTTCTTCAAAATCAAACAAAAAAAAATTCTTCCACATGTCGTCACTAGTCACTAAGCCAAGTAACCAATCAACCCCTCACCCCAAATAATTTTTTTTTTTCTTCAAAAACCAACTTTTTTTTCTTTCAAATGACGTCATTGGTCACTAAGCCCAGTTACCGCCCACCACTTACCCCGCCCCCAACATGCCAACACCTACTGTTTTTTTTTAATTTAAAAAAAAAATCAAAAATGTCACCGGAGACCAAAATTTTATTTGCATTTTTTACTCCAAATAATGTCAGGAATAACTGGTTAAAGTCAGTCAAGTACGTACCTTAACACCTGTATAACAGCTTTCATTCAGCATTCTTGTGAAATAATATCGACCCAAACATAAATTTGAAACAGAAAAATCAGAAATTGTACCTTAGAATAAGGTTGCTAAATTTTCCTTCAATGATTAAATATTAAAATTTATGGTTTTCCTCATTAAGTTATTCACAAACTAAAAATAAAATAAACAATTTTTTAATGATCCGCCAATTTATAACTATCCCATGTAGGTATTGCTTCTCAGAAGTCAGAAGCTAGAATTAAATACATTAATCATAACTGTATGATGAGGTATTATTAACTTTTACACAAAAGACAAACAATATGGATCTCCTACAATCAAGGTAATAAAGTAATAAAGTTATTTTCTATTATGTATGCATGTGTAAATTTTCATAACTTATAGTATAAAGTATAGCAGGGCTGGACGCAAACAACCAGTTTGTTTGTTTTTATGATTCCAGCTTTGCTGGCAGAAGTGAGCGTTGTCTTGTACGGTCCCGCGTCCCGTGATTGAAAGCGGTCCGGTGGTCGTGAAAGCTCCGCTCGGAGCAGCCTCCATTCTTCATCAAGACGTCGAGCGTCGGTCGTTGGCGTCGGTGCTGAAAACAGACACCACAGGAGGCAGCGACGCGACGTCGATGCCGGAATATATATAACAGGATGTGGCATGAAACATTTTGTTAAAATTAAATATTTTAGAAGGTATGGAAGATTTTTTTTATATTTTTCAGATGCGGAGGTATGTAGTGTGTTTGTACCTACTATTTAGGTCTGGTGTTGGGTTATAATAGATTTGGTTGAAATAAATAAATAAAATAAAAACACTATGAAATTATTAAAAAATGCTGCATTTTTTTAAATCGTTTAAGTGCGGCCTCTTAGGAATGTCTAATACTATCAGTTCAGCTATCCGGACTGAAGAGTGTCAAGTATAAGCGCAACCTAACGAAATATTTATGTGCCTGTAGTTTTTCTTTTAATGTGTTAAAGTTTGGGAAAGAAATGTTTTTTTTATTGTGTAAATTTACTCTTCGTGTTTAAGTTGTGCGTAAGAACATTAAGGGTTGACAAACGCCTTTACGAATAATCAAAACATAATTTTTTTATTTGTTCATATTGCACATAATAATAATGCCTAAACCATTACCAAATTATTCATAAAAGAACCTTTGATGCGTTTGGTATGCAGTGCCCAAGTGCATTTAGTTTGCAATACGTCTGTGACTGGGCATAATGTATTTATTTATTTGGAATTTACGGCAATAGTGCCATTTACATACATATATTTTTATTTTTATTTTTACATACAGACAATAGCACAGTATTAAAATTTGATAAGTGAAAAATTATGGGAACAAAGAAAATAATTCATTTGTAACAAGTTTATGAAAGACAGTGAAAAGAAACATGGAAAATTATATATATATATCTGTTATTAAGTGAAATATGTGGCGTTATAGTATTTAATTAGAGCAGCTTTATGCTTTACAAGAGGTCAGCGATTTTAGCATATAGATTCCCATAGAAATGTAATCTATTTATTACTGAATTATATCCCGAGACCGTGGTATAATTGTCACAATAATACATACTAGGGGACCTTGACCTTATGGTAGGTACATGAAATTGAATCAACATTTATATATCAGGACTCTCCAACTGATTATTTACAATTTTATATAAAAATATAAGATCAAAGTTTTTTCTCCTTTCACTTAACTTAAGTAATTTCAATGAATGTAATAAAAAATCATAATCTATTGTTTCTATAGGAATTCCGAGTCTAAAATTAATACACCTCAAAAATTTGCGTTGGACTCTTTCAATGGTATTAATGTGATTATTAAAGACAGGTGACCAATTGTAGAGTTGTGTTCTAGAATACTTATAACGAGAGATGTGAACAGAATTTTTAATGTGTTAATATTTTTAAAATCCTTGGAAATTCTTACTATAAAACCTAACATTTTCATAGCCCTGTTAGCGATAGAAGTTATGTGAGATACAAAGCAAAGTTTCTGATCAAACATGATGCCTAGGTCAAGTATTTCGATTACAGAGAATAAGTCAACATTACACAATGAATAATTATATATTATTGGATGTTTAATTTTGTGGAACCTCATAACTTGGCATTTGTTAATATTTAGTTGCAGTTTATTACTAGAACACCATTCTAAAAAGTTGTTAAGGTTCTCTTGCAAGAAGGTATTACCAGAGAATACCGGAAATTAGTCCCTTTTAAATCAAATTCTAGACGTATTGACTCTTTTTTACATAAAAACATAATTTGTTTTTGAAAGTTTGATATTTTATCTGGTACACGCAGTTTTAAAATTTTGAAAAATTATGTGTATTTTTAATATACTAGGTTATATCGTTGGTCTTTGGCAGATTTGTTCAATTTTCAAACGATAGATTCTATAAAACAACACAAATCATATAATCATATAAAAAAATAAATCAAAACATAATCTTTTCAACCCAGTTTTCAGAATTTTTATTTTCAGAAATTTAGTTAAATTAAAATCATAAAAAAATAAATCCGAGGACGTGTTTTGTGACAAAAATACCTCAGTTTTTCTATTTATTTAAGGTCTTACAGACTAAAATGTTTCAAATTTTTTTACACACTTATTTTGTTTAGACATTATTGAAAAATCATTAATACTTATGATCAAAAAATACTTACAAGAAGTACACGATATTTAATAATTTATCATCATGCGTTTTGAGCATTTTTATTGCTTATTTGAATGTAGGTATATATTAAAGCAAGTTTTGAATGAAATAAATCGATTTTAAATTTTTAATTAAAAAAATTTGATACGACGAATTATCGATCTTTCTCATTGGAACCTCCCTGTACAGTTGCAAGCATTTTTAAACTTTTATTCTTTGCGGATGGTCAATTGCTCTTAATGATCATTAATTTATGGGGAACATGAAAATCACGTTTCCATTAATGTATTTATTTTGTTTTGGCGAATGAAGTGTGCCATTTTTCTGCTCAGTGTACTTTTTTAGCACCTCAAGATTTACACGACGTTGCACAGAGTGAATTTTAAAGTGAATTTCGACGTTCTTATCTGATCCCATCTCCGCTCAATGATGTGTGCCCAAGAAAGCTACGGACAAAGGGTTTTTTATTTTAATATACATGCCACGTGGCGCCAAAACCCTTTGACCACGAGATATGTTTAATCGCTGAATCTAGAATGGGAGTCTGTTTAAAAACTTTTTCAGATTAAAATAAATATTTTGAGCAGACAGTTCAGCCTGGAGGTGTACCGTCACAAGCAGCAGCATGGCTTACATTTCAACCTTAGATAACTAGTAGCAGCCGCAACCGGCAAACCGGCACGCGGCAGTCCCGTGTACTCCGTACTCCCACAGTCCACAGCACCCCTACATACCTACCCTGCTTAATACATAGTCACATAGACTACTAGTCTTCTAGATACCTCAGTCGCACAGACTACAAGGTCTTCTAGACTTGTTCCCGCCACAAACGCAGACGGCAATCCGTGTACCTCGGTAAAATACACAGCCCGGATTGTGGTGCTACCTTTTTGTTATCTCACCAGACCACATTAAGGATTCGCATTAATGTAATTGGTAACGAGACGGCACTGAGTAAATACTTACGCTAAGCTCTGTTGTGAGAACTAGCTCCACTAATATTCCATCTGGAAACTTGCCGCGGGAAATGATATTGTTGGTTAAGGAGACAATTCTCTTAGAGACTTACAGAGGTATCTATCTCTATTGAGTGGATTAAAAATATATGAAAAGATTACTGTTCTGAGTAAATATTATGTTATAAATGGAAAATAAATTAATAATCCTTCGAATTAAATTGTTTTTTTTATGCCACAATGAAACGTCGATTGCTAGTTAGCACGCATAAAAGCACATCTCGAAAGAACATAAAAGAAAATATTTGCATTGAAGTAAAACATTATTATCACAAACTTGCAATATATATATATATTTTTTTTTTTGGGTGTTATGCCGTGTTGCGCTCCTCTTATTCCTTAGCCTAAAGAAGGAGCTAAAGAGACTTTTGGCTAAGCTAAATAAGTAGGTAGCGCAAAACGGCATAACACCCCAAAAATAAAAATACATTTGTCCGTGAAAATCTTAAATCGTATCTTGCATTTATTTTGTTTTTTTTTTCTTACATTAGGTCCACACAAGAGGCCCTGAGGAAAATAATTTCCCTCAGGGCCTATATCATCTTTGGGGATGCTGTGTGGGGGGTATTTTTAAGGAAAGGAAGGAGAGTTCTGGGAAGGAAAAAGGTATGAGGGTTGGGTAGGAATCTGGGGTTCAGTGTGTCTAGATCATCCGCCGCCATGACCTAGCTACGTAAGACCCCTACAAAGCACCAAACGTAGCGAACCACTTGGGGTGACCTATGGCAGAGGTGTTGGTTATCCAATAAATGGTTCCCGGGGCGGCGGTACCCATTCCCGCCTCCCAAATTGATTGTTTAACATAAACTGTGCATAAAGTAGCTTAAACTCTAGAACCACGAGTATTTTGCACTAACTTGTTGTAGAACCGAATTTCTTTGTGCTCTTTTCGTGTAGTTTTATTAAATACTCACAATGAGATCATCTCATATATATATATATATATTTTTTTTTTTATTTATTTAGATAAAAATCTCTTATGTGCGTACATTTCCGATATCTGCAGAAATGAACTTATTAATGAGCTTGCAAAGATAACTTAAAACGTATGCAATATACTGGAGACGCCACACGAGAAACGATTCCGAACAATTTGTAATTCAAATGGAAGTGCTACATGCACTGCTATGTCACAAGCTTTTCAGCCGGCCGCAAATACAAACATTTTAATGGCGTAGTTCTTCAGTACTGTTCGATATTTTACAAAAATTATGAAAGTGCTGTCTTCAACATGATCTAATTTTCATAAACATTCGAAATACTTTTGTGGACAACCTTATTATACGGATGTCGTACAATGTATAAGCGTTTTCCTTAGTTGATCAGTCTTGGTCTTAACGATTTATAAATAATATGAATCAAACAATATGCAGTTAATCTCTTCAAAGATCTAAATCCCTTTGTACTTTCATTGGTATAAATACTCTGCCATTACCTCGGGGGTCCGGATGTTATTGTAATGTTAAAAGATCAATTGAAATTTCTCTGCTACGCGGTTAGAGATCAGTAATCACACAGTTCATTGTGTCAAATGCACGTGTGCTATTTTTTGACTGCATAAAGCCCGCGAGGGAGTTGTACGAGTATGTAAGTCGTTAGATACATTTAGAAACAGGAGTGGATTAATGTGACTAATTGCAGACCGCCAGCGCATACAATTCATGTTTCCAACTCTGCCTCATGTGAGAATTGCACAGAGGTGTAAGATAGAAATAGGAGAGAATGAGGACATGAAAGAAAACAGACAGAGAGGTAGGCAATCTCTTAGAGGTGACAGTTTTGTGTTGAGAAAAATATTTCATATTTTCTGCAAAACGAAAATATTTTTAACTCCTGACTTTTACAGTGAAATGAAATAAAAATCTATTCGGACAAAAAGTTGTTGCGAATTAATATGATGTGTGTAAAAATGCAATTTAAAAAATAAGCAGGTAATTAATAATATTTTTAAATCATTTCAGTTAGGAGAGGTTACCAGGAAAAGAAGGAAAAAATTTCTTTAATACATCGCCAGAAAATATAAGATCCCTTAAAAATAGTTTCACAGAACTCAAAACACAATGCAAAAATTAACTAAAAAATAAACCAAAAAAATAAGTAATTAAAAACGTAAAATTTTGATTAAAAATTAATCCTATATAAGAAAAACAACAATAATAAATAATAATAAATAATTCTTAATAACTAAATAAATAACATCTTCCTCCCATAAACACAAGCATAGCGTTTTATGTTAAATTATTATTACTCAATTATCAATAACGTTTATATTTTGTACAAATATATATTTTTAAATAACTAACTTATCACGTCATTTTCCCTCAGGAGTAGGCAGTGAGGATAGATCGCCACACAACTCCATATACTTCAAGTTTCATTCACATTAATGAATCGTCTCATACAGACTCTTCTGTTAATCTGACTCTTGAAATGACTATTGTTATTAGAAGAAAATATTTTTATTAAAATATCATCTTCGTGGTGAAAATAAAAAGGTATAAGTGGATAGTCACCTATAATTATTAATCTTTATTCATTATATCTAAATATCTCAACTTTTGTTAAATATGACCTCAAGGGCGAATAACAAAGCTAAATAACAAAAACAATAGCTAAATTTATGATGAAAATTCTTAATCAAAAACTGTTTTTTTATAACTCTACAAAGGAGGTCATGAAGAAAATAATTTACCTCGAGGCCTGTCATCTTGGGGATGCTGTGTGGAGACATCTTCTTAGCAGGAGAGTCTGGTCCAACCGATCCAAAAATTCGACGTTTTTTGCCTAAAAATCGTCTTATTTGTGTGGAGAATACATTCCCAAGGTTATAGAATCAAATTCAAAAAGGGTAAATAGATTTAGGAGCAGAGCGCGCCAAGCAGGTAGAACGACAAACAGAGTGGCCCGGTTACAACCGAAAACTTTACACGAATTTTCCCAAAACCACTTTTGCAATTTAATTGGAATCGTAGCTCCTCGAATTTTCACCCAATTCACTTTAATCAAAGTTTAAATTAAAGAAAATTAATTTTATATGCCGATGAACTTTTTTTGCATACTGTGAATAGTGTGAATCGTGCACGTTCTACAATCATAGGTACTATAACAAAATTTTATTGAATTTCATTTTTCAGATAATTTCCAAGGACCTGCCTGTTTTCTGTATCTATTTGTAAATAATGAATTTGGATAGAGCCTAAGAATTCATAATAAATGTACAGCGCCCTAGAGTTAATTTTTTACAAAAACGGCGCTCTACAAATTATCCTTAATATAATTATTAAAATTAGGTTTATTTAACGTAAACCGTGCTTTGCTGGCCATATACATTCAATACAGCATTAATGGTACATATAATTTTTTTTTTAAATTTCGGTCCTGTAGTTGAAATCGTATTAACATTGCACTTAATAACGTATTCCATGCATAACGGATGTCTCCGTGTCAAAGCAAAGATTTCTACAGGCTCAACAGAAAGTTATTGACCCTGATCATGAGAATACTTGCGCGACCCTAAAGCAATAAATTAACAGTGCGTTTAAAAAATACGTCCGTAAAACCCGTAAAGTTTGGCAAGGTTCAAGTCACATGTCCCGAGAATATTTTACGACCTACAACTGGGAATTACAAATTAATGTCATGGGCCAACAAAGTGCATGCTGTATCGTGTGACGTGTGACTTGCTTCACAAGTATAGATAAAGCTTTTGCTTCGAATAATGCCTTATTATGAAAATGTACAGTGGTGTAACGAGCAAGAATCTATTATTGCAGTGTTATTATGTACAGTTGTACACAATAACCTAAAGTAACAATATTGTTACTCTCAGACAATAACACTGCAAGAACTACATCACAGGTTCCTATTTTTGGCAACCTTTACAACTTCTTTCTCTGCAATTTCGTAATCACTATCAACATCAATTCTGTACATAGGACAACTTATATAATCATCTGAATATTTGTTTTCACTATTTTTCTGTACCTATTTGATAAAAATTGCAGATTTATTGTGTACAGTTGTATAGGTTCGTTTTTTGACTTCCTTCTCTACAAATTTGTAATCACTATTGAAACCAACTCTGTATAGGGCCTCAGAGTGATTGAAATTTTGGATTTTGATCGCCTGGAAAATAACACATTAAATTGGAAGTTTAGCAGGGCTAAACCAGTCTAGTTTAAAATAGATACCTTAATTATAAAATAATAGTTACGATAGAAAACGACCACGAATAGTTGGTTAAAAAATAAACATATCCCGATCCAGCTTGCCACGCACCTGTTGGACAGGCTCAGACCTGAACACACCTTACCCGATGTATCAGGCACCCCTGCTAAGGCACCAAACGTAGGAACCAATTGGAGTGACCTATGGCGTTATTTTATGTATAAGCTCTCAAGAGGGTGGTGAAATATCCGATATAGACTCGATGAGAAGTTTCTTCAAACTAATGCTTATTTACGACCGACTAATTCTTAATATCATCCGAGAAAAAATTAAAAACGCTATTTATATCGGTTCAAAAAATAAACTTACAAACTAGTAATTTTTCCTATATTTTTCTATAAAATGATATGCACAATTTTTAATAATAATTTTAATATTTATTCAATTGACTTCTGTGTCGCACTGTAGACGGACGCACGACACTGCACTTTTAGTAAAGCTGTCAAAACTCCCTAAGAACCACATAAAATTCTCTAATAAGGAAATATTGAGCATATGTTAACGTAACTTAAGTTTAAAATGTTAAAATAGCTTTATGGGCCTGGTAAAGTTCGAGCACAGGTGTTAAAATGGGTAGATTTCTTGTGCATCGTACGTTTATATATATACTCAGTTACCCATTTTTTATTTAAATACCACACAAGAGTCCAAACTGCTCTCGTTGGAAACAAACGAACGAAATTACTTATACTAACTAATTGTTCTTACATGTTCCCGCCAATAAACATTGAAACCCTGTTAATTTGTTCGTAAGAACTTCAGTCCCGTTTTTAACCGTTTTTATGAATAAAATGATCGTATTTTAGAATAAAAATTTTCTTCGTACAGTGGGCCTATAGCAGCCTTAATTTGGGTATGTTGTGAGGCTGAAGGTAGTGGGAAGGGATGAGACAAGGAAGAGGAAGGTGGGGAAGTACCTTACTATTCCGTATGAATCCATCCCTCCCACTGCGGTGCAAAGCGATGTTCCGAGAGAATCCGACTGCAGAGGTCAAACTGATTCTTTCAACCATCCTCTCCCGATCCGGCTTGCTATGCAGGTGGGCGGCAGACGCATTCACCGCCATGACCCGGACAAACCTCACCTCTGCTATTTGCCCAAATCTGGCGAACCACTTGGGGTGACATATGGCATTGGTGTTGGTTATCCAATAGATGGTTCCCTGGGCGGTGGTACCCATACCGGCCTCCCAAATCTCATAAATATTAAATCAATAGTAATGGTGGGTACCAAATGTAAAATCGTGCAATGTTTTAAATATAGTGTCACTGCCTGCAAAGTCGTATCCTCTCCAAGCATAAACTTTCTGATTAATAATAAAATTATATAGAGCCTCAGAACCCATAGTAATTTATCCAGCGTTCTTGGGGTGATTTTTCACAAAAACGGGGCTCAACAAATTATCCAATTATTATTATTATCGAAACAAAAGAAATTATTATGATAACAGCGAGTAATTTTTTTATGTTGTTTTTTAATTGATTTTGTAAAAGTATATCCGATAATGTAATTACGTAATTAATAAACACGAGTATTAAAACTTTACTCTTTTTTATTCATGTAAGATACTCAGACGCATCACAGCATTATACAATCGTTTGCATAATGCACGTAACCTTTCAGTGATGAGCTTAAAGGTAATTAAATCATTTATTTTCGTTTACAACCAGACAATGCTAAGAATGTAATGACTCGAACATAACCGGTTGGGTCTTAAGCCAGGGACACACACGGCGTTATAAGCGCTAGCGTTATTTGGCTTGGCCTATTTCAGCATATTCCTCGCCATGCATTCCAATCGCAAATGTATGGCGAGCGATATGGTGAAGTAGGCCAAGCCAAATAACGCCGGCGCTTTTAACGCTGTGTATGTCCCTGGCTTTAGTCAATACGAATATCCTCCACTGTACACAAAGCCAAAAGACACAATGTTTGATGTCAAAGACTAAAAAATGAACACAAATCTTGCAGACATAATATTAGCCTATCTCTTATAGGGTTACCAGATAGTATCCAAAAGATGGACCTATCAATCTTTTCCTATTTAATATTATAACGTCCTGCATCCATGTTAACGGTCCTCCATATCAAATTAGTCAACACTGCGTCGAAATATGTTCGGTGAACAAAAAAATGTAGTTGAATACCAAATAGACTAATTTTTGGAGCCAGCTCTAATACTAATATGTAATAATAAAAATCAAATAATAAATAATGATAAAATCATGGAGTGAAATCACAGTAATAAAGAATATCTAAACGGAGGTCGTCCATTAATATAATGAGTAATGAGCTAAAGATTTGAAGAAAACTACAGACTTTGAGGTGAGATCTGCAAAGAATTAAACCCTATGTCCAAAACTGTAAGCCAGAGCCGGAAAGCTCATACAGAAAAGGAAAAACTAAGTGCTGAGATTTTTGGAAATATCTTTAAGAAACTTTATACCCATGAAAAAACCACTTATACCGATGAGAGTAGGTGGAAAACAAATATTTGTTTGTTATTCGCGACCATTTTTTTTTATACTGTCTGGAGCCAGTGAGATTATGGCATCCCCAATTGGGAATGAAGGAGATGGGAAAGAGGAAGAGGAAGAGGGAGAAGTACCTGGCTATCAGATCTGGTCATTAAACACGGCTAAAGTCATTTCAAGCAACGTTTCAATTCTGAATGGTGGTCTACACCAGGGCGATACTGAGAGTATTTTCTACTCTGGAACGTGCTGTAAATATAACTGGTATATATTATTTTTAATTTATTAATTGTAAAATAACACAAATTAATCAAAATAAAATTTATGCAGTCATCTTATTTCCACCAATCATACTTTTAATAAGGACACAGGGGTTAAAATTCTTCACCCTAATAATAAAAGTAAAAAATTAGATAACTTGGAAGCACTTGAAATGAAAAAATCCCTAAATAATAACGCTAATAAATAACCAAATTAATTTATCGTTTAGTCCCATTCTAGATGTTTCCAATAAACCTCTCTGTTATTGCTGGAATTCCCGCAATTACCCCCCGAAGGAAGAGTTCTTCCGAAATCGGTAGAGTGTAATTAAAATTTAAAGTGGTCTAAAACAAATTTATATATTTTATTGTAAATAAAATTTATTTGCGCACACCGGGTTGGAACCCGCTACCTTATTTATTTATTTCTGTTCATCGCGTTTATTTTATTTTGATAGATCCAGATTTCTGAATAAATTGTCCTACTTTTAAATTCTATCATCCTGTAACCCTGGTATTCTATCGTATTAGTTCTTGAAACTTGAAACTAAAACCCGACTCCATATTTCGCATTTCCAAACACAAATGCGTTGTGCTTTTGTAATGGTTACACAGTCGATAATATACGTACCGCGATTGTGGTATCATGTTACAGAGAAGCAGTTTCAAAGGGAACTTCCCGGTATTTTTGGGTTATTAAGTGCAGCCCTTGAAGTGTGCCTGATTATGTTAACAAAGTCCAAACGGTGAAGTCCAATCAAGATTTTGTAGGTATTCGCTGAAAAAAATGCTTTTTATCTGAGATTCGTGAATGGTAAATACAACACAAAGCCAAAAATTTTTCTACAGGAGTATGAAAGTGCAATGTTTTTTTACGGTTTCTGTGGTGGGTAGATCAGTTCCGCAAGGAAAAGTCGTCAAATATTTTTTATTTAAAAAATAATGATTTTATTAATTTAATTTATTTTGATAATTTGTTGAGCGCCGCTTTTGTGAGAAATCACTTCAAGGGCAATACTTAATAAAATCATTTAAAACAATGTGAGTATGTTTCTGTATACATTTGTAAATAATAAACTTAGATATAGCCTAAGAATTATATTATAAATTGTACAGCGCCCTTGAGGTGATTTCTCACAAAAACGGCGCTCTAAAAATTTTCCAATTATTATTATTATTATTAGTAAGGAATATTCGCGGCACGGAAGATATTCTCAGTATCGCCTTAATGTAAGACCGCCATTTAGAATTGAAACGTTTCTTGAAATGCTTTATCTGTGTTTTGTGACCACATCTCAACAGCCAGGAACTCCCCACTTCTTATTCCCCATCACCTTTTCCACCCCACTTCCTTCAGCCTCTCAACATATCCCAATTGGGGTATATCCCAATAATCTTACTAGATGCTTTGGAGCAGTTGAGATTTTTTTTATTAAACTTCTCAGCTATATAACTTCACAATGCTATATTACGGGTTTTAAAATATGTTTTGACCTGTACATTAACAAACACAGGTATTTTTGCTTTATTTATAGTTAATGTTACTTAATTTATTTTTAAGTTTCAGTAATATCACGACTCCAACCCAATTTATATATTACAAATGAAAGGTATTTAAGATCAGTTTGAATCCGTATATAAATACCTGACATTATGAAGGTAGGTGGGTAGAGTTCGCTGCAATGCCGCTAATTACGTATTTAAAAATAAACAATGTAATTTCATCGAACTTCGCCCACGCAAAATTAAACCGGGTTCATTTAGGATTACACTTTTTATTTATAGTTTGTCCGCTTCAGATTCGTGGGTGAGTTAGCAATAACAACATTACCCGCGTCTCGAATCTAACATCGGCTTACAGAAACTTACAGCAAATTACGGAGCTTACACGAGGCCCCCCGACGAGTTAAATTGACAGATTGACAACATAGCATATTGCCCAAGAATTAATACAGCTTTTATTTTTTTTATTTTTTTTTTTTTATGTTTCTTTATTCTTTGAATAGTAAATATATAACAATTGTGGAATTTATGGCCGCCATACTAGGCACATGCCCGTGTTATGGTGGCCGATATTTTAAATATACGCTGATAATAACATGTGCAGTTATTGCACACACACGATATAATGGAGTTTTAATGGCTTCAATGGTTAATACATCATGATTTTATCTTTTTTCAATTTAACTGCGTCATTTTAGTACCTTACATTCTTAATAAATACGTTAAAATTATGGAGGTGTGTACACAATACGTACGTAATAGCAAGGATTTAATAATGTTGCTTTACAAAGACACCGATTTTCAAAATGTACATACTGTGTGTATCTTTAACGCTAACTAGTTTCTACATTGCTGTGCCTTATTACCCGGGTTAGTGGGGAGCTAGGTCTTGGCAGCTGTAATTTTTGCCCACCTTTTGCGTGGCGGATGGATCGGGAGAGATTGGTTGAGGGAGACCTTTTGACATCGCCGGACTCACTAGACCCATCTCCTTGCACCACAGTGGGATTGGATTCATACCTCCGTCACTCCTGGCACTTTGACACTCAGATTCCTACCTTTTCACATTTACACTTCATAAATTTTACTTCCCAGAACTACCTCTCCTTCCTTTACCTGGAAATACTTTCCACACAGGATCCCTAAAGATGACGTAGGCCCTGAGGATATTTTTTCCCTGATGTCCTCATGTTTTGGGCTAACATAAAAAAATGGGTAGTTTTCATCAACGTTACACGGAGAAAAATGTTATTCGAAAAAACGATCAATTTAATAGTAAAAATGGTTAAAAACGGGACTGAAGTTCTTACAAACAAATTAACAGGGTTTCAATGTTTATTGGCGGGAATATGTAAGAATAATTTGTTGGTATACGTAATTTCGTACGTATACCAACAAACTATTCTTACATTTTCCCGCCAATAAACATTGAAATACTGTTAATTTTTTCATAAGAACTTCAGTCCCGTTTTTAACCGTTTTTACGAATAAAATGATCGTATTTTAGAATAACATTTTTCTCCGTGCAGAATAAGACTATCCACGTTTGTTAAATAAAAAACCTTAAATGGGTGTACCGCTAATGTAGTTTCTCCAATCGCACCCCTTACAAAATATTTCAATAAGATACATGTAAAACAGTATAAAAATAAAATGTAAAACAAGATATTGATGGGATGTCATAAGTCATAACACATTATTTTAGCTCGTTTTTAATTAACACGTCATGAAATATTTACAACTTCTGTCATCTTTGTGCCATTATCATTTATTATTCCTATTTTAAACTACCCAATTAGAATATAGCATTCAGGAATTCTAATCATCTTGTCCCTCCAGAATCCCATGCTGTACCTCATCCCGGCATGTCTGGTGACGTCACACATTCCTGGAATAGTGCTGCGAGAATTATGTCAACATTACGGCACAAGGAGGGTATAAGGATAATGAATTCCTTGTTGTGAATGAATTGTGATTCTTTACCGAGGTAGCTAAGAGATACGTATGAACATTTTAGACTCATTTGAATTTAGGAACATGTGGCTAATTAATGTATGTAGATACCACCCCTGGCACGGTCGATCCATAAGGATTGTATCGATAACTTTCGGTAACTTCTCATCGTTTCCTAGCATGAATGCAGATTTTCAACGAATAAATAATAGTTCACAATGACTAAGTGTTTTTAATATATTCGACTTCACTGTTGTTTGTACTTTAACGATCTGCAGTTGTCCTGGGGAACGATGAGAAGATATCGAAAATTGTCGATACAATCCTTATCGATCGACCATGCTAGAGGGCCAGGTGGCACAAAAATTATCACCCTATCGCAGGGGTTCCCAACCTTTTTGTACTCTAGAGCACATTCTAAAATATCGGTAGGGTAGCGGGCACTACGGCGGGGGGGGGGGGGGGGGGGCAGCTGCTAATGTCAAGAGTCAATTAGCTTTACACATCAAAAAAATATAAAGGTTCGATGTTGTAACTTTTAAATTGTTCGAGATCCACTAAAACAGTGAAAATAGGCAAAATAGGTATAATCATTAAGAACCACTAATAAATACAATATCGCAAAGATACGAACATATTTTAAACATAGGCACTTAAAAAAATTAAAACTCTAACAAACACATAAAAATAATTGACATTTTTTATTAATGTTTATGAAAAAATTCTGTCTCCGTCGAATAGTGGCGGACACATACGAGTCGTTCTGCGAGCGCCATGGTGCCTATCGGAAAATGCTCTCATTTTTGCAAATCGTATCTTATGTCATCATGGCTTTGACATGTCTGATGTAAAAAGAAGCAGAATATACGTTGATGCTCCTCGCCATACTCAAGAATACGGAATAATTGTGTTTTAGCAATAATTCGTTTTATTTGTAAGATTAGAAAATCGATAAAGAACTTTGTATTTATAAATATTTTCTAATAAAAAATTTGAAAACGTTTTTTATCGCCTATTATGTAATTATGTCAAAACAAATCAAATAAAACTTCAAGCGGTTATGTAATAAATTAATTATTTGGTAATCATATTTCAATCTTCATCTTGCCAATTTCAATATGCAAAAAAAGAATATTTGAGAGAACGTTGTTTAGAGTATTCAAATATTTGTGTAAATATATATTTCCCAGCGATTTTCACTTCTCGAAAATGCAGCGTCGCTCCAAGCTTAATGAGCGCCAAAGTGCACATGTTCATAACAAATACGAGTACATACAATGTACGTCCTCAATTCAGTAATAAGAGTATAGGTTTCTGTGAGGTTTATTACAGTACAGGAAGTGGCTATATTTTGAGAAATATCTGAATTAAAAAAGAGAAAATAAATTAAAATTTAATTTAAATTAATTATAAAGTCACTTACCCTTTTTTAACAGCATTTAATTATTATTTTTTTCATATTCTTAAAATAAAGGTCGTAAAAGACGCACTTTTTGTCTAAAAAAAATTTACTAGTGAAAATAAGGTCATAAATATTTTTTTATTGAAAACATTAAAAAGCTTTAAAATTAGCACTTTACGTATTTTCTAGTTAAAATTTCTGGAAACAAAAAATATATAACTACACACATATTTCTCACTACGATATTAAGGGAGATACAACGATTTTTATAAGGTCTCTATGAGTTGTTCTGAAAAGCGAACAAATTAGCCTAAGGTATTAATTATTCTACATAGATATATTTAAAAAACGAGAGAGGAAGTTAGTTTCACCTTTCTGTATCAATAAAACTTTGGGGGGTCGCGGCGCAGTCTCTTATTTTGCCACTGTCCTATTTTCATCTGTTACTTAAAGGCAAATATTTTCAATATCATCCACATTTCAACTTGACAAGCGAATGCAAATTTGTTTAAGAAATTCTAAATAATGAATGATCTTTTCCATTTGGCTATTGATGTATATTTGACACTTTGACAGACCTTAGACGCAGACATCGAAGCCATAATTTCACAATCGACGATTCAGCTGTTTCCTAAAATGATTTCAAAATAGACAATAAGGAAAATCTTTGAAATCAAATATACATTCGAAACGAGTTTTGCTATTTTGGGAATAAAAACAATGCTTGATATTTTTCAGGCAATGATTAGGTACAACTAAAGTGTCACTTTTTTAGGCCATCCTCACTGGGTAAAGTACATCATGAAAAGTTCAACTTTATTGTTTCATGTTATTTCATTTTTGTTATTCGATCATCTTTACGAACTTATAGTAATTTGTCAACAAGCAGGTACATATTTTAAATATCTCCTAATGTTTTATGCGGACACACTATTTATGAAGATTCATAATTTTAATTCAATACACGGGTTATAGTGTGTACCTATTCAAGAGATAAACGTATAGAGGAGTATTGTGGATGTGTTCGAGTCCCCACAGAAAGCTTTTTTTTCCATACTTCCAGTGAATTTTATTAAACATTTTCATATGTCTTTATTTTTTCTTTAACTTATGATCAATTTCTTTGGCTTGTCTATGGCCTAGAATTCGAAAGCGTGGCGTAACTTCCGATGATTTTTTATCGATGTCCCTAGCACGTTTACATCGTTGACAGCTGAACCGATATTGTCGGGGAAAAATGTCAGACGCCAATCAATTACGTAAAAATATTAATAAATCGATACTTTTGATTTGAAATACTAACCTAAATATGCATTGACAGTCCGCATTTATTTTTGACACTACGAAATGATATATACTAAAAGATATATAAATATCTATATAAACAAATATACTATACCGGTTCAAATCGGTAATGATCGCATTTAGTGTAATGAATTTATAAACGATTTAATCAACAAATTGATTAATTAAGATTTGATAAGACTTACCTTTCGTTTCCAGAACCGCTGTGGGCATGGGTCCTAGGTCCGCTAGAGCCTTCTCTAGGCGGGGGTGGGGGCGGCATGGGCGTCGGAATGCGCGGCGGCGCCACTGGGATCGGCGTGCCCCGGCGCCGCACCCGCCTCACCTCCATCGTGGGGTATCTGAAACAAATCAACAATGTTATTCCTGGGTTTCATGTCATGTGAAGAAATCAAAATACTATATTTTAATTTCTATTGAAATATCTATTGAAACGGCTTTAGCCATGTTTTCTGACCAGAACTGAATAACCAGGCAATTTCCCACCATCCTCTTCACATATTCAAGCCCTTCTCAACATTTCTGCCTCACAATATAGCCTAATTGGGGATGCGAGTCCCATTTTCTTCGGACGGTTTCTTGTGCGGTATTCCCCTAAATAAAGCCCAAATTTTAAACTACTCCAAAAGCAGATACGTTTTTACGGCCAAAAGCATTTTCGTTGTTTGTTTTTGGGGTGTTATGCCGTGTTGCACTACCTCCATCTTTAGCCGACTTTTCGGACAGCGTTGCAGTGTCCATCATCAGGGCAGATCCGACGATGTGTCACATCGTAGGAAGGAGGTAGCGCAACACGGCATAACACCCCAAAAACAAACAACGAAAATACTCCAAAAGCGTACGTTCTGATGACATCCACCGTATAAATAAACTTACACTTCTTCGAATACATGCAAATGGATGACCAATATGAGATTCAAGGTTTGATAAAAGAAAAAGAGCACCAGAAAGACATCTTATATTATCAATGGATAACATAAATACTTGGACCACCAGGCGAAAGAGTATGTCGATCGAAGAAATACAAAGATTGTTGGTGGTTCGACATAAACATAAAGACGAAGCGTGATGATAATGGCAGCTTACAAATATATTAATAAATATCTTGTCCATATTAAGTCAGTGTTTTATTTCACAATAAAGAACGACACCGCGTTAAAGCTAGTGCCTATAAAACCACAAGTTAAGGATACTAAAAGTGGCTCTGAAGGAAGGCTCTTCATTAAGTGGCACTCTTGAGTATGCGGCGTCACCACAACGTGACAAGATACCACAAAATGCATTAGACTGTAATGGAGATAAATTAGAGGCTGAACGCTGCAATTAAAACCCTCCGCATGCCTGGGAGGGTCTGACAGACCCAAATCATTTTAAAATAGCTGTAACTATTTAAAAATTTGCAGGCGAACGTTTCATTTAGTTTTCTTGCAGAAACGTATATTGTTTTCTTGAGTTGTGATTTTTTTTATATTGCACTATTCACAATGTCTTCGGGACTATTCACAGATAATATTATAAGGACTATTTATTGAAGAAAACCATGATTCCGATTAAACTATGTTTGATTAATTTACATTCCGATACAAATGTTTTTATTTACATGTTATCTTAGGGTCCTCATTCATCTCCCTAATATAAATCAAAGGTGTTCAACAATATTCAACATGTCTTAAAACAAAATATCTTATGAAAAACTATGTATGTGACTTTTACAGTACTGATATTTGTTTAGAACACTCAATTTTCTCTTGCCGAAAATGTGTCATTTTCCGAGGCCAAAATTCTAATGAAGCTTAACCACAAATAATCTGTTACAAGTTACATATTGAAAAGTGGTTCCTATACAACACACAAAGCATCGTTTTGCTCGTGGTGCATAAAGGCGTTATAACTTTCGAAATGTTTTGAATTTATTTCTTAGAACATAAATTAAGAAAAAGGAAAAATCAACATTATTGAATGCAAATAAAATAAAAAAAGTCATTTAATTATCGTAGTGTCCCACAGACCCTACCAGGCATCCGGCATAAGTTGTGGTATAATTTCACCGGGCATGCGGGGGGTTAACATTTACATACGTATTTCAGTATTTGTACAGGTAAATCATTTCAAAGAGACCCTTGCGTGTATAAAGGTGCAATGGATAGTGAAAAAATGCAATTTCAAAATTAATAATCTTTATTGATCTAATAATATATAAAGTACGGTACAGATTAGTTCAGAGCTTATTGTTGCCTATTTGTGATATTTCTTTCAATAAATCTAATACACAGTAAGTTTAAAAAAATACTGGTTTTAATGTGGATAATATACCTACCTAAAGTGAAAACATACTTATATCGCGAGACAATAATTAAACGGTTTATTTCTTAAAGTGCTGACGCTAGGTGAAGAAAACTATTTTAAATTCAATTATATTTTAATAGATGTAATAATTATTGATAAACGTCTCTATCTTTCTGCATTTGCGGGGTAAGAGGGGACTGCGGATGAGTGTTCCATAATTATTCCAAAAACGTTTCGAAACTATCGATACTACCGATGATGGGTACAAATACATTCAATCTTGCCCTCTTTAAAATGACTTTCCTGTAGGTAGGTACTAATGTATAACCTAAGTACAATATTAATATAGTAGAGTTATTGGCAGGTTAAGCGAAATGTGGCCACTTGTTAATTTAATTTTGTAATATAATATTTTAGGGATGTGATATATGGAAAATGCTCTTTCCAGGCATAAATTACTTAGTAATATTAGAACCAATTACCTTTGATTTAAGTGGGTGTAATAGCTAGGCTTTCATCTTATTTCTCACTAAAGGTAAATTTTATTCACAATGTTGAAAGTGTCGATACAATAATGTGGCAAAATCGGTGTATCCGATTAGATTTTCTTCCATATTAAAATTATTTCCATATTACACGTATTTTCCATAATTTTCAAAGCAAAATAAAGGGCTCGCTTTGGTTCTAAACGATCAATGGTTTCAGCATCAACGGCAGGATTTCACATTTGTTTTGTTTTATGTACAATGTGCGTAGTCGTAAATGGACAATCACCTAACAAGGTCAAAGATTTGAAGGTTTTCCTGCTGAAGGCTACCTATACGTTCTATTCGTCCCACCTACCACTATCTCATCTCCTTTTCCTCCCAAATACCTTCAGCCTCAAAACATATACCGATTGGGGATGCCATACTCTCACTGGCTTCAAACGGTAACGAGCAGTTGGGACTCTTATGCGGTACTCACATTTTTAAAAAGTTTTTAAAAAATGCCGATTTTTAGCAATGAAACATGTTTTTATGAATTGTGCTCTGCTCCTAATTCAATAGAGACACAACTTAAATATTGTCCAGTTTGTGAGGTAAAATATCATAATGTACAAACAAAAATTATGGAAATAAGTTGAAATAGTGTTATTTTTGTATGTTTAATATGTGTGTAACGGAATCACAAATACACCATCTTTACATGATTCCTATAAATTTGATATTTCGAAAAGTCTGTGGTCAGTTTGATTTTCCATTTGAGCCATTTGCATTATAATAATTTTTTGTTAAAAAAAATCAATCGCAAATTCTAGGAATTTGTGAATTTTTTAAATGTCTCACTATAGGAATTGGCCGCTGTATTTATATCAGGGAGTACAACAAATTTTAAGCCCCTATATTAAAGTAATATTATTATATTATCTGTAAACAATTTCTGGAAAAATACAACAATAAAAGTATCGTTAGCTTGGAATAACATCCTAATAAGCAGTTAGCCTTTGCCTGCATTAATGACTTTTTATTATAATAACTTCTAATTATTATATTTAGGAAACAAACGGTTATGAAATATATGATAGTTACATAAACTGCCTAATTAGGAAGTTTATACAATATAAATTACAAAAAAAAACAAAACAAAAAATTTAAAAAACGTTATTTTTTTATAAGAAAAATAAAAACAGTAAAACAATACCTGCAAAGATATATTATTGGGTATATTAGAGGTATCGATTATTATTTTTTTAAAGAAAGACAAATATTCCCATGTTACGAAAAACATGACAACATTTGAAAATCTCCTACTACCATCAGACAAGCGGAAAAGTTGCTTTGTCGTGATAGAGGACTAAGCCGGTCGAGGAATTGGACTCACGACGCCTGGGTAGGAACCAAGCGCAATGCCACCACGTTACTGACCGGTATTTCAACATACCGATTTCGGTTGTCAGTGATGTAATGGTATTTTGCGTAATGCGTAATCTTTTAATTTTTTAATATATTGGAACTACTTATTATTGGAAATATATTTATTTACTTTCAGAAAATCGACAGCTCTCATTTTATCAGTTTGTATATGTGTAGTAAAATAAAACCAATTAATAAAATGTCCTCCTGTTGGCGACGCCACATAAAAGAAACAAACATAATTAAATTATAAAAATAATTATATAAAACTAAAAATCGGTTATGAAAAGTGAAAAAAAAACATTAGTTTTTAGGAAGGTATAACAATAATTAAGTTCAATACATTATATGGATTTTTTGGGGGATATTTTTTTTATTTTTATTGTTTTTATAGTGAATACCTCAAAAGAGTCCCAACTGCTCCCGTCTGTAACCAGTGAGACTTTGGCATCCCCAATTGGGGTATGTTGTGAGGCTGACGGTAAGTGGGGAAGGGAAGGAGATGGGTAAGAGGAAGGTAAGGAAGTACCTGGCTATTCAGATCTAGTCACTAAACACGGCTAAAGCCATTACAAGTAACGTTTCAATTCTGAATGGTGGTCTTACACCAGGGCGATACTGAGAGTATCTTCCACTCTGGAACGTGCCGCAAATATAGTACATATTATTTTTTAATTAATTACTTGTGAAATAACACAAATTAATCAAGTAAAATTTATTTGCGCACGCCGGGTTCGAACCCGCGACCTTCGGAACGGGAGCGTTACCACTGGACTACGCCGGCCGTCATATATGTATTATACCGTGTTGACTTACCTTCTTCTGTAGGCAAAATTTCGGACAGCATCACTGTGTCCATCATCAGGGCCGACGTGCAACACACATATTTGCTATGATGATGTTGGGCACAGTAATGCTGTCCGATATATTGAAAAAAAAAACTGAAAACTACGAAAAATCGTGAAAATTTTAAAGCACCCTTCTCATATAACACCAGTATCTGGGGGACTAATTGAAACATTGCATTCTCATCATAAATCATTAATATTTCAGTGTGAAAATGACATAGGTAGCAAAACATAAACGTGTTAAAAACTGCAAAAAGGTAATTTTATTCTCGCTTCGTCCCTTCGCAAAAGCTTAGGGCACCGCACACAGCACACATCCCGGCCCCCAACACAGTAGGTAGCATTTACCATGCGTGTATTCCTTGTATCGCGGGCTCGAGATGTCAAGAGGCTGTATTGTGGGTGTCCCGTGATGCATACTGAATTAATTCAAGCACACCCGAGCTCGGGCCCTACGCCCTGCGCCCCACCTGGCCCTGGGGCCACGGCTGGTCTAATGAAGACTTATGGATATGCAAAAGATAATGCACGTTTTACACACATTCAATGTGAAGTAGACGATAAAAAAATAATGTTAGGAAATAATGAAAAGATAATTTGAATTTCTGGAAACGTATTTTATCCAGAAGAACGTCTATGGGGTCTTTGAAAGACGTGTCGTATTTTATTTGAAAGAAAAGTCTGTGTAGGTACCATTTATTAATAATCTTTTCATAATGAAAGCTAGTACAAAACATTGATAAAAATGACAATGGTTTGAAAAAAGGAGAAAAATCAATAATTGTAATTAAATTGAAAAATTCATTGATTTGGAAAGGTCATTTTGTTAAATTTTTAAATATTGGTGTGTGCAAAGTATCTGATTTTATTTTAATTAATTTTTTAATGAAGTAAAATAAAAAAGCTTCCATTAAAATAATGGAAATTGTAAATTTCATTATAATAATTAATGTGTCCATACTTTTTCATTTCTAAAGTGTATTTTTTGTATATTTTCTATTATATAGTAAAAATAACCTTGACTTGCACAAACATTGTAAAATAATACGTGTGATTTTTGAATATTTTCTATGATAAAGTAAAAATAACCTTCACTTGCACAAACATTGTAAAATAATATGTGTATTTTTTGTTTATTTTCTATGATATAGTAAAAATAACCTTGACTTGCACAAACATTGTAAAATAATACGTGTGATTTTTGAATATTATCTAGGATATAGTAAAAAATAACCTTCACTTGCACAAACATTGTAAAATAATATGTGTAATTTTTTGTATATTTTCTGTTATATAGTAAAAATAACCTTGACTTGCACAAACATTGTAAAATAATATGTGTGATTTTTGAATATTTTCTATGATATAGTAAAAATAACCTTCACTTGCACAAACATTGTAAAATAATATGTGTAATTTTTGTATATTTTCTATGATTTAGTAAAAATAACCTTCACTTGCACAAACATTGTAAAATAATATGTGTAATTTTTTGTATATTTTCTATGATATAGTAAAAATAACCTTGACTTGCACAAACATTGTAAAATAATGTGTAATTTTTGTATATTTTCTATTATATAGTAAAAATAACCTTCACTTGCACAAACATTGTAAAATAATGTATGTATTTTTTTATATATTCTATGATATAGTAAAAATAACCATCACTTGCACAAACATTGTAAAATAATATGTGTAATTTTTTGTATATTTTCTATGATATAGTAAAAATAACCTTTACTTGCACAAACATTGTAAAATAATATGGGTAATTTTTTGTATATTCTATATGATATAGTAAAAATAACATTCACTTGCACAAGCATTGTAAAATAATATGTGTATTTTTTGTATATTTTCTATGATACAGTAAAAATAACCTTCCCTTGCACAAACATTGTAAAATAATAGTATTTCCCAACTCCTTGAAAATAAAAGTTTCTAACAAGAAAATTCAAACGACCAACGAAATAATAATAAAATAATCAGTGACTTTTGAATTGCCCAAAAAGGGTAGACTTTTGATGATATGTAATTATTGCACATCGGAATATGTAAATTTGTAAAATGTTTTATGTTCCAAGCACATAATTTACCGTCACAAAGGTAAAAAGGTAATTTTTAATTGTTTGCGATACGCTTTGACTTCAATGGAAACGCGTGCGGGCATTAAACTGGGTCGTTAATTATAGTTCCTTTCAACAAATAACAATATCGTAAGACCACGTCTGTACAGAGAAGTGAATAAATTATTAGCATCGACATTATCTAAAGTGCATATCTGGTAGCGAGCTAAGTGCCAAACGCCGCCATTAAGCCGTGTGTGCCTCAAAGAGGAATCTCTTTTCCTTTGATGAGAAAAGCGTGGCTTTGCATCCCATTCTTAATTTTATCATTACATCTCGCTACTTGGCTACACGGCTTTCCATTTGCGAGGAAAGCCTTTGCTGCGGATGCTGGGAGCTGTTGGAAGAGGTCTGAGAGGAGATGAAGTGATATGCAGGATTGCTACCCAAAAGGTCCAGCCCGCGGGCTCATTATTTCTCTTGATATAAGCAGACATCTGCATCTGTGTGAAGTCTGGCTTTTAAACAAGCCTCGTACAGGATACTTTCAAGCGTTAAATATTAGTACTTGCTTTTGTCTCAATGCCTCAATTCCAGCTGATACACGATAAAGGAAATATGTTATATTCTCTCTGTTTTCCGTCTGTTAATTATTTCATAGTACCTACTTGTGAAATTAAAGGATTTGTTGGTAATGGTAGACAAGTGAATGGAATTTGACTTTTCAATCTAAATTTGGGCAGTAAGATGGGTATCGTGATATAAATACCTACCTAAATTATATATTTAGATTCAGTGAATAACATCAACCTACTAATTTTGTCTTCTTTTTTTTTATATAGTGAACACCTCACAAGAGTCCCAACTGCTCCCGTCTGGAGCCAGTGAGACTATGGCATCCCAATTTGGGGTATGTTATGAGGCTGAAGGTAAGTGGGGAAGGGAAGGAGATGAGGAAGAGGAAGGTGGAGAAGTACCTGGCTATTCAGATCTAGTCACTAAACACGGCTAAAGCCATTTCAAGCAACGTTTCAATTCGGAATGGTGGTCTTACACCAGGTCGATACTAAGAGTATCTTCCACTCTGGAACGTGCAGCAAATATACAATATATTATTTTAAATAATTAATTGTGAAATAACACAAATCAATTAAATAAAATTTATTTGCGCACGCCGGGTTCGAACCCGCGGCCTTCGGAATGGGAGTCTAACGCTCTACTGCTGGACTACGCCGGCCGTCATAATTCTAAATAATCTTTTTTGTAAAATTCAATGATGGGGAAATTCAATGATTCAGATTGGACCTCTGGAATCGAAAATAATGCAAATTTTATAAAAAAAACTTACGACCTGAATGAATCAATTCAATAATTAAAATCAACATAATTATTAACATAACAGAAGCTATTCGAATCAAAAAGAAAATATTTTTAAAATACTGGGAAAACGTTGAAAATTTTAAAGGGGAAAATTAATTAATGTGTGGGTACCTCAGACTTAAATTCCAAATTTGGTATGTAGATGTTATTCATAAATATTCCAGTGATACATCATTTGCATAAAAGCTAAGGAAAAAAGCTCCCTGAAAAGCTCTCAGATTTCAACTCATCAGTATGGACGAGTCATTATAAGAATAGGAACCCGGCAACCTTATGCCACTTCCTATTGTTATGAAGGCTTTGCTTTGTACCCTTCAGAAATAATAACGACATAAGCCTTGTCTTCCTCCGGCTTCTGCCGTAATTATTGACAATGAAGAGAATTTGATTCAGCTTTATTAAAACACGCAAATTCATATATAAATAATTATGAGATACATAATAAATTATCATATAAAGATGCTAAACTCTAAATTTTATGTTATTAAAAAACGTTTTGCCTAAATAAAATTGTTACGGTAAGTAGATTTAGCCCTGGAAAATTAAAAAAATATTTAGAACTAGTTATCTTAGTGATGTAACAGCATTAAAATTATCATCGATAATTTTGCCGTTTACCCACTGGAGCGACAGAGCAATTAAAATATTTTTTCTCGGATTGCTAAAGGAAATATTTCCGCCCACATTAAAAAAATCATACCTACGAATTTGAATATGAAGACATACAAACTGATTATAGTTCCATGTAGCCGATGAATTCCCCTATCTTTTGTCTATTATCACATATTTTTAGGATTTAAAAAAAATATATAATTAAATCTTTAACCTTAAAATATTTTAAATAATCTAGAGAACATTTATTTTGTTATATTTTGAATGTACAATACATTATATTGTCATTTTAATAAAATAAAAAATTTTGAAACTTTGCCACATTTTGGCACAAAGCAATCCAACGTTTTGGAAATATTGCCATAATGTGGCAAAAAGCGCTCGAGTGGTTACGATGTTATTTGTAGTTGCATTTAAAATATGTATTTCTAGTCTAGCTGTGAATTACTTGAGGTATCCTACGGCAGTATATATGTCTACTAGCACTCTACCATATGTATACTTCAGTTTATTCTTTTTTTTAATGAATGTAATAACGTTTTTTGTATTATGTAGGTAAAGCTTTTTTCAATACTTCCTAAAAATATAAAACAGGCCTTTCAGTGAAAAGATTATTTAATAGAAATATTTATTATTTAAGGCAGTGGAAACAACCATTTCGAGACTTGTTCGATATACTAGAAATTACGATAAACCCTCATGATGAAAAATATCTCGCAATATCACGAACAATCAAACACACTTTTATCGTTTTATAATAATCGAACAGTCAGTAATTCCATTAGATAACCTGCCAGCATAAAGTCACTAAATCAACGTGAAACAAATAGTCACAAAACATCATATGTGTAGGTAAAAGCTACATCAAATCCCTTACTTCGTATTTCACGTTGAAAGCTCGCCAAAGCTCCCTGAAATCGCAAAGCACACAAGTACTGATTACCACAGCGATTACAATGCTAATCCCGATCTTTGTGCGATACAACTCCCCGGGTATTATTCAATAAAGCATTATTCCTTGTTCGGGGGGTGCCCTGATGGTTTTGCAGAGCGCTGCATATTTTTCATCTCCCGATTTCAGAGATTTCAAAGGACACAAATTTTTTTAATGAATGCTGCCGAAATTACATTACAGCCAAAGCCCAAATTTAACTAATATTTGTAATTTGAGAGGAAGGAAAGGAAGGAGAGGGGCATTCAAATTCACATCGTCTGTGTCGAAACTTTTCTTCTAAATAAAAATGTCTTCAATAATAAAATCGATTCATGGCCATGGTCTAATTTCGTGATGTAACCTAGGTAAGTATTTTAAAAATATTTTACATTTTCATTTCGTTCCAGAAGAGACTCTCAGAATCGTCCTGAGGTACTAGCACGCTTGCTCTATATCGATCGGTAGGATAACTATCGGTAACTTCTCATCGTTCCCTAGGACAACTGCACATCGCTAACGTACAAACAACAGTTGATGTCGAATATGTTAAGGACACTTAGTTATTGTGAACTCTCACTTATTCGTTGGCGATCTTTAGTCATGCTAGGGAACGATGAGAAGTTACCGATAGTTATCCTACCTATCGATATAGAGCAAGCGTGCTAGGGCCTCTGGTGCAAGACCACCAATCGGTAAAATGTTGCTTGAGATGGCTTTATCTATGTTTATTGTAGCGTTCAGGAACTGGATTGGGATTCAGTCTTCAATCTATCCTCAGTGCTACACACTGATGGTTGTGATTAATACGATACTGGTTCGTTATACGAGAACGTCGTTTATTGAATACAAATGGTCACAAAGTAAACGTCCAGCCTAGCTGGCGGTGAGATTATTAATGGGAGCGCGGAGCAGCGCTCGGTAAAGCTCTGCCTTGAAATGACCCACTTCGGGTCGCAACTCCGTCAACGTTCGGGACGTTGCTCGGCGGTAGAGCCCGCCCTTGTATCATAGAGTAAGAGGCAGCCTTGCAAACACCACATTTATATTGTTTAGTGTCCAGATCTGAATTCCTAAGTACTTTCAAACCTTCCTTGCAATCTTTTATATTATCTCAATAAATTCCTTTAGCCCCACAACATTCTCCAGTTATTTGCAATGCCATATTCCTACTGACTCATGGTAATCAAATAAACAAAAGTTTCCTTAGGGAGATGCCAAATCTGACCAAAATGATATTAAGAAATGTAGCCTAAAAATATGAATTTATGAAAATAGTTGGATGAAACGTTTTATCTTATTATCGACATAACACACCCTCTGCACTTTTCCTACCCCTGTCCTTCCATTTCTACTAAGGGAGATTGTAACAACAGGATGGTGCGGAGTTCATATTACTTATTGTGTAGTAGCTCCAGACATATTTCCCATTTTCTGATTTCAGTTCGGAATGAAAAGAATGAACTTATGTTTACCAAAATATTTAACAACGTAAGTCGATACCCTATTGTGAACTAAAATATCTTTTTACAAGTATTCCCTTTTGTTTTTTTATTCAAATTGTTTAAAATTACAATAAATCCAGATAAGGAAGTATAATAAGGATATACGAGTATAATAAGGGAGGGATAATAATCAGGGAAGAATAAAATATTATTTGTGAATCTTTTTACAATAGTAACTAACTAACTGTTACATTATTTCTACCCTTAGGAAAAGTGAATGAAAAGATATGGTTTTTCTCAAACCCTTTGCTTTATTCACGTTCATACATCAAATCGTACATTCTCTTCTGTTGTACCGACTCATGACATGACGCGACTCAAGTGTTTGATACAAAAAGGCACATTATCAACACTTATATGTTTATACTTGAACATAACGCTGCACATAAGGCTGGAACAGCAGTAACAGAAAAACTTGGCTTTTTACTGTTTATTTAAAAAATCCAAGGTCATTCCAAAACCAATCATTACCCCATCCCAACTTGCTTCTCTACTCTTACTCCACGTCTTACTTCACGTCTTCCATCCGAGTGTTGTGTAAATTACCGTTTAAATACCAAATCTCACATTGAATGTGTCGCCGGAGCTCCAGATATAAACTTCATAAGATTGTTTTCACGACATTTTAACGTAGGTAGACATAGGAATGACGTATGCCCCGTACCTGAGTTTTTAATAACTCAGTCAATCCTATGTCTACCTACGTCAATCCTATGTCTACCTGCGTTAAATTGTCGTGAAAACAAGCTTATGTGCCCAAGCGGTTAACGCTGTGGGCTTACACGTAAATATAATAGTATTATTTTTTTCATTAATGCCGCCAAGACCTCGGCCAACCTCAACCCTTAAACCCGGCTACCTCTTCTAAGTCAAGAAACGTATCGAACCACTTGGAGTGGCCCATGGCAAATGGTTCCCGGGGCGGCGGTACCTATACCGCCTCCTAAATTATAAATTCTCGCCTTCCAAATTATAGACCCTTTGCTCCGATCATAGCAAACCAGGGGTCCCAACAAGGTGACAGTGGTCTAAATTAGGTTTTTTTTTGTATTTTTAACTTGTATAAATGATAAGTTCTAAATTCTATGACATACCATTTTATTTTATGAATGGACGGTGGTTTCAATTAATCAATTACTTTTATTATATAGGGTGTTAAGGTACGTACTTGACTTACTTTAACCAGTGATTCCTGACATTATTTGGAGTAAAAAATGTAAACAAAACTTTTTTTTTTTCGACGAAAATTTCATTTACATTTTATACTCCAAATAATGTCAGGAATCACTGGTTAAAGTAAGTCAAGTACGTACCTTAACACCCTGTATGTACCGAGATTAAGGAGCTCTATACCTATGCGTGTACAGAGTTAGGTAGAAACCGGTTGACAAGCAGTTAGGAATTTTTAAAAAAAGGTTTACCCGACCGTAAACAATTTTATTCAGTATTCTCATATTTTAGGGGATAGAAAATTTGCTCCTTTATTTTTGCAAAAATGTTTGACATTAAAAATATCGGCGATATCTTTTCAGAAACCGTTTTCGCGAAATACCAGAATATTATTTTATCGCGACATTTCTGGCAGAGGCGAAACTTAAGCGTTCATATTTCACGAAAACGTGAGAACAATCCAGAATGTTATTCGTATGTGAAATTTATTATGATAGGAGCGCCACGCGGAGGTAGATATAATTCAAAAGGAACGTGACGATTGATGCGTCAGGTATATTGTTAAGAGATGTCAATTTCAATCTTCAGGGAGGTACGTGATTTATTGAATTCTGTTGGAATTGATTCAATTGGAAAAAATATATCAGTCATACTAGACCACCGCTTGAAGAAAGCTTGTCACAACGGTGAATGTTATCCTGTTTTTATAGTATACTAGCTCCTGCCCGCGACTTCGTCTGCATAGGATTAGAGTAATCTATTTCTTTTCCTGGGTCCCATCTACGTTTATTCCAAAATTCTTAACCTATTTATTTAAAATATATATAATTCTTGATTCGATTCAAAGTATTAGGCGAGTACTTCAAATAAATGCAATAATTAAAATATTTTCTAAAATAGAATTTTGGTTTAACAATCATTGTTTTGCAAAATGTCATTCTCAAATTTTGACATTTTCTTTAAAAAATAATTAACATTTTCAATATATTCTGATGTATGAGCTATATTATTGTAAAGTAAAATCCATTCAGTAAATTTTGCGTGAAAGAGTAACAAACATACATACATCCATACAAACTTTCGACTTTATAATATTAGTAAGATATTGTTAAGTTGTGTGACTTTGATGACCCCCAGGGTCTTTTATTACAATATTATAAAATAATATTTATTTGCTGAATAATCGTAAAAAAATATTTATTTATTTGCACCCTTAGGACTTTTACGTGAAACTTTTCTTTGGTTTAAAATTTTCATAATAATAATTATGGTTTAATTTCCTGCGACATGAATTTGATATTCGGTGACCCGACAGTTGATCACTTGGTATATATTAGGTCGTTACATATGAAATTGGCGTTTTACCGTACTGGCAACTTTGATCTCAAATATCTTCTCTTTGGTTAGGAATTTCAAATTCAAATTTATACAGATATTTACTCATGTATTTGTGTTTCGAAAATTATAATTCATTTGTTTTGAGATCAAAGTTGCCAGTACGGCAAAACGCCAATTTCATATGTAAGGACCTAATATTATTATAAAATTATAATTTTTTGCGTATTATTTACCGATTTCAAACCTAAAATCAACTTCCAAAATACTTTTAATAATAATTTTTTATGGATGTCATACGATTTTATTTACAGTGTCGATTTTTGTACTTATGGGCTGGTATATATAGTATATGGACAAGTAGTTTTATCCTTAATGCGTTTGAATGCAAATATGCTTTATACTTTTGTTGTTCTGCGGTACATCCTCTCTGCACACCCCTTCGGAGACACTAGTTAGTTAGTTATATATTATGTAGGTAGGTATATCGTATTTTCTCTAAACCGACTGCATATTAATGTAAGTATGCCGAGGGGCTAATTGTCTGTGGATCAAATGTAATGGAATCGGGATATTCTGTTCAATTAATGCACTTTGAAACTACAGTAAGCAGTACATTTTTTTTTAATTAATCGACGTAGGTAATACTCGTACCAATAAGTACCCAAAACAAAGACAAAGAAAAGAGAAGAGGAAGAAGTTTGGTTGCAGCCTAAACTCATTTACAAAAATAAGAATGTGTGATACATAGAATAAATAATATAACCCTTGAAGTGCCTTCCGTACAAATTTTAATGGAAATAAGTGTGCCACTGACTTAGTATCTTTTGGTTCTAGATCTCTTAACAAGACGTCTTCTCTCTTTCTCTTACACTTGCCTGAATTGTATATGGCCATCCCATTTCAATTTCGTAATCATGGTGAAACACAGTCAGTAATTGGATCATGAAACACGCCACGAAACAGGCACTTCTTCTATTACTATTTATTCTATGGTGTTGATGCCTATAAAATGTAACCAAAATTAGGAAATCTGTTTTTATGAGGGCAAAAATTCTCAAACGGTGAATTCTGCACCATTTAATACCTTTTTCAATCTCGAATTTTTTGGTTAGGTACCTACCTATTTTCGTTGCACGATCTTCAAAATTTCAATTTAATTGCTAAAAAATCCGGAAAAAGAATGTTAAAACTTGGGCGGATATGTACATATAGTATCTACCTGTAACGAAATATGGTATATGAAGCATAACAATAAAAAGAGTTTTTTTTTGTTTTAGTAAAAGTTTATACATAAACAGCCTTACTAAAAAAAAACACTCCGCGGCCGTTAAACGGTGTTTCTGTTGCACGTTGTGTAAAGTCTGTACATATTTTAAAACAAAACGTTACTAATAACTAGTAGGCGGCTAAGCAGTGGCAAAACGAAGAATTCCAAGTTGAAAATTTGCAAAAACATCATTCGGAGATATTGAGGTTTGAAGTTTAGAATTGATTCGTTATTACAAAAACATATCATTTCAAAAATTCAAATTTCAATATCTCCGAATGATGTTTTTGCGGATTCGTGACTTGGAATTCTTCGTTTTGCCACCGCTTAGCCGCCTCCTACTAATAACAAATCGAAAATAATCGAACAAATATATGAATTTTTCGGTTGGTCAGCCTGAAAATTAGTCCATTTGCGCATGTGCAGGCCGCCATATTCTTTTCTAACGCGGGCGGCAAATTACAGTTTGACATGTGAGATTTCACGTGCAATTTGTACAATCTTTTTATGGATGATTTCTAATCCAATCACCAATTCACTATAATAATAGTATTATTCAACACAATTACTATTATTTGTGTTATTTTTGTCAGTTTTGGTCCGTTAATAACGTCATGTTCGTAATTTAATTCTGTGAACATAAAAAATATAGGTTATTAATTATAAAATTTTGTTTTTCCGATTGAGTTTAATAAAACTTCCGTAAAAGTAATGTTATTTAATAACAAAAAATGTATGTTGCGTGTGTAAATAAAAACAAATTATAGGAATCAAGGTCTAAGTTTTACAAAAATAACTTAAAAATACCAGGTATTTTCAGTTATTCTTGGGGAATTATTAATTTATTTTTTTATAATTTTTAATTGTATGAACGAGATAAAAAGTGAAGTGATAGTTTAGTTGCAAATTCATTAAATAACAGGACTGTGTTTTTTTAATTTCAAATATTCAAAAAATTTTCGACTTTTTAATAGAAAATGTTTGGTGTAATTTTTTTTTTCAATTTTTTTTCACGTTTGAAGTTTAGAATACTGCAATTTGTAAACACTAAAGTGTATTTTAAAATACAAAAATCTAAAAGGTAATTTTATCTAGTTTCTAAAATGGTATTTGGTTTTACGACATTTTGAAAAATAAGAAATATATAGGACATTTAAAATAACTTAGAAAAAAATTGAAAAATACAAATAAAACGGATATGTACAACAGTTAAACTACCCTCTTTGGCCGTGTAAGCGATGTACATATCTTTCCATGAACAATTTTTTGTCAGTTTTTAATTAGTAAGGTTTTTTCATGCACGGTCGTTTAACAATTGTTAAATTTTTTTTGAAAGTTTTTTAGTAAGGCTGAAAATGTTTTGGCTGCCCAACTAGGAGGAATCCCGTTTTAGGACAGTCAAATTAAAATGATATATGGAACATGTTTTGTACAACAAAAAGAAAGAAGGAAATAAAAAGAAGAGAAAGAATAAATAAAAAGAAAAAAATAAGAATAAAAAAAAACTAAAGTAAAAGTTAAAAACATAATAACTGTCGTTTGTTTTGCACATACTTATTGCATTAGTAAGTACGGAAGTATTGCCAATATTTTTTTTTATGTAAGTTATTATATTATCATTGGAAATTGGAGTAGGAGATATGAAGTAGTACACGATCCTCAGTGACTTGAGAAGAAGAATAGTATCATAGTGCCTATAGATAATCCTAGAAAGTTCTGGGATAAAACAACGTTGTTTCCAAATTACGTAAATATATCTCTATTTTAGACTCGTTTTATGAAGTGGGCATGTGAGACACCCCTCATATTCGTACAAGCGGACATAATATAATACATCAACATCTCCATAATCTAATTACATAACAATGCAGCCAATTCAAATAAAAGTAACTTAGTTACTTATACAGATGATAATTTGTACCACGGTGCATCGTAAAATAAATTGAATAAAGGCATACCGCCATAGTATAAAGTACACAAGAATTGCAATATGGGCGTGTTTCCTTACAAAAAATCGTTTAATACTCATTATTCATTATGAACTTCAGAACATTTTAATCGGGTAGAATGGCGATATGAGAGATAAAGCATGTGCTAAATGGGGTAGAAACGATATGAACCAAGTCAGTGGTTAGATCGTTTTCCATTTAAATCTGTATGGAAGGCGTTTCTAGTGTCTATTATATTCAGTGCATACCGCTTACATATCCTTTGTTACCTTACCCTATTTCTCATAAAAGATGCATTCAACAGAAAGAGAAGTTACAACGGAGCTCTCAGTGGTCGGACCATAATCATATCCCCGGTATAGGCCAAGCCCACAGGGAGCGAGAAGCGTGAATAATCTGACAAAGAGATTTGATCGTATATTTAATTATGGCGTGATTGAAATCTTCAACGTTCGACAAGCATACCTACTACGTAGGTACACAAGATATACGTGTATTACAACGAACATACAATGTTGGGGCTAACGAATCGCTAATGTTTATTTTTACAATCATGTTGTAAGCTCATCCAGAGAGATAGCCTATCTACTACCCTCCCACACAGTAAAATAGGGGGTTAACATTTAACGTGAAATTTGTTTGTTTGTTTTGTTAATATTATTTTGCCGATTTTTAGTCATCCTAAAAACAAAAACCAAAAATATGTTTATTCACAAATTATATGTACTTTACACGATACGCCTTAGCGCATTATACATAATATGTGTGGACGTAAGCGTAAAAAATACCTTTTATTTAATATTTTTATGGTATGCTTTGCATTTTTCCAATGATTAAATCAAAAAGGTACCAGATTTCGTCTGTTTTAAGGTTTTCACAATATACGTAGATATATATATGTAGATAAATAAAAATCGTAATACATATTAATTGAAAAATCCATGCAATATAATGGTTTATTATGAAATCAAATCACTTTTTTTTCTACGGTGAATTTTTTTAAGTCATAAAAAATAAATCATAAGTGTAATATTATGTTTTATTTTTATGTTCTTATAAAATTATCATTTTTAACATAGGTTGAGTTTTAAAATTGATTTGTAAACAATAATATCTACCATATAAATTAATAAATAAATATTTGAAAGTGTACCCTCAATAAAATGTTTTTATTTATTTTCTAAGGCAGTTTTCTCCTTCTACAAATAATACGGTTTTTTCTATTCTAATTCATTTCTTACGCGGGTACCCTTTTGCTATTATTTTAATACTGAAAGGTCACAAAAGGTCTTAAAGTATAAACATTTATGCTTAACCTTTTCAAAAGTATGTTAGTTTCTTACTTCTTAAAAATATATGAAACTAAAGCATATTTAAGGGAGGTTTAATACTTATTCATTGTTTGAGTTGGTAACTAGTTCCAGTTACTCGTTAGTAAGTACAAACAATCCAGGAATCTCCTCTGAATTGAATTTTGTATAAACCCTTTCTGAACTTTTCTTACGTAATAATTTCTTAAGTGATTATTTCGACCACCATAAGATGATTCCGAACATTAAAAACATAGATGAGAACTTTTTTAGCACACAGATCATTTCTTTCACGTACACGGAGAAAAATGTTATTTGAAAAAACGAACATTTTTATAGAAAAAACCACCATTTTAAGAGAAAATACGATCATTTTATTCGTAGAACGGTTAAAAACGGGACTGAAGTTCTTGCGAACAAATTAGCAGGGTTTCAATGTTTATTGGCGGGAACATTAAGAAAATTTTGTTGGTATACGTAATTTCGTACGTATTTTACCGCCAATAAACATTGAATCACTGTTGGTTTGTTCGTGGGAACTTCAGTCCCCTTTTTAACAATTATTTTTTCTCCGTGTACCCACATTGTAAAAGAGAACACAACCTCCCAAAAAACTGGTATAATTTTTTTGGTGACCGGAAAATTACTCATCACAGTATCACTTTAAGACATCTTTGTAAAGTGATATAAAGCCATGAAAAAACCAAGGTTAAATTAGTAAGGTGGGTTAGGTTATGGGCATTTTTTTTTAAAATTGATTTTTTATTATTGTATTTAATTCGTTGAACTCAATTTTATTTTTTTAAATTGTAATTTAAATTAAGTAATATAATTTATTTATTTATTTATTTATTTATTTACACATATACGGCACAACATGTGCCATTAACATAATTGACATAACATATAAATAGTACAACAACATGAAGAATAACTAAAAGTATAAATGTAAGTTAAATATAAGGAAAAAAAAATGTTAAAAGTAAGTAGTAAGGTAATAAGTAGTAGGAAAAGGGTAAAATATAAATGTAAAGTGAAAAATATGGTACAAAGTATAAGTATAAAGTACAAGCTTTTAATTATTAAGCAAAGATAAAAAAGTTAAAAGTTAAAAGTGAGAATAAAATAATAATAATAAAAAAGTTAAATGTAGAAATATAAGATGTCTTTAAAAAGAACAAAGATTTAAATATAAAATATAAAAAGTAAGAAGTCCTCCATTTAAATATAAAATATAAAAAGTAAGGAGCAAAGAAAAATAAAAATAAAATATTTAATAGGTAGATATTATAGATTACAAATATTAACCGATATGATGAATTTTACAAGTACCTATGATTTCTAATGAATTAATGTTTTGCAAGTTCTGGTAAGCATATTATGTTTACATAATTATTATGTTTACATGGTACTAGAAGACAAATTTTGTTTAATGCATCTTTTGTATGAGGCCAGATTACCGGCGTGATCGATATTAGCATATTTATTGCCAAAAGTATGTAAGCGATTTATTGTTGCATTTTGTTCTGCGGTGGTCCCAGAGGTATTACAATGAAAAGGTGTTTGGAGTCGAGTAGGTCTAAAAGGTATGTGATAATTCACCAGTGATACTAATTCAGGGGAGTCAAACCAGTTGTTATTTATTTTAAATAAAAAAATTAGATCATTAAGTATTCTTCTATCTTTTAACGATAAGAGTCGCATTTTTTGTAATAGAGAATCATAGTTTATGTCATCCGCGGGAATTCCTAATTTGAAATTAATTGATCTGAGAAATTTGTGTTGGATTCTTTCAATGGAATTTGCATGGCTTTTGTAGACAGGGTTCCATATGGGGGAATTATATTCCAAATGACTTCTAACTAAAGTTGTATATAGTATTTTAAATGTTTGGATATTTTTGAAATCTTTACATATTCTTATAATGAAGCCCAGCATTTTCATTGCTTTATTAGTAATGATATCAATGTGATTAGTAAATAGGAGTTTAGTATCGAAGGTTATTCCGAGGTCCCTTATTACAGGTACTGACAATAAACTGTGGTTGTTAAGTGAGTAACAATATTTGATAGGGTTTTTTATTCTGAAGAAACTCATGATTTGACATTTTTTAATGTTAAGTGTAAGTTTGTTGATGGTACACCATTCTGTGAATTTTAAAAAATTGGACTGTAGGGACAAGCAGTCGTATATATTTTTGATGATTTTAAATATTTTCATGTCATCAGCAAATAATAATATGTTAACATCGGAGAATATGAAAGTGACATCATTTATAAATAATAAAAACAGTATTGGACCAAGGTGCGAACCCTGAGGCACGCCACTAGTGGCTTCAAATTCGTAAGACAAGTGTCCTTTAATAGATACAGTTAATACACGTTTTGATAAATAATTCTTAATCCAGCATAATAATTTACCACTAATTCCTAGTTTGGACAATTTATTTAGAAGAATTTTAATGCAAACCTTATCAAAAGCTTTACTGAAATCTGTATAAATCGAGTCAACTTGTTCTCTATTAGCTAAGGCACCTGAGATAAAATGTTCGTACAGTGTAAGGTTAGTTAAGGTATTTCGTCCAGAGATAAAACCATGTTGAAATGATGAGATATTAAATTTAATACAAGAACATATTTTTTGAAGAATTAACTTTTCAAAAATTTTCGGAATCGACGATTGTATGCATATTGGTCTGTAATTTTCAACTAAAGACTTGTCTCCACTCTTAAATATTGGAGTGAGAAAGCTATTTTTCCATATTTGCGGGAACTTGCCTGCTAAAAGTGATTGATTAAATAGTAGGTACAGTGGGTAAGAGACACTACCCTCACAGTTTTTAAGAAATACGGGGGGAATTTTATCTGGCCCTGAGCAAGATTTAGGTTCCTGTAGTTTAATACAAACTGCAATTTCCTTAATGTCAATATGTATCTGAGATAGTTGTAAGTTAATATCTGACTCGAAGTTTGGAATGTCTTTATCAGGGATATCTGTTTCATACACATCCTTAAAAAAGTCTGCAAACAAATTGACTATTTCTTTGATTTTACTAGAAGTTTTCACTTTGTAGTGCATAGTTTCAGGTATGCCAAGGTTGTTGTTATTTTGGGATTTACAATAGTTGAAAAAGTGTTTTACATTGTTAGCGATTGAAAATTCAACATTCTTAATATAATTATTATAACAAATCTTTGAAAATTTACTACAATCTTTTCGCAGCTTGCTGAAAACTGTGAAATCAGAAAGATTTTTTGTTTCTTTGTAAATTTTATGAGCTTTTTTCTTCTCGATTACAATGTTAATGAGGTCCTTGCTAAACCAGCTAGGGAAATTTGAAGATAATTTATAACTAATTGGAACAAAGTTTTCTATGGCTTTATATAGATGATCATAAAAGGCTTTAATATTATCATCGAGATTACCTCCTTCTAGTATAGACCAGTCAGTATTATATAGATAATCACGTATTGCAACATAATTGGCTTTATTAAAGTTGGGAAATTGCGTCTGGTTTTTAATTTGGTATTTTATAGGGTTACATAATATAGTAATGTCTAAAGGTGGATGATGAGAATCAGGGGCAAGAACTGAATCGAGTGACTTTTCAACCGCAGTTGCCATGTCGGTACAAAGAACAAGATCAAGTAATCTATTATTGTCATTTTTTACATTGTTTAATTGAACTAGGTTAAGGAAATCACATAATTCAATTATTTCTTTTTCTGTTTCAGATAAGTTAGAGTTTTGTGATACTGTATAATTGTCGCGGGTGCCCCAATTGATTTTTGGTAAATTGTAGTCACCGATGATAGTGATTTTACTGTTTGGAAATTTGTACGATAGTTGTTCAATATCCTCAAAATGACTTTTGTATACACTTATATCTGATGATGGCGGAATATAAACACTGCCTATGATATTTTTTTTATTTTTACCGTTTAGTAAAATAAAAACTTGCTCCACATTACAATTTTTGGTTTTCAGAAGTTTTGAAGGATGATCCTTGTTGACAGCTATCATGACGCCACCGCCTCTAGATTTAGAGCTGGTATGTTGACTTCTGTCAGACCTGTAAATATGATGGTGGGGTAGACCGAGCTCAGCAGAGTAGATGGATGGTTCCAGCCAGGTTTCCGTTAGAATAATAATGTCATGTTGCAGTGTCGGGGCATGTATTTTAAAGTCCTTAAGTTTAGTTTTCATGCCTCTGACATTTTGGTAGTAGCATTTCAATTTATTTACATTGTGTCGTTTTTTGGAATGGTTGTAACAATAGTGGGTTTCGAGTTTATGTACTTTATGGTAATATTAGGTTCCCCATTCTCTTGGCGGTACAATAATTGCTTTCTCAGCTCCACCAATTGAGTCCGTTGGAGGATAGTTAAGTCATTACTCGCTTTGATGCCATCCTTAAATTTCATGCTATTTCGTAGGAGAGTTCTCGGTGCGATGGTGTTAGTAAATTCAATTTTAATTGGACGGTTTTTGTTGGCAATTTTTTTGGCACCCAGTCGGAATACTTTGACATTAAGCAAGTCTAATGTGGGGTCGATGTTTTTTATGGCCGAAGAAACTTTGTCTCTATCTTCCGTAATGGTGACAGCCTTTTCTTCGGAAAAGCTTTCGGGAACGTTATACAATATTATGTTTTTTGATCTAATTGCCCTCTCTTCCATTTCAGTAACAATTTCGCACATATTAATGTCAATTGGATTAGACCTGATAGGCGTCGTGAGTTGCGTAATATTTTTCAATGAATTCAATTCTCCTTGCATTACTCCGAAATCTACTACCAATTCTCCAATCGTAGCCATTAGTTCAGTGGTTTTTGGTATTATTTTTACGATATTTTCTTTAGAGAATTTATTGCTCGGATCATGAACAATTGAGATCAAACCACTGATTATCTGATTAACTTTGGTGATGTACTGCGATGCTTTGTCACTTAGAGCCATTTTTAATTTAATTTTTTTATTATTACACTTTTTTTTTTTTTTTTAACAGTTGTATACCCCTGGATTTTTGGTAAGGCGTGTAAGTACTAACACCGGCGGCGGTGCAGGTAGCGGGCGCGGGGGGTTTATATGAACTGTCACTTGATTGCACTAAACGCTGTTTTATTCACTTTAAATGGACTATATACTTTTCTGGTGATTCATGTATTTTTAAACCGGTATTGATTTAATATAATTCAGTGAAACACTTTGATTTTTAATACTTTTTAAGACTGCTTTAGGTGATTTTGTTAGGATAAAAGTAATGCGTGTACACTCTCCGTGTGTTGTTGTTGTTACTATGATAATAAAATAATAAAAAATAATAATAAATAAAATAACTTAATAATGTTATTATCACACTGGCCACACGTTGCGATGCGATGCGTGTGGCCAGTGTGATTCTAAAACAAACATTTTCATAGAAAATTTATGGTTACTAAACAGTCCAGATATTATATTCCATATATTATTAAATTATGCTTTTTTAATTGAGTTGCCATAGAACCAATTATTTATTTTTTGTATATCTGGGCTTAATAAAATTAAATAAATTAATGTATTAGCATGATAAATGAAAAATGTGCGGAATTATCCATAGGTATTCGAAGTTTTCAATGTGTGCAATCATCTATGGCTGGAATAATCTCTGTGCAGAATAATCCGTGTTCGGAGTTTTCAGTGTGCGGAATCATCGTAAATGTCATAGTCTGCACGCAATATTCATGGTCGGAATAATCTAAGCAACGTAATATACTCGTAGGTAGATACGTATCTCTCTTTTATCTTTTAATTAACCCGACAAGCCCCGTCCCTTATAGTACGACTAACTTTGTAAGGAGAATATAAAAAGTTTATATGCTGGTAGCCATAACTTCTTATGAATGTAATGACCCAATAAGGCCAAGGAAACGGATATAAAAATACATAAGATTAATTTGTATAACCTTGCTTTACAAGTTTTTTTAAATGTTTCCAGTCAATGCGTGCATGTACACTTTTCTATTTATTTACTGACTAATTAAGAGTTATCAAATTAAAAACTTTTATACCGATATCAGAAACTGAGGCGCGCTGCTTCTTTCTGGGAAGGAAGCTTTTGACTCTGTATTTAGATGTCACAAGTTAAAAACCCATCGTGGGGAAACAGGTATATCTAATACATTAAAAAAAACATAAAAAATAAAGTACCTTAATAATACCTACACATTTTAAAATTTTTATTAGAAATGTTTGATCAGAAAAATGCTTTCTGCATCAAACCAGTAAGAGATCATGCTTATTTAAACATCAAATTAAATGAATATGAATGCATTGTTAAGCTTTTTTGTTCGTTAATGGATAATTAAGCATTTTTGGACGTTTGTGCAAATTTGAGCATTTTTTTGACGTCAGTGCATAGGTACTTGAGCCTTTACCCGTCATTAATGCCTATTTTAGACATAACTTTCTTCAACGTGTAAGCAGTTCTAATTAGAAATGGTCAATATGTATTCTTATACGAGGGTCATTCAAAAAGTAATGACTCCTATTTTTTTCTAGGTACTTAAATAAAGTTAGTTCAGTGAAAAACTTGGATTTGGCGCTATTCCTCTTCACCTTCCTCTACAATCTACTACAGTAGTAACTTTATGTGTCAACAGGTGGCAGCACTGCACTCATTTGCAAAATGGCCGACATCGAGGTTTGTATCAGACAGCGTTCTGTCCTTGAATTCTTGAATGTAGATGGTGAAACGCCCATTCGGAATCACGAAAGACTGACAAATTTATACGGTGATGCAACAGTTTTAGGTGATTCGCTGTAACGAAGCTGAAGGACCAACGCCGTTGCCTGACGAAAAGGCGGTTAGCGGTACCGTAGCGGTAGGCGGTTCACTGCAGTGACTCCACGCAATATTCAGCAAGTCGATGACCGCCGGATAACCACAGATGAATTGTGATGCATTCTCTCCTTCAGTAAAGGCAGTTTGATGTGCTCGTCGTGAGATTCACTTTGAAAATTCGGAGGCCGTGAAAATGTCCGTGCGTCAATGGCTTATATAGGAAGCATGACTGTGCTTTTTACCGCACTGGAAAACATGCTCTTTTTAAAAGATGGTCCAAAACTATAAAAATGGAAGGAGGTTATATTGAAAAGTGACAAATTAATCGTCAATAGTGCGGTCTTCTACCTGGGTCATTGCATTTTAATTTCTTGAAAATTAAAAGGAGAAAAAATAGGTGGCACTACTTTTGACTGTACCTAGTATTTTCTTAAAAATCGGGATATTTTATCAAAAAAATTGAGGATTGATATTATATATTTTGGCAATGATAATAATACCTTTTGACATTTTGATAGTGCATAAAAATAAATTTTCTATTTATAACTATGCTCAATGAAAATATCTGATAATTCAGGTAGTGCACAGCATTTCCAGCTACATAATATATATCTCCTTCTCATCCACCAGTAAGTAAGAGATTCTCCTCCTTAATCCTCCACACTTCCAACCAGCCTATTCTTCCATTCTTCTATTTGGGGATCCTGTGATCCTACTACCATTGGGCAAATGAGACTGTTGTACTATAATACTTATGAGAGGAAATACAATTCCTTAATCGTACACTTAGAGAACCTAGCATTTATGAATAATTTTATTCTAGCATACTCCATATAATTAATAAAATAATACTGGTTCAAGCTACCTTCAGTATTAAATACCAACTTACATTAATTATTCAAGTAGCGAGTATTATAAAGGACGGAATGGCTTAATTATTATTCATGAACCTTATTAAATCTCCGAGAAAGAAACCAACTAATCTGTAAGACATTAAAAATACATCGTTAAGATCACAGGAGGTAATCCCTAAATTTACCCCAGTTTTAAGGCTCGCTCACAACATTGTCGCTAAAACTAAAGGGTGAAGCCGTAGGCCAATATTTCACTGATATCGCTAATTGGAATAATGAACGCTGATGATGTTAAAAGCTTTTAATTATTCATCTCCAGTAGGATTCTCCGAAGGGAATGAATGGGGACATTGTTCCGAGAAGTGTATATATTTAGCGACGATTGCAACAATATGTCTTCGTTATGAATCTCTCTACCAACTAATTGGATTTTAATGATATGACATTACGCAGAATACTGCCAAATCCTGATAATTTAATATGAGATGACGTATAAATTCGTAATGATTTTGTTAACAAGGCAAAAGTAATTATTTGGAAAGAATATTGTTTTTTAAATAATAATGTCAGTGGCGACTGTTCCATCGAGGTCATTTGGTCAAAAAACCCCCAAAACTATGCAGCAATATTATGAATTTAGCAACTCAACGAATTAGGTACCCGAATTTAAATTTATTCTAATATTCGCGTTCAGGTTCGTATCGTAAAAGCGGGTTCCATTGCCATATTGCATACATCAACCGTGGGTCACTTGCCACTTTGCCCGAAAACTATCTCTTTTCCCTTTCTTTGCTATTAAGACAAAGGAGATAAACACTATCATATCTGGGGTTTGCTTGGTATTGTACAAAATATATTTTCAAGGGACGGCAAGGTCATGACCGCGGTGCAACAGAGATACCTAGATCTATAGATATTAGAGCGAGATGTCGAGCGAGAAAATATTTATTGTGATAAACAATAGCCATCTTGAATATTAGTTAATAATTAGTTCGCGATAGCGTGTTTATCATTGTTGACATAATTTGCTTGGAATAATTTAAACTATCAAATTCTGTATTGACAAAATTTGTGAAAAATTCGTTGAATCATGAGAGATGTTCTGTTACAGGAGATAAAAATAAAGAGCTTAAACAATATTTCAATATGAAAAGTTATAATTTGCGAGTGGATCAGTGCAATAAAAGGAATGTTTACTTCTGTTTTCATACTTTACTTCTATACTCAAATGTAGACCGAGATTGAAGTTAATACTTTAAAACACCAAATAGAAAAAGTTTTTTTTTTTAAAACATTCTAACTCTATACTGATAATAAAATCATTATTAAATAAAATATATATTAAACTTATGGTGTTAATAATTCGATAAATAACCTTAAATTAAACAATGTACTGGCTTCACAATGGGTGAGTACCGGCAAATTCATCAATATTTTGGCGTTTTAATAATATTCACTACGCATTAGCTCTGTGAATATTAACTCGGATTAATTTTTTTCTTTTGACCTTCCACTTCTGCATCTCTAGAGCCGCCCCTGATGTCAACCTATTTCAAATTGCTAACATAACTAAAAGCGACTAATCGAAAGCTCGGGGAGATAATTCTACGCCATGTCTTTCTTGCTCCATCATATGTTTTCATCCTGTCCGCTCTCTCGCCAACAAATCTACGAGGGATTTTATTTAATAACGATTAATGTTTAGATGTTTATTGCTGCTATTTTTATTTATACTATTATGTAATTTAACCAATGAATGTAATTATTAATGTATCATCATATACCGTTCAAATTGTATCTTGTTATTGCATAAAATGTTGTACTTATGTCCCTGCTTACAAAATAAATTAGTAGTTTAGCGGGTTTAAATGTAAATAAATAAAAAATAAATTAAAATTAAAAAAATGTGCCGTCTTCTTAAATTTATTTTGAAATCACTAGCTTTATCGGACTTTTTAAATCCGAACTTTGGGAGTGAATAGTTAACAATACATACGAATTTTTTATTGATTATGGATACTTATAAGTAAAATAAACATTACAATGAAATACGAGTACCTATAACATTGCTCTTATGAAAATCTTTAAAAACATAGATCTAAAAGGTAGTTAGATACTCGTATGTAGTTAAAGTAATTTGATTCCCACTCCCACTATTTTGAAAAATGCCAAATATTTATTCGACAGAATAGCAAAAACACAAACGTTGAATCTTGGTAGGTTCCCGAATGTGTTTTTGAACGTTAGAATTAACCTCTCAGGCCTTAGGCCTATTTTGACGAAAGATTAAAATATTACCGCTTAGCGGTAAAATCCAAATCAATGTAATATTTCTGGACGCATCCGAAAACTAAAAACTGTTATTGAAAGGTGATGAAATACGCTTTCAAAATTTAATTTTGAACTTATGATTTTTCTAACTAAAATTGCTTACTGACAATGAAAAAATATATAAACACACACATATTTTATTAAGCAAATGTATTATTATAAACTTTACCGTCGCGACGTCTCACTTTTTTGTCATTTCATGAAAAAATAATCAATAAAAATTTTCCAAAGTTTTTTTTTTTTTTTGTTGGAAACTTTGGCTCCATAAAGGTGTACAATTAAATTATTTGGTGGTTAACTTTTGGATTTTAATATAACGCGTGGTGTTTTCTCTTATTAATACCGTTTAGATTATACTTCTAACCGTGATAGAAAGGAAGACAACGATTTCTATGGGGCCTATTTGAGTTGTTCTGAAGTGTGACCAAATTAACTGAGGACTTAATACATACTCTAAATTAATAAGTTAAATATTACATAGCTGCAGTTTCCTAGAAATGAGAACATATATGGCCTTTTTATTAGTTTACAAGTTTCTTTTTTTTCATGGTTTACGGTAGCTCCTTGTTTTGGGACCTTCGTATAAGCTAGCATGGATATTTGCCTGATAAACAACAACTTAAATATAAAATTATATAACGTTTTATTAATCAATCATTAATTATTGTATTAAAAAAGTTATTCTTTCCAAGTGCAGTGTACCATATTGTATAAGAGTGTGTCCGAAGTTGTAGCTTAAATAAGTTTTATCCTTAGTGGCATTTTTCTCGTAAAATGTAGCTATCTGATATACTTATACATGGACAGATAGAATGATAGTTTTCAATACAAATTTTGGAACATAGACATCAAGTGAAATGTTATTTTTATTTCATCGGTATTTCAATTCAAGGTGCCCGGGGAATAAGAACGCGTTTTCAGCACATGGTTGTAAAGTTGGTTCCATCAACACACTTAATTAATCTATTTAAATTGCACATCCCCACATTATAACCAAATATTACGACATAGAACCTGAGAGAAACCATTGAAATCCTGGATGATGTTAAATTATTTTCTACGGGTGCCTATAAATTAATAAATAGATTAAAATAAATTGCAGATTAAAATACCTACATACGATTTTATTAAATCGATTCCGAAGTTTCAATCATGAACATGAATAAATCGTAACAATCCAATAAGTAAAAAGATAAAATTTAAGTTTGCTAGTAAATGACACGGATGAAATGTGTCGAAACCGGTAGCAGAAAAATTAAAATTTAAGTAATTGGAAATTACAAGAACATTTAAAATTACACGTACATTGAAAATTACAAGTACATTGAAAATTACAAGTACGTTGAAAATTAAAACTCTTCAAAACAAAAAATTGAATTTATATAACTTGTCTTCATTTTGTACCGCCGCGCACCGATCCGGGAACCATTCATTGGATAACCAACACCCCTGTCATAGGTCATTCCAAGTGATTCGCTACGTTTGGTGACTTAGTAGGGATGCCCGGGCTCATGGGGATGAGGCTTGTCTAGGTCTTCGCCAACCTATAGCGTGGCAGGCCGGATCGGGAGAGACTGGTTAAGAGCAGAGAGAGTTTTGAAATATCCAGCCGGACTACTTACTCCGCAGGGATGGATTCATACATCCATCACTCCTGAACACATTGACCTCCAGATTCCTATCGCCCTTTATACCTTTTGCTTCCCAGCTCTCATCGCCTCCTGTGTAGAGCTAATGTAAAAACATGTAAGCAAGAATCTCATGTAAATTACGCCACAATATTACTTAATATTATTTACCAGGAGCGCAGTAGAGAGCAGAAGGTTCGAGGCAAGAGGTTGGCGGGATGATTCAAGCCGGCTGCGACTGCCGGACGATTAAAGATCGGCTGCGGAACTGGAATAGCGCCGAGCTGTGAGCAGCGAGCACTGGGAGCACCCAACCAGGGACCATGTGCGGCCGAGTAAAAATGTTTACTTTATTACCTCCCGTCGGTGAGTTCAACTCCAAAGGTGTGAGAACGTATATTAAAACTATAATTAGAAGTTTAACGCGGCAGTTTATGCTATAGATGCAATAGCTACGGAGGATTACATTATTCAAAACGAATTATAAAGCTGCGAAAAACAAAATCTTAGGTAAGTAATTGACTTTGGCTTCAAAAAAAATTTCATTTTCTTTTCATTAACATAACATAAGTTATAATGACTCTGAAAGAATGGAGATTGATACTCATAGCAGCATGATTATCAAATTCGATATATTTTCAAATATATAATATATATTTTAAATATATATTTTATATATAATAAATATATATTTTCAAATATATCTTAGAAATTCCACTTTTCAGTCGTGATTCTCAAAGTTGTAACTATAATGGGAAAGATACAGAAAAGCGATTAAGTACGTACCAAAATTATTTAATAATTCAATTTTTGAAATTTGCATTTATTTTGTTTAATTTTTGACAGATGTCGTAATTTTTTAAGTTTGAGTTTTAACAATCTAATATGTTGGTGACCACTGGCTTATTAGTAAGTACCCACCATAAGAAATGTTAACGTAACAATATTGTTCTTTCCAGTATAATTTTTTTTTTACCTATATTATTTTGTGTTATTTTTGTTACTTTGAATAATTATTGTTACCCTCGACAAATGCTTGTCCTGCTGAAAATTGTATTATATACTGTAATACCTAATATATTAAGAAATAATAAATAAAAATAAATAAGCTTTGAGATGACATAAAACGTTATCGATGTTTAAGAGCCTTTCCGTCATCGTATATCGTATTAGATTTTTTCTAATGAACCCAGGCACCCCTGCTAAGTCACCAAAAGTAGCGAACCACTTGGGGTGACCTATGGCAGGAGTGTTTATTATTAAATCAATGGTGCCCGGGGCAGCGTTATGCATACCCACCTCCCAAATTGTATGTAATGTCTCCAACTCACGATTGTTGTTGGTAGGTGTTGATCACATATTTTCATAACTTTACAGTTTCTCCACAACTACACGATCCTAGGTTTACACACCGCTTGTAGGCTTTATTTCTGATGTTGTATGACTTGCGGACGGATGGGTTATTTGTACAGAAAGAACAGACATTTTTCGGATCAATTTGTTTTCCTTAACTGGTTGATGTAAATAATGCGCTCCCTTAATTGATAGCTACAGCACATCAACATCACAGCAACACGTGTTCCAGTTTCTAAGAATTTATCCCTCAGACTTCAGACGACTACTTATTGTACAAATTCTCACAATGTTTCCATAACATTTCTTGCAATTCTACATTTCTTGATATTCATATTAATATTAAATAAACGTTTTCGATAATGCATTTTTACATTCAGGGCCGGAATTTCGATTTTCTACCGATTTATAACATATTTACCTTGAACACATTAAGTTTCTAAGTTCTTAAATAAAATGTTATTTTTTAAGATAATACCTGAAGATTTGTAGAGCCGAAACGTTAATTACATAAAATTCCCTCGATAGAAAAAAATCGCAAAATATACTTCGAAAATTATTATTTACACGTTGGTTTCTGTTATTTCACAAGTTTCATGTGTGAAAAAAATCAGTGTTTCTTTAAATGCTACATAAGGTGTTTGCTCTATTGTAAACAAGTCGTGTTTTATTAAACATATTCCCAATTTCCGCTTGAATTTAATCGTTTTTAATATTAGCTCGCTTCCTCCAACATTCGTATTGTCGTATCTCTCCTTCTTCTTCTTTTTGGGCGGGTACAGCAGAAAATTTATATACAATATAAACACAAACCTACGTACATTTGTTTCTGATAACTTTATTTTCACGGGTTTTGTAAGTACCCTTCAACTAACAGGACAATATTAAAAGTAATATTAGACACTAATAACTTATCGAAATAATTGAATAAATATTTTTAGGTTTCATCGTGATTTATTTTTGGGATATTATGCCGTGTTGCGCTACCTCTTTCCTTAGCCAACGTTCAGACAGCGTGTCCATCATTAGGCTAGACGTCTAATACTATCATATCAATAAATTATGATAATACTTTTTGACCGTGAAAATCTTTAAAAAAATCTCAAATCATGTCCAGATATTTAGGTGTTGTTTTTAATTAGCTCCACACGGGTGACCCCAAAGAGAATAATTTCGTTTTCAACTTTAGGGTTGCCGTGTGTAGGGTCTTTTAAGGAAAGGAAGGAGAGGAAGTTCTGAGAAGAAATAAGGTACAAGGGGTGGGTAGGAATCTGGGGGTCAGTGTGTCCAGAATTGACGAACGCGTGAATCTATCAAGCCCACGGATCGAGAGAGAAAAACCTGCTGGAGAAGTCTAAAGGACTCCCTCAACCAATGTCTAAACCGCCACGCAGAAGGTGGGCAGACGCATCCGCCTTGACAAACCTTACTCCATCAACCTGGCACCCCTGCTAAGTCACCAAACGTATGAACCATTTGGGGTGATCTGTGACAGATGTGTAGGAGTGGGAGATGTGGATTTATGTCATGAAACTTGCAAGACTTTTGGTTGTCGATTTTCTAGGTCACCGCAACATTTTCAGATTGCAACTTCATTTTCATCATGAGCTATTTTCATCATGTAGAGACATCGATATATAATGGCTAGACATTTAAAATTACAGTTTTAGATTTTAATTTTAAATTTTTAAAAATGGAATAGTACAGATAGTTTCGTATGAAAAACAAAAAGGATTATACAAATAAATATTAGAAGGCTTCTATTTTATGGTGACTTAGTGCATCGGGCGTCAGTCATGTTGGGGTCTAACTTCAGACCCAAAATTATTGTTATCTCATGCTTGTGAATATTTTTAGAAAATAAAAATAATAATGATATCGTATTTAGTATAATGCGGAAATTTTTTACAAGTATTTATGTAAATTATGTTTTTCATCACCATAAAATTGTACGACGATAAAAAATCATAACGAAGATAGTGTACATATTTTAGTATTTTAGTGTTCAATTTCTCGTATAGCACTATCTTCGTCAATAATTAGTGTATTAATTAGTACCACCTAGGTCCTGCAAGAACCGAGTAGGTACCTTATGTATAAACACGTTGTTTCAAGGACCTCACTCTTGATCATTACGAACATAATGAGATCATAGATGGAAATCCAATCAAGTCACCCTTTGGCCACAACCACCTACTTAGGTACCTACCTACTGTGTAATAATAAAATTATATCAGTTTAAAGACCATCACTTTACTATCATGGAAATCGTAAGATTATCAATGAAATATCATTTCAATTCGTTTACAAAATATGTATTCATTTAAGTCAACATATGCCAATTGTATGAAATAAAACTACTGTTCCTTTAAAACGCCCTGCTTTGTTGGCATCACTACATCGATCGTTCTGATATTCTATGAAAAAATGTTATGTAGTATGCAGTTACAGTGTTTCAACTTTCATCATCAACAGAATAACAAAATCAGAACCTTGTAACATCTCACATAATATTCAGGAAAAAATTCTGCGATTTGCTTCACAATAGTTTAGCTGATTATAGTATGTATCACTCGTCTCTCTGTATCTCTTGTCTAGGGTTGCCATCCATCCCGATACAACGGGACTGTCACCATTTTTTAACCCCTGTCCCTCTGTCCCGACAAAACATAAAATGTCCCAACAATATCTGTAATGTCCCGTTTAAAAACCAGTATAATGCAACAATGCTTACAATGTTTACTAACGATCAAAATTTTGCCCTATTCGCCTGTTCGGATCTTCGTACTTCTTGTAAGTGCACGGAGAAAAATGTTATTCGAAAAAAACGATCATTTTAATAGTAAAAACGGTTAAAAACGGCACTGAAGTTCTTACAAACAAATTAACAGTTTCAATGTTTATTGGCGGGAAAATGTAAGAATAATTTGTTGGTATACGTACGAAATTTCGTATACCAACAAATTATTCTTACATGTTCTTGCCAATAAACATTGAAACCCTGTTAATTTGTTCGGAAGAACTTCAGTCCCGTTTTCAATCGTTTTTACTATTAAAATGAACGTTTTTTCGAATAACATTTTTCTCCGTGTGGGTACATCGGTACTTTTAAATAAATAAATCAATGAATTTAATAATTACTTGGTTGGCGGACAAAATTTTTATAAACATTTTGGCCACAATTTTACTCTTTAAAAATGATAATTACGCACAAGACTCTCCCAACCGTCCGAAGCAAGTGGGACTACGTCATTTTTTAATTGGGGTACATTATGAGACTGAAAGGATTCAACTCTAATATGGGGAAGAGGAAGAAATTTTAAAAGTACCTGACTCTTCAGGTCTGATCACCAAACACGCCTAAAGTCATTTTGAACGTATATTAGATTCTGAATGGTTATATTTCACCAGTGCAATTCTGAGAGTTCCTTCTACTCCATAAATCGATTGGTTCAAGGACCAAATATTTCACCATTATGAATAAGTATAGTGAGATCATCGATGAAATTCCAAATCAACTTGCCTTTGGCCACCTTTGAAAGTTTTCTCTGTGATCGCACACGACCTGCGAATGTTTAAACTTTTATTACGCCACGCCAACGCAAATGGTGCTTAAAGCTAACTTCATTTTAATGCCGGCGTGAACACCCAAGTAAAAGTTTACAGCCTTCCTTCGCAACTCGCAGTGGGGAATGGACACATTCTACATTTTGGTAATCGATACGTTCCGGCCACTAAAATAATACACCTTGGTAAATTATTCTAGGAAGCTTAAAACTTGAACGTGAGGCGCTGCAGAATATCGCAGATCTTTGGATCCGGTAGAACTTTAAATTCATATTGCACATTATGCTCGAGACCGGCTGCATTTAGAACTTCAATAATGGCGATTATTGTCAAACACCGTTCAGAACTGCGGGAACATAAGTTCTGAGAATTATTGAAGGAGTATCGACAGTAATTCAGAGGGAGGCATAAAACTCGCATTATCAGAAAATTATATTTTTCCGATGATGTTATACCTACTTTACAATAACTACTTTAGAAGAAAAAAAAACATTTGGGTAATCTTGGGAAAATATTAAAGATAATTTTTGTATTTTTAATTGTTTCAATTTTGACAGTTTATCTTGTAAATCTGAACCTTTTCATACGGCCTTCTAACTATGTTAATCCATTCGTTCTTTAAAAGAGCTTACTTTAGGTTTGATATATTTATATTTTTAGCTGTTTACAAATGGCTTTGTAAAATTTTCCAATTGATGATCCCAGGAAACGAGTTAAAGCACCTGCTTCACTGAACTTCGTTCAACATTTGTGAAATGTCAACTGCCCTAGAGCTATTGCCGTCCATGGAACTAATGATCAAAGATACTCTTATATTATTATGGTTGCTTCTTTAATTAAATCCATCACGTTTCATTACAGGCACAAATATTACAATAAAAAAATTGAAAAAAAATCTGACAATAAGTACCCACAAGATGAAATACCGACACGTTCAAATAATAAGGTAATTAGGAATGGACAATAAATTATCATTGTCTTTAGTGACCACTGTGAGCAGTTTCAACTGTCATCAAATACTGACAAGTGTTCAACCAAAGCATACATATTATTATTACACGGGAAGTGCTTGAGTTAGTTTTCTTTGAAAATGTAAAGACCACAAGAGCAAGAGATACAGAATTGATTCACTATATGGACGATGTGTCTGCACAACTGCACATAGCCGCGAGCGGATCGCCTTCACTTGATCTTTTATCTGAAACAGACAGTAAGCAGTAAGCAAACCTTTTATAAATAAAAACCTTTTATTTATGGACAGTGAAATGCATTATAAGCTCAGTTTGTTTACGCATTCCGAGAAATCAAGAGGTTGCGATGATAGTGAGAAATATACAAACGGCTTTTGAGATGCAAAGGTAAATCGGTTTTTAATCTTACGCCCGGTTTCAAATCAAATTAAATTAACATATTTATCAATATTGAGATTAACTGAGTGAAACTTACTTTTTTAATTGCTTATTAAACAATATTAAAAAATGTAATTTCGGGTGTGTATAATTCTAATATTTTCAGTAGGTACCCATTCATTCAGAATACTAGTAATTTAGCTTTAACTTATTTTTTATCGATGATTTTCAGATATATTCCGTATTATGTTTTCTGTTGCTAACATTTTGTTGATATTCCATTGTATTTTTCTCATTGTACAATATTTTGTAATAATATCTTAGAGTATCTTACAGTATTTTTGAAAGTATTTTACTTCCATTTTGTAACTATACATATTATCTATAAGCAGTTCTAAATGTATAACATAAGTACATAGACTAGCTCCCCAGTTAGACTCGAGAATATTTCTTTACTAATTGGGTAACTAAAATTGATGAATGATATGTAATGAAATGATGTTATAATTGTGAATGATATTATATGTTATAAATAAATAATTTTTTAAAAAAATAATAAAATAAAAAAAGATATTAGAAATAAATCATATAATTTTCTAAGACTTTACATCTGTGAAATCCCAATACTCCACTCTAATCATAATCACAATAAAAGGCAGCCGAAGAAATGCAGTGTATTAGTGGTGGCCAAATCGAATTCAGGACCGGGGTAAAAACTACCGAATGATAAAAATGGGTCCTCCAGAAATTCCCAGACCCGCGCCACATCCGAAATGCTCCCATTGTTTCAAAATTGGAACGGTCCGCGTCAGCATTCATTTGTTTGTATTTTTTCGGTCTCTTCGTTTTGGTTCCAGTTGTTTGGGACGCATTGTTGAGGAACTACTGTTGCACTGGCGGTTTCAAAATTCGACGGTCCGAATTTGGGAAACGCAGCGCATTCTCGAAATGTTGAAAGCGTTGGCAGGAAAATGTCGTTTTAATAATTCTAAATTGTGTTTCATTTGGAGATTCTGGGAACATGTCACTCGTTCGATTTAGCTTCAAAGTTTAAGCATTTAAAGTTTCAATATTGTGGGTATACATTATTAAGAAATCAAATGAGATTGTATCCGTATCTTTTTCTGATTTTTCTGTTTCGGATTTTCGATTGACTTTCGCTAATATTATCTTAATTAATTAAAATATTATAATTTGAAGTTTAACTCTTTAAGTTAAAAAGTTAAAAATAAAAATAAAAAAGAGATTGTATCTATTTTTTATTTTGTTGAAAATGTATCAGGTATATTTAAAGAAGTATAATAACTTAATTTTCGATATATCCAAAAATGGCGAAGTTAAGAGATTTCAATGTTATGACGTCACTCGTTGTAAAATACATAATTCTAATAGTAGTTCAGTAGCACTGTAGTACTGCCGCGTGATGTCACACATGTGCTGTACCGTGATGTCACACGCTTTTAGTCGGGCAGTAAATATCAACGTTTTGACTACTTATATCTTCGGTAGTTTTTGGTATTTTACAAAAATTGTTAATCTCTAATGCATTTGTTAATAACATAAAATTTCGTTGTTGGAGACAACCTCGTTGAATAAAGACGCTAAGAATCTGCAAAGTTTGAGAACTTTGGGGAGATCTATGAAAAAAGCTGGACGCCACAAGGTTCAAGAATAAGAATCAGATTAACCTGAAGATCCATAATAGATATAGAACTTCTCATTAAGTCTAACTACATGTCCAGAAAAGGGAGTAAAGCGTTCCGCTTTGAGTAGGTGCCTACCTATCGAACACTATCCGCCCGATAGTTAGCAGAACGTCCTACCCACCAGAAGATCGACCCCCTCAAATAAGAATTATCTGTCCTGCCGTTGAGAACTCTATTGTAATCCTTCAATCCTTAAAAAAAGATGTAGTAATAATAATACCAAAGAAATTATTACGATACCTCTATATGAGAGAGTTTGGTTTTTACCCATGGCTGTTTCCAAGAGCATTTATCACGGGGGTGCTGGGCCTTAGTTCCAGACGGGTCATCGCATTTCTGCTGATGGCTTATAAGCTTCTGAATGGTTTACTATCAATACCTGACTAAAATAGGACTTTTTGTCCCGGATAATTTCACGCGAGGCCGCCAACACTGGCTTTTAATTCTTCCCAGGTGCAGAACTAACTTACCAATGGCTAATAAAATGCCTCGCAGGGATCTTGGATATTTGCGCGAAATATTATCTATGTTTTAACAGTGTGCATATGTATAAAATTTTGGTCCAAATGTATTTTGTCAAAAAGTTTTTTTGTAATTTTGTTTACCGCTTTTGCAATGTATTGTTTTTTGTACTGTTTTTGCAAATCTTACTTAATATTATAAACGCGAAAGTTTGTATGGATGTATGTATGTTTGTTACTATTTCACGCAAAAACCACTGAATGGACTTTAATGAAACTTTACAATAATATAGCTCATGCATCAGAATAATATATAGGCTATAATTTATACCCAAAATTTGCTATTTTCCATGTATTATAAATAATAATTATTGTTTAATAGAAAATGTCAAAATTTGAGAATGACATTTTGCAAAACAATGATTGTAAAACCAAATTTCTATTTTAGAAAATATTTAAATTAGTGAATTCATTTTAAGTACTCACTCTTGAATCGAATCAAGAATTATAGATATTTTAAATAAATGGGTTAAGAATTTTGGTATAAACATAGATGGGACCTACGAAAAGAAAATAGACTAATCGAAGTACTAATCCTGCGCAGACGAAGTCGCGGGCAGAACCAACTTTTATACTATAATATATAGTAGGTGTACTTGTAGCACGTTCCAGCATGGTAAATACTTTCAGCTTGAAATAGACAGTACTTATACAGGATTAGTACTTCGAGTAATCTATTTTATTTTCCTAGGTCCCATCTGCGTTTATACCAAAATTCTTAACCTATTTATTTAAAATATGTATAATTCTTGATTCGATTCAAAGTATTAGGCGAGTTCTTGAAATAAATTCACTAATTTAAATATTTTCAAAAATAGAATTTTGATTTAACAATCATTGTTTTGCAAAATGTCATTCTCAAATTTTGACGTTTTCTATTAAACTATAATTATTATTTTCAATATATTGAAAATAAAAAGCTAGCTTCATAAATTATAGCCTATATGTTATTCTGATGTATGAGCTATATTATTGTAAAGTTTCATTAAAATCCATTCATTAAATTTCGATTTAAAGAGGAACAAACATACATACATCCATACAAACTTTCACGTTTATAATATTAGTAAGATTCCTTGTTTATACGAAAGGGGGAGAAGTTATAACAGATCTACTTTATATTTGTATTTTCGCAACTTAAAAATACTTTAATAAAATGAAGGTGAAGGAGCTACCAGAAAAAAAAACTTTTCGATGATTACTCGCTTCATTTCCGCAATTCACCCGCTCCACAAATTGAAGAACGATACTCTAAACTCTAATGACAAGTAATTCATTACGGTTCGCTATATTATGATTCACCAGATGGATGACAACCCTTCAGCGCTTTCAACAATGGCAGCTATCTGCCTGAGAGCAATTAGTCGCTCACTTGCACTTAAAATGCGGGCTGTTTGCAAACCTAATGAGGGAAATAAATAGATGGCTCAACTCTTGATGCTCGTTCAAAGCGCCAGGAAATTATCTATGGAAAGTAGTTGGTAGTTTCGGCAACTTTTAACTACGTATCGATCTATAAAATCATAGAAAAGTTATTTTAATGGTATTAACGACCTCTCATAACATTATTCCTTTTGAAAAATTGTACAAATTTGTAATGTATGTATGAAAGACTATGTGTGCAAGCAAGATGGAATGCTTGCATTGTGTATATAATCGAGCATTAGGTAGTTTATCGTCCTCTTTTGTAATACCCGTCCCCCAATAAACAAGTAAGAAGATACCTACAACTGTCGTATTATTTAAAGATCTCAAAAACACCACAAATTTTAACGTAGAATAATGAATAATCCAATAAGTGCTTTGTGGGAGTGTTTCGTGATCCAACTATAGGCCTAATTTCTGCCTATATTTCGACACACATGTATTTCACCGTGATCATGGAAATCATTTTTTTTTTTTTTTTCTTTATTCATTTTCTTGTTACAGGTTTATTTTACATAACTTTTTGACTACCAAGCTAGGCAAATGCCCGTATTATGGTAGTCGAGAATTGAAAAATTGGACGGTGATTTACAATTCAGGCAAGTGTAAGAGAGACAGACTAAATATAATAATCGACGAACTACGCACCCAGTAACTTTGGGAATTTGCGGGGTAAGATGGGACCGTGGTCGGGTGTTCCAAATTATTTAAAAAAACTTCTTTGAGACTTTCGATACTGTCTGTGTCCACAAATACATTCAAACTTTTGGCATGCAGGTGGTTTCGGATGAAAGAATGTCTAGGAAGTCGAGAATGACCCGGGCTCAGAGATGCATGGCACAATCAAGTGAATTAAATAGGTACTAGAAACTGACTCATTCAGGAGCGGCAGGAGTCAATATTATAACAGAATAATTTGAAAACAACAACGTATTTTAACTACTACTGTACTTACCTACTACCTACCTTAATGCACAAGAGTCTTAACTGCTCCCAAATCTTTCTGGAGCCAATGAGACCATGGCATCCCTAATTGGGGTAGGTATGTTGTGAGGCTGAAGGCGGTGAGGTGGGAAAGGGAATGGGACAGAGGAAGGTGGGGAAGTACTGTCTATTTCAAGCTGAAAGTATTTACCATGCTGGAACGTGCTACAAATACACCTACTATATATTATAGTATACAAGTAGCTTCTGCCCGCGACTTCGTCTGCGCAGGTTTAGTACTTCGATTAGCCTATTTTCTTTTAGTAGGTCCCATCTATGTTTATACCAAAATTCTTAACCTATTTTTTTTTTTTTTTTTTTTTTTTTTTATTATTTAATAAATTTTTACAAGTTACAGTTTTTGACATTTTTTTTAACTACCATACTAGGCTACTGCCCGTGTTGTGGTAGTCATACATAATGAATATATGAACTAAAAATACTTTTTTACATAAGCAGATAATAAAAACTAGGTAATAAATAATGAGAAATAAGAATGCAGAAAAGAAAAAAAAAGATATTTAAAGATAAATAAAAGTAAATACAAATATTAAAATAATAGTGAGCTGAAAAATAAAGAGAGATAAATATTTTAAAGAAAGAAATAGAAATTAAAAATAATAAACATTAAGATTATAAAACAAATAAAATTATATATTATATTGTTTTGAACGCAGGTTAAATTGTGGTAGATATAATCTACAAGACGATTATGTTTATGGTCACATTCAATTTCAGTGATGTGAAACAAGTTGGAATAAAGCTGTGACAGGATAAATTTTATAATTTTTTGTTTTGTTTTTGTTTTTGTTTTTTTTAAATTTATTTAAAATATCTATAATTCTTGATTCGATTCAAGGGTGAGTAGGTACTTCAAATGAATTCACTAATTTAAATATTTTCTAAAATAGAAATTTGGTTTTACAATCATTGTTTTTCAAAATGTCATTCTCAAATTTTGACATTTTCTATTAAACAATAATTATTATTTGTAATACATGAAAAATAGCAAGCTTTGGTATAAATTATAGCCTATATGTTATTCTGATGTATGAGCTATATTATTGTAAAGTTTCTTTAAAGTCCATTGAGTGTTTTTGCGTGAAAGAGTAACAAACATACATACATCCATACAAACTTTCTCGTTTATAATATTAGTAAAATTAGATAACACAAATTAATAAAACAATATTTAACTGCGCACGCAAGGATTTAAACCCGCCACCTCCGAATTCGTAGCCAAGGATCGGAATCACCCACGAAGGCCCTCAAATGGCCCTCGAACAATGAGTGCGAAGTGTATATCTAGCAAGGACTTGGATTGCGTTTTATTTTCTCTGCTAGTGGTTACATACAATGCTAGAGATTCAAAAGTGTATAAATATATCAAATTCTTCGAAATAATTACTTTGATTAGCTTAGATACAGCTAAACTTATAACGCATTCTCTTTGTTCTTTGTTGCATGCCTCATTTTCAATGCCTAATTACAATCCAAAAACCAATCTTCATCCTAAGATAAATATTCAATTATTCAGACGGATCCCCCTTGTATCACTAACCGAAATAATAATAGTCCTGACGAGGCAGCCGAGCAGCACGCGCAAGGAATTAAAGGAAGAACCGATGAACACGGCTTTGAACATCATTTTTTGCTTATAGACTGATACAATACAACATGTACTTTACTACCCTAGGGTGGCGTATAAAAAAACCCACCCCTTGTCATGTAGGTTGTGATGTAAAGGGGGCCGTGAAAGAAGTTTGCGCGCCGCTGGTTGAAGTGCTAAATTCTGCTCGCTCAGTACTAAAAGTGGTGCAATTTTTAAGCCTATGACGCTCTGTGAATCCCGGCAACTACCTCCTCACTGTTCCTGATTCCCGGGTACTTCCAGCTTCAGATACTTTGTATTATTGCCCGCACTCGGGGCGACAGATGTTCGGATAGATTGGAAGAATTCAGTTGAAGCAGGTCGCGAATGAAATGGATATTGAACAAGAGAACTCGTTCTACTAAGTCTGCACATAAGCACAGAGTATACTTTTTTTCATAATGAACAAAAATCATTAAGATCGTGCAATATCGGCAGGATAAAATTAGCTGGGGGCATTTGTTTATCAATCGATTTCTCGAGCACGAGCTACGATTGATAAAATAATTAATATAATGTGGGAAAATCTGAAAAAAGCATTTTTATTTATTTCGTAAACGTAGGTAATAAAACTTCAAAAGTACACGCAGGTTTTTATTCCTTTCGGAAGTTGATTTCCTTCATTATTGTAGGCATTTGTTTGATTTTGACAACAGTCGTAACCCATGATTACCCGTAAGGTCAGTCGTGGTATATTATAAATTTCCGAATTAGATTCAATTTAAAAAAAAAAATTATAGTGAATACCTCACAAGAGTCCTAACTGCTCCCGCCTGGAGCCAGTGAGACTATGGCATCACCAATTGGGGTATGTTATGAGGCTGAAGGTAAGTGGGAAAGGAAAGGGAACGAGGAAGAGGAAGGTGGGGTATTCAGATATAGCCATTAACCGCTTGGACACATAAGCTTGTTTTCACGATAATTTAACGTAGGTAGACATAGGAATGACGTATGGCCCGTACCTGAGTTATTAAAAACGCCTAAAGCCATTTCAAGCAACGTTTCAATTCTGAATGGTAGTCTTACACAGGGCGACACTAAGAATATCTTCCACTCTGGAACGTGCCGCAAATATACTATACATTATTATTTTAAATAATTAATTGTGAAATAACCGAAAAAATACAAATCAATTAAATAAAATTTATTTGCGCATGCCAGGTTCGAACCCGCGACCTTCGGAATGGCAGTCCAACGCCCCACCGCTGCGCTGGACTACGCCGGCCGATGCTAATTACCAATAAGCAGAGCATTTAGTGTGCTTTCAATAAATAAATGATTGATAAGAAAAGTTTATACATTTCTTTATTAATTACCCTCGCGTGCGAACCATGAGTACATTGTAAAATATAATATAATCATTTTAGTAAAAGTATATCTTTTGTTTATTCTTTTTAACATAGAAATGTATTAATATATCTACTGAAAATGTTAAAGGAAGTGGACTTTACATGCCAAATCTTAAAGTAAATAATAGAAGAACATATCTCTTAAATACACTTCCTCCAAATGACAGTATTTTTCGAAACACGGTTATTAAAAATCAGCCCGTGCAAGTTAATTTCCGCACGAAATTTCTGCCGCGATGTTGACAACCTTACCTACTTACCCACCCAGGAAGGGAATCGACGATAAAATAGGTAATGTTATTATAATGTAAAAAAATTTATGCTTGCGAAAGTCGGCTAATAACCAATATTGTTAATGAAGCCTTTTATAGTGTGAATTTTGATTTTATTGCTTGGGCCTCATAGCACGCTGATACTAAAATATTAATGCCATGGCAGGTATCGAGCTAGTGAAAATATGTAGAGATTACCGTAAAATCATTTTTATAGGTACAAATCAAATTACGGTTTTACGCTCGCTAAACGACCGACGACTATGCAAAAAATCCAACCGTAAAAAACATTAATTATATCGCAAGCGATAAACCATGAAGTACCTTCGTAAAGTCAGCAGTGATATTTTTGCAGCGTTATTAAGTTACTCAGCAAAGTGTGGCTGAAAAATCAATATACCGAATAGACCGGTCAATGGTTGAATGGGCATCGCGTTTGGGTCCCACCCAGGCGTTCCGTGTTCGATTCCTCGGCTGGCTAAGTCCTCCATCACAACACAAGCAACATCTTCAATTTTCAAATGTTTTTGGGTTCTTCGTAACCCGTGAATGTTTGTCTTTCTTTTTTAAGAAAAAAAATATATAACAAATACCGAAAACTACAAAAAGATATCTCATGAAAAATCTTATGTATACATGTGTGTGCATATATATTTAAAGAAGAGTATCTGTGAGTTTGTTTTTTATACAAATCTACAGTTTAAAATAAAGTTCACTGACCACATATGATTTCGAGAAAAAACCACCCCCATTTCCATTACACACCACTTATAGCAGAATAAAGCCAGGATAAATCTAGATGCTTTAGCTAGACCAGTTTTAAAATGGATATGAAAATGATTTATGGAGACACACTCTTATTTTCAAAAAACATATCTTCCGTCAAAACGTTTTCCCATTCATGGTCCTATTTTCCTATATTATTTATTTTATTCAGATCTTTGTACATTTTCTGTGCAAGAAGTATCCAAAAAACCAATTTTGGCAACAAGCAAATAGGAAATAGAATTATGTCAAAAGCCAAAAATTATAGTCTAAATTAATTCTAAACATTTTTTAAAACAAAAATAGACAAGTATTTTTGTCTAACTTACCGCGAAGTCCTATTTGAACTCGAACGTTTTACAATTTGTTTTTACCTTCTGTTTTCGTTTCAAGATGGTGACAAAAAATATTAACTAACCCAATTTGATCCAAGGTAGGAAGTTTAAATTTACTGTATTAAAAAGAGTTGGTACATAAATTTATGAAATGATATAACTTTTAATTCGTTTAAATTAAACAATGTAATTTCATTCTTGTTTCTGTTCAATGCTCAGTATGTAGTTACCTAGGTTTTTTTAAGTGGCAATTTATTTAATAGGATCACAAAGGGTTATGTTTCCCACCCTGTTTCCGGGAGCGTAAAATTTACACTACCCCCGTGTGGACTGCACCATCTGCATTTTAAATGCACGTCGATGCATGCATCATACCTATACATCCAACTCTAAATAAATAAAATAGGAGCGTGAATGGGATATATAGTTATAATATCTACAACAGGTAAACTCAATAAATATATTATCTATTGAGGAAAGTAAACTCGATGTGATAAAGTTTTCGCTCATGGGTAGAAAATCTAAAAAAAACTTTATTATTAAACGATGAACGCATTTCATCGCCATCATCTTATGACGTCTTTGGGGATGCTATGTTAAGGTTTTTTTAACCACGGTCTTGAAGATACCGTGTTGAAGGGGAAGGAAACACAGAGGCCGACAAATCAGTCCACAGCCAAGTTCTTGAACACAAGAACTAGTCGTAGAAATAGAAACTGATTCTAGTTTGGTAAATGTAAACGGTGTACAAAAAATATGTTGATTATATTTGTGATGACGACATGGGATACGTTTAATTTCATGACTTATTTAGGTAACTTGATAAAACAATGGCCTATTATCAAGCAGGTGTCTACCTATCTCCCAAACCGATTTTTTTTAAAAACCAACATTTTTTTTTTAATCTGGCGGATAAACAAATTAGTTTCGTTTAGAAATACGAGACGGTCGCCGGAGGCCCACGACCCGTCCGACCATGCACATGCACATCCCGCTCTGTTTGGCGACGCTCGTGCGACGCGCGCTGTGTATTTTTCGGTACAATAGATCATTCAAACGATTCGACAATGGCTGGCACACGTCCATTCTGCAATTTCTATTATGATTTCTACCCCTGTACGATAAAAACGGATAAAAGTCTACACGGGCCATGGGCGGCACGTCAAGCCGTTGAATAATTAAGCCAAAATCAGGAGTGATGTTTTTTCGCATTTTTAATATAGATGCCTGTCGATTGACTGAATAAAATGTGTTATTCTGAAGACAAATTTATGGACCTTACACCAATCGTATTTTATAAGCTAATTTAAACAATTTTTTCTTGCCTTATTTTTATTTATTTATTTAACGTTATTATTAACGTTATAAAAGGCTTTTACAATAAAGTGTTAATGAGATTTAGGTTTACAGTGGTACATAGGAGGGAAACAATATTATATTGAACAAAATAAGTACTGAAAAATAATATTGAAATATCGTCAAAAATAACATCACGTATATCTATTCATACAATCGAATTTTTATTTGCAATTAGTAGAGTAATTTAATTATTTTGTATTGACATTAGATATTGTTAGCTTTAAAATTATATTTATTTTAATTAGCTAAGTAGGTACTGGGAGTTATCTATTGTTAAATCAGGGCTCAGTTAGAGATTTAATAATAATTTTGGAAAAAGTAATTATTATGAACAAGATTATACATTTATTGGCTAACACTCTTCTGTCTGATAGTTAAGATATCTGAAGTATGATAGATAATTTGATATTTAAAAGCTCACTAGATGATGATGGAAAAGATGGCGTTGCGAGCTAAAAGTAGATCCACAGACCTTAAAATTTTTCGACAATAAAGTGTGAATGCTTTTAAAAAAGTAGTTTAAAAGAAGGTAGGTACTAGGTACTGCTTTTCCCTATATGTGATGGGATAAGTTATAATATAATAAATTGTCGACTTGGAACCCATTCTCCAATTTACTACTACTCTCGAGTCTCGTTGAAGGTACATCAACGTATATACGCGAAACGTCATCGACAAATCTGTCAAAATCGAGTACATTGTAATCTAACATAAGATCGTTTCCCAGAGTATGTAGAAACGTTAGAAACATCAGAAACAAATACGATTTTCACAGAGCTGCTAATATAATCATCTATTCAACCCTTCGACATTTAATAATACGTATAAGTAAAACATTCGACAAAGTTCGTCGAGAAGACGGCTAATTTTTCATTCAGAGATGGCCCATAACGAATAACTCTTGATCGCCATTGGAGAATTGAACACTGAATCGTATCGAGCTATCGCAGATTCGTTCAGGGAAAGTTTATTCCAACATTGAGGAGATTTAAAAAAAAGTCCCTGTACAAACTATCCAAATATTATTATTATTTAGAATCTGCCACTCCGAGACCGCGAGCTTTCAACTCGGTACCTGAACCGTGTCCATAAACCTTCCGAGATCAGCTAACGTTGCTAAGTAATTGTCCACCGAAGTAAATTCATATATTATAAGGAATACACAGAGCAGGTATTGCGTAAGATGTAACTACTTCACGAATGACTTTAAATATCACCCAACATACTTTGGCATTCTACGAAATCACCAGCTTGGTCCAATGAAAGCCTCAAAGACATTCAGAAATTGACAAATATTTTGACATCAGGTGAGGATGGCGTTTCTGCGTGTGATTGATGAGAGTTTACTAGTTTGACATTTAGCAAGAATGGTGTACCTAAATTACTTTGAGACTTAAAGTAACTTTGTCACTTTTGGTGGTATAGGTTTGTTTTATTAACTAATTTAGGTTTTACCTAGTAAATAATTCTGTACCTACTAATCCTATTTATTTCATATAAAATATATAAGGGTTCAAAATGACATAAGCAAATTTTTTCTTAGTTTTTGGGTTAAAAGATTGGGTTAATAATTTGGTAAACAGTATTTATGGGAGGATATTCCACATCCAAATATAATCAATCATCGGTCATTGAAGGATTCAGTTTCAGATTTTCTGGGGTCACCCTACTGATAAGATAAGTATTAAGTACTACTACTTAAAATATATGAATATCCATTTAATTAATGGGCTATAATCCACGTGCTTTGCTAATCAGTAGGTTGATCCGCCGATCGAAGTTAAGCTGCAAAAGTTTTTTAAATTATGCAGCAGGTAAAGTTATGTGTAAGTAAGGCAGAATTAAAGCTACTGAACCATTACTGAAAATGTCAAAAGAATTTCAGACCTTTTTATCGATTCCAGAAATTTATCACGAAATTTAAATTTGAGCTTTTAAGCTGATAGGTACTTCAAACCATAGATTCGAAAAACCTGACCGTAAACTTTTACAGCGTTGCCAGCGAATGAATTAATTATCAAATCAGGTACCTTCCTTTGCAAAGTTTTTTCTAACAAGTTGTTAGGTCATTGTTTTAAAAGCCATAGTAACTTATGTATTAAGTGAAATAATTCAGCATTTTATTGTGTGACTCGCCTGATAGCTGTCACGTCATTTTCAAATTACTACGCGTGCAAACTAAAACGCACGTCCAATTTAGTGTCTTTTAGAACGTACGTATAAAAATTATCAAAACACCCCATTGAATTGCATGCACTTCGTAAAGCCACGCCATTTAATCGTATATTCTCTTGCATGTTCGGATCGAGTTGATAATAAATCAATCGAAAAAAATACATATACAATTATAAGTTAATTAACATCAATTCTGTTTTGAGCCAGAAAACAGAATGTAAATACATTTTATTACGATTCATGAAGTCACCACTGTTGTTGCTTTACAATAACCTTATTACACCGAATATATATAATTAAGAATTTTCCAACACGTGGTTTCCATGCAACAATATTTTTTACTATAAATAGCGTATTATACCACCAATACAATAAATACCGATATTCTATGTAGCAATAAGAGGTAAATAAATATGAATGTATGAATGGATCATTTATATTTATAATTACACCAATATTCAGCTTTTCATAATAAAATTATTTCAAAAATCCTCTAAGATAGTAGAAGGAAGTAGGAAGAGAGAAAGTAGGTACCTAGGAAAGTAGACATTAAAAAGTGTGCCGGGTACCCGGCGATTTAGAAACATAAATAATAATTTAGCTATAAAGTGTCAACCAATTTATGTCTGAATTTTACGAATGTGATTTTCTGAAGGGATGTTTTATATTTCTATTTTGAAACTGATAAATTTGTGATGTATCTTCTTTCTTCTTTATATATAAAAATCTCGTGTCACAATGTTCATCCGAGGTAAACTCCGAAACTACTTAACCGATTTTGATGAAATTTGACTTACTGTGTGTAATTTGGTCCAACTTAAAAGTTTTTATCTCGATTATTGACCTCAATATTTATTATTGCGAATTAAATGTTTTTATGGGACAATTATGTATAAGTTCAATAAGTATCAGACAAATGGTCGTGTGAGTTAATTTATTAATACAACCCTTGATTATCTAGATTAGGTAACCATCCAGTAGATGGCGTTGTGTTTCGTCAGCCACAGCAACGCGTATATTATTCGTCACTTTTTGATTAAAAAGAGTCATTCAAGAAGGCATACATTATCTCTACATGTACACAGCGAAAAATTACAATAATTAACAACAAAAATAAAATCATATTTTATCAGAAACTCTCCTAGGGCAAGATATTCTTCGGTATCTTTACTAATCTTGACAAGCGGAAATGATCCAGCTAACTACTTAAAAGCTTATCAGCTTTCCACTAGATATTTTGCTTCTTAATGTTCTCAGCGTTGTGTAATGAATAAATAAAGCTCCCCATACAAGATTGCCCAAACTACTTCCTATCCATTCTGTCTCCTATGCTCTACGGAAGTGATAAATTTGCGGCGTGAACAAATAATAAAATAACGAATGAAAAAAAAATTGGGCAAACAATCCATTGTTTATTTACCGGAGAGTTGTGAGAATTTTGTCGTAGTCATTGACATGATCGCAGTGTTACACAATTTAGCAACCAATATTATTTTATTTTTTTGTCACAAGTTAACGATTCAATAGCAAAGTTTGTACATTATGTAGGTATAAAGTATAATATAAGTGTAAAGGAATAAGGGTACCTACCTAGAAATGTCTAGGATTCCTTTATATTTATTTACCTACCTACCTAGTATTTAAGAACCTACCTAGAAATATCTAGGATTCCTTTATATTTGAATTATGAATTTTTTTTTATTCTATTGTTTTTTTTTCAAATGTCATTATTTTGGTTACACGGTAATGGTTTATTTATGGGTTACACTATGTTATGTGGCTAATATTTTTAAAACATTATAAAAATAACCTCTATATGACAAATAAACTTTAATTATCGTTTCTTTATACTCCAGAGCAACACATTGTTTTATTTGTCATTTAAAACCTAAAGACAGCAAACAGTCTTATATAAGTATATTTTTTTTGTCTTTTTTCACAAAGTTTCCTGTTCTGAGGCGGCCTGTAGTTATTTTAAACATTTGTATTGTCTCCATAATGTTTGTAAGTTGATTATTACTTGATCTCTCAGCAATGTTTTGACTTTTGTTTTAAATATACCTACTCATTTGCTTTATTTTTTTGGTTTGATTTGGTAGAGCATTGAACAATTTTATAGCATGGAATTTATTATTTCTCTGTCCAAAAGATGTGTTTAAACTGGGAGTAACCAGGATATTTTCTCTTTTGCCCTGGTTGAGTATTTATGTTGGACAGTGGAGTATTCAGATATGTTTTTTTTTCAGTTTAAATAAAAAGTTTCTGTATATTGTAATTACGATGCTGTTAATTTTGATTATGTAGCCATTTAACCAGCTGAGACAGTTAGTAGCGAGGACTTTTTCACTGCGTTTACCACATGTGTAAGTTTTTTGTTGTTGTTGTTTTTTGTAAGATCACGGGCCGCCAGTGGCGTGCGCCGTGGTGTGGTAGAAGCAAAGTGGGACTCTAATGCGCCCGTCGCCTAATGCATCTCTATTGAGTGAGAACGCAGGAAACCAGTCTGTCAAATCTGTAAAACTGCAATATAAAGACAGATGCAACTGACGAATTCCTGCGGCTTCGAATAATACGGAATGTGGCTAAACTTATAAGTTTGCGTTGGATATATTTTTGTTGCGTTTATTTTTTATATATCTACTATCTGAAATCCATCAACCTTTTTAAGTTTTTTTTTTATTTTGGCTGTAGTTTTTAGTTTCTTGCTTTGCGCCCTTCACACAAATATATTGATATTTATTTATTTTTTTCATGTTTGTGTTCGCGCAAACTCCTTGCTAAATTTACGTTCATACTAAAGTCTAAAGTGTACTTAAGTCTATTAAAGGGGGTCCTCCTAATAGCTTATCAATGCTATAACAAATACTACTTATTAACTTAAAGAGTTAAACCTCAAATTATAATATTTTAATTAATTAAGATAATATTAGCGAAAGTCAATCGAAAATCCGAAACAACAAAATCAGAAAAAGATACTGATACTGGGACTCGAAGTCCCAGATGTATCCGTATATTTTTCTAGTTTTTCTGTTACGGATTTTCGATTGACTTTCGCTAATATTATCTTCATTAATTAAAAAAAATTAAATTTTTGCAATAGTTAGAAAACTCGGCTAACTTATCCAATATATAGCCACTATCCATAGGTTCGAGTACCGAACAATAAACTCCGACTTAATAAATAAATAAACCGTAAATCGTAAATAAACTTTATAGTATGGATAAGCTATTAGGAGGATGGTGAGAAACCCTTATAGTCTGCTAATTCAATTCCTTTAATAAGTTACACAATCAAAATCAATTGTAGACCTTTATCAAAACAATGGGATATTATAAAAAAATTATATCCACCATTGATATTCAGAAAGTACATAAGTTAGAAGGAATCAGATACCAGTGTATTTACTCGAACGCGTAGTACAAAATGAAACTAGGTATCAGAATACACTGCCTATTATCATAACAAACAACAACAAGCAGCTTATTAGTTATTAAATACAGGGTGCCCGCCGGCAGATTTTATACTTCAAAAAATAAAATAAAATAAAAATATGATTACAAAGGAAGTTATTTATTTATTATCTCACATAAAAATAATGCGGATTTTAGTTTTTAAAAATCATTCCACTCAAATGGCGTAATTCTAGCCGCAAAAATTCTTGCAATCTTTCCTTCGTGTTATTGACGCTCATGCGGGAGTTTTGCGGTAGCCATTAGTCAGTGGACGTAAGCGCACCGTGCTTTTGCGGTTGAGGGTTGAGAAGGTTGAGGTGTATTTCGCGAACAATAATTCAATCAATGTGGCGAGGCGTCGATTTTGGTCTCACTTTGATATCCGATGATTGAAGGATGGCCCGTCGAACCAGTTGATATAAACGTGGGTACAGAAGTTTACAAGTTTAGAACAACGGTACCGCGCGATGCTGGTCAATTTTTATACCGGAGCAGCATAGTCATGTTGGTTACAATAACAAAACCCATGTTCAGCAGGACGGGGCCACGGCACACACCACTAGGGATTTAATGACTAAAGTGAGAGAGCTTTTTCCTGGAAAATTGGTTAGTCGCTTCGGCGACATAGCCTTGCCCCCTAGATCACCCGATCTGACCCCATGCAACTTTTTCTTATGGGGAAATCACAAATCTCGCGTAAAAAGCAATTCGCCATCAACAAAGGAGACCCTACAAGAAAATATCCGAAGAGATTGCAGCTCTTTCAATTTGGAAGGCGGGTACCGGTACTGCCGTCCCGGGAACCATTTATTGGACGACTAACACCTCTGCCACAAGTCACCCTAAGTGGTTCGCTACGTTTGGTGACTTAGGTTTTTTACTTTCGGTTAGGTTTGGGGGCGGATACGTCTTCCGACCATCTGCATGGCAGGCCAGATCGGGAGGGACTGGTTGAGGGAGACCTTTTGATCTCTCCAGCCGGACCCTCTCGACCCATCGCCTTGCACCGCAGTGGGAGGGATGGCTTCACACGTCCATCACTCCTGGACATATTTATCCCCAGATTCATACCCACCTCTCAAACCTTTTTCCTTCCCAGGACTTCCTCTCCTTCCTTTCCCTTAAAAAACCCTCCACACAGAATCTTCAAAGATGACATAGGCCCTGAGGGAATTTTTCTGTGGGGAGCTAATCAGTCGCGAACTTTGCAAGCAAGTTTTCGTCAACGTGAAGGAAAGATTGCAAGAATGTTTGCGGCTAAAATGACGCCATTTGAGTAGTGATTTTTAAAAACTAAATTCCACATTATTCTTATGTGAGATAATAAATTAATAACTTTCATTGTATTCATATTTTTATTTTATTTTATTTTTTGAAGTATAAAATCTGCCGGCGGACACCCTGTACTTGCACGCATTGCATTGACACGAACTTTTTGATAGCATATCATCATCTTCTCCATCACTGTTTTTTTAGTAAGACTGAAGAATACTTATTTCTAACACTCTTATTTCAATGAACATTTGAAAAACATGAAATATCAATAAATACATCGTACACAAAAATAATTTTTTGCAGTTGAATTTCAAAACTCAACATCTTAGAAATGAAAATGCGAACTAAAAATAGTTGAGTTAAACCAAAAAATTACATATATAATAAAACGTGAAAATTTCAAAAAAGCATAGCTTTGTTGTTATTGTTCGAGAGCTTTTGCCGCCCATACGGAATAGTTAACGTTTTTAAATATAAAATTTAAAAAATTAGTTACTTTGGTCTTGTACTCCCTACATATCACAAAAGATGAGTTCTTGTGCCTGATGACAAGGCTACCATACTAACTTTGGTTGTAAATATTATGTTTGTACATAAAAAAATATTAAAAATAAAAATATTTAGGTATTCTTATTAGTGTTGAGTACCTCATACAAGATGCACTACAAATGTCCCATACAAAGGCGTAAAATGTCCCGTCACCTCACAAAATGTGTTTGTACCAACTCTTTTTCTTTGTACCACTTCAAATATGAGGTGGTGAGGTAGTTGGTACTACATTGCATGGGACATATTTGAGGTCCAACTCTTTTTCTTTGTTCCACTTTAAATATGAGGTGGTGAGGTAGTTGGTGTAGTATTACTACATTGCATGGGACGTATTTGAGGTCCAACTCTTTTTTGTATTACTACAAATGTATGAGGTGATGAGGTAGTTGGTGTATGGGACTTATTTGAGGTCCAGCTCTTTTTTGTATTACTACAAATGTATGAGGTGATGAGGTAGTTGGTGTATGGGACTTATTTGAGGTCCAACTCTTTTTTGTATTACTACAAATGTATGAGGTGATGAGGTAGTTGGTGAATGGGACTTATTTGTGGTCCAACTCTTTTGTGTATTACTACAATGTTGGTGTAGTAGCACTACATCGTACGGGACGTATTTGAGGTCCAACTCTTTTTCTTTGTATTACTACAAGGTGGTGAGGTCATTGGTATACTAGCATTACATCGTAGGCGACGTATTTGTATTAGATCCGCGAGCTAGAGCTACTATATTACAGCGCCTTTGAGGGGTTTTCTCACAAAAACGGTGCTCTACAAATTATCTAATTATTATGATTATTTTTTTAAATTTTTTTTTTTAATATGTTAATAAATACGTACATTTAAAAAAAAATTGTAGTATGTGAATACCGCACAAGAGTCCCAACTGCTCCCAAGGGAGGGGGACTAAGATAGAGTCGCGATGGTAAGGGGTTTAGAAGGATGGGGGAGGGGGGGGCTAAAAGTTGCGAGGATGGTGGTGAGGAGCGGGTGAGAAGGGTGGTGATGAGGGGGAATGATGGGGGGGAGGGGGGAGGGGGGGGGTAAAAGTTGCGAGGATGCTGGTGAGGAGGGGTGAGAAGGGTGGTGATGAGGGGGAATGAGAAGAGGGGAAGGGGGGGGAGGGGGGTAAAAGTTGTGAGGATGGTGGTGAGGAGGGGATGAGAAGGGTGGTGAAGGGTGGTGATGAGGGGGAATGAGGGGGGGGGGGTAAAAGTTGTGAGGATAGTGGTGAGGAGGGGGCGAGAAGGTTGGTGATGAGGGGGAATGATGGGAGGGGGGAGGGGGAAGGAGGGGGGGGGGGGTAAAAGTTGCGAGGATGCTGGTGAGGAGGGGTGAGAAGGGTGGTGATGAGGGGGAATGAGAGGAGGGGGAAGGGGGGGGGGGGTAAAAGTTGTGAGGATGGTGGTGAGGAGGGGGTGAGAAGGGTGGTGATGAGGGGGAATGAGGGGGAATGAGGGGGAATGAGGGGGGAGTGGGGAGGTGGGGGGTAAATGTTGTGAGGATGGTGGTGAGAAGGGTGGGGAGGGGGGGGGTAAATTTTGCGAGGAGGGTGGTGAGGAGGGGGTGAGGAGGGTGGTGAGGAGGGGGGCGGGGTGGCGAGGAGGGGGGAGAAAAGTGCGGAGGGGGGTGAACAGTAGGGAGGGGTGAGGAAGAAGTGGTGAGGAGGGGGGTGGGGTGAGGGGGGGGATAAGAAGGGGAAGGGGTGAGGATGGGAGGGGGGTAGGCGAGTTTTTATGCTGGACAAGAGAAGAGTCCCAACTGTTCTCAATAGTCTGGAGCCAGTTAGGAACATAGACAACAGTAACATGTACATTTGTTTGTCCAATTCGGTGCTACCTACTGCGTTTGGATTAGAGTTTTTAATGATCAAATTTATCCCACGTCCAAGATATCAGTTGAGTTAGAATACTCGCTAGCGGGGAGCGGGGACCATTGCCTGCAACGTTAATTTAAAATAAGCTTCAAAAACGTTAATTTTACCCGATTTTAAGACACCCCCCCCCCCCCCCCCCCCGACGGATGTGAAAATATTGCTACACCTCACCTCATATGAGGTGGTACACCTCAACACCTCATTTCAGTATTTGAGTACCTCATACAAACTCACCCTGATATCGTGTCCTACCCAACACTAATTCTTATTGGTTGATAATACATCGCGATTAAGTAGGGAGATTATTGTAATTTTTATGACTTGATAAATATTATAATATTTGTCAAGATTTCAGCAACGAATACGCGTAAGATTCCATCCGGATTCTAAGTTACTGAAGCATCCATAGTAACTAGATGATAGTTATTACAATTTTGTATTTTTACTTACAACAAAATAACTGAACTCCAACCAGTATCCAGTCAATAAAATCAATATACCTACAACTGTCAACTGGCAAAATTAAACGTTAGGCTTAAGATGAGAATCGTAAATATACAATTCCGCCATTATTTTATAATAATTAGTATTATTTTATAGCTGAAAGCGCGCGGCCTGGTAAAACGATACCGAATCATGTTTATTATTGAGGCGAGCTTTATTTATAGTTCGCCATTATTTTGTAAATCTTTGAAGGTAGTTGACTTAATTTTCAAGTTATGGAAAATTTTGTGTTGATTTAACGCGCACTTGGTTAAAAGGATATATTATGTCAGTAAAGGTGAATTGTTCAGGAAACAAAAAATGAAGATGAATGAAAAACGTTCCTACGTTATCAACGAATGTACTTCGAAGGAATGTTGAAAATTTAATCACCTTTCTTGCAAAAGTGTTGGATGGTAATATGGTATACACCAACTTATTAAAATTAATCTTTTTAGAGTATTCAGTTATTTATTTTTACCCAAATGTAGATCTACATTGTTTAAAATTTTGTGTTGATTTAACGCGCAAATCTGTGGCACTTGGTTAAAGGGATATATGTCAGTAAAAGTGAATTGTTCAGGAAACAAAAAATTACGTTATCAACTAATGTACTTCGAAAGAATGTTGAAAATTTAATCACCTTTCTTGCAAATGTGTTGGATGGTGTATGGTATATGTATATACCATCGTATTAAAATTAATATTTTTTATAGTACTCAGTTATTTCTTTTTACCCAAATGTAGATCTACAATTTACGGCTTGTACTCATATTTTGATCTTTTGGATGTAAATAAAATTTCAATAATTAATATGCTGCTACTATATTGATGCGACCAGAGATTTATCTTAGAATCTTTTTAACAAATGATTTAGATGAAAAAATGTATCTTGAATTATTTCTCTTTACCCAAACACAACATCACATTTTTTCTTTCTATCTCCCTTTTCACATACCCGCATTCCACATAATATAGAAAGTAATACCGATATTCTTCTTTATCAAATAAACACAAAAAAAATTGCATTCGATCTGTACTTGACTCCATTTGAGCAAAAAATCGACATATACCATTTTATCAGAGAGCCACGGAAATTTGAAAGAATGATAGGTATTTTACTAACGATGCATTAAATTGCACGGACAGGCAGTTCGAGACAATAACTCAGTTACCTATAACGTATGACCTCACATTAAACCAAAATCCCTACTTACAGGAATATTCTTTCTGCAAGTTCCTATTTTTAAAATAGCGTAGGTATTTTAAAAATAAAATTAGAAGAATGTTGTTATAAATATTACAATACGACTTTGAGGTTATTGGGGATCAATTAACTATAGGTTTTAATAGATACAACTGGTTTTTTTTTATAATCAAACAAATGAAAATAATTAAAACACAATATAACGGGGTCTGATCTTATTTTTAGAACGGAGATGATGTTTAATACAGTACCTAGAAATTCCTGACTGAAAAGGTGATTTTTTTAAATATTTGGCAAGTACTATAAACATTCATTAATCATAATAATAATACCAGAGAATACCGGAAATTAGTCCTTTTTAAATCAAATTCTAGACGTATTGACTTTTTTTTTCAAAAAAACATAAATTGATTTTTAAAGATTGTTATTTTATTTGGTACACACAGTTTAAAAAATTTGAAAAACTAAGTGTATTTTTAATATACTAAGGTTATACCGTTGGTAGTTGCCAGATTTGTTCAATTTTCAAACGATGGATTCTTTTAACAACACAAATTTCAAATCATATAATCATACAACAAAATAAAACAATACATAATCTAAAATTAAACACAGTTTTCATAATTTAAATTTTAGCTAAATTAAAATCATTAAAAAATAAATCCGAGAACTTGTTTGGTGACAAAAATATCTCAGTTTTTCTATTTGTTTAAGGTCTTAAAAAATAAAATATTTCCTTTTTTTTTTACACACTTGTTTTGTTTTGACATTATTGAAAAATCATAAATATTTATGATCAAAAAATACTTACACAAAGTACATGATATTTAATAATTTATCATCGTGCGGTTTGAGCATTTTTATTGCTTACTTTAATGTAGGTATACATTGAAGCAAGTTTTGAATGAAATAAATCGTTGTAAAAAATTTTGTTTTAAAAATTTTATAAGGGGAATGAGCGATCTTTCTCATTGGAACCTCTGTACAGTTGCAAGCATTTTTAAACTTTTATTCTCAACCGCTGGTCAATCGCTATTAATTAGTCCTGCGTGAAATCGGGTTAAATTAATTCAAATTTGCTTTGGTTTAACTGTTTTTTTTTTCATAAATAGAATTGAATATGCGAAGAATTCATACTGTGATATTCACTGATCTGCGCTAGTAATAACAATACTATAATTGTTAAAAGTTCCTTACCTGTTCACGCTTTCCGGAGATCAATCACAATCACAGTAAATCACTTCTCACATAACACAATAAAATATCATTAAAATCCTTTATGATAAACAAAACGAAACAACAAAAAATTTCAAATAATGAATAAAAGTTCTCGATAAAGTTTTCGTTTTCCCGCCGAAATAAGGTTTAGCGAATCTGCCGACAGAGGTGCGCTTCCCTAGCCGGCCGCATGCAGACTACAAGCCTCGACGCTTTGCCGCGATCATCAGGCCTAGGATCAGGCACCATGCTTTTCCCAAAGCTGCGATTACGCGACGGGTCGGATGGCGCATTGGGTAAGGTATATGATAATTCGTAGATAGGAAGGTAATAGGTACCACAGGTGTTGTAATATAAAAGGTGAAAAAAAATCGCACGAAGTCAGTAAGTAGTTGTTGCATATTGTTGTGCGAATATACACAAGGTTATCTGATTATAATTTGTATATACGTTTAGTAGCTGTATGACACGGTTTGGAAACGCTCCAAAGGTTTAAAAAACTTTAAAATGCAGACTTTGTTTTATTTTTTCAACCAAAGTAAACTTGTTTGGATTGTGTTAAACATGGTTGAAAGTTTAGTAAGTTTTTTGTTTTTTCGGTGAAATCTGTAGAAAATCAAATTTTAGATTTGCAGTTCAAATTTCAGTGCGATCAAATACCATTTTCTTTAGCAAATGGATAATTGAATCTTTCAAATACAAAGGTTTAACGCCCTTGAGGTGAAATCACTCAATCTTACACGAGAAATCATTTCTCTGTTGAGTTAAGCAGTTTTGAAAAAAAAATAACAAAAAAACCCTTTTAATTAACATTGAACTATTTGTATTTTTATTAACTACTAGCTGACCCGGCATGTGTTGCATTGTAACTTAAATAAAGAAACTGTTTCTCCCTGTGTGTCCTTTCCCATTATTCCCCGTTCCCCTTCCGCCTCCTCTTGCCCTTTCTATTGCAATTTTTTTTTTGCAAATTTCATAACTCCAGAACCCACCAATATCGAAATATTGCTATAAAGAAACCTTCATGGGCATGTCTACAATAACTCACCAAATTTGTATCGCAATCGGATGAATATAATAGGAAATATTTCTAAATATATCAAACGCCTGAACTGTCAAACGTACGATGTTAAAGTAGTCGTTAAGATTCTGAAATTATCCAATTTACTGCGCAATTTTCTTAATTTTTCTTTCCGTAAGAACCTTCTACAAACTATTAGAAAACTTAAAAAAAAAAGATTAATGAAATAGGTAAAGTCGTTCTGAAGTTATGGCGTGACCAAGGGAAACAGGAATTCATTTTTATATATATAGAAGATATGTATGTGTAGGTATATTTTAATAATATCGATATTAGAAACCCTTTGCTATCTTTCTTTAATTCTTATAAGGTAATAGAAAAAAAATAGTTAAATTAAATAACTTTGTATCTACGATAATATTATTAAAGTAATGTCCGGCATACTTCAAGGAACCCATCTAGGCCCGCTTCTTTTTAACTTGTCTATAAAGACGTTACTAATATTCATGTATATGCGTTTTTGGATTTTTGCGGACTACAAGAAGATCCTAAAAGTAATCACAAATTTCCATGACTGCCTTCCTTTCCAATCAGATCATTCAATGTTTGGTGTAAATTAATTGCTTGAAACTAAATGTTGATAAATGCAAAATGATGTCTTATTATAGTGCAAAAATAAACGATTGTTTTCGAATACAAACTAAATAATAGTAGCTTAACTATCACATTTATGACCTCGGTGTCTTTCTAGATACCTAGATAACATGCATTCTTTTCGGGAACACATGCATTTTGGTGTTAACAAATCTCTCATAATACTTGATTTCATCACTAAAATTATCTGACTTCGAAACATAAATACGCTGTTTTTTACAGCACCTTGGTTCGCCCCCATCTTGAATAATACACTTTAGTTGTTTGGTCTCCTTTTTATGCTGTCATTATTCGTAATATTGAACCCTTTCAACAACGGTTCTTCTAGGAGGTTGGGATTTGTAAGAGACAATTATTACTCATAGATGAAATTGAACTAATTCAAAACTTCTCTCTTCAAAATTATTAATTGTTTTGATTCACCTATTTTATTACAACTCATCCTTTTCAACATTTCTCCCATAGACTCATCATAATAGTAATATTATTACCAAATGTCAGACATATTTAAGCAAGGTTCTATTATAAAAATGTGAAATGAAAAAAAAGCAAAGAAAAATACTACAAACTTGTGAAAAATGGAAATCATTTTATAAAACCTAATTTTAAAACAAATCAAATGCAAAACCATTATTATTAGGTAGGTACTTATTCATTTAAAAATAAAAACTACGATAATCTCCCTTCTGAATTGCACTGTACTATCAACTAATCAGAGTAATTTTTTTCCAGAATTTAAATAGTTGGGAAAGATGCTCTATACAGGGTGTTACGGGACTTACCTACTTGATTTACTTTAACCAGTGATTCCTGACATTTTGTGGAGTAAAAAAAGTTGGTGAAATTTTGGTCTCCGGTGACTTTTTTAGGTTTTTATTCAATGATTTTTTCTCCCATGATCAAGGATTTGGTCCGATCATCTCCCACTATCTGCCGACCTAGATCTGGTTCTTATTTCCATTATATCCAACCGATAAAATGAGAAAGATAATAAATCGATTGTCTGCGAAGTGTGTAAGTCCACACGTGAACATATGGACGCATAACATTTCCAATATAATATGTTAAAAATAATCGATTTGTAAAATATATTGAAAGTAAGTACTTTTTCGCTTGTCTGGATTTGAAAAGATTATTTTCATAACAATTTTTTTTCTGAACAATATATTCTTCGGATCCAGTCGTTTTAATTTATATTTATTGTAATTAATTGACTGGGGCGATTTCACCAAACTCAAAAAATTCTTGAAAACTCTTTGTAATTTTTTTTCTTTACTTTACCTCTACACAGGAGGCACTGAGGAAAATAATTCCACTAAACGCCCACATCATTTTTGGGGATGCTGTGTGGAGGATAGAAAGGAGAGGATATTCTGGTATGAAAGGTTATGGGAAGGAAAAGGTATAAGGGGTGGGTAGGAATCTGGGGGTCAATATGCCGGGAGTGACGGACGTATGAATCCATCCCTCCCATTGCGGTACAAGGCGTTGCATGGGTCGAAAAAGTCCTGCTGGAGAGGTAAAAAGGTCTCCTTCAACCAGTCTCTCCCGATCCGGTCTGTCTCGTTGTAGGTGGACAAACGCATGTGCCGTCAATGATCCCGGACATCCCTGCTAAGTTTCCAAACGTATAGCGAACCACTTGAGGTGACCTGTGGCAGGGTGATGGTTATCCAGTAAATGGTTCCCGATGCGGCGGTACCCATACCCGCCTCCCAAATTGAAAACTTTAATAACATTATTTAAAGGAAAAACATGTTGATAAACCGGCGAGCGTTTCGCCTCATAAAACAAAGTTCCATACCACCCATATCTTACTAATATTATAAATTCGAAAGTTTGTATGGATGTATGTATGTTTGTTACTCTTTCACGCAAAAACTACTGAATGGATTTTAATGAAACTTTACAATAATATAGCTCATACATTAGAATAACATATAGGGTATAATTTATAAAGCTAGCTATTTATTTTCAATACATTGAAAATAATAATTATTGTTTAATAGAAAATGTCAAAATTTGAAAATGACATTTTGCAAAACAATGATTGTTAAATCAAAATTCTATTTTAGAAAATATTTAAATTAGTGATATTATTTGAAGTACTCGCCTAATATTTTGAATCGAATCAAGAATTACATACATATTTAAAATAAATAGGTTAAGAATTTTGGTATAAACATAGGTGGGACCTAGGAAAAGATAATAGATTACTCGAAGTAGTACCCTACGCAGACGAAGTCGCGGGCAGAAGCTAGTTATAGAATATTTTATTCTATGTATGTACGAGCGTGTAATGTTATTTTGACATTTCGCTTGCTGGGGGTTGGTTTGTACTATGTCCACTTATGGGTTTTTTAAACTGTGAATATAGTAATATTAATCATATTTTTATTCTACACAAAAAAAACTCATTTTCAGCTGGAACTTACATTTTGAATATCACTTTTTGTTCTATCTCCATAGTAATTACAAAAAAATGAGGGTTGGAGTTTGGAGTGTACTATGTCCATTCGCAAATACTAATTTTTTACTATTATTTATTCAAACCTTATGTACGCGTGTGTAAAAATTATTAATTTTTCATTACCCCTATATTTTATTTATTCATATGACAATACAAAACTTTCTAATTTCTAATGTAGAAATTTTAATATTTTTAATTTTATTATTATTTATTAAAACCTTGAGAATGTTAAATAATTATTGTTTGATGTGCCATAGGTTGAAATTACTGTTGGTTTGGTCTATCTCCACCCATAGTATGGATATAGCAAAAACCAACATTAAAATATGGTCATGGTGGGTACAAACCAACAATCATTATTTTACTATTTGGTTTAAAAAAGTGTCCTTTTACGTTTTTGATTATGCTTTTTTTCAGATAAAAATTCAACCAATTATGTTGTTCTTTTACCTAGAGGTAGATTATCCCATGTATTTTATATTATTATTTATAAAAACTAGTTCACAATATATATGTATATTTTTAATATCTATTTGATAATATGTTCTATGTATAATATGGAGCTCGTGGGATTACACCACCCTCCCCGAGATCTGGAATAAACAATTAAAAAAAAAAAAAAAAAAAAATAGAATTTTTCTTTGTATTTCTTGAAAAATGGAATGTATTGCATTGCACAACCCCTGCATTCATTCTGGAATAAACGATTATTATTATTATGCGAATTTGTCTTGTAACATCGATGCATTTCGTCTGTTCGTATTTTTTTGTTCGTTCCGTTTCCGTTTCAAGGGGGTGACTGTTTCAATTAGTCGGTAAAGATTTAATGTGAAATAGTCTTATTTATTTATTTTTATGTTCTTATTCGCTTTTTTTCATTTTATTGTATCTCTGAAAAAGTATGAAAAAAAATTGTCTTTAAAAAAGCGACATTTCTTTGAACAAATTCATCAGCCTCGCATTCTTTGCGGATAACCACATTTCTCACACGATCATACATAGTTTTACCACACATACGCTTAAGGGATCTCATCTCTAGAGCTTTCATCATCATTCGGACTACTTCCATCCTTCCTCTGCCAGTTCCATGCTTCGGTGTAACTGTTTATTGGCGCCAACGGCATTCAGCCAACCTGAATTTACCTGCATTTGCCCTTCTTTCAATATCCCTATCAGCCTTACCATCTTACCAAACTCATCCACCTGCTCCAAGTATTTATCATTCACAACTATATTGCACACTGTTTTCGTACTCTCCCTTTCAAACACCATGACTTTAGACACTTACATTCATCATTAACTCGTTCTTCATACATACCTTCTTCGTTCATCCTAGACCTGAGACGATGACACTAGAGACTGTAGATCTTCCATACTGTTAGAAATCAGCACCGCATCATCAGCATACAACAGGCAACACTGAAAGTGTGTTGCCTTCTACGTTTTCTAAGTTTTTAGATTATTGATTTTTAAATTCCATCAAATTTGTTATACTACAACACTCTTTTAACTGATTTGAGAATGCTTAAATTGTCAGATATAAGGATTTTCGCTGACATGGGTTTTGTATATAAAATTCTAAATTATGCATTTGATAACCCAGAATTGATAAACTTTCGGATTCCACCACGACACGTAAAACTAGAAGCCGGGATGTTTTTCGGTGCAGAAATTCTGGGGCTAATTACCTACATGATGTGTACTCCTCTCTGCCCAGAATACTAATAATAAATGGATTTTAATTTAATATCACTGAACAAACACAACATATGTTTTTATTACAGCAGTTCACTTATGTATAATAACTTTTTTTATTCACCAGATTTACAGGAACGGGTTTAGTTTTTCCCATAGGAAAAACTAAACCCTTTCATACACTTTTCCATATAAATGATCATCTAGTAAATCCACGTTATGCAAGTGTATTATATAAGTATAATTAATACAAAACAATACAAGAACAACACGTTAATCTACCAAACTATTAAATGGGTATAACTATGTTTAATTATTAACATTAACAGTGTATAAGTATTAACTATGTATAATTACTATTTATATTTAAAAGCCACTACAAATAAAAAATATAATATATTTTATATTATTTACGAAATAAACACTGCAGTTACTGACATCTATACTTTTGCAGTCAAAACTCTTATCTTTTTCACTGGGAAGTTGAAAATAAAAAAGTGCTTTACTACCAACTACTCTAGAAATGGGCAATTTTCAATTTTTGTGTACAATAATTATCATTTCTTCGAATATAATACCTATTCCCAATTAATAATTATTTAAAAAAAAGTGTATTGTTTATAAATAGAGCCTTTTCCCACACAAAACCGGTAGGTCTGAGTCAGGTCTACTGCAAGTCCTTTTTTTTTCTGACCGTGTGGTGCGTAGGTAGTTACATTATAATATTATAAATATAGTGAAAAAACCATCCTTTTTCACTACAAAGACGGTGTACATGTTATTGTTATTTGTTTTTGGGATGTTATGCCGTGTTACGTTACCTCCTTCTTCAAAGGAGGTAGCGTAACTTTCATGGCTGTCGTATAGATGTCAGTTAGCGAAATGAATAAATTAATTTTTAAAAGATTATTTCCAAAACCATCGAATTCATGTTGATAAATATTATCAGCAAAGATTCGTAGGTAGTTTCTCTCATAAATATTAACTAAATTTTTTAAAATAAAAAACAAATGCCTATGATAATATTATACACTTTCACCCCATTCATATATTTGGGATAGGGAGTAAGTTCACCAAACAATGCCCCGCGCCGTATACACAAAATCCATAACTTCAAGGTCATTGACACCAAATGAAAATGTTGCCATTTATATAAAACTCAAATTTGTGATCTTCATATTATCTGGCATTAACGTATATTTAAAATTCTTTAGAGATATTTTAAAATTAACATTATTTTTTTCCTATTCATTTCAAATTTTGGAGTACTGTCCAACCCCTAAATACATTATTGTTGTACAAACACCGTAACACGAAAATTATAAAATCGATAACAGTTGGCAAGCCTTTTCTACAATGAACTTAGCAAGTGAGTAAGCGTGCCGTGTCTTAACGTTTCCTACATTTTTAGTTATATTTGGTTTAACTTTTGATTTTGTGTTGATAATCACATGAAATTCAATATTTGAGTTCTCAATTTCTAATAAAAAGTGATTTTGAATTTAGTATTCTATCAAAAAGACGCTAGTTAATGGGTGTGGCTGCAAGGGAGGGGGATAAGTGCAGCATCTATTGATTTTCTTAGAGCACACGCTTGGCACATGAAATCAGTGATATTACTAAGAAACCTCCAAAGGCAATATTAATAGTGTATATTAGAAGTGAATTATAGTGCATTTATATATTTATTATTAGAATCGTAATTTTAAATAAAATCGTGCAAGATGATGGCTAAACCTTTAGACACATTAAACGCCAACCAACAAAACCAAAATGGTGGCACAATTCAAGCCAACAAACAGGAATCGAAGACGAATTTGATCGTCAACTATCTTCCTCAGACTATGACACAGGAGGAAATAAGATCACTATTCTCCAGTGTCGGCGAAGTGGAGAGCTGCAAGCTCATCAGAGATAAGGTGACCGTGTTTCCTGACCATATTCTCAATGGTCAAAGTCTGGGCTACGCTTTCGTCAACTATCATAGACCGGAAGACGCGGAGAAGGCTGTGAATACTCTCAATGGACTCCGCCTACAAAACAAGATAATCAAAGTATCTTTTGCCCGTCCCAGCTCTGAAGCTATTAAAGGTGCCAACCTATATGTCTCCGGCTTGCCCAAACACATGAACCAATCAGACTTGGAGGGGCTCTTCAGTCCCTTCGGCCGCATTATCAGCTCTCGCATTCTCCACGACAACATATCAGTAGGCCATTTGATACCCGGCGGTGGTGATGACAACATCCAGGGGCTGTCGAGGGGCGTCGCTTTCATTCGATTCGATCAGCGCGTTGAAGCCGAGCGCGCTATTCAGGAACTCAACGGGACCGTTCCTCCTGGTGCCACAGGACCCATCACGGTGAAGTGCGCTAACAATCCGAGCAACAATAAGACACTGGCTCCGCTGTCCGCCTACCTGGCTCCGGCTGCAGCTCGCAGATTCGCAGGACCTGCAGGTAAAGCATTGCTGGCAATCAACAAGGGTCTGCAGCGGTTCTCTCCACTGGCAGGAGATCCCACTCTGATCCCTGGGAACGCGCTGGGCGGCTCAGGATGGTGCATCTTTGTGTACAATATCGCAGCCGACACCGAGGAGAGCGTCCTGTGGCAGTTGTTTGGACCCTTCGGAGCAGTCCAGAGTGTGAAGGTGATCAGAGATCCTGCTACCAACAAATGTAAGGGGTACGGGTTTGTGACGATGACAAATTACGAGGAAGCCGTCGTGGCAATCCAATCGCTCAATGGTTATACTTTAGCTGGGCAAGTATTGCAAGTCAGCTTTAAAACAAATAAAAGTAAATCTTAAGCTTGTTGTAATAAAGGTAATTTTACTAGGTAAACAACAATTTTATAACTAATAAAACAATGCAGATGTTTTTATATACTTATTGGAAACTTTTTCTAAGAGGTTAATATAAGAATCCTAATATTGTGTTGATTTTTAGTCTATGACGAGTGGATCACAACTGTATTAGAATTCATATTAGATAAAAATGGTGCAATGTAGTTCTCCATTACGATTCTCATCAGCCATACGGAAAGGCAATAGAGACAGTTTGTTTCCAGTTTAGTGAATTTATGAAAGGGGCGATTGTAATTTTATACATTTGAATGTTTGGTTGTATTTCCGTATGGCCCACTCCATGTTGTATCTTCCTACATAAGTATGTGACATTACTCTCTCGATAAGTACCTACCTTCGTATTGATATTACCAACCCTTCTGTTGGACCTCCTAGTTTATGTAAACCATCGTATATAACAAACATCGTATATATACATACCGAGGCTTGATAGGAGTCATCAATGGTGTTATTACTAAGTTAATTTCACCTTCAACATAAAATCTCAATATTTTTACGCACATTGTGATAATAGCTAAAAGTAATAATTCCTTATTTGACTATAAGGCAATACCATGCTGATCTGAAGAAACGTCTCTCTAATTTATTTAAGTCAACTTAAATAATATTTATGTCTAACTTATCTACACTACTCATATGTTCGTCTATCTTTGTTGTAATTTATGTCTCACTTGTGTAATTATATTATAGTAAGATTAATTGCAAATTGATTTCTCTCTGAATCAATTTGGTGAATTATCTTCACAAATTGATCGCTTCAAGTATAATATTATATTAAATTATTTTATATGTATGTATTTGCAATTGGCCATTTTTCCTCGTGCAAGTAGCGTAGCTTTGCCTGTATGTACATTTTGAAGGTTATAGTAAATTATTTATATTAATTACTTAAGTCAACCAAATATAACGGAAGCAGTAAGCATTTTTACATAATATCCAAATTTGAATCAATCACATTCAATCATGAGTATTATAACTTATACCATTTGTATTTCGGCCAATATTGGAGTTAATATTTATTAATATAAAGGAAACTACTAAACTTTCCCATTAAGTTTTGTTTGGGTAAACCCAGCTGTTGTGAATTTGTGTTTTCACTGTGGAAATATTAAGTTAGGTAGTAAGGTAAAAATAAGTATGAGCCTAAGTTTTATGGGCAATCAATTATTGAAAGTACTTACATTTACAAATGGAACTAGTCAGCAATTATTACATTTGCGCAACTTTAGAAAATCTAAGTATATCTAGGATCTATTGTAAGTTAAATTAATTTATTGCTTTATACATATTGTTTTTCTAATTTCATGACCAGAGTTTACAAAATCCATGTTTATTTAATGTGTGCTATTTAACAGAATGTACTTGTGTAGCAGTACACTTGTGTGACATACCGTACATGTACATGTATCATCTTCTGAATTTAACAAAGTTTACATAATGAATGAATATGTGTGTCCTAAACTAGTCACATGACTCCATCGCTGGGGAACAGTAGCAGGAATACATACTAGACTTTATAAGTTAATTAATATTGTGTTGTGTTGTCATATGTTTCATGTATGCTAACTGAACAAACAGTTATGTCTATACATCGAAGAATATACCTTTGGAATATACCTGTCCGAAATCTAGACCAATTATTGATTATATTATTATTTAGTGTTTTTTTCTCGTTAGCATTGAAAAGTATGATACATTTTTTTCTTTTACATTTATGTAGATTTAAGTTCATTTTTATTTTATTAACTTGAGTTATCAGTAGTTTAAATTTAATTGATTTTGTTTATTTTCATTTATTTGATTTATTATTAATTTAATTTTCTTTTGTTGGGCAGGTATGGGTTTAATAATGGTGTGGCCTAGATTTTAGATAGGGCTTGATTTATTCTGTCAATAAACTATTTATACAGAATGAACAAAACCTTCGATGTTTATTTGGTTAAATTGTAAAAGTCAACGAATGTAATCTTGGTAGATACAATTTAGATTATTATTGATTCTAGCAATAATAAACACCTCAAAATTATGTTTTTGTTTCATTTTTTTCCTATGATTTTTCCCATCTCCCTCCTTTTATTGCACATTTCTAACACATCCCAATATTTTTTATTCACTCGACACCACACTTTTCAGCTATTTGCAATCCCATTAAAACTTCTAAAATATATTATTTTTACACTAAACATCTTGTATCCCTGAGTCTTCATTCTGGCAGAATTGTATCAGGGAAACGTTTTACAGTTTTAAAATTTTGTATCGGAGAAACACAGCACGCCGTTTTAAAATCCTGCTCAATGTGTTGGAAATTGGTTCCTAGACAATGTTAAAAAATAATTGTCGAACACCAGCTTTAGACAAATCTGTTGTATTCCAAATTGATGTAGGAATTCCTGGCTTCATTGTATGAAAAAGTTTCCTTGGTGTAACACTGCCTACCCCATGTACTTAAAATAATATCTTAAGCTTCCAGTACACGTTGGGCCAATGCTCTGGTCGAACATATATAGGACCACATTGGCTGTTGCAATGCGTTGGCTGACCAAAAGTGTCAGTTTTTCGTGCACACATCAAACGATCATGGCGCCAATAGCGTTCACACGCTGGCGGATAGGCACCATCATTTAGCTCAATTTTTGGCCCAATGTGTACTAGCAGCAATAAGTTAAAGTAAAAATATTCTCCAATGTATCCTACAAATAATTAGTGTTAATCTGCTTATAAAATGAACAGAACTTGAATTGATGAATTCATAATTATATTTTAACTTAATGAGTTAAACCTCAAATTATAATATTTTAATTAATGAAGATAATATTAGCGAAAATCAGAAAAAGATACAGATACATCTGGGATTCGAGTCCTAGATGTATCTGTATCTTTTTCTGTTTCGGATTTTCGATTGACTTTCACTAATATTATCTTCATTAATTAAAAGATTCATAATTAAGTTGTAGATAGTATTACACAAAACAGAAGAGTATCTCATTCAAGGCTATTTATTATTATGTGTTATAATATTTTTGATCCCCTGTAGGTATATAGAGACACACCCCTTTTCAATACTAACCTATCAGTACAAGAAGGGTGTGTGCTTTCTCATTGAGCGTGTGGTGCTTTGGCAACTCATTCCTAATATATATGGAATTAAACCTTGATTTACATGATTTCAATGCAAATAACCCTGCAACTAATCCATTAATTAGTACTTATTCCATTTTCCAATACAAGAGTCAAAACTTCCTAAGGGGTGGGGTGTAGGTATGCTGAATTACAGTTAGTTGTTGATAATTTATATACTAAACCTTCCACTTTCTTCTCCTTCCTTCACTTCGGGGTTCCGAAAAACCGTAAAAACTTATTTATTTTTGTGTCCATTATGTATATTATAAAGCCTATTATTTCCTTATAATCTATAAAAACCAAACGCGCAATCAACGGATTTATTTTGTGATATTATTTATCAAATGTTAGTTTTACGATTCCTCCATTAAGGGTAGAAATATAATAAGATAACCACCCCTGATAAAAGGGGGGTGTACAATGGCCTCAAAGCAATACCTACGAATAAAGTCTCGTCTAAATATTTCAGATAACCAAGGCGTTATTGTACTATTCTACCTTTTAAGTTAAATATAAGAACGAAATAATACTTATTGTATTTGTGAAAAGCATGGATGTGATTTTTAAGTATTCTTAAATATACATTATTAACCAAATCATTCGGAGTATTTCTTATGACCCCTCGATGAAGACTTTAAAAACAGGACCCCTTCAGTTTGTATCGTAGCGTAGTGAAGGTAAGTATGTTATACGCGCTAGGTAGTATGTAAGTATGCTCAGCCAATCTTTGATAATGACAGGTGGGATAGGTCAATGATCCTAACTGGATAGAGCACGTGGACGCGTACCCCTAATCTGAATATGAATAGAAACTGGACATTAGTATTACGTGTGCTATCGTAAAGTCACAAACATCTGCTATCTAAATTCATTGACAGGGAATGGGTCAATTTTATAAAAGAAATTACATTGCGTTATTTTTGTATAGGTGACTGTATTTGCGTAAAACCTTGACAGGCGAAAAAAAATTCAAATCCACAACAAAATCAATACATTCATACATTGCTGCCAACATCCTAGAATAACAGTATAAATTGTAAAGTGTTGGCATGTGAAAATTCTCGCGCGTTATTTTGGAGTTTCAATAGCAAAAATGGAAGTAGCCAAGTAGGCCCTAAAGATTATATAGTTTCATTCACACTAATGGCAGGTAAAAGCTTGAATCAGATGGCGCTGGTGTGGTTGGACATCATATGCATGATATGACAGCTATGTGAATCTGTAAGGTAAAGCTTGGATTGTTTATAACCTTTTTACATTATCTCCACATAAGAGACCCAGAAGGAAAAAGGGTAATTTTGGAGAAAGGAATAAGAGGAAGTTCAAGGAATAAAACGATATGAGGGATGGGTGCTCAGGAGTGCCGCACGTATGACTTCATTCATCCCACCGTGGGATAAGGCGATGAGTCGAGAGAATCCGACCGGATAGGTCAAGGTCTCCCTCAGTCAGTCTCTTCCGATCTGGCACGCCTCGCAGAATGGGGCAATTACATCCGTATCCAAGACCTAGACAAACATCATCCCATGAACCCGGCCACCCCCTCTAAGTTCCCAAATATAGTGAACCACTTGGGATGACCTATGGCAGGGGTGTTGATTATTCAATAAATGGTTTCCGGGGTGGCGGTACCTATATCCACCTCCCAAGTTATTTACTGCAACCTATATCAGATTGTTTTCCAAATAACGTATTTATCTACCACATACTTTTAATAGAATAATATGAGAAATAAGTATTAGTGCAATACAAATTGGTGTCTCCACAAAATGAGGAACCAAACCAGGAAAATTTCTTTGCAATTCAGTCAAGCAAGCTAGCATTTGATTACGCATCCGAAGAATATCGCCCTCATCTCAACACATTTCCACAAGTTACCAGATGCCATTAAAAAAATAGAAACAAAAAATCTTCCTCTATTTAAATCAATAGAAATATTGGAAACAATGATCGTACTCACCAACGCCCTTCCTATCCTAGGTAATTCAATATTAGAAAAGATTCGTAAAAAGTGTCTAGAAGACATGAAGAACATTAATGCCTACATCAACGGCACAGGTCCATTCCCTGCCTAAACAGGTATCTGTTATGCGGTCAGTGGTTGAGTGGGCATCGCGTTTGGGTCCCACCCAAGCGTTCCGTGTTCGATTCCTCGGCTGGCTAAGTCCTCCATCACAACACAAGCAACATCTTCCGCTTAGTGTGGTGGTAGTAGGAGATTTTCAAATGTTGTTGGGTTATTCGTAACCGGGAATGTTTATCTTTCTTTTAAAAATAAATAAATAAATAAAATCTCCAGAAGTATGCCGAATTTTTAATTTTGACAAATGACAACAGTTGGCCGTAGAGAGGTCGTTTTCGGCGTACAAAATTAATACTGGGTGACAAACGTCACAAATTTGCGACCGAAAATTTGGAAAATACTTAATTGTATATGGTCACAAAAACTATGCATAATTTTAAGAATATTTCGCTTTTTTTGTACCGTCTTTAATTAAAATATATAAAAATAAAAACTGTTTTTTGATTTTGCATTATGCATATTTTGGGCATATCAAGGGTTTTTAGTGCATATTTCGGCCCTTTTTAGTGCATATTAGCATGCATATTTTGGTACTTTATTAGTGCATATAATCCGATGTCTACTGATGAGAATCAACGTCAATAAAACTAGATGGAAGACATTAGGACGACTAGATCACTATGGATCAGTGATACAGTAAAATGGTTGCAATGTCGAAAAGGTGGAAAGATTTAGATACTTCGGCAGCATTCTCACGGAGACTCTTGACCCAGATGTAGAGATTAAGTGCAGAATTGAAACAGCAAGGACTGCATTCAATAAAATTAAATCCCACTTATGCAATGACAATATCAATTTAAAACTAAGGCAGAGAATGTTAAAATGCTATGTGTGGTCGGTCTTGTTGTATGGATGTGAGATATGGAATTCGAAAGTAAATACCATGAACAAGTCAGAGGCTTTTGAAATGTGGCTTCACCGGAGAATGCTCAAAGTCCCATGTGCCGACATGATCACCAACACAGAAATAAATTTTCGGGAGAGATAGAGAACTGCTCACACTAGTAAAAATCAGGAAAATTTCGGTTCCATGTCTGGTCGTATTACGGGATCTCACCATCTGAGTACTCATAATAAATTAATTCATGAACGATACTCGATACTCCCTCACATGATAATTCATCAGCATCTCTTATATATTTTTCATTATGATTTTTCATATTATAAATGTTTTAATATGCACTGGCAAAGTATGTTGAATATAAATATCCTTAAAATTACAATTCTCAGTTTTAATCACAATCGTTCTTATTTATTACCATGACGAATTATGACAATCTCTACGGCCGTATTCTTAGACCAACATTACGAAAATTCTTATTACTAAAAAGTTGCCACTGAGTAGGAGTAGACCGGTCACCGTCCAGCAGCTATAAGTTATGCGAACGTATGGCTAGTAACATTGAAAAGAAGAAAAAAAACTTCATCTGTCAATTTGCTTTACAATCTGTCATTCGTGATGCATTCGTGTAATTTTGTGAAATATTTTTTAACTAATAATTTTCGTAATATACAATAGAGGAAGCCTTTTATTTTTTATGAATTTTATTTTATTTTCTTTTGACATTAGATAACTTTGTATGTCATTCTCGGAATATTATATTAGATCACTTATACGATTTGTGACTCGAGGGTTCTCTGACAATATGCTCGAAACATTTAAGCAGTCTTTTGTTTGTTAACTTTGTTACCAAATTACACGGTTTCAAAATGAATTTGGAGAAAATGAGTAGGAATGATTTAACGTCAACTATATCTAAACAAAATGAACAGATCAAAAGATATGAGAGCAGATTAAGAGGTAAACTTTATACTTATAAAAAAATTAAACCATCTTTTTGTATCCAGGAGACTATTAGCAAGTTACAAATATATTTTATGTTCATAAATACTTACCATAATAATATGTTTTCTTATATGCAAATATTAATTGAGACAACCATTTTTTAGATGTGGTGACAGCATACAAGGGACTCGTCAGGGAGAAAAAGGCACTGGAAGCAGGCTTGGGTGCACTCAACACAAATGATGAATCATCTGTACCAGGTATTAGCTCTTTACGATGGGCATTACTTGTTATCTCTGGGTTTATGGAGGTCTAGGTTGTCCTTCAACGGCGAGGAATTTGGAAGTCTGCAAAAAAAGTTTTTTTATAAATCAAAATTTTTATTTATCTGCTGTAGAGTTTTGATCAGGTTTTAGCCAATTTACAAAACACACATATCCGCTAGCCTAAATGTGGCCAATTTGAAGAGATATTTTAAAACATTGGAATTTTCATTGGAATCGCAAAGCTAACTTAATAGTTTCATTCTTTGACAAAGATGTCTCACATCTCTCCTGAATTATTTCTTACTGACATTCCGCAAACCGAAATTATTGAAATATTTTTCTTTCAAATCATTGATCATGTGTTTCCATATTAAAAATATGCATGTTAAAATTTAAATTAGTAGGTAGACACAATGTAGGCTGTTGATCTGCAGTACAGCTACAGTATTGATAATTCTGTACAAATCGCAAATGTGCCCCACGGTTGAATTTGGCAGCCACCTCTGGTCTGGAGCTCCAAAATACCTGAAAAAACCCTTGACTCTGCAGAAACGGGCTGTCTGTTTGCTAGATTCTCCTATCTTAACAAACGGATTGCAATCCTTAGAGCACAGTCGTCGGGTGGGAATGCTGTCCTTGTTCAATGGAAGATGCTTCAAGTATCCCCTCCGCACCGGTGTATAGTCAGGAAATATGCAAACATGCGCCCAACATATATATATATATACATGGTTGACATTTGTCACATGAGAACGGGACATTTCTACGACTCATTCTTGAGTTCAAAGGTGGAACGATTTGAGCCTCGTGTGTTTCCTCCCTGCTACAACATGGGTCTCTTCAAGACCCATGTACACTCCTTCCTCTTATTTTAAAGACCCTTTGCACAGCGTCCATAAAGATGACACAGGCCCAGAGGGAAATCATTTTCCTCAGGCCTCCTGTGTGGAGTTAATGTAATAAAAAAACATGGTTCGATTTTCACGATTGGATGGTACCTAAATATAAAAGTACTCAATATGAACAAGATCGAAACAATTTGTGAAATATACTTTCCTGATCTACTCATATTGGTGTTTTTCTCACACTTATTCATGGTTAGTGTAATCTTAAAAAAAATAAAACTTTTCAAAACAAAGTGTTAAAACTTGTTCCTCTCCTTTCTTTTTCTATATCATGCTCATTTCTATATCCGTTTTCAACGCTGCGGCGAGACTTATCACCGGCGTATCTAAATATTCCCATATTTCAGAGCATCTCAAAAATCTTCATTGGCTCAAATGTCCTGAAAGAATCCAGTTCAAGCTCTGCTGGATGGTATTTAAGTCCCTTAATGGAATGGCTCCTGCTTACTTATCAGAAATGTGTATCCCAGAAAACTCCAATTCTCGACAGTCAACTCTTAGGTCAGCGGCATCATCAGCAATCGGAAGGTTGAAGGAGCCAAAGCGCACACCAAATACTAAGTTCGGTGAGCGTGCTTTCGGAGTGTCGGGACCTAAAGCCTGGAATGGACTGCCACATGACTTAAGAATGATCACAGACTCGGCGAAATTCAGAGCTAAACTTAAAACTCACCTTTTTAGACAGTCGTACCCATAAAGCCAAAAACAAAAACCTTCACTTTCACCTTCTCAGCCCGCGACATAGTAAATAAGTAATTGCATAAAAATGTTAATAAATTCTTAATGGTGAATTATGTGTACATCTAATTTCATTCAAATCCTCCAGTCCTAATGAGTCCTAAATTCACAAGTCTTTCGAAATAACTTCAATTTATTAACTCCATTTTTGGCAATTATCTTCTTATAAATGTAATATGAAAAATGATGGTGTAGCGAATGTAAAGTTATGCAATGTCCAGAGTTTTAATATAGTGTCCTCCGCGTGCAAAGTCGTATCTCCTCCAAGCATAAACTTTCTAATTAAAGTGTGTTTATCGGAAGTGACCTGCCAGGTAAGTATGTTCTCTGTGTCCATTTGTAAATAATAGTTCTAGGTAGAGCCTAAGAAGTCATAATAAGATGTACAGCGCCCTTGAGGTGATTTCTCACAAAAACGGCGCTCTACAAATTATCCAATTATTATTATTATTATTATTTCATGCACTTTATCATATATTATCCCTTTCCGACTGGCAAAAAATGTCCGAAATTTGATGGGCCACACTAGTAAAGCTCTTAATTATGTTCCCATAGGGCTGGGCGACTTATTGCTTGAAACACGTGCGCCTAAAGGTACCCTACATAAGCAGCTCCCGCACGTTCGATCGACACCGGGTCCGCTCCCAAAAACAGATTTATTTTCTGTCAGGATTTTTTTCAAATCAAACTCACGGTCGTATGAAGCCGGTCGGAAAGGGTTATTCAGCTAAACAACCAGCTAACCTACATTGCATTATTATTTTTATGCTGTCTATAATTGAAAAACTGGTTTCTGTTTATTTTTTCTCTTTCTTTTTCCTATAATATATTATTTTCATTTAAATTTACCTTCATACCTAATATTTATGTAATGTTCATATTTTAAGTTTTTTTTTTAATCCAAACATTGTGTCTCGGTATATACAGTGGTGCCTCGTATAACGAACGCCTCGCACAGCGAACGCTGCACACAACGAACTTCCTTTTCGTTCATTTCACGATTCATACAACGAACTTCGCTTCACACAACGAACTTCGCTTCACACAACGAAGTCGCCCACTTCACACGATCACTGCCGATTTATTGCATCCTTCCGCGCAGGCAGTCGTTAGTCACTGAGCAGTACGCTTAACTTACGCACGTGTCGCAGCAATCGTTCATCATTACAACGAAGTCGCCCGATCTTCTACGATCACTGCCGATTAATTGCCCGCGCAGGCAGTCGTTAGACTCGTTAGTCACTGCGTAGTACGCTTAACTTACGCACGTATCGCAGCAATCGTTCTTCATTACGAATTAAATCGCACACGTATCACGGCAGTCGTCCTTTTAAGATAAACTCAACATTTTTTTTATATGATGGGTTCTAAAAAAAGCAGGAAGGTGATTTCTCTTGAAATGAAACAGGAAATAATTAGAAGGAGTGAATGTGGGGTAAAACAGTGTGACCTCGTCAAAGAGTTTGGCCTCAACAAGACCACCATTTTCACCATTTTGACAAACAAGGATGCAATAAAATCAGCCAAAGTAGCCAAAGGAGTATCAAAACTATTTAATGAAAAACATAGATCTTCAATCCACGAGGAAATGGAGAGGCTATTAGCGATTTGGATTAAGGACAGGCAGGTGAAAGGTGACGTAACAACCCAAGGCCAAAAAGCGGAAAATGGATGAAGATGTGCAAGATTCGATTATTTCTTAAAATTAAAAAATGTGTGTTTTTTTCATTATGTTTTTAGATGTATCTAAATAAAAATAATAACAAAAAATTTATCTTTTTTTTATGTCATCTTACCATATTTTATGCTACAGAATGAATTATTTTTTTTAACATGTATTGTTATGGGAAAACGCGTTTCACATAACGAACTTTTCGCATAACGAACTTGCTCCTGGAACGAATTAAGTTCGTTGTGTGAGGCACCACTGTATATCATATCATACACTTACTATGTAAAAGCCCGTAAGGGCGTTGAAAATGAATAAATAAAAATAAAAATAAATAAAATCTATAATTTTTCTCTCAATTCCAGAAAGTTCGGTGACAACTCTTACTTTGTCGATGGCCACACTGGCCGCCGAGAAGGAACGCATGGAAGAAGCTTTTCAAACTGATAAACGAATGACTCGAGAACAGGTAATTAACCAGTATTTTTCCACAAAACTACAAAATCCTTCTACTAAAACATTAGTAAAAGGAAAAGAACAATATCCATTTAAATACATAGGGCTTAGATCACAGGACAATAATTTTTTTATTTAAATCGATTTTAATAAAGTTATTATTAATTTCTGCAAGTATTTTAGTTTCATTATTATTGTGACATCTGTTTCGGATTACAAGGGGATTTTAAAACTGGCAAGACCACTTTGAGACAACTTATTTATATGAGCTAATATTGTCTTCATTAATTAAAAAAATAAATTATTTACATGATTCTATTTATTAATAAGTTTTCACAATGTGGTCTAACCACATATATTTATAAATAAGTCATCTCAAAATCGTCTAAGCACAGTTTGAAAATGGCCATTTCAGCTGAAACAGCTGTCACAATAAAAAAAACTAAAATACTTGCAGAAGTTAAAAATAACATTATTAATTTAAATTAAATAAAAAAAAATGGAGTTCTACGAATTAAAAACAAAACTAATTTATAATATAGGAGCATAACATTATCTTTTCCTACATTCCTGCAGAACAACCTGATATAAAGATCTTACAGAAGATAAATTAATTCCTCTTCATAGCAGATTCAAAATTGAAAAGATTTATTCACCTTTATTTAGTACACCTCAGCACAGGACAACCTCACAAAATATAAAAAATATCAAAATTCAATCATAATAATAAAAATAATATTTGGATGATTTGTATTGCGCCGTTTATGTGAAAAATCACCTCAAGGGTGCTGTAAATTTCAACTGTCATAATTCTTTATTTACCCATCGTTAAAAGACACACAATTAATGTCATAAAACTTTATTCTGCATGGAACTCTCAGAGGAAGGATGAAAGTAGACTGAATGCTGTAGAAATGAGCTCTTTGAGGCGTGCACAGAGGTGGTAAAATATTGTATGACTGTTAAATAAAATAAATGAAGATCCGGATAAAATGTAAGGCTGATGCATGATTAAGAAAGGGACACTTATATGGTTTGGGCATGTAAAGTTGAAGTTAACATGTGTGAGGAGAATATATCGAAGCTTGAAAGGATAAATGACTATAGCGCCATGCACCTGGAAAGGAAGAATGGCTGAAGCGCCGTACAGCTGTTTGGCACTTCAGCCATTTTTCCTTTCCAGGGGTATGGCGCTTCAGCCATTTATTCTTTTCAGCTTCGATATAAGGCGGAAGTTAATGAAAACTTGGGGACGCCCGAGGAAGACATGGCACGGTCAAGTCAATCTAATAATGTCAAATATCAATACAAAAAATAATCATGCAAGTCGGGTCATGTCAAGAGTCAGAATGACAGAAGAGTATGTATGAGACGATGCATAAGTGTAAATGAAGCAAGGAATGTGTGCCGAGACAGTTGTATGGCGGAATATCTTCTCTGCCTATCCCTGCTTAGAAATGGCGTGAACTTTAGTTAGATAAATTTTTTTCTGCCGTAGAAAATATAGTTTTTTTTGTACGTAAGTTTATGTATGTACATCAATATTTTTATTTCATTTTTAAACTCTATTTTAGAACGACAAAATAATAAGGGAGTTGAACCAGCAATTAGATTCCCTTTCAAAATTAAGGCAAAGTGAGTTGGAGAATCTGCGTGCAAAACTGGCTTTAGAAATTCAAGAAAGGGAGAGAGAACACACGGAGCACTCTTTGACCATAAAGTAAGCAACAAAATATTTTAGCAGTTTACCTATCCTTAAATTCAATGTTTACCTTTCACATCTCTTTAAATGATTCTATTTATGTTTCAAAGCTTCTTCTTCCCTGCTGTCCGTATTCATCTTCATTTTTGCTAAATGCCCTTTTTTGGTCGGTCGGTCGATCAGTCGGGACGGGTCAGTGTTAGTCGGTCTTCAGGGCTCGGTCAAGCTTTTTGCAAAGTCTCGTCAGGTCTGCTGGGAAAAAATAAATGTGGAATAAAGTTCAAATTATAAAATGGTTTTATTATTCTTCATTAAGATTTTATTTTCGATTATTGTTGTATTTCAAAGTAACTAATGTTTTATTGTATATCAATTTCAGGGAACTCCAAATGAAATTAATATCAGAAAAAAGATCCAAAGAAAAATTAGAAGACAAGTTTGTTATTTCATCGGAAACTTCAGGTCTGTACCATTTTCTTTATCAAAAAATTGAATTGTTAAATGCCATTGTCTTCTTCTGGTTTTCTTATTAGAATACTCTTAACACAGAATTTTCTTCAGAATCTTGTTTTGAATGCTATCATAATTTTTATTTTCCTCTTATAGTGACAAATTCAGAGTTAGAAAAGCGGTTTCGGGATTTAACTAATGAATTGGAAGCCACTCAGAGAAAACTAAACCGTGCGGAAGCCAGGACTCAGGAGACCCCCCAGATGCTAGTTCAGCTGCAAGAAGAAATTTCTATCATGAAACAAAATCATGTTATGGCTTTGAGAGATGTAAATTACATGATTAATTTTCAATTTGGTTTTTAATAATAATGTTTTTTTTTTTAAATGTTGGCAAAAGGATACCTGCTTTAAATTAAATTATGCCAATATCTGGCAGAACATGGATGAATTGTGTCATATCGTTGCAACACCCGCTGGACATTTTTGCTGGTTTTGATACATTTCCAAAAAATGTCTGAAATATATTGAAAGTAAATAAATACAATTTTTTTTTTTTTTCGTAAGAAGTAATTACTTTGTGGTTAGGCATTTTGCGAGATTTCCGTACTGCACTTGCTTCTAAATACGCCCAAATTTTTGAAGTAATACTTTGTTTCAACTTATTTAGTACAAGAGACAACTATTTACATCGGGGAAGATGGAAAAACATGCACATAGGTGAATAGGTTAATTTTTTTTTTTGAAAGCGGAGACGGTTTATTGTGCTATCTCCCATTTTACCTCAATCCTTTAACCTCTTGAATGTCGAATAACAGTTAAGATGTCAAGGCCGTATTTCACAGAAAATTAATATCAGAGCATTCTGAGAAGCTAGAGTGCTCTAATACAAAGCACAGTTTTTGTACAGTTTCTTTATACACAAGGGTTAAAATCGCATTTTATTTTTTAATCTGACAGCTGTCACCTGCCCGCTGGCGGGCTTACAACAAACGAGAGGTTAATAACAACCTAGTCCCTTTAAAGTTCACAAGGGTTGTCATTGGAAATGTGGCTATGTCTTCTGGTTCTACTGTATGTCTCCCCAGGTATCTGAGCCTAGAAGCCACCAGGGCAGGACATTGGCAGCAGTGGCGGCTCGTGACTGTTTGACGTGCTAGAGTGCTAATATTAAAATAAAATGGCATTTTTGATGTTATCGTAGCGGAAAATATTTTTTTTTTCGAAAATCAGTTTTTTGCATAAAGATTTTCAGGAAATTTTAGTTTTGCCGTGCGCCCTAAGGATTTCCTGAAAATCTCTTCGAATTGGTCGAAAAATTCTCAACTTATGTAATTAAGGTGAATGTCAAAATAATTCATATTCTACACTTTCGTAAATGGCGTGCGTATAGTATTTTTACTTACATATAAATGCTTTTTAAAACGCTTTGAAATATTAAGAAAAAATTATTGTTTGCGAAAGTACACAAGCGTTAAAATTAATTAAATTACTCAATAGTTTTGTTAATTAAAAAACTTTAATTTTTCAAGATTTATAATTAAAAAACTTTAATTTTTCAAGAAAGTCTAACAAATACAATATTGGATTGAATCACCGATGAAATATTGTATTTGTTAGCCTTCACCAATCACCGATGAAATATTGTATTTGTTAGCCTTTCTTGTAAGATTAAAGTTTTTTAATTAACAAAACTATTTGTTAATATTCAAATTGCTTGTGTACTTTGGCGAACCATAAATTATGAAAGCGAAGAATATGAATTATTTTGACATTCACCTTAATTACATAAGTTGAGAATTTTTCGACCACTATGCTAGGCATTATGCCCTCGTTGTGATGGTCAATTATCTCCAGATTTCAAAAATTTTCAGAGTGGGTTTACTGCTCCGTGACTCAATAGTCACTTATGACACTGTTTTCATTGATTGATTGTTTTATTTGTATTATGAACGTTCACGATAATCGGGAATGCATAATAAGAAAGAGAATATTTACATAATTAAATGTTTTTTAAATTAGTTGTTTACTAATTTAATAATTTTGATCATTCTTGGTAACCAGGAGCGCATAAAGGCAAAGAGAGCAGAAGAAACAGCCAAGAGAATGTGCGCAAGTCAAGAAGAGCGCGTAGCCACTTTAGAAGCGAGGCTTGCAGAGCTCTCTGAAACAGTTGGTGAATATGACAGACAGAGAAGAAAAGATCAGGATGTCATACAACAGCTGAGAAATAATGTCACCACAAGCATCAAGGAGAGGTCGGATGAAAATGTTGAACGAGAAAAGCGAAAATCCTCTATTGAAGATTCCATAAAATGTATGTGTTCCCTATTCCATAACCTGTTTGTTTTTTTTTGGCGGCTGGGAGATCAATTTATTAAAAATAAACCTTAGACCCGGCTTCCCCCGTAGTACTGCCAAAATAAGCATAACATTTTTGTTCTTTTATATAAAGAAGAGTGTCTGTGGCGGGCTGCGCGGCTTTAATTTTTATACAAATCTACTGTTTTATTTCGACATTGAAATTTTACACACTTAACCTTCAATTTCTCTTACCTCAAATATTGCAAAAATATTTGAAAAAATTGTAAAAAAACAAATATTTAAATTTGTAAAAGAAAATAATATATTAAATGCACATCAATATGGGTTTAGAGAAAATTTGAGCACTCAAGATGCGATTGTAGATTTAACATCTGAAATATATAAATCTTTAGATAATAAAAAAAAATGCATTGGAACATTTGTCGACCTAAGAAAAGCATTTGACAGTATATCACACTCTAATCTCATCTCCAAACTAACGAAAATTGGTATAACTGACAATGCTTTAACTTGGATCAAAAATTACCTATTTAATAGAGAGCAATTTGTTAAGTTAAATGGTTTTCTGAGCGGTTCACAGACCACGAATTTTGGCATCCCGCAGGGAACTGTACTGGGACCAATCCTTTTTATCATTTATGTCAACGATATGTTCAAACTCAAAATCAAGTCTAAACTCATTTCATATGCAGACGACACAGCAATTCTAACCGAGGGATTAACTTGGAATGAAACCCAGAAAACAGCAGAGTTAGACTTAAACATACTAAAAAAATGGTTCGATAAAAACTTGCTGTCACTTAATACGGAAAAAACCTTTGTAATACCGTTCACCATTAATAAACATGCATTCCCTGAAAATTTAAAGATTAGTATACATTCATATAATTGTAATAGAAATTTAAATTCATGTAAACCTGACTGCTCTGTACTCAATGTTAAAACTAATGTAAAATACCTCGGTGTAATTATAGATAGTAACATAAAATGGAAACTACAGATCAATGCAACAGTAGAAAGATTAAGAAAATTATTGTACATTTTTCTTAGAATCCGAAACATATTAAATTTTAAACTATTAAGAATCATTTATTTTTCACTGATTCAATCTGTATTACAATATGGAATTGTTGGCTGGGGTGGTGCATTCAAAACTTCTCTCTTGCCTTTAGAAATCATCCAAAGAATATTAATAAAAATAATTTTAAAAAAACCATATGATTACCCCACCATAAGATTATTTCAAGAATTTAAAGTCCCTTCACTACACATTATTTATAAAAAAAATTCACTTTTACAAATACACAAAGATTGTTTCAACAACGATACCTCAATATCTATTTCAAACAGCAAAAGACCAAGTATTCTTGGCTCTATAACTATCCCGCGTTGTAATACCACCACAGCCCAACAATTTTATAAATATTTTGGAGTCAAATGGTTTAACCAATTACCCCTTAACTTAAGATTGGAAACAAACTATAAAAAATTCAAAAGGTTAATTAAAACAATATATCAATAACATATTACAATCATTGTGACTGTGACTTTGGAAATCCCTTTACTTTTATACTCTTTTTTATTTTCTCTCTTCTTCTTCTTTTATATCTTTTCTTTACTCAATTCTGTTTCACGTATAATGTATGATATACATATATAAAAAAATTAAATATTATAATTTTCATTATCCTTACTACACATTTTAAAAATATATGTTGAATTGTTTTTCGCTGCTCCACCTTTTTTACACGAGCATTGCTCAAAAAAAAGGTGAAACACGATATTTAAAAAATGTATTAAAAATATATATATACAATGTATAATAACTGTATTTGTAAAAAAAAAAATAAATAAAAAAAAAAAAAAAATTTAAAAGAAGAGGAAGGTCACTGTCTAAATAAGTTTTTTTTTAAATCTGCAAAAAGCCCGGGCAACACCGTGGAATTCAGCTAGTAGACTAATAATAATGGGACTTCTGCCACAGAAACCTTTCACTTTCCTTAGGACTTACTGTGAAACCTACTCACCTAATATATATATTGTGTACGAAGTACATAGTAAAGAATAATGGTCAGCCCTTCAAAGATGTGTTTACGGTTCGGATTTGAAACACTGCTTGAAATGGTTTTATTTGTATTTTGGTATCAGATTTGATTAGCCATTACTACCATTTTTCCATCCCCTCCCATTCCTATGTCGCCCTACTTCCTTTGTTAATCTTTTTGTTATTATCAATATAAAATATCGTCTCTTTACGCACATCTTCACCATTTCCTCAGAGAGTAACTTTATTTTTTGCACTATCAGTAACTGATTACACAATGTCGTTAATATATAGTATTATTTTTCATCATTTACAGTCCCGCTGGATGCTGAAAAGCCAATTGGAATGCCTTACCTGCAAGAAATAATTGACAAGATACACTTTCTAAAGAAAGAGCTTATCATTGTCAATGAAACAATGGGTAACCCTGTGGATATCTGGAGTATCTTCAACGGCAGTGGCTCCAGTGTCCAGAACATTCACTCAGCTTGCAGAGCAGAACTGACGGCTCTGAAGGCGGAATATGAACTCTATAAAAAGCAACTTACTCAGAATTATTCTAGCAGTGAAATAGCTCAGCAGCAAAAAGTCAACAGAAACGATACAGAAAAATTGAGATCGCATATCAAAACTCTGCAAGACAAAGTTGAAATTCTCAATCAGCAAATTGAAGAAATGGAGAAAGAGTGTGACACGAAAATGAGTGAGCAGCAAGAGGTATATATAGTGATTTATTTATTTAGCTGTTGTGCCTTTTTTCTAAATGGGTTTTTCAATCTTCTACTCTGGTCATTAAATATATTTTATCTCTGAGTCGCAATGTAAACAAAATGACAAATGTACACGGCACTCTTTTTGACAATCATAGCTTATAACTCTTTCATTGTGTGAAAGATTTATGATTGACTTATCTTAAACTATTCCTATTAAGGCCCCGCTTATCCGCTCAAAAAGAACAAGAAGGAGAGATACGACAATACAAATGTTGGAGGGAGCGCTCTAATATTAAAAGCAATAAAATTCCAGCGGAAATTTTGAAAATGTTTAATAAAACACGACTCATTTAAAAAAGAGCAAAAATCTCGCGGGGGTTGTGTTAAGTAGCATTTAAAGAAACATTGTGAATTTTTTCGTACACATAACTTGTAAAATAACAGAAAATAATGTGTAAATAATAAATTTCGGAGCATACTTTGCGATTTATCATTTGCCTGAACTCTTGAGGTTTGCCTGGGACTTGGTGGCGGATGCATCTGCCCACCAACTGCCTGATGGGGAGAGACTGTTTGAGGGAGACCTTTTGACCTCTCCGCCGGGACTCTCTTGGAACGACACCTTGCACCGCGGTGGGAAGGATGGATTCATATATCCGTCACTCCTGGACACACCGACTGCCAGATTCTTACACATCCCATCACACCTTTTCCTTTCCAGAATTTCTTCTCCTTTAATTCTTAAAAAAACCACCCACACAGCTTCCTTATAGATTATTACTATGAAGATGTTATTATGAACACTTATAGCAGCTTTGCCAGATTCTTATGTGACCAATCAATTTTTGCTAAAATAGCAGTTTGTCCTGCAAATATCAGTACATCTGGCAACGCTGACTCGCACACTTATTCGTGAGTGCACAAAATAGTGTTAGTGATCAGCTTATAAATGCTTTAAAAGCAACTGAAAAACTGGGCCTTGTAATTAAAATAAAATAAAACACATGAAAACGTTTTTCAATTTTTTATAAATTTTTTTAATAATGTTTTCACGTGATTAGTAATTATGAAAGTTCACCCTCTTTTAAATATTTCCAGCAAATGAAGCACGAGAGAATAACTCACCGGGAAGAGTTGGCGGAGTACAAGGGTCGGGTCATATCGCTGGAACAGCTGCTGCAGAAGCAGAGGGAGCGATACTCCACCCTGCTGGGGGAGAGGGAGGGGGAGATACGGGCCAGGCATGTGAAAGAAGAGGAGGGCAAATCCGATACTGCTAAGCAGCACGACATTAATGGTTCCCTTCAGGTATGTGCCCTTGAGTTGATTTGTCATAAAAACAGCGCTCTACAAATTGAATTATTATTAATATTGTGTCTTTTTTTGGAAATACTGAAATATTATATTTTTTATACGACGCGAATGTGAACGGTATAAGAAGCCGAGGACGCCCAAGGAAGACGTGGCACGATCAAGTAAATCAGATACTTGAGTCGGGCCATGTCAAGAGTCAGAATAATAGAAGAGTATGTATGAGAAGATGTATGAATGTGAATGAGGCAAGGAGCGTGTGCCAAGACCGAGTTGTTTGGCGGTCCGTCCTCTCTGCCTACCCCTGCGGGGAAACGGCGTGATGGTTAGTTACTTAGTTAGTTAGTTATATTTTTTTTATTTATAAGTCCTTTATCATACTGATACTGCTATAATCAACAAAAATACAGTCAATTCTGTTTTAACCGCTTTGACACATAAGCTTGTTTTCACGATAATTTAACATAGGTAGACATAGGAATGACGGATGTCCCGTACCTGAGTTATTAAAATGATATTTTCTTACACGTTTTGATAAAACATGGTCGCATAAAAATAATTTGATGATTTATATAGTGCTGTTTTTGTGCTGCACAAATATATAATTATGCTTCTATAACCACTGGGGCGACAGAGCAATTTAAAACTTTTTCCTCGGATTGCTAAAGGAAATTTTCCCACAAAAAAATCATACCCACTAATTTGAATATGGAGACATACAAACTGATTATATTCAACACATTCAACACATCTGCCCTGATGATGGACACTGTCACGTTGTCCGAAACGTTGGCTAAAGAAGGAGTTAGTGTAACACGGCATAATATCCCAAAAATTAAACAACAACAAAAAAAACTGATTATAGTTCTATATAGCCAATGAATTCACCTACCTTTTTGCTATTATCACATATTCGTAGGATTTATAAAAAAAAATTATAAAATCTTTAAATTTAAAACATTTTAAAGAATCTAGAGAATATTTGCCATATTCTGGCAACAAAGCAATCTGTGGTTTTGGAAATAGTGCAATATTGTGACAAAAAGCGTTCGAGTGGATAATGCTCTATTTTCTATTTATAGACTAGACCAGCGGTTTTTAAACTTTTTAAAGGGGAGACGGGGGATTTTCAAATTACGAGACTTGTATGCGTTTAATTATCATTCAGAAAGTACTTTATTCTGTAAAGAAAATTTTTGGTATTTTATAAAATGGAAACGTTTAAAATGCATGAAAGATAGATTTTTTATTTAACAAAAAAGCATTTTTTTTAATATAAGCTTTACACCGGAGGCCCCGAAGAAAATAATTCCCCTCAGGGCCTATGTCATCTTTACGGATACTGTGTAAAGGGTATTTTGAGAGGAAGGAGAGGAAGTTCTGGGAAGGAAAAAGGTATGAGGGGTGGGTAGGAATTTGGGGGTCGGTGTCTCTAGGAATGACAAATATATGAATCCATCCCTCCCACGCAATGCTCAAGGCAATGCTCCGGGAGAGTCCGGCTGGAGAGATCAAAAGGGTTTCCCTCAACCAGTCTCTCCCGATCCGGCCTGCCGCACAGCTGGCGGGCCGATGCATACACCGCTAAGATCCAAACAAACCTCATCCCTGCACCGTTCTGCAAATTTTTTTCTGCAATTAAGGTTGAAAATTAACCTATCTTAATAATGTATAATAATAAGCCAATAATGTGTGACAAATTAGTTAAAAAGTCATATTAATTTATATTACTTGGATACAATTTTGTATTTCTGTTAGTGACCTATTTCTAGAAAATCATTAGCACTCTTTGCTTCTTATAATAAAGGAAAATAATAAAAATTTCAAAAGTATTTTCATGATTAATTTTTGGGTTATTTTGCCATGTTGCACTTCCTTCTTCTTTACACTATAACGCTTTCTGAAATGTTGTCTACAGAAGGAAGAAGAGCAGCATGGCAAATAACCCAAAAATTAATCACAATAGGGAAGTTGAGTGAAAAATATTTTGACTTATAAAAAATATGTTCATGTAGAATGACATGCAAACTTAAATACCAGTATTTTTTTATTTTTTTTAAAGTTTGTTCTCATAACTAAATTAATTCTACAAGTTTGAATTTTAAAAGCCCGCAAAAACGGCGGCAAGAGCATAATACCGTGCGCCAGAGTTCGTGACGTAACCCGGTCCTTGATTGTGTGAAATACAAGGGAAAATATTTACAAAACCGGGACACGCTTAATATGGACTAAAAAAAATAAATTAAAAAAGTTGTAGTAGTTAGATATTAACTAGTACTAATCAATTCAGTTACCGGAATTTCGGAAAAGTGCATTTTAATGGTTATTTTTTAAATTTAAAAACACGAAATATCATTTTTCACCGACCGCTATGTTAGGAACCGTTGCAAGTTTCGTTGAAAAATGACATTTCATGTTTTTAAAATTAAAAAATAACCATTAAAATGCACTTTTTTCGAAATTCTTGTAACTAAATTGATTAGTACTAGTTAATATCTAACTACTCAACCTTTTTTAATTTATTTTTTTCGTCCATATTAAGCGTGTCCCGGTTTTGTAAATATTTTCCCTTATATTTCACACAATCAAGGACCGGGTTACGTCACGAACTCTGCCGCACGGTATTATGCTCTTGCCGCCGTTTTCGCGGGCTTAATAAAATTCAAACTTCTGGAATTAATTTAATTATGAACACAGACTTTAAAAAAAATAATACTAGTATTTAAGTTTGCCTGTGAACATTGATAAAAAAAGGATTCAACTTCCTTATTATTTTATTGGCTGTGAAAATTTCAAATTTTGTCTAAAAAATATAATGGACCCTTTAACGCTGTATGAATCATTGGCTATGGAAGAAAGTACAATGCGGCATATTAACCTGAAAATTAATCATGCCAATTATTTGTTTCATTTCTGACATCCTGAAGTGATTTTCATACAATAACTTACATCCCATTTTCTTGTACATTATGTAGTATTTTTTCTCATGTTCTACTTTTACCAATTGGATCAAAACAGAATTAAATTTATACTATATGTTCTTTCTATCTTTTCCAGGAAGTATCAGCACCACCGCATATGTTGCACTACGCCCACGAGTTAGCGAGGAAAGATTTGGAAATTTCTGCTCTCAGAAAGGAAAAGCATAATTTAGAGGGACAATATAGGTATGCATTGGTTATATTTTTATTATTATTACCGTACGAGCATACTAAAATAACCAGGGATGTAGATTGTATAAAGTAATTTATTTTTATGTGTCACAAAAGTGTCTCTGTCTGTACAGTGTAAAGACAGAGGAACTATGTTGCCACCCGATTGGGTAGCGTTGTCAGGCGGTTAAAGTTGACCACCACAACACGGGCACCTAGCGTGGTCGTCGTAAAATTCTCAAAACATGTAACTAACAGTTTAATGAATAAAGAAAAATTTAAAAAAAAAAAAAAGTTGGGGCTGTAGGAAGGAATCTATTAATGCGGGTCTCGCAGAGGCCCGAATTATATAAAGGAGGAAAAACAGATTCCGGTAGCTCGTTCCCCATACGAACCACTTACACAAAAACTTCCCATAAAGCCAACATCAATTGTAATCGGGTGTCCCGCTTGTGTCTGTCGAGTTTCACGCTTCTGCACCGGTGCGTCAGAGATTAATGCTGCTAGTTCTTTACAACAGGCCCCGTAGAACAGACTCTGCATGCCTACATTGCATCTGTGCCTTGGAGATGGCAATCGGACTGTTAACAATAGAACGTCAATCAGACGAACCGCCCTCCTTTGTACAGAATCAAGTAGGTTATTCAAGTATTTTGGGACTACAGCCCAGAGGTGCATCACTAATTCAATTGTTGGGTGTACTTGAGATTTGTACAGGGTTAGTCACTGTTGAAGAATCCACTAACCCTATTCAGGACGCCCGGTTTCCATATTTCGCATAGAATTAGATAGTTTGGGTACCACACTATTGAATTGTATTCTAATAAGTTGCTTACTAGTAACAAATATACAATTTTTATAACTTTCAATTAATCAAAATTTTCATAGTTCTGATTATAAATCCCAGTGTCTTGTCTGTAGAGTAGTTAAATGATTACAGGTTCATGATTCGACAAAATATTAGTATTCAATTTTTTATAAGAAAAACTCTCTTTTTAACTTTTGAAGGTTATTCCTATCAATGTAATATAACATTGAAGAAGAAGATAACAATAATAATCTAAATAAAAATATGAAACTGAACAAGACACAGAAAAATATGATGGTCCCAGTTGCGTATTATTGTTATCTTCTTCTTCAATGAAATTTTAGTATCTTACATTTATCAACATTGAGGAATAAGTTGTTAGCGATATACCAATTGTGTAATTTGTTGACGTTTGACTAGTACGATTAGGCATTCGCTAATATTAGAAAGCTTCTTTGTGTAATTTGACATCATCAGTTCATTAAACATATCATTTGCCGATGAAAACTGTTGTTTTTTTAATGATAGAACATAATTCTGTGATTGAGATTGTTCGATTTATCATTGAATCCAGTTGTATTCCAATTAGTATTTTCCAATCGGATTTCTAATTAACCTTCCAGCGGGCGCGCTAAGTAATTTCCCTTGAGCCAGTGCTTGTCGTAAATTTTACATCATCAAGTTTTCTCCTTGTAATTGGTGTTTTCTTTATATAAATGTTTGAAATTTTATCTGAAGATGAGATGCTCTTTTATCATGGTTAATGCCAATTTTTTTTAGGAAAATTCTTCAATCCTTTGGAGCTTTTCCTGGACAGGCAAATTTGTATAAAATTTGAGCATTTATGCCGCCAATATTCATTAGAGTGTGTAAAACTACACATGGCCATCTCTTTGTTATTCTAGAGACCACTTTCAGGCGCATGTCGTAAATTTTACGCTCAACGGAAATTTCCAAATATCAATGAATAACAAAATCTTCCAAGCACACCCGGTACATCTGCAGTTTAGAGAGACACTAACCCTCGAATAGCTCGAAGCTCGATGCATGCGACTAGTAGGTAAAACGGGGGGAAGCGATAAGGCGCATTTGTCGTAAATTTTACGACAGCGTGCCCGCTGGAAGGTTAAGTACAGTCAGTAGTAATTCAATTAAAATGTGTTTTGAATTTTTTAAGTGAATAAAAGGGATTTTCTTTATGAAAAAATTGGTTAGGTAACCTACCATCAATCTTGTAGATAATGTAGTCCCAGTTAGAAGACATACTGAAGTCTTCGACGTTCGCCCTCTTACTTCTCATGTGTCTAGTTTGAAAATGAAAAAGATGAAAGGTACTAGAAGAATGATGTAACATACGATCTCTAGCTGGGACTAGTATACTACTATCAAACAAGCTTAAAAAAATAAATTGTTTTCACGTCTTAGTACATTTTCTAAAGGCTGATTTCTCATAATAATGTTCTCATATGATATTTTATTGTGTTTCAGGGATTGCCAAAGAGATGCGACAATAGAAAAAGATCGATTCAAGGAAGTAAGACGAAATTTGAAGGAAGAAATTGACAGGTTAGTTAATGTGTTGAAATCGGGCAAAATCTCGGTTGTATTCGTAAGTTTAAACATTATCGCACAAAACTCATTCAAAAATTGTTTGTTGTTGCATCTGAATACAAAACCAGTAAGTTTTTTCCTTCCCCTGGAAAATTTGGTAAAACTCACATTTACTAGCACATTAAGAATATATGAAGGGTATTCAGAAAGATTTTACTAGATTTACTGGTACTAGATTTTATATTTTTTTAGAAAAGATGTATTTGAAAAAAAATTACAGGATATTGTTGAAACACAAGTTTTTTTAGCCCTCCTCAAAGAACTCTCCCGCCAGCTATGTCGCCCACTTCAAAACCGCTTTCTGTACCTGCTCGTCGATTGAAAATTTAATTGCACCCATGTGTGCCTTCAGGGAGGTGAAAAGATGATAATCTGAAGGCGCCAAGTCAAGGGAATAAGAGAAAGTGGTTCAAAACATCCTAACCAAATGAGTCCAAGAGTACCTTGAAAGCTAAGGCCGTGTGAGGACAGCGTTGTCGTGCAACAAGCGCACTTCTCTCATCAGCATTCCCCTCCTCTTATTTTGAATGCTCTTTTTATGTTTTGTTAGGGTCTCACAATATTGCTATGCGATGGTGGTCAGAAGGTGGGGCAGAAATTGGACCAAAATGATACCTTTTCAGTTCCGAAACACTGAGGTAATGATTTTTTCCCCAAAATTGTGGATTTGAAATTTTTGGCAGATGGACAATTGATGTAACGACTGTCTGTTTGCCTCAGGCGTATAATGAATCACCCACGTGATGTCTCCAGCCACAATAGAGCTCAGAAAATTCTCACATCCCAGTTCAAGTCGCTCAAGAAACTGATTTTTCTTGTGCTGAACGTGGATCGCGCTTGGCGCGAAATCTCACTGACATCCTTCTCGCAACTGGACACTGTAACGTGAGTTTACATATTGCCGTGTTCCTACGATGCTTGTTCTGGTCAGGAGATCCCACTCTTCCATTCAGTATTAAAAACCTTCAAAAAACAAACAACCACAGCCCGTTATAATCACAGTACGCTTACTTTATGAACATGCTAAGTATATTATCTTAAAACTGTTGATTCAGGTTTTCGTCAATGACTTTAGATGTTGACGGCATCTTGCTGATAAATTTTTACAGTACATGTATGATGTTTTACTTATATTTTTCCATCATTAAAAAAATTGTTATATTTTTGCAGGCTGCTTCGTATCCAATCCCGAGAAGGGGCCAATCTGGAGTATCTGAAGAATGTGGTGTTATCCTTCCTCCTCACCGCAGACTTGTTCAGGAAGAAACACATGCTGAAGGCAATTGCTGCCGTTCTCCATTTCACTGAAGCTGAAAAGATAAATGCATACAAAGCAGCATTATAATACATGACACTTACGTAGTTTTAAGGCAGTATGTTCAAACCTTTCATATTATGATCTTCATTTCAATACCACACACTGGAAAAGCTCTCTGCTGGAAAGAATTTAATGACTCTGTACATATATTTTTCATTAACCGCTTCCCGGGCGAACACGCAAATACACACAAAAGAAATTAAACAATCAATTAATTTAATGAATTAATTGTATGTAATTTAATTTAATTTTAATTTTTCTGTCTGAAATAAGTAATATGAAATGCAGACCTACCATGGGGCAAATTAAAAGAAAAAATAATTACATGAAATAAATATAAATAAATAAATCGGCCGGGAAGCGGTTAACGGCCCTTCATAGTAGCGGGCAAAATCACTTAGTCAAAATTACTTAATTAAGTAATGCACAATATGATTCAAACGTAGATTTAAGCTATAAATCGTTGAAAAATTGTTGAAAAATCTTGATCGTTGAAAAATCTCTGCTACCCTAATACATATAACACTTTTCTATCATTTTATATTCTCATCTGCGAGCTATAACTGTAACGGTTGCAGACACAGTAACCAGGCTCTGGTGTATTCGCGATGTCCGCACCACTGTAACCGGCATAGAGCACCTTTTGATTCACGGCAATAACTGATAGCCGTCAGCTCGCCGCGTACACGCTGCGATTTTTGGTAACGGTAACAGTTGTAGCTCTCTAATGAGCATTCGGCTTAAGGTATTTAATGAAAATACATACCTATTAGAATTTAGAACATTTTATAAATCGATGGAAAATGTGTATGCAATATGTACATTATGTTAGGATGGCAGAGCTGCATTTTGGTTTTTTCAGAGACTTATCCACTGGAGCGACAGAGCAATTTAAAACTTTTTCCTCGGATTGCTAAAGGAAATTTTTCCACCCACATTAAAAAAATCATACCTTTGAATTTGAATATGGAGACATAAAAACTGATAATAGTTCTATGTAGCCAATGAATTCACCTATCTTTTGTCTATTTTCACATATTCGTAGGATTTATAAAAAAATATTGATAAATTGTTAACTTAAAAACATTTTAATCTAGAGAATATTTATTTTGTTATATTTTGAATGTACAATATATTATATATGTAGTCGCTTTAATAAAAAAAAAAATTGACACATTTTGGCAACTAAGCAATCTGTGGTTTTGGAAATAGTGCCATTTGTGGTTATAGCCCAAATCTTTGATTGAATTGTATTTTATGTAATACTTGTATATGAATTTGCCTACTTCTGTGGAGGGCCTTTAATTATTTATATAAGCCTTTTCTTTTGATAGCAATTTGAAGCCAATGGAATATTCTGGTTATCTTTAATCCATCACCATTTAACCTTTTAATACATCACGATATCCATCGCCAATTGGCCGGGCTGCTAATATTTTAGATTGACCACCACTTTTGTATGTCGGATTCCCCAACTTGAGTAAATTAAATAAAGTCTTCTGAAATGGTTGGCTCGCGGCAGGCTCACGATCCATGTACATACTAATTTTTCCACCAACACTATAATTTTTGGTAACAGTAACGGTTACGGTTACAGCTCGCAGATGAATATGTGGCTTTGTATATCTGTCGTGTTATTTGACATCCTCCGTGGTTGAGGATTTAGGCTCTTGACTATGACCCGTAGGTCACTAGTTCAACTGTAAAAATTATGCACGTATGTAAAAAGTATTAGAACTAAGTTAAGTGTAAATTAAAATGTAAAAATGTATGTTTATATTAGACCAAATTAAGTCAATTTATTTTAAGTTTATTAAATAAAATACATAAAACCATAGTTAATTCTTTAAAAATAATAATATTATAGTATATTTGCACATCCCTGAGTAGAAGATACTCTCGGAATCACCAGTATAGCTAAGTCCACCATTCAGATTTGAAACATTGCTTGAAATGGTTTTAGCCATCTTTGATAACCAGATCTAAATAACCACCAAGGTACTTAACCATCTTCCGCTTCCTCATCTTGTTCCCCTCCCAACTACCTTTGGCCTCACAACATACCCCAATTGGGGATGCCATAATATCGCTGGCTCTAGATTGTTGGAAGCAGTTGGAACTCTTGTAAGAAACTCACATAAAAAAAAATAATGTTATTTTTGTATTATTGAGTGACATAGAGTAGTATAGAATAAAATAAATTAATATATCTATTTTCTTTGGCATTAAGGGTAAAAACTTTTACATAATACATATAAAAAGTCTTCTGTTTTGTGAAATACTTATGTATTTGTGTATCAATGGCGGTTTGTGGGATTGAAAAGTGTGGAGGCACTCACATATTTTTTTAGCATCATGTATACTGCATTTTTAGTATTATTGTATAATATGTTAAATGTATATCAACATACCTCGTTAGCGGAAGATCAAAACAATGCGATAATATTTCATGGTAGCAAAATAATCAGTGATCATAACATAATAATATTTCTTTTGACCTCTCGAACACGGTCTTGCATTTTTAAATTTTCAAACATTCACCTTTTCAAAATTATTACCTCCGTCAAACTATCATGATAATCATGCTAATCATCACAAATACTAATTTTCCTTTACAAGGACTTGTAGAATTTTGTAAAGTGTTAAATGTGTCCAAGGACTTGACACATTTAACACTTTACAAAATTCTCGCAATATAGAACAAGACATGCACACCAACTACAAATACCAAAAACAAATACATCCCTTGGACAAAAACACTATAGATACCAGGCTATAAAACTATACAATTCACTTCCAACACAATATAAAACATCTAATCTCACAGAATACAAAAAACACATATGGAACTGGCTACTAAATAAGTGCTTCTTTTATGATCATTTTAATAACTCAGGTACGGGACATACGTCATTCCTATGTCTACCTACGTTGAATTATCGTGAAAACAAGCTTATGTGTCCAAGCGGTTAAGAGGATTGTTTTTCTGAATAATTAAAAATAAATTAAATACTGAAGAAATTTTCAAAAAAATGTTAAGTATTCTGAAAGATCTATTCTGTTATTTTGTAATAAAAAATCATAATTATAGGACTACAAAAACAGGAGATATGATTTTTTTAAATAAGAAAAAAAAAATCTTTTCGCTCTCCTGAACAATTAACATTTCGTCCTTTACAGCATTTCAAATTTCCATGATCGATATTTTAAAGACCACCACCAGTCTTAGCTAAATTCAAAAAACATAAATGGGTATTATTCAAATTGAAGTAGCTATGAGACTGACAATTTTTTAATCAGTAATATTTAAATGTAAGTAACTTAGGCCGCTGTTCCCAATCCTACTAATCAATTACTAAGCCAAAATTTTGCCTTAGTATTTGATTAGTGCACAACTACGCTTTTTCCAACACACAAGTATCGCTTAAGCATTTATCTTAACCTAAGGAAGCCGGACTAGTGGATTAAACTCGTTCCGGCCGCCTCAGTTTTGGACTAGTTCTTAAAAGTGTCAACAGAGTAGAAAAAATACCGCGAACACAATGCATGGTCGATGAAATATCACTTTGACAGAAGACACAGTTTCGCGCTCATTTCACTTCTGTTGTATTGCGTTTATCAATTATCATTTTAATTAATATGGATTGAGAAGTTCGGATGCGTGCGGAGCAGAGACGAAAAACGGTTAATTTATGCGAAAAACTATGTCGTTTTCGAATATTCTCCAAGCCAAGTGTCAAGTCCAGTACCTACGGTCAAGCTGACACTTTATTTTATATACGTTTGTTTAAAAAAATATAAAATGTCAGTTTATGGATAAAAATATTTTAAATAAATTACGTGTATTAATAATAAATCCAACAATTAACTCTATAATATTAATTTAACTTCGAAAGTTCTTACTTTGATGTCATTTTATTGTCTATGAAAGTGGGCGAGGCCAGATAACATAAGATGTTTGGGGACAACATAAATCGAGCGCTACTCTACAAAATGCTTGGCTGATAGCGGCCTCAGATGAATCGATGTAAAAGTTAGAAACAGCGGCCGTTAGGCTTCCTTTTACTATATTTTCGAAGTATTCTTCTCTTTTTTCTTCAGGCACGACCTCCCCTGCCTCATTCCATGGACCTCTACTGATCTATATGACTGTTATATTGGTGCATTTCCTAACTAATGTAACATGAAACCAGATTTTTCAACAATCTAGACTTTATATTTTTATAATATCACATAGTTCATGATTTATTTCAAATAAGTTTTACAAGTTTTTTATGATTAATGATTGGTATAAATATAAAATGATACTGAAAAAGTTATGTCTTAGGCACTTCTTGATAACAAAAGAGCCTTCAGGATTCAACATGAAAACCTTGTTATGATTATTAATAAAGGTTGTTTCCCTTATTTTTATAATTCTCTTTAATTCAGTTGTATTACAGTTGATTAACATGAATATTACAATTTTTTTTACACATCAGTAATATTTTTAAAATTTATTTATTAATTTATTTATTAAAAGAATTTTATACATAGTGTAGATATTGTGATATTTTGCCCGCCATGCTAGGGATGTCCCTGTGTTATGGCGGGTGAAGTATGCAGATTATATAATTTAAGGTAATGAAGTACGTTTACTGATAATATAATAATTATGATAATGAGGTTTACAGTTAATGCAGCAATGAATTTATGATAATGAAATTTACATATAATATAGTAATTTAAATTGGTACTTATAATCTTTTCAAACCAACAAACGATAGATCAATAGACATGCAAATCATTTTAAAGAGCGCATGTCTGAATGAATTTGTGTACACCGACAGTGGTTAAAGTTGGTTTGAATTATGTAGTTTGTAACACCTGCCCACAGTCCTCTCTTGCCTCTCTTACAAGTAGTCCAACAATACAGTACAACATTACACAAGCAAAAATCTCTTTTAAATGATTCTGCTGTACCGACCTCTAATATGTATATTTTATAAGACAATTATTTTTATTCTGTTCTATATTTTGAAATACTTTTAGATTCTGTGGAAACATAATTTCCATTTTCAAGTCCTGTGATTTTTTACATGTCGACCACCCTATGAATAACAAGGTTCCAAAAGGCAATTTAAGCTGATTCGAGTTATTGATGGTATAATGACAATGTTCCTACTGTACTTTTCTTTATTTCTTCTATAGACACCAACATCAAATAATATTAAAGGAAATAGAAAGTGTCAAAAGTTCCAACTGCGTCAGTTATTTCCTGTAATCTGTGCAACAAGGTTCCAACTCGGCATGGAACCTTGTTACTCCGACTTTAAAATTTATTTTGAAACATCACTTTGCACCTTTTCTATGCAGAGCCTTCTATCTGACTGTGTCAAGTTTCCGCGTGTTGCTATTTGAAGTGTTTTTTTTTTTAAATAGAGTAATTATACATGTTTCCTGATTAAAATATTTGAACATGACGATTACAGTGATTCTCGAATATCTGGCAGTAACTGGAGTCGAATCAATCTCAAAAATCGGGCGTATTTTGTCGGAAGGTAAAAATATTTCTGCTTGGCAATAAATTACAAATAAATGGAATATTTCTGAACAAATCGGAAATATAAAAACTGATTTTGAAAGGTGATGAAATAAGTTTACAAATGTTATTATTAGAAATAAAAATATAATTTTTGTAATATTAAAATTTTTAATACAAACATAAAAAAGTTTAAAAAATGACTTACCTTAGGTTTTTTCTATCTAAAATTACTGATTTATTTTTCCCATTATTATTACTTCACGTATTTGTCGTTTCATAAAAAAATAAGTAACAAAAAATTCTACAAATTTTATATATTTTTCTCAAATTGCTAGCGGAAACTTAGCACATTTAATTTTTTGATGATTCTATTCTAGATTTGAATGTTAAGCGTCGAGGTTTCTATTTCTAATACCGTTAAGGTCATATTTGTCACCACAACAGTAAGGGAGATACAACGATTTATATGTGACCTATGTGAGCTGGGACAAATATGGTCTCCTGTGATACGGGTTAAAATGAGCTTCACATAGGAAAGGTTATCCGAGGTCACCCGAGGAAAATAATTTCGACCGGGGTCTATGTCATCTTTGAGGATGCTGTGTGGATGGTCATTTTGAGAAGAGGATTTAATTTTTTTTTACATTAAGTCCACCGAGGAGGCCCCGGAGGAAAATATTTACCCTCAGGGATATGTCATCTTTGGGGACGCTGTGTGGAGGGTCTTTTTGAGGAAAGCAAGGAGAGGAAATGCTTTCCCAGCAAAGACCTGAACAAACCTCACCTCCATGTTCTCGGGCACCCCTGCTAAGTTACCAAATTTAGCACACCACTTGGAGTGACCTATGACAGATTTTTAAAAAATCCTAAAAAATATATCTCATCCCAAATCAAAAAAAATCCTATCACTACAATACTTTTGGCCCCTAAAATCTCAAATCATATAAAACGTCTATCCTAATTTTAATTTAAGGGTCTGGTGTTATTGTTTTTGCTGTTTTTTAATCAATTCTTATTATTTTTAATAATCTATTTTATTTCTTGTTTGATTTCATTCCTAAATTTCCTAATAGCGGGATATTAACACAATTTTATAAGAGAGATTCGTGAAAAAAAAACAAAATTTTTGTAAGTTAACAAGGTTCCATCTCATGATGGAACCTTGTTGACTTACTTGAAATCACTTGAATTGAATAACAAGGTTTCAATTGATAAATTGCTTTTCCAAATTTCACACTTCTAAGCTTAAATGAATGTTAATGATACTTAAAATAGGTAAATAATCTACAACTAACTGTATTTGCATAATCAAAACAATATAAAGTTGATTACGCATCGAAATTTAGTAATTCAAAACTTTGAAGCCCGTTTTCTCAGAATAGGGTCCTCACTAAATAGAACATTGTTATTCCATAGGGTCGATGTAGAGGTCGAACGGCACCACGTTTCTGCTTTTCACTTCGCTCTACAGCTGCAGGAGCTCAGCAGTGCGTCATGATATCAATCATCTGCATTGTTGGTGTTGAACAATATGGACGACCCTGACGAAGATATCGGCGCTGGAAAAGAAAAATCGCTAAAGCGCCATACTGCTGTGACATTAAAGATGAACCTACATAATAAATTGATTGTTTGTGCTTGTGTTAATCAAATCAACTTTTCTTTTTCCCACAAATTCTGGGAAAATAACTTAGGCAGAAAGAAAAGGCATAATCTATAAACAGGATGCATGAGAGCTTGGAGGAAAAGAAACATCTTTGTTAATGCATCATAGGTAATTAGTTACTCAAGTTTCGCACTCATAATTCAAGCACACATGTAGGGTGATAAGAACCTTATCGAAGATTTTTCAATAACACTTCAGGTATAAATTCTCGCTGTCTGTGTTGATTAGTTGTTGCGTGTCAAAATATTCTACCGGGGTAACTCTGACCCGCCGTGCAGTGCTGCGATGTGAAGCGCCGCTCTGGTGCGGTTTTTTTTCATACAAACAGTGAAAAAATTTACATTTCTTGTAAATTCCACGCGCCGTGTGGGGTAGTGCAGCAATGCTCTGCATTCAACCTTTTTAACTAGATGCATAATATTTCTGTTTTATTTCTGTTATCCCTTGCTCTTAATAATTAACTCCCACCTGATTCGACATTCCTAAGTAAAAAATTGAAATAAGTAAAATTAAAAATTTATATTATTTTTCTTTCTGAATGCTGCTTTGATCAGTGCGTCAATTTTTTTTCTCTCCCTCTATTGGAATTTATTATAAGCTCTACTGGCTCTAAAAGGTTTGCTTCTAAACTTTCATCTGTTTTTTATTTAGATCTTCCCATCACCAGCGTGGTGTAGCTTTTCACTGTGCCATCTAGATGCTGTGCGCGTAAATATAAAGTTTATTTCAATGTAAGGTAGGGGCAGGCGATGAGCATTTTTTATAGTCAGCGTATATAATATAGATTTTTTATAATAATATTATTAGTTATTTCGGCTACTGGCATTATACCTAGCTCTCTCATTGAAAATTTAGGCATATTAGATTTGTCAAAGAATTTGTATATAAAAATGCAAAAATCAGTCATTTTAAATACATGTAGGATTACGAAAGACTTTTAAAATATTTATATTGAGGGATCAGTAGGATTTATCGGTCAAATTAGGAATTCCACTGAGCCGAACCCTCTGATATGAAAATATCTGGAGTCGGTAAATTATTTTCCCATTTAATAGTCTGGTAAGTTAACATGTTGTTCTTGTATTGTTTTGTGTTAATTATACTTATATAATACACTTCCATGCGTGGATTTACTAGATGACCATTTTTATGGAGAAGTGTGTGAAAGAACCCGGACCTAAAAGTCTGGTGCGTAAAAATATAATACTATTAACAATTTATCATACTTTATATTATTTTCATAACAACCTGCAAAATAAAAATTCATCCAAGATAATTCTAGCGGCGAACATTATTATTTATTACAAATACTACCTACCTAATAACATCATAAGACAATATGTACAGTTTTAAAGTGGTTGTCAATGTTGTCACGAAAATATTGCACGAGTTTCTACCTCGATCCAATTTCAAAGTATCCAATTCGAGTAGTAATAATTAATTCACTGTGAAAAACCTGTAGCTGTTGTTTTTTTATTGTTTAGAACGAAACAACGTGTTGACAATCGTGCGAAGCCGGGTAGTAATTACCCGTTAATTACAGAAAACAATAGAATTCATGGGATGTCAATCCCGTGACTTCTAGGTGATCCCGTGAGCTAGGAAGAACGAACATATAATTAAACGGACAGTACATATATTATACATAACAGCCTTACTAAAAAAAAAAACACTCCGCGGCCGTTAAACGGTGTTTTTGTGAATCTTTAGATTTGGCAACGCTGTAGTTTACTTGTTTAAATTGGAGTTTTCATAAGAATCCGCTAGGTGGTGTGATTGATGCGCCTGCGCATTGCTTTCCCGCTGAAAAAAAAATAGCCGCCAATGCAAACTCTACGAAAAAAATCCGGCCGCGAATGTGTGTGCGATTAAGATGATGTTTTAGTTAATGATTTCAATCATCATGACTAATTCGCATTTATATTCATGTACTCAATATATTTACTATTAATTTGTGTTGTTTTTCGTTAGTTTAAGTCAAATTGTGACACAAAAATAGTGTGTTCTAAATTGAACTGTCAGAAAATGGTTCTATAGGTTATATTCAGAAATAATTTGCATTTTAAGATCTTTATTTTATTATAAATTCTTGAAAGTGATGTTTTTTGGTGACTAAAATGTCTAATACATATTTAATAAACGTATCAAAGAAATGAATGTCTTAAGATGTGCAAGCAATGTATTCAAACGTGAGTTTTTTTATTGTAAATTTTTGGGAATGAAAAGTGAATTTCAAGATTTTTTTATATTTTTTTATTGTGTGAAGGAGTAAATAGTGAGGTGACAGTTTTATTTCAAAATCATTAAATAAAAGGACTGTGCTTTGAATTTTTCCAAATATTTCAATGTTTTAATTGAAAGTGTTTGGGGTAAGTAAGTTTTTTTTTCAACTTGATGTTTGAAGCTTAAAATACTACAGTTTTTAAACACTTAAGTATATTTTAGATATGAAAATCTTAAAGGTAATTAAATTTTGGTTCTAAAATGGTATTTGTTTTTACGACATCTCAAAAAATAATAAATATATAGGACATTAAAAAAAAAATCGAAATTAGTTTTTTTTTTATGGAATAGGCAAATCACCCTAAGAAGAGTGCTTTGTGACGAAATTCGTTGAAAATTACAAATGGAACCAATATATACAACAGATAAACTACCCTCCTTGGCCGTGTAAGCAATGTACATATCTTTCCATGAATTTTTTTTTGTCAGTTCTTAATTAGTAAGGATTCTTCATACATGGTTGTTTGACCATTGTAAAATTTTTTCAGAAAGTTTATTAGTAAGGCTGGTAAAATACGACGTTGTCAGATCAAAACCATATATTCTGTTTAGTAAGAATTTGAAAAACGAAATGTACAGACTTTACACAACGTGCTACAGAAACACCGTTTAACGGCCGCGGAGTGTTTTTTTTTAGTAAGGCTGTTTAGTTTTTCTACACAGAAAAACACGTTAGGCTGATGAAGTCTTGTATAGGAATTGACATACATATTATATATGTTTAGATGAAACATGAGGCGAAAAAATAGGTTCCACTCTTGTACATCCAATTAGTCCGATTTGGTCTCGTAACGCCGAACGGCCGGAAACTACAAAACCGGTCCATGCGCAGCGATTGTCGCGTTCTAATAGTGGAACACGTTTCGACGAGATATTAGTACGTAATGGCGCCTCTAATTGTCTATGTGTGATGGCCACGCAATAACAGAAATCGTTATTGCATGTTATGGTTGTGCGTTGCCAGTCGTAGCATTAGTAGCAGAGCTATTATGTACTTTTTATATGGTATAGATCAGGGTTTCCCAAACTTTTCTACAATGGAACCCTTTGCAAACCCGTAAATTTGAACGAAACGCTTATTTTTTAAGTTGGGTAATGTCTATTAGTAAAATTTAAAAAAAAAGTTATTAAACACATTATTTATCTACAAACAAAATATAAAATATAAACAAAAAAATGAAATATAAAGAAAAAATAGAATATAAACAAACGAAAAAATGGAATGAAAGAAGCACCTGATGATTTTGAGTCAGTGAATTGCATATCTTCTTGATATCACAGCGCCCTTGAGGTGATTTCTTACAAAAACGGCGCTCTGCAAATTTTCCGATTATTTTAATTATTCTTATTATCAGGCACAATATTGGTAATTTGGATTCTAATATCTAGTGTGGCTTCAAACCTATTCCTGCACTTGATTTGGTTGCACCATAATTAGAAAATCGTGCTTCGCATAAATAGATTGTAGAAAACGGAAGTAAAACAATAATAGCTTGTTTTGATAAATTGAGGTACTCTTCTGACAAACTCGCCCAGAAATCATTTAAAGGCTGGTATTTGGATTTTTATTTCAAGTCAGTCATATATTAAAGTACACACCCAATCCTGTTTTAAAGCAACACATTGGTTCCAGGAAATGACGTGTAGAATAAAAAACGCATAAAAATGTAAATTTGTGAGATTGGTTCCCCAACATTGACAAGTTGTGTAAAAAAAGTATCAAAAATGTACCAGAAAACTAGAATCGTTCCTTGTTAAAATTATTTTTTTAAATTTTTGTTTCTAAAAATTTATGACTAGTATTACTAACCTTTGATTTAAAAATGTAGATATACATATATATATTACTAGCTGACCCGGCAAACTTCGTACCGCCTCAGAATCAATAAATGTTGTGTTTCATTTATTAGCTTAAATAAATCAAGTTTTTATTAAGTTAAAATAAATAGGTACCTACTCTAAGTTTAAAAAATGAAATTGAGCTGTTGACTAAGCACGAAAATGTTCGGCACACTATATGTAATAAGTTAGGAATTAAGTTAGTTAATTAGTTAGTTAATTAAGTTAGTTAATAAGTTAGGAGTTGACAGTTCGAATTGATTCAAATTATGTCGACCAACGCACATTATTTGAAAAACCGTTCCATACAAAATATATGAAAAAATATATTTTCACCATACTTGATATTTGATTGTTAACGATTATTTTCCACAAATTAATTTCACGCGATTTTTTCACCAATATTTTCGGCACCACGAGCGTTTATAGTTTGACTTATTACTAACATGGATGTTTAGACTAAGTAAGACTTTTTACATTATTTTACTTTCAGGTAAAGTCAATTTCGAAAGAAATGTGTTTGGGTGCATTGGGAACAGAAATTTTGTGAAACATGTATTGTTTCCACACCGCACAGATGTTCATATTATTGACTCTTATCGCAGTATTATATAGCATAGTAATACATTTCAGAGATTTTTTAGTATGTAAAATGAAGATTTACTGCGATAACAGCGTAAACTGCTATTTCAACTTCAATTAAGCTTAGTCTCCCTACCTGGAAGGGTCTAGGCACCTAACTTAAGAGATATTGTGAAATACTTGTACAAATAATACTTTCTTGTGAATAATATTAGTGGTGTTGACATATGAATATGTTACATTAAATGAAATTCCTCCGACAGATTGTCGCGGAACCCCTATTCAGGTTCAGCGGAACACAGTTTGAGAAACCCTGAGTATAGATAATGTGTAGAGATTATACAAGGCTTAATAATAGGTATTTGTAGGTAACGTATCAGTAGGTAACGAAATATCGTTTACCTACTGAAATTATTATCGTCCAGTCATCGCAAAATGGCGCAAATTGAAGCGTAATTGTGTTATGAATTATACACGGTGTCCGAAAACTCATACAAGCGGTAAACTACATCACATTTGGAGTCGATTTTGTGATATAACTTGATTTGATTGTAGCTTTCGTTTTAGAATAAATCGAATCGGAAGTTGGAATTTTTTAGATCATATTTGAGGAAAAATCGGTCGCTAGGGGGTGAATATCAGATATTTAATAAGTGTATTTTAAAAGCGTCGACGCGTAAACCTGGATACAGAAGTTTTGTTATATTTTTCCGAAAAAAATTAAAAGAAGATAGAAAAAATGAATTGCTAAGAAGGGTGATTATGTATTTTTTGCAGCAGCGTAACGCATTAAATCGGCCGTATACGACACATTTTGACAGTTTTCCTAAATGATGTGCTCCGTATTAGGCTAATTAGCTAAACACTGGATTTGTGTTAAGACACCTCAGCACTTAGTTACGCTAACGCCAGAGATGACGTCGCTATCTTAATGCAAAAGATAACACAATAGATACTCAATCTTCTGATCGTTTTTTAGGGTTCTTTGTATGGTGTAGATTCACAAATTTCTCGCTTGTAATACGAGTTTCCGGACACCGCGTAGGTAGTCAGTTCGGTTTTTAATTATATCTAAAAAAATATTTTATATATTTTGAATATCACGTAAATGTTATCAAGCAGATTTCTTTTCAATAATTTTTTTTTTCGACAAAGATTGATATTGAAAAGCAAACAATATGATGAATGTTTCCATCAATCGTGAATGTTTCTATCTATCATGAGTGTTTCTACCAAATCATGAATGTTTCCAACAATCATGAATGTTTCCAACAATCATGAATGTTTCCACCAATCATGAATGTTTCCACCAATCATGATTTTTTCTACATTTCATCAATGTTTCCACCGTCATGAATGTTTCAACTAATGACGTATGTTTCCACCAATCATGAATGCTTTCATCAATTATCAATGTTTTCACCAATCATGAATGCTTTCATCAATTATCAATGTTTTCACCAATCATGAATGTTTCCACCAAATATCAATATTTCTTCCAAATATCAATATTTCCACAAATATTGAATGTTTCCACCAAATATCAATGTTTTCACCAATCATGAATGTTTCCACCAAATATCAATATTTCTACCAAATATCAATATTTCCACAAATATTGAATGTTTCCACCAAATATCAATATTTCCACCAATCATGAATGTTTCCACCAATCATGATTTTTTTCTACAATTCATCAATGTTTCCACCAGTTATGAATGTTTCAACCAATCGCGTATGTTTCCACCCATCATGAATGTTTTCACCGATCATGATTTTTTCTAACGATCATCAATGTTTCCACAATCATTAATGTTTCCACCAATCATGAATGCTTCCATCAATTATCAATGTTTTCATTAAATCATTGTTGACCAATCATGAATTTTTCCACCAATCTTGAAAAACGTGAATCTAAGAATTTTTTATCTCGATAACCTCACAATTAAAATTCAACCAACGCCACTGCTATTTACCAACTTTTTGAAATATTTAATCGTATTCAATCTATTGAATCGAAGTAAAAATATAGTGATGCAGTTTTCCAAACTCCTGAAAGCCTTTGAAAAGAACCGAAGACTTAAACTAACTGATTTTCTGCAAGTCGATTCAATTCACTCGTGATAATAATTTTAAATTCAGACAGCGCCTCCCGGTGCATATTAAACAACAAATATGCAGCGGGTTGCCGCCGTGTAACTTTTCGGCTGTATTATTATTAAATATTCATCGTTTTGATTCAATGGAAAGGGCATTTGGATTTTGGTTAATGGAAACCTCGGCCGATCACGAATCACGTGCAAACTTGTACGAGAATAATATATTAAGTCGTATCCAACTCTGGAAAAAAATGCAATCATGTTTTCATGTAATTCCCTGACACATTGCAATTTATTACATCGTACGTTCGAGCGTAGTTGAAATTAAAAGACGATTATTATCTTTTTTGTACGTAACATTAAATTACGACGTACAAGGTTATGTGATTTTCCTATTTTTTACAGCTAGCTTAAATGAAGTAGTTAAAAACACAAACACTATAAAGTAATCAGAACTCACGGTAAATAAGATATAACGCGTGATAAGAGTAAATAAACACACAAAACAAGTTTTATAAATAATAAAAAAATCTAAATAACCTCAAAAGAGGTATGATATAAACACATTCCTAATCTAAACAATACTTCGTGGTGAAATTCCATTTTAATACGAATTTTTGATTTTAAAACCGTTTTTCTTTGATGACGAAATGAATTTATTTAATAATAATTCCAAATTTGAAATGTGTATTCCTTTTGTTTCAGATCTAAATCTGAATCACTAATAATTTTTAAAGATTACTAACGGTATTCGAAATATAACTAATATTTTTTTTGAACGGCAATGATTTTTTAAATTTTATTGTAAATTAAAAAGTAAATATACAGAATAATAATATGTTACATAAAATTCACTAACAATTTTAAATACCCAATTAGTAGAGAAATAATCTCGGGTCTAACTAGGTAGCGAGTCTACATACTAGTATATATTTGGAAATAATTAAGTTACAACGTAATGTTTATAAATCTTACTAATATTAAAAAACGCGAAAGTTTGTATGGATGTATGTGTGTTTGTTACTCTTTCACGCAAGAAGTACTGAATGGATTTTATTGAAACTTTATAATATTATAGCTCATACATCAGAATAACATAAATACTATAATTTATAAAGCTAGCTATTTTCTATTTTAATTTTTTATGGATGTATGTATGTTTGTTACTCTTTCACTCAAGAACTACTGAATGGATTTTAATGAAACTTTACAATAATATAGCTCGTACATCAGAACAATATATAGGGTATAATTTATAAAGCTAGCTATTTTCCATATATTACAAATAATAATTATTGTTTAATAGAAAATATCAAAATTTGAGAATGACATTTTGCAAAACAGTAATTGTTAATTCAAAATAATATTTTAGAAAATATTTAAATTAGTGAATTTATTTGAAGTACTCGCCTAATACCTTGAATCGAATCAAGAATTATAGATATTTTAAATAAATAGGTTAAGAATTTTGGTATAAACATAGAAAGGACTTAGGAAAAAAAATAGGCTACTCGAAGTACTAATCCTGCGCGGACGAAGTCGCGGGCATAGTAAAGAATATATCTGAAAATCATCAAAAGTTTTTCATCAAGTTTTTATCACTTTTATTATATTAGGTAAATTGTTAAATAGCTTAGGGCCAAGGTATTCGTAATGATGTTGTGCAGCTATGGTGTTGCATCTAGATACATGTATATTCCTGGTAAATATATAAATATGATCCTGAGGAAAATATTTTGTAAATTCCTTAAGCTTCTAAAATCCTATAAAAATAATTTCTCATGATTTCTCACGGGTCGGCGCTAGTATTGTAATATAATTAATTATATAGATACATACTATGCACAACAATGCCGGTGGATTTTTTTAAAAAGAAAAATTAAGTTTGTGTTAAGCCAATGAAAAAAAAGACGCGGTGGAATGAGCTTTCAGAGAGAGAGAGAGGACGAGAAAGAGAAAAAGAAAGAAGCGGAAAGTGAGCTCGCAGTTTAGAGTTTAGTTCTGTACACTTGTAGAAGAGGAGAGGATCTAAGGAAGATTTGCAGGAGACAGACGGCCCGAGGCTGCAGGATTTAAAACTAATTTTCTCGTCCAGTGAATTGGACGACTTTCATTTGATTTGGACAATTTTCACGGGGAAACCGGCCATTCGCATTTTGGCTGCTCGGAGGATAAACTCACTCGCGGAAAGGGAATTTAGCACGTGAACTAAGAAATACGAATATAAAGGATGAACTAATGCAAAACGTTGGAATTAGGGATGAAAGTGCTTTTTATACAATCTAAACATTAAAATTAATCTGATATTTCAAAATATCTGATCAACTAAAGTAAGTATGTAATGTATGCGTGCTGAGCCTATGCAGGTAACCGGATAAAATACACAGAAAATGATAAAATCCTGTTTTAACTCGACCGTTTAGAATCTCGTCTATCTGTAAATTTGTTTATGTTCTGTTTCCGGTTCAGTAAAGATGGCGGTTTTAATGTTTATTTGGACCTTCCTATTTGCGTTTTTTCAATATAACATAGTATTTACCTACCTGCCTGTGGAATATTTGAAAAAAAAAGAATTATCATTGAGGTAGTGACTTTTCTTTCGACAAATTGTATAATTCCTTGTTTGAAATAATATAAATATGTTCAATAATTGTTTTATATTTAAGTACGTAGGTATTTAAGCACCTACTTACAAATCTTATAATTTTAGAGGAAATTTTGGTTTCGTGTTAAATAAGAGAAAATTATCAGAAAAATGCTTTTTACTGTTCATAGAACTACTAGTTAGTTTTGTTAGATTATGTAGATCAGTTTGGTTTGGTCAGGTTTGATTAGGTTTAGGTTAGGTTAGGTTAGATGAGTTATTTTCAAAATAACTTTTTTGTTGTGGATAAGTAAAGATAAAAATCACTGGTAAGGCATGTTCAATCTAACACGAAAATATATCACAGTCAGATTAAAAACTATCTAACCCTTTAAAAGCATTTTTCCCTTTAGTTATTTTATAATCTTTGATTTTTCTTATAAAGCAGGCTGAAACCATTGTTTTTTTGTCAGGCAATTTGTCTACGTCTGTCTCTTGGACGTGTTGCGATCACAAATAGACATATGAGGGAACTAGTACCAACACCACCTCAACCTAGGCCAGGATGCTAAATCCAGTTGGCCTGCTATTTATATATATAGGTACTAGACTACAAGCAATTCTGCCTTATCTTACTTCCATATTAAAACAGTATAAATATTTGCTCTAAAAGAGAGATTAATAATTATACCAGAAATATAAATAGAATTTGATTGCCACATATGAAAAAATCAAAATCGTAGAACTTCCTAATGTACAGAGGACTCGCGATGTATGATGAAATGCCTGAAAGTCTGAATAATGAAGGAAGAATGAATTTATTTACAAAGAAATGTTATGCTTACTGTAAAAATATGTCAATTTATAAAATGAAATATTACTTTATATATATTACTTTATATTCTAATATATATAAACTATTATATTTATATAATATATAATATATATAAACTATTATATTTATATTCTAATAGTATAAACTAACTCAATAAATAACTAACCGTCAAGCCGTTTCCCAAGGTGGCCAGAGAGGTTATACCACACAACTCTGTCTTGGCACACACTACTTGCTTCATTATTACTCCATCTTTTCGTACCTACACACTCTTCTGTTATTCTGACTCTTCACATGGCCAGAATAAAACATTTGATTCACGTTATTGTGCCGTGTCTTTCTCGGTCTCCGTGTTTTCTACCATTCACTTTCACATTATTTTTTCACATTATTTTTGACTTTTCAGAAATTAGTGGTGCTTTCCTAAAGAAGATGATTCTACATCATTAATCTAAGACAATTTTAAATGAAAACATACTTTGTAATATACCACTTTTTATTTGAATTAATAAATAATGTCAGTTAACTGAGTTAATATGATGCTTGAGATAAGCAAAACCTGGTTAGCTGACATTAATTTCTTAATTCGAATAAAAAGTGGTGTATTACAAAGTATGTTTTCATTAAATATTAAATGTCAAACCCCAAGGTGTTTGCTTCCTTTAAAAAAATAAAACAATTTTATTTCGAACTTTTTTATAATCACGTTTTGCAAGGAAAATAATTACACGGAAAGGTGTATATTTGTATTTCCGAAATTTGTGTACCATTTTTTCGATGTTGAATAAAAAATAACAAAATCTTATTCACAAATATAAATTTTAAATGTAAACACAAATGACATTAATTATCTTAGGTAGGTACTTTCTTCCCTTATTTAAAATGACAGTCAATTTCGAATGTGGAGAAATATGAATGTGAAATATATTTTTTTAGTATCAACCAATTGATGTAAGTAGTTATATAATGTAGAATGGCCTAAAACCTGGCGGTTTTATATTAATAGGCGGAGCTTATATAAATTGAACCCTAACTTGATTCAGTGTCCTGGCCTGGGTTGAAGTGGTTTTGCTTGTACGTATTCGAAGAATCTAACATAGTCACCTGTCCTGTATAGATATGGACATGTTTGTGTATAAGGTTGGGCGTTAGAGCATTTTCAAATTTTGTGGTGTTAAAATGGTGTTTGTTTATAAGTTTTCGGCAATATAACACTAATCGTTAATGATCTAATTAATCATATTGAATTCGAAGAGAGCAAATTCAGTCTACTAAAACGAAAGGTATTTTCCTGTATAGACCAGTACAGACTAAATGCTAGCAGTAGACTTACCAGTATGTTTTATGCTGTGGTTTGAACATAGTGGTGATTTCACTCCGGAACGAGATTGAATAAAATGTGCTAAGTGAAAGTACATATTATTCTTTCCAGGGTTTCGCGAGAAATTTTATTGAACACTTCTCCTGCATTAAATTTTTATAAAATTTCTTCGGTCGGTGCTGATTTGTACGGTAATATACTCAAGGTGGCACATTTACACCGACCCCGGCAATATGCAAACCGGGACCATAAAAACATAAAATCTTATTCAGAATGATAAGTTGAATTTTTTTTATAAAAAGGCTTGTTAAAAATATATGGTAATAAATTATGACATTTGCGTAGGTGGGACTAGGTGCCAAAATAATGAATGAAAAATAATTATTATACGCAATAATTATTAGCCTGAAACACTAATCCATATTGAAAAAATCTCCAGAGAAAATATATATGTCGCCGACGGGACTCGAACCCGCACCCCTCTGATTGCCGGTCAGGAGCTCTAGAGCTAATTGTTACCCTTTGTGCTATGCATGAAAAAATCTTGTCTTAAACATTAGTTTATCAATTAAAAAATAAACAATGAAAATAGTTTTGTCAGTACGGAGACAATTTAAGGGATCATCCGCGTATGAAGATTATTTTTTTTGCTTTTCATGGGATTTTTTTTGGGGAACCGTATAAACAACTAAATTAACTTTTTATTATTTTTTATTAATATTTTGAGCATACTTTACAATTTTTTCAGCCTGAAATCGTCGCTCATTGTTGAAGTACATATCAACTTAGCCACTCATCTTCAAAAAAGTGTTTGATTGCGGGCGTTCTGCTTATCTGAAACAAAAAAATCAAATGGCATTTTAATCTGTGAAGTATGAAATAGTTGTTGAAAGGTAAAATTTTGACATCTTTTTGAACACCAAACAAAACACCAAAATTCACGAAAAAATGTTCAACAAAGTGCCAAAAAATTACCTTCCGATATTTATAATAATCCTATTGCAAAAGCTAGTTCATTTTGACATCTTTTTGAATACCAAACAAAACACCAAAATTCACGAAAAAATGTTCAACAAAGTGCCAAAAAATTACCTTCCGATATTTTTAATAATCCTATTTCAAAAGCTAGTTCATACTTCACAGATTAAAACGCTTGATTAGTAATAATTATTATATTCGGTAGTCTTTCCTTTGAAATACATAATTCATCTGAAATACATACTACCGCCACATACTGCGCAAGCACCCGGCTGTTCAGAGTGTTCAGTCTGGCCGAGGCCTTTGGCACCCCGAGCATAATATTATGTCCCAGCCACCTCATCTGGCATTAACGCAAAAAAAGTTTTCGCTTGAAACATTTATTCACGTCACTGGAATTACAACACGAAATAATAAAGCAATCAAATTTGCCCGAGGAGTTAGTTCTTCGCACAAACTTGTAGCGTCAAACTCAGGACGGAATCATTCCTAAAAGAGTTTTCGCTATTTACCCAACATCGTGAATTGATTTAATCCTTTGTGCCAACTGGCGGTGAATGGAATGGTTGTATTGTTTTTCAAGTACCCCGGGGATTTAATTTATGCCCTGAAATATCTGCTTTTATAGGTGTGGGTGTGGGTACCTAATGTACCTATCCTAATTCTACAAAGTAATTAAGCAATGTCTATATATTCATTGTGTTGCTCGCTTTATGTTTTTGATTAATGTTTGATTTTTAAGAATGGCGTATTCCTAAAGGCATAATAATAAACTAATTCATTGTATAATGGTGAAAGAATAACAATTTTCTGGGGGATATTGGCTAGGTTTTGCGAAACCGTTCGTTCAGTAAAGAATATCCACACGGAGAAAAATGTTATTCGAAAAAAACGATCATTTTATTCGTAAAAACAGTTAAAAACGGGACTGAAGTTCCTACGAACCAATTAAATGTGTTTCAATGTTTATTGGCGGGAACATGGAAAAATAATTTCTTGGTATACGTTATTTCGTACCCATACCAACAAATTATTCTTACATTTTCCCGCCAATAAACATTGAAACACTGTTAGTTTGTTCGTAAGAACTTCAGTCCCGTTTTGAACCGTTTTTACGAATAAAATGATCGTATTTTAGAATAACATTTTTCTCCGTGCAGATGCGAAAATACACCACAACGTCATGTAACATTCGGAATCGGGCCACTAACAATTACACTCCTCATGCAGATGGCGATAAGGTTGAAAATCCCTCTTCATCAGCCGCCTTTTTTGATTTATGCTAAAAAAACATCGCCAAAAGCGTGTTTATTATATTTTGTGAATTTAGGCACACATATTAAAATGTTTCTGATCGTTTTATAAATAACTTAATTTTCCACTTTGTACAATAAAAAACCATAACCGAAAAGTCATTCGTAGGAGGGAGTTTTTCACTTTAAAGCAATTTTTATGGGCCTTTTGTGTAATTTATTTTTATCTGGGCTTTTAAAAAGACATAAAAATACTCGATTGTTTTAAAGATGGAGGTGTGTTCCACTTGTAGTATTTAATTAAAGCATTTATAATTTTTCTAAGTGACCAATTTATTTCTTGAAAATCATGCTAAGCTAAAAGTAGTATAGTATATAAGGTAGAATGGCTTTAAACCTATTTATATAGGAGTAGCTATAGCTTATAGTTTATAGCTTATAGCTCCTCCTATATATTATTATATAGGGGGAGCCTTAAACCTAAATAAATACAAGAACTATTTTGTTGAAATTCGTTGAGAAATTAAAATTAAAATAAGTATACGTATACAACAGATGAACTACCCACTTTGGCTGGATAAGCAATGTATTATCTTTACAAGAATAATTTTTAGTCAGTTTTTATATACACGGTTGTTTATCAATTGAATAAAATTTTCACGTCGTTTTTTAGTAAGGCTTATTAGTGTTTAGTTAAGTGTTTGTATTGAATTATTAGATTTTGAGCAGAAACACACACATTTTGGTCAAATAGGATGCTAAGTGAACAAAAGCTCATCGATTTAAATAGCGTAAATTAACATTTTTCGATGTTTGTTGATGTGCATGAATTACTATCATATACCATGACAAACCACTTAGTCGGTAAGTACTAGGTACATCATAGTAATTATAAACAGTTATGTTCAATGGCACAAATCTCATTATTGCACGGAGAAAAGTCTTATTCTAAAATACCATCATTTTATTCGTAAAAACGGGACTGAAGTTCTTACAAACAAATTAACAGGGTTTCAATGTTTATTGGCGGGATCATGTAAGAATAATTTTTTGGTATACGTAATTTCGTACGTATACCAACAAATTATTCTTACATTTTCCCGCTAATAAACATTGAAATACTGTTAATTTGTTCGTAAGAACTTCAGTCCCGTTTTTAACCGTTTTACGAATAAAATGTTCGTATTTTAGAATAAAAAATTTCTCCGTGTGAGTAGCTTTTGTGTTACTTTTTAAATAAGCAATTTAATAAAAACGCCACCAATTCTTTTATAAACCAGGCAAAATAAAAAAAATAATCAAGGGACCAATTTTTTATGTCCATCGATAATGTACACTGTGGAGAGTTGAAAGTATTTTCCGAACAAAGAGGCCGAGAATTCTTTCATATCACTCACTCATTGTCATGTTTCATACCCCATTTAAATAAATAATATCTAAATAGACGCCCACGAAAAATCTATTTCGCTAATGGGGTGTTCCCACCTTCATGGAAAAATATTACGTGAATGATGAAAATTTTACCAATAAAATACCTAATAAGTTACAACTACTTATAAAAGGGGATGGATAAAAGGTAAGGCTGTCAAGTTTAGTCTAAAACCGTAAAATGATATTCCAGTAACTCTGATGGAATTTGATGTTTTCTACGGAATTATTTCATCCAAGGCTTCCAACAACATTTCCAAATTTAAGCCATTTACACAACTTATTGAACCTAAATTAATAAAACTATGTATTTTCCTACTATGTAAAATAATTTTTTTGTAGCTTAAATAGACCCAACTGATCGGAGCAGCGGGACTATGCCGTGTTGCCGAATCTGAGGAGTAGTGTGAGACTGCAGGATGTTGGTGAAAAGAATGTTAGTTATGCATGTTAGTGCGATCATCTACAGACAAGTGCCCACAAAAAAACTCAACACATAAGTACACTACAAGGTCCACAGAAAACTTATTAATACCAAAAGCAAACAAAACAATATTGAAAAAAGGACCATATTACTTAAATATTAAAGTATATAAAAACCTTCCTCAAAACATTAAATAAATAGATGATACACACAAATTCAAATCGTCACTAAACACTTTACTTGTTAACAAATGTCATTACACCTTAATACCTCACATATACGAAACACCGATTTTTGTATTTTTATTGGTATATTTGTATTTTTTTTATCTGTATAAACATTATAATAAAACATGTATGTGGTTAGCTGGAAGAAATGGGGTCTAACCATAAGCTACACCCTTTGTATTTTTTATTTGTACAATAAATATTTTTTGATTTGATGTGATTTGATATATACTACCAATGTGAGGAAATCTATATAAAATGAATGCATTTCTATTTGTCTTTGATAGGTTTTGAATCTGCTTACGGTCAATGAGCTTTCAGATGTTTCGCAGAGCTTGTTAAGTTAATAATTAATAGTTCGTCGAAGCATAAAATGAAGCTTTTCGACGAAGCTTTCCAGAGAGGATATTATTTCATACCAAACTGGCGAGCAAATTTTCCAACCGAGTTTCGCCGGTGGTTCTTCAGATGAAAGTAAACTTAATTGGTTATTCTCAAGTAATTGGGTCAGAGTTATTTTACAGCTAAATAGTTTACCACTAACGCTGTAAGTCGCTCGATACTGTTTATTATTTAATGAGTTCCAAGTTATTGTTCAGCGAGCGCCAAACCAAGCGAGATTTGATTACTTTATTTTGATTGCTCGTTTACGGGCGGAGAGATCATTTCAAGTAAGGTACTGATAAAATTATTACAAATTTCTGCAAAGGCAATGGGAGGAAAGTTTTTTTTTTAATGTATGATTCCTTAAGAGTTCGCAGAGCTCTTTCCGCGGTAAAGTTAGAATTTTTGGCTTTTGAGTCGTTTAATCGGTATCATTCTACGAAGTAAGAGAGGATCATCGAAATAAAAACTTTAAAAATTCTAGTGACCTAATACTAAATTTGAAAATCAAAAAATGTTTTTTTTTTATTTATTTTGCTAGTAATTTCGCACTTTACTTATTTTAAGTATTTGAAAAGGATTGTTTGAAATTGGGATATTTTGGTGCATTCTCACAATACGCTGAAGAGGAGTCAATAATGTAAATGTGACCATTTATGGTTCACACAACTCAAAATGGATACCTAATTAACTGCAAATTTGTAAATAAAAATGGGCGTAGTTTTGTCTCAAGAGGGCCACCCAAACGTCACCATTTTTAAACAATTTGTAAGAACTGAAAAGCAAGCGTTATAAATTGTATTAGTAATAAAAAATATACTAACTTTACTAATTCGGCTTCATGCATTTTGCAGAATTCAGCCATTTTGATCATTGTGGTTTCACGAAAATACGATTGCTGAGTTATCGGACGTTTGCAATTACTTTCCTGAAATAATAATTTATTTTAAATAAAACAATAACTTTGTATACACCACTTTTATTTTTTATACTTTATGCCGACCATTTTCTACAACCGTAGCTTCTTCATTAGTAGAGATTATACTGCCCGGAAGAAGCTACGGTTGTAGCGAAACCCGGTCGGCGTAAAGTATAAAAAATAAAAGTGGTGTTTAAAAAGTTATTGTTTTATTTTAAATTATAATGTCACATCACAAAGTAACTGCTTCACATGAACAAATAATTTATTTAGGCCTTAATGGGCCTTTACATGAAATTTTCATATTGGTTACAGTAATTAAGTATAAAAATGCAGTTGTAACAATTGTAAGAAAGCAACACATGTTTATATAACAAAATTTAGTGCAAATTAGCTAAATACTAAAACGTTGATTCAAAATAAAATAAGCATGAAATAATAAGTAGAAGAAAGTGTAACGTATAAGTTTGTTTATACATTAACAATTTTGATTACGTATGTGTTACAAACCAATAAAACAGAATATATGATAATGCAATTTACTCGTGAGATATATATAAAACATTATAGGAGAGATTTAAAAGTCTTAAAAAATATACATATTTTAATGTCAAAATAAAAGTCTTGCTGTGAGCCGTTATATAGAATTCAACAAAGATCCCTTCAACCTATAATATAACGACATCACTCTATTCCATCCGCTCGCAAATGCATTTTTTACAACATCCTAAACGAGAGTATTAAATTTCCGATGTTTTAAGGGTTATTCGAAAATGCTTTCAAAACTATAATGCATTTAGTTGAAGGAGGATATGTGCAGTGGAAGTGACAGGATGTTGTCTTCCCCCCACCCCGACTTCCAGTTCCGGCTGCGGCCTATAAACATATTTTTCGCTCTTGCGTCTGTACCGCCATTATTCATTTCCGCCCTGCTGCAAGCAAAGACTGATGGACATTTTACCAGGAGCGACGAGGCAAATTGAGTTCGCAGTTTCCTTATTAATGTTTATAAACAGAACCGATCACATTTTGCCAGAGCTTTCAGGCTATATTTATGAAGGAAATAGGTTGCACTTTGTTGCAGGAAGCCATATTCATACCTTGAAGGAGAACGATTTTTTATTAACAGCTAACTTTCTGCCCTTTAGAGCAAATTTTATTTAAAAAAAACATAAAAGAAAAGTTTTCGTGGATTGACGTTTAGTAAGAAATTATACCTCACTTTGAATCTGTAAAATTGTGGTAGGTACCAAATGCCCTCGTGAAACTCAGGCAAAAATTTAATTGGTAAGCAACTGATAAGTTCATTGTTTAGTGGTCCACATAATAGACGTTTTTTCTTTTGCCAAATAAATACTATACGTAGCGTAATATTCTGCGCATTGTAACATTTAAAATATTTTAGATAGCATTTAATATAGGTTATCAATTATAGGTAATTTATAACATTTAAGATAGGTTATTACAAAATATTTTTTAGTATAACGAATATTTATTAGTAGTAGGTAATTCAATATTATGACTAAAAACTTTGTTAGATTTAAATCACTTGTTAAAAGCTTCTATTTTTGAAAATCCAACTTGAAGGGAGGATTTGAACGCAGCAGGACAGGGATATTGTGGTGCAATGTAGCGACTGTCTCAATTAGGCGAAACCAATGAGCAATGCTTAACCAATGAGCAGAAAAATTAAGCCCGGAAGGGTAAATAAAGTTTTAAATAAAATAAATGGTTTGAGGCAGTGCGAAAATATTTATTTGCTAGGTTTGATGTGACATGACATAGTAGATCTTCGTCCCATTTCAATTTTGTTATCATGGTTAAACAAAATTTTGCATTGGAAATTTAAGGCTCGATTGGCAAAATATTTGGATAACGAATTTTTTATTTCATGGTTTTGCCCGAATTTACAACACTCCATAGACACCGGTGGAAATGTCGTCGCGAGCTGGAAAAAAATGCGCTGATCTGGAAAATTTAGGCAGAGTAGGAAGTGCAATTTTGGATGATCACCATGTGTTTTGTTAAGATAAGTGAACAGATTTTCCTAATATTCAGTAGTCACTCATTTAAGAACTGATAGATATTATTATTCTCAACTTTTTCGCGATCTTATAGTAACTATAACAATCATAATTAAGTAATGAGAAGGCATATACAACAAAAAATTCAGGTTAAATTCTGAATATGTTTCCGATGTTTGGTTAAAAAAATCCACCCCAATTAACTTGAATGCACAAAACAAAAACAAAAAATCTTTTGCTACCATTTCAAGCATCACACAATCACCAACGCCCAATGGTCGAACTGTAGGACCATATAATCTTCGTAATTCGGTAGGGTTGCCAACTGGAATTATTTGATTATCACTGCTTATTCTGCTCTGAACGGCAAACCTGGAAGGCACTAGTATTTATACGTAAAATTGGTTGGGAGACGTTTAATCCGTTATTATAACTTAAGTTTCGCCGTATTTGAAATGTAAAAATCAAACACCAATCTATGATACACTTTCTAGATTTAATAACTCAGGTACGGGGCATACGTCATTCATATGTTTACCTACGTTAAATTGTCGTGAAAACAGCTTATGTGCCCAAGCGGTTAAGTCCTATCGATAGCGGTGTGCCGAAAAATGTTAATATAATTTTGGTCTCCGGTGGAATTTTAGTTGTTTTTTTTAAAAAAACAAACATAAAAAAATAATCTTTCATTTGTCTTCACTAGCTGTATGTAGAATAAGCCGAGTGACCAGTGACAAAAAAAATTCCCGAGACCAAAATATAATCTACAGTTTTTACCTTAACATCACCTTTATTTTTTATAATAACTTCAAGAATCCCTGGTTAAAGTCAGCCAGGCGCCTCTCTTAACACCATGTATTTGTTCGAATATAGTTGAAGACATACCAAAATATCATATATGTAGCCAGTGTATGACCGAGGGGACAAACTCTAGGGGACGCCCACGCCGAGAGTACCTGGAGGACCTGCTGGTGGACATGCGCTGCTCATCATATGCAGACTTCAAAAGAGCCGCAGAAGACAGGGAAGAATGGATGAGAAAAATAGAGGAAATTGCTGCAAACTAATCCCAGGATTGAAACCAGAGAGAGAGAGCCAGTGATAACAAATAAATATTTCCGGATCCGTATTGTAAAACGTTTTTACAAATATACTTTCGCTTCCCAGCAATGCATTTCAGACATATTGTTGATGGAAATTTTTAAAGTCCTATGGACCATCTATGCACTTAAATTAATCCGGATGACAACCGCATCAACTGCCTGCCATTCGTTGAAGAAATCTTGTTGTCCAGAGATATTGAGAAATATTATAGTGTAGGTATTTACACATCAAAATCCTTAATAAATTAATTAACAAAAAAATAAACATGTATATATTTATTTTTTTCTTTTTTAACGTATCCTCCAAAAATATTCCATCAACATTGAACTACAATCAAAGGATTATTGTCACAACTCAATATTATGTACTTCTTTTACAGCATTATCAGCTCTTCTACTCAACTGCTAGAATCAAATCCATGTACCTACCACTTTTGTTTAATTATATATAATACCTACCTATAAATTGAAATGTAATAATATTATAATTAAATGAAACAATATATCTTAGTTACAACCACTGATTTATTTAGTTACACGCCGACCGGACGCAGACGTCATCCACATACCGTCTCCATAGTAAAACGTTGCTTAAAAGGGGGGATTTTGAATTAAAGAGAGTTGTTGTTGCTGTTCCTCATTTTATATCGGGAAAACAACGCGTAATTTCGAAAGTAGAATCAAAGAACACTTAAGGTGTCTTAATAATAATAATTTCTCCGATTTCGCTAACCATATAATTGAAAATAACCATAGTTTTGAAAAAAATACAGGGATAAATATTCTTCACATTAATAATAAAGGAAAACGCTTAAATAACTTAGAAGCTCTAGAAATAAAAAAATCCCTTAAAAATAATGAGTCGATTATCAATAAACAAAAAATATTAACCTATAGCCCAATATTAAATCTCTTCCCATTCGGTGTCCATTCTGTCCCCACTTACTCTTCATCAATTCCTAGCCACGCCCCCACCCCTACCACAACACCTACTGATAAATTGTACCCACCCACTATTTTGTAATTGTCATCATTGTATGTTTGCCCTGAAGAAGGAACGGTTGTTCCGAAACCGGTCGGCGTGTAACTAAATAAATCAGTGGTTGTAACTAAGATATATTGTTTCATTTAATTATAAAATGGATAACCACAAAGTGATAGCTAATTTCAAAAGTGTAATAATATTATTTTATTTCCCTACATCTATATTCTTATTTTTACTTATCCAACTTAGTAACTGATATGATACTCAATTCCACTATCAATGTATATTTGTTAACATCCTATATAAGTTCATGTATTTTCTTACCTCAAATATTTTTTTCTTTTTTCTTTTACCTTTGTAATGGCACTACTCCCCAATTCAACCACGAGAACTGTTTTCTTTATTGAATTGGGTAGATTCGTTAACAAACTATTTTATTGTAATTAGCTTTTAAGACCCATGATTTTCTTTTGTAAATATAATAATATGTACCTATGTGTTTAAAAAAATATATATATAAATACCTAATGGAATACAAAAAAAAACAATCGATCGCAATTTCATGTTGGATATTCGCAAATGGTATTTGTAACTATAGCACCAACTCATGGAATTTTTGGTTGGATACGCTTTTATCGGAAAATTGTTTGATACCATTGACTGGTAGAAAAACTTTTGGTAAGTACTGGTTAAACTTTTGATAAGTAACATATTTTTTATAGCATTACCGATTAGGTATCTACTAAATTTTTTAATCCATAACTACCAATATAATAATATCTCGTCGTCATCATGATTTCGTTATAAATTGTTGGAAATCCGTTTTTATAAATATTGGTTGACCCTACAGTAGCCACACAGATACGGGCGGGTCAATCAACAGTTCTGTACATTTTTTGAGACCTATGTGTCCACAGGTTTCACTTCCCCAGCCCGCCGCATTCACACGACGTGATCGCATTTATTCGAAATAAATGATTCATGCAGTACGTGTGCCGTGAATTCAATTTCGGTTTGATCGGACGTGATGCAGAATATTGTTATGGTGACATTTGGATATCATGGATTTTCGGGTTTATTCGACACTCCTTTTACGCAATTATGCATTCGAAATATGGAGTAATTTTTTCTGTTGGCGTATGAATTTTTGTATTTTGTGTGTGTGGAAAGAGCGACCTTATAACTGATATTCATATTTGGGGCCATGGGTTGCGTAATTTTGAATTTAGGTTATTTTTTAAAATTTGTAGATGTGAAACTGATATTTCGCGATGAAATTCGATAATGATCAAACACAAATTTTCAGCACCTACCTAATTATAAAATTATCTAGGTAAGTTATAAGAACATAACAAAAAATGAAACTGATATCAATATTTTACTAGAAAAATTTCAAAGCGTGGCGTCATTAGGTTTTCTTCTATCCCGATATTTTAGGTTAACGAAATCATTTGCCGGAGAATTTTTTCTGGATTGTGAATCATTAGAATATTGATTAGTTCCGTCCATTGAAGCCGATCTTAACTAGCAAAAGGGCAAGATAAAGCGTACGGGCTTTCCCATCAAAGTTCTAGTATTTATTAACTTTATTTTTCCTTTTTATGCTTACACACGGAGAAAAATGTTATTCTAAAATACGATCATTTAAAAACGGTTAAAAACGGGACTGAAGTTCTTACGAACAAATTAACAGGGTTTCAATGTTTATTAGCGGGAACATGTAAGAATAATTTGTTGGTTTACGTAATTTCATACGTATACCAACAATTTATTCTTACATTTTCCCGCCAATACACATTGAAACCCTGTTAATTTGTTCGTAAGAAATTCAGTTCCATTTTTAACCGTTTTTACGAATAAAATTTTAGAATCACATTTTTCGCCGTGCAAGACGTGCGAAAGGGAAGATATTTATGCATGGCTATTAGGACGATCGTCGATGACGTACACGTCTCTGCCTGGGACTAGTATAGCTACGAACTTCAAGCGACTTGTAACGCTCGTTTTCCATACAATGCAATACCAATATTTTCCTCGAGTCCATTGCATATGGTCTAAACCTCTCTCTCACTGTTTCTGATAGTTTGGTTAATGCAACTGGTGAATTGTAATCTGTCTTATAATAACATTACTAGTAGTTCCGTGAATAGTTAAGCAGTCCTTGCGCCCAAAAAAGGATTTTTGTAATTATTTTTATTTAATCATAACCCAAATACCCCCCCCCCCCCCGAAATGATTTTTAAGTCGGTACTTAAAAACTTAGCTAATAAATTATAAATCTTAAATATTGTTTGCAACATTTAAAAAAATTCCAATTATGAATTAAACAATTTCTCCAAAGAAATGTTACCTTCTCAATGACTATTCTTTTTTAAACTTTCTTCAGGCTTTTACGTACCATAATATTGATTATTCTGATTTGACAGCACTTAGTAGAAACCACATTCTGCGAACTCTGGCGGTATAAAAAGTTAGTATACAACACGGCCACCACCTTGATCCGGAACCAGAATGTATGTAACAAACAATTTTTTTTTAAATTAGATGAAATGCCAAATGGTGAAGTTAAAAGAGGACTTAGCTATGCTCAGTCAATAATAATCCACCGATAAGTTAATTAAATAAATCGTGTAATGCTCCGGAAAAATTGATGAATCGTTTATTTCATTAAACACACATATTAATGATACATATATCTACACTCCCTTTTTGATTATAAAATATATAAAATTGGTGTTAATATAAATAAATTTAAAATATACAAAAAAATATTTTCAGCTAATTATATTGCGTATAGGTATAAGTGAGCGCGTGAGTCTCTATGTTCCAGATGACTATCTAAGACAGCGTCATCATAGATTATTCTGCCTTCCTGCCTGTAGAACAAACCTGCAAATAGTTCTCCCGGTAGGAAGGAGTATATTGCTCCTGAACCAAATCTTCTCCGAGATTGATATATTTGACGTCGGTGAGGAGAGATTCAAAAGGGAAATTCTTTCTATTCTTGAAAGAGTCTCTCCACATTGACGAAATCAACACCACTGCCTGCAATTTTCTTTGAATTTGCTACATTCCTATAAATTTCTTTTACACATATTCATAAACTATTTTATGTAATGTATTTATGTGACATTATTTCTTGCATGTATTAAATTAAAACTTGTAATTGTGTGAGAAATCAATATTTTTTTTTTATTATTATTAAAAACAGAAAGAATGCGGGTTTCGGATTTCCGATTACTGGTTTGTACCGAGTTGTGGACAACTGAACCTGGCAAAACATTCTTGTTGGCGTGCCTGCGCCTGTAGGCCGCCTATGTGCCGACTCCGACAACTCTACGACTCTACACTATCACTAGACTTGTGTCTCTCTTCGTGTCTATTGCCTCTTTCCTCTCTTTGTATTATTTGGCATTTGAGTGAGCTTTTATTTTTTATGTGGCTAATATGTATCTATTGCCAGAGTAGGTTTTTTAAATTATATTTACCTACCTATTTGTATAGACGTTAACTAAGTCTTTATAAATATATTATACTAAAAAAAACATATGTAAAAATCATTATAAATAAATGGAAAATTCTAGCATATTACAAACCTATTTATTTGTAATCCTTCTTTCTGAAAATAGCAGCGTAACTTGAAATATCACCAGTGGGAATAAGCTAATACTTTTATTGTTTTTTTTTTCATTAACCCCATACAGGAGGCCCTGGAAAAAAAAATTCCCTCAGGGCCTATGTCATCTTTGAAGATGCTGTATGCAGGGTCTTTTTGAGGAGAGGAAGGAGAGAACGTAAATCTTGAAGAGACCCATGTTGTAGGAAGAAGGAAACACAGAGGCCGGCAAATCGTTCCACAGCCGAGCTGTTGAACACAAGAACGTGTCGTAGAAGCGACCCGTTCTTATGTGATAAATGTGAACCGTGTACATATGTTGGGCGCGCGTTTGGCGTGTTTCCCGATTATGCACCGGTGCCGAGGGGATCAATGACGCTAGTTCCTCGGAGCATTTTCCTTTGAAATACCGGTAAAAAAAGTATAGAATTCCTACCCGACGACTGTGCTCTAAAGGTTGCAATCCGTTTGTTAAGACGGGAGAATCGAGAAGTCGAGGGTTTTTTTAAGGTACATTGGGGCTCCTGACCAAAGATGACTGCCAAATTCAACCAGCAAATTAAATTAAATCAGCAAAATTATTAATAATTTAAAAGCTAAGAATGTGGATATTGATTTGCTTCGCGCGTGTGTCGTGCAGGGAAGCAAAGAGCTTGTTTACGGAAACGGGATCACTTTATAACGACTATTATTTTGTAGCTCACGGAGGCGAACATAATAATACAAATAACGAGAAGGTGCGTAAAGTGGGAGTAGTACATAGCATCCTACAAATACACTGATATTCTGAAATACCTACACAGCTACCCAGAAGCAGGGCCGGCTCTGAGCCAAACGGCGCCTGGCGCGAGTAAAATTTTGGCACCCCTTGTCAAAACCAGTAGGTGAGATGACTGTAATCAATAATATTTTGATAATTTGTGTGTTTGTGTGGCGCCGTTTTATGAAAAAAATAATAATTCTGGGGTGATGTGTTGTTTTTTGTTGTGTATCACCGCCTTTTAAATTTGGCGCTAGGAGCGTACTGCTCTAATTGCGCCCGCATAGAACCGGCCCTGCCCAGATGTACCTACATACAGGACCATATTTAGGTGCAGCTCAGTTAGGCAGCCTTGTGGCATTTCGCCCGACTACGCACATTACGGCAATAAGGCAGCACATCTGGACACTCTGAAGAATCACTTTCTGAACATCGTCAACTTTTTTGGGGAGTGATGTGATTGTGAAGGTAATATTATTAAAAAATTCAGGCCCTAAACCAAGAAATACCTAACTCGTTCCATGTAGGCAGAAGATATATGGAAATGGAAATATGTGACCTTGAATCAAGAAGAAATATGTGAATGACAAATATTTACTGCCTAGAAACCCAATCGCAGCCCTGTCTACACAGGTACCATGAAGGTATACAGGTACCCACCTAAAAGATATTCAAAATGGTATTACCCGGAGAGCGATAATACCAAAAGAGTTTTTCTCCCATTAACTTGTGAAAAGTTTCGTTATAAAGAAAAATATTTTAAATTGAAAGCCAGAACGTATTTAGCTTGTTAAGTAACCTTTAGCCGAGTTCTTCATGATATCGAATAAGTTTTCGTATCTTCTCCTGAAATCTCGTAAATTTCTTTCTTACCATGCGTCCCTTTGCCGGAAGGAAAGCGCGTTATTTAGTTTAACTGAATATTTAAAGGGGAGACGTGAGGTGACTGAGAACGATAAGGCTTTGATCCCAGGGGAATTTTTCGGGAAACCGTAATGGATTTTGTCGCAAACATCTTTAGAGACATTAGTTTTAACATTGATTTTGACCTTTGATAATAATTGTAAGTTCCGTTTCGTAACTTTCTCAGAAGATTATCAGTTTGCGTTACACACAGACATATAATAGTAGCTACCCATGGTAGACACTCTCAGTAACGCCCTGGTGAAAGAACACCATTCACCACCACCAGATAGAGTGTTAAACAGATCCAAATAGCTAGGTACTTAGCCACCTTTTTTTTCCTATCTTCCTCCCCTCTCCTTGACCTTCAGCCGCATAAAATACCCTAATTAAGAATACCTTAGTTCCGCTGGCTTCGAACAGGTGGGACTATTATGTTCACATTCACTAAAATGTGTAAATAAATAATTGTGTATGTGTATATCTACTTTATAGATTATGTGGGATCGCACTCACCTCCCAACATTCCGGAATATTCAAGAATTTTTTTTAGGTATATGAAATAGATACCGCTTACATTCCTCTTCAATACAAAATCAAAATAAGCTGAGGCGTAGTTAATCCGCCCTTATTTTGATTTGAATGACTGTCCGCAAGAGTTATGTCTAAATCAAATCAAATTACAGTCACATTTGAAACCGGTACTCAATTTACCCCGAATTCCGCCTGACCCCACGCGTCCCTTGTAATCTTGTTGAACCACCCCGTGCGCATAATCCCAGTAGACATTTGACACATATTACGGCAACAAGTGAGGGAAGGTCTTATATTGAATCACGTCGCAAAGTGCCAAGGGCTTTCTCTTCACTTGTCTCTATCTGCGGATCTACTCCTAACTGCCGTTTGGACTGAAACAATTCTCATGTCTGAGGATACCGTCAAATACCTTTACTACCTTTCGCCTTATGGGACCCGGGTGAAGGATTACACGGATACGAACAGAAACTATTCGTACCTTTGTTGACCTCTTCCTTGTGGATCTCAAAATACATTAAATAAAAGGATCACTTAAGATTTTCATTATTAAATTAATGATGGGAGGGAAATTATTCTCAATAGCAATTTAATGAACTTAATTTTTATATTTAGAAAATTGAAGGCATGTACGTACAATGTACATGTCATGACCCCGAAATAAACTCAATTTTTTGGTACCTACTTCTTGTAGATTTTATCAAACATTGAAATACGTCTTTCTCAATTATACATAGACAGTAAAAGCATTGGATTAGGAGTCAAATGGCCTAACGTAAAATTATAACTCCTTTTTTATTTTCAAATCAGTGTGGATACCCTTTTTTGAAATTATTTGATCAGTAAATAAGATGAATTAGTATGTTATAATCATAACTACAAACTACATGTTTGCAAAAATTAATTATGCCTCCCACAAAAAACAAATTAAGAACTTACTGATTTTGTAGAAATATAACGTAGTTGATGAGAAAGACAGAACGGAATGGGGTTCTGTGCGGAAAAAGGAACTCCAGTCCATTTTTATTTAGAAAAATAGTAATGGCCATTTAAATTCAATTCCAGTATAATTTTTAAGGTTAGTTTTTATAGTTAACACTATTTTTAATTTTTCACGTTTCAAATCTATGGCTTTTAGGGTGTGACATCACAGATCGTAGCGCGCTTTCTTTCTTGATGATAGAATAAATAGTCATGTACTCAGTAGCGAAACATTTTTTATTTCAAAATGTAATCTTTTTTAATTATTGAAGAACATATTGTAAAACATATATATTATTCTTACGTAAGTACATTTTGATTTGCTCACTAATCATAATATTAAATAGTTTTTTCTTAAATGTGTTGATTCAATTTTCTACACTGTGTACACCCTCACGGCTTATGCTGACTGCTATTGACAGCTCTGAACTATTCCACTAAATTTATTTCCATACACCTCGCAAACCAACGTCGAGGCAATATCTATAGTATTATTGCGACAACTCCAACACAGAATCGTGACCTTATACTCCCGTTCACGTATACAGAGTATGGGCAACGATTATTAAGTTATTGACATATTTATCTCATCAATCACTAAATATAATTACACCTTAGTAAAATTTATTTCGGCAAGCAGAACAACAAATCTAATTGAACTAACCGCCTAGCTATCCTTCGACTTATTTAATTTATTTATTGTGCTACTGGTACATATATACCTTTAAGACGTACACGACATACTGCACTGTTTCACACGTTTAATTGCAAAACAAATGCAGCAACTAATTCGACAATTAACCGTGCTCTTCATACATTCAATAATATTTGCCTAAATTCTAACATTGACATTTTCTCCGATTCACTGCCCAAATTTAAAAAGAGCATCATGTCAATGGTATAAACTATTTAATGCGCATACACTTCTCACACCTACCAACATACTCACACATACACTCACGCACATATACACTATACACATCTCCCGGTAATTACAAATAAGATATTCAAAGAAACATATCATAGGTACCCACCATAAAATATCATTTAATATATGTAAACTGTCTCATCACTGTAACCAATGTACTGTTTGTTTCTGTAATATAAAAAAAAAAAAAAATTAACCGAAGTTCCTTGTATCGCAATCGGTAAGCCCGGCAAGCGTGAGGTTCTGAATTCGTTTCTCAGTCGTATCCAATATCTTTTTCTATTCTGCTATATTCTGCTATATTCTTCTATAATTTTATTTCTATATTTTTTTCTAATAAAATTTGTTTGAATATTATTAATGATTAGTTTTTCTATCATCTTATTAAGGTTGAAAGGCTGATGATTTGGCCATGACGAGAATATGCCAACAGTAGATTTCGATGTAACAGTGTTGCAATGTCACGGGTCAGAGATATTAATCATACTGTCTTCGGCCTCTTACGTGATGGCCTTTTTTTCACAATGGGTGAGAAGCTTTTCATAGGTGTAGACGTATTTTATTTTATTTATTTATTTGAGACACAAACAGGATATTTATAGAACATTCATGTTGGTAATATAAAACAAAATTAAATACAAATATAAATTTCCCTAGACTAATGTGTCTGCAGTAATCATATTTTCATATACTCATAAGCAAACACAAAGAATGCATACAGTGGCGAACAACAAGTTCAAAAGTTTAGTTTGGTGACTTAGCAGGGGCGCACGATATAATGGTATTCTGCACAGCGTGAATTTTAAATTTTATATTAAAAATTGGGACTACTTATTGTAAACTCATTATAACTGGCAAATTACAAAATAATTATTTATTCGAAATTTATATTTCTTTTGTTCAATTTTTTTTCCAGCCTTCTGCTGGCTTCCTGTGTGGAGAGTTAATATAAAAAAGGTTAATCGTAAGCCGGGACAGTTTGAAAAAATAAAGATCCTAACTACTTCATCTATACTTATATTCCACTAAAATATAATTTCATGTTTAAAAGCGATTACTTAAGTAAATTTAAGTATCAAAAATGATTTCCAGTAATGTGAGATTCCTGGAATCTCTTAGAAAGTATTCCTGGAACCTGGAAATCCATTATCACCAGATTCCCCCAGGTGGGTTGTATGCCCCTTGCCACGGGACATCATTTATCATCCACATCCACAAACAAAAATAGAAACGAGAAGAGAGAGACGAGATGAGATCGCGGTGATGATGGAACGTTTTCCGACTATGATTTATATCACGTTTTAATGTCATATTGCGATCCGCCGACCCGCTTGTCACCGACCTGTCCTGGCCAAAATGGAAATGATTTTTTGTCATTCATCTAGATTGATTTAGTTCTTTGATAAAAATGACAAATGTAGGAATTTAATTTTTTTTTAGACACATTCTTATTAAATATTATATATACATATATTATTCGATCTTTGACGCTAAAATTTGTTTTGTTTATATATATTTTTTTAAGAAAGTAAAACACTGACTTAGAGTAAAACGTTACGCAAAACTGCAAAACCCGGCAATTTTTGAAAAACTCCTTCTACCATTATAATAAACATAAAAATTGTAACAATGCAGATTGGGAAAAACCAAATATTAACAAAAATATGGATGTGGACTTTACAGAAATAAACGGATTTCATCTTAAAAAAATAAAATAATAACAGAAATGCTAAATTCAGCCCTGGCCCCATAGCACAGTCGACCGATAAGGATTGATAGGATAACTTTCGGTAACGCCAGCGAATAATTAACGAATTAGTTCAAAATGATTTAGTGTTCTTAATATTTTCGACTTCAACTGTAGTTTGTACGTTAGCGATCTGCATTTGTCCTAGGGAACGATGAGAAGTTACCGAAAGTTATCCTATCAATCCTTATCGATCGACTGTGCTAGGGGCCTGATATCATAACTTGCAATATTATACAAGATGCTCCGCCTATTATTGGAAATCAATTTTGAGCATTATTGAATGAATAATATAAAACAGGAGTATTCCCTCAATCATGAAAAACAATGACAGTAATACCAATACCAACAATAAAAAAACACAAAAAGTGAAGTATTTATATATATGTACCCACACGAGACGGAAAGAAAACATTAGATTAAAAAGCCTGAACAAAAATTAAAAACACAGATTTGTTTAAAAGGTAGCCATAGTATAGCTCAGTTCATAGTAAAATTAAAAATATATATAGATTAAGTATATTTAAAAAAAACGTCCAGATTAAGTGAGTAATAAGAATTACACATAATTAAAGCGTAAATTAAAATGTTAAAATGTATATTCATATTAGACTGTATTGACTGGATGATTTTTAACAAGTTTAATAAAAAAAAAATACGCGAAAATATTGCTTACGCAATGGCGGAGGATGTACCTAGCAGAGGATTGAAGCCACAAGGCCTCGGTGGGAACCTGACGCATTTTTCCACTCATCTACTAAATGGTCGATTTTATTCTGGAGAGTGTAATTACAAAAACAATACAATTTATTAGCAAAAATGCCTATTTCAAAACGAAAAAAAAAACAATTCTCGAGTTTGAATTAGGAAGTAGCGTCATTACCACAGTTTTCACAAGGTAGGTAAAAAAATAAGAATTAAGATTTTAAGTACATAACTAAATAATAAAGTTAAATAGAATAGTAAAATAGTAAAAATACCTACGTTAGAATGTAGGTAAATATTGTGGAAATATATATATATATAATATATATAATTGTGATAAATTTACATAATAAATCCCCAAGTAAACGAGATTTGGTTCAGAGGCCCTAGCACGCTTGCTCTATATCGATCGGTAGGATAACTATCGGTAACTTCTCATCGTTCCCTAGGACAACTGCACATCGCTAACGTACAAACAACAGTTGATGTCGAATATGTTAAGGACACTTAGTCATTGTGAACTGTCACTTATACGTTGGCGATCTGTGGTCATGCCAGGGAACGATGAGAAGTTACCGATAGTTATCCTACCGATCGATATAGAGAAAGCGTGCTAGGGCCTCTGGAATAAGGTTCTAGAAATAAAATATCCGTAAATTTGTTCAGTTTTTAAATGGGTTATTTACCAATAAACCTTTTTTTATTTTCTGTGCTGAACTCTGTCAGTGTGTGAATGTGTCCATGAAGCCAGTCTCGGATAGGCACAAGAAGAAAAATACATAAAATTTATTTTATTATTCTTGATATGAAAAAAAAAACTACAATTCGCAGAATTTTGGTCTCGATATTTGCACTTATAATAAATATATTAATTTACTATTGTCATGTGATGACAGCCAACTTCCGATCGGATATGACACTAGAAAAAGAACCATTTCAAGTAGAAGTAAGTCATGAATAATTCTTTAATCTGTGAGTCAGTGTATAATCCAATGTATTCATTTCTTCGAGTCAGTAAGTTAGCGCACATTTTGAACTCTGAAAACTCATTTTAAACTCCGGAAAGTTTAAAAACTAAAAGAAGGTAAGTAGTATATTTTTTCTGCACGCGAGTTTGAAATTCTAACTTGTGATTTCTGTGACTGAATGTAAAACACGGTTTAATTTAATATATTATTTTCAGTTAATTGTAAGTCCTACACACAATGGCGTTTTTATAAAATATTGATTCTTTGACCTGAAAAAATTCAATTTTAAGATACACCTACTCATACATGGTAAAAGGTTCGTTATAACTTAAGGTTCGTAGAATAAGTGTGATTTTTTTACGAAGTATGGTTACACCAGTTCAGTAAATATTTAATTATATTAAAATTACGAAACTCGGATTAGCGCAGTATTGAATACAGGTAGGTATCACATGACAATAGAAACAACGGCTGTGTTAAGGTGAAACGTAAGCGGCAATTCTCATACAAGCTATTTGTATGCCCCATTCGAAATCTACAGATAATATTTTATTTATATTAGTACTGAAAAATAATACTAATAATGAGTTACTAGCTAACGCAAATTTTATTGTTATAATTTTATTATACACTTATAATAACCAAGTTATTACATTAACAAAAGTATTTAATTTTCATCTGATTTATGTAGGTCTTTGTGCACAGTAGACATATACGTATATTAAAAAGAGACATACTTTATGTGTAAGCAGTGCCGATGTACGTTTATCGAGCAAGTTTTAAGTACATTCCTATGATGTAAAGACGTTCATTAGTTTGTAGTAAAAAGGTTAAAATAATTGCACGGAATGATTTGTTATCTGAAGTGTTCGTTTTGCTTTTTAATGAATGTTCCAGTATTGTTCGACAATATTACGATAACAAGTGCGACTCTCATAATTTACAACTTTCTTGCAGCTGTGACTACAAAAAGACAAATGTCTAGGTACCTACTTTGGTGTACGAAATAATAATATTCATAGATCGAGTTAGGTAGGTAGGTACTCAGATATCAATTCTCTTGAACTTCAAAATGAGTGTTTTTTTGTTCATGCAAGAAATCGATAATAAAAAAAAAAAAAATTGAAATCGATAATAAAAATGACAAATTGACTTAATTATGAAATTTAACGCTTGGCCAACGCAAACTAAGCCAACTTTGACTCAATGTCACAAAATCTTAGCGCGAGGAACCTAAACGACTACTTTACTCAAAAAAAGACGAAGCACTTTAGAAAATGAATGTAACATCAGTAAAATGAATGCAAATTACAGCCAACTACGTTAAAAACAATGTTTTCATTATTTTAATGGTTGCATTCATCGTCCACGTGGAAAACCGGTTTATTAATCCATGTGTATTTTATTCTGTTCATTTTATAATACCCCGTCATAAACGCCGAGTCCACATTAATGTAAGCTACACTGCAAGCATTAATCTCTCAATTCATTCGCAGCATTTCTTCTTTTTTTATTTCACCTAACACAAAATTACGAACACAACAGAGCGGTGTTTCATTCCCGCAACAATTTCCTCTGAACTCTGAAGGCCATTAGTCACGTTAAAGTTTTTATCTTCAATTCACATTCAATTAAACGCGGGCCGTTCATTTGGCTTACTCCGTAATTAATATGTACACTGTGTACTGCGAACGGGGATAACTTATATTATATATTCAGTGGAATAACCATCGAAGCATAATTAGTCCACCATTATCCAGGGGCGACTGTTTAGGGGTTCCCTTAATTATTTGGTTTCTTCTCAACTCGAATCTTAATATGCAATGAAAACTAGATAACTGGGTCTGATAACTGAGAGCCATTTTCAACAACGTTATTAAAACAATAACAAGGCTAAGAAAATCTCATTTTAGCCGAAATCTAAACATAAATTTGTGACGATTTAGACAAAGATTGTGCTGACTTTAATAATATCAGTGAAATCTGTGTAGGTAGCTCTTTTTTCTGTGTTTAGAGCTGGGCTCAAAAAAAAAATTTTTTTTTCAAAAAAATTAATATCGTTTGAGCAAACCTGAATCATTTAATTTTTTATAAGAAAAACTCTCTTTTTAACTTTAGAAGGTTATTCCCATCAATGTAATATATCATTGAAGAAGAAGATAACAATAATAATCTAAATTAATATATGAAAATGAACAAGACACAGAGAAATAATGAAAGATAATGGTCGCAACTGGGACTCGAACCCAAATCTCTCGTCTTACCGGGACGTGCGCTCTACCAATTCAGCCATTGCGTCATTTTCATTGAAAATTTCAGAATTAACAATATTATCTTCGACTAACGTTTTTTTTCCCATATTATCGGCAGCTACCTTTTTCAATTGGAACCAAGTTTTTAAAGAACGTATTTATTACGTAGATATTTCTCAGATAAATATATCCGATATTATTTAAATGGAACACCTATTATAAAATGAAAAAAAAAACATTAGTCGAAGATAATATTTTTAATTCTGAAATTTAAAATATGACTTTGATAATTAGGGAAATTTTATAATAGGACGCTATGGCTGAATTGGTAGAGCGCATGTTCCGATAAGACGAGAGATCTGGTTTCGAGTCCCAGTTGCGACCATTATCATTTTTTAATTTTTCTGTGTCTTGTTCATTTTCATATTTTAATTTAGATTATTATTGTTATCTTCTTCGTCAATGACACAAAAAAAAACATTTGAGTAAAAGTGTAAATGCGGCCACGGGGCAATGTTTCATGTTTACTCAAACGTTTAAGTAGGCGTTTTATTATAAACACAATCACATCAGATTAAAAACAAAAATTTAACAAAGACTTAACTTTTATGGGCGTATTATTTTTTTAAAGAAAAGTAACAAGCTTTGAAAGCGTTGAAAATTGGACAAATATATTAAAATGGTGTTTTGGAAAAGGAGAGGAGTCAGTAAAAATGCGATATAAGTATGCCAAACGATTTTTCTGTTCGATCTTTCTACATGGAAAAGAAAGATACGTACACTGAACAAGCTACAGAAAAAAATGCTGTTGATATGCGATTCTAATTTATTAGTATTTAATATTATTTTTCAGATTTGAAGAAATCGGATCCCGCGTTCAGTTTATAAATATATTGACTCGTCTCATTTTTCCAAAACACCTATGTGTTTTTTATTTATTTTTTATTGTTATCAGTTTAATTTATATAACTGAACTAAAATTTTTTGTTTCTTTTATATATTTAATAATAATACTATTTAATTTATAAAAACAGTTTTTTAAAAACAAGTTCTGCTTTGTAATAATTATTTAGTTGACACATTACATTTTGATAATGCCTTTAGATGGCGAAACAGTTGTCACGAGTAATAATAATTATACAGCAGAACTTGTTTATAAATAAAACAATAAAATATTAATGAAAATATTAAAGAACAAAAAATCTAATCCACATTAGAGTATTACATGGAACTTAGTTAGAAGAAAAATTGAATATTAGGTAATAAGAGGGATCCTCGTATTACAGTGAATATATTAATACTGTTTTGCGAACAATACATAAGAAGCATATTATATTTGAATTGCAAGGAGAGAGGATAAGTTAATTGATCTTGGCATTTTTAATAAAATATGGATGGTTTGAAATCAGATCCCACTCAAGTTTTTTGAAATAGTTAAGTACACACGATTGATTGAAGTTAATGGTGTGTATAGTGTATATGGAGAGGTTGTCATCATTATTCTCAGAGTTTATAGGATTGCGGCAAGGATTGGAATACAAATACGGATCTATAATTGTCACTAAAGTGGTAGCAGATGGGTTGTCTGTCATTGCAGGAAATATCGTCAAGATACACTTTTTTAGGGATTATGGCATAACTGCATTGATATTAAAGTTAAATATTAAAGTTAAAAGAAAAGTTAAGAATTTTTTTTTGTGAAAAATAGGTTATGTTAGGTTAGGGTTCAGTCTATTTTGAAATTATTTTTTTCATAGCTTTTAACGACTTTTTAAAGAGGTGTTGAGGTGAGTTGATTCTTAGTTGACATGGAACCTTAATTTTGACATCAATGTACTCTAATAAGTTTCATTCCCACACACGTAACAAGAATTGTACATACAATTGGTGCGAGAAGTGCCTACATATGTATTATAATAAATGAAGCGAGGAGTCTGTTGTTGCATGTATTGGGTAGGCGATAATTATTAATCATACCTACCAGATGAGGGCTGTCTAATAATTATATAATACCTAATTTATACAATATTGCATATTTTTCTCCGCTGCGACAATTCAGGTAGTTTAAATAATTGCATCAAATCGCTATTATTTAGATATGTCAATTGGAAAATATAATTTATAATTTATGTGTCTTAAAAATTTACTTTGTATTCGTTCAATTTTATGTGGTCGTATATTGTATGATGGTGACCATAAAGAGGAATTATTTTCAAGAATGTTTCTGACCAGAATACTAACAATAATAATAATTAGGATGCGTTGTTTCAAAATATTTGAACAATTGGAAAATGTAATTTATAATTTGTTTTTTAAAAATTTACTTTGTGTTCTTTCCATTTTATATGGTAGTATGTTGTATGATGGTGACCATAAAGAGGAATTATTTTCAAGAATTTTTCTGACCAGAATACTAACAATAATACTGTTAGAATGCGCTGTTTCAAAGAAATTTAACAATTCTTCAAATATTTGAAGTGAATTTTCACATTATGGGTAAGTTTTATTCAAGTTCTGTGATTATTTCAACCCAGAAAATTAACTTTAAAAATTTGATGAGTTGTTCTAATTTAAAAATATATATAGTTCTTAATTCTCGTTCGCAAGTATTCCATCATTCGATAGTCAATCTCTGAGGAGAGGACGCATGAAGACTAAGAAAAAATTGAATCGAAATATTTGTTTTATTAAAAATTACTTTTCTCCCATACGATTACAACTATAAACCAAAGACGCTTTCTTTCAGACATAACATAACAGGTGTTCAGCCAGATGAAGGTGAGTAAACTATCTCCCCTGCAGAGTAAAGTGAAAGTCTGAGAATCGGATAGAAGCAATTGATACCGGTATCGCCTTACCCCTAGCTAGCTGGAAGTGAGGATGTGCGAAGAATAAGGATGTCGGGGAATCCTGTAACGCAGCAGAAAGTGCAAGGGAATAGGACAAAGCCTCGATTCGGTGAACACACCCCAGCTTATTGGAAACAATTACATTTACCTGCACTTTGGATGCTCTCAGACTCCTAGACATTTTACAAAAAAGGTGCCAAGTGAAATAGTGGAAAATGCTCTTTTAGATTTTTTGATACTGGCGTGTTACCTATTGATTTTTTTCAGGAGAAAAAATGTATATTTAGAAGTACAATTGATCTTTTTTGGGGAAAGATTAATTGTACTTCTAAATATCTACGAACATAACTTGTTCGTAGCATCCTGGAATATAGCTCCATTATTTGGGCCCCTTCTGAACAAAACCATATCCTAGAAATAGAAAAAGTACAAAAATGTTATATATGGTGTATATGAGGGAATATACGTACTATCCATTCCTGTATCCATCCTTGTTCTTAACAGGGATGCTCGATTTCAACAGCTTAGAAGCCCGCAGAAAAATATTTTTTGGTAAACACTTTTTTAAGCTAATCACACTCAATCCGCCTATGTTAAAAGAGGTTAATTTTTATGTCAACTAACAACTATACTCGTGGGAGATCCCATGCACTTTTTTATGCTCCGAAAGTGAGGACTTCTGCCTATCAGAACGCGCTAATAAACAGAGCGACTCAACTGCTTATCGATTCTGCAATGACCATCGACATTTTCAATGTCACTTACAGACAGTTCAGCAACTATCTTTTAGCACATGTCACAAAATAGTAAAATATGCCCTTGTGTACTTTGTAATTTATAATCTTCTCCATGATATATTGGTGTATAACCGTGTTATGGAGAACGTGAGAAAATAAATAATTAATAATATATAATTATTTGTAAAAAATAAACAGCTTTTTACATAATGTACAGTGATACATAATTATACAAGTGAACTGAAGTCAAGCCACAGAAGTTTCATATGCTAAAGTTAATTGGAAATGAAGTTTTAATTATTTCAACTTCATTTCAAAAATCTTACCTGTTAAGGCAATACTATGGCACAAAATTATGATTCAGCACATATTTACCCCGCAGCATAAAGAAAAATTAGAACATAAATATAGCACTACATTCGCGCGCAACGACGGGTTAATAGTTCCGAAATTTAATAATAAGTACGGACAGAGAACGTTTGAATACAACATACCGAAGGTATTTAATTTATTACCTGACACTATAAAGCAATGTAATTCTATGAATAAGGTTAAATATATGGTGAAAAATTTTCTGTGCGAAAAAAAGTATTTATATCAATATGTATGAAAAAATGTTGAATCTGTAGATATAAGACGTAAATTATTATTTTTAAAATGTACACGTAGTAAAATATAAGCACCAGCTGTTGACAAGCCAATTAAATTGGTTTAGCAGGACTTGTTTGTTGATACTATGTATTAAATTATTCTTTCAATAAAAAAATAATTGAGAATGAAGTTTTAATATATTTACCTACATTGAATAATTAAGTTTTAATAAGTTATTGTTTAATTTATTTTTATTTAAGTTTATTTAGGAAACATACAGTTTTATAATAAATCATTGAACATAAAATAGTGAACATAATATAAACCAGTGTTCCATTATTTATAATATTTTGTTATGATTACTGATTAGTAATCATATCAATATTAGTGAAGTAAGTAAAGTTAAGATAAAATAACCACTGAAAAAAAAGTATAAAGGACGATAAATCTTAACTTTATAAGAGATTTCTTTAAGACATACTTTTTAATGAATCAAACATAGGTAGCTAACATAATTTGCGACGTCAGTGATAGAACCCCTGGAGAGTCCTGTAATCAGGACTGCGAGAAACTACTACATTTGTATGTGGCAGGCCCGATTAATTGATAATGCCTTCAATGGGCGAAACGACTTTCAAGGAAAAATGTCAAGCAGAAGTGTTCTTTGCAAGTGTTGCGTTTAAGATAAAGAAAAATATGTATCCAAAAACTTAATATCCAAAAAATAATAATATCCAAATATATCTTAATATATTTCCAAAAATCGTAATGTAAAAAAAATATATCTATACCTACTACCTAATTTAAGATGGATGTCAAATTGAGTCGGGCCTCAAGTAAAAATGAGTGACATTTTATTATGATAGAATAAAAGACGTTAAAATGATTATATTTTAAGGGTTGATTTTCGGCCTTCTCGACCCAATTGACAAATTCAAGTAAAAAGCCTCCGAACTTTTGCCTTTGGAGATTTATAGCTAGTTTTAATCTTTCACATCCAATTCCGTTTAAAGGATTTATGCTGAAAGCTGTCGGTGTTATTTTCAATTCAATTTTCAGGAACCGTGAAACTTCGAGCAAAGAGGTTGTACCTATGTGTACCTATTATTTTTAGACCTTTTGAGGTAAGCTTTTTAAACATCAGTAACGCGATATTATTTAAGGATCTTCGGAGAGTGTTCAATTTCACATATATTTATTTTTCTGTATGTTCTTTTGTTCTGTTCGCCAGATAAACGAATATCTATTCCAAAGCTCAAAAACCTTATGTTCGAAATTATCTTGACGAGTTGTAATATGAAAAAGTCAAAGTGAATAAATAAAGAAAAATAAAAATAATTCTTTCAAGTTACCAGATCTCTCTTGGAGAGATTTTGTGGTTTTAAACACCAGAAAAAAAGATTTTATACTTTACAGATAAGATTTTGGGAAAAAGATTCCACTCACTTTTAGTATACAAAATAAAATAAATGCTCGAAATTCTCCCAAGAATTTGTCCCATTCTCCTCTTTTTTCAAAACCTTTTATAAATGTACAAAATAAATTAGGATACCGGCTTGTATTTAATAACCAGAATCTAAAATCACGAGAGAGAAATCAAAGCTGTAAATAAAAATGAAAATAAATTTCGAAAAATAAATTCACTTATCAGATTAAATAATACTGTTATTTTTCGTCTACTTTATAAGTCGGCCTATTAAGAAAACTTCGTATAAAAGTATTTTCTCTGACCGGTCCCATAAAATACAGAGACCCAATGCTGCACTGATGGCTTAGAAAGTGAGTCATAAATAAGGAAAAAACTAATATCGGACCAAATCCCTAGGGCTCATGTCCATTTACCAATTTATGAAACAATACGTTAGCAGTAAACGTACCATGAAAAGATACCCTAACTTTTTGGAAAATGGCAAAAATTAATAGAAATTTTACAAAAATCGTTTAATTTTTTTGGAGAGTCCATAGTCTATAATACAGCATGGGGTTATCCATTGCGAAGGGTTTCTTCTGAGTCGTGAACCATCTGAGCTTTTTTTTTTATAATGAGTTGAACTATTTCAGACTTTTATTTTATATTATAATATGTTTTCTGAATACCAGATACAATATGATGAATTCTAGTGTCTGGGGGATAAGAATACAACTGCAAGGTCTCACAACTGTTTGAAGATTCGTCAAAAATAAGATTTATAAATCTAAAATACCCCCAACTAGCAGGATAATGTATCAAGGATGGAGAGCAGTCCACCAATAATAAGTAATTTCTAAAGAAAGCCTGCAGGAGGAAGGAGTGTGAGGAGGCCTTAACTTAAGTGTATGGATGGTGTGGAATAAAACGTCGCACAAAGCGTCATGTTTAAGAAAATATACGGAACTGGATGGATACAGCAAGGGGCCGGCAAAAGTGAAGGCTCTTTTTTAGATACGGCCGGGACTCTCCATGGATTGTAACTGTAGGGATCGTCTCGGAAAATACCTCACAATTAATATGTAGTGCGCGTAGTATTAATTGACATTGCCTAAAAGTTGTTGAAATTCCTTGAACAATAATTTAAGGACTCATGCGACTACCGGTGTGTCTAATTATAAAAGATTGCTTTGCTTCATGAACGACTAGCAAAAAATGTTTTTTTTTAAAGAAGTAACATTTGATATCAATTTGCCTGTAAACCAGTTCTGTCTCGAGCAAGCCAGTCCCATACAATAATCGTTAATACGAATGACAGGCCACGAGTTCGCCTTTACGGCCGATTACCTGCCCCCACCATTCCACCCACCACCCCTTACAGCATTACCACCCTCACTGCCACCGTCCCCCGGCTGGCCAATCCATGCTTGACCCATGAACACAACTCAATCAACCAAAGTGTTTCGACTTTTCCTGTTTTGGGACCTCAATCTTTATTCGAAAGACATAAGGGTATCAAAGAAATACAAGTAATATAGGACAGAAGTAAGTTTAAAAAATCACGCGGACTCAATCGGAGGGTTCCCGTTCTTCATTTGGGGTTTTTGTAATAATTGGAGCGTAGCGTTGGCTAAAATCTTTCAGGATTCCAGCGCTAGATTTTAGTAATTTGATTTGAAAGAATTCTGATTTCAAAAAGGTCACACGTGTGGATTTTTTATGAAATATAGTCTTATATTTGCGTAGTTTTTAATACAGTTTCTTTATTACACCCAGTTCAAAATTATTTGATCGTTTGATTACGTAGATTGAAGAATGACGTTTACGTTTTATGTTATTGGTGTTTACAGTCTTATTGACAATTTGGGAGACGGGTATGTGTACCAAAGCCCTGGAAGCCATTCATTATGTAACCAATACCCCTTGCCAAGTGGTTCGCTATGTTTGGTGAATTAGCAATGGTGCCCAGGTTTATGGGGTGAGGTTAGACCGTGTCTTGGCGGCGGATGAGTTTGCCCGTCAACTGCGTGCGGCTCTGATCGGGAGACTGTTTTAGAGAGACCTTTTGACTGCTCCAGCAGGACTCTCTCAAAACATCGCTTTGCATCGTAATGGGGGGGGGGGGGGTGGATTCATACGTCCGTCACTTTTGGGCACACCGACCGGATACACTGACCCCAGAATTCCTACCCACCCCTCAAAACCTTTTCCTTCACAGAATTTCCTCTTCTTCCTTTCCTAAAAATCCCCTTAACGCAGCTTCCTCAAAGATGACATAGGCCCTGAAAGGAATTATTTTCCTCAGGGTCTCCTGTGTGGAGATAATATAAAAAAATATTATTTTCCATTTTAATCTATGCCACTAAAAGTAGCAACTCAGCATGACTTGGAAAAAGCAACGATACGATGACGTAACACAGCAAATATTAACACGTTGCTCTACATTATTTGTGATAAAGCTGTTTTCTCAGAAAGATGACAATTATGCAGGCTAGACGAACTCATTCGAAAAGCCTCACTACAAACAAGTGAATAAAATACCCACAAACGAGTCATAAAGCACCCATAATACAACATGTATGTATTCTAAATATGTGTATTTGTGTGAAGTCTTATCCTCTACGCCTACCCATGTATATTTATTGGACTGAATAGCTCAAAAGAGTTGACTCGCCCTGATTTCATTTCTATGGAAATATTTTTGTTATAAAAGCCATTCCGTTCTATTTAACTTATGAAAAACTGTTACAGTTAATAAACTATCATAAAGACAGATCTTACGCTCAAATTCATGTTGCCCTTTACACATCAAACGTTGATCCTAGGGCCGGTTTAGAGTTGGGCCGGGAAGGCGTGGGCCGAGTCCGTTGGAGTGCGGCCTTACCCGGCCCCGGTACTACCCGCCCCGCCAAGCTTTTGAGGCCCGTCTCACTTAACCTAATAAATCTGGCGACTATCCCCTTTATGTTCCTTGTAATCTAGATTTTCTTTTGCTTTTTTTCACATCAATCAGTTTTCCGGGCGAATGGGTTTCCGCCGGGCACTCGGAATTCCGAGTACAGTTCCTAGGCAGTAGGAAGTTATTTAAGACGATCGCGATAATTTGTCATTTTATTTTGGTAAATTGAGACTTTAATAAAGAGGAAATCCCACTCTTTTCGATAATGATGGTACTTTAACAAAAGTTAAGTTCAGTGGAAATAAATATTCTCGGTTACGTTCGAATTAATGACGGTAAAAATGTTTTGTTTGTTTGACGACAAATTGATCAACAATCTATTATTAACATATTGGACATTCTATAATATATGATACCATACAAGGTTGAGTTTGAAGACAAATTGAAGCATTGAATGAGGTTAAAATAAAGGAACATTTTTATGTTTCAGGTGCATGGACCGAGGAAAGTGTCGCGATAATTTATGAATATATTATTACTTTTTTTGTTTGACGACAAATTGATCAACAATCTATTATTAACATATTGGACATTCTATAATATATGATACCATACAAGGTTGAGTTTGAAGACAAATCGAAGCATTGAATGAGGTTAAAATAAAGGAACATTTTTATGTTTCAGGTGCACAATATATTATTACTTCTTGCAGAAATGTAAGTGAAACCCCAGTAATACACGACTTGAGTCAGTAATAAGTAATAACACAATAGTACACATGATAATAAATATTAGGTATGTATGAATGTGAATGACGTAAGGGTGTATGAAAGACAAATAAAATCCCGTGTATGAAAATGGCGTGATAGTTGCATAGTTTTCTGAGGAAAACAATTTCCCTCGGAGCCTATGTCTCTTTGGGGATGCTGAGTCCCAATTTGAAAATATTAATCAGATTGAGGAATCAGGTTGAAGTGACATCGAGCTGGATGCCTGGTATTTATTTCTGAAGAGATATGATTGACCACTGAGGAGATACACCAATAGAAATATCTTGTGGTAGTTTGTAGTCCGTGAAAAAAAATAATTAAACCAGATTAAAAAAATACTGTAATAACTGTATTATTATTTAAAAAAAATATATTTTTAGTACTGTCACAAAGTTTGTGAACGATCTGCAGTAGTTGTGGGACTTACATATATATAGAGATATACACAACTTCAACGCTTACTCCACTAGACTTTGATTTTATTGTTCAGTTTATAAGTTTATTGAGAACCTTTGAGCCTGTCTCTGTTTGCCGAGCTGGGTGATAAGAATTTATACTTGTCATGCTTTATGTTTTATGGATGAAAAATATTTGCATAACCAAATGTATCTTTTTTACTATTATCATCGCTTTTATTAATACGATGATAAAGTTATATCTCGCGTGCATAAATTTTTCCACATTCATTTGAATGAAAGGAAAGTTTTCTAAGTTAACAGAAAATCTTTATACATAAAAATCTCGTGTCAAAATGTTCGTCCTAGGTAAACTCCGAAACTACTTAACCGATTTTGATGAAATTTGGCTTACTGTGTGTAATTTGGTCCAACTTAAAAGATATTATAGTTTTTGTCTTGATTATTTACCTCGCGACAATTATTTGTAAGTTTCATAAGTTTCTAACAGATTGCAGTGTGAGTTAATTTATTGACACTACACTTGGATATCTAGGTTAGATAACCATCACGTAGGTGGCGTTGTGTTTCGTTATTCACAGCAACGCGTGGCCGGGACAGTAGTTTGATATAAATTAATAGCATAGTGTAAAAATGGTAACATATACCTATATAAATACCGTTTTAAAATCTGTGATCGACCATAGATATAAATAATGAACTACATCCACGATACATACTTATCTGCATGGAAGATATCCACAGTGGAACCTCTCTGTAAAATCTCTCTGCACTGGTGAAAGACCACCATTCAAAATAGACAAGTTGCTTGAAATGGCTTAAGCCGTGTTCGGTGACCAGATCTGAATTGCTGGGTACTTCCACACATTCCTCTTTACCGTTTCCTTTATCTACTCACTACTTTTAAGCCTTACAACACAACCGAATTGGGACACCATTTTTTAAAATTATTATTTTTTCTTTTGAAACCTCACAAGTGCGTACCAATCTGTGAAGATGTAAAGATAGGGGAATTATGCCGCTACCCGGTTGGGCAGCGTTGTGAGGTGGGTTAAAACAGGGGCTATAGGAAGGGATTGATTAATGCGGGTCTTGAAGAGGCCGTAGCTGGTTCCACATTTTCAGAAGAAACGACCCGTTCTTATGAAGCCAATGCTTGTGCTCCGGATCAATGCTGTTAGCTTCTTAGAGCAGGCTCCATTAAAATACCAGTAGAACAGACCGTATATTAGACATGGCAATGGGTTTGTTACCAACGGATTATCAATCAGACGAACCGCCCCTTATTGACAAAACCAAGTAGGTATTTCAAGTCTTTTGCGGCGGAGGCGGCTCCCAAATTATTAGGCATACTTGATATTTGTGCAAGGTTAGCTGATGGTCACTATTGACGAATCTGCTAAGACGCCTAGGTTCTTGGAAGCCAGATTTACACGGGCTTCTATGGAACACCGACACATGAACCGGTCTGCCGGCCATAGTCCTATTGGCTCCAGACAGTTGGAAGCAGTTGAGACTGTTGTACAGTATTCGCTTAAAAAATATCTTACGTTTACTGATATTCGATACATCAGATCCTGAAATTACAATATTATCTGAATAATTTACATCCATCTACAAACTTCTTTGGTAGGAATCTATTTTACATAGAGCCTCCATGTCTCTATGTATTACCAAAAATAAGTTCAGAAGGAGTATTTTAAACCGAGCCAATTCCCGTTTTCACAATTTGGCAAAATACGGAAAGGATATTCGGGCTTATTGAAATTCTCGTTCACGCCATTCATTTCATTGAAACGATTTATCTGGGAGTTAACACTAAAGGACGGCCTTGGAACCCGGGCCTTGAATAAAGCGCAAGTTTTATATAAAAACATTATTTCTCAGTTTTTTACATATTATTTATTTGTTTTATTTTATTAATTTATTTTTATTTTTGCAGAAACAAACCACACATAATTACATAGAAGAAAATAGTTACAAAGTTATAGAAGTTAATACAATAATTGGTACCAATGACATTTCGCTGTTATATATATCCCGCTACATTTTGTTACGTCCACCCTCTAAAAACTCCGTACCATTGTAGCGACCACCGACTTACAGCGTCCGATATGCGGACGCTGCAATATTTTATTATGTATATATGTTTTTGTGTGATATATTATACATTTACCTAAATTAAGTTAGTTAGTATATTATGGAGGTGTGTCTGAGTGTTTGTGTGTGTATATGTGTGCGTGTGTGTGTGTGTGTGTGTGTGTGTGTGTGTGTGTGTGTGTGTGTGTGTGTGTGTGTGTGTGTGTGTGTGTGTGTGTGTGTGTGTGTGTGTGTGTGTGTGTGTGTGTGTGTGTGTGTGTGTGTGTGTGTGTGTGTGTGTGTGTGTGTGTGTGTGTGTGTGTGTGTGTGTGTGTGTGTGTGTGTGTGTGTGTTATGTGTGTGTGCAAGAAAAGTTTTTCTTAAATAGAGGGAGGGAATCAAAAAATATATCGGTATTTGTGCTTGTTTGAATTCAGCTGAATGTTTAAAGGATGTGGGAAATGGGAGAGTTGGCCGCTGCGTTTGTTTTATTCCTAGTTGTTGTGTAAAAAGGGTTGGTTTGGCGAGTTCTTTTAAATGGGATGTTAAAATTTAGTTGGGATAGAAGTTCTGGGCAGTCTATTTCGTTATGTATTCTTTTATGGAGAAATGTCATGTCAGCTACCATTCGCCTGGATTTCAGGGATTGGAGTGTGCAGATATAATTATTGTTGTATTTATAACCTTGATATTTATTATTATAATAAAAAGTCGTTGGAAATTGTACGAAAAATAAAAGAAAATTATAAAGCGTGATAGGAATGTAGGAAATATGATTAATCCATAATTTTTAACACGGGCAAGTACTAATGACTGACCGCGCAGACCACCCTGCGCAGAGTCACATACTTATATAATTTGTTTGAAAACCAGCCCGTTATCATCGTGGTAGATAAATCATAGTTCCCTTCAATACTAAACTAGTGTTCCAAAAAAACCATATCTTTTACCTACGCGTAATATAGTGAATAATAAACCTACATTCTTAAAATATTAACTATTCATTTACATCATTTGAATAAATTTGTTCGTATATTTCAATGCTCTTTTACAGATTGATCGAAAATTGTGATGGAAGTTTTTGCTTACAAATGGGCAATTGGAAAAATTAATTCTTCTAGTCAATGTTAAATGTAAACATAGCTGAGTTGCGATCCACTCGCACATATGGGATATGCATCGAGGAAATTTTTCTTAATTTTCTGTTTGTTCATACTTTTATTCGTTAAAAAGCACCAGCTAAAATAAAACCTTATACCTAATTAGGGAATGCAATCCCGATCTCGCGGGATCTCGATCTCGCGAGATCTCGTGACATTTTTCGGGATCAATCCCGAATCATAATATGACGGGATCCCGTTCTAGATTGACGGGATTGGGCGGCAGTAGTCAGCGACGCTGCATAGAAAACGAAGATGACTTGCCTCTTTCTATGACTAATACGTCACAAACTAATACGTCACTTCAAGAGGAATTAGAAGAGACTCTGAGAGTATCTAAAAGTCATTTTTCGCTATATAAATTAGAGTCAGTCATAAAAAAAGAAATGGATCTATTTGAGTGTGGAGGAACAAGGGGGAGATTTTTGCAGTTTGCATATAATTGCTTAGTCACGCTGCTGCCAACCAGTGTTGAGTCGGAGAGGGCATTTTCAGCAGCTGGGAACATTGCAACGGACATTAGATGGCGTTTAGCAGATAGCACCCTTAATACACTTTGTTTTTAAAGAAGTTAATTTCAAAATCTCCCGTAATTACTTTCTAATCTCCGCTATATTTTTTCTTTTGATTATTTTAATTTAAAAAAAAAACTGTTAATTATTTAGTAACTAATATTAAAGAAAAAAGGTTTTTGTTTTCTTTCAAATAATATTTTCTTTTAATTAACGAGATCCCGAAAATTCCGAGATCTCGCGAGAATGTAATTTCTAATCCCGCGAGATCCCGCGTCGAGGCAAGTACGATTTTAGAGCGAATAATTTATTTTTTTCTAATTATTGTTAATTTTTTTAAATAGTTTTCTAACTACTAGGTATTTTACATAGATATTTAACGATTTTTTCCGGATTTTTTAAACTATATTACCCTCGTTTTACACGTTTAAAACATCCAGATAGTAATAAAAATATTATACAAGAAATGCACTTTTTTAGTCTTTAGAAAATTTGGTAGATACACATTCATATATATGATTTTTTTTCGAAGGAAGCAAAAAGTTGATATTGACATTATTATATTCTAGTGCAGACCTGTGAAAAATCACGAAATAGTCTGAATGTAGTCGTCTCCTATATTTTTGTTTTTGTTTAGATGAAAATGTATTAAATATAAAGATTTAATAGCGACAGTAAAATTAGATTACAATATCTCAAAAAAAACTTGAGGGTAAAATGTATGCAATGGTGTCTTGTGATACTTTTGTTTTTAATTTTTTTTTAATTGTTTTTCAATTGTTTTTCGCTGCTCCACCTTTTTTACACGAGCATTGCTCAAAAAAAGGTGAATCACGATATTTAAAAAATGTATTAAAAATATATATATACAATGTATAACAACTGTATTTGTAAAAAAATAAAAAAAAAATAAAAAATAAAAAAATATATATATTTTACCCAAGTCCCTTTTGGGGGTATTGTAATCTAACGTCTTGTGATGTCACACGAGACACCATTCAGTTCAGGGGATATCAACATTTTGACATCTTACTACGAGGTGTGGCTATTAAATAACGAGACTGGCGCTGCTGCAGAAAAGGTACACATGCGCCAAACGCAAGCTACCGACAGCTGTTTAGGGTGAAACTTTCTCTTTCGAATGCAGCGCCTACCTCTCGATTCTGTTATTAAATCCGTATAGAGTTGTTGTTTTTGTGCCAGAAATATTATAAATTTAATAATGGAACCACGATTTGTTGTGAAATTTCACATGAAACCTTACAAAACCCCTACTGAAACTTATAATTTATTGAAAGAAGTCCATGATAATAAATGTTTATCGCGCACGGAGAAAAATGAACGGTTAAAATACGTACGAAATTACGTATACCAACAAATTATTCTTACATGTTCCCGCCAATAAACATTGAAACCCTGTTAATTTGTTCGTAAAAACTTAAGTCGCCTTTTTAACCGTTTTAACTATTAAAATGATCATTTTTTCTATTAAAATGATCGTTTTTTCTATTAAAATGATCGTGATTTCAAATAACATTCTTCTCCGTGCGTGCACGTGTTTTGAGTGGTTTAAGCATTTTCAAGATGGCCAAGAAGACGTTGAAGAAGATTCTTGCCCGGTTCACCCTTTCACGTCAAAAATGGATGACAATATTAAAAAATCGGTAATCTGGTTTGATCTGACAGCGGGTTAAGTATTCGTGCGATTGCTGAAATTAAAGGAATTGACATATAATGCTTACGGCAAATTTTACATAAAATATTTAATCACGCAAAAAGTGTGTGCCAAAAATATGCCTAAAATTCTAACGTTTTAGCAACAAGAGTTCGCGAAAATGTTTGTACTGACACTTTGCACTGCCGTATGTACTGCATTTTTTGTAGGATCTTGCACGGCGCGACTTTTATCTGTTCCCTAAGTTGGAATCTGCATTAAAAGAACAAGATTTGAGTCCGATAACGCTGTGTAAGTGAAATCGGCACACGTCCTGAAGGAGCTGACAGAAAAAAACTTCCAGCACTGTTTGAACTGTGGAAGATTCGCATGGAGTGTTGTAGAGATAGAGGAAAGGTGTTGATTAAAGGTTACGATAAGAAAATATGTATGAAATCCAAATAAAATATTTTACAGGGTCTGTCTCGTTATTTAATAGCCACACCTTGTATCTTCGCTACTATTCGGTATTTTCAAAATAATATCCTGTAATTAATATGATCAATTTGTAAAAAAAACATATTGTTTGGTTGTAGGAGACGGCCTCGTCAGTTCCAATTTTCATATAAGGAATTAAAATAATTTTCTGCTAAACAAATTATCGCTTTATTACAATTGGTTCCAATTTTGAAAATGACACTTGAATTCAAACCAAATTCGAGATCTATACAGTTCATAGACCCAAAAAACATACACAACTTAAATAAATATACATGAACAAATATTAACATACTTTGTAACTGATTGTTTTACAAAGTACACATGTTTATCATTAATATTATATTTTATACCTTCATAAACTTATCATCCATCATAGCTCCACATTACATATTTTCTTTGAATTTTTACGCACGTGTTGTCGGATTGTGGAAGAATAAACATTAATCTTTTGACAGACAAAAGCGACACGTGTAACGCTGCTTTATGAAATCCCCAAAGGGTGGGTGCGGATATTTTCCACGCGACAAAAATATTGTTTTTCTATTCTTTCCTGCAAAAATTATCTATACCTACTCGAGCGCTTTTTGCCACATTATGGCACTATTTCCAAAACCTCGGATTGCTTTGTTGCCAAAATGTGGCAAATTTTCAAAAAAATATTTTTTATTAAAACGATTACATAATATATTGTACATTCAAAATATAACATAAAAAATATTCTCTAGATTATTGAAGAAGAAGATAACAATATAATCTATTTTTTTTTAAATATGAAAATGAACAAGACACAGAAAAACAATAAAAGATAATGGTCGCAATTGGGACTCGAACCCAGAACCTTACGTCTTAGAATATAATATAATTTTTACAGTTAAAGATTTAATTATATATTTTTTTATAAATCCTACAAATATGTGATAATAGACAAAAGATAGGGGAATTCATTGGCTACATAAAACTATAATCAGTTTGTATGTCTCCATATTCACATTCGGAGGTATGATTTTTTTAATGTGGGCGGAAAAATTTCGTGCGGATAAGAAGGGAAGTCAATTTTATTATTATTATTACCGCCCTTTTTAGGGGATTTTACATATGGATAGTAAAATATATAGTATTTATTGTACATAACTGAACTGATTTAGTAACAACATTTTGTATTTGTTTAGTGACAAATTGAAGATTTCCACTTAATTGCTATACTTATTTCCCTCCATTAGAAATTTGGGCAAAGAGGAATGCATTTGGTAGTTAGTCCCAGAACTGCTAAACTGAAATAAATCCCGACTTCTCGTATTACGTAGTGGAATTCGAAAGCTAATGAAAGCAAGCAAAGTAATAGCGTAAGATTTTTCTGTATCGGATTTTCGATTGAATTTCGCTAATATTATCTTAATTAATTAAAATATTATAATTTGAGGTTTAACTCTTTAAGTTAAAAAGTAAAAAAAAAAAAAAAAATTAATAGCGTAAGCTTTAATTTTATATCGTAATACAATAATTTTAAAATATAACTGATATACGTCTTATTAAGTTTCCACTTTCACGAACCAAAGGACCAAATAGGTCACTCTCTCAATTTTCACGTCAAGACTCTAGACTTAAACGAAGTTGCATACCATTAAAGATTCTAAACGCCCGATGGGGTCCAGCACGGAGGATCGATAAAACCATATATTAATACGATATTGACTTCATCTATGATCATCCTGAGTATCGGTTAATCTGTCAATTTATAAAACATTTAAAAAAAAATCGTTCGTCGTGAATTTCTATTGAATCAAATTTTTAATTAATGGAGGTGAAATAACGTAGCTCTTAGAATTGGATGAAATTTAAATCCATAGATAGATCCGCCAGCGTATATCGATTACTTATTTATTCCCCGTCAATATCGGTCTGGCTTCAGTAGTGCGGTCGTGCTTGAGAAAAAGGTATAAAATCGTAAGTAGTTACGCCTATCGATCCGATATTGTGAAGTCACAATAGAAATCACTATCGATTTTAATGTACTAGACCTACAGGCAGTCCTTGGTCACCGCAAAATATATAATACTAGATAGTATTATTAAACCTAAACATATCATAAATAGGAGAATTCTCGCCGGATCTCTGTTTATTCTTGAAATGATTTGAACAGAATTAAGTTTTTGATTAATCTGATTGAACCGTGCCTTCTTAATTCTTGATTTAATATCTAAGATATATTTTCTATAAATTTGATCTGCACATAAAAACGATAAATTAAAACCTCTTGATGAAATACTCCAAATTATCAAAACTCTCAGAAGACTTGTTTCCGACTTGACATTTACTTTAAAATTGTTGGCGGTTTAATAGACAGCCCTGATTTAATCAATCTAATTACCTTCCATATACCAACTAGAACAACTCGATCTAAAATTTATTTTATTTGCAACAAAAATATAAGGACTGATTGCATGCAGATGGCCATACTCTCGCAGAAATAATAGATATGTTCAACTGCACTGAATATAGTTACAAAAAGGCTTTAATAACGTACCACAATAATAATTATTATTGTTAGCATAATACTATTCTTCTTCATGGGTTCTATATAATTTAAAAAGCATATTTTAGTTGATGATTACTGTTCCACTAAAATAATTATGTATAACAGATGTTTGTAAAAGAGCACAATTGTAAAATATAAATAAAAAATAGATATTCCTTCCTACGTCCATTAGCTCTGCAAATTATTCAAAACATCTAAGTGCCCCCTTTAAGTCATGCATTCTTCGGATCTCCTCAATCCTAGCTTGTTTTTACCGCACATAGGTACCTCAGGGACATCGTTTCTATCCTAAAACACAAAAAGTCTTAATGTGCAGTGTGACGGATGTAACATCACATTTCATTAGATCTATATCTCCAATCCACGTAGTAAATTTGATAAGTTTGAGTTTTCCGTCACAGATAAGCACGTTTTCTGACATTGGTTTATACTTTATACCGTCTGCGCAGTGGGGTAGGGCGGAAAGACTGACGCCGGGAGGGTAGTTTATTGAGGATAGGATGTAGCATGTAGTACTTATCGAGGGAAAGAGGGAATATCATCAACGGCGGATTCTCCCCATTCCAACCCCAGGTTTTCCCCCTCCCCTTTCCTATTCTGTCCCTCCCCATTCCCACTTCCCCGGGCACTCCTCCCCGGCCTTTACGATGTCACGATTCCGTATAAGTGTGTCGCAAAGGACCGTTGACGGAGTGATACTCATAAGGACACTTGAGGTAAGCCGGGAAGGATCCATGAAGAACTAGTCATGGACGTATAAACTTAAATGTTTAATCCCAGAGAGCGGCGGATAATGATGCCGCCTTTGCGATATTTCGTTTTCGATAAAGAATTCGACGCATTACTTTGTGTAAGGAAATTTGAAGTAATATATACGTACAAAGTAAAAAATATAAATACTACGTCAGTTATTTTATTGCCCTAATGCCAGAGAAAATATCACTATGCGTGAACGGAGTAAATTATACATTTAGAAAATGAAATTGTTTTTGAATGGTTTTTTATTTTATTTATTTATTTATTTATTATACGATAGTTTCAAAATAATATTTATATATACCCATATCTGTTTCGATTAAAGTTTTTATTTTTCTGTTTCATGAATCAATGAGGTTATTTTTTCTTTATCGACTTAATAATATTATAATCTTATTTTTTTACTTGGTTATTCTCAGTGGCTTTTTTTACTACTAATAATCTATTTATTTGATTTATTGCTTTTAGAACCTAGCAATTGACTATGATTCTAAAAAGTATGTAAATTCATTCATTTAGTAGGTATTATAAGGTTCTATAAATAACACCATGTACCGACCTAATGTGAACTTAACCAGGCAATTTTACTGTCCTAAAACACCTTCCTAGTTGGACAGTCAAAGCTTCTTTTCAATGTATATGTATTTTTTGTATCAAATAAATACCTTACCTTACCAAAACAATAAATAAAACATTTTTTAAGACTTTCATAATTTTAATCGATCGCGTTTAATCAAAAATTTAGATTTAAATTTGTTACGAAATAATTTGAACTACTTTTGTAATTGTTCAGGGATTGCATTACTCGTGTGGTATGTATGGATATACTCGTGTATTGTATGCATGTATCTAAAATATAAAGATTAAGTCCACTCAAGTTACCTCATACCTCTAAGCCAAAAGCAGCCAAAACTTTTACATTTTGTCTGGTGATGTAGGCAAGCAGATTATTTACCTGTGCTTCAAACTTTCCGTTCGTTATGAACTTCTCTCACAACTGTAACGTTCGCAACAAAACCTTTCTCAAGAAAGATCTTTCTTTGTAACATATCACATGTCTTCTCGAGTGTAATCTTTAAAGTGATTTAGCATCACTTCAAAACTCCCGCAAATGCAGACAATGAAAGTTCCCGCGTAGTTTCCTTCCAAACAAGCGGGGATAAACTTGCTGCGCTAGTAGATCCTAATACATATTAAACCTTCCAGACTTAATATTCTAAAATGTGTATTAAGGTTTAGCAGGGAAATTGATTGGTTTCATCGCCACACATAGTAATCATTTCTGCCTGTACAGAATATAAATAAATAATAATGTATTATCTATATTTTAACCAGCATCATCAGTTCATTGGTCAAATGCATTCTACATATAGTTTCGTGTTAAGAGGGTATTACTAGAGAATACCGGAAATTAGTCATTTTTAAATCAAATTCTAGACGTATTAACTTTGACAAAATTGATTTTGAAAGATTGTTATTTTATCTGGCACACGCAGTTTTAAAATTTTAAAAACTAAGTGTATTTTTAAGATACTAAGGTTGTACCGTTGGTCGTTGGCAGATTTGTTCAATTTTCAAACGATGGATTCTATTAAACAACACGAATGTCAAATCATATAATCATACAACAAAATAAATCAATACATAATCCAGTCAACACAGTTTTCAGAATTTTAATTTTAGTTAAATTAAAATCATTAAAAAATAAACCCGAGAATGTGTTTTGTGACAAAAATACCTCAGTTTTTCTATTTATTTAAGGTCTTACAAACCAAAATATTTCAAAATTTGTTTACACACTTATTTTGTTTAGACATTATTGAAAAATCATTAATACTTATGATCAGAAAATACTTACAAGAAGTACACGATATTTAATAATTTATCATCGTGCGTTTTGAGCATTTTTATTGCTTACTTGAATGTATGTATATATTAAAACAAGTTTTGATTGAAATAAAACGATATTAAATTTTTAATTTTAAAAATTTGATGCGGGGAATAATTGATCATTCTTATTGGAACCTCCCAGTACAGTTGCAAGCATTTTTAAACTTTTATTCTCAGCCGCTGGTCAATCACTCTTAATGATTGATGAACCGGTGGATGCAATATGTTAGCCATACCTTTTTTTAAATAGTTTGTCTAGTCTATAGTTAGTAGTAAGATGGAGCATTTGCAGCTATAAATATATTATAAATTTGTGCAGCGCTCTTGAAGTGTATTTTTCACATAAACGGCGCTATACAAATCATCCAAATAATATTATTATTAATATACAACACAAAATAAATAACTTTTTTTATTTTTTTATTATTATTTAAAATACATATACATAAGATTTAGAAAAATAAATACAGTTGGTTCTTAAAAGCTATTTACAAATAGATTTTTTTTTTAACAAACTACTCAACTCAACGGAGAAAAAATTTCTCGTGTTTGAGTTGGGGAGTAAAGCCTCTTAATTAAAAAGAGTTAGAAATTATAATGTTTTAATTATTGTTTACAATAATTGACTTACAATCTACATGAATGAAAAATAAAAATTACAAATTGAATATAAATGTAGAAATAAACATATATTAATAAACTAATTAATAGATAGGTACATACAGTTGGTTCTAAACATTGAAATTGTCCTCAGCCGCTGATAAATATTTTATTTGAAGGTACATAATAATGAAATGCAACAATTATAGTTTACCAATATGACAGTACATAAGTATAGTACTGGTAAGGTAAGGCACTGTCTCAAAAGATTGATATAATATTTGTAGAGGATATGTTCAAAAAAGGAAAAATATGAATATTTTTAAATATAAATTAGTAATTATGTTAAGTGATTAATTACATACTAATAGTTACATATTATAGTTAATACTTAATCAATTATCACTAATAAGTGTACATACAATAAAAAAATATGTAGACTTTTTTCTATGAAATTTAAATTTGTAATTAGTGTTTGGTTTATCTAATAGTTGTTTGATTTGAGATTTGTAAACTTTATACTTTTTTTCTGTTTTGATTTTATCTGGAAGGGCGTTGAAAAACTTTATACCTTGGTAAGTGTAATGGTGATGAGAAGCAGTAGTTTTATATTTAGGAATTTCTAAGTTACCCCGGGATCTAGGTCGATTACTTGTTTTTGCGGAAATTGTTGTATTAAAATGGTCTTTGTGAATTTGTAGCAATGCATTCTTTTGGAAGATTGATATATTTCTTTACCTAATCTCACCTATTTTCTTTACCTAATCTCACCTATTTTCTGAAATTGAAATTTATTTATACCCACTCATAAATTGTAAGTACCTACCTACTTGCAATTATCAATAAAGCAATAAACCACAGAATTATTTTTTTTTTATAATGTATCAGCGCCAACATAGAAGGTCACATATATAATAATAAAGATTATAAATTTAGATATCAAGTTTACGACAGCGACATGTGAATCAGCAATGATGTAGGCGAGCAATTTTAATTTAATGCATGATGTATTTTGACGGATGGTTTGCGACCAAGAAACAAAAACTAAGAAAAAAAATTATTGCTTCTCGTTATGGAATATCGCTAAAGAAAAGTAACACATAATATAATAGAAGTTCACAGTATTTTACCGAGAACGGACTAGCAAATATTGGTCTCCCTCTAAGAACGTTGTGATAAAAACGGCAGTGAGATAAAATTCTCATTTATAGCGAGACAGAAAAACTAGCGGGTGGATTAGAAGGAAGATAAAAATAGCCGACATTACCGTCGCAATGTCTGCATTGAAGTGGGAAAGTTTTATACGGATATGAGGTAATAAAATCAAAATACATCAATAAATATTATTAAGTAACGGTAAGTATCAGTGATTATGTAAGGTAAGAGATCGGGTCACCAACGAATGAGGTGGGTTGGCGTTAAATTATTCATAAACAGCTCGTTTTTTTTAATTTTAATATTTTAGAAAAAATCACCGATGAATTATTAAGGCAGATACATACCGGGTCATGGTTCCCTAACATGACTGCAAATCGCAAACGAATAAGTGACAGTTCACAATGACTAAGTGTCCTTAATATAATAATAATAATAATAATCAGCCTTTTATTCTGAACTTCGGTTAGGTACATTATTTAAACATTTTTTGTTTGTTATAATATATCCCGAAGCACAGTTTGCCTCTTGGCATAGGCCTCCTCTAACATTTTCCATTGGGTCCTGTCACGCGCTACTCTTCTCCATTGATGTCCAGCCGTGAGTTTTAGGTCGTCTTCCCATCTTATGTGTTGACGTCCTCTACTTCTCTTGCCATCTCTGGGATACCAGTCAGTGACATTTTTGCACCATTTCTCTTGTGGATCGCGGATCATGTGACCTGTCCATCTCCACTTTTGTTGGTCTATTCGGGTAACTATATCGGCAACTTTAGTTTTCTCCCTTAATATATTCGACATCAACTGTTGTTTGTACGTTGGCGATCTGCAGTTGTCCTAGGGAACGATGAGAAGTTATCCTGTCGATCCTCATCGATCTAGTGTGCTAGAGGGCCGGATATTGTTAGGCGTATAGGTATTAGGCGGATATTGCGATGCGTACGTACGTCAACTCGGTATGTATCTACCTTTATTGTTTGTTTGCGGGTGTCAGGACGGAAAATTAATATTTATTGGTGATTCAATATCGTGTTTTTATTCGTTTCTTGAAAAAATTGAATTTTTGTAAGGACAAAACAATTTATTCATATTCAAATTACGTACTATGTTTGTACATCCGTCAATAAACAATTTCATTTATTTTAAAGGGTAAATTTCAAACAAGTCTTTTTTCAAAAAAAAAAATTAAATAGCGCCATCTATGAACCCGGAAATTATGCATCGGATTCGGATATGAGAGAATTGACAAGATTTGGAAAAATTTTAAATTTCAGTAAGGCCCATTTTTAAAACCGAGTGTCAAAAGACCGGATGAAAACAAAACTAAATTCAAAATATATCAACAATGGATGCAATGATGAATTGGATATAATATTTTGTGAATAATATCATAAGAACACACGTACAATAATAATGTGTCTTCCTGGCCAGGAGCACTCCTGCCCCGGTGCGACCGATACACTACAGGAACCTGTTTTGTCAGTACTTGGAATACGTGCTACGTGGATGGGAAGGAGGTTGGAGTTTAATAATTCACCATAACGAGTACGTTCGCAATGAAAATGATAGTATATTATCGAACATTAATCTCCGCCTAGTTTTTATTGTGAAATTTGTAACCCAAGACCAAGAATTACTTCAAGTGTACCCTTTACACATTTGATTTCGGAGCAGGTAGTACGTCAGTAGTTACGAAGTAATTTTGTAGAAGTCAATAAGGTCTGAGCTTGTACCTAATAGTGAATAAACAAAATCCGAGAAATCTGAAGGCAATAAATATTATTTTACATAAAAAAATTGTGTTATGAAAAAAAATGTCTCTTTTGTTTTGATTGCTGCCTCGGGATAAAAGTAGCCGTAGCCATATATTTTTTAGTAAGCTGTAGATCAGCTTAAAGCTCAAAGCTCAAAACTCAAAGATTATGCCTCTAAACTCAAAGCTCAAATCGACAAACTCCAAACTCAAAGCCCAAAGTTTAAACTTGAAAGCTCAAATCGCAATGTTTATAGCACAGTTCAAAGCTTACCACTGCATGAAAGTCTTTCGAAGTATTAGTTCCCCTATCAATAAAAAACATAAATACTTCAATTTACACGGGATTTAGAAAATATACATGTATATATATCAGTTTTATTCCTCCATTTTAAATTGTCACCAAAGCTATGGCATACTAAAAACTTACAAAATCCCCATTATAACTTACAAATCAGCTAATCCCGGAAGCAATTCCATATATTGAGCTGTAAAAATTTCTCCCGGACTTTCCAGAGTATCGCCATTCCGCCCAAATGGCACTCCCAACTTACGGCCAATAAAATTAATACACCAGTGCCTGCCGCAATTTATAACCAAAGTTTTATTCTTTTTACCGTCTGCTTGTTACAATTATTATGACCGCCTTGATATTATCATAGAAAGTTTCACCGTAAGATTGCCTCTGCTGTTTCACGCCTTCTGCGTCTGAAGTTTTGGGGAATTTACGGGAAACCACCATTTTGGAAAGCGCTGAAATTAGGTTCAAATTAGTGATAGGCATAATCATTTGGCTATCGAAATGGACATTGCCAAAACACTTCCAATATCTTTGGAATAAATTTCTGGAATACGCAGGGACGCAAATTTAAGTGCTGGTATCAACAGACTATCATCACCATCTAAGCATAATGTAGGTATAATATTAAGATAAGGATGCTTAGATGATTTGGACATATAGAATGGATGCACAAAGAAAGCAATGTAAAGATAATATGTGACAAGGAAGACATGGTACGATCAAGTAATAATATTTCACGTAACTACGTAGGTATTATATCAAAGCGATACTTTCATCAAATTCGTTTTTCTATTAGCGTCTATTGAACAACGTCGAGAATATAAAACTTGTACTCAAACTCAATCACAATGGCTTAAGAACTATAGCTTTTGGTGGATTTACATTGTGTTCCAAAGAAGTGTGTTACGAAAAACAAATTTCTTATAATATATTTACCTAAATAACCGACTGCATTCGCCGATGCAAAGTTTGATTTGTTCCTTCAGTCCGTATGAATTACACATTTTTTTAAATTTGAGGAAAATAGTGTGTGCCAAGACCGAGTGGTATGGCGGTCCGTTCTCTCTGTCTACCCCTGCGCAAAACGACGTGACGCGTTAGTTAGCTATAAATACGCTAGAATATTAATGGTAGGTACACAAATAATAATTGTACACTTAACCCTTTATTTGTTCGCTTTCAGAAACAGCTCACATACTCATAGAAATCGTTGTATCTCCCCTACTGCCATGGCCAGAAATATGGTCTAAAAAACACCACGCTTTATATTCGAATCTAAAAGTTTACCACAGAGAAAAGAAAATATGTACCTGTATGAAACGATGTTTCCTACCGCATTTTGAGAAAAAAATTTGACACCTCGTTAATTTTTTATTAAATATTTTTTTATGAATTTTTTTGATAATAACTTTTGTATTGCATTGGTCTAATAAAATATGTGGGCGTTGTTCTTTTTTTGTTGTCAGTAGTTTGGTTATTTTAGTTTAAATGAGCCATTTTTGTAACTTTTTTTATGTTTGCATTCATCATTTAATATTTAAAAAAACTATATGTTTATTTCTAAGGCTGCCTTTACACATGTATTTTTTTCCCGTAAGTCAGTCACGTAAGCGACTTATGGCCACTGGGCACACTGGTTTTGGACCAGAAGTTGCTTACGTGAGCGACTTACAGGAAAAAGCTTACGTGTGTAAATGTAACCTAATAATAACACCTGAAAGAATATTTGAAATATTGACTTTATTAGGATTTCATTGTAAAGAGGACATTTTATGAAATTCTGAAAAAGTATGCCTGAGGTCTGAGAGATTAAAAAAATACCTAGCTATCAGTACCATTTTATTCGGAAATTCCTAGTTGTCAGGGAAAAACTTTTAGGTTGGCGTTTTCACATCAGGGTCACAAGCTTTTTTTAAATTCCGACTAATAATACGGCTAAAAACCCTTTTCTGTAAAAATCACGAATATCGGAAAATAATTCACTGCACGCGATGGTACAAATCGAATTTCTAGTAGCAATCACGTGCAACTCATTTGATGATGCAACGCTTGCATAAGTATATACAAATTTATTTGACTGTATTTCAGAGGTCGAATACATAAAAATAATGATTAGTTATTTTGCATTATCATCGTGATGCCACTAAACCAAAATAGTATAAACCAATATATCTGCATTATTTTCAATTTTAAAGTATAAGCTATGTTTTTAAGTATGTATGTATGTATGTATTACTATGCAAATGCATTTATGATTATTTCATTTATTGTTGTAACATTATTTTCTGTGGAACTAATCTCCTGCTGACGAGCTACTTGCAGTAACTTAGCGAGTATAAATTACCACCTTACGCCATTTTATAAACAAATAATAAAAAAAATCAATTCTCATATTTGTATAATATATTCAGACCTGTCAGTGGCTGAGTGAGGGCAAAGAGACTATGGCATCCCCAATTGTGGTATGTTGTGGAGGAGGGGAAGGAAATGGGGGAGAGGAAGGCGAAGAAGTACTAGATCTGGTCACCAAAGACGGCTAAAGCCATTTATTTTTTATTTTTTATATTTCTATATAATATTACAGGGTTCACCTAATTATTAATATTTGTACACTTTGAATATTTTTAACTTTTATTATTTGTTATTACTTCATGCAACTGAATGGTGGTCTTACACCAGGGATGCTAGCATAGTCGATCGATATGAAGTTACCGACCGATTGTCGGTAACTTCTCATCGTTCCCTAAGACAACTGCAGATCGCAAACGAATATGTGACAGTTCACAATGACTAAGTGTCTTTAATATATTCGATATCAACTGTCGTTTGTACGTTAGCGATCTGCGGTTGTCCTAGGGAACGATGAGAAGTTACCGACAATAGGTCGGTAACTTTATATCGATCGACCATGCTAGAACACCAGATCGATACTGAGAGTATTTTTCACGCTGGAACGTGCCGTAAACATCCTATAAATTATTTTTAATGAATTAATTGTTAAATCACACAAATTAATCACATTTTATTTGCGCACGCCGTGTTCGAACCCGCGACCTTCGGATTACGAATCAAGAGCCTTAACCCTCGACCACAAACGGACGTCGTAACCGTAAGGCCGTATAACTAATGTAAAAAAATATAGTATACCTAACTCTGTATAATTCAAGAGATATTATTCTGCCAATTTAGTAGTAGGGTGTGGGTACCGCCGCCCCGGGAACCATTTATTGGATAACCTATACCCCTGCCGTAGGTCGCTCTAAGAGGTTAGCTGCGTTTGCTGACTTAGCAGGGGTGCCCTTGGTCAAAGGGTGAAGTTTGTCTAGGTCTTGGTGGCATATACTGCGTTGCGGGCCGGATTAGGAGATACTGGTTGAGGGAGACCTTTTGACCTCTCCAGCCGGACTCTCTCGATCCATGATTGATGACCCTGTCCCAAGAAGGATGAATGGCGGATGTCCGTCTGGGAGTCTCATATTGTTAAATCTGTCTATTTTTATTTATCCAGTCCGGTCTTGGTCACTTCACAATGGCCCAGCAAACAATTTTTGAAATCCTATGATATGAGGTAACCACTGGAGCGACAGAGAAATTGAATATGGAGACATACAAACTGATAAGTGTTCTGTATAGCTAATGAATTCCCCTATCTTTTACTTATTATGACATATTCGTAGGATTTACAAAAAAATGATTAAATCGTTAACTTTAGAACATTTTAAAGATTCTAGAGAATATTTGCCATATTTTGGCAACAAAGCAATCCGTGGTTTTGAAAATAGTGCCATATTCTGGCAAAAAGCGCTCGAGTGGATTAAATAAGTTATTATAATTAATATCGGTTTTGTGTCGTATTGGTATGTTGGATGAGTATGTGCGAGTGTGTGTCCATATATAGGTATTGGTAGGTTGGATGAGTGCGCTCGAGTGTGTGCCAATAAGAATGTATTTTTGATATGTATGTGAGTGACTCTGTATAGGTTAAAAAGTTTCTTTGACCTTACGTAGTTTCAGCAAAAGGAGTCTGCAAGATGGTTCTCTACATTTGGCACAGGCATCACTTGAACTTTGAGTTTTATTACGTAATATGACTTTGTTTGTGCAGATTTCTCGTATTCTCCTGGCAAATATATCGTAATATCGTACCATCGCAAACTTATTTAAACATTACCTTACTTTTTTAAATACCGATATTGTCAATAATGACAAGATTTATTTCTCGGCTAATTATAATTGGATTATCGATAATTGATTCTTCAAAACAAATTCTTATTATTTTCTACGTACAATTTGGAAAGATTCGGTGCGTGGTGTAGGCCATGTCTGTGTCCAGAGCAAGTGCACCGTGGAGGTGGAGATATCCACCAAAATGAAAAAGAAGGAGCTCCTAAATCGTGTCGAAAATTACACTGAGCAATAAAAGTTAATACAAGATTTTTTTTACATTTATGAATCATAAATAATACCTTTAATATTACAAGCAGTCTGCTGATAACAGAAACGAACTGTATTTACTTGATGCGCTTTTCTTGATAACACAGCAAATTATTCTCACTAATGAAAAAAACGACACAACTGCTCTCTGCCGACTATAACTCGAACTACATTTTATATGCAAGTTATCTCACTTTGTCTTATGGGACAAATATAGATCATTTTTCAGTACTGTCACGCCTGTGTCGCAATCTGTAATAATATCAATCTCCTCAGTTCCTCACACTCCTCAGTAGGAGTTTAAACACCGGCAGCGGGCAGACCGTATTAGAGTTAAATTGACAGGAAGACCGCTTTTAAAACAGTCATACTCCGGCAAGCGCAGAGTTCGGTATTTTTGTAACATCCAATGGTTATTGATATTTAAATATGTTTTCTTCCACAAGTGTACTTCTCTTAGTGAGTGTGTCAATTTATTGTTTATACAAATACTTGACAGAGTACTTTAACTATTGGGTAGGTCAAGGGATACCCTTCAAGCAACCTGTTATCCTGTTCGGCAATTATAAGAATTTCTTTTTCCTTCGTCAAAGTGTAGGAAAAATTTACGAAGACATCTATAATGAATTTCCGGAAGATAAGTTCGCGGGTTGTTTTAAACCTAGAACACCGCAGTTGTTGATAAGGGATCCAGATATGATTAAACAGGTGCTGGTAAAAGATTTCTCTATTTTTACCGACAGATCGTCAGATATTTCGGATACTGTAGAGAAACTTAATGCTAATCTGTTTTCTGTGCACGGGGACAAGTGGAAAGCGATGAGGCAAAAGTTTACTCCTGCATTTACATCGGGAAAGTTGAAAAATATGTTTCATTTGATTGTCGAAAAGGGAGAAGAGTTCCAGAAGTTCCTCGGTGGAGCCATACAAAATGACAATGATCAAGAAGTGAAGGATCTTATGGCCCGATTCACCAATGACGTTATTGGATCGGTAGCTTTTGGGATTAAGCTTAACTCGATGGAAGACAAGAACACACCTTTCAGAAAGTTCGGAAATCAAATTTTTGAAGCTAGTATGGTTAAAACTATAAAAGTGTTTCTGCGAGCATTTTCCCCACAGTTATTTAATATTCTGAAATTAAGAATACAAGATGAAGATTCGGAGAAATTTTTCATCTCAACTGTGAAAGAAATCATCGCCGAAAGAAAGCAAAGTCAAATTATGAGACATGATTTCATCGACCAACTTATAGAATTGAAAGAAAAGGGATTTATAAAAAATGCGTCTGGTGGAACAACGGATATTGAGTTTACTGACGCCTTCATGACAGCTCAAGCGTTCATATTTTTTGCAGCGGGTTTTGAAACATCATCAACATTAATGTCATTCACATTGTACGAACTGGCCAAGAATCCTGAGGTTAAACAAAAGGCTTTGCTTGAGATTGATGCCGTTTTAAAGAAACATAACGGCAAAATTTCGTATGAAGCTATTAAGGATATGCATTATCTAGAATGTTGTATAAGTGAGGCAATGCGAAAATATCCCGCATTGGGGGTTTTATCGAGGGTTACCACCTCGAAGTACACATTCCCCGACAGCAAAGTTACTTTAAATAAAGAATTTTCTGTTATTATTCCGGTGTTTGCATTACACTACGATCCAAAATATTATCCTGAACCAGAGAAGTTTATTCCAGAGAGGTTTACACCTGAAGCAATACAAGAAAGACATCCGATGGTTTATCTACCTTTTGGCGAAGGACCACGAAATTGTATAGGTAAGCGACAACATTCACAGATTCTTGAACATGTTGACATAGTATAATATACATTGTTATAAAAATAGATTACATAGGTACTTGAAAATACCTATGTATTTGTGGAGGATTCTTTATATTCATCACTTTTTAACGCTGTTATCAGAATTTGACCCTAAAGATTTGATATTAGGTACTAGGTTATAGGTAAACTCACCAAGCATGTTGGGTGTTGGATGTCATTTAAAATAAGAGCAAGATATTTAACCATCGGGTCATATCTGGCTGGTTTTGGGTTTAATCGTATTAACTATATTAACTGTATAAATTCTAATTTAACTGTATAAATTCTCCTATCCGGATATTATTATTACATTATCTTGTTGGTTAGGTATGTTATCAAAGTAGTGGATTCGTTTTATGTAACATCTAGAGTGAAAACTCAACTAAAACAAAAATAATATTTATTATATTTATAACGTATTATTAATTTAATAAGTATTTCTAATCTAAGAAGCAATAAAGATTTTCAGATATTTTGTAAAAATTTCTCATTCGAAATACGTAACTCAGGAAAGGTGTTTATTTATGTACCCTTTTTGAAATTCATATGCCAATTTCGATTCATCTGCCTGAACTATTTACTCAGCATTTTTTACCATTTGTTTGCTAAGTAAATGATACAGTCTGGTCGAAACCGGTGTTGTATTTATAGAAAACTGAATGAACCATCTGCCCTGGTTTCATTCTGCTTTAAGGCGCGGAAAAAGTAGATAGAGTATGGTTTTTGAAAATCATATAGACAGTGACCTTTCTCAGTTTTGTAAGTCAAGTGTGTAAAATTTCATCCATCGCGGAATAAAACTAGTGATTTGTATAAAAATAAGTGTGTGCCAGCCCCATATTCTCTTCTTTCTACACTAGAACAGTGGTTACCAACATTTTTGAGAAAAGGTCCGGATTGATTTTTTTGAAAACCTGGGGGGCAGGATGAAAAATAAATTCGTATTCCGATTAGAATCGAATGGAATGTGTATTTACATGCTTATTTTACAATAGAAAAATATTTATTATAATGTCGAAATATCTAATTTATATTTACAGCTAATTAAAAAAAGAAATAAATTTATAATAAAGGTCTTCCAATTATTACATTTATTTCTTTATGTAGTTTTACATACTGTATGGATATTATTTTATCTATTATTATCAGTTACAAAAAAAACCAATTAAGAAAAATACTCAATTGTATATAGGTACGCATATAAATTAAACTACTTGCACATTAAAAAGGAAGAAAGTAATAATAAAGGTATTGTATAGGTAGATATTATTTCTACATATGGTTTTTCTGGATTTACATTTCGTATGATGTGAACAGATATTGTCCAAACTCAAATATATAAATTTGATATTATCGCGTGTAAATTGGGATTTTTACGAAGTTTACGCATTTTAAAACGAAATTCGGTTTTAATTTTGTGGTACCAATAATTTGCAAGTTAGGCGTGATCGAGTTTATAATTTTACATATTTTAACTTGGAAAATATTTGTCCACATATATAAAATAAATATTTTTGATTCGGCCTCTTTTTTACTAGAAACTGAACTACCTTTTTTATCTTGCCTGCACTACGTTCTTAGAATTTCAACAAAAAATAAAAGTTCGGGTGAATTTTCGAGTAAAGAAAACCAAATTCTAAGAAAATACCGATAACTCTGGTAATCTCAAATACCCAACTTTATTTACCCATAGATAATCAAATTCCGATAGATAAAATGAAATATAGCTACCGTGAAGTCACAACCAAATAAAAAAAATCTATAAAAGTGTCTATTAAATATATCCTATGCGAATTATTTTATTATTTATATACACAGACATCGTGAATTTTTGGAGGGCCTAATGAAAAGCCCGCGGGCCGTATGTTGGTGACCACTGCACGAGAAGATAAAGGAGAAGTATTATCGGCATTGCTAGGGATTATGAATGGTTTGGATTAAATTTAAATAATTTTTTTAGGTTGTAAATTCTAGAAAACTTAGTGTAGTTTTAAGGTGGAAATGGTAATATTGGCAATTATTGAGAAAGTTTATTTTTTTAGGTATTCGATTCACTTCATAGTATCATGTCTTCCTCGGGCGTCCCAAACTTCTTTTACGATTCACTTCCACGTCGTAAATTCTAATATTTACACTCTTTTCTTTGTTAATTCGCTCTCTATGTCCAAACAATCGAAGCATCCCTTTCTTAATCTTATCCATTTCGCTTACATATTATACATACGCTTGACTTTACAACTTTTTTCACTATTTCCACTATTCAAATCTTTCACATACGAACTTTCAAACTTCACATACGACTCTTATCACAATTAATTATTTGTTTCACTCGATCGTGCTTTGTCTTCCTCGGCGTCTCAAAATTTTTCTACCATCCTCTTCGTAATTCAATATCCTTATCATCTAAACGAATAGTGCAATCCCAGTCTGCCATAGTACATGAGAAAAATTATGAATGTATAAAAACATTTCAAGAAAAATAAAAATAAATGAAATAAGAATGAAAATGAAGAAATAATAATTACATAAAATATGGAAATAATGCAATTGAAATTAACGGATCCTCCCTCAGGGTAGAGAGCTGAACCGTGACCATGACGTTGGTTGATGTTTTGTTTCGAGCTTCAAGCTTCAGGTTTAGTCCTTTAATATTTGAGTTTTCGATCTACGAGCGTCCAGCTCTTCGAGCCTCGAGGGGTAGTTTTTCAAAATATTATATAACAGTTACCCTCCTCTTATTTTCAGGGTCAAGTGTGCAAAATTTCATCAATCACGAAATAAAACTCTTGATTTGTATAAAAAACAAAACCACACCGGGACATTTTTAATATATATTTTTATTTAGCAAATTATTATACATATTATATTATACATTATTTTAGTGTTTTGACTGCCCAACTAGGAGGAATCCCGTTTTAGGGCAGTCAAGCATAGGTTGTGGGACGTACCTACTTGACTTATTTTATTTAACCAGTGATTCTTGACACTATTTGGAGTAAAAATGTTATACAATTTTTGGTCTTGGGTCAATTTTTTTGATATTTTTCTTATTTTTTCAATTTTTTTTTCTTCAAAACCAAACCAAAAAGATGTCTTCCAATTGTCATCACTGTTCATTCAGTCGAGTAACCGCCAAACCCCTAAAATGGCCATAACTGTCTGATTCATACAGATTATTTATGATTTAAGAAATTATTTTGTTTTTTGATTTTGAAGACCGAAAAAAATTAAAAAAATGGAATATAAAAAGTCACCGGAGACCAAAATATAACTTTTTTTTTTACCCAGGGTAAGTAAGTCAATTACCTCCCAGATATGTATACATGCAACGATGCAACCCTGTATTATATATATATTGATTTTAATATAATAAATAGCTGATGTCCCTAGACTTTGTAGAGTTTTATGAAATCTTATTTTGAATGTCAAGGGTCCAAAATTTCGTCAAAATGTTCCAAAATACTGGTTTAAGGGGTAGGAAATGGATGGTTTTTCGAAATTTCATATAAACCTTTTAGTTGTTCTGAAGGTCAAGTGTGCAAAATTTCAACAACCTCACATAAAATTTTAGATTTGTTTACAAATCAAATCCACTCTCACTTGCCCGAGATATGGAAGGATTTTATTTGGACATATGAACTTTAGATATTAGAAGATGTGCATTCGTAGGCACTTAATGAAGTTGCTCCTTTTATAATTTCTTATTATACAAAGTTTAACATATCGCACAAAGACTGTTGTAATGAATTGTGTGTTCACCAGTAACTGGAATCAGCACAATAACCATATAAAATTGTATTTCATTATGTGATGTATTCTGTCGGAGAGCAAAAATAGTACATTATATGGACACTGAAAGGCTTTGTGAAATGATATTGTATTAGGTAGGTACTGCTAAACGGCATAATACCCCTTAAAGAAATAACGATTATTCTCTTGCCGATCGCGACGTTAGAGTCTAAAAATTAATTTAGAATATTAGTATCTATGTTATCAATGACTTGCAACGTTTTTCTCTCAGACCAGCAAAACATGATCTTTAAAACTACAGATAGCGTTTAGGCAGCTAGTTTCATCTTGACGTCTACAAAGTGGCCGGACTGGGCATAACAGGTTTGAAATTAAGTATTAGTTATCTCGCTCTTTCTCGTAGGACCAACAGTGGTCTTCCATGTTTCATTGTTACGCCTGCGTAACGTAATAATATCACACTCATCAGTGGGTTTACCGGGGTTTACCCACCGGCACAGGCAGATTGAGCACCGAGCACTTCGGGCAGACTGACACTAGCTGCCGAATGACGGGCAAGAAGTTTTTCAAATAGTGACATAGTCATCCAACGCGAGGCACGAGTGTGTGCGGTGTTTTTGTGACTTCTGTTTACTTATCTATAAAAATGTTTTCTTCCACAAGCGTGCTTCTCTTAGTGAGTGTGTCAGTTTATTGTTTGTACAAATACCTATCTCAGTACTTTAACTATTGGTTAGGTCAAGGAATACCCGTCAAACAGCCAGTTATTCTGTTCGGCAACTACAAGAATTTCTTTTTCTTTCGTCAAAGTATTGGAAAAATTTACGAAAGCATTTATAATGAATTTCCGGACGATAAATTTGTGGGTTGTTTCAAACCAAGAAAACCGGAGTTGTTGATAAGAGATCCAGATATGATTAAACAGGTGCTGGTAAAAGATTTCTCTATTTTTACCGACAGATCGTCAGATGTTTCGGATACTGTAGAGAAACTTAATGCTAATCTGTTTTCTGTGCACGGGGACAAGTGGAAAGCAATGAGGCAAAAGTTTACTCCTGCGTTTACATCAGGAAAGTTGAAAAATATGTTCCATTTGATTGTCGAAAAGGGGGAAGAGTTCCAGAACTTCCTCGGTGGAGCCATAAAAAATGACAACGAACAAGAAGTAAAGGATCTTATGGCCCGATTCACCACTGACGTTATTGGATCGGTAGCTTTTGGGATTAAGCTTAACTCGATGGAAGACAAGAACACACCTTTCAGAAAGTTCGGAAATCAAATTTTTGAAGCTAGTATGGTTAAAACTATAAAAGTGTTTCTGCGAGCATTTTCCCCACAGTTATTTAATATTCTGAAATTAAGAATTCAGGATGAAGATTCGGAGAACTTTTTCATCTCAACTGTGAAAGAAATCATTGCCGAAAGAAAGCAAAGTCAAATTGTGAGACATGATTTCATAGACCAACTTATAGAGTTAAAAGAAAAGGGATTTATAAAAAATGCGTCTGGTGGAACAACCGATATTGAGTTTACCGACGCCTTTATGACAGCTCAAGCTTTCATATTTTTTGCAGCGGGTTTTGAAACATCATCAACATTAATGTCATTCACATTGTATGAACTGGCCAAGAATCCTGAAGTTAAACAAAAGGCTTTGCATGAGATTGATACCGTTTTAAAGAAACATAACGGTAAAATTTCGTATGAAGCTATAAAGGATATGCATTATCTAGAATGTTGCATAAGTGAGGCAATGCGAAAATATCCCGCGTTGGGAGTATTATCGAGGGTTACTGCCTCGAGGTACACCTTCCCTGATAGCAAGGTTACTCTGGAAAAAGGATTTTCTGTTCTCATTCCGGTGTTCGCGTTACACTACGATCCAAAGTACTACCCCGAACCAGAGAAGTTTATTCCAGAGAGGTTTACACCTGAAGCGATACAGGAAAGACATCCAATGGTTTATCTACCTTTTGGCGAAGGACCGCGAAATTGTATAGGTAAGCGATAACGTACTCGGAGTTTTGAATACGCTGACGAATAGATATCTATTGTTTATAAAGATAGATGTGTCGGTGTCGGTGTCGGTACTTAAAGACAACTCTTCATTTGCAGTGTACCCTTCAGATACCTACATCGCTTATTGAGATTTAATGTAACACTAGATAGAGTTACACTCAAGACATGTGTCAGGTGATATTGTGTTATCTAAGTTTATCTATATATTTACGACAATAATCTTGGAAGTTATAATGTTAAGGGTACGTAGTTTTAGAATAAAAAAGTTAATGTCAGAATGTAATCTCAATATACAAAAATGAGTGTTTTTTTGTTTGCCCCTTATGCTTTAATGAGGCAGGGGTAAAGGGAGGGAATACAAAGCAGGCATAGTAACGGTAGACGGAAGCAGGGGATACATTTGGAAAGTCCATGCTTCTTACAGCTGTATATGGCCTGCTTTAAAAACCTTCTGTTTTATTCGTGTACTTACCAGACCGAAAAAAAAAAATGTTGTATACAAAAAGACTTTAGTAAACAGAATTAATATTTTATTTGAGTGGAATTGCAACGCATACCCTACTTGCACTGTACTCAAGAGAATTAAATATAAATAACAAACGAAGAATTTGACGGAAACATCACATAATAATAATAACATGTGATAATATATATCTAGAGAAAAAATAAGAAAGTATACAGATTTAGGAAATGAAATTAAAAGAATTTGGCATTCTCAGACTATAAACATATTACCTTTTGTTATTTCGGCTACTGGCACTATACCTAGCTCTCTTATTAAAAATTTTGGCATATTAGATTTGTCAAAGAATTTGTATATAAAAATTCAAAAATCAGTCATTTTCAACACATGTCGGGATCAGTAGGATTTATCGGTCAAATTAGGAATTCCACAGAGCCGAACCCTCTGATATGAAAATATCTGTAGACGGTGAATTAAATTCCCATTTAATAGTTTGGTAGATTAACGTGTTGTTCTTGTATTGTTTTGTATTAATTATACTTATATAATACACTTGCATAACGTGGATTTACTAGGTGATCATTTATATGGAAAAGTGTATGAAAGGGTTTAGTTTTTCCTGTGGGACAAACTAAACCCGGACCTGAAAATCTGGTGCGTAAAATATACCATTGCGCATCGCACTTATTTGAGAATGATTTATCATAAATAATTGAAGGTAAATCAAGTTTAATAATGTAATTTATTAAGTTCCGCAAGTATTTTAGTTTTTAATATTATTATTTGAAAGCAAGAAACATCTGTCACAATAATACAAACTGAATACTAGCAGAGCTTAATAATACTATTATCCAAGTTGATTTTTAAACACAAATAATAAAAAAAAACAATACAAATGAGGAAATTTAATCTCAAGTTAATGATTAATTATGCAAATAGAAACACTTAAAAGAAGATTAATGCAAATTCAAACATGAAATATTTATGACAAACATCTACCCAAGGTTATGACACGTTATATTCATACTAATCGAATAAAAATGTAGTACGGTAAACATAGTAAAAATGTAGTTCGCTCATGAAAAGGATCGCAATTCAAAAAATATGTGTTTACGAATGAAATAGCTCCACGAACGGCCCGCTAAATTATATCTACTGTACTGGACTTAATTCAGTGAAACCACGCACGTTGTCTCACTAACGTATCTTCTAAGCATCTCTCAAACATTTAAACAAAAGATATATACGTTTATAAAAAAGGATTTTTAATTAATAAACTAATATTGATACCTACTTAATCATTTGTCAGATATGATTTAGGGCAGATACAGACTGGGTCGATGTAAGTACGCACCGCTACGCCTAACAATATCTGGGCTACTTAGCAACCATACATTTTCTATGAAAAAATATGTTTTAGAATCACATTGGCCATTTTCATAGAAAATGTATAGTTACTAAGCGTTGTTAGGCGTAGTGAGCGTACGTAGGTCGACCAAGTCTGTATCTACCCTTATACTTGCAGTTCCAATTTTGAAAATTAAAAGTTCATTGAACTTGAATAATTTTACGCATTACGCAAAAATGTGACCCGGCAGCTGATCCCCTAACGGTTGGCCCCCCGAAATTATAATTATTATAAAAAATTAAATTTTTGTACATTACTTACCAATTTCAAACATAAAATCGATTTAAAAAACTACTTAAAAATAACTTGGTATGGATATTAAACGATTTTTTTATACGCTGGTATTATACAGTATGTAGAGAAATAGTTTTTTCTTTGATGTATTTTAATTAAAATATGATTTAAACTTTTTTTATCCGGCGGTGCGTCCTCTCTGCACAGCCCTTCGGGGACACTTAGTTATATTTTTTGTAAGTAGGTATAACATATTGTATATACATAAGTATGCCAGGGGGCCAACTGTCGGGGGATCAGCTATCATGGGATCCGCAGTGATACAATTTAAAATCACGCGTCCATGCACCAACAACTGAAATTATTGTCTATTTGATACAAATTATTAAAGGTTTTTTTTAAATACTAACTTCGCACAGGAGGCCCCGTGGAATATAATTTCTCTCAGGGCCTGGGTCATATTTGGGGGTGCTGACTTGAGGGTTGTCGTTTTTTTAAAATATGTATTTGAGAAAGACATAGAACATTTTTTCAAATACGAGTGACTCATAGAAAAAAGTGAAGGAAAGACGTTTATCAAATACTTAATGATAAGTATAAAATAAGTCGGACAATTTTATAAATTCGATTTGACTTCTTCAACCGGACACTCTCGACCCATCTCCTTGCACCGCCGTAGTGGGAGAGATGGATTCGATGGACTCGTGATGCTGACTCTCAGATTTCATATCTATTTCCTTTATATAACTTCATATTCTTAAAAAGATCCTTCTCACAGCATACCCAAAGATGTTCAAGACACTGAGGGAGATTATTTTTGGCAGGGGCTGTAAAAAAAGAAAGGATTTCGTGCAAAGAATGTTATGTGCGGTTCTCTGCCTACGGAAAATGTTCCGATGATGTTAGTCGACAGTCATTATTGCGACGTAAACTAACTAACTATCACGCCGTTTCCCCGCAGGCGTAGGCAGAGAGGATGGGCCGCCAAACTACTCGGTCTTGGCATACACCCCTTGCCTCATTCACATTCATACATCTTATCATACACGCTCTTCTATTACTCTGACTCTCGACATGGCCCGACTCAAGTATCTGATTCACTTGATCCATATCTTCCTCGGGCGTCCTCGATTTCTTCTACCATTCACATTTGCGTCACATATTCTCTTGACACTCTTTTCTTCATTCGTTCGCTCTACACGTCCAAACGTTCTTTCGGATCTCCACAATCCTCACACGATCATACATGGTTTTTCATACGCCTCAGGGGTCTCATTTCTACAGCATTCATTCTACTTTCATCCTTTTTCTGCCAGTTCCATGCTTCACTGCCATACATCAGAGTAGGTACCAGCACTCCATTGTGGACTGCTAGCTTATAAATTGTATTATAAAGTTTTAACCTTATATTTAGCATTTAAAAGACAATAAACAGGTGATCTCTCTAATGTATGATTTTAGTCAAAATTGGATATAAAAAAAATTGCAACTTTTAGACTTGAGTAACACGAAAACTTATACCACAAAATTGACTCCAAATGCGATGTAGTTTTCCGCTTACAAGTTTCGGAAACTTGTAATAAAAACTACCTCGAGCTTTAGAATTTTGAAAAAAGGTATTACTTTTTTTTACTTGTCTGTACTATCATGTATCATATAACCAACGAATTCTGGGAAAGGAACGAAGCAACCCCAAGCGGCATTTCGTGCCGTTTGTGGTTGCATCATTCATTTCCTATGATTCGTGGTTCAGCTCGCAGGTTCTGCTCGCGTGAGTATATGCACTACGCAGTTGGTACCCAAGTGCTCAAGCATTTTACAATTTGCTTGGTTGAAAATTATTACCATTTAAAAAAAACACACACAGACTTCTTCGGCAGAATTCGATTCTAGTATAACTTATTTTTTTGCTTCATCATCGTTATCGACTCGAAACGAGTTTTTCCACTTATAACATTCGATGGTAAAAATATGATAAATTTTTTTGGAAATTTGAATAATACTAATTTTATCAAACTATTGCTGTACTGTCGATGTTACCCCCCCCCCCTTAGTACTGAGTAAAATGGACAACTGCACCTCAGGCTAATAATAATGAAATAAAATCGTCAAAATCGAGGTTTTGTGTTCCCCATTTTTCTCCTCCAAAAATAGATAAATTTTACAGTTTTTTTTTACGAATTGTATAAGAAGAAAAATGTCAATGTCTTTATGTTTTGTTTTTTTTAAAATACCTCGTCTAGTTTGCATACTGAACGTCTGTTGATGGCTTTCAAACTAGGCAATTTTACCGATTTCTAACTATAAGAAGTAACCTTACAAAAAAATCAAAACGTACTGACACGCTAGTGGTCGATATCTATATTGTATTAAAAAAGAACTAGCATCAAAATCCAGAGAGGAAATTGTGTAATACAATTGAGTGGACAAAACACAGCCGTTTCTTATTCAGTGTATTTTCGGACACGAAATCTATCTAGTTAGAACAGCGTAGCAAAAACTGTTATTATTATTTGTTCCAAAATTATTTGCGTCCGAAGTTCATCTCGTTTTTATTTCATTATGTTAATAGTGTGTTCATTATTTCCAGGCTTGAGGTTTGGAAAGATGCAAAGCATGGTCGGCCTCGTCTCCCTGCTGAGCAAGTTCAACGTGGAACCATCTGCCAAGACTGAAGATAAGGTGGTTTTCAATCCCATGGCTTTCGTGACATCGCCAAAGAACGGAGTATGGCTGAAGATCACACCAAGAAATATTACTTCTTAGAATGTATAAATAATAGTTACTTACGAAATTTAAAATTATACTAAGCTAGTAGTTATTATTCGGCTTTGCACGAGATATAATATAATTGATTAATAAATGAAAATGGAAAAATAACACGATGTCTTGTCTCTCGAGGTTTAGAGTTAAATGGTAATATCTAAGCTAAATAAGTCGTTGCTGAGGTAGTAATTACCATCGATATATATATATATATATATATACACGTACTTACCTAAAAAATTGGCAGATAGAAAATATGTGCAAATGTCAAAATGCCATACCTCACTCTTTGAAAGTACTCCGCTTCATTCCACTGGGGTCTGGTTTCAGTTTTTTAGTGTTCGTTGTTGTTGTTCATTTTCTAGTATTTTTTGTCAACATTACGCCTTGAATTGATATTGAAAATCTCTTGCCACAGCTTTAAAGATTCTTGGAGTTAAATTTTTTTATTAGTTATAATATAATTTTATATGTGAAGATACAAAATGTAAGTACAATTTTTTCTCTTAATCTTCACTAGGGGGTCCTGTGCTTTTGTTAATTTTTTTTAAAGAAAATACCTCAAAAAGGTACCAACTGCTCACATCTGGAGCCAGTGAGACTATGGCATCCCCAATTCAGGTATGTTCTGAGGCTGAAGGAGTGCTGAGACAGATTAAAGTGATTTAATTTAATTTAATTGGCTCCGTCTTTTACGTAGTTTTTAAAACTGTTTTTAAGGTTATTTCTTGACTTTTCTTTTCTTTATATATTTTCTTAATGTTGTGGAATTCTTTTTGCAAAATATAAAATATAGTTTATTTGTACGAATGTGGTTGTATTGTTTCTTTAAATGGTATTATTGTTTACATATCGATTTATAACTTCACTAAGACAAGATTGTGTTAAGCTTAATAGCTATACAATACATATTATAAAACAATAAAACAAAATAAAATATTGAGTGAACAATATTGCTCCCTTAGTGCTCTTAGAAATAATGAGTACCTACTAAGCCGAAGGAAACTAATGATATTCGATTTAAAAAAATACTTATGCTTTTAATTTAAAAAGAACAAAAATGAAAAGACAGAAAAAATTATGTTTTTAATTAAAAAAGGACAAAAATGGCAGTTAAAATATCTAAAAAAATTATACAGTATATTATTTAATTAATTTAGAAAGGACAGATATGGAAAAAAATGTTGACAATCCCCGGCAGTTAGAAATATTTTAACAATCTTTTTACAACGAATTAGATGACCGATGATGATGATGATGATAGTTCTGGAGGGATACATATTTATAAATGGAGCCTGATACGAAAAAAAAATTTACCCAAAAGAAGATTTAGTTTGAATTGCCACAAAGTTAAGATCAGAGCCAATTCTAGTAGTACGAATTTAGTGTGTTCTTTCTACAATATACATATTTTTTTTAATTCTACAAAGCATTTGCGTGATATATAGTTATTTTACATTCATGATATTACATTCCTTATGAAGTAAATGATTTGGATATATTGGAGGCACTGCTGAAAACCAGGTGCATTCCAGGAGAAATCCTGAATTGCAGCTGAGCAGTGACCTTTTCGTCAATAGAACTAATGAGCAATCAAAAATGTGTAATATTGTAAAAAAAAATGTATTGATGAATAAACGATTTTATTATTATTATTATTATATATATACATTTTTTCTTGAACATAGCCCTAAGAATCAGTTCTTAGGAAATATTAAGTGGTTCTATATTAGTTATTAGGGAGAATAGGCAGGCACACTTTTTGTACTTATTTCTGCACACTATTTTATAGATTATTATATAAAGAAAGTAGAGACTGGATTATTGCAAAATGAACAGTTTTAATTTTTCCCTATCTAGTGTATAACTGGGTTCTTTAAAAATATAGGTAAGCCTCCTATTAATCCTCCTATTTACCAACATTTCGACATGATTTCATCTCAGAAATGTATGTATTTTTACACCAGGGTATTTGATTTTGTCTATATTTTAGACTTACACTTTTACAATAGTTTGCAAACGATTGTGATTTTTCTATGAAATGCTAAAAGTGATTGATATTTCGTTTCTTTTTTTAAACAATTATTTCCTGTTTGTGAATAACCTAACAATATATTTTAAATCTCCTACTACAACCACAGCGAGTGGAAAATATTGCTTCCATCATTATGGAGGACTCGGCCAGCAAGCAATTGAACTCACGACAACCTGGATGGGACCCAGACGCGAAGCCAACTCAGCCACTGACAGGTTAAGTATGCAAATATAAATATATTATACAGGGTGTTAAGGGACGTACTTGACTTACTTTAAACAGTGATTCCTTACATTATTTAGAGCAAAAAATTTTAATGGAATTTCGGTCTCTGGTGACATTTTTTATGTGTTTTTTTTTCAACTTAAAACATAAAAAGTAGATAGATATTGAACAGTTAGTGTCGGGTGAGGGTGTGCTTGGTTACTCGACTGAGTGGCCAGTAATGACATGTGTAATATTAAAGTTAGGTTAGGAAGACAAAAAAAAAAAAAAACTGTACAATACAGGTGAATTCCGCTGATGATAAGAATGCCCAAACGAATGGTTTACACAACAGAAACAAATCATATTTTTTTAAGCATTCAGATCACCTAAATTAAGAATTTAAGATTGTCTTCTTAATTTTAGAAAATCTCTTCAGTCCATTTAATCAGTATGGCTGAAGAAATAACAAACGGTTTATTTTAAAAACTGCTACGAATAAAAAAAAAAAACGATACCCTTTTGTAACTACTTTGGAACTAGAAAAAAAGTTTTAGCACTGTAATAATTTTGAGCACTATAAGCCACGGTATTAAGATTTCTGAGATTCAACCGAAGACTTTTTTGTTACCCTAACAAATTTTTTGTGTCGATTTACATGTTTTAATTATTATAATTTTCTTTTTACTTGTTAAGATTTTTAGATAATTTTTAGGTATTCACGTACAGTTAATTGGTTATGGTTATGTATTTATTTGGTAAAAGATGTTAATCAAATCTTAATTTGAAAATAATGATTAACGAGATAAAACTAGTTCTATATGAGGCGAAGACTTATAATTTAATACATTAGTAAAGTAGTCAAAGAGAGAGGATGTACGTGACATTATGGTTCTTGCATCTTAAGTCTTTTTCATTTTCATGCAGGACGTGTGAGATCGTCAGTGGGGTTAGTACGACCTCCCTCCGATACTACGATAATGGGATTTTTTTTAAATGCCAATCCATTACCCAATAGTCTTTCCAGGAATATCTAAATTAAAGAATGTGATGTAAAAACAACTTATAAAAATATATAGCACAATTGGGGTACTCCACACAGGAGGCCCTGAGGAAAATAATTTCCCTCAGGGCCAATGTCATCTTTGAAGATGGTGTGAGGAGGGTCTTTTTGAGGAGAGGAAGGAGTGAACGTGTTGTAGGAAGGAGGAAACACGGAGGCCGGTAAATTGTTCCAAATTGTCAACCGTGTAAATATGTTGGGTGCGCGTTTGGCGTGTTTCCCGACTTTGCACCGGTGCCGAGGGGATCAATGACGCTAGTTTCTCGGAGCATCTTCCATTGAAATACCGGTAGAACAAGGATAGCTTTTCCACCCGACGCCTGTGCACTAAAGATTGCAATCCATTTGTTAAGACGGGAGAATCTATCAAGCGGACCGCCCGTTTCTGCACAGAGCCTAGGGTTTTTTTCAGGTACACTGGGGCTCCTGACCAGATATAGCTGCCAAATTCAACCGTGGGGCGTACTTGCGATTTGTACAGGGTTAGCAGTTGTGCACTATTAAAGTATCTGCGGGCCCTGTACAGCACGCCCAGTTTCTGAGAGGCCAACTTAACTCCCGATACCTGCGCTGGTCACTTAGAGTTACACCGAGCATATCAATGGAGGACATGCTCGGAAGAATGCTACCGTTGAAGGAGACTAGATTGTCAACTGCTGAAAAGAATTTGAAGTTAAAACTTAATATTCTAATTTACAACTTCTGTGTGAAGTGGTACCCACCGGTTGTCACTTTCATTATGCTGCATAACAAACAACAAAACAAACTTCCCATTAGTATTAATTTGTAACCTACTCGGGACTCAGTACTTATCTAGACATATTCATATATGTTTTTTTTTTATTCATGGGATTAGTTAAATTAAGTAGGTCCCTACATTGGCACATGGTAGTTTTAAATTAATATTAAATTATACACACTACGTTCATTAATTTTAAATCTCCACTCTTCACGGTTGGCTGCACTGCTAACACCAATTCAACAAACAAAATTCGGTAATATAATATTTCGTTTGATGAATAGAAAAAATAATTACGTATTTTTAATTTAACACGATTTACTTCTATCACAATAAATGTATGATTAAATTATGAATGAAATTTATTTATTATTTGAATTTTTATAACTAGCAACAAAAACCATAAATAATAGCGAAGAATAAACGAAGGAACCATATAAGTACTTGACTAAGTAGGTACTAATTAAACATAATTATTTTCAATTACATAAAAAAAAAAAAAAAACAAATCACTTTATGTACACATTTATTTGATCAAAATTATCAACGCGTTTCGAAACTAATGGTTTCTTCTTCAGGATAAAAAATAATGATTATATTCCGAGAAGGAAGTAATGATTAGTCCTTACCGATATAAAAATTCATAAAATTTTTGGATTATCTAATAATTATTCATTACAGGTTTTTGTGTGCGTGTTTTTTTTTACATATATCCACACAGGAAGCCCAGAAAAAACAATTTTCCTTGGGGCCCGTGTCATCTTTAAGGATGCTGTGTGAAGAAATTTTTAGACAAAGGAAGAAGATGAAATACTGGAAAGGAAAAAGGTATGAAGGGTGGGTTGGAATCTGCGGGTCAGTGTGTCCAGGAGTGAATAACGTATGAATCCATTCCTTGAGAGAGTCGGGCTGGAAGATTAAAAGATCAGTTTCAACCTCTCCTGTCCCGGCACGCAACGCACTAGGCGGGCAAACACATCCGCCTCCAAGATCTAGACAAACCTCATCCAAGAACCCCGACACCCCTGCTAAGTCACCAAAAGTAGCGAATCACTTGGCGTGACCTATGGTAGGGGTGTTTGTTGAATAGTTTTCGGGTCGGCGGTACCCATACCCGCCTCCCAAATTGTGAATGATTTAAAATAAAAATAAATACGTTGATAAATACAATATATACACGGGTAATAAAACAAATTAGTTAGTTTTTCGTTTGGTGTCTACTGTCTAAAGGTACTCATTATAAATTCAATTTCCATGCCATTTTGGCTGCGGCGAATTTTAAAATTTGATTTCTCATATCTGTCATATTACGAAGCTATGACAATTAATTTTGGAGTCCTGAACGAACGCATAGCGCATACATTTTGAATAAACAATGCGTTTCATTTAACATTTAAAGTAAATCCTGCTTTTGGGTCACAATTAATTATTATACATAGATCGCGAGTCGTGACGAATGACACAATAATATTTTAATCAGGATTATAAAAAGCGTTTGAATAACGTGGGATTACCACTGGGAATATTATAGTAAGAAGATAGTTTCACTGTGGCACAATATATGTAATATGTATGCGTGTCATTTTTTTGTATAAACCCGCTTTGTCATCTCATCAAGTACATTAGATACATAATATGTCTTATGAAATACATGAACAAACAAAAGTAATACCATAATAAACAATATAAACACTCAATAGTACTTCAAGAAACGATAAACTAATAAAACCTTCAGGTAAGCAGTAAAGCTAAATTCACTAAGTTTTAAAGTACCTTTTTTATTTTTTTGTTATAAGTAAATAAAAATATATAATATATTTTCAAATTTTGGGAAAAACAAGTAAAGGATTGTCGAAGCAATATTAAAATATAATGTTTAATAATAAGGATGTAATGTTTTTCGGAAAAAAAGTTCATTTTTTCAATTTGAATTTCGAACTTGATTTTTTTTTTACCAAGGCAGCTTTTGCCGATTTTCAAATAAAATCAAAATTGGTGGTTATTATTATCGACAAGTTTCATGATTTTTTTTATAAAAACAGCATTAATTTTTGTGAGCTTTCGAATGTAAGTAACTTAGAAATAAAGATACTGAAAATACATACAATACGTGGACTGTATCAATTGAATTTGGCAAGGAGAAGACAACGTTTAAAAATGTAGATTGTTTAAAATAACCAAAATTTCGAGCTTTTTCCATGACTATCATTAATTTGCTAAAATCATTTTTGTAGTTAAAGGTAGGGATTGTTTGGATGTTTTGCAAAATGTTTTTTTTCATTAAAACGCCTTTTTATGTTTTTTATTGTCATGATGAGAATCACTTTTAGTTTCGTTAATTATATGTTGCCGCGGGAAGAAGATGACCTTAATGTAAGCCACGTCACGCTCATCGAACACTTAATAATAATATATAATTAAAATGATTATCGTCGTCTATCCATTCGAGTCATTATTCCTGAAAGGCTTGGGTCCAAAGTTTGAAATTATTATCTCCCACAATGACTATGCACTTATGGTAAATCATTTGCAATGTTTGCTAAACAAGATTTACGTCATTGTTTCCCTGGCTCATGGAAAGGTTACTGGAGGTTATTTGAAAATTGTAAATAAAAAATCATTGAAATCTGCAATTGAACAAGCTTGACATGACTTCAGCCGTGTTATGCGATTAAATCTGAAAAGCCAGTTTAGACGCATTTTTTTCACTCTTTCCCGCATTTCTCTTCTCATCTTCTTCCCCTTCCCAAAGCCCCACTGGCTCAGGTTAGTTGATACTGTTTTGCGTTGTTCACAAAAAATATTCCGATTTTAGCACCCCTTGGTGGAGCAAGTGTATGATTCTCTTGGTAAATATATTTAGATATTCTCTCTTCGTCTCCCAATAGATATCCTTAAATTACATATTTTCCAATTTTTAAAAACTTATATTCATTCATTTTTAAAAACTTTTATAAAATCAATTTAAAAAAAATTGTGTTGAAAAGGAAGAAAAAAAATTGGAGCGCCTTCGGTAAATGACTACTACACCGCGTAAAAATAATATTTTTTTGGGGTTTGATGGGTTTTCTCACCATCCTCCTAACCTTATCCATACTGTAACAAATATTATTCAAAATAAAAATAATAATTTTTTTTTTTTTTTATTAACTTAAGAATGGTACATGTTAATTCATACTGGTCTTCCAATAAAAACATTTGATTGTGATAAATCGTTAATCGTAAATCGAAAATAAACTTTATAGTATGGAAAAGTTATTAGGAGGATGGCGAGAAACCTCCTTAATGTAACATGGTTTGATTAATTCACCACTCTGACTTACAATATTATAATAAGAATTTGTATGAAAAAGGCCGCGCGGCCGTTCCCCACCGGAGGCATTTTAAGCTTTACAGCTTTCACATTTGCACATATTGTATGACGGCCTCCGTGGTCGAGGGTAAGGAAATATCTAACTATGAATCCAGAAATCACGGGTTCAAATGTCACATGCGCAAGTCAATTTCAATTGATTAATTTTGTGTTGTTGCAGAATTAAATCATTGAACGATAATATATTATATATTTTTATTATTATATACAGTGGAAGATACTCTCAGCATCTCCCTGGTGAAAGAAGAATGTTCAGACCGGATCCGAATAGCCAGATTTTTTTCCACCTTCCTCTCCCCCATTTCCTTCACTTCCTACTATCAGCCTCATAACACACCCCAAATTTGAGATGTCATAGCCTTACTTACTTTAGACGGTTCGGGAGCAGTTGATAATCTTGTGCAGTATTCACATTAAAAAAATGTATGTTAATTATAATAAACGAATAACTGTGAAAGAAATAATTTCGATACATGAAAGTGTTTGAAATTCCATCCTCAGTAAGACAAATTTCTCCTTACTTCGGACACACCGGTAAAATATTTCTATCGAGTTCTTCATTGGTGTTCCCATTTGTATTTCGGAATCTAATATAATATAAAGTTAATGTTTTTATTCCTTATTTACTATTTTCCATCTTCCATTGTACAGTATTTTGTTTTTATGTTGTTCTGCACATTTAGATTTTCTTTGCCTTTATTTATTTAAACCGAGCTGAGCGATAAAATCCTATGAATTCTGATAATAAGGTTAAAATATTTGTTTTGTAATGTTAATTCATCTATGAACATAACAAACGAACATAAAATGAACATATTTTTTTAAAGAAATATGTTATATATTTTTTTTTATAAACATGTTATACACATGTAGATACAATAATTATTGGACTTCGCGAACGGGAATTTAATGTTATTCCTGCCGAAGAAAATAATAATTAATAAGTGTATCCATTTCTGACGAGATAATTTAATAAAGTACGCTGTGCACCCAACCAAACAAACATAATATGCATATTCAAATGAAACAAATTACAATAAAATATATAAATTTGTTTTAGACCACTTTAATTTTAATTACACTCTACCGGTTTCGGAAGAACCCTTCCTTCGTCAGGAGAATATTAAAACAGTTTTAATATTCTCCTGACGAAGGAAGTGTTCTTCCGAAACCGGTAGAGTGTAATTAAAATTAAAGTGGTCTAAAACAAATTTATATATTTTATTGTAAATTATGGCGAGTCACAAAGTTAATGCTTATTTCGAACATGAAACAAATTACTTTTGTGTAAACAACTGTAATCAATGTTATAATATCTACATGTTTCAAAACCGATTACAGTGGTTTACACAAAAGTAATTCGTTTCTTTTGAATAAAATTATGCCACAAAGTGAATTTGCAAAGAAATAATATGCATAATTTAATAATACACGTTTTGTCAGTGTGCTGACAAGAATTCATAATCAGGTTTTGTTTATTCCATTGGTCCCTAGATGGCGCTCTAAATATTATGATCAATTAGTATCCAAAAATGCATTTATTAGCAAGTAAGAAAATATAGACTGGTATTGGTTAAATTAGCAAATGTAATGTCATCTCCTCACAATTATTTTTATCTTCGTTTGTATTATAATAATTATTTACATTGATTATGTAAATAATCAGTCTTCTGTTTTGTTGAAACATTTGGTTGGCGACAAATCTTCGTATGTATAAAAAAGCTGTGGTATATAACTTTATTTTTTATTCTTGAAAAGTTAAGATGATAGTAAAAAGAATTCATATTCTAGTCTTTCATAGATAGCGCGCATATAATTATTTTACATATAAACTATTTCTACTTCTATACTTAATAATTCTTACTTACTTGTAAGTAATAATTATAAGCGTTTATAAGTAAAATAATTAAACGCGCGCCATCTATGAAAGATTAGAATATGAATTATTTTTATTATTTTACTTATAAACGCTTTTTACTTTAATAATTATTCATTATTCCTTATAAGTAATAATTATAAGCCTTTATAAGTAAAAATAATTATGCGCACGCCATCTATCAAAGAGTAGAATATGAATTCTTTTGACAATCGCGTTAAACAAACACGTGCTACAATAATGCCAGTTTGGAATGAACAAGGTGACGTCTATGACAATATTTTTTTATGGTTTGGATGGATGGATGTATGACCTGGTTGGCAGTCATATGGCATTCAGGACTACATTATCGTGTTGAATTTAAGGTACCACTTAGTGCGTGGATTGCAGGGGCTTTGGACATACTAGTTACCTTCTAACCGATACCAACAAGTGTCGTCGGATCCGCTCTACCTCGGCTCTCGGCTTAGGATCACCGGTAAAGCACGTTATCATCTGTTACGTTATCATCTGTTAAAAAAAGTTGCTATTTATAAGAAAACCCAGAGATTTTCAGATAACATGGAATGTTCATACATATATATGAGAACTATTACATATTATGTTAAGGGGGTTTCTCACCATCTTCCCAATAGCTTATCTACCCTAATAACGAATATTTTCGATTTACGATTTATGGTTTATTTATTTATTAAGTTGGAGTTTATAATTCGGTACTCGAACCTACGAATAGTGGCTATATATTGGATAAGTTGGCCGAGTATTCTAACCACTGCGAGTATTTTATTTTTATTTTTGATAATATTCGTTATTAGGGTAGATAAGCTAACGGGAGGATGGTGAGAAACCCCCTAAATGCTGTATACTTTCTTTTTAAACATTTTGATAAGATATATATATCATACGTTTTTAGATTTTCACGGCCAAAAGCATTTTCGTTGTTTGTTTTTGGGGTGTTATGCCGTGTTGTGCTACCTCCTTCTTTAGCCGACGTTTCGGACAGCGTTGCAGTATCCATCATCAGGGCAGATCCGGCAGATCCGTCGGATCGACGCCGACACTGCACCGCTGTCCGAAACGTCGGCTAAAGAATGAGGTAGCACAACACGGCATAACACCCCAAAAACAAACAACGAAACAAAAGATATAGATATATATATATATTTTTTTTTTGTGATTAATGCTTGTTATAACGCTGCCATTACTTACAGTGAGTGCCACTATGAGATTTAATTTTTAAGGCATCTCAAAAGTAAGACTTTATTTTTTTATACTGAAAAGTGGAAAAAAGCAAAAAATTGTTACAACATTATGCAACAAATGCATCACTAAAACAATTTTTTTATTACAATATAATAAAATACGGGTTACATTTATCCGTAAATATTTATCAAATTTTATTATATTTAGGACCATTTATTTTTTCCCTTAAACCGGGACACCGAGAAAAAGATACAAAAATGATTTTAACTGACAAAATCCCTGACTGACTTCCTGTAAACCATCCATCCCTCAAAATTCTATTATATCTATTTTTTCTTATATTTTTAAAAGTTCTACTGCGAGTTTATTTCTTTCAAAACCGGGACATTTTGGCGTCCCGAAGCTGTGTTCAGGGACACTGCCCGAAACCGGGACTGTCCCGGTGAAAACGGGACTTCTGAGGCCCAAGCACACTCGGTCGATAACGATCGATAGGATAACTATCAGTAACTTCTCATCGTTCCCTAGTATGTCTACAGATCGCCAACGAATAAGTGACTGTTCACAATGACTAAGCGTCCTTAACATATTCGACATCAACTGTTGTTTGTGCGTTAGCGATGTGCAGTTGTCCTAGGGAACGATGAGAAGTTACCGATAGTTATCCTATAAATCGTTATCGGTCGAGTGTGCTTAGGGCCTCTGGTTACGTTATGTATACCTTATCAGAGATAAAGGAGCTCTTGTGCCTAATAAGGCAGCCACGGTTCTTGCTTGACAACGAGTTTAAATTTAATTATTGTTTTGGAGCATTTGAAGAGCGTTAATATGATTGTATCGAAACAATTAGTATTTTGAAGTGCGTAAATGTTAATAATCTAGTAAAAAAAAATAATCCCAGGATGAACAGTTCATAGTTCAGCCAACACTGGATAGAGATGATATAAAATACAGAAAGAGCAAAAAAGATAAAACATACTAAAAAAATTCTAATACCACCACTCATAAATCTCCCTGAAATGTTAGTAAATGGCTAATTTTCTTATCAATATATTTTGCCCCCAAAGATGTCCTCACTTATTTTTTAATACCTAATTACGGGGCCTACCGCAATGCCGCGCAGATGAACCGCACAAAGTGGGTTGTTATGTTTGAACCAGTTTTGCTTATCCGTAGAATAACAGTGTGAAACGAATTTCACGTACGCGGATGATTCCCGTTGACAAACACTCTAAAATCAGTTGTTTTTCAGCAGAGCTGTCGTTCGGTTATGCCAGCTTCAACGATTGAATAAAACTGATTTTGTTATAAAAATTTTAAAAATGTTTCCATCAAGTGTGACAATTGGAATTGTGTGTACGCTTGTTTACTGTGTTTACAAATACTTGACCCTGAATTTTAATTACTGGAAGGAAAAGGGACTGGTTTACAAGAAACCAGTTTTAGTCTTTGGCAGTTACTATGACTTTATTTTACTTCGAGCCAGTGCCAGTCAAATTTTTGCTCGAATCTATAAGCAATATCCAGGTGATAAATTAGTTGGCTCATTCAAAGGGCGCGAGCCAGAACTCATCGTGAGAGATCCAGATATTATACAACAGGTGCTCGTTAAGGACTTCTCCGTCTTTCACGAAAGATCAAATGAGGTGGTATCACATCAAGAAGGTTTGAATACAAATCTTTTTAGGGTCCACGGAGAAAGATGGAGAGCCATGAGGCAAAAGTTCACTCCCGCGTTCACTTCTATCAAATTGAAGAACATGTTCCATTTGATAGTGGAAAAAGGAGAAGAGTTCCAAAAGTTTCTCGAAATAACCATTCAAAACAAAGAAGAACACGAAGTTCGTGAGTTGATGGCCAGATTCACCACTGATGTCATTTCATCCTGTGCTTTTGGAGTGGAAACTAATTCAATCACTGACTCGAATGCGTTATTCAGGACAATGGGAAAGAAAATTTTTGCTATGTCATTTTCGAAAACTGTCAAAATATTTCTGTCTTCAGCGTCACCCAGCATTATAAGATTATTCAAGCTGAGTGTGTTAGGCGAAGAAGTGGAGAGTTTTTTCTTAACAACAATGAAAGAAATTGTCGATGAAAGACAAAAAAGTAAAGTCAGAAGGCACGACTTCGTTGACATACTTCTAGACTTGAAGGAAAAGAAATACCTGAAACACGATGGAAAAGCGGACATTGAATTTACTGATACCTTTATGGCTGCACAGGCTTTCATATTTTTTGCAGCTGGATTTGAGACCTCATCGTCATTGATGGCTTTTATACTGTACGAATTGGCTAAAAACCCCGACGTTCAGGAAAAAGTTTTGTCAGAGATCGATAGTGTGTTAAAGAAGCACGACGGAAAAGTTTCTTACGATGCCATATCTGAAATGCAATATTTGGAATGGGTTCTCAGTGAAGGGATGCGAAAGTACCCGGCGCTGGGCGTATTGACCAGAGTTTGCAGCAAGCAGTATACCTTTCCCGGTACAGAACTAACTATAGAAAAGGACTGCTCTATTATTATTCCAGTTGCTGGATTACACTACGACCCAAAGTACTATCCAGAACCCAAAAAGTTTATTCCAGAAAGGTTTTCTCCGGAAGAAAAACAGAAGAGACATCCATCAGCTTATTTGCCCTTCGGTGATGGACCACGCAACTGCATAGGTAAGAAAACACTTTCAGCATTTAAACATGTATCTTTATGGATTTGCGGATTAAGGTCAAAGATATAAAAGCGATAAAAAAATGAAGACCATTAGATTTAATAAAATTTTATATTATTTAATGTATGATGAATCGTAGTATATAAAACTTAAGTATAAAACCTTAGCGACGGAATCAGGAATTTCATATAATCGAATAACAAACGACATCCCTTTATGATGAAATATGTTATTTGCTAATCGTTGAAATATTATAATATCACATGTATATATAGATACATTGGTTTTGTTTTCAACAATGTTTTTATTTCTAAATAATTTATATTATTCATATTAAATCAGAGTCCATAATAGCTGATAACAAAAAAGAAGATAAGCGGAGGCCAAATATTATTACATCACACGGACTTATTTTTAAAATTCAATGTTAAACGCGACGATTAAAATTTACAAAGTAGTGTCATTTTAATTTGCAGCTTGTTTGAAATTTTTAAAAATAAAATGCAATAAATCAAATAAAATTTAATTCAATATTATTTCCATTTAGTTGATTAGTAAAATGGTACTCTTTTTGTTTACAAATTTATTGTATAATTCCGTAAAATGTGTTATTCACAATCTGTAACGTAATACCTGAAAATTTTTCCATGTTTTTTCATAAAGTTGATCGAATTCATATACGACATAAAAACGGATTTAATAATTCAAAATCAGCCTTTTATGACAATTGACACGGTTCATACTATTATTAAGTACGTACCAAATGAGATGGTTTTTAACGACGTTCGGTAAATTCTTATCCACTTTTAACAATCTTTTAACATTTAAATGCTCTATAATTGGTTAATTTATTTTGATGTTTCCTTTTCAGGTCTGCGATTTGGTAAAATGCAGAGTATGGTTGGTTTAGTCTCCCTCCTGACCAAATTCACAGTTGAACCCTCGCCGAAGACTGGAAGTAAGATTAAACTAAGTGCGATGGCTCAAATCACAGCCCCCAAGGATGGAATTTGGCTCAAAATAAAGCAGCGAACATAAGCAAAGCCTATCCATTGCATAACCAATACCTCTGCCTTATTCACCCTAGGTTACCCGGTGTATATTAGATGGTACCCGGGTTCATGGGTGAGGTTTGTTTAGGTCTTGGTGGCGGAAACGTATTTTTGTAAACTACGAAAATAGACCGGTTGAGGGAGACCCCCTCACTTCTCCAGCCGGGCTCTCTCGACGCAACGCCTTGCACTGCAGCCGGAGAGATGAATTCATGCGTATCTCATGGATACCTACACCTTTTTTTCTTCATAAAATAACTTCTGCATACAGTTTTTTGCAGGCTTTTCGACTACTTAACTAGGCACATGCCCGTATTAAGAGGGTATTATCTGAGAAAACCGGAAATTAGTCCCTTTTAAATCGAATTATAGACGTATTGACTCTTTTTTACAAAAAAACATAAATTGATTTTGAAAGATTGTTATTTTATCTGGTACACGCAGTTTTAAAATTTTGAAAAACTAAGTGTGCTTTTAATATACTAAGGTTATACCGTTGGTCGTTGGCAGATTTGTTCAATTTTCAAACGATAGATTCTATTAAATAACATAAATTTAAAATTATGTAATCATACAACAAAATAAATCAATACATAATCTAGTCAACACAGTTTTCAGAATTTTTGATTTTAATTAAATTAAAATCATTAAAAAATAAATCCGAGAACGTGTTTTGTGACAAAAATACCTCAGTTTTTCTGTTTATTTAAAGGTCTTACTTACAAAATAAAATATAAATTTTTTTTTACACAATTATTTTGTTTAGACATTATTGAAAAATCATAAATATGTATGATAAAAAAATACTTACAAGAAGTACACGATATTTAATAATTTATCATCGTGCCCTTTGAGCATTTTTATTGCTTACTTGAATGTATGTATATATTAACGCAAGTTTTGAATGAAATAAGTCGATATTAAATTTTTAATTTAAAAAATTTGATACGGGGAATAATCGATCTTTCTCATCGGAACCTCCCTATACAGTTGCAATAATTTTTAAACTTTTATTCTCAGCCGCTGGTTAATTACTTTTAAGGTAGTCAACCTTGATAGTTTCTACCAGTTTCCTGCCCACCCCTCACAATTTTTTTTCCGAAAACTTTCTCTCCTTCATTTATTTAAAAAGATCCTCTATACATCATTCCCAAAGATGACATAAGCCACAAAGGAATTTATTTTGCTTGGGGCCTCTCGTGGATGGAGTTAAAATAACAAAAAAATATCATCATGTAATATCAAAATGGTGTTGAAAGGTCAAAATGACTACTTATCTCTTCCTTTTATCATTTTATCGTTTTCCCCTCATTGAATTTCCAAAACTGTAGGTATCGTGGTCTCTCACTAGCTTGGTGAAATTGAACTCTTCTGTGGTGTTCAAAAACAAAGATGGTATTGGAAACATCTCTTTAATAATAATAATCAAAATAATTCCCATTTGTTATTTCGGCTACTGGCATTATACCTAGCTCTCTCATTAAAAATTTAGGCATATTAGATTTGTCAAAGATTTGTATACAAAAATGCAAAAATCAGTCATTTTAATTACATGTAGGATTACGAAAGATTTTTTAAATATTTATATTGAGGGATCAGTAGGATTTATCGGTCAAATTAGGAATTCCACCGAGCCGAACCCTCTGATATGAAAATATCTGGAGTCGGTGAATTATTTTCCCATTTAATAGTCTGGGAGGTTAACATGTTGTTCTTGTATTGTTTTGTATTAATTATACTTATATAATACACTTTATAGCGTGGATTTACAAGATGATCATTTATATGGAAAAGTGTGTGAAAGGGTTTAGTTTTTCCTATGGGAAAAACTAAACCCGGATTACGTCTGGTGCGTAAATAAAAAAAAAAAAAAGTTTTATTCCGGGATGTGGGGAGGATAGTGCAATCCCACACGTCCCATATAGTTATAAATACACTTAAATTAAAAATAAAGTAGAACAATTATAAGTAGGTACAAAGTTATAAATAGGTAATCAATTTCTGCGTGGTCTTGAGTGAGCTCGGGCCCAGCGCTCACTCGGGAGTGGCGCTTGGTGCTGGAAGGCTGCGTTCACCACCGTGTTGTCGGATGCCATTAGCCGCATCCTGGCTCCAGTGACCCGGTGTCTCATCAGGCCGGCGAATCCATTGAGTCCTAGTTCCGTAAACATTGTTGAAGCGCTGCTGTATCTCATGTATCCAAATATAATTCTGCAGGCGTTATTATATTGGAGTCGTTCCATTGAACTGATTCGGTATTGACACCATGTTTCACATGTATATAGGCTTGTAAAAAATGCATTGAATTCTTTTTAACGTTATTGCTGTATTAACATGCTGTATTTTTAACATTAATAGCATCAGCATTTTTATAAGCATCTTTACATTAGCTCCACACAGGCCCTGGGAATATAATTTCCTTTAGGGTCTATGACATCTTAGAGGATCTTATGCGTAGGGTCTTTTGAAGAAAAGGAAGGAGATTAAGTTTTGGGAAGGAAAAAGTAAGAGGGGTAGGTAGGAATCTGAGAGACAGTGTGTTCAGTAGTGACAGAGGCATGAATCGATCCCTCTAACAGTAACAGTCAATAGGCCTCTCTCAACCAATATCTCTCGATCAGTCCCGCCACGCAGTAGGTGGGGTGATTCATCCGCCGCTAAGACCTGGACACACCTCACCACATTAACCCGGGCACCCGTGCTAAGTCACCAGACGTAGCACTTAACCACTTGGAGTGACCTATGACAGAGATGTTGGTTATCCAATAAATGGTTTTCCGGGCGGCGGTACCTATATCCGCCTCCCATTGTGTAGTACAGTAAAATAAAATTAATGTGATTGTTATAAAAAAATCATTTTGCTAATAGAATTGTTATTATTTATAAATTTGTTTTTGTATATATAAAATCATGTATTTCGCCTTGTTATTCTTACTATTTTAAATATTTGGCTACACGATTATGCATCATATATTAGTTAAATAATATAGATTTGAATACCGAGATACTTCCCCACCATCCCTCTGCCCATCACCACTACCTCCAGCCTCACAAAATACCTCATTTAGGAATACCATAGTCTCACTGGCTTCCGACGGTTTGGAGTAGCTGTGCGGTTCTCACATAAAAAAAGATAGTGAAGCTATCACGTGTTATCGGCAAGTGATCATGTTTTAAAATGGAATGTTTGTAATATCATTAATACTAATATGTTATCGATTAATCACAATTATAGAGTTTGTCCCACTTTGGATAGAAATCTTGATAGTACGATCTCTGTAGAATTAGAAAAATAGATTTTTTTCTTAACGAACAAATTTTACTTTACTTGTATTCGTAGGTATAATTTTCCCTTTTAAAGAAAACAACTATCCGATAGTATTTGAAAAGCTTCTACTACAATAAACACAAGCTGAAAATTGTTATTGTGCAATGATGGAGGACTTTGCTACAGTTTTGTCCATTCAACTATTAATCTGTTGATGTACGTTAATCTGTCTAAAGTTACATAAATATATTTTTAATTAAATAGAATAATTTTATTAAGAATGTATATTTCTTGGGCATTTCAATATTGTATTGCTTAAAGAGGATTTCGTTAAACATTCTTAACTTTTATTTACTATCCTCTGGTGTTTTACATGCTCATGGTTCTTTATAACTAACTAACTAACTAACTAACTAACCACCACGCCATTTCTTCGCAGGGGTAGGCAGAGAGGACGGACCGCCAAACAACTCGGTTTTGGCACACACTCTTTGTCTCATTCACATTCATACATCTTCTCATACATACTCTTCTATTATTCTGACTCTTGATATGGCCCGACTCAAGTATCTGTTTTTTTATTACTTATAATTTATCTTGTTATAGTTTATGCCTTATAACGTTTGCCCTTTATACAGACATACTTGGTGTTAGGTCGTCTCAATAATTATAAAGGTCCTTGGCACCGTTAACACCGTTTATTTATAATTATACGTGTTTACAATAATATAAGGACTGCGTCGGTGCGACCTGCTTCAACTGAATAGGTGGTAAATCTGCTCCGCAGAGCTCTGTGTTACCGGCTATATCGACTGCTAGTGCCTCCGGTGACGAGGCAACCGAAATCAAACTAAAACCGGCTGGTTGCTATGGCTTCCATCAAACTTCTATGACGGCCTAGTCAATTTTACGATTTCTGTAATTATCTCAGCTTGTTTAACCATATACGAAGAATAATTAGCTCTCATCGTAGTCATCTGTCGCTGTCAAATTGAAAAAACTAGAAAATTAACACCAAAACTGGCGCCACCATGACAACCGAGCAAACTGGCAACGGCCAGCCACGGCAAATATCAGTTGCGGCAATTGCGTTGCCATTGACATCGGGTTTTTGAAAAATTGCGCAGTGTGCATGCCATCACATTGACATACACAGGATAGCGAGTTTAGCTTGTTTTAGTCGATTTTTTCAGTTGCCTCGTCAGCGGAGGCACCTAGTGCTTATACCTTTAACCTTCCGCCATCTGGCGGAAACTGGCGTTGGCTTTATGCCTACTGCCATCTATCTACAAACCACTGAACCTACATATCAAGAACAACTGCAGTTATGTTAAGTAAAAGCCGAAAGGCATTAATGTTACAAATAAATTTATTTGTATTTATTTATTTATTTATTTTCTCATGTTCACCATAAAACAGTTATACACCAAATATCATGGAGAAGATTATAAATTACAAAGTACACAAGGGCAGTTTTACTACTTAGTGACATGTGCTAAAAGATAGTTGCTGAACTGTCTGTAAGTGACATTGAAAATGTCGATGGTCAATGCAGAATCGTTAAGCAGTTGAGTCGCTCGGTTTATTGGCGCGTTCTGATAGGCAGACGTCCTCACTTTATACAAAAATAAGGATTTAAAACGACCAATAAGATATAAACCGAAAAGTAAATTTTGAAAAATAAAGGTCCACATGCTATATCTATAATAAAATTAAAATATTATGCCTACTCCGACATCTACCCATATACTAATCGAATATTTTGGTAAAAAATACCTTCTTAATATTAGGGGAAGAACGGCCCACAACCTCCTGGCATTTAGGACTTTGGTGTGGTGATCACATAAAAATCTATGTTCCCACCCCGAGTTCATTATTAATCCATCTTTTCTCTGTATTTCTGCCCCGGAAGAGCCTTTTTCTTTTCCGCCATCAAAGTGTAAAGACGAACAAGGTGAAATTGAAGAGGCTTTGTCAAAGCGACAAAGATTTCCCTTTTCCTTTGTAGAGCAGGCTTGATACATTGGTTTTTTTCTTTGATCCTTTGCGACGTGTACTTAATTATGCAAATTTTGACATCTGCCTTAGGATTTATTGCACAAAGATCGACATCAGTGTAGATTCGATTTTAAATATTGACAGAACTGATAGAAATTTGAATTAAATATTATAAAATAATACTGACACTACTATAAAATGAAAGGATAGAAAAAAGAATGTATTGTGTTTATTGCATTCTACTCGAACCTTTATGATAATATCGTAATAATAACATCATACTCATAAAGTGAACTTAAGTGTTAATACTTAAAATGAGCTTTCCTCTAAGCTATATTATTAAAACACTCAAATAATACTATATTTCTATAGAATTTTCTATTAAGTACTTAAATAATGATATAACTTATATAGTTACTATTATTTAAGTACTTAAATTTGCATTTTTTACTTGAATTAAAATCCCTCAGCGACATTTTATCCATTTTACCCATTCGATCCCCACGCGCCGGTTTACCGTTGGTATGGTTAACTTCAAGCTCGATGTAAGGCTGGATTAAGCATAGATTAAGTATACCTACGCCTTGATAATAAATCACGTTGATTATTATTCCGATTTTACGTGCCCTATTATGTGTCTACCGCCTTTATGCGTTAGGGGTGCAAGTTAAAAAAACTCACAAAACAATAAATTCTGGGAGATACAACTAGATGAAAATTAAAACTTCATATAGATAAATTAATTATCATTATATTACAATGATAAAAAGTCATACACATAACAGCACAAAACAGTGCACAAAGCATATATAACCAAAAAAGATGACATATATTCGAAAAAAAGGGAAACCGAACCCAATATAAATAAAGGCTTGAAAAACACAATGATTACCTAAATACTTCACTTCATATAAAAGAGTGCCTACTACAGACCGGACAGTAGCTGGAAGATAAATACCTGTCTGGTTCCCGATTGGCCATCGCAGGTGCAATCATATTACAGCTAAATCCTTCATCATTGCTTAAGAAATTATACATACATTTTCCGCTTGTAATGGTGGAAGTAGGAATAACAATATATTGCCAGATTGTTCATAACCCGAAAATATCTGACTAAAAAAAGTCGAGAAAAAGAAAAACATAGAAGAAAAAGAATTGTCAGGTATTCATTCTTCTTAAAGGAAGTTAGACTTAAACATGAGAACAAGTTAAATAAAAACAATTTATTTATACGACATTAAAATCTGTAATTTCGAAAGAGCGCAACGCGGAAGCTACCTGATTTCTTATTCGGTTAATTTTTCCCAGTAGACTCTCCACCTGGCGACCGTCTACTGAAATAATAAACATCTGAGAAAATATAAACTCGAGCACTTTTCTTACCAACTAGTGCGCTAGGATAAATAAACCAGGACTTTGTGCCATAAAAATATTACACACACTTGTAAAAAATTACATTTTCAATAAATTATTCTATATTCGTACTAATACACATCTCTTTAATACTTACACCAAAATACACATCTTTGTTTGCAATAATGTTGTAGAGTAAAACTTAAAAAAAAAAAAATTATTATTTAATTTTAGTTTTAATTTTAAGAAATAATAATAAACATTTTTCGAAAGTCCTGAATTCCTAATTCTTTTTACAAATATCACAAACAAATTTATTTGTATGGTGACGGGTTATTTCGCTTTTAATGTAATAGATTAATTTTTTTCTGTGTATTTAATATTGCTCCAAATGATACAGGCAGTATAGGCACGATGGTGATTGTTTTGCAAATTGTATTTACACATGGCATAAAGTTCATTTCATTTATAGGATTTATTAATCCATTTCATTTTTACAGTGATTATCAGGATTAATAATACACGTCACCTATTATAATACAACTGAAATGATTTTTTTTACAGAGTATATATTTAAAAAAAAGGGTACATTAGAACTGAATCTTCTATAGATTGCGATTATATTAAATGACATTTTATTTACATAAAATTTGATTGACAAACTGTTAAGGTTGCACGTGGTAATTTCGGAAAAATATGTTAAAATTATTCAATGCATGTATTAAAATGTGAAATTTGTTAAGCATTAAAAACAAAATCGTATCCTTGCTTGATTCAAATTTATATTGGAAATTAGGGTTTAATTTTTTCGACAAAATTTATTACGTATGCCGAAAATAATCGAGGATTTTGTGAATATTTGTTTATTTGACAACAATAGTTAATTGGCGTCATTCTTCTTTTGATAATAATTTAAAAATAATAACGTATATGTGTATTCAATATGCATAGATACACATCGATAATACAAGTATTGAGAATAGTAAGGTAATGCGATATATGTGCGTAGAGATATAATGTAACAATAGTATTATAATAGTGGTTGGGCGAGATATGAGTTAGGCCCTGGCTACGCGAGCAGTTCCAACCAAACTTCTATGACGGCGCTACTTAATTTTAAGATTTCAGTTATTATCTCAGCTTGTTTAACCATAGACGAATAATAATCAGCTGCCATCGTTGCAACTAACACGGCGAGTCACTGCTTGCGTTGCCATTGACTACGAGTTTTTGCTTAGCTTATTATTTATTAGCCTCTGGTAACGGCTAATTGGTAGTATCTTATCTATTTTCTGGTTTTAATTTATTATATATCTACTGTGTTATCAAGAAAAAAATATCAATCAGATTAATATAATATGTGCACTGATTTTATAATCTGTAGACTGTAGCATGAAACATCGTGGTTTTTAATGAATACATTACAGAATCATTAGTTTTTATGTCGTGTAAATAAACATAATAATAAATAATAAAAACTAAACTAAATCCCTGCTAACCTCTAGACCTATAGGGCGAAGGAGTCTGGGAAGACCAAGACTAAGATGGAACTACAACGTCTCCAAATACCTATCTGCCTTGGATCTTCCAAACTGGAGAGAGCTGGCACAAAACCGAGATGAGTGGAGGAAGTCTCTTGAGGAGGCCAAGACCCAACTCAATTCTCAATTAAAAATATAATACGAGTATTTTTTTATATAGCCGTGGGCTTTCTCAAATGCATTTGAAAAATGATAATAATGGATTTTTAAAGATCTTTCATAACTACCTAGTTATTTAAATTCTATGTACCGGTACCTCCGCATATATTTCGGTACGCAAATAATTCGCTTTTTGTAAATTTATCAAATTGTATTACTCATAAAGCAGGTAAATATAATATTAATTTTTGAAAATCTAAATTAGCCATTTGAATTTGCTATTAGAGAATATGAATAAAAAAAAACGTTTTTGGTAGATATCTCGGTTTGTGATTTTTAAAAAGTGATTCGATTTATGAGTTGGTAATGGTGATGATAAGTAACTGAAGGAAAATATTTATTTTTATGTATAATATTAAAATAAATTAAACATTGATGTCATTCAGTAATTTATTGTTTATCGAATAATAATTACAAATAATTGTTCGGTTGTGCCTCTGCCTGTACCTTCGGTTAAATGGACTCTTTCTTAGAATTTAAATTTTATTTTCATAATTGCAACTGTAGGTCAAAAAATTCAGACAATCCTGATCGGGGAATTATATTTAGACGAAACACGAAGCGAAAAAATAAGTTCCATATCTCTACCAACGCTCCAACACTCCTAACGCTCTAACGTTCAATGACCGGTAACGAATGAATCCGTTCTCCATCACTATTAATAATAATGGAACACGTTTCTAAGAGATATTAGTACGAAATGGTGCCTCCATGGCTGTCCCATGAATTTTCACGTGTCTACCTTAGTATTATATAATTATGCAATTATTAAAAAATATATCAAATTATGAACAGATATACTTGGAGAGAAATCACGTAAAAGGACAAATCCCACCCTGAGATGAAGTCGTGATGAAGGCAGGTAAGTACATTGAAGAACAATTTATAATTAGATTATGATGGATTTGTTAATCATTAAAATATAAGTAGTGTTAGTGTTTGATAAACATAACGCAAATTGCTCTAAATCTGTCGTAAAACTATCCCGATATAGAAAATAAGCTTTTAAATAAATAAATTGCATGAATGTAAATTATACTTTCTACATTCGTAAGCATGTATACATTTTTTTTACAGCTGAAGATTAAATTTATCATTTGAAAACATTGTGCACTAAGTGTTATGATCCCTTCCTTTTAATGTAGGCTCAATTCAAAGATTTTAAGCAAGGTTATGCAATCAGAAACAAGTTATACCACACCATTTTGTGCATAAAAAAAAGCAATCAGTGTGTTCAAACAGTGGACGCAATTAGAAAACCACTGGCATCTGCTTTTTATCTTCTGACTGACATTTTAATCATATTATCGTAATAGCAGGACTGTGCAAATATTTCGAAATTATATCAAGTTTCATAAAAAACAGAAAAATTATGATTAATTATTGAAACTGGTGAAATATGAAGATGGTGGGACAATTATTTGTAAGTTCCATAAGTTTCTGACAGATGGCGGTGTGAGTTAATTTATTGGTATAACACTTGGTTATCTAGATTAGGTAACCATCCAGTAGATGGCGTTGTGTTTCGTTAGCCAAAGCAACGCGTGGGCGGGTGAGCTATATTCATACATAAACGTTGAGTACGTATTAATATTTACGTCGACCCCATATTAGTATACACGTTGAGTACATATTAAAATATTCTTTGAATATATTCGTTGGGTATTACGAAACGAATAAACATATTGTAAATAAAGTACGGAAAGTCTTAATTTACCACAGACAAACGATTGCACTAATCTATATAAGTCTGACTTCACGATCGAACATAGAAGACCATTGGAGAAATACACTGGTTCCCACAATCTTAGATCCGATGGATTCCTGTGTTTCTATGCTTTGATTTTATTTTTATTCTATTTTGGTTTTTTGTTTCATATTTATCTACTATTTTCGTTGTTTGTTTTTGGGGTGTTATGCCGTGTTGTGCTACCTCCTTCTTTAGCCGACGTTTCGGACAGCGTTGCAGTGTCCATCATCAGGGCAGATCCGGCAGATCCGTCGATGTTATGGACGGATCTGCCGGATCTGCCCTGATGATGGACACTGCAACGCTGTCCGAAACGTCGGCTAAAGAAGGAGGTAGCACAACACGGCATAACACCCCAAAAACAAACAACGAAAATGCTTTTGGCCGTGAAAATCTAAAAACGTATCTTATCTACTATTATTTATAAAATGCCTATGTGGTCAAGATAATAATAATCACTGTCCAGGACAGTCAAAGATCACTTAGCACCAAATGTAATAAAATCATTTTAATTAAATAAAATCCGTGTAGACCACCCCTCCCCCCCCCACTCCCTTATATGTTGTGTATAAAACCCGCAGGTTAAGAAAAAATTGTACTGGTCTGAAGATGGCTTTGACAAGCTGAAACCGGTTACGGTCAATAAATTAAAGTGGGAAAAGTTTTACACTTGTTTTATTATAATAGGACAGAAATGTGATTTTAGAGCGACAAATATCGTCCCACAGAAACATACTCAAACTGTTCAAAAACTTATTAACCAACAGCCAAAACAAGGTAAAAATATCTGATAAATTTAGTGAAATAAAAAATGTCAAAACCGGAGTTCCACCAATTTTGGGACCAACACTTTATATTATCTTTGTATCTCTTACAACAAAAATATTTTCGTTTGTAAAATATTATATATATGCTGATGATACTATACTTATCATATCCCATGAAAAATTGTCTATTGCAGTGAAATTGTTGCAGCAAGATTTTATTTCTTTATTAAAATGGTCCCATGATTATAGTACAATATGAATTCTAAAAAAAACACAACTGATGAATGTGAGATCACCACATGCCAAGTACAGCGAGGCACCTATAATCATATCTCACTATTTTGGCATTTGAAAACAATACCACACAGCCCTGTGCAATTGTGCACAAGTATCGAACTAATTAACCACTATGGGCCGGTATATCAGTTGGTCTAAAGCTCGGCTTTGAAGGAATATGGAGCTCAGCATGGCTTAGCACACAATCCGTATATCAGTCGTAATCCTAGAGTTGACCAATTTTAAACGTTTAGTCTATGATAATTTTAGTCATTTCTATGCCGAACCAGTCTATTTATGTAAGTATCTACGGACTCTATGGTTATTATCAAACAACCAAATGTCAAACGATGTCTAAATCGTCATCACTCGAAGAAAGTTCGAAATTCCATGTTCATAGGTAAACTTATTCCTCCAATGTAATTTATCAGCAGATCGAAACCGAAGCAATGTGAAATCTGACATTGATGACAGATGTGTTTTTGCCAATAGCGCTACAGCGTCTAGCAAAGGAACCATTCTGCGACTTACCACGGCTTAAGCGGCCGATTTCGGCTGTTTAAGTTGAGCAAGGAATGTGCTACTTAGCAAATACTGATATACCGGCCCTATGTGTATGTAGGGGTTGCAGTAGATTGTGACATGAAGTGGGATGTATACATTTCCAAACATTTGTAAGCGCCTTCGACCTATTGTAGGTAAATTGTATAAAATAAAATATTATGAGTCTATAAAAACTTTGAAATTAATTTATTTGTCTCTTGCAGAATCTACCTGTAGATTTTACAATCGTGTAAAACCAACATAATAAATGTAAAAACGATTTAAAATGCCAAGGTAAAGTTGTTAGTAAGTAAAAGCGTTTTTAACCAGAGGCGAGGCATTAGAATCATGTATTGTATAAATCAATCAATGTATTACCGGTACGTGCCCTTATGTAGCAAAACATTGTATTACAGCATATATCCGAAAGTCCGTATAAAAAAATCGTGGATCATGTACACAATATACGTTTCAAACAAAATAAAGGAATGACCGGTCAGTGGTTCAGTGGGCATCGCGTTTGGGTCCCACCCAGGCGTTCCGTGTTCGATTCCTCGGCTGGCTAAGTCCTCCACCACAACACAAGCAACATCTTCCGCTTAGTGTGGTGGTAGTAGGAGATTTTCAAATGTTGTTGGGTTATTCGTAACCCGGGAATGTTTGTCTTTCTTTCTAAAAAAAAAAAAAAAGAAAGAATCTGTGTTTCAAAATAAATATGGTGAAAGAACCCTTGAATATATTATACACTAATATTTAATATATTTCCATAGCAATTTAAAGAACATCGCTCTATAAAAAATTCTCACTGATGTTAAAATCATGGCTATTGGGGAGTAACCTTATGTATTAAGATGATTTTGTGCTCACTCTTGTTATTCTCTAAATACAATACAATACTCTCCCCGATTGTGTGATATCTGCTTGTATACACAGTTATATTAATAACTCTCTACGTGTTCTTAATATTGTATTGCATTCTCAATTATCTCCTGATATTTAAGTAATTATTTTCCTACGCTGTTTTCCCCCATAATATCACTGTTTCTGTATTATTTTCAACATGAGTAGGCATAACACTTTGTTTATAGGTATGTTTGTATATATTACTACGCTAATGCGTTCATAATTATTTCATTTATTGTTGTAATATTATTTTCTGTGGAACTAAGCTCCTGTTGACGAGCTACTTGCAGTAGCTTAGCGGGTATAAATTCCCATTATACGCCATTTTTATACAATAATATTATATACGTTGAGTGCGTATTAATATATTCGTCGAGTACATATTAATGTATTCGTTGAGTGCATATTTTGATCCATTCCAATATAATTAAATCCTTCATTATTTCAGTTTACTGATATATGAACATACGTAGATCACTGAAAATACGTTTAAGGGTTTTAGATATTTTAAAACATGAATAAACATTTCCGGGTTAAGAATCAAAATGAAAATTTTGAAAAAATTTCTTCTGCCTATACATTATAAGTAGCCATACATTACGAATGTTGCCTGAGCCATGATGGAGGACTTATCTAGCAGATGAATTGAATACACGATGCCTGGGTAGAAATCCAATGCATTTCTGGTCAGCTTTTTAGCAGTCAAATAGAACGAACATATTTATTATCAAGCAAAAATCACAGAGTTCTTACTTTCTTAGAAAATTTATGTTATGTTAAAGTTAAATCTAATTTTGAAAAAAATAATTAAAATTAAATTTCGTAATGTTAGCGCCTCCGCCCACTCAGGCAACTGAAAACTCTCAACTGCCAACTGTCTTTGTATGACAATGTGATGGCCCGCACACTACACAATCACACAAAACACCGTTGTCAATGGTAACGCAAGCGGTGACTTGCGACCATCTTGCGACTGTCACTGCTCATTGCCCTGGACAGCCGTTGCTGGTTGCGAGCTGTCAGCTGTCTCGTAGTTCGTCTATGGTTAAACAAGCTTTTTGACCAATCAAGACAGAGAAAAAGCCGGTTTTAGTTGGTTTTCAGTTGCCTCAGTGGGCGGAGCGCCTTACTGTTAACTTCTGCAACTATTTTAGTTTTTATTATTGAGACAGCTCATTTTAATTTTAATTAATTTTTTAATAAATTAAACGGAGTTCTACGAATAAAACACAAGAACAATAAATTAATAAGTTAAATCTAATATTTTACTGGATTTAAAAAAAAAAAATTTACTAAGTGCAAGCAGTGACGTTCCAATAAGGGTAGATTTTAACCTGGTGTATTCTATAAGTCTACTACAAACATAAATGATGGCATAAATCAAACACTGACCGTAAGTCTCGTACCGAAAACAAATAAAAACTCATTGTTCGCATTGTGAAGCTCTCTCCAATCGCCCCCTGCATACCCAGATAACAATCGGAGAACAATAACAGGCACTTGAGTCCAATCAACTGACCTTTTATTTCAGTCAATACAATGCTCAGAACTCTTTTGTCCCGGGCCAATGTATTTCCAGCTCAGACCAGTGGTTCTTACGTGGCATTTATTATTTCTAGGGGTAGCAAAAAATCACTATACTCTTTCTAGCGTAAACCATTCGTCTTATTGTTTTCCCAAAAATTGGTTAAATTTCACGGAAGTACCTGCCTATAAGATTTGTTTTACAGCCGTTCGTTGTGCAGAGATATTAGCTTTTAGTTTACAATTTAAACGCTTCCAGCAGTTGGGTACTGAAGCCGGTGAGAGTTGGTCGTGCCAGAGGTCGAGTGTCGAGCAGGCGGACTTCAGTCTGTTCACCTAAGAAACGCTTCCGATATGAGATTGTAATTAAGATAAATTCTTAGGGATTTACAGTTTTAAATTTATAAATGTGTTCAGTATGTATCTAACTGAGCTGGCGCCCCTTATGATATTTTAGTTTCTTCCAGATGTCTTCCCTATTATAGATTCAGTTCTCATTTGCAAACCATAAAAATGGCGACTGCCGTCGTTATTTTTACGTGACCCTAGATTTAAAATTTACAATGAGTCTCATGTTTAAAATAATTGATCATTATCTTTCCATTGCGTGTCTTTTTAAAATAAATATAATTATTTAAAGAATGGTTAATTAATTATTTCATTTTAGTAATTTATCCTCATCTAAATTTTACCCGCACGTGTTAATAATTTTTATAACCTAAAACATATAGTGTTACAATGGCGCCCTTTAAATTGAAATTTAACCGTTACAAAATAAGGGTAGTATGTTAGGCAAAAGATGAACATCAATGTCGTGAAGAGAACCTCTCCGCGTCTACGAGATCTCTTTAACTTTGTCCTATCGTACATCAGACTATATTAAAAGCTTCGCCTCCACTCAGTTTCTGCTTTAATAAATGTGTATTTTCATACGTGAACGACGTTAAAGAGACAATCATGCTAAATACCAACAAGATATTTTTTCCAACTGTTTAATTTTTTTTTTAATACCTGTTATGTAAATGTAAGTATGTAACATAAAAATGGCTACAATTGTAAAAAAAAATCAAAAATTAAAAAAAAAACCTGTGTTCTTGAGAAAAGTGTTGTCTCATTTTGCCCTAGTCTCAAGGAAACAAGGAAACCAATATTAAGCTTGCAAAAGCTACATTCGACTACACATACAGTTTCAAGAGGTCATTGCCATTTCGGAGGTTTTGTGCACAGGACTTGCGTCTTCCACTTCTTTCATAGAATATAACTTATTGGGTACATTATGAAATTTGTTCTTTTATATTTTCAGGAACATGTTTTATTGCCGATTTAAATTAATACTTTATTTAATTCAGTATCAAAATCCTTAAAAATGTTGCACGTAAAAACGACACAAAAATATGTGTCACTTCTGATATATATGATATATTGACTACTTCTGAAGAGTTCTGGTAAAAGTTTCCAGACACCCAATCCGAATAAACAATTAAGTTAATTAATGAACAACAAAACAAATAAATCAATAAATTAACTAATTAATTAAATATTAAGTACCTACACGGAGAAAAATGTTATTAGAAAAAACGATCATTTTAATAGTAAAAACGATTAAAAACAGGACTGAAGTTCTTACGAACAAATTAACAGGGTTTCAATGTTATTAAAAATATTTGTTGGTATACTTACTTTCGTACGTATACCAACAAATTATTCTTACATTTTCCCGCCAATAAACATTGAAACACTGTTAATTTGTTCGTAAAAACTTCAGTCCCGTTTTTAACCGTTTTTACTATTAAAATTATCGTTTTTACCAATAACATTTTTCTCCGTGTATGAATTATTTCTGTAATATTACCACTTGCCAAAATAAAAATATCAACTAACCATCTGCCATCACAACGGGCATTCACCTTGGAGTTCGAATTTTCCTAATTTTCTGCTTCTTTCGTATTGTATGAATAAAAAATATAAATTCAAAAAAATAGTTTTCCAAACCTCATTCTCCCCTATTCTGTCCCCCGTTCCTCCCACCTCGTATCTCGTAACCATCCCAAATTGAGAGAACAAAAGGTGCTAGAAATAGCCTTTGCTTTGTGTTAACCGTACGTTGTTTTTTTTTTACATGATTAGTTAGTTAGATTAGTTAGATAGAATAATAGTTCTATGTAGAAAACAGATATCCAAATCATTTTCCAGACTAAATGTAGGCATAGAAGGTATGATACGTACTACGTTGTAATATTATTCGAAAGGCATAAAACAAAACCATTCGCAGGCTTGCGACATCTAGCGAAGAGGCGTAAAACAATTAAGCGAAGCCTACTGTCTACTGCAAAGCGCCGTACAGGGTAACTACGTACCACTGGTAACTCATTTGGATTCCTGTCATCGCAAAATGGCGGCCATCGTCGTAAAAATAATGGTCCTCATAAAATTCTTGATTAGGTGAATACATTTTCCGCCACTTGGAATTCGAGCCCCTCATGTGACTAAAATTCCTCAAATTACAGAAGTTAATACGAGTCATTTTTCAAAGCTCACACAATCAAGTTTATGGCGCTTGAATAATGAAAAACCGCATTCAAATAATATGTGAATCAATTTTAATTTATTATTGATTGAGAGATTTTCGCACTGATTTTCTGCTGTAAACTTTGTTGGTGTTGTTATTGTCCTCTTTATCAGCAATCCTTGTTTCCAATTGCTCATAAAATTAGGGTAATAATTTTAGAAATATTACCAACCCTTTTTTTAGATCCAAAGCAAATTTAACCATTCTTTGTACATATAATCCATTAAAAACAATAAATTATTAAAGTTTTAAGTAAACCCTGAAAGTAGTTCATTGTAGTAAAAAGCATTGCTTAAGCGCCATTCAGACGTTTCACTAATCGCTCATTTCCGCATTTCATTCGGCCTAGTTTACTCGGAATGACACGTCTGAACATGAAATGAATCGAAAGTGCCGAACACTGCCGAATGAAATCTTCAAGTGAACCGATCCAACAATGTTGGATATTTTCCTTCGGCATCCTTCCCTCGCGCGCGCATGCGCGCGGAAGAGAGCAAAGTGAATCGTCTGAACACCGAGTGAACTCTCAATCAGTTTGTCTCGCGTCCTGTACGGGAAGGACCATGAAAGGACGCTATTAAATCGCACGCAAAACGTCAAAATGGTATTCGTTCGGCTAATTTGTTTGCTTTTGGGAACACCTCTCATATAAAATTTTGGGTCTCCCTTATTATCCATGTATTTTATATGTTTTTTAATATATGCAAGATTATTAATTTGTAGGAAAATGTTCGTAATAAAAAAAGTGAAATCAAATTGTGTTATTATGCCATAAAAAATAAATACACGAAAAAATACTGTTTTTTTTATTTATTTTTATTTAATTGTGTCAACAAAATTGCGTAAAAATCGATGCATCTGACATGTTTTTCCTTAAAATTCGGGGCCGGACCGCGCTGGAAAACAAACGAATTCCAGCGCGGTTGACCTCGCTCGGCGACGCTGTGGTCAGAATGGACGAGTGAACGCTTATTTCTATAGCGCCGTGTGAACATGGAATGAAACAAAATGGACGATTAGGCCGAAAAAACATGGCGGAAACCTTCCCTCGAGTGAACCGTCTGATTCTAGCATTACGAAATATGTCAGGTTTTTAACCATAAACGTGGTTACAATAAACTATTGGACAGCTTATTTTTTTCATTAATTTTGGAATTTTATTTTTTATATTTTTATTCTTCACTTTAAGCACCCGCTAAACTGTCAAAGTAGTTTGTCAGCAGGTCAATTGAGCAATATATTTTTATAATACTTAAGCACACATATAACAAGAAACCTCAATATAGAAAATAGATGCCTGTAAAAGAATAACTAAGGCATAAAATACACAGACAGACAGTTATAACACAGGCAAATTACATGTATTCATAGTAATAGATAAGATTACAGTTGAGTTTTAAATACGAGTACAGTACTGTTAAATTGTTGTGTAGTCTGCAGTCTGCATATAAAGTTAAATTAATGATCGGTATCTAATGCTTAAACATGAAGACGTTGGCCATGAAAATACCCTGCTGCCATTTTTGTAATTGCTGCGGAGAGTTGATGTCCTATTCATAAAAAAAAATATATCATTCACTGTTAAATAATCATGTTTATTCCTAAATCAGTAGGGGTGCCCCAGGCGGGAAAACACCTCTCCTCGGCTCCGTATGAATACGTAGGTATCCATATAATGTCGGAATGTAAGACGATAAGTGTTAGCAAGGCTTTATCTTCCGAATGAAAAGTGTGTCAAGTTTACGCATGTCGACTCATTAAGCTCACAAGCACTTTGTTCTCCGAGCATGTAATAAAAGCTATTTGCCATGTACGCAGCTGGGGCTTTATGAAATTTTACTATCATGAATACGAAATATCAGATCTAAGGCGCGATTGTTGGTAGTTGTCAAAAGGCTCGGGTTTCTCTATAGTATATACAAAATTCTCACTACCGCACTTGTCGATGTTTAAATTAATTGTTAGAAACAAATCACTTCACGCTACGCATGTAGTAGATACCATGTGTGAAGCCTCAAACTTCAACTCTGCTCGGATTCCACTTATCCTTTCGGGGGGATGTTTTGAAGGGAATCGGTATATTATTCAACGCCGTCGTGAAATGACGATTTTATACGGCTAAATTTACGACTGTACTTTGTACGTATTTTGTGGACTCGTAAAATGGTATCATTCGCGGGTGTTTCTGCCGTAACATATTTCGCGAGGTGAGCGAGGAGTATAAAAACGGCGAGGTAAAGAAAGTTTCGCCATTAACACGGTGCATTAATATTTCAGGCGGTGGTTAATTACCTGGATTTTGTTACGGTTCACTGGAGAAGGATAAAATGTTTAAGAATCTCCACGTTCCATTACTACTGCAAGGATGACAGTTTTGGGAAAGTGGTGAATAAATTTGTTAGGCAGTTAAAACTTCGTAAACCGTAACGCTATAATTGCATTATGCTAACACTTATTAAGTATGGATACTTTCATCGTTTTAAATCAAAGTTGATGTATATTTTTTTAACATTAGCCCTAAACACCCCATGCCATCTTTAGGAATGATGTCTTTTTTTTTTTTTTTTTTTTACATTAGCTCCACACAGGAGGCCCTGAGGGAAAAATTCTCTCAGGGCCTATGTCATCTTTGAAGATGCTGTGTGGAGGGTTTTTAAAGGGAAAGGAAGGAGAGGAAGTCTTGGGAAGGAAAAAGGTTTGAGGGGTGGGTAGAAATCTGGGGATAAATATGTCCAGGAGTGAAGGACGTGTGAAGCCATCCCTCCCACTGCGGTGCAAGGCGATGGGTCGAGAAGGTCCGGCTGGAGAGATCAAAAGGTCTCCCTTAACCAGCCTCTCCCGATCCGGCCTGCCATGCAGATGGTCGGCAGACGCATCTGCCCCCAAGTCCCGGACAAACCTAACCCCATGAACCCGGGCACCCCTGCTAAGTCACCAAACGTAGCGAACCACTTGGGGTGACCTATGGCAGAGGTGTTGGTCGTCCAATAAATGGTTCCCGGGGCGGCGGTACCCATACCCGCCCCCCAAATAAGAAGATATTTTAAGGAAAGGAAGGAAAATAAGTTCTCAGAAGGAAAAAGGTATGAGGGGTGGGTAGGAATCTGAGGATCAGTATGTACAGAAGGGACAAATGAATCCATCCCTCAAACTGCGGTAAGGCTCGGTAATTTTCCGAGAGAAGCCAGCTAGAGAGATTAAAATATCTCCCTCGCATCAGACGCATCCACCACTAAGATCCGGACAAACTTCACTCCATGAACCCGGACATCCCTCCTAAGTCTCCAAACGTTGCGAACTACTTGGGGTGTCCTATGGCAGAGGTGTTGGTTATTCAATAAATTGTTCCCTGGGCAGCGGTACCCATTCCTATCTCCAAAATTGTCTAACCACTTGAGCGCTTTTTGCCACATTATGGCACTATTTCCACAACCTCGGATTGCTTTATTGCTAAAATGTGACAAATTTAAATTTTTATTTTTTATTAAAACGACTATATAATATATGGTACATTCAAAATATAACAAAATAAATATTTTTTAGATTCTTTAAAATGTTTTAAGGTTACAGATTTAATTATATATTTTTTATAAATCCTATAAATATGTTATAATAGAAAAAAGATAGAGAAATTCATTGGCTACATACGACTATAATCAGTTTGTATGTCTCCATATTCAAATTCAGAGGTATGATTTTTTTTAATGTGGGCGGAAAAATTTCCTTTAGCAATCCCAGAAAAAATATTTTAATTGCCCTGTCGCTCCAGTGGCTAATGAATGAATAATGTCGTAGTATTGGTAAAACATCAATTCTATTTAACAATATTAACTTCCGTCAGTGTCTGTATTTCCAAACAACTGAAAAAGGAAACTTACCTTTGGAGACTGAGGGTAATCAATAAACCAGACGGTTCACATTGGCTGAACTGGTTGTTAAATAAATAACTGGAATCGATATCCAGTCGAGCGAATCGGCGAGTTTAATAATGAAACAATTCTATGACTTGTGAATCATGAAGTTTAGGAAAAGTCCTTTCACAGTGGATTCTTCCCTCAAACGTCCTGTCCCGAGTCATCATGAACACAAAACTCATTACAATTTCACGGCTTCATACTTCCAGTGGAAAGTTACTAAGTAAAGATCTGTTGGTGGCATTTAGAGAACACCTCTTTATTTATTTTATGGGCGTTTTATTTATTCTAGGGTGCTTAAGTACCTACTGGCAAGATCAATAAACTTTTTGTAGTCTTCCAAAGGCGTTAAATTGGCATTCAGATAAATAAAAGTTGCTTTACCCGAAGCAATATCTCGAAAAACGTAAGCAATAAACGCGGCATATATTACCGACAGAATAAAAAATAAGTGAGAACGGCTTGTGAATATATTTGTATTAATGATTTATTTTAATGCGCCGGGAACCATTTATAGGTTAACTAACACCTCTAACACAGTGCTTGAAAGCAGTTCGCTACGTTTGGTGACTGACCAGTAAATTCCTACCCACTCCAAATATCCTTTTCCTTCCCAGAACTTCCTCTCCTTCCTTTACTTCATCTTCATATATGACAGTCCTTGAGGGAAATTATTTTCCTCATGGGCCTCCAGTGGGGGGTAAACATAAATCATTAAAAGCACATTAAAATTTCAGATTAAGCTTCAAATTCTGAATTGATAAGGGTAAGAAAATTTTTAACAGTGGGGTATTTTCACTTTTTTTTTCTCGGAAAAAAAGCGTTAATGCGGGTATATTTTATTTTATTTTTATGATGACTAAATTTTCTAAAACTATTTAAAATGTACCATTTTCGATTTGCCGCCTAAACGACGTGTTTTTATCGTGAATTCGTTGACTTCACGCCGGGCAACGTTGGTGACAGCCGTCGTACCAGACATTGGCGTTTTCCACGTCAAAACGACGTTGCAGCCAATTGAAACCGTTTCGCAACGTGCGATTTTTGAAATCAAACATTATGAATGAAGATATTAAAAGTACACGTTTTTAGTACAATGAAAAGATTCATAAAAATAAACCTTAAATCTTCTACACATTTTTAACGGTATTCATAGATTGTTAAAATACTCCGTCATTTTAAAATAAATTTTAAATATTATTATGCAACACTTTGAGCTAGAAAACAACTAACAGGTCTTTCGTGGAATCATAAGCGTGAAGCAAATACACACATATCGGTGTATTGTATTTACATCAGTTTACTAGTTAGTGTCTGTGTGCTGTTATGGAAGTGAACAATGCCACCCTGCATAAGGTTTCAACAGAGAGTGCTTGTAATAATTATTATTCTGAGCATTTTGTTCAGGTTCAGCCGTATTACTCTAGTGGGTAATTCTAGACAAACGTATTCAATATCCCATATTGGTACGGGTTTGCGCAACCCCTTTTTTCATTATTCTGTGAAATGAAAGGGGTAAAAAATGAAAACCTTCATGTTTATAATAGTCCATCGATAAAAAAACTTATTTAATCCTCGAACGTATTTGCCATTTGATAAATTTCAAATCCACAAATTTCCTAATATTTTAAAATGGACTCAAAAAGGGAAAAACAGGACGTAAGAGGTTTGGTCGAATAAAACAACATGAGATTTTTTCAAAACTTAAAAATACTAATCACGTGATTATTTAGTACCTTATCAGTATAAGGATATATTATGTGAGCATCAAAGCAGAAATCTGATTTTAAGAGAAACAAAATTTACGCGACAGTGATTTTTCGCGACGTGATACTTGCAAACCGTTACCGTGGTGAAATATTGTTTTTACGTCACAGCTTTCATCTGGAAATTCTACATCTTGCAAAATCATTTCCAATATGAGCGTTTTAGTTCGAGATTCAAATTTAACTGTCACAAAATAAGATATAATACGGCACTGTGGGTTTTAACTATACAAATCAATTGAACAATTATTAAAAAAAAAATCGAAAAAAAAGGTTATAAAACTACTAAGCATAAAATATAAATGTAAAAAAACCTAATATTATTGCGTATGTGTAAACCATAATTAATATCTGGTAAAGGGTTTTGGAAATAATTTTTTTTTACCTTATCTTTATTAAAAACAAAATTGCATTTCGACTTACTTCAGAAAAATTGAGTTCTTTCAAAAAGCCCTTCAAATCAGTTGTAGGCACTTCAATTTCAAGAAAGTCTTACGGCTTTTTCACGTCTGTTTTTGGCACTGCCATTGCGTGCTACGCTTTCAGCTTATAACTTATAATGCTTTCATATTTCCAGAAAGCTCCAGTCAGAGAATCAGACTTACCTAGGGCATGAGTGATATCAAGACGGGGATTTATATTTGATTTCATCTGCCATACCTGTGTAGGTGGTACCATTGTACATTTCATTTGAACCTACAAATGAACTTCGCATCAAAGGGATCCTTTGATCACACTGGCATGGCGGCATGGCAGTGTGAAAATATCATGTAATGAACGCAGAAGTTGATTCCACACTTTATTAATATAAGTGGTGTGTGGATTTACGTGATATCCATTTGTTTACGTGACTGACCCGAACTAAGCTTAGAACTATGAAGCAGCTTGTTAAAACACAAAAAGCAATAATAAAAATAATCCTGAAAGTACCCATAAGAACTCCATCAAAAGAAGTTTAAAAAAAATTAATGTGTTCAGCATTATAAAACTGTACTCAAAAAATGCACTACTCAAATTTAAAGAAAAATATACATACCTTGCTGACCAACACACCTATAATACAAGGACAAAATCTTCAAATCTACTAAACACTCTAAAATTAAATACAGCTTTCGGCCAGAAAAACCATTATTTCCATGCTACAAAATTATATAATGCCCTTCCGATTGAAATTAAAAATACCATGGATATAAAAAAATTTAAAAAGGACATCAAATTATCGCTAACTAAACATGAAGATGAGGAACTAATTAAAATTATTAAGTAACCCCAACGCAACCTACAGATAATAAACACTTTTTAAAACAACGCAAGATAATAAACATAAACACTTTTTGCTTTATTTATTTATATTTCGTGGAAATCAACAAAAACCAACAACAATGATGAGGAAATCACGATCAACACCATACAACAACCTGCAGTCCACCTCGGAACAGGAATACCTAGTGAGGAGGACTGAGGATAAAATACTTAATGTGTTAATGTACTTAATATTGTATTTTATTTTTTTATTTGTATTGTCATTAAATAATAAAAAAATAAAAAAAACTAAATACCATCTTTTAAAAAGGAATGTTTCTACATACCTAGAAAGTTGAATTAATATTAAAACATTTACAATGAGTATTATTACACGAAAAAATTGTTTTTCAAATGTTGAAAATGTTTAATATTTATAATAAAGTCAAATAACTAACATTAATTCTTGTGTTTGTTTATCATTATGAGCCGAAGATTTTAAAGTTTGTAATGTAAAATTTTCTAGACCAGTGATAAAAAACCTTTTTAACCGGAGGCCCAATTTACCAAATTTTAATACGTTCGCGGGCCGCAGGGTGTAGGGTATTATGCAGCTTGACATGGTTAACAGTGCAATACTGGGTAACCTTGATCTAATAGTAGGAACATGAAAGAGAATCAATTTTAAAATATTGGGATATCCAACTGATAATTTCATGTACAAATTAAGATTAATTTAAAAAAAAATCTTCTTTCACTTAACTTCAACAATTTAAATGAATTAGCACTTTTGAAAGCTTTACATATTCTTAAAAAGAAACCTAATATCTAGTAGGATTTTGTGATAATTTGTTCGATATGCTTATCAAAATTAATTAGCTGTCTAAGTAAACACCTAGATTTAAATTTTGTAATGATAGTTGATTTTATTTTTATTTCTAGTAAATATTTTTGCCTGAGCCATCGTCGAGGTCAAACCAGTTATTCCAAAATACTGTCAATTTTTATCACTCTGAAATTTTAATTAACGGCTTATTCATAATATTGAAGACGGACAAGTTTGTTGCGATGCCCTGTCGTATTTTGTGAATAAGAATGGAAACGGTTAAATATTTTTATCAAAGCACCAGGAAATCCAAACGATTGCTATTAAATAAAACTACACAAAATCTCACTTTCGTTAGGTAGGCACCTACAACAGAAATTAGAAACAACATTTGGTCATGTACCCCTAAAAAATGAAACATATATTAAAATATCAATAAAAGACAACATTATTTTTTCAAAAGTATCTGCAAAGAATGTAGATATTCGTCTTTTCATATTATGTAAAAAGCTTGTAACAGAATGTGATTCTTGACATTCATAGAAAAATCAACCATTATTTTGGAACCTGTACACTTTAAATTTGTCAACAAGGTTTTCCAACTTTCCTTGAGTAAAACTTCTAGCGTATTTTATTATAGGTACAAGCTAGTACATAAAGTACATCTTGTGTTCACATTTTACGCCATAAAAGATGTTTGACGCTTTTGCAAGTCGTTAAAAAGCAAAGAAAGCTAACATATAAGCAGGGCGTACTTGAATATCTAACGTAGTTGATTTATGCGTAGATACCATCACAGACAGTATAAACAAAGGAAGAGCTACGAAAAAACTGCGCGGACTATCCAATCGAGTCAATGAATGTTAAGAGTTTGGTATTCGTAATCTATCTCACTTGTTTTAATGATGAAACAGGTAGGTATTACAGCGAGCCGAGCAACGAATTATGGGAAACGCCGCTTGCGGTTGCCTCGTTCCTTTCCCATAATTCCTGGCTCGGTTCGCGGTACTACCTACTTATTTACGCGCAGCATTATATCTATGGATACCTCCGTTACAGCAATCTGGGTGTATGTTAAAGAGCAGAGCAGGTTGGTGATGCGGCCCAGACCACGATGGTGCTATAGTATGGCATGACAAGGTATACTGCTACTTTTATTTTCTCTGAGGATAGTATAGACGAATGTTTATTATTAATTTAATATTTTCGCTTTATCCGCCCTCATAAGAAAAGGAGGGAGCGTCTTCAACTCAAGAGTCAGCTGTCAAAAAGGCACTTGTCGTAATAATATATTTTTTTGTATTCGAGATGCGTCTTTTGATGATTATATAAATTGAGATCCTTAAGCATTCTTATAGATACACAGTTATATATTTGAGTGTATAAAATAATCGAGTCATGGATGTGACTTTTTCGAAAGCGTTTTCAAAGCAAAGACTGTTTTGAAAATAATATGAATGATGCTTAAGAGTGATTGAATAAAATGCTAAAGATAAAATTGAATAAAGGCTGCGAATAAAAGTTTAAAAATGCTTGCAATTGTTCCGGGAGGTTCTAGAGAGAAAGATCGATTATTCCTCGTAACAAATTTTTTAAATAAAAAAATTAATATCGATTTATTTCATTCAAAACTTGCTTTAATATATACCTACATTTCAAGTAAGCAATAAAAATGCTCAAAACGAATGATGATAAATTATTAAATATCGTGTACTTCTTGTAAGTATTTTTTGATCATAAATATCTATGATTTTTCAATAATGTCAAAATTGAAATATTTTAGTTTGTAAAACTTTAAATAAATAGATAAACTGAGGTAATTTTGACACAAAACACGTTCTCGGATTTATTTTTTAATATTTTAATTCAACTAAAAATATAGTTTTAAAAACTGCGTTGACTAGACTATATATTGATTTTTTTTTTTTTTTTTAAAAAGAAAGACAAACATTCCCGGGTTACGGATGACCCAACAACATTTGAAAATCTCCTACTACCACCACACTAAGCGGAAGATGTTGCTTGTGTTGTGATGGAGGACTTAGCCAGCCGAGGAATCGAACACGGAACGCCTGGGTGGAACCCAAACGCTATGCCCACTCAACCACTGACCGGAATTTATTTTGCTGTATGATTAAATGATTAGAAATTTGTGTAGTTTAATAGAATCTATCGTTTAAAAATTGAACAAATCTGCCAATGATTAATGGTATAATCTTAGTAATATTAAAAATACACTTAGTTTTTCAAAATTTTAAAACTGCGTGTACCAGATAAAATAACAATCTTTGAAAACCTCATAGTAAGATGTTTATCGGAAACAAGATCAATAATATTTAATTGAATATACCACATAGTTCTCCTTGACTCAATCTACGAATTGTGCTTATCCCATTCTGTTGTTTCTCTAATCTGCATGGTAGGGTATTCTGCTTTTATCTAACTCGTATTTGATTTTGTTTTTGATTATGTTGTTGACTTTGTTTTTGATTTTGACTTTGATTTTGTTTATGATTTTGTTTTGGATTTTGTTTTAGATTCAGGTTTATAATTTTATTTTTTGCTTTTGTTTCAATTGTTTCTAATGCTTATTTAGATGTACTTTGCTTTTTAATTTTATTTTTTGCTTTTGTGTGAAAAAGAGCCAACTAATTTTGTGTGAATTGAATGTAATGTTGATTTAGACGTAATTTGATAATAAAAAAAAAATAACATGTAAAAGCCCAGCAGGGCGTGAAATACAAATAAATAAATAATTAAAAAATCAATTTAAATTTTTTTGTGAAAAATGGTCAATACGTCTAGAATTTGATTTAAAAAGGACTAATTTCCGGCATTCTCTGGTAATACTCTCTTAATTGTATACTGCGTAGGGGAGACCAGGGTCAGTAGAAACCGTTTTGTTTCTTGATTTATTTTCTCCGAGACTTTTCTTGAAATTATGAAAATTCTTGATTTCCGTTCAGAAATGTTGTGTGTGATTATGATGTGAATGAAAATATCTTTATACTGAGCAATCTAAAATTTCATAACTGTTGTCTTAAAGACCTTTGCAAGGATCGAAACAACAAAACTATACACGAAAGAGCTGACATAGATTAACCAAAAGTGGAATATTATCTTGGAGAAATATATAATTGTAACGTAGCAGAAAATGCATGCATGGGTTATACTATAAACTATGAAATCGAAAATCAAAAGTGTAAACGTTTTTCAATAACAATATGTAATAAGTTCAAAATGTATAAAGTTTGATTTGATATCTAACATGACTTACTATGCAAAGTAGTTCTTGCAAGCGCAGAAGCACTCACTCGGCCAAGTCTGTTAGAGCGCAGTCAGTATAATAGCCAGGAACACTGGTTTAAACTTGCCTAAACTGATTCTGTATGACCACCTCCTGTTCGGAATGTTTTGTTTATACACGCTCTGGCATTTAAGAGGATCTTGTTTCTGCCCCCCTCGGCGTGTTCTACAGCTACAAGAGGGGATGGGAGGGAGAGTTCACCTCCCAAAGAGAGGAAATTTTCATTTGTTAACATATGCTGAGGGAATTCGCGCTTCATTAGGCCGAAGTTGCTCTCGCAGAAGTTGAGATATGGCAGGTGAAGTAATACGCAAACAATGGGATGTGGGAGTATGATAATCTGGAATTAAATTTATTAATTTGAAAAGTGGGTGTCGATACCGCGCCGCCCCGGGATCTATATATTGGATAACCAATACCAATGCCATATGTCACCCCAAGTGGTTCGCTATGTTTGGTGACTTAGTAGAGGTGCCCGGGTTCATGGTTTGAGGTTTGTCCGGGTCTTGGCGGCGTGCCTGCCCACAACTGAGTGGCGAGCCGGATCGGTAGAGACTGTTTGAAGGAGACTCTCCAGCAGGACTCTTTTTACCCGGCGCCCTGCACCACAGTGGGAGTCACACCTCAACACGCTGACCCACAGATTCCTACCCATCCCTCATACTTTTTTCTTCCCAGGACTCCTTTCCTTCTTTCCTCTTTCTCTCCTTTATTTCCTAATTTCCTCCACACAGCTAAAAACGACTAAAAACGACGTATCGCTAAAAACGACGTATACCCTGATGGGAATTATTTTTCTCAAGGCGTCATGTTTGGAACTAATATAAAAAAAACACTCTACCGTGATCTCAATCAACAGTGGTGTAGGCTAGTAAGACTGCTGCCATACAACGTTTAATAGTAAAACTGTTTTCATAAATCTAAATATTTCCACAGTGAGGTGCTAGTGGAGCTCTATTAAAAATGGGTTGTAAGAATAAAGAGAGAAAAAAAATTCAATTAAATAGAAAAAAAATAGATGTCTATTTAGATCTAGTTACAAAAGGCAGTGGAAATATAGTACCTACACCTAATATAGGTCTGTCACATAGACAATACCTACTGACTGAATCTCGTAATCGCAATATACCTACGCGTAAATCTACATAATGTTGTCGATACATTCATAATTTTTTTTTTCAGAATACCGCACAGGAGTCCCAAATGTTCCTGCCTGGAGTCAGCGAGTCTACGGCATCCCCAATTGGGATATTTTGTTAGGCTGGAGGTAGTGACGAGGGGAACGGGATGAGGAAGAGGAAGGTGAGGAAGTATCTCGCTGTTCAGATCTGGTCACCAAACACGGCTAAAGCTATTTCAAGCAACGTTTCAAATCTAAATGGTGGTCTTACACCAAAGCGGTATTGAAAGTATCTTCCACGTTGGAACGTGCTGCAAATATCCATTTTTTATATTATTTTCCTAAATTATTAAATTGTGGATTAACATAAACCGCTCCAAAAATTTGTCGCTAGTCGAGAGCCTTACCCCTCGACCACGGAGGCCGTCAAAAATGTACAATACAAACGAGAATTAGAAAGGTTATTAACATCAATAATGGATATAACGTCTTTTTTATTTTTTTTTTATTGACAAAATTTTTTGATACATACATTTACAGGTAGGTACATACATAATGAATAATATAAATGAAGAGAGTAACAAAAAAATCCCACAAAGGCGAAGCGTGTACGTGGGCATTAAAATATGTGGATATAAAAACAGTGGTGGTTAAAATAAAAAAGTGTTAATTAAAGTCTAATAGTGAATAATGAATAATTTATTTGTTGGCTAATTTTTAAAATATTTTATCTATTTATGGTGTGCTGTTATTTGTATTAGAAACAACAACGTTATTTAGCACAACAATTTTTTTATTACACTAGAAATAATATGGAATAAAGCTAATATGAGTGTAACAATAAGTATATAAATGTAGTGTGAAATATACAAATTTAATAAGACAATTTTTAATTATTATATTTATCTGCGTCTATTTTTCGGGTGGCTTGTTAAAGCGTTCTACTATCACGGCGTTTTAGTAGAAACAATACCTATTATGCAATGCGTTTTATCAGAACCCCGCCAATGATTTTTCAATAATAAATCAACATGTTCTGTTATTCGCATGTATCACAGAACTCTACCCAATACAAGAAAACATTAGGAGTATCAGTAATAATTAAGATAATTTCCAATTCCAACAAAGCATTATCAGTATGGTAGTAATGTTATGATACCTCGTTGGCGATGATACTGCTAAAACATTAACCCAACAGTTACAGAAAGCATACTGTTGAACGGTCGGGCCGGGTGGTCGGGTGGATATCCCTTCCGCGTAACTCACTGGAAATGAGGGCTACGTAATGTAAATTTAACGTTTTGGGGTCTCAGATAAGGCAGGATATAGGCACCCTTGTGGGAACATTACTATATCCTTTGGGTCGGAAACAAGGATGTGATAAAAATCACACTGATTTTGTTAAACTTCTATATTAGATCGCACTCAAATAACAGATAAAGGGCTGGGCGATTCGTAGGGTTAACAGAACCGAAATTACTAAAACAAGATAACAAGACAAAGTATGAATATGTAATTAAAAACAAATATGCCTAAGGAATGTTGTATAATAAGAGTTTGCCAGAGAAAATAGATATTGAAGGTTATTGAAAAAAAATAATATAATATGTTTTTCTCATCATGGGTTGATTATTATTAGAAACTAATCAATTATTGGTGGATGAAGTTTCTCCAGACACCTTACGTATTATCCTTGCGTAAAAATAGAAGTAAACATAATTTATAAGTCCCATATGCTTGGTGCTCGTGGCAATATGAAAACACCAATCATATTGTTTATTAGAAGTAGGAGGGGAAGGAGATGGGGAAGGGAGGAGTTTGAGAAGTTCCTCGCTAGTCAGATCTGCACTACAAATACTACAAATAGATAATTAATTCAGGGTAATAATTCAGGGCACTACAAACAGATAATAAAAGCCATATCAAATAACGTTTTGAATCGGAATAATGGTATTATCTCTCTTGGATGAAAATGTAAAGGTACAGATGAACACACATAAAAAAAGGAACCTTTTATAGACAAGGACTTTACTGCACAGTCTGAACAGGTCGTCAAATATCATATGAAATGACGGTTTAATAAATCTAAAAGTATGTATGAATTTACGTTTCTCTTCAAATCCACTTCATGTTTCTGACTCCCAATTAGACCAAATATCCTCCACCATACGAAAAAGAGGAATTTAGCCTTTTCTTTTAATTGCAGAATAATTTATTTTTGAAATGTTCATGAAAACACATCAACAAATTTCAAATACGTTATTTGGTAAATTATTTTGAATTTCAACTATGAAAAAATATATAAACACATGAATACGAATGACTACCTAAATAGTTGGATAAATTCATACGTGCAGGTCCAAGGAAGGGCGAACCATTCCATTACAGTTGCTGGCAGATATTTCTCTAATGAGAGATTCCTCCGTATGGCTGTTTCTGTAAGGCTGTAGGTACCACCGTTAAGGGAGTAATAATACCATGCACGCTACCAACTTATTAGGGTAAGTATGCAGATTAAAGTGCTAAGCGAAATTCATTACAAATATATATTTCACTATAAATACCACAATCATGTACTAACAGCTTTACTATCCGGCTTCGCTCAAGATGTTAACACTATTTTTTCAAAATGTTGTTTATTATGGAAGAGGTTTGAAAACTTTTGACAATAATATGTTTTTTTCTTGTTACTGAAACTGATGAGGATATTTGGACATTCAATAGCTAATTATCAATAACAATCACGATGGAAATTACGATCAGAGGATTGAAAATTCAGACAGTAAAAAAAAACTGCTAAATCTTGATACTGAACCTAAGTTTGATAAAAAATAAGCATTACGCGCCTAAAAATATATTTCAGGTATTTCGTGTAGAAATCATGTGCGACTCTGGCTACGGCATGTTAACTGTTTTATCAATAACACCTAGCACGAAATGATACCAGCCGCCAATGATTATTAATATTTATGGTGTGTAGTGAGAACATTTCCCTAGAGGAAGAGTAAATTTACTACAGTACATAAAATTATATCTTCTATTTTTGCTCTTTTACTTGCTCATTAGAGCACGAATGTACTTACACAATTCTCATTTAGACAGCTTTTTAATTTAAAATATACTTTACACATAATATAACTACCCTTATGAATTTACTGTATACCTTATCTTCATCAAAAGTTACTTACATATTTTCTTCCTTGGAGCCCTTATCGCTCCCTTGGAGCCCTTCACCGCTCCCTTGTAGCCTTTCACCGTTCTTTCGGAGCCCTTCACCGCTCCTTGGAGCCCTTCACCGCTCCCTTGGAGCCTTTTACTGTCCACCATTTGCTCTCGAGGTCACCACCACCCATTTGGATCTCACCAAAGCTCCGCTACCTGTTTGAAACCACCACAAGACGTTTAAAAACGAACCACAATTATTATTAACTTAAAACAAATCACTTTGCATACACTACTTATTTAGTAAAAATAATCAATATGTTTCGAAACCAATGCCTCATGTTTGTTACCTCATTCATCGTGCTTTGTATTGTTAAACTTTCAGCGCATTCAAAACCGAATACAATAATAATGTCCTGGATTCCCTTCCTCCTTTCCACTCTCACTTAATACACGTATTTTAGCGCATCTCTCAACTACCCCATCTCATAGTAATCCCCGTTTGTTCTTAATGACAGAACAATAATTAGACTCAGTAATCCCGCTAGCTCCTGGCCGGTGTAGCCACCCTTGTAAAGAGTATGGACGAGAGGCAGCGGAATAATACTTCCTGGAGGCAGTTATGGAGTCGTGAATTATACGTTATGGCTCCGATCTCCTCTCTCTTTGACATTTTAATGTTTTCGGAACGTAAAAGTGGTCAGTGAGCGAAATCTGTAAATCGCAGAAAAGATAGTTGTTTGGTGGTGATCTTTGGTTGTGATGTAACCATCAAATACTGTATTTCTTTACAATAAACTTTACAGATTTTTGACATGGTAGGATGGGGCACTTTCGTGAAATTGCTGAAACCCAATCATTACCTATACTTTCTTCTGGCCTTTTAGTCTACCTAGAGGATATACATAGTAAAGAGTGTCATACTGAAAAGATAGGTAGGTACCTACTTTTGGTATTTTACTGGTCAGAAACAACAACTTGAAAAGTCTCTTTAAATGGCAAATGTAGATTTGGTCACTTGATCTGCATCTTACCATCCACATTATTTTCAAATCTTGCCCCACTTCCTTTAGGGAATGTCATAGATGATCCTTTTTTTTTAAAAGGTAAATTGTGTGGAAGGTCTATTTGAGGAGAATAAGAAGTGAGCATTGGTTTTAAAGAAACTATATTGTAGGAGGAAGAAACACAAAGGCCGACAAATCGTTCCACATTCGAGCTGTTGAACACAAGGACAAGTTGTGTCAAATGTCGACAGAGTACACATATTGGGCGCGTGTTTGGCGTGATTCTCGGCTATACGTTGGTGCCGAAGGTATTAATAAAACTATTTCTTTGGAGCATCTTCTATTGAAATACCGTTTCCGACGAAAGATACCATTCCCACCTGACCCCGGTGCCCTTAAATGTTCACTCCGTTTGTTAGACAGGTCAAGGCTTTTTCAAGTATTGTGGGTCTCCAGACCAGAGGTGGCTGTCAAATTTAACCGTTGGCCACACTTTCAACTTTTTGGTTATTTTAATTGCAATCACGGTTGAGTTACTACGGTACGAAAGATAATATCAATGCAAGCCGCATGACCTTTGAAACACAGAAGATACTTAGATAATTTCATATCATGCTCGTACAATAATTATAAATAACCTATAGTAGAATATTATAACTTGCGAGGAACGTTTTATAAGAAAACATGTTTCTCAAAAGAATTAGTTTTTAATTTGACAGCATATCATACTTATAGGTATGAAAAAATTACGTACCTAGATTCTTTTAAAATGATTGCTGCGATATCATAAAATAATTTAATAAATGTTATTATGTCTTGAAAAAATCGTTTTGCTGTCCATTAAAAAGGAAAAATTAATATTTTAACGGTAATGTGAATTTTATGAAAATAATAGCGAAAGCGAAAAAAAATTCCGACAAGTCACCGCATTCATTGTGTGAATGCTCATTTTTGTGGTATCGAAATAAAAATACCCATAAGCACTATGAAAGTCTGCGTTAAAACCTCGCAAAATGATGTAAACGATAGAGTAAATAGCATTTATTCTTTAGAAACTCTAGAATCGGGTAGTTTGTGCTCACAGAAGCCAAGGCTGAACGTATTTGTTCCTATAAACGTTGAATTACGGAGCCATTTAAGGAAGTCTTTTACTGTTTCCCTCGTCGAGTTTCTTTCACGCCTTCATAAACTTAATTCAATGGTCTTTAAGGTCACCATACTACATATACTCGTATGTATGCTTTCCGAATATTGTCGTTCATGTTCAATATAAAATGGGTATCCTCAATACACAGTGGCGCAATACATTCAGATCAGTTTTCCCGAATATACTATAACCTATATAACATACTGTCTATTAAATTTTATAGGTTAAAGTATATTCGAGACAACTGATCTGAATGTATTGCACCACTGTGTATTGAGGATACCCGTTTTATAATGAATATGAATGACAATATTCGGAATCCATATGGCTGAATGAGAATTTAGTTGATTTGAGAGCTTTCATACGAGTTTCTTGAAGATTATGTGATTGATCTAAAGCTCTGTTTTCTTTAAAAGTTTACGTATACGAAATTAAAATAAAAAGTTCCATTCAATGTATCATTTTCTTTCTATATATATATATATTTTTTTTTTTAAGAAAGACCAAAATTCTCGGGTTACGATTAACCCAACAACATTTGAAAATCTCCTACTACCACCAGACTAAGCGGAAGATGTTGCTTGTGTTGTGATGGAGGACTTAGCCAGCCGAGGAATCGAACACAGAACGCCTGGGTGGGACCCAAACGGGCTGCCCACTTAACCACTGACCTGTAATGACTTCTACAATGTAATGCACTACGTAAATGAGAATTTTTTTCCGAGAAAGAAGATCCCTTAGAAAGATTATTCTACATGAGATCAAATCTGTCACGCTGGGAATTTTAGTTGATTGATAAATTCTATGAACGGTACAGAAAATAAATTTTTATGGATAAGAAAAGTTATTATGTATTCTAAGAAAAGTTAACAAAATCAAATTATTTGCTTATAATAGCAATAAAAAACATAAGTGACCTCATTTTTTGCTTTTACAAGTGCCTGAAAAAATTCAAGTGTATACTCGTATTTGAATGCGGGTCCTTACGAGGAATATAAATAAATTCGGGCCGAAAGCCTAGTGATGTATTTTAATGATCTTCATTAAAATGTGCATGTTTAGGAAGCGCCATTCACATTTGAGACAAACTAAGTTCAGTCCCTGGAGATAGTTAGAAACGTAAGAGCAGTACGGAGGGATAATAGGCCCTACGGGCGTACCTCAGATAAACGACGCCGCAGGAAAGGGAACCTCCAGCCATTATTTTGAATAATGTTCAAGATTCGAAAACGGCGACGCCGCGCGCCGGCAGAGCGTCGGCGGCGTCATCTCCATCGTGGCGTTGCGCATCGCCATCGTCTCAAGCAGGCTGCATCTACTCTTACATAATGCTTGCTGTGACAAAGGAAAAGGTTTCAAATTATTTTTCAGAACAAAAATAATATTTTTTGAAGGAAAATAATAACAAGTTCGCTCTAATGACCGATCGGAAATATTGTTTATTGTTTATTGTTTCTTCTTCACATTTTAGTTTTCAGTTTACAATACAATTTTTAACCTCACTAGGACAAGCCTGTGTTGAGGTTAATATGTGTTATTAACTCCGGACTCACAGGTCATTTCAATCTAAAAAAGATGATTGACATAAAGTGGTGTTCATTTCAGATGGAAAATATTCTTAACAGAACCCTGGTGAGAGAATCGAACCTTGAAATGTCATATAACCACTGGAGCGACAGAGCAATTAAAACTTTTTTCTCGGATTGCTAAATGAATTTTTTTCGCCCACATTAAAAAAAAATCATACCTCCGAATTTGAATATGGAAACAAACAAACTGATTATAGTTCTATACAGCCAATGAATTCACCTATCTTTTGTCTATAGTCACCCATAAACTTCACATATTTGGAGGACCATAGTCCCACCGGCTCCAGGAAGTTAAAACCTTGTGCGACATTGCATACTTTATAAGTCAGCAATGAAGTTCTCCAACTTGGAGGAACCATGGTCCCACTTGCTCCAGAAAGTTAGAACCTTCTGTGAAATCACAATAATTTTTTTTTAATATTTTACTAACGCATTTTTCCATTTCACCAAAAAACAAAAAAGTCATTTCTCTACACCTTCAAAATGGTTTTGTTTATTTCACTTAAAAAAATTATAATACAGCCCTTCTCGTTTTTTTATGTGAAGGTATCAGGTACCTAACAAAATTCTTTGTTATGATTTTCCATTCAAGCCGAATAATAGGAGACTGAAAGAATTTTTCCTTTGTTACATTAATGCAAACTGGTAAGGCAAAGTGATGTAAGTATAAATGGAATAAATTCTGCGAAAGGATGTTCAACCGAAACGGTATAAGATTTTTGTAGAAACAAAGGAAAACTAAACATATTTGAAAAAGGAACCAAATCAGTGCTACCTATTCGCTGACAATACAAATACTAAGGCTTCTATTTCACGCACAGAAATAAAGATCACTCCGATATGTGTTTTAATTAATTTAATAACCCTGTGAGGCTGTAGGACAAAAGAGATGCTATCGGACTCCGAAGTAAATGAAACAGTGATGAGCAAAGCTCAGCTCACGGATCGGAACAAAGCTTCGCCAGGAGTTGATCTGATTACTGGGAGCTTTCGACCCAGGGATAATGTCCCGTACGACCGCCCGAGGGCTGCAAAACTACCCTATCGATCCGGGCACACGCTGTTTTACTTGTTCAGACAATGCAATCGAAGTAAATTGAAACACATTTGCGGTATTTTTGGTAAATTGCGAGTGTTTGTTTGGCTTTGTATGCGGAGGGAATAACATGAACTATGTTTTGTGGCTCTGACTAAAATATTTGAAGAGAAAAATTTCGTATTCCCTTTAGAATTGAATATGATTATTTTTATCCTTTCGAAAGTACCATTTTTTAAAGTTAGAACCAAAAATACTTTTATGTGAATACTTTTCTGTACAGAGTTGATAAGCTCGGAAAATGTGATTTCCATTTCAATGAACTACGTTTTAACTAAATAGAACCTGTAACTAAAAACCCTATTTAATAAGACATCGCATCAAATCAACAAAAGTATAATGAGAACTCAAAATTCCATAACAAAGCGGTAGAAAAACTTTAAACATCTCCAGTATTCGTAACGAAAAATGATGCAATTTGAAAAATGATTTTACAAATCAACAACATTGAAAACAGTCCAAATTTATCGTACAACAGCAATTTATTACATAGTTGAAATAAACTATTATTATAAGCAATAATTATTAGCCTGAAACACTCATCAATATTGAAACCTCTCCCGAGAAAAGATATATGTCGCCGACGGGACTCGAACCCGCACCCCTCTGTTTGCCGGACAGGAGCTCTACCATTAAGCTACGGCGGGATACCTCCTACCCGCCAAATGACTCAATATATACCTAGTGTTTCATTCAACAATTATCGCTTATTATATTTTTTTCCACCTGCAAACAACCAACTTTATTTTTATATGAGAAAGGCATGTAAGTGCTAACTCTCTCACTAGGTGGCGTCGAGACATTATATCTACATTTGTTGGTGAAAATACTTTAACTCGTCAAATATTGATTATTTTATTAAATTGATAAACTAATGTTTAAGACAAGATTTTTTATGCATAGCACAAAGGGTGTCCTTTGTCCTTTTTCCTTTTTTATGCATAGCACAAACCCTTTGTGCTATGCATAAAAAATCTTGTCTTAAACATTAGTTTATCAATTTAATAAAATGAAATAAACTAACTTCACAATATTCATTACGAGAAATCAATTCGTCTTAAATTATGATTTTATTTAAGCGAAAAGGAAAAACAGTATTAATAGTACAAGTTTATTCAAACGATGAGTAGAAAATATAATATAGTATGCATTTGAACATTAAATAAAAGCTTTTTGAAATCGGAGCGCCCGATAATATTATAACAATGTAATGTGGCTAGTGTGCGGAAAACTCATACAGCACAGTTTGGAAACACAAGACTGGATTAAAGTACCAGTTGATGACAGTTTATAGCTCGCTGTAATGTTTAATAAAGTATTATTATGTTTTCTGTCACATGCGGGTGAAAATCCTCTATTATTTCTAGACATTTTTATTCAAAAACCGATAGGAGATACATATATTATATGAGATTAATTGGTATAGTACGTCATAATTTAATAAGTCTAAAACAAGTCGGAGTAGGTAGGTGCTGTCTTTGTCGATTTTCCCCGGAATTTGATTATGTTCAGTTTTTAAAGGGTAATAAATAAACTGAAGGAGCCATTTTGACAGATTGAAGGGAAAACAGAGTTTAGTGGAAGAAAACAGATGGGAATAATGGGGAGTAATATCAGTTTGGTTGGATGGGTGTTTGTTTTTTGAAAATGTTATAAGTAACAAATTTAATTTGGTAGACATCGCAAAGAATGATATTGAAAAACTTTTTTTTTTTGGGTCGAAGAGGCTACATAGTAAAATAATTCACTTGATAAAATATTTCAAATCACATTGTTTTTCCCATTTCATGACAACCAATGTTAATAATCTCTAACCTCTTATTAGAAATGAAATTAGTAAAGTTCTTTGGGATAAATAATAAAGTTCTTAGGTATCTTCACACTATTATTACAATGTGTAACAAACTTATATTCTTGCCATAACCTCGACTGCAGGTTTCTTTTCACTTCAAGTTAATAACTTGGAGCTAAAAGAATATGAGGGCTAAGTGGCGTGAGAAGCGTATGTGGAGGTTGAAGCGTAAACGCAGGAAGATGTGTGCAAGATCCAAATATACTAAGAACTATATACCTGCACCATCCCACTGCATCCATGCTGAATTCCGTAAGATGCAGTTTCAAAAATAACAACTACAGTAACTTCTGAGCAAGCTCATCAACAACTGGGTTTTTTCTGGCATTTAAATTTAAAAAAACTTGTAATACAAAAAAATGCCGCAATCTTAAAGTAGTAGGCAGATAACAATGAACATAGATTTACATTGTCTTTACACGCATCTTATAGAATATTAGATACATATTGGAATGAATCCAAAAGAAGCTAATAAATACTTTCTCCATAAATGATCCACTTGTAAATGACTATTAAGGGGGTTTTCACCATCCTCCCAATAGCTTATGTACACTAATAACGAATATTTTCGATTTACGATTTACGGTTTATCTATTTATTAAGTTGGAGTTTATAGTTTGGTACTCGAACCTATGAATAGTGGCTATATATTGTATAACTTGGCTGGGTTTTCTAACCACTGCAAGTATTTTATTTTTATTTTTAATAATATTCGTTATTAGGGTAGATAAGCTATTGGGAGAATGGTGAGAAACCCCCTTAGTATATTAACTTTGGGTGTTGTGGGCGCATATAATAGTTGATTGCATAATAATAAATAGAATAAATTAAAGCGGTTATCTGCTTTCTTCCAATATTGTAATTAAATCGTTATTCATGATAATATGTTTGTGGAATGTTATATTTTATAAATGTTTTTTATTGATTTTTGCCGACGAAGTTTTGACACTTTGTGAATGATACCGTAAAGGTATTCAGAACGTTTACTGAATTAGATTGAGGATTATTGGAATGACCCATAACTTACAAGACAGACAATGTAGCCATTAAAAAATCTTTCCATCATGAAAAAAATTATATATAAAACCTAAGTTTTATATTAATTTCAAAGTTTAAATCTTTTTGGCATATTGATGTAGCATTTTGGGGAGTATAAGGTCTTATTTTCGAAGAGACTCATATTGTAGGAGGGATGAAACACGAAAGTTATCACGTTAATAATTTCAGGATGATTTGTATAATTAAGCAACAGCAACTTATGCAACAACTAATAGTTTCGCGTTATTATCCGAACTAAATCTCTAAAGTTCTAAGGAAATTTTTAAGCCTCGGGCAAAACTTTCTTCACTGAGAGCCAAATGCAAATAGTTTTACCTGTCGCTAATTACGCTTTCAGGAGATTATTAAGTAAAAAGATAAAACCCTTTACTGCATTCAAATATTGTGTAAGATAAAATATGCAGTAAGTTTATTTTAACTACTGTATTGCCACCGTATTAGTTGGTTTACTTTGTTTTGTTAATTTCAAAATGCTTCCAGCAAGGTAAAGCAAGAATAATTATTTTTCGATAGTTACCAAGCCATTAGTTTCAATTACTGTTGAAAAATAGATAGATACCAGTTTCGGGAACTTAATTTATTTTCAATTTAATTTATATTCATAATGACTGCAACTCGATTGCGAGTTATTTAAAAGTTTTTTTTAATTTCTAATATATTTGGTATGACATGGAAAGACTGAAAAAATCAGAAACAACAACGGAAGACATGTCACGATAAAATTAGTCAAACACCCGAATGTAGTCTAGTAGCTATTATAAAAATAAAATAATAGAATTAAAACCTTGCTTGAAAAGGTTTTAGCCGTGTGTAGTGATCAGAGTGAAAACCCAGGTATCTGCCTTCAGTCTCACAACACACAACAATAAATTGGGGATGTCATAGACTCACTGGCCCCGGTAGATGATGATTATTGCGCGGTATTCACGTTTTCAAAACTAAATATGATGTTTTATAAGTATGAAGGCAGTAAAGATGTGGAGCAATTAATTTTCTCTACCTGCCTACTTCTGTTTGGAAACACGGCGACGGTTCATTAGTTAAACCGTACGTGTCAAGTTAGCGTGATTCTCCCGAAAAAACAGGTTTAAACACAATTACGTCCATAAAATCAATTTAATATTTTCGAGTGGCTTTGGGTGGTTATCAGCGCATGTAAATTCGTAGAATCCCATTGTTTTACTCTGAAAACGAACATTAAATAGCCTCGTTGAGTTTGCAGAAGTAATGTTCCCACGCAGATATGCCATTATACAGAAGTAATATACACACGGCTCTATACAAAACAATTTATTAGTGCACTTCGGTTTTATTACTCAACCATTTGCGACCAAACAAGTCTAAATGACCCATTATTTAATGCCTCCATCCATAGAGGTCAGCTAGGGTGGGCAGTGGTTCTAGCGCTTCTGCCCAAGCCGGCCCTATCTGGAGTTGAGACTGGCTAGGCCAATAGAAAGGATTGATGGTTAATAAATAAAAATTGTATTTTTTAAAGTTTTAAATTAGGATTTTTACTAGTAATTGCTACCCAGCTTAGCAGGGTCTATTTTTAAATCCGTAACAAATTGATAGTTATATTAAAATAGCGCGTACCTTACTTTGTGATAGCGCAATAGGGATTTATAAACCAAAAGTTTGGATGGATATGATGAAGCAAGCCAAAACTAGTTTCTATAAGAACCAAATAAAGTTTATTTTTTAATTAATCTATATTTAAATCCGTAACAAATTGACAGTTAAATTCAAATAGCGCCTATCTTACTTTGTGACAGCGCAATAGGGATTTATAAACCAAAAATTAGGATGGATATGATGAAGCAAGCCAAAATTAGTTTCTATACGGACCAAATAAAGTTAAACGTACGTGTAGGTAGTATGACCCGAGAGATCACCAAATTAATTGAGTTGTTACTGCTGTATCTTAAAGATTGTTGCTATAGTCTCTAAAATATTGCATTGGCTAAATGAATTTTTTTGTTTTCTTCAAATTTTGCAAATTCACTTTGTGGCACCATTTTATTAATGACAAATTAAAACACTTTGTTTTTATTAATAATCAAATCAATTTTGTGAATAACCCTATTTTAAACATATTTCTATTGTAATTTTTTGTCTTTGATGTTCTAAGCACCTCCCCTTTCCACCTCTTCCCCCCCCTCCCCACTCTTCCCTGTTGATCTTCTAAGCACCTCCCCCCACCGCCTCCCTCCCCCACTACTTTCATTTGTACCCACGCATAGCTTTATACTTGATTATTTAGTTCTAGTACATTTTATGTCCTGAGGAAGAGAACATCATTCTCGAAACATGTCGATGTGTTAAAATAAAGAATATCGTGGTAAAAACAAAGTGTTTTAATTTGTCATGATTTTTTTGTATTTAAATAAATGATTTACCTACTTTGGTGCGATGTATTGGCGCTATTTTACGCCGCATCATTTCTCAGCTACGCCGTAGTCCATAACCCGTTACTGCCACCTCTCTACGGTACTACGGTGCTACGGTAATACGGCGTTTCGGTGCCCCTCTACGGTTAGGCCCCGCTGGCCGCCTGCCAGCTTTTCCTGTTTCTACGTGACAATTCGTTACGGAATCGAGTGGAAGCCTCTGGCACGGTTATAACAAGTAGTGATTAAATTGTTTTTCGCAATAAAATTTAATCATAGGCACGACGCGACGCCACGCGGCCGTGCTGAAAACGTTTTTTAATATGCTCCCTAAGTGTGCTTTGAATAATTCAATAATATTTTTTTATCTCCGTATGATATCTGTGAAAATAAAATCTTGTTTTACATATTGCTCTGTTTTGAAATAGAGAATATGGAGAATTGACTTTGTGGTGAAAACTACCAGCAGTCGTATATTTGATACAATTTTGATGTTAGTAAGAGTTATTTTGTCTTAGTTTGATATTTGTGATGTACTCGTACTGCGAATACATTTTTGTACATTAGTTTTACACAACGGCGTTCAATCCTCCATTAATGGATTTACTTGCATTCACCCTTCTTTCAATATCCCTATCAGCCTTCCCATCTCTCGTAAACATACTTCCCAAATATACAAACTCATCCACCTGCTCCAAGTATTCATCATTCACAACTATATTGTACACTGTTTTTGTAATCTGTCTTTCCAACACCATGACTTTAGACTTACTTACATTCATCATTAATTCATAATATTTTGTAAATAATAATAATAATATTTTTTATTGATTTCTTACACAATTAAAAGTTTTAATTTAATACATGTAAGAAATAATGTCACATAAATACATTACAAAAAATAGTTTATTAATATGTGTAAAAGAGATTTATAGGAATGTAGCAAATTCAAAGAAAATTGCAGGCAGTGGTGTTGATTTAGTCAATGTGGAGAGACTCTTTCAAGAATAGAAAGAATTTCCCTTTTGAATCTCTCCTCACCGACGTCAAATATATCAATCTCGGAGGAGATTTGGTTCAGTAGCAATATACTTCTTCCTACCGGGAAAACTATTGGCATATGTTCTACAGGCAGGAAGGTAGAATAATCTATGATGACGCTGTCTTAGATAGTCATTTGGAACATAGAGACTCACGCGCTTATCAAAAAATCGCCATGGTTTCAAAAATACAGAATGCCTAAATCGAAAAAAAGCTATACAAGTGGTGTTATTTTTAATGGTAAATGTTTCGAAGAATCTCATTTTTAATTTTGCTGCTGCATTTTGGCTACCTTTCACCGCCATCTATTTACTTCATTACAAAAGTTAATTATTCGAAAAGCAGCTGAGTTGACTTAAAGCTTATTTTTCCGGGAGGCAACGACGAAGTCTTTACAAGAGTTTTGAAACAGATTTTCTCATCAATCAAAACGTTAATCTCGGAGTCTGAGTCGCTACCAAACCGGTTAACGAAGATTAATAAGAAAAAACAACAAAGTGTCGGATTGACTTGAGCAAAGTAATTAAGGTTGAAGCAGCCGGATAAATTAATATGCTCACCTGTTCCGTGATTAAAATTTCACTCTAAAATTGTAGACATTTAAAATTGTTTATTTAATTTCCCCCTTTTTTATCCCAAGTATCTACTGGGTAGCAGTTCTCTTTTATCTAGGGGGGGAATTCTTCTAAAGGAAGACAAAATATTTCTGGTACAAGACTGGCAAAATTTCTTTAGAAACTCCACCTGCCTGTCTTACACGATGATTATGTACGTAACGAGATTCAGAGCGAAAGTGAGATAAGTAAAAGAATTTGCTATTTTTGATGAATGCATCCATTTTAGGAAACAGTTTCTTCAGCAATTTAAAGAGTCTGTCTGGATATCAAAGCAAAATATGGTCTAGGTAAATATTTATATTAATTAAATCATAAAATTCGTACCGCATGCTTATGCTTGCATTAGTCATAGATAAAAGATACGTATTTTACCTACACACAGTAAAAAATTTGCACACGCATCACCTTTTAAAATCATTTATCTTTCTACAAGTTCTGTAGATATATTCAACAATTTCCATGTATTAGATATTCGACAAATTTACACAAAAACTATCTTAACTCATCTGTTTAAAAATAAAACACATACATTTTATAAAAATACCCAAAATATTGTAAACACGCGGCACAAAACCAAAGAACTCATACAAATACCTAAAACAAACACAACATTTGGTCAAAGAAATTTCAAATACATTGCGTCTAAAATATACAATAACCTACCTGACAAAACAAGACAATCGAATAATATTAAAAAATACAAAATCCTGATCAAACAATGGATCATCGAAAAAGGTCGTGCAATAATTAGTCACCTCACCCAAATATAATCGTATATCTCATTATTGTTACCACTACCTACCAACCTGAAAAATTTGTCAAATATTGTTCCTTTATTGAAAAATGTACTTTATATTATAATTAGAAAATATTTGTAAACTAGTCTGTCTCGACACAGGAGTTCCTAGTGAGACAGGCAAGGCCAAAAAAAAAATGTAAACCTTATGATATAGATTCAATAAATAAACAAACAAACAAACAAATTAAATGAAACAAATAACTTTGTGTCAATCACTATTATACATTATTAATAGTGGTTGATATAAAGTTATTTGTTTCATTTAATTAAAAATGACGCCACAAATAAATTCTGCGAAGTTTGAAGAAACATTTATCTTTAGTTCATTTGTGTAGGTTTCGCCACTTCTGCGCTGACCGTAACATTTATAATCTCTATTAATTACTGAAAATACACTAACCGTGAAATGTATATAAAATTTAGTTTTACAGAACACGTTTCTCAATTAAAATTCTTTATTTTTATTATATAAAACAACATGTTTATAAATTTTGCTCTATTTCAGAATTAACAAAGTTTTTTAATGTAGGTGGATATACAGGGTGGGGTAGAGAAACTTACTTATTTGAATTTTTAGGGTGGGGATAGACACATTCAAGAGGGTGGGGCTTGAAGTTTTATATCCGCTTGGTCTTGATAGAATCATGGAGTGGACGAAGGCGGAGCGCGAGTTCGCTGCTGAGGCATACTTTTCGGTCAATCATTCTTGCAGTTGCATCTAGTTGCATTCCGTACCCATTTAAATATTGCGCCACACGGTCGTGTTTTGGCCGGCAGTCGATTGTTGACAATAGAAAGAATAAGGTATACCTACCTCTCATTTAAAAAAAACGTCTGATCTCGATGTCATCTTCCTAGAGTCGATCGGGAGCAAGATGAATTTCTTAGACTTGTTCCACTTTACCAGCGACATTCTTAGACGGCTCAAAGCCGGGACGGTGTCATACTGGTGCTCCTAATACCTTGCGGCGACACAATCTGCCTAGAAATATTGCATGATATTAAATGCCCCATATATAACAACCTCCCGGTTAACTTGCAAATTAAATTTGCTTCGCCTCGGCTGACTAAAGAGAAGAGTCAGAGGAATTTTTTCCCCTAAAGACCTTATAAAAACAAGTTAGTTAAGATGAGATATTATGAGACCGCTAGATATTAAAATACTTTCAAAATAACGAATAACTGCGGAGAAATATATATTTTTTACTAATTATAAAATGTACTGCAATTTTTAAGAATTTAAAAGCTTATTTCGTTTGTTGTTATCCTTACGGCATGCTTAATTTGTGTTGATCTACGGATTATTCAAGATGAATAATTTCTATGAATTAATTCCAAACACTTGAAAGCTGATCTCGCTTTACCAAAAACAAACCACCGTGGTATTTTCTCAGTGAAGTTTTTAATCTTTCAAAAGCTGTTCAAAAAGGGAAGTAGTTATTTAAGTAATTTTTAACTTATTTTATTTTCACAAAAATACTTCCTTTAGCATTTATGGGTGAATTATTTTGGGACAAATATTCCATTACCAAGTACTTTTTGAAATTTTAAATGAAACAGGTATACTACCTTTGTATTTTAATTATATAAAGGAGTCTTCTCACTATACTGCCACGTTATTATCAATATTAAATATCATCATAACAGGTTGTCTAAAAACTCAACGTATTCCCGTAGAAGACTGATAGGTTAACTCAACAGAATACCAAAACATGACTTTGGTAAAAGTTAGTTTACGAGACATTGGCACTTTTATGAACTTTGAGAAAATCGACATTTTTTCGAGTTTTTCAGTCTCTATTTTATAAGTTGATTGATCACAATAAAAAATAAAACTAAAAATGCCTATACTATTGGGAAATAAATACATTTTTTCCCGATAAGTTAATTTTTTTATTTGCTAACTTCGACACTTAAATTTACATGTAATACAGAAACCTTGCAAGTAATTTTAAAAAAGTCCATTTAGTGTAGTTTTTAAAATAGAATAACATTTAGGCGATACGCTCACCGGAGAAACTAAAACTAGTTGTTGCTATGGTTACAACTATAAATACACCAGTAACTGGTGTATTATAGTTGTAAGGCGCTCCGCCCACTGAGGCAACTGAAAACCAACTAAAACCGGCTGTTTCTCTGTCTTGATTGGTCAAAAAGCTTGGTTAACCACAGAAGAAGAACAATCAGCTGACAGTTGGCAACTATCAATGGCCGCCCAGGGCAACCAGTAGAGCAAGTCGCAAGTCACCGCTTGCGTTACCATTGACAACGGGGTTTTGTGTGATTGTGTATGTGTGGGCCATCACATTGTCATACAAAGACAGTTGGCAGTTGAGAGTTTTCAGTTGCCTGAGTGGGCGGAGGCGCTAACTGTATTATAACTGTTACAACTGCGCGTTATGGTTATGGTTGCCAGCCAAACTTCTCTCATGCGCATGACAATTTTACGATTTCAGTCATTATCTGAGATTGTTTCACCATAGACGACGAACATTTCAGCTGTCATCACGAAAACTGACAACAAAACTGGCGAATCCTTGGCAACCAGGAACTGGCGCGTCGCCGTCCATGGCAATAAGCACGGCGAGTTGCAAGTCACTACTTGCGTTGCCATTGACAACGGGTATTTGAGAAATTGTGTAGTGTGCGGCCTACATATTGACATACACAGGATAGCGAGTTTAGTGGCAAACTGTTTTTTTTTCACATTCATAATAAGCATTAACTTTGTGGCTCGCCATAATTTACAATAAAAATATATAAATTTGTTTTAGACCACTTTAAATTTTAATTAAACTCTACCGGTTTCGGAAGAACCCTTCCTTCGTCAGGAGAATTAAAACTAGTTTTATATAAGTGCCTGTCCGGGCTATTTCTAGATTTGTAACACTGAATTCAAATGTCATCATAATGAAATGATTACGTGACCACCTAATTTTGAATATAAAATTATTAGAATACTGAAATATAAAATTAAAATAATTTCTTAGTTTCTTTACTTATTGTATTAATGTTTAGGAAATATTTGTAATATGTAACTGATTTATATTTTATTTGGATGCAATTTTATGTTTTTTATAAGTTCATATTATTTCTGAGACATCTATTTTCGCTTGAGCAAATAAATAATGATCGTAAATAAATCTTTTATTTGTTTAAAAAAATATATAAAAAAAAGACAAACATTCCTCGGTTACGAATAACCTGATAATATTTCAAAATCTCCTACTACCACCACAATAAACGGAAAATGTTGTTTGTATAGCGATAGAGGACTTAGCCAGACGAGGAATTGAACGCGACATGACGCCTGGGAGGGACCCAAACGCGATGCCATCGAGTCACATTATCATTTTGATGGCCGAGTAAAAGTATAAAAAAATAAAATTCTTGAAGGTAGTATCTGTCCTTTTTATTTTGTTTCTTCATTATTTAATATGTCTGCGTACAAAAAAATCAATTTTAATTTTTAAAAAGATGCATAAGAATACATAAAGAAAATTAAATTAAAATATATCTGTGTACATCTTATGTATTTTAATCATCGATGCAGGTACTTATTAACACTACGTCTTAAGTATTCATAATATTCTATTGTAAAGGACCCTTTAATTTACCAAGAATGGTCATTGTCATCTGCGCGATAAATACATATTATTATAGTAAGCAAGTTATGACGTACTTGGTGCTCCACGATGACGTGCATATGAGCTCTGCCTGAATACTTATATGACATTATTATATAAATTATGCCAACATATGGTTTAAATGTAGTATGACGGAAGTAGTGATTTAATTACATATCGTGAATTATTTTTAAACAGAGTTCTTTAATGTGATAATTAGCAAATAGTAATTATAATGAAAGGCATAATTACTAAACAATCGAGGTGTAATCTTACGGTAATGCATAGAGTCAAGTTATATTTTATTTAAATAAAAACACAATTAAATATTGAGGCGTTGTAAATTGCGTTGTCTTTATACTTATAAGTATTACGTCGCAAAAGATGCGAGAAAGATATGAGCGTATTTTTGTCATAAATTTGTATAAAATCTTGTCTCTCGCTATAATAGCAGCGCCGGATGATTGCTCGATCCCTCTGTAGTTGGAGCGGTGCTTGTGCCCCAAACACTTTGTACGGAGCTTTGGCGAAAATTGCTGTCTGCAGGAACAACTTGGAACATAACAGCGCCAGTGCAAATTTGTCCCCAGCACTCCGACGTGCGAATGACAAACCCTTGGAGATTTTGGGAAACTTCTCACGAGCTGCGGGATCCCCGCTGCATACGGCGTTAATATTCTGTCAAACTGTCGAAAACCCACATTATAATATGTTTGACGATTATTATCAACTTCGCCACCTCACACTGTGGTAAATTTAGGTAATTTCAAAACGTCATATCAGTTATATAATCTTTTTGCCAAAGTGATGGATTATTTGTACAGGTACGCAGAGCAAAATGATGATATATTATCTTTTATAAATTATTTAGGTGATTCAATTATTATAAGAAAACTCTCTCTTTTTATAACTTTTGAAGGTTATTTCCATCTATGTAATATATCATTCAAGAAGAAGATAACAATAATAATCTAAATTAAAATATGAAAATGAACAAGACACAGATAAATAAAAGATAACGCTCGCAACTGGGACACTTTTATAATATATCCTAAAATAATTTTTATATTTCATTTTATATAATTGTTTTTTTTAATGATATTTTTAGGCAACTAATCACCTCTCTCTTTAATATTTTGTCTATTGTTCTTTTTGTCTATAATTGTTTATTTTTTTATTCATGTTATTATCCAGACGAAGAAACCATCGATTTTGAAACATCGCAAAAATGTAGATATTATAACATGGGATTATAGTGGTTTACACAAAGTTATTTGTTTAATCTAATTATAATACTTTGTTTAAACCACATTTTTTTTAAATAAGGGTTAACCGGTTTCCGAAAATATATATATAAATATACCTTTTTTGTCCGTTCGTGTTTGTTTTTTGTATCCTAAATAATATTTAAAAATCACAAGCCCCCGACTAACTGAACACGTGAGTTTTGAAGATAATATTGTAATATGTAATGCAAATACCTTAAGCAAAGCACTCGGAAGATACGTAAGTACGGACAACTAAATAAATAAAAGATTACGAGCACTCAAAAAGGCGTTAAAATAAAATCACGTGAAATTCCTTCCAAGCTCGGAGAAAGAAAATCAGAAATAAATAATGAGCCCCGGGCTTGACGTCCAAACAATGGATTGCATTGTACTTTTTTACATCGTAATGATGTTGCCATGTACATAAAATCTGTGTTAAAGCTTACAGAAAATATAAGATCGATTCAGCAGGAGAAAATCGTTTTATAAAATAAATTGTGAAGGGATAATAATGGATCTCAGTTGAAAGAAATGGGCTTGAGTTTATCGGAAATCCCTTCTAAGATCAACATTTTCACCCAAAAAGCGTGAGTTTTGCCCTCTTAACGTATCTGTGCAAGTCATTCTGTTTTTTACTTGCTCTGAAAAAAATACGGCAAAAATGCCGGCAGATTCTTTAGTCATCGTTCTTCTATTTCTCCCTCGAAAAACGCCACCCCTCTTCAATTCCGAGGTACCATCTCCCAACCCCGTCTACTACACAGTACATAGGTCGGAAGGAAACAAACACCGACATTTATATTTTATGCTCATACCTGTGTACATTTATATTTACAATCGTCGAAAGTTCCAGCTTTATCTCTCTTTGAGTGTTCATTAAAAGTATGAGTGGTATTAATGCTGCGGTCAGACGGTGGTTCATTAATGAAATATGATTTAATTGTGTCTGCGAGCGATGGGGGTGCAATGGCGATGGGTTAATGTTTTCGCGACGGAGAAAATCGAGTTGGCAGAACTTTGTTTTAATTATTATGCCCGGTCTTATTCTAGCTTTGAGTTCAGTGTGAAAATATTTATGAAAGGAACGTTACAAAGAGGAATTGTACGAAATTGAATATTTTATAATGCGCTGGTGACCGTTTGAAAGAATATTTTGAAACACAATTTATTATTTTATGTACCTATTATAACTTTATTCACTTGTATTTAACATAAAAACTAGTTAATTTGTATGTAATAAGTGTATGCATGTAGGTACCTGAAATCGCTATATATTATATTCCTTTTTCAAATCGTTCCAGCCGTTGATACAAAAATACACCTTTAAAGAATTTTTTTTTTAATGTTTCCTTCATTCACCTATATATATATATATATGTAAAATGCGTTAGTGAAGATAACATAATTAATTTTCCTATAACCACTGGAGCGACAGAACAATTTAAAACCTTTTCTCGGATTGCTAAAGGAAATCCACGCCCACATTAAAAAAATCATAACTTCGAATTTGAATATAAAGACATACAAACTGATTATTGTTCTACATAGCCAAAGAATTCACCTATCTTTTGTCCATTATCACATATTCGTAAGATTTATAAAAAAAAATAATTACTAAATCGTTAACTTTAAAACATTTCAAAGAATCTAGAGAATATTGCCATATTTTGGCAACAAACCAATCAGTGGTTTTGGAAATAGTGCCATATTGTGGCAAAAAGCGCTCCAGTGGTTAAGAAATCTTTTTGAATGGTTAAAGAGTTTTTAAATTGACGAACAACCTTAGAAATATTGCAGATCAGGTTATCAGTTTTTGATTTGACCATTCGATTTAATTAATGTTATTCCTCAAAATATTGATACGGAAACATATACACTATTTACAGCAGTTTAAAGCTAATGAATCCACCTAGATTTCATCGTTCATCCCATGTTTGTAGGTTCGTTAAATGTGGTGTAATTTTGGACCGATATCAATTGCAGAAAAATAAAAGCGGTCCAAATTTGGACCTAAATCTAAAGTGGTTAGTTAAAAATAAAAGCGGTCCAAATTTGGACCTAAATCTAAAGTGGTTAGTTAACAAGAGGAAATAAAATAAAGTGGTTAGTTAACAAGAGGAAATTAAATAAAGTGGTTAGTTAACAAGAGGAAATTAAATAAAGTGGTTAGTTAACAAGAGGAAATTAAATAAAGTGGTTAGTTAATAAGAGGAAATACTTTTATTAAATCATAGCAAAAGTGAATAATATCTTCTGTTTCCGCTTTCGCAATCCATCCGTTTTAACAGGAAGTCTTCTTTGTTAGGGGCCAACTCCGCCGCATCGCGCATCGGTTGGAAAATTCTCCACAATATTCCATTTTGTATTTATGTTTCATTGTGCGCCTAAGTCATGAGACACTTCCTCCGAGGCGGATATCCGGCAAACGTATGAAGTCTCCCGCCATAATTAGTGACCTAACTTCTGCAGGTGAACCAATCCCCACCCCAAACCTCAAATCAACCTCCCACTAACACCCCCATAAACCTCTGCCAGGTACGAACGGTTATGTGACTGCAATGTTGGTTCCACTTCCTCGAAAAAGCCAGAAGCACTCTTTCAACGTCTCACAAACACTCGGAGCTTTTTTATAAATGTGGTTTTCGGGCTTGCACTTTGGACCTATTTCCGTATTTAATATTCAAAACTGCAGAAAATTATTTACATAACTAATGGAAGCCAACAACTGCGGTGTTTAACTTTGACCAGGTTGTTAAAAGAGGAGCCAAGTTAATATTAAAATAAGATGAATTTCTTTTATTTACGTATGTTCGACGGCCGGCGTAGTCCAGGGGCAAGGCTTTGGACTCTCATTCAGAACGTCGCGGGTTCAAACACGGCGTGCGAAAATAAATTATTAATTGGTTATTTGTGTTATTTCACAATTAATTAATTAAAAATAATATTTACTATATTTGCGTTGCGTTCCAGAGTGGAAAATACTCTCAGTATCGCACTGGTGTAAGACCACCATTCAGAATTGAAACGTTGCTGTAAATAGCTTTAGGCGTGTTTAGTGACTAGATCTGAATAGCCAGGTACTTCCCCAACTTCTTCTTCCCCATATCCTTCCCTCCCCCTCTTACGTTCAGCCTCACATCAACCCCCAATTGGGGATGCCATAGTCTCGCCGGCTCTAGACGGGAGCAGTTGGGACTCTTGTGAGGTCTTCTCTATAAAAAAAGTATATATATATATAATACTAGCTAATATAATAACATTAAGAAAACATTTATTTGCCAGCATATCTTTTGCTTGTTACGTACGCATCACAATATTTGACAAAAGGGTCACTGCTCAATTTTACATTCCTGGCCCTTGAATTCAGCTGGTTTTAGCGGTGTCTCTAAAATATAATACGTTTTCTAAAATACATACGAAACTCTATATATTATTAGCTTTTTGAGAAATGCAACGATGCACGGTGTTCCGTTTCATATAGCTAGACGGAAAAAACTCACTTTGGAATTTTTGAAAAATGACATCATGGGGGTATTAACAGGTAGCTAGTATGACGAATACATTTTTAATTGGGGTAATTAATGCACGGGTTGACTCATACTAGAGCTCCAAAGTTAGGTAAATTAGATAATGAATTACGAGTTATTTTCATTCGCATCTTGTCGCCCGAGCTGTAAGGTTGTTTATGTGTTTAAAGTGTTTTGTTTCAGTTCTAAAAAAAATGGAGGCTACTTTGGAAGGTATGTAGTATGTTTTTATTGTAAAGTTTGAGTAGAAAACATATCAGTTTTTTTTTTAAATAATATTTAACTTGAGTGTTTTTATGTAGTTTAAAAATATTTAATTTCTAACTACACGAGAGTTTATTTCGGAGTTTATATCAATAAGGTCGCGTAATTTTTTTTTTGTAGATTGAACAATTAATATTCTATTCAAATCAGTTTCGATATTTTTGCTCATTAATACTCACCAATCATATTTTGTCATTTCACAGGCACCACATACCAGATTTCCAGGCAGGAGTTGTTCGATACCTGGAGGAGTTTTCCCAATAAAGAAAAGTTTCATGGAATATATAATCTTATTTTAAGTAAATTTGAACTTTAAAATCTCAGTGCAAGCAGTGAAAAAAAATTGAAAAGCTAAATACAGTTAATATCTTTGAATATAAGCAAAAAATGGATTGCAGCCTCTCGGATTCTCGAAAAATGTGTTGTTAAATTTTGTGAGTGGCTTCAAGGTAGTGGAAACGTTTTCATAATTGAAGATTTGCGTGAAAATTCTCAATTAGACAAAAATCAGTCATCTACATCTACTGGAAGGCCCGCAAAGGACTTTGTGGCATGTAGTGACCGGAGTAAAAGAATGAAAGTGTGTGATTTAGTGAGTACGAGGACTTCAAATTTAATTGTTCCACCCAATTCCGAGTCAAGAACTCCTCTGAAGACTCTGAACCTAACTCAGATAGCATCTAGTTTCGATAAGCATTCTGTTTAGGTACTATATTTTCTCACAAACCAATTAGTCCCGTTCTCTGTCTTAAATGAATGAACTATGGGTACATAATTAAACATTTATCTACCCATAGTTCATTTCTCTAGTTTTGTTTTTTTACTTTAAGTTCTTGTTCATCTATTGATTTTTTTTCTGACTATACATTCTACAATTAGTGCTTGTTTTTATTAAGTTATGTTGCTAAATATGAATAAAATAGTTTTCCTAGTTAAGTAATAATTTTTGTTCGTATGTAGCAGTTACTTTGTGATGTGACATAATAATTAAAAATAAAACAATAACTTTGTAAACACCACTTTTATTTTTTTATACTTTATGCCGACAAAGTAAAAAAAAATAAAAGTGATGTATAAAAAGTTATTGTTTTATTTTAAATTTTAAGTAATAATTGTTTTGTTTATTTTTACCTGCAATTATTTAGTGATTTGTATTATATTTTCTGACTGTGCTTTTACCTACTTATTATCCTTAAAATAGACATTTTTTACTGTTTAAAGTTGTTTTCATTATAAACCTTTAAATACCCTATTAATATAGAATTAATTATTTAAAAGATTTTTTTCCTATTTTTTTAAGAAAAAACATTATATTAATCACTTTCGACCCAATTTTTCAATATTTTCGGATTAAATACTCCCCACAAGAGGGTTATAAACACTTTATTATTATCTAAGAGTTTTTTCCGTCTAGCTTGTATGAAACGAAACACTGTGCGATGTCAATATTTGAATTGACAGTGGTACACTTTGTCAAATAAGAGTAGAAAATATAAAATCTGAAACAAAAAAATTGTAGGCTGACAACACCAATTTTACCGTCAAAACGACAGTAAAATGACAATGACACTGTTTTTGTATAATACTGTACGCAACATTTTAAAAAACCTTTTTTAAAAATAAATATTTAAATTTTTTGTTTTTTAATAACAATTTTAATGCGCCGTGTAAAAATATTTTCAAACACGGATGCGTGTTTTAAGTATGATTTTATTTTATTTACGTAGATATACATAATTGTTAGCGATCACAGTACCATCAGGCGAATTGTCAAAAAGAGCGAAACAAATGAGGGTAAATTCGAAACTCCAGGCAAAACAAAAAAAAATCGCACTTCGAAAGCCATTGATAGTTTTGACATCAGTGCTTGTAGTCATAAGGTACATAATTGTGGTAGCCACCTCCTTCGTAGATAATAGCGGGGAGCGTTTGTCTATGGCTTGAATAGGCATTCTTGTACTTGTAAGACTGCAGTTAACAGCTAATAAAAGATTACTTTTTATAATAGTAAAAAGGAGTATTAATCACTAAGTCCCGAAATGTAAAATAGTAGAAAACATCAATATACTACAATAATTTTAGGGGGATGATCTAAAGCCCAAGCAACGCTGGGTACTTCAGCAAGTATTAAATAAATGTGAGCAAATTCTAAACTTTTTCGTTGTTTGTTTTTGGGGTGTTATGCCGTGTTGTGCTACTTACTTGCCGTGTTAGCACACACTTAACACTACAAATTCACATCGACGGATCTGCCGGATCTGCCCTGATGATGGACACTGCAACGCTGTCCGAAACGTCAGCTAAAGAAGGAGGTAGCACAACACGGCATAACACCCCAAAAACAAACAACGAAAATGCTTTTGGCCGTGAAAATCTAAAAACGTATCAAATTCTAAACTGCTTTTTATTTTACTACAATATCGTTATTATTCATAGTTATAACACAAAATTACAAAGGGATAATATACATGTAAAGGAATAAGAGTACCTACCTAGTATTTAAGTATCTACCTAGAAATATCTAGGATTCCTTTATTTTTGAATTATGAATTTTATTTTATTCTATTGTTTTTTTCAAATGTCATTACTTTGGTTACACTATGTTATGTGGCTGATATTTTTAAAACATTATAATAACAACCTCTATATGACAAATAAACTTTAATTATCGTTTCTTTATACTCCGGAGCAACACATTTTTTTATTTGTCATTTAAAACCTAAAGACAACAAACAGTCTTATATACATAATATATGCAATTCTAATTTTGAGATCAGTGGGATCTGTATTGCAATGAAAAAATATTTTTCCCACTTTTATGTGTTTTTGTTTTTTTATAAAGCTTTTTTAGCTTACATTTCCTTTTTTAGCTTACATTTTAGCTTTACATTTCCACCGTGCGTTATAATTTTAGCATTGCCATTTGAACAACATTTTTTTTTGAACATCTTGAACTTTTTCAGAACTTGAATTTTAACTTTTTTGAATTTTTCAAATTCTGTGAAACAACCCGTGAAACTGACATTTGTGAATTTTACAATATGGGAAGAAAACACGTGGAAAATCAATTAAAAATAATAATATATTTTTTTAACGGTAAATGTTTATTGTTTGGTGGCCAAAAGTTATTGAAATATATATATATATATATGTATTTACTTTAACTAAATAACCACCCCAGTCATTAACATATTTTTTGTTACGAGAGGCAGTGAAAAGGTAGCTCAATGAAACAAACGAATAATCAAATTCACCCCAAGTGAAAATCAAAGTCAAACGCACCTGTCCAAAGTCATCCCCCAATAAGGCAAAACCGTCTTCATTTCTTTGGAAAAATAGAAAAGTCATGAAGTTATTTTTTTCCAAATAATATTTGATTATTGAAAGAATATGAAAACAGAAAGATAAACTGAAAAAATAAAACAGTTATTACCGAAACTAGAAGTCGGGCTCATGCATATTTTTTTTCATCCCAGCTTTTACTTAATTATGACTAGCGCAATGTCAAAAAACATCAAATATTATTCTTATAACAATACTAATCTTACATTTATATTTTTATTATGGCATAACATGATACAGTATCATGAACCTACATAACATATTATAGTTCTGCCTGGCAGGAAAATATTGACAGAACGTTATATGATTATTTTATTATTTTTTTACCAATTATTTTCTCCTATGTTAATGTTATCCACAGCAAAATCTGGACCATAAGAATAGTGAGTTATTCTTGGAAGGGAAGGCCCATTTTCCCAATTTTACCCTTATCAAGTTTCTTTGCCTACTTGATCCAAAGGTCCCTTATTTCATTATATCATAATAAGTCCGTTTTCTGATACAGCGGAGGTAAGAGAAAATATCAATGTTAGTGTTTTTAAATTGAGAGAATTAAGAAAAAAATTATTCAATTTCTTTCAAAAAAATCTCTTTTAGTACCTTTCAGAAATATTAATGTTTAATGATTTAGCAAGCGATCTGGTGAAACGAGTCTGTGATTGCAAAAGGTGGAATGAAAGTAAATGCTGTAAAAATGAGATCCGTGAGGCGGGCGTGTGTGTAGTAAACCCCTTTGCGACCGTTTTACAAATGTGTAGAGCCTAGAATAGAATGTAAGGGCAATCAATAAGATTTAGAAAGGGACGGTTACATGGTTTGGGTATCTCTTTTGTATCCGAATACATCACAAGAGTCACAACTGCTTCCACCCGTCTGGAGCCAGTGAGACTATTGCGTCCTCAATTGGTGTTTGTTGTGAGGCTGAAGGTAGTGGGGAGGGGAGGGAAACGAGGAAATGATACGGTCACCGAACACGGATAAAGCCATTTTAATCAACGTTTCATTCTGAATGGTGTTCGTACACCAAGAAAATACTTAGAGTGTCTTTCACTCTGGGACGAGCCGTGAATGTATTTAATATTATTTTAAATGAATAAATAATTGTAAAATAACACAAATTTATCAAATAAAATTTACTTTCATATGCCGTCGCTGGTATTTGAACCTGCGACCTTAGGTTTGCTAGACGAAAGATTAACACCTCGAGACCAAGGAGGTCATCATGCCTCCCCCTGCAGAGAGATTTAGTTAGTTAGTTAGTTAGAATTACGATTGGAAAACTTATTGTTTATAGAAAATTCTTTTATAATTATTAAATTGTTATTGGTTTCATTAAAACGATCGGTTAGTCGTGAATAAATACTTTCATAAACCTTTTTTTTGCATTATCTCCCACATAAAGGGCCCTGAGAAAATTTCTTTCATTTTGGGAGATGCTGTGTGGAGGATACTTATGAGGCGAAGATTAAACCCTCTATTCTAGGTAAAGTAAAAAAAAATATGTTTAATCAACACAATAATGAAAGTGAATAATATTGCCATGTAATGTATTTTATGTGTTATGTGACGTAAAATGTATTGATTTTATTTTCAATTGATAAACCAATGTTTATAACTAGGTTTTTATGCATAGCACAAAGGGTAACAATTATTATAAGCGATAACTATCAGACTGAAACACTGTCCCGTCAGCAGCATGTATCTTTTCTCGGAAGATTTTTTCAATGTGTTCTAGCAGCGGGGTTTTTACACTCGTTGATGGGTCAGCCACGCAGAAGATATGCCGACGCACCCACAGCCAAAACATGGATAAACCTTACTCCATGAGCCAGGGCACCCTTGCTAAGTCACCAAACGTAGCGGACCACTTGGCGTGACCTACGGGAGATGAGTTGATCATCGAGTAAATGGTTCCCAGGGTGGCGGCACCCATACCTGCCCACCAACTAAGATTACGATACTTCCTAAAGTGTCTCTTTTTTATGGAAACTTAAAGGTGGCCAACTTATTCTGAAAGACCCGTTACTTAAAGTCGATTCAGTCTAATTAATATTTTAAGATCAATTTACGTCTAGTTAAACGGGGAATAATTAATTACTTTTATCAAGGTAATGAAGAACTTGGTAACAATTTAATTACTTGGATCAATAAGTCGGTAAGCTTTTAATGGTATGGCGAAAATGCACACCTGCATAACTTTTTGAAATATAAAAAAGAGATAATCAAATGGCTTAACTAAAAAAAATGAAAGGCAGCCAAATGTTTTTTATTTTTTTATAATAAAAAATCTCTTTTTAACTTTTGAAGGTTATTCCCACCTTCAAAAGTTAAAAAGAGGTTATTCCCACCTTCAAAAGTTAAAAATGTAATATATCATTGAAGAAGAAGATAATAATAATAATCTAATTTTTTAAAATATGAAAATGAACAAGACACAGAAAAATAATAAAAGGTAACGGTCACAACTGGGACTCGAACCGTCTTACCGGGACATACACCTCTACCAATTGGGCTACTGCGATCTATTATGAGACTTACCAATTGGTAGAGGTGTATGTCCCGGTAAGACGTAAGGTTCTGGGTTCGAGTCCCAGTTGCGACCGTTATCTTTTATTATTTTTCTGTGTCTTGTTCATTTTCATATTTAAAAAAAAAAGATTATTATTGTTATCTTCTTCTTCAATGAAATGTTTTTATTTCATTCCACAAGTGTTTTTTTAGGATTTTTCCTATTGTTGATGACGATTTTTATCCCTGCTGACTGTACTTTCGGACTGTTTCTGTTTTGAAACTAAATTAAATATCTACATTATTAAACCGCTAACGTCTGTATCTCATATGCTAACGTACGAGATGCACACGGAAGTGATGCCATCTATAATATTCAAATAGAACTATTGATGGTTTCATATTACAGTTTTCTCGCGGAAGCGGGTTTTTACCTGTTTTACATAATTCACAAAATAATGAATACGTAACCCACATTTTGTTTGACAAATAACAAATCCAAAAACTTACCGTGTACTTACTACGTGGATCTTTTTTCATTGAACGTCGTAAATAAATTAAGCCATGTTCTTACATATATGTACTGTCGCTTATCTTCCAATACTAGACAACATGACAAGTGTAGGGTTTCCTCCAATACGTTTAAGGTTTTATTGGTTGGTTTGTTTATTGGTTATCGTGATTAGTTTTTTTAAATTTTTTTATTTTTTTTTTAATTGAAAATTTTTTGATACAATCAGGTACATAAATAATAAAAGGTATATAACATACTTAAATATAATATTGTATGAACAAAAAAATCCCACAAAGGCAAATGCCTGAGCGTGGGTATAATATTGAATTTATTATAATTTTTATGGTTAATAGGAGATTTAAGAATTTAGTTTATTTTTAGGTATAAAAAGAGTAAAAGTAAAAGAGTAAAAGTGCCTTAAAACATAGAGCAAAATAACAGCATTTGTTGTTATTATTGCATTTGTAAAATTTTATGAAGAATTAATGTTAAAGGCGTAATTAAAATAAAAAAAAACAAAAACATAGCCAGCAATATAATATTTCTACTTTAAAAGTTGTCTGATAGATGATAAACATAATTAATGGTTTTGTTTAATCTTATAAGAAAAAGATATCTGTTTCAGTGTTTTTTAGCCAAGTTTTGATATATTTTTTATAAGATTTAAGATTTTGACATGTGGGGGCTTTAAATGTTGCACGTAATGAATTATGCATTTTTGGAGCAATAAAACTAATATGCCTTTGGGCCAACCTAGTTTTACAGTGGGGTACAGCATACTCACAGGCGCCAAGTCTTAGACTGGAGCGATTTGAATTTTTTAAGAAGTATTTAGGATGCGTGTACATAAATTTAAGACACTGGAAACTAAAGGTCTGTCTAAGGTCCAAAATATCGGTTTCCTTAAATAATTGCTTGGAAAGAAAAGATTTGGTTTTTTGGTACATAATTTTAATAATTGATTTTTGGGCAATTTCTAACTGTTTTACATGACTGTTGTAAGTTCCGCCCCAGCCAATTATTCCATAGGAAAGAGATGAATGAACTAGTGCGTCATAAACTAGTTTTATGGTTTTTATATGCACTATATTACACATTCTTTTAAAAATATAAGTTAAGTATCTCAGTTTGTTAACAGTTTTTTTCTATATGGTAGGTCCATTTAAGTTGACAATCTATAGTTACACCTAAGTACTTTATATTTTTCCCTGATTTCATCACTTCACAGTTTGAGCATGTGGTAGGGTTACAATTTACATTATGAAACTTTACATTAAGATTAGTTTTGGGAGCTGATTTCAGTGTGTTATAGAAAGGAATGCAAAGAGTTTTTTCATAATTTAAAGTAAGAAGGTTTCTATCTAGCCACTCTTTGACAATAGTAATACATTTGTTAGCCTTATTAGTTGTATCTTCCTATGTTTTTCCATGGACTAATATTGCAGTATCGTCAGCAAATGAGAATAATTTACCAGGTATAACCATGTTACATAAGTCATTTATATAGATTAAAAAGAGTAGCGGTCCTAATACAGTTCCTTGAGGAACACCGTGTTTTACTGTATCAAAGTTGCTCAAACATGTTCCAATTTTTGTACATTGTTGGCGATCCATTATGTAATTTTGTAAAAGCATGAGACATTTATTTGTAATTCCAATGTTGGATATTTTCTTTAAGAGAGTTCTGTGGTTGACTGTGTCAAAGGCTTTCTTTAAATCTAAAAAAATGGTTAGAGTTTTAATGTTTGAGTCTAGGTTAGAATAGATATTTTTGGTTAAATTAAAAATAGCATCATCAGTACCTAGTTTAGTTCTAAAGCCATATTGGTTTGCTGATAGGAGTGCATAGGATTCCAGAAAATCGATGATTCGTTTTTTTATACATTTTTCCAATATCTTAGACAGTTGAGAAGTTAATGTGATAGGTCTGTAGTTGTCTGTTTTACATCGAGATCCTGTTTTGTGTATTGGAATGATGTTAGCAAGTTTAAATATATTCGGGAAAATACTATTACTGATGCATGCGTTAAATATATGGTGAAGTGGTTTGATTATATGTTTTTTAATGGATTTAATTGTAGCATTACTTAAGTTGTCAGGACCATTTGCAGACCTAACGCTAATGTTATCAATATGATTTGAGATTTCATCTTCTGTTATTTCAATAAATTCAGATAATTCAGAGTTGGTATTTTTAGTTTCTAATGTTAGATAAATAACAATGTTAGACAAATAAATTATACTAAGTCCTAAGCTTGATCCTAAATAGTTATTGTGCTGCTGATATGTTAATATATAAATAAAATACTAAAAAAAGTTAAAGACATTGAAACACAGATTTTTCATGCTGTAAAATAAGAAATATAATCGCAAAACTACAGCGAGGATTCCCGGGTTCATGGGGTGAGGTTTGTCCAGGTCTTGGTTGCGGGTGCCTATACCTATCTACTGTGGAAGGTGGTAGGCCGGATCGGGAGAGGATTAACCCTTTTACCTCTCTTGACCCATCGAGTAATAAATTCCGCAATGGCGTCACTCCTGAATACCCTGACCCCATATTCCTAACCACGCTTCATCTGCTTTTCCTTCCCAGAACTTTCTCTCATATTTTTCATTAAAAAGACATTCCGCACAGCATTGCCAAAGATCATATAGACCCCGATGGATTTTTTTTTCAGGGCCTCCTATGGAATTAATCTAAAAAAAAATAGGTTTCAAAGCCATTATGAATTATCTCGAATTGTCGCTTCTTCTTCTTCTTCTCTTGCCCTGTCCGTTCAACGGACGTTGGCTATCATGTTGGCTATGCGGACTTTGTTTAATGCGGCCCAGAACAGCTCTACAGTAGACTGGCCAAACCACTGTCTCAAGTTTTTCAGCCACGATGTCCTCCTTCTTCCAGGGCCCCGTCTTCCGGCAATCTTTCCCTGCATTATGAGATGCAAGATCTAGTACTTATCCGTCGCTCCTCAAGGTAATATTGGAGTCCATAAGTTTCAGGTCTAGTATCTAAATTTTGCACTTTTTTGATGAACTTCTGTAGTATTTACTTTATCAATCCATCCTCTTTTTATAAAATATGTATTATTTGATTACAATTTTGTCATACACACTATTTTGCAAAGCCTTCAAAATTAGGTATAAAAGCAAAGAGCTGATTCAAATGACTTCCGATTCAGGACTCGCAAGGTGAGACTCTCTCTCACGGGTGGTGGGGCGGTTGGTTCCATCAAGCCTGTTTGTGTGCGGCAACATTATTTGTGAAGGGGGGCGCTCGAGGGTTCGGTGGGGGGCGGCCTCTTAACCCTGCGAGTGCCACGTGTTAAGACAGGTGACAGAAGATACTCGGGTACAGTGTGCGCACAAAAATTAGATGAATTTGATAGTAAAAGGTTTTATTTCTATTTTTGTCTTCATTGATGATCTTACCAGAAAAATAATGATTAGGAGTGATTTTACCGTTTTCCGGCTACGGAAGTAATTTTCAAAATAGTCTTTTTACGCGATCACATTCTTCTTGAATTTATTTCGTCTTAATTTGTAAGCAATGTAATATAGTCATTGTAGTAATCCGTTGCTATTTGCCAACTCTACAGTGCTTAATTTGATTTTATATATTTTTAATATTGCATTCTCTTTATATTTTTTCATCTACTATACTTTTTATACTCTTTCATCTCTGCTATATTCTTCCAAACTCTCTTATATTATTTTTTTTTCATTTACATTCCTTTATATGCTTTGATCTTGTTTCATTTTGTATTATTATATAGTTCTTTTTACTTTCTTTTACACTATTTTATATTCTTTTATAGTTTATAACCACTTTTTCGTTATTTCTTTTTGGGGTGTTATGCCGTGTTGAGCTACCTCCTTCTTTAGCCGACGTTTCGGACAGCGTTGCAGTGTCCATCATCAGGGCAGATCCGGCAGATCCGACGATGTGTTGGCCGTGAAAATCTAAAAACGAACCTTTATATCCAATTTTTTTTAAATCAGCCACCATAACACGAGCATGTGCCTAGTATGGCGGCCATAAAATCCACAAATGTTATATTTATCATACAAGAATAAAGAAACATAAAAAAATGGTTCAAAACCAAACTTAAACGCGTGTTTAAATTATATCGGGAAAATTACCCGATATTTATAATAATGCCATAAAAAAACTTTTTAGGCACTTCGAGTTTACAAATCTTCCACGAAAGTTGTCTGTGCTCGTTTGATCTGTTTGATTTGATAAGACTACCATATGTAACGTTTTAAAACCAAAAATGGATTCAGTGCAAAATAATAGGCCCATGTTGGAATTAAGCTCACTCACGCCCCGCCAAGTTAAGGGTTAAGTCAGCAGTGTTACCTCCCGAATGGTACTTCCCACCTACCTCGAGTTTAGTTTACAACAAAGTTGGTTAGGCTGAGAGGGGCCCGACCGTTTGCTGCTCAAGATTTATAATGCCATTCCAACCCTCGTCTAATTCCACTTGTACGTGGAACTTTCTATTCCACTACCAGCCAGCCAGGCCAGGCTTCCACCCGCTCCACCCGCGATGTGTGGAGACTGGATACTGGAGATATGGGGTGGAACTACGGGTAAGGGCAATCGTCGTGGATTGTCGGTAAGGTGAGATACTATTAACTGAAAGATTGCGTGGATTGTGAGACCTCCTCGAGTTACAACGCATGTCATTTAAGACACATTATTATAACACGCACATGTTCATACGATGCCCTCGATTGAAGACGTAACACGGTAAGATGCACTAAGCCATTTTTTATCTGGTAGGCAGATTTTAGTATTTTATTATGCGAACTATGCAAAATTTTAATTTTATTTTGCAAATTTCAGTTGTTTGTTTTTGGGGTGTTATTGCGCTACCTCCTTTTTTAGCCGACGTTTCGGACAGCATTGCAGTGTCCATCATCAGGGCAGATCCGGCAGATCCGACGATGCTTTTGGCCGTGAAAATCTAAAAACGTATCTGTAATATTTCAGTTGCTAATTTAACGCCGATGAACTGATAAAAACCTACTTTCATTATGGGGTACCTACTGTGAAGAGAAAATACACGATTTTCCGTAGATTCGTTTTCCCATGGATCTATAGAGACCGTTTTATATATCACAGAATTTATCAAGTAATTTCCGTGCAGAAGAAGGCAGAGAGGTTGTACCTAACTCTATACCAATCGTTTCATAAACACGAATACGCCATCAAATAGACACTCTTCTGTTATTCGGACTTCTGAACCATATATTTGATCCACTTGATCGTACCATGCCTCCCTGGGACTTAGTCATCCATTTGCGCTTCGGACATTATTCTTTCTTCATCCATTCAATCGCCCATTTCGAAATCTAGTTCAATACACTTTCAATTATATTTAAATTCGTAATACCACCTCATAACTTTTCTTATTGTTTGATATTATGCTTTGCTTATTATTCTTTGTATCATTTATAACTTGCCTTTTTATTACTTTTATTGTATTTTCTTGTTTTGAATCACTTATAACTCACGTTTGTTTTTATGACTTTCAATGTACTTTCTTACAAAAATGACTAATAGTTTTTATAATAATATTTGTAATTTAAATAGATGTAAAAATATATGGTTGTCCACTCCTAAACACAAGCGTCTGATTTATTAGGAGAGTGATTCAAATGTAATATTAGTAACTCAGGTACGGGACATACGTCATTCCTATGTCTACCTACGTTAAATTATCGTGAAAACACGCTTATGTGTCCAAGCGGTTATACCACTTAACATTAAAAAAAAAAAAAATTAATAAGAAAATAATCTTGAGACCTTGCATTATGCTATACACAAGGTATTAATGATAATAACAATAAAAACATTACATTTATATAGCGCAGTTTTGTGTTTTCTACTTCAAGTGAAAATTAATATAAAGTACTATAGTCATATCCGACATCATTCTTTAGTTTTTCCAGAATTTTCCGTATAATAAATTAATCTTAACTATATTCTAAAGATTCATGAGAATTAAATAAATTAATAAAGTCTTTATTCTTTACGATTATTTGGTTCTGTGGCCATAACCGGAATATTTCTTTGTACCTTTATTCAAGGGTGGACCTGTGTTTGATGCTATTTATGTGTTCCATGTAAGAGGGGGTAAAGGAGGTGTAGGGTGTTAGGAGGTTTGGGGGTTGAGATGGTCAAAGAAGAAAAACACATAATACTTCATTGTTTATCACTTGCTTGGTAAATACTCAATTCATCCAGTTTGTTTGGTGAAGTAAATTTATTTACATTTCTATTCAGTTTCAGGAATTTATTTTAAAAGGTTCCAGATCGATTTCAAATAATGTCGGTATACTTTCGGAAATAAGGTTTAAGCAGAGAAAACATTGTTTGTCCATGTGAAACAAAAAGGTATAAAACACAAAAATAAGTGTCAATCTGGTTTACTAAAGGTTCCTAGTAAACCAGATGGACACAAATAATTCATATAATAATCATGATTACTTCCATTTTTGTGATGTAAAATACATTTCAAGGGTATCTGTTGCTTACTTTGGTTTTATTTTATTCTATATATTTAACATGTGAATAGCCACTCGAGCGCTTTTTGCCACATTATGGCACTATTTCCAAAACCTCGGATTACTTTGTTGCCCAGGTGTGGCAAATTTTCCAAAAAATTTTTTTATTAAAACGACTATATAATATATTGTACATTCAAAACATAACAACATAAATATTCTCTAGATTCTTTAAAATGTTTTAAGGTTAAAGATTTCATTATATTTTTTTTATAAATCCTATAAATATGTGATAATAAACAAAAGATAGGTGAATTCATTGGCTACATAGAACTATAATCAGTTTGTATGTCTCCATATTCAAATTCGGAGGTATAATTTTTTTTAATGTGGGCGGAAAAACTTCCTTTAGCAATCCCAGGAAAAATATTTTAATTGCTCTGTCGCTCCAGTGGATAATTAACCAATATATAATAGCAAACTGTGTATTGAACCCGTCATTGTAATATTACAAAGTTTTACAAATTTACTTAATGTATTGTATGTAAGTAATGTACCTACTTTGAAAAGTATTGTACTTACATCTTTCAGTCAATTATGGATAAAACTTATGTTTAAAAGCATATTTTAAAAAGTGAACCATTATTATTTTAAGAGCTTAATTGTGTATTTTTTTTTTTAAATAATGAAATAATGAAAAACATCATAACATGTTTTTTGATTAAAGTGATCGTTCAAATAGTATATAATTTATTTTTTTTGAAGAATTACTTATCCACGTAGTGAGGAAATATATGTCAGGTTTGTTAGCGTGGTGAACATTATTGCAAAACATTTCTAGTAAAATCGAAACTGTTAATAACAAAAAAAAGAGATTAATAATAGATGGTTCTCTGATGATTCTTCAAAATTATCGTATAATAGTAGTATTCTTCTAGAAGCAGAACGAAAACCCAACATTAAAAAATTACAATAAAATATATAAATTTGTTTTAGACCACTTTAAATTTTATTTACACTCTACCGGTTTCGGAAGCACCCTTCCTTCGTCAGGAGAATATTAAAAGGAAGGGTTCTTCCGAAACCGGTGGAGTGTAATTAAAATTTAAAGTGGTCTAAAACAAATTTATATATATTATTGTAAATTATGGCGAGTCACAAAGTTAATGCTTATTACGAACATAAAAAAAATTGTTTATTCACATCAAATAGTTCAGGTTTTCTTTCAATATTTTTATTATTAAAACTAAAAAAACACGAGTAAAAAAATACACTCCTAAATAACATAATTTTTGTATTAAATTTCATTTTGGCGTTCTGCCGAAGATAATAATATTTTTCCCTGCGGACGTCCAGAATTACGTTTCACGGAATACAACAAAGTTGAACAACTTAATATCCGGTTAACTTTACTTGTCAACGCCAAACTGATCCCATTAATGAGATAAATCGCAAAAGTCTGACGTTTTATTTCTCCTCCATTGTTAATTTGTTTGTTTATTATGTTGGGATTGATGAAAAAAGTTTGTATGAAATTTAACCGCAGATATAAATTTTAAATGTTATGGAAAAGGACATAATTAAATGAAGGCGTTGGTTTTAATAAAGGTTTGATTAAGGAATACTAATTTCGTAAGATTTTCTGTAATAAAAAAAAATTGACTGCACTTGAAAAGGAAATATAATTCCGTTACATTACCGCAGATATAAATTTTAAATGTTATGGAAGAGGACATAATTAAATGAAGGCGTTGGTTTTAATAAAGCTTTGATTAAGGAATACTAATTTCGTAAGATTTTCTGTAATAAAAAAAAATTGACTGCACTTGAAAAGGAAATATAATTCCGTTACATTACCGCAGATATAAATTTTAAAAGTTATGGAAGAGGACATAATTAAATGAAGGCGTTGGTTTTAATAAAGGTTTGATTAAGGAATACTAAATTCGTAAGATTTTCTGAAATAAAAAAAAATTGACTGCACTTGTAAAGGTAAGAAACGGAATGAATTATATATTATAAGCAATAAAAAATGTTTAAGGATAATGATTTTTGTTTTTACATTAGCTCCACACAGGAGGCATAGGCCCTGAGGGAATTTTTCGCTGAGGGAATTTTTGCCATCTTTGAAGATGCTGTGTGCAGGGTTTTTTAAGGGAAAAGAAGGAGAGTAAGTCCTGGGAAGGAAAAGGGTTTGAGGGGTGGGTAGGGATCTGGGGATAAATATGTCCAGGAGTGATGGACGTCTGAAGGCATCCCTCCCACTGCGGTGCAAGGCGACGGGTCGAGAGGGTCCGGCCGGAGAGACCAAAAGGTCTCCCTTAACCAGTCTCTCCCGATCCGGCGTGCCACGCAGATGGTCGGTAGACGCATCCGCCCCCAAGTCCCGGACAAACCTAATCACATGAACCCGGGCACCCCTGCTAAGTCACCAAACGTAGGGAACCACTTGGGGTGACCTGTGCCAGAGGTGTTGGTCGTTCAATAAATGGTTGCCGGGGGGGCGGTAAACATACTTTTCTCCCAAATTGAAATGGATTATTATTTCGGAAATCGTTAATGGAATAATAGGTAATAAAAATAAAAATAAATTGTTTTCGTTTTATCTGTGTGAAAGTAATATAAATATAATAGCTGACCAGCCAACGCGTCGCTGTGGCTAACGAAACACAACGCCATCTACTGGAAGGTTATCTGACCTAGATAACCAAGTATTGTGTCAATAAATTAACTCATCTGTCACACCGCCATCTGTCAGAAACTTATGGAACTTACAAATAATATCAAATCATTGTTAAAAAAAAAAAAAATTCCCATCACAAATTTATTTATTTATTATTAATTTTCAACGCCCTGATGGGCTTTTACATAGTAAGTATATAATACAGTGATATATATGTAATATATATATATATATATAATACATTGATAATAATGTTTAAATAAGAAATATAAACTTATAGCAATTAACATTATAAAAATGGTAGGTATAAAAGTAAGTAAAAAATATTATATAAATCATAATATATAGTGTAAGTTAATATTAGAAATTTACAGATGAGTAATACAAGAAAAAGTTTACAATACAGAAAAACAAAAGAGAGTAACAAGTTTTTACATTATAGATAAATAGAAATAATACAAAAATATGTGCAACAGCTCCTACATTATAAGAATATGCTACATCAAACAGTAACTAATATTAAACACGTCTGGGGGCCTAGTCTATATCTCTCACAGCGCCCGTAACGCGGGTTTAGCTACGTCACGAATCCGTATTAACCCTCCTCTGACCGTGCTAAAAACTTTCTCGCGCTCCGATGCTGTACACTCAGTAAATATTAGTGTAATGTATTTATTTAATCCAATACATAAATGTATTGTGGAGGAATACCTAAAATGTTAACTCTATGTTTAGTATATTTACAAAGATATTTCAGTAAATACAAACCGTGACCGCTTAGTTGACAGCACCGTCAAGAAAGGTTAAACGGCAAACGTGCTTGTTTGTGAAACCGAAAGATCGAGACTAGGCCCCCTGATTTCACATTCTGACATAAATGATGTAATAATTTCATGTTTGTATTGTATCAGCGACACATTCCATACATCTACGTGCGAATACATATTTCCCAAGTTTTGAATTCTCTGTAGTGGTATATTGAATTGGGCCCTGGTCGCAGTATTACTACAATAAAATGGTAGTACTGACCTTGTATTTCTGGCTGGCACATTAAGATTTATGAGCGATAAGAATTCGGGGCTATCAATTATATTATGCAAGATTTTAAATAGAAATATTAGATCAAAAACAATTCTCCTGTCACTCAAATTTAGTAGATTAGATAATCGTAGTAGAAAAGGGTAGTTTTTTTGTTCTTTCGGTATTTTTAGTTTATAATTTAAAAAGCTTAGGAATTTTTTTTGTACTCTAAATAAAGTATATAAATATTCAGGTCAATAATCAAGATATTAAACTATCCTACATTTTAAGTTGGACCAAATTACACACAGTAAGCCAAATTTCATCAAAATCGGTTAAGTAGTTTCGGAGTTTACCTTGAACTAACAAAATGGATTTCATCTTTTTTTATAGTTATTTTTTCTAAAGATAAGTGTTCGTCAAATATTTATATGTGCTCATAATATCATGGTTCAAAAGGGTTAGATACAGAGTGCAACATAAAAAAACAACTCTACAAAAAAGTTTCTTGTTAAGTTTTTTTTGGAATCTATACTGTATTTGATTTGATTAAGGCCCCCGCTCATGGGGAAACTAAAACCAAACTAAAACCGGCTGGTTGCTATGTTTTCCAACCAAACTTCTATCACGGCTGTCATCTCACACATCTGTCGCTGTCATACTGTCGACTAAAAAACAAAAACAAAAAAGTCGAAAACTGACAACAAAACTGGCGCAACCATGGTAACCGGGCAACTTGGCAACGGCCGGCCATGGCAACTAAGGCGATCCACTCACTGAGGCAACTGAAAACTGTCAACTGGCAACTGTCTTTGTATGACAACGTGATGGCCCGCACACTACACAATCACTCAAAAACACGTTGTCAATGGTAACGCAAGCGGTGACTCACGACTCGTACTGCTGATTGACGTGGCCGGCTGTTGCTAGATGCCAGCTGTCAGCTGATTTTTCTTCGTCTATGGTTATACCAGCTTTTTTACCAATCAAGACATAGAAACCAGCCGGTTTTAGATACGTTTTTAGATTTTCACGGCCAAAAGCATTTTTGGGGTGTTATCGACGGATCTGCCGGATCTGCCCTGATGATGGACACTGCAACGCTGTCCAAAACGTCGGCTAAAGAAGGAGCTAGCACAACACGGCATAACACCCCAAAAACAAACAACGAAAAAAACAGCCGGTTTTAGTTTGGTTTCAGTTGCCTCGTCAGCGGAGCGCCTAACACGGCGAGTTGCGAGTCACTGCTTGCGTTGCCATTGACAACGGGTTTTTGAGAAGTTGTGTAATGTGTAGTGTGCGGACCATCACATTGACATCTAACGATAGCGAATTGAGTAGCAATTTTTTTTTTCAGTTGCCCGCGAGCGGTAGCACTAAGCTCTATTGCGTCAAGACCGAATTACAAATATGTGTGAAAGCAATAATTACCCACTTATCTACTTGCTTGTTGTTGGTGCTTAATTATCGGTGTTGTTGAATAAAAATTTAAAAAAAAATCATCTACAATAAAATACCACCAGCGAACACTAATTAAAACATATTAGGTACAACGTTTTTAGAAATACTTATGAAATTTTGTTCGTGTAAGCTCTGTGCTATTTTGGTAATCAATAAAAGTAGTAAACATATTTATTATGTTACACACATATTAATGCATTAAAAAAGTTTATTATGTCAATACGACTATCGCACTAAAACAATTTCAGGTGATTATAATTTATTCCACCAAAATGCTTCAATTCACCCCGCAGACCCTCGAAAATAAACCGTGACATATTCCAGTTGAAACCAGACGCCATTATGTGACTCCTGTTGTATGTAGATACACTTTCAGAACAATGACGTCACCGGCCTGTCACTCCAAATCGGGTAAAGCACTCAGGTGTTTTAATAATTCTCTTTCGTGATATATTATACTATTCCAAACAAACTACGTAGGTCGCATGAGCGTGCGGTGTGTTTCTGCAGGTAATTCTATCAAAAGTAATATGTTATATAGCTATGAACTTCCATGGTAATTGTAAAGGACGGTTTGTTATATTTCAGAGCTTTATTGAATTTCCGCAATTTATAAAAAAATATTTTCATTAGAGATACCTTACATAACAGATTCTCAAACTAATTTATTTAAAAAAAATCTAGTGCCCCCATATTTTTAAACGTATCTTTTTACAGTTATTGCAAAGATAATATTTAAACATTATTGTGACCATAGACATATTATGTATAGATCTGCGCTAAGTGATAAAAGCGTATTATTTCCCCCTCCTTAATTCTGGGTTCCATGGAACCGGCCGGGCCGGCGTATAGGTTCGCGTGAATCTAGAAAATGTGACGTCATCATTCTTGTGCGGACTAGAATCGAGCTCTCATCGGTACATTTTACGAAATAACACTGCAAAAATGGTAACTTGTGCTATTAAAACGTGTAAAAATAGAAGTGAAAAAGAGTATAAACCCAATTGTCGTATTACCTTCCATAGGTAGGCATTATTTGTCTTTATTTTAAGCTTATTCACATCATATAATATGATCAGTTTTATCACACCGAGAAACATGAAGCGTTGGCAACCGAAATTCCCGGTCCCGTCGTGTGCACGTTGCTGTTTACTGGGATAAGTAAATTATGAAACATTTGTAAAAGTGTCTTAACTTAACACGGTAACAAAATATTCGACTCTCAACACAAGCGGACCTTTCTTCGCTTTATATGGATTACACAAGTTTGTTCAAACCGGGCGAACAATTCGCGCTCCCATGTAAAAAGGTCTATTCATTCAAAAGCAGATTTTACTTTTAAGAACTAAATGGTGATATTATAATGCGAGATGCCTATATACTGTCCTGATTGAAGTATTAACGAATCACATATCGTTACAGTCAACTCATCCCTCTGCGCCCCGCTACAGTTGGTTTTTACCCCTCTCCCTGATTCTCTGGTCTATGAAGATTCATATGTCTATGATTGTGACACATATCCTGTTTCTGAGATCAAAGAATGTTTCAATGAGAGGAAATAAAACTCATACTTAATCTTATTTAGATGTATTTTTGTTAATACTAAAATAAGGAAAGATCCAAACGCCTTCTTGGTCAACTTCCGGAGATGCCAGATTCGTGAAATATAAACTAGTGCATGCGCAAGCGACTCTAGTTTTTCATCTAGTAGTAAATCGCATCTCAAGTGGTGTCGTGTCTAGATTCTAATTCTGTCGTATTTTTAAAGATAGAATTTGTCTGCTGTCACCTCTCTAGATTTCCTTAACGCCCCCTAATTTTCTTTGGGCCTTCTATTGCCCCTCTGAAAGCCTCCAGCACCCACAAGGAGGCGTTATCATCCATTTTAAGAAAGGCTGCCTTACGTGTTCGTCTCTAAGAAAAAAGCAATGAATCAGATTTACCCCCAACGAAGCGAGTACCGAAATTATAATTTTTGATGCATTACGTGCCAATTTACTACCTAAGATCGACTTTAACAGTACTTTTATTAATAAGTTGATTCTATGATTGTACATACATTATATACCACATCACGGGCATCTGCCTAGCATGTGGTAGTAAAATCCCCAATTATGTAATTACAAAGCAATAAAATTAGGAACATGAAAAATATAGACAAGCAGTTTTATCCTTGATGACTTTGAATGAAAATATGTTTTGTATTTTTGTTAAACGATGATACACCTCAATGAACATCCTTTCGGAGAAACTTAGTTATATTTTGTGTAAGTAGGTATACCTATTTTCCTTAAACCGACTGCACACTGTATAACTGTATATAAATATGCTATCAGGTATTAACCGTCATGGAATCACTTGCATAAATTCAATTCTTCGTTGCCGTATTTTTTAAATCCTCAATCATGCATTATAATATAATGGATGACAGGGTGTTTGAATTAAAATCTGATTTTATTAAACATCCTCTTTTCCTTTTCAATGCTAAAGAAAATCTTTGTTAATAAATGAAAACATGACATTACTCAACCGATAATCCAAGGGAACAATGATCGAAGACTCAGTATAGAAAGATGCTCCAGTTTACGGACATTGGCTTGAAAGAGATGTGCAATGTGCAAGGCTGCTGCCAGCAGATGAGGAATGTATGATAATAGCCAACCTTCGATTAGATATACAAAGATACAGAATACCAATGAATATGGTAAAACAAACTTCCGTGAAGATGTGAAAGAAATTAATATCACCACTGACTTAGTACCTATTGGTTCTAGCCCATTTAGCATGCACTTTGTCTCTTTTACACTTGTCTGATAATTTGGGAGGTAGGTTTTAAAAAATGCAGCTCCGGAAATAATTTTTTGGTTAATAGGTCACCCCAAGTGGTTTGCTAATGCTTGGTGACTTAACAGAGCTGCCTGGGTTCATGGGTTGAGGGTTGTCTATGCAGGCCGAATCTGGAGAGACTGGTTGAGGGATCTTTTCACGATACATCGCCTTGCACCACGGTGGGAAGAATAGATTCATACGTCCATCACTCCTGGACACACTGAACCCCCGATTCCCAACCCCCAGATCTTCATTTCCTTCTGATTCCTAAAAAGACCATCCACAAAGATGACATTCACGGAGAAAAATGTTATTCGGAAAACGATAATTTTAATAGTAAAAACGGTTAAAAACGGGACTGAAGTTCTTACGAACAAATTAACAGTATTTCAATGTTTATTGACTGGAAAATGTACGAATAATTTATTGATATACGTAATTTCGCACGTATACCAACAAATTATTTTTACATGTTCCCGCCAATAAACACTGAAACCCTGTTAATTTGTTCGTGAGAACTTCAGTCCCGTTTTTACTATTAAAATGATCGTTTTTTTTAATTACATTTTTCTCCGTGTGTGACAGTAAAAAAAAATGCTGCGATAAAATGTGTAACAAAAGTCATATTTATAGAGATCGGTTACAGCAGATCGCACGCCACTGACTGGTAAGAACTTTGTATCGTCTACCCTTGGTAGGGAGTAGGGAGATAAGTACCGAGTGTGTCAAGATTTAAAACCCACCCTTCGTTCTAGGCACGTGGTGGGGTGTTATTCCAACGCCAACTCACTGCTTGACAGCTGAATATCATTTGAATCTAGACAGTTCTTATATCGTGTGGATCGTTAGAGACTTAATTGATAAGATAATTTTGTACATACTTATTTGATTAACAGGGCGGTTATTAAACACTCTCTTTTCGGGTGTCTGTGCATGGGTGATTTGAAAATGTATTCTTGCATAAGCCGTAAAATTATTCACGTTCATCTGTTAATTTTCACTAATGATAAGTGTAAATCATAGTAATTCAAGTAAACAAGCGAGAAAGTAGGTACCAACATTATTTTATTAATTAATAAATCTCTATTTGTTTGAAATATCTTAATTTAAACTAAATAATTTAAAAATCCCAATCACTAATGGTTTTTGAAGTTCAGTGACGGTGTTCATTCGATAGGTATTTTGCACGTCTGTGTAATTATTTGTCAACCAAAATCTATTATTGATTGTGACCTGTGGTGGGCGGGCGACTCCGGGCGGGTGGTGAATTTGATTTGTATACAAATCGACAGTTTTATTTCGAGGTTGATGAAATTTTGCACACTTCACCTCCAAAATAAAGAGAAAATTAGTTGTACATTTGATTTCAAAAAGCTTTGCATAAATCCCGAGCTACGCCAAAGACTTCAGCTGCATATTATCTATGTATCTTAATTTATGTAAAGGGATCTGATAAGGTTTGTAATTTGATTGATTTAAAAAACTACAGTTTGAAATTCTGCACACTTGACCTTCAAAACAAGAGGAAGGCCAGTAAGGTAACTATCTAAGTATGATTTCGAAAAACTCTGGGAACGCCGGGATTTCAGCTAGTATAATTATTTTCATCTCTGGCTTGCCATTGTAGTAAAATCATGTATGGTTATTGTGCTTTCACACAAACAAAGTATTGAATTCCGTAAGTCTAAAGTTAAACTTTAGGTCGCACAGTTTATATCCGTTCTGTGCAAGCGGGTTACCTACAGAGTATCGGACCATCATAAATAGTACATAATCCAGAGACCAATATTTTATAAATACTTTATGCTACACAATTCCTACTATAATAAAACATCCCGTGATTTCTCAGGCGTCGAATGTTCTTTTTTTAATCAATGGTTATGACATATATCTATTATCAATTACAATAATTTTCTGTATTCAATTTACAAACAAACAAAAAAATAAAGAAATTAAATTGAATGATTTTGTTATCCAAGATCTAACACAGAGGTTCCCAAACTATAAACCATATTTACGCCAACGTAGACCCCCATCGAGTCTCCCGTGGACCCCTGGGGGATCCCCCTGGACCACATTGGCAATCACTGATCTAAAAGAACTCTGGCAATTATTTGTGAGTAAATGAAAATCATAACAAAAAAAAAATCGTATTCAATTTCAGCGGTGGTCAACCTTTTTGAGCCTGCGTACCCCTTGACTTTACTACAAATTGGTTGTACCACCTATGTATCCTGTGTACACGTGAATTGAAAGGTTTGTTTCATTTGTAATTTTTAATACTCTCATTATTACATGAATTTAACAATCAAGTCAAACAAATACTTATTTTTTAAAATTTTTATAGTGAATACCTCATAAGAGTCCCAACTGCTCCCGTCTGGAGCCAGTGAGTGGAGCCACAACATACCCCAATGGGGTATGTTGTGAAGCTGAAGGTAAGTGGGGAAGGGAAGGAGATGGGGAGAGAGGAAGGTGGGGAAGTACCTGGCTATTCAGATCTACTCACTAAACACGGCTAAAGCCATTTCAAGCAACGTTTCAATTCTGAATGATGGTCTTACACCAGGGCGATACTGAGAGTATCTTCCACTCTGGAACGTGCCGCAAATATACAAAGTTGCGACGGTTATCTTTTTTTATTTTTCTGTGTCTTGTTCGGTTTCATGTTTCGTTTAGATTAATTTGAATTATTTTCTTCTCCAATGAGATATAAAACAATAATGGGAATAACCTTTAAAAGTTTTTCCAATAAAGTTGAATGTATATCTTATTAAAACTTTTTCATTTGCCAAAAACTCTTAAGTAAAATCATTGAGGTAAGTAAGTTAACATTTCCTTGAATTTTAACTGTGATTAATTGAGTTGAAATGTAAAAAGTTTTCCGGAAAAATATCGAGAAAATATGTTTTCGCTCTAACTTTGTGTAAAAAATGTAATCGACGGCAATTTATGTTTCAATTTTCACTCCGCCACGTACAGAATATATTCCACTTGGAATACTTCGGTAAATGAAATACCTATACATATATAGACTCTTCCGAAATTTATGAAAAATCGCATATTTGGTTCGGTTAATTGAAAATATTTTCGGGTGGAAACATCGCCATGAAATATATATTTTGAAAAACATGTAGGATATCTTTTGATCGTATAAAATAGTGAGTATGCTTTTTGAAAAACACTTCTATTATGCCAACAATTTTGAAAATTCCTAGGTAATCTTTGTAGCACCGTTTTAAAGATGATGGACTGAAAAAACTCTTTCAATTAACCTCCAAGGAGTTCATGGGTACTTGGTATTGGTAATACATGCGTAGTTAGAAATATTACCTTAAAAAACGGTATCCTGTTGAAAGTTTTTTTTTTTTTTTTAATATTCTTTCTATTATTTTTATTTCATCCATTTCTTTTTTTTGTACTAAACATGCTCTGTATATTTCATATATCATCGTAATTTAACTGCCCTAAAACGGGATTCCTCCTTTTTTCGTTGTTTGTTTTTGGGGTGTTATGCCGTGTTGCGCTATTTCCTTCTTTAGCCGACGTTTCGGACAGCGTTGCAGTGTCCATCATCAGGGCAGATTCGGCAGATCCGACGATGTGCCGGATCTGCCCTGATGATGGAAACTGCAACGCTGTCCGAAACGTCGGCTAAATAAGGAGGTAGCGCAACACGGCATGACACCCCAAAAACAAACAAGGAAAATGTTTTGGCCGTGAAAATCTAAAAACGTATCGGGATTTCTCCTAGTTGGGCAGTCAAAACACTTAAATAATGTATAATATAATATTATGTATAATCCTTTAATAAATAAAAAAAAAAAGTTTTTAGCCGAGTGATTCAAATAATGGCGTCGGGCGAAGGATCATTCCAGAGAAAAAGATACTCTCAGTATCGCCCTGGTGTAAGGCTACCTTTCAGAAATAAAACTTTGCTCGAAATGGCTTTTTCCATGTTTGGTGACCATACCTGAAAAGATCGGTACTTTCCGACCATCCTTTCTCCCATTTCCTTCCCCTCCCCATCCTACCTTTATCCTCACAATTTACCCCAATTGGGGATGCCATAATATCACCAGCTCCAGACGGTTTGCAGCGGTTGGGACTTAGAGGACTGGTAGCAATGATTCTAGGTTTGTGATGCGAGTTAGCAGAAATCAAATTTTCTCTCAGTCCAGAAATGTTTGCTATTGCTTTTTAAAAAAAGTTGAAGCATCTTTTCATGGCAAGAAGCGGGCAACGGTTTCATCGCAGCTTTTAAGAAACTAAACATTCTGTCCAATAAATATTTGAAACAAATATTTGAAAACTTAAATGTAAGTGATTTTATAATAATTAATATTCCGCTAAAAAATAGTTCGAAAAAAAAAAACCTTAAATTTAGCTTGTTGGCAAGGAAACATAAAAAATGTCTATCCGTAGTAATTTTTACGTAGTGGGTATATGTTGTGATTGCGCGAGTAATTTGGGAGGCGGGAATGGGTACCGCCGCCCCGGGAACCATTTGTTGGATAACCAACACCTCTGCCATAGGTCATCAAGTGGTTCGCTACGTTTGGTGACTTAGCAGAGCTGCCCGGGTTCATGGGGTGAGGTTTATCTAGATGATCTAGACAGACTGAACCCCAGATTCCTACCCAACCCTTAGACCTTTTTTCTTACCATAACTTCCTCTCCTTCCTTTCCTTAAAAATACCCTCCACACAGCATCCCCAAATATGACATAGGCCCTGAGGGAAATTATTTTCCTCAGGGCCTCCTGTGTGGACCTAATGTAAAAAAAATGCTGCTTTAGTGTTGTTGGCTTCTACATGGAGAAGCGTAGCGTGCCTGGTATGCCTTGTTGGAACATTTTATTTTCAACTGCTTCATTCTAAAATTATTTTGATTTCCTGAAAGTCATTTTGCCACATCTATAAATATTTAACAAAAAATTAACGTAGTATCTCCGACACATTATTCCAAGTAGTAAGCAGGGGAGGTGGTGTCCCCACACAATGCATGTTCAAGGAAACACAGGTCTGAGACCCCTCCCCTTCTTCTCCTTCCAATCTATTGTCTAAGGGATTAGAAGGAGACAGTTTTAGGACGTCTCACCTCCTTCAAAGCCCTTTTGTGTCGTCCCAGTTTCAGAGAACAATAGCCATGCATGATATGAATTGATTTCCCAGTGACGCCTTTGTGTTAAGTTAAAAAGTTTTTCAGCGGGGGCTAAACAGGTCCTTTATATGGAGGAAGCTTTTAGTGCATTATTTCGTGATAACAATTCAAGTGGAAATACATTTTTCATCTAAATTATTTGTTTGGAAAACATTTTCATAAGATAAACAATGTTATGATGTCTTTTATCGCACTGCATCTTTACTTTGTTAGATTTTTGGCTTTCTTGAAAACTAGTTGCATTTATTTGTACCAATATTTTACCTTGTTTCTCAACGTTATGCGAAAATCCTGAGATATTTTTGTTGATTATTTAGAATGAGAACCTCTTGTCTTTGAAACGTACATAGAAGTTTTATGTTTTTTTTCTATAGGATATATGTTTATTTATTTGTATTTCACGCCCTGCTGGGCTTTTACATGTTTTAATTTTTTTATTAACAAAGTATATCTAAATCATAAATTACATGTTAGTGCATTATAATCTCTCCCGATTTCTTGAAGACAAGATTTTATGATCATAAATGGAAATTTTTGTACTTCAACATAATATGTTAGTAATCTTTAAATTTATTTGGATGGATGGATAGGTAAGTAAAGTAGATGGAAGAACTCCAGATAAAAATGTTATGGCTTATATTCATGTAAGTCAACATACACATTTGTATATTGTAATATTTTATGGCCGGCGTAGTCCAGCGGTAAGGCCTTTCCGAAGGTTGCGGGTTCGAACCCGGCGGGCGCCAATAGATTGTATTTGATTAATTTGTGTTATTTCATAATTAATTAAAAATAACATATATTATATTTGCGGCACGTTCCAGATGGAATATACTCTAAGTAAGTAAGACCACCATTCAGATTTGAAACGTTGCTTGAAATGGCTTTAGCCGTGTTTAGTGACTAGATCTGAATAGCCAGGTACTTCCCCACCTTCCTCTTCCACGTCTGTTTCCCTTCCCCACTTACCTTCAGCCTCACAACATACCCCAATTGGGGCTGCCATAGTCTCACTGGCTCCAAACGGGAGCAGTTGGGAATCTTGTGAGGTATTCACAATTTAAACAAAAAAAAAAGTTTTATTGCTTAGTTACGTAGAATTTTAATAAAATATTTTTTATTAGAAATTTTAATAAATAATTTTAATAAAATAATTTAATAAAAAATGGTTTTATTGAATACATTGCTTAGTTACGTAGAATATTATTATTTTTTTTTTTTTTTAAACACTATCCCTGCAAAACGCTCTACTTGGTTGGCATCACTGCATCAGCTGTTTTTAGCATCTTCAGGGGTTTCAAAATCCTTTATTGTTTGAAAAAAATTACGCTTTGTTATCAGAAAATTTGTAAATCGAATAGATTCGCTGATTTTTACTGTGTACCAAAATTAATTACTGTATTTTAAAACAGCAGATGAAAGTATTTTTCATATTTTCTTTTATTACAAACGGATACATGAAATTAAAAATATAAAAGTTCAGATTTCAAAATTAAAAAACATATTTAATTATACAGACGTAGTATAAAAGTTTCCAACACTTCGCCCTTTTTAAAATTCAAACAAAAAATAATTAATAAAAATCACAATCTCGACAAATCTTTTGCAAACATGTTAAATTTTTCGCTCGTTGCCTTTTTGGAATCTGTACTTTTATTTGAAAGTGTATGGTCAGCGTTTAACGTGGTGTTATTTCTATCTAACACTGTTTAAATCATATAAACACCGTAATCCAAAAGGAAATAGAATTTCTATTATTATGAGTTCACTCAGTACTAAACCGGAATGAAATGAAATGAAACAGTTGCTGATTCAAAAAAAGTTTCTTGTGTTGTAACAAGTCTCCTTATGATGTCACAAAAATTTTAGCGAGCATTGAAAAATTAAAACTGAAAACTATTTTCACCAACAAAACCAACAATAAAAAAATGCTGGTATTTGAGTTAAAATCTTTTTATTAATAAAAATATATTAAAAAATAATGGACCGGAGTTTTTTGTGGAAATAATAAAAACACTTTTTCCTTCAAAATTTTAAATTAGGATTCAACTATAAGTAATGGTATTTAGTTCGGTTCACGTTGTAAGTATTTAAATGTGATTATAATGAATAAAGAATTTACATCACAATGAAAGTACCAGTATCTCTTGAATTTATATTACAAATTAAGTCAATTGATAAGAAGAAACAAGGCGGTGTTTCTTTTCCGTTTTTTAGAAATTCACTAAACCTGATCTCATTGTTTAATTTTCATTTGAAAAGTTTTTGAAAAAAATCGCTTAATCTCCCCAATTTCAATTACAAATCAAAATGACAAGGGAACATAAATATTTTATTACAAACCTTCATCTTAAGTGACATTGGGAATACTGTATATTCGGCGGCACCTGCAAATCAAATTCCTCGCCGAATACCTGTTCCTCAAAAGAAGATAATTAATTTTCTTATGAGAAGATGTTCTAAATATACATTGACAAGTACCTGTGAATGCCAGGAATCATAGAAAAAATAAGGAGGGTTGTAATTTATGCAATAAATAATAAAAATTTAAATATTTCCCATATTAACAGACATGCTTCAGTAACCCTTGAAAGTCGTAATACAATTAGCCACTATCTCATATCCCTAGCTTTCACAATCGAAACTTTATCTTGAAATGGCAATGACCGTGTTTGATGACCTTTCTCCACTCCCTTTAAACTCACTTGGGGATATCACAATCCCAGTGGCTCCAGACAGTTCAAAGCAGTTGGACTATTGGTCAGTTATTGAAACTAGTTGGTTATTGAAAAACTACTGTATTATTTAAACTACTGTATTCCCAATAACTTGATCTCCATTGTTGTTAATATTTAATATTTAAATTTACGTATCTTTTGAGCAGTTTTTTTCGATTACTGTAAAATAACGACTAGCCATTTCAAAAATTTAAGTTTTGAAATCCTTTATATTAATAAATTGGAAATTCATATGTCATACAGCATATATTCTGGTTTAGTAATATGTAATTTCTATATCTTGGGAATTTCAAAAAAATATAGTACTTTAGGATTCGTAATTCTTATACTTCTTATATAATTCTTATACTAGCTTATAAATGTGGAATTTCTAACTATGCAAATGTAAATGTTCTCCAAAATGCCCTGGAAAGAATCTCAGACTTGTTATCGCCCGAAAGAAACCATTCATCTGTTATGTATGAAATTACTAATGTAATCCAAAATGACCCTGGTAAAATAATTACATCTTGGCGATCCTTTCAAGGAAAAATAAACAATCCCGTCACTACGAATGCTACTACTAATGTTCTCAAAAGTTGTCTTGACAAAATCGCCATTCCATTGTAAGAATATGTACTAAATACACAAATTGGCTGTCCTGAAACGGGAATCCTTCCCAGTTGGACAGACAAATGATCATTTTGTATTGTATTGTTTGTAATATATAATTAAAAATAAATAAATAAATTAAATAAATTTTATCAGTATTGATATACTGAAAGATGAAAGTGATTTATTAATAAAAATGTTAAATAAAATATAGACTCCGATATGGGAAAGCCGTATGTACACGCAAATAGGCCTTTTATATCCTCAGTTTTATGTGACTAGAGTGGCACATGGTATTAGAATCGCCCTGGTTAGTGACTACTATGAACAGAAACGTCGCTTTTTTCTTGATTTTTTTTTTGTAGCAGGGTATGTCTCAGTGATTAGATCTCAATAATTAGGAACTCACAAACTTTCCACTTCCACCTCCCTGCTTCCATCAACCTCAGAACATCCTGTTACGTAATCGTTATGTTGGTACTGGTAAAAACGCCAACTGTCACGTGGTGATAATTGATAGGTCTGTCGGGTCACTTCACACGTAACCTTCAACGTATAAACAGTCTGAATTAACGTCTAATAAGTAAATGGTCTTTCTTTATTATCAATAAACCGCAGACATATAATATCCCATAAATTGTGATGGCTTCCATAGTCCTCCTACTGGCTCACGGACTCGAATATTATTGCGTGCCATACCTACGTACAATTATGAATTGCTAGCTTCTGCCCGCGACTTCGTCTGCGCAGGATTAGTACTTCGATTAGCCTATTTTATTTTCGTAGGTCCCATCTATGTTTATTTAAAATATTGATTCGATTCAAGGGCGAGTACTTCAAATAAATTCACTAATTTAAATATTTTCTAAAATAGAATTTTAGTTTTGCAATCATTGTTTTTCAAAATTTCATTCTCAAATTTTGACATTTTCTATTAAACAATAATTATTATTTGTAATACATGGAAAATAGCAAGCTTTGGGTATAAATTATTTCATTAAAGTCCATTCAGTGGTTTTTGCGTGAAAGAGTAACAAACATACATACATCCATACAAACTTTCGCGTTTATAATATTATAGTAAGATTGTCTGTATTATAATAGAGCAGAAGACGTTTTGTCTACCTTACAACCGTCAATAATCTCCAGAGCGATCTTCTTCAGATGCTGTTATTTCATATGATTACTGTAACCAATACATTTAGAATATCTAAGCAAGATTCTACAATTATTAGCACGGCAGAAGTGACAGCCTGACTGGCACTAAGCATTATTATTTTATTCAATGATATCTGATACTTGAAATAGGAGCAATTCATATTTAATATTTTGGGAACAACAAAGGAGTCTGAAAGGCAATGATATAGAACATACTAGGGAAGATCTATTTTGAATATATAATTATTTTATCTACAAATTCCTATATTGAGATTAACACTGCGAAATATTTCAGATTCTGTTTTTCCCTTATTTAATTTTCTTACAAAATTCTAAATACTGCATCGTATACACTAGAGTAGACCCATAAAAAATCACGGGAGCTGTTGCGTACCAATATCTCATCGAAACGTGTTTCGCTATTATCACCCGAGTAGCAGCGAGGACGGATTCGGTAGTTTCCGCTCTTAGTAGTTTAGGTGTTAGAGCGTTGGGTTCTTAATTATGATCCGTGAATGAGGATAATCTGAATTTTTGACAAATCCATTTGAAAGTAGCTATAAAATATTTTTCTGTTAAAAACATTATATCTTCGGTAGGTAAAGCTTATCTGAATTATCCAAACACTTTACTCAAAATAAAAAAAAATAAAAATAATAATAAAAAAATCAAAGCAATAGATCCATTAAGTCCATTAAGCCGTCGCTGATAAGGAGAGAGTCACAACTGAAAATAGTAGTTAAAAAATATATTGTTGTCTATTTCGTTTTCAATAATTTTTTAAAAGAATCAATTCTTGAAGCTTTTGAATAATACTTAGTTTTGTGAATTTTGATAAAATTCAAAATACATTAGTTTTAATCAGTCTTTTTCCTTTTGGATTCACTAACTTTGACAATTTTGCAGCTTAAATATTTTTTTACTTTAACTCCCCTTTAACTATTTAAAATATTTAATATTACTTTATTTTTATTACGTGTACATTAATGACATAACTTACATTGAGAGTTTGCTTATACTGATATATTGCTAAGATTATTAAACGCCACTGTAAGGGTAAATATATTACTAAAATATCCATGAATACAGTAGGTACCCACGCTCATAAAATATTGACGGAATATATATGAGAGTGAAGCCTCTGGGACAAAATATAACATAAATCTGGGATAAGAGGGTATATATTATAAGTAATATTTATTATATATTTTTTTTATTTGTGGCGGTAGTGGTAAAGGTCACGAACACGTTCTTATAATAATAATTGGATAATTTCAGAACTTATAATAATAATAATAATCGGAAAATAACCTCATGACCAAAGGATACTAATACAGGATTATTAGATTAACAAAGGATACTATACAAGAAAATTTATAAACTTTTTAATAGTTAAGTAATTACAGTGTTGTCCATTTAATGTGTTAAAAACGTTGTCTCATAGACTAAACGATATAAGATCATATTTGGTACGGAAATGTCAATCCACAGTGTTTGAAATCAATGTTCGAGTAGTATTTAATTTGACGGGTAGTTGACAAAACGGACATTTTGTATACCTTTATTGTTTATTTGTGTTTTTCTTGAAGTTTTTACATTTTATACATCAGAAAAAAATTAAATTCAAGCATTCTCACACTTCAAAAGAAAACAATGATTTTAGTCGAAGGGAGATATTATTTATTCAATTTTATTAAATATACATTAGCGTTATTATAAAATTATTTGGAAAAGTTTTCTATTGGAAATATTTGATTGTTTCATAAATAGAAAAAGTTCGATCAACATTTCCGAGAAATAAATCAACATTACTCCGCCGCTTCACAATGATTGATATCTCAAATTCTAATGAAAAGTGATATGATTTTCAAAAGATATTTTGGGCAAATCAATATGACGTCTTTATAAGTAAAGTTATTTTACACGAAAAGATATAAGGTTAATATTATATGATTTCTTCATAGAAAATATATTTCCTTTTGAAATATATGTACATTTTAAATATCATTTCTGTATAGGAGAATGGTGATATAATATTACTTATAAGGTAAGTGGGGAAATTTTAAGGTGTAGGAAAACGGGGGAAGAGGTGATTGGGGGAGATTGGGAAGCAACTTACTAGGCCAAAAAGTGACCAGGTATAGGTGGAGCCACAGTCACTGTATATAACCTTTGGCAGGTATGCTTTTAATGAACACATAAACTATTTATACCTATCTATAAAATGAAATCATCGACACATATATTTTTGTGGAAAAGGATGAGTTTTTAATTTTCTTATAATTTTTTTATCACTTCTGTACCATATCCTCATAAAATCCAGATTACAGTGAGAAAAACAATTTTTTGAAATCGGGCGAATCCTTCTCAAATATATCATTAATTCTTGTTTGAATACGTACATTAACCTGATTACCTCAAAATATTATAAATTTTATCACACGATGTACAACCGGTCTTAACTGAATAATGAATTAAAAATATATATAATTATTTACATACCGTTTCAACACACAATCTGTCCAATTAATAAATCTTGTAAAGTGTCTCTCGTGGCGCGCTTTTTGTAATTTACGACAGATTCCCCATATGGCAAAACTTAAAAATCACGATATTAAGGATACCCAAGATTTTAATTGAACGTGAAAGAAGTTTGCCCTGTTTAATCAGAAACTGCCGTGGTTCCTGGCGATGAATTACATCGAACCTCCTCAATTTCTGACGGATGACGTACTGAATTCCGCAACCGATCCCGGCCGTCCGGACCTGCGTCCCTATTCCTTTCCGGGTAATCACCGATGTTAGACACTGCCAATTTTGGCGTTCAGATTTCGTATCTTTACACCTGAGAATTCTTCGTCTAGTAGAATTTAGTCGTCTTTGTTAGTTTGATAATATTATATGTATTTTGACGGCCCCGAAGAACAATGTCGAATCTGTTAAAAAATTAAAATCGTTTTGTTGATTTAAAAGTCTTAATTTTCGGAATTACAAATGAAATGAAATAAAATATTTATATTTTTAGTTTACTCTTGTGCTAGATTTTTTTTCACAAAAAATAGTAAAAATTCAGAAACGGAACTTTAAACAACTCTACTGCAAAGCCACAAAATCGCTCATCTGAAATAATTGTTCTTCGAAACCGTCGATATAACTTTCATCTATAATGTTAATCAATAAGCATTATTAGATTAGTGGAAATTGAATTAATTTTCTGCTTAAGTTCCGAAATCTTTTTATGAATCACTTTTATTTTCGTAACATTTTAGCCATTCCCTACTGAAGTCCTTCCTTACAAGTATAATTTGAAAGAATAAATGTGCTTTTCCTGGCAATATTACGCCAGTAAACATCAGGTTCTTTTAATTTAAACCTTCTCTGCTAATATTCCCGGTAAATTATTAATTTGGTAACTTGAAACATTTATACAAAATCGAGGGGTTGCTTACTATATTTCCTTTACGATATTTCTAGTCAATTAAATATAGTGCGTCTTTGTGCGCAGAAATATCACCTTCGGTAAGCGCAAGTTAACATTTCTAGCCAACAACCCTTACCTTTATGGTATTGCCTTTCATGTGAGTTATTACGGCGGAACATTGCTCCGACGATAAATTGTGTAATAAATAAACGGGCACAGATGCCGGGGTTATTCGAACGCCATTATTACTTACGGGTTCAGATGAAGACACTCCAAAGGATGACCAACTGAATGCCCACCTGAAAACACCTTAAGGCCCGGTATTACCAGCTCAAAAAGAAGAAGGAGAGATATGACAATACGAATGATGGAGGGAGCGCGCTAATATTAAAAATTAAGTGAAATTGGAAAATGTTTAATAAAAAACGACTCGTTTAAAAAGCGCAAAAATTTTGTCGGGGCTGTATTAAGTAGTATTTAAAGAAACATTTGCGAATTTTTTTATACTTGTATTATTTTTATACTTTAACTTCATATTTTAACGTGTAAAATAACAGAAACAAACGTGTAAATAATAATTTTCGGAGCATACTTTGCGATTTATTTCTATCGATGTAATTTTAAATAATTACTATTTCTGCATAGGGAATGTATAGATACTATCTTAAGAGAATAACATATATTTTAAGAGCTGAAAAACTTCAAACGTTTGAGGAAAATATGTAAGAAATGGTAGAAATTCGGGATGCCGCTGCTTAAGGCCAGGAAATATTAATAATTGTTATTTACCACTGGAGGTTCCCATAATGGGAGCGGAATACAACCTTCACTGAATTTATCTTGATTGGTATATTTTAAATGCATTTTACTAGAAAATGTTTCACAAATAAATTAATTTTACCCCACCAGTAGTGGAGGCCGAATTTGTATATTGTATATTATTTTATCCAGCGTTTTTAATACATTGTATTAAAATTATTTTTGGACTGCCCAAAGTTTTTCATAAAATTTTGGAAAATTTAATTATAATACCACATATCGAAAATTTTACTCATTGAATTTATAAAAATATATTATGCTTTTGTTCATGTCATGTCGCAATAATAATTGAAAATATATAATATATACTCCCAAAATTGAAATTGAATAAACTCTTTCTAGGAAGGAAAATATAACGAACGTATTGTGTATTTAAATCATCGAGGGAAATGGAAAGAAAAAAATTAAAAAATAAGATATTCAGCTACACGAGTATGGCATCAAATTAATGTTAGATATTATTATAGGATATATTTGGTCAATACGAGTGGGTACCATTTTATTTTAATTAAATAAAGGTTACCGAAATTCTATTAGATATTAAAATATATTTAGTACTTACATATAATGTCTTTAATTATAAGAAGAATTTTAACGAGAGGTGCCTTGGGCGGGTATTTGGATTTACATAAATATTATGTACAAAATATATATTAGGTACAAAAATATTATGTTTTTCACCTAAAATTGTGATTAAAATTGAACACGCGAAAGGGAAAAAAGAGTTTTGAATAACAGCATCTGAATTCCGAACTAAAAACTGCAATCGGCCAGCAATTTCAATTTGAAAATACGATTTAGTTTCAAACACGAAAATTTGCTATAGAACGAGAAACAAATATGGCAATTGGCCAATCATGAAGCTCTATTATCAACATAATGACGCAACTCAATAGCGGAGTGCATCGGTTTGTACAAGAAACAAATAAAAAAACAACAAATGAGATACATAAGTGGCAATTTTGAATTGCAATAATACGAGCTTGTGCCCAGTGTGGTAGTCGAAAATCATGGTTACAAAAACTTACATTATGAATAAAGATACAGAAAACAGGAATCAAATTCGGCGATGAATAAATGTCACTTTCAACTTTTAATTTTTTTTTTATAGTGAATACCTCAAAAGAGTCCCAAATGCTTCCGTCTGGAGCCAGTGAGACTATGGCATCCCCAATTGGGGTTTTTAATACTTAGTATTTAATTAAGTTAGGCTAAAACCGCATAGATAGCGGTTATAATTGCTTCATAGCTTTGTTTAATGATAATGCTTAAAAATAGCGACAGATGGCGTGGTGGTAAAAAGGAAGGAATCTCGCCTCAGGCAGATATCAGTTAGATTCTGGAAGATGATGGAAATATTTTAAATACAGTTTATGTGGTATAATAAAAGACAAGTGTTTTGTAAGTCAATGGTGTATTTATTTAACCAAGTGAAGACTTTACAGGTATGTTATGAGGCTGAAGGTAAGTGGGGAAGAAAGTGAGACGCGGTAGAGGAAGGTGGGGAAGTACCTGGATATTCAGATCTAGTCACTAAACACGGCTAAAGCCATTTCAGGCAACGTTTCAATTCTCAATGGTGGTCTTACACCAGAGCGATACTTAGAGTATCTTCCACTCTGGATCGTGCCGCAGATATATTATATATTATTTTAAATAATTAATTGTGAAATAACACAAATCAATTAAATACAATTTATTTGCGCACGCTGGGTTCGAACCCGCAGCCTTCGGAATGGGAGTCTAACGCCCTACCGCTTGACTACGCCGAACTACGGCATTCTGTAAAAAAACTTTTAAATTATTTTTTTAAATTTTATCTTAAATACACACATTTTTTTTAAAAATCCATCAAAGGATTAAAAATAAATATAATTTACAAAAATAAATAATTTAGGTAGTTTATCCAAGTTGAAAGTTTTTTGTCTGCCGAAAACATGATGTAACATCAGCTGCCTTTGAAATTATATGATTCAAATGAACCCATGCACGGAATGTAATCAAAAGCACTTTGACCAATATAATGCAGTTAATATGATGTCCCTGTTATAACATATGTCAGTGCAATACGCCATATTGGTAGACATATCCAGTCAGTTTTATCCCCGAACGGTTGCCCGGGGTGGACCAATTATTATTGTACACAATAATGCGGATACTAAGCTGGTAATCTGCTTAAATGCTATTCATTAAACCAACATAACACAGTTTCCTTGAAATTTGAACAGACTCTTTGGACGATGGGAAACAAGCAATTAGGGAAGTAAGCTTATTGCAGATACTTTACTCAGTTGAATTTGAAGTCAATACTGAAGTTGCTTTCAGCTTGAAGATAATAGTAACGTTTTCAGACAGGAATATTATGAACATAACAATTATACTAAACCTCTTTGAAATGAAATTTACGTAAAAGCATAGAAAGGATACCTTTCTGTGAAAAGAAAAAAACCCTTTATAAAAATTGCATATTCTGATCGAAACTATAAGTTTTATTTTCTTTCCCATATTTAATTTATAATAGCAGATTATTTAAAAAAAAATCTTTATTATTATTAGTTTGATAATGTCTTCAGAAGGCGAGACAGTCATCATGCGTAATAATAATAGTTACATAGCATACATAAACTGTTTTTATAAATTAAATAATAATATTATTGAAAATAAAAAATACGTAAAAAATAATGTTTTACAAAATAAATCTAATAACAAAATAACAAATAAAAAACTAAAGGTTTTATGGCGCATCTATCTACTTACTATCGTTGGACGAATTCTACTCAACACAGTAAATGTACTAAACTAATACAACTAATTGTAAATGCAAGACGTTATTCTCCGTGTACACATAGCTAGTACCCATCTTCTAATATCCTAATATAACATATTGCTTTGTATATTATTTATATAATTTATTAAGAGCAAAATAATATGTAATCGGTTTTTTTCTTAACATATTTTTTTTTCAAAATCACTAAATATGAGCTACAGGTCACACAAACTTAAAAAATGCAAAAAGATAAATTGAGTACCTACCTACTTCTCTGATGAATTGTAGATGACCTAAAATGGCAATTTGGCAAATCCTATCAGGAAGTCAAATAGAAGATCGTAACCCATATTTTTAATTGATCTGAAATATATGTCTCTCGCTGTTTCATAAAAAATCCATGCCGTTTGTCCACAGACATATTATTCATATGTCTATGCGTTGGTCCAATATTTATCATACGCGTGTTGCATAACTTTTTAGGACGGTGCGAAAAATAGAATCCACTCCCATCCGCGATGTAATAAGTGTTTCAGAACTATATTGAATGTCATCCGTTCCAAAACATTTCGCAGGTGAACAATAGGACCCTTAGTTTAAAAAAGGTGTGCATCCAACCACTTTTGTATTCAGGGACTGCATTCTAAAAAAAAAAATGTGCAAGAAATATATTATAAAAAATATATTTTAAATTTCTCAGTAATTGAAAAACCTCTATATCATTTATATATAACTTCAGAACTTTCTGAATCCCTGGAAACAGCGGACAAGGACCACCGATACTTTTAATTGACTCTTCAATTTCTCTAAATTTAAAAAAAAACATCTCAATGTTGCGTTAATATTAACAAAAATTCAAAATTATTCGAGATTACGTCAACTGTCCACATCTAGGTCTAGTTAAAAAATGTATTTAAGTGAAATACTCTAATTTATTCGCCATAAGGCTCGTCCAATCATTATTAATATGAATTTTGGTAATCTTAAATGTAATATTTTTAACCTCTACCTCTTAATAAACGTGCCTCGTAAATTTGTAAATATTTAATAAAAAGGTAATTTATTTAATTTAATTTAATAAACATAATTTCTTCAAACTTCCGCAAAATCACTTTGTGGCGTCATTTTTAATTAAGTGAGACAAATAACATTGTCCCAGATGTATCCGTATATATCCGTATCCGTATCCGTAGTAAATTTGTTCGAGTCCCAGATGTATCCGTATCTTTTTCTGATTTTTCTGTTTCGGATTTTCGAATGACTTTCGCTAATATTATCTTCATTAATTAAAATATTAAATAACTTTGTGTACATGACTATAATAAAATCATAATTACCGACATGTTTCGAAACCGATGGTTTCTTCGTCAGGATAATAGTAACGTTAAATAACAAAAGAAACAAACAAGAATATAGAATAAAAAGGACTACATACAAAAATATTATAGAGAGAGGTGATTATTACTATTATTATCCTGACGAAGAAACCATCGGTTTCGAAACATGTCGATTATATTATAGTGGTGTACACAAAGTTATTTGTTTCACTTAATTCAAATAATAAACATAACTTTATTACTCTTGTAGCTTGTTACTGCGAACTAGATATCAATTACAACGGGATGAAGTTTGAAATTCACCAAAGGAAACAACAGAATGTTTAAAACTATACATTTTATGGTAATCAAAGTCGATGGAACAAACTTTGCCATTCACAACAACAATTAAATGAAATTATAATGAATCCCTGCGGAATTTGAGATCGTACCTTCATCACGGTCAAATATCCAACTACTGTTGGAGTTTAGAAGCTATGCTCTTTGATGATAATGGAAGGATAGTTACAGGTGACTAACCATTGAGAATCTGGTGGAGCTGTCTCTAAATGTTTAATCAATGCCAAATGATATTAATGTTAAGTCAGCGTTTCACATTTCGAGTTGATATTAATTTCTGTTAGGTGGATTTGGTTGATAAAAAGTATTTTCCCACAAATAACAGTACACGGATCTATCTATATTTTGGAGGAGCTATAAATTCGCTCCTTTTGAAAAAAAAAGAAGTAAATTTTATTTTCTATGTAGACCAGTGGTCACCAACTTTTTTGAGAAAAGAGCCGGATTGATTTTTTTTTAAACCTGGCGGGCCGGATGAAAAATAAATTTGTGTTCCGATTAGGATCCAATTAGGATTATATGTGTTTATATGGGCTTATTTTTTAATAGAAAAATATTTATTTTAATGTAGGAATATCTAATTTATAGCTAATTAAAAAAATAATAAAGTAATAATGAAGACCTTTCAATTATAATTTTTTTTTTGTGCAGTTTTACATTTAATATGGATGTTATTTATTTATTTCATTTATTAAGTAACAAATAAAACAATTAAGATAAATACTTACATGCATATTAAATTAGTTACATATTAAAAAGGAAGAAAGTAATAAATGTAACCTACTAAACCTACTCCAAGTATTGAATTTATTTCTTCCTAATATGGTTTTTCTAGTTTTACATATCTTATGATGTGAACAGATATTGTCCAAACTAAAATATATAAATTAGTTTAAATTATCATTAATGCGAACTTTGCGCCATTTTTGAACAAATTATTTCGTTTAGTTTCGGTTTTAATTATGTGGTGCCAATTTTCAAGTAACATTCGAGATGGGAATCCTTTAGGCATGTTCGATTTTTTGATTTTATATATTTTTGTTTGGAAAATGTTGTTCACATATACTAAGGACCAGTTGTTTCAAAAAATGAAAAAATGTATTTTTCATTTCAAATTTGACATGTCATGCCGTCTTCCATAATTTCAAATACGAAATGGGTTGTTAAAATTTCACTCAGTGTTCCCCGCCGAACCACAATTTTGACGTCTGCGCATGCGCCTCCCATCACATCAATGCTAACCGGTCGAAATCGGCTGATTAAATTTCACATCACATTTGCTTCAAATTTTCGTTGAAATGTCTTCTGACGGAGGTTGAAACAAACAACGGGCCCTTAATATTTCGGATTTAGCCTCTGGGAAAAAATCGAGTAATGAACATACTCGAAATTTCTCTCATCTACCATTCGATCTAGTCGCCTTAATCTAGATATCACTTGATCTTGCCTTCAACACGGATTTCTACTAAAACACCGAAAACTCTGGTTATCTCAAATACCCAACATTTTTACATTGGGTTCTGCTCGTACGTAATCAAATTCGGATTGATGAATTAAAATGTAGCTGCCGTGAATTCACAAACAAATTCAGTGACCGACCGGTCAGTGGTTGAGTGGGCATCGCGTTTGGGTTCCACCCAGGCGTTCCGTGTTCGATTCCTCGGCTGACTAAGTCCTCCATCACAATACAAGCAACATCTTCCGCTTAGTGTGGTGGTAGTAGGAGATTTTCAAATTTTGTGGGGGTTATTCGTAACCCGGGAATATTTGTCTTTCTGTAAAAAAAAAAAATAATAATATTTATAAATTTAATATATCCTATATGAATTATTTATAATAATCTATAAAAATCTCTCCGTATGTTGTTGACCACTGATGTAGACGATAAAGCCTTGGTCATAAGTCATAATACGGAGCGATTTTGTCGCTGCTATATACTACCTATATACTCCGGCGAGTGATCACTAGATGTTGCAATCGCTAGTAGACGGTCACACCAAGCTACTGAAATGTCCTAGTTGCGTCCTCGCCGTCAGTTCCTCATTGAGGTTTCTGTACTAAAAAGCTGAGTATCAGGCATCGGAATGTACATACTCCACATCTTACCAGGGCTTTCTGTTAACAAAACTAGAGGACCTGATGGAATACCTGCCCTGGTATTGCACACTTTTCTGCAGAAAAAACTCTAGTTAAGACAAAGCTCTTCAAAATGTCCTTGAAGGTTGAAAAAATGGTAAATCCTCGTTTTCCCAATAAATATGACCACTCCAATTCTATCCAAGGTGATGGAACGTGTGATCATCGTCAAACTGCTCACATACCTTGAAAACAATAAAAATATCAACGGCCGTCAAAACGGATTCTAGTGGAACCGCTGGTGCGGTGATCTTCTCGCGTATGTGATTACCGGTATTTCAATGAAAGATGCTCCGAGGTACTAGCTTCATTGATTCTTTCGACACCGGTGCATAAAAGTGAGACCAACATTTGTACGCGGTTGACATTGTCACATGAGAACGGGTGATTTCTACGGATTTGCCGGGCTCTGTGTTTCCTCCTTCCAACAACGTTTTCAAGACCAACGTATACTCCTTCCTTTTCACAAAAAGATCTTCCTCACAGCATCCCCAAAGATGACATAGGCCCTAAGGGAAATTATTTTTCTCGGGTCTATGATTGGCCCACGGATACGAAAATAATTCCAATTCATTTTACGGGCCAGCCTGCATGGTGAAGATTTCCATGATGTTAGCCAAGACATCGGAAAAGATGAAATAACTTTATTAAAAAATATTGATTTTTTTGTTAATTGTAGGATTTTACTATTGCATAGTTTGCACACTTTATTTTCATATAGCCCTTATAGGCGCTTACGTAAAAATTTAAAACATTTTTTTTAATGTTATCTGAAAACAGTGCCGGTAATTTACACAAAAGTATTTTTTAATCCCATTTTCGAGAGAGTACCTGTGAGGAATTAATGATAAAAAAATTGATAAAATGTATGTTTTCATGAGCTAGAAACGAAAACAATTTTACCAGTGTCTTATCTTTTCTGGGACACAATCATACCCTTTTCAATACAAGTTTATTCAAACAAGTACCGTAGAATAAAGTTTAAAAGCAAATTTGCTACACCTAGAAACATTCATGTGAAATAAGCGTTGTTTAGAGATAAGGGAATACTTTAATTTTCCTCAAAGGCCCAAACAGCAAATTAAAAACAATAATTAAACAGGTTAACATTTCGGTGGCGGGCAAATACCTTCTGTAATTTCACCCAATCACAAAGGTTTAATGAACAAAATGGGAAGCCTAGTAGTTGAATGTATTCGGGTTAGTGAGCACAGAACCTATTTAGGCACCATGTCACCGCAAAACAAATCTGCCTAGCTTAATTCGATGTCTTAGAATTAGTTTTATAGTAAAAGGTAGCTTTATAATCGAATTGTTTCTGAAAGGTAATACTGTAATATCACTAAGAGTTATGTGAATAATATTATAATGTTAACTTAAATAACACAATAATGGTAAAGATTCAAATGTAGTCAACAAAAATCTAAAATTTTTTTTTTTAAATTATCCACAAGTAAATTTTTATTCAACAGCCATTCCTCCTAATAATAATATAATAACTGATATCAATCAACCTTATCAATGGCGTAGAATCTTGTACATCTATAATTTTTCTCAATAAAGCATAAAAAATCTCCCATAATACATCAAATCAGCATTGTACACGAATAATACGAGTAGTATAGGTAAACTGTTAATGAACGGTAACGACAAAGAAGATAGCTTGGGCCATTCAGGTATTTATTCACTTCAATGTACCTATTGCCCCGCATTTTACATTGGCAAAACTGCAAGAAATATTAATACCCGTGTCAAGGAACACCTAAGATGTTTACACAGTAATGGATTCTCAGAATTTGCAAACCATCTTATAGGAACAGACCATAAATTTCATAAAAATACAGGCGTAACGTTATTACACAAAAACGAAGTAGGTATCAGATTGGATAACTTAGAAGCACTAGAGGTAAGGGGTTCACGGTGAGTTCATCGTTCAGGTTGTTCCCCATTGACAAAGAACATTCAATTCCCAATCCCCAGTCCCTTACTCCAATTACGTCCTGCACCGGCGGAACCCAGTCCATTTCTTCAATCCCCTGAATATATTATAACGCATATGTTAGATATTAGTAGAGATTATACTGCCCTGAAGAGGGTACGGTTGTAGCGAAACCCGGTCGGCATAAAGTATAAAAAATAAAAGTGGTGTTTAAAAAGTTATTGTTTTAATTTAAATTATATTGTTACATCACAAAGTAACTGCTTCATATGAACAAACAAATTTATTCATTTGGGACCAAATTATGAAAATTAATCATACGATTTGATAAAAAAAACTTCCACTAAATAAAACTACTCAATCAAAACATATGGCGTATTGCATATATTTACATATTCTTGTTGCTGTATGTTCTTATAAAATAATATGCAGGTATGTATGAAAAGAACATAACTACTAAAGAATAAAGACAGAGCTTCATGGTTAGAAAAATGTCAATTCTTGATTGATATAATAGAGATCGTCCCGCATATTTCTCCAGCTTTCTATAATAGTTTCTAATAAATTTGAAAAAAACGGGATATAAACTTTAGAATGTAATGATTGTGAACCACAGTTGTTGTTATAACTACTAGAAATTTTAAAACAAGAATCGGGGAAAATGAACTGTGCTTACGAAATGATAAAATTTTCGAGTTCGCAAATCATTTAACAGAGACAGGCCATAGCTTCTATAAAGAAAAAAACTAAGTTTAAACATTCACATATAAATAAATACTTTAATTAGTGCACTTTTGACACCTTAGAAGTAAAAAAAAATTTAAATATAATATTAAGTTAGTAAGCAAAATAATAGCAGCCTATAAATCACCCCTTTTGACTCCTCCCACTGTTCCCCCCCTCCCCCAAAAACACCTCAACCACTAACCTCACATAATAACATCTAATCATTTCTGTACTGGTTTTAAAATTTAAGTTAGGTGAATGACACGGATGTTTCGAAACCGGTAGCAGAAAAATTAAAATTTAAGAGGGTATTACCAGAAATTAGTCCATTTTAAATAAAATTCTAGACGTATTGAATCTTTTTTATAAAAAAAACCTTAATTGTTTTTGAAAGATTGTTATTTTATCTAGTACTCGCAGTTTTGAAAAACTAAGTGTATTTTGTAATATACTAAGGTCACCGTTGGTTGTTGGCAGATTTGTTCAATTTTCAAACGATAGATTCAATTAAACAACACAAATTTAAAATAATATAATCATACAAAAAAAATAAATCAGTTTTCAGCATTTTAATTTTGGTTAAATTAAAATCATTAAAAAATAAATCCGAAAACGTATTTTGTGACAAAAATACCTTAGTTTTTCTATTTATTTAAGGTCTAACAAACTAAAATATTTCAAATTTTTTTTACACACTTATTTAGTTTAGACATTATTAAAAAATCATAACTAATTATGATCAATAAATACTTAAAGAAGTACACGATATTTAATGATTTATTATCGTGCGTTTTGAGCATTTTTATTGCTTACTTGAATGTAGGTATATATTAAAGCAGTTTTTGAATGAAATAAATCGATATTAAATTTTTCATTTAAAAAATGTTATACGGGGAATAATCGATCTTTCTCATTGGAACCTCCTTGTTCAGTTGCAAGCATTTTTAAACTTTTATTCTCAGACGCTGGTCAATCGCTCCTAAGTAACAAATGTAAATGGAAAGTAAAACTCTTAAAAACAAAATAAGTCTAGCAATTGTCACATAGTTCATGCCCAAGCAAAATAAAAAGAAACAGTGCCGGTAACTTAAACAAAAGGATTTTTGAATCCTATTTACGGGTAAATGCACAATTAGTATTGTAATCGCAAAGATGCGATTCTTGAGAAGTGGACTGTATCAAAATAAATGAGGTGGCGTGACACAACTATACGGATGGTAATTAGGACTTCGGGAAGGATCTGACTTACCCTGACTTCCTGGTTCCGTTCTTGGGGAGTTATTGTATCACTGGTAAACACTTGCACTAGTGTCCGGTTTAATGCATATTATAGCGCCGAGGGATGATTAATCACGCACTGCACAGCACACATAATATCTCTTAAGAGTCGATGTTTAGTAAGGAGAGGTCCAAGCGACCATTGCACAATACAAAGCAGACTCATTAATAGTCGATGTAAAGGACGAAGAGGGATGAAGGTACATCGCTGCACATCGCCAAAAACAGACTTCACAAGGTCGATGTTTACTGCATGAAGCACAAAAACAGACTCACAATACACATGTGGTTATTATTGCCCTCACATAGTATTGTACACAGGTGGGTAGTCAGAAGGGATAGGTAGGTGGAAGGAAGGAAGGTAGGTATATACATGCATAGTTGCGCCAACATTCCGCCCACCTAATTTTAGAATAAAATTAATAACCAAAAAACAGTATAACAACAAAAGTAGCTACGGTACTATGTTATCAATAAAAGAAAATAAAGAAATTATCCTATAATTATGTTACTAAATTATAAGATTATCATTGAACGCTAGCACACTGGTTGTCTTCCGTGTAATCATCAATAAAGAAACGAAAAAAATAATGAAAAGTAAAATTATATTGTATTAAATTACAACACTATTGCACTACACAAAAACACAATATTGCACGACTATAGTATTCAGCGTAATAGGGCAACCTATTACGGATAGCTCTACGATAAGAACATTGCTGAGTATTGAATTCAGATGAGTTATATAGTATGGGCGAGGACCCTGCTTGACCGATGAGTGGACAAGACGTCTTTACTTGTTCTAATTGTTCCGATTTGAACAATATTATTTTTCCCGGGATGAACGGCGAGAGTTCGATCTTGGCCGGGAGGCTTGTAGGCTTTCGGTCCCTTATGTATGTAGCGACATAATTTGTCATCTTATATTACATTAAATTAAAGAAAAAAATAGAAAGATTTGAATATCCCAGTTAGATATTGCTTTGCTGCTACAAAATTATGTCCGCAGTCACGAAGACTCCGCAACACAAACCCCATCGATTTGTGAGTAGGGTTAAGATGCAATAAAAGCATCAGTAGAGAGATATGACACAATATCATGGTGCAAGGCTTTGGTAGTCATGCATACAAAGAGGCATGGAAATGCCTTGGCGGTTTTTGCTTCATGAAGTTTATGATATTTTAGCAAAATAGGTCCACCAAAATCGACGCCTACGAGAGAAGAGATGATTAGGTCGGACACTAGAGAATAGTAGATCCACCATCATATGTGGATGTGTGATGGCCTTAAACTTGTGGCATGTGAAACATTTTTATAATTGAGATCGAATGACGGTACGACCGGACATGATCCAATATTGCGTTGAATAATAAATGGGAGAGTACGCGGGCTTACGTGAAGATGTGCACGGTGATATTAATTAATTAACAACTCGATTAAATAACTAGGCTTGGGTAGTAAAACGGAATGTTTGCTTTCGAATAGGAGTGAAGAATTTGGTGGCATACCGCCCACCCTGAGAATACCTTGGGAATCAATAAAAGGTTGTAACTTTTGAAGGCCAGAAGTACACATTTTGTTGGAAGTTAAAAGTATAAGATCATTATGAAAATAATCTTCTTGTTCGAGTTTAATCATCTTCATGAGCGCGTTGTCAAGTTCTTGAATAATAAGTACCGTATTACTTAGGCTCTGTTTCGCCGCACTGGAAACGTAAAACAGACATTTGTTTTGCACCTAAGTGTCCTAGAAATAACTATCTTCAATTTTGATGATGGGGAATTAATTAATTTAATCTTACTTTACTATAAAATTATAATTAATCTTACTTTACTATAAAAGAAAAGGATTTTATTTCTGCACTAAAAAAACTGTAGATTTAAGGGGTTGAATTTCCGGCAATTCACTGATTGGAATGGTTGATGGCCTCACCGAAGGCCAATCCTCGATAGGATTACAGAACTTTGGCAGAACCGAACGCCACGGTGGTTTAGCTGGTTTAATTGGTGGCCTCATCGAAGGCCAATCCTCAACAGGATTACGGAGCCTCGCAAGACTCAAAGCCCACGGCGGCTTTATTGGTGGCCTCACCGAAGGCCAATCCTCGACAGGATCGCGGAGCCTCAGCAGACCCGTCAGCCACGGTGGTTTAGTTGGTGGCCTCACTGAAGGCCAATCCTTGACAGGATTACGGAGCCTCGGCAGACCCGAAGGCCATGGCGGCTTAGTTGGAGGCCTCACAAAGGGCCAATCCTCGACGGGATTACGTAGTCTCGGCAGACTCAAAGCCCATGGCGGCTTAATTGGTGGCCTCGCCGAAGGCCAATCCACGACAGGATTACGGATCCTCGGCAGACCCGAACGCCATGGCGGCTTAATTGGCGGCCTCACCGAAGACCAATCCTCGATAGGATCACGGAGCCTCGGCAGACCCAAAGGCCATGGTTCATGTTTTATAAAATTAGTAGAAAATGTACATAGGGACCCATAGTCCGCAATGTTATTCTCAAAAATAACATGGTTCCAAATAGCTCTTGGCATGTTGTCAGGGATCTGAACAACACGGTTCGCAACAAAAGTTTTGAATAAAAATAGTGGCTTATGAAGACAAGATAAGACAATTGTCGTGTCAGCGAAGCGGAAAACCTTTTCAATTTGCACGGCAAAAGGTGCTGACGACAATATATTTTTTATATGTTTTGATAACAGCACGGCTGCATACAATTCTAATCTAGGGATTGTTAATGACTTTAAGGATACGACCTTGAATTCGGCCATCAACAACTGGCTAGAGTTATTGTTTCGAACGACTAAATAAATCACTGCTGCATAACCTAGTTGGAATGCATCACAAAATTCTACGAGAATACAATGACTATCTAGGTTCGCATGGTAATATCGTTGAAATCGTAAGGGTTGCAGCGATGGAAGTTGTTTCACAAAGCTGATCCACGTAGATACGATATGTCGTGGTACTTCGGAGTCCCGAAGATTCGAAAATTCCTGGATAATCCTTTTTGTAGTAAGGATTACAGGAAACAACCACCAGATTGACAATATATTCCGCTTTGAATATACTGCCGAATTTGGTATCAAAAGATAATCCACTTTGGGATTCCAAAACACGCGTAACATTTTAACATTCAAAATTTTGTTAAAATTCAATATTGGTTGTAGATATTCAGAATTACATTCGAATAATTCAGAATCTTCCGCTTTGATAATGTCATTGATAAAATCAGAAGCGACTGGCACTTCCTCAACTTTCCAAAATATTTTCATTATATTATTTAATGACATATCTGACAATATGAAACATGACGTTGATGATGAATCAATTAATTTACTTTTCCCGAAATTAATATATCCGAAAACTATATTTAAAACACTTGGGTTACCACAAACGATATGTGATAAGTTGAAAAGTGAATGTACTAATCCATTTAACTGAATCTTATATTTCCTTAAAGATAACACAAGCGTTTTGGCACAGCCCTGAGAAACGTGGCTATGGCTAATTCGTATAAGTACGTACGCACTGTGTTTATTTTGCATGTAAACAATAGCGTTACCCAAAGGTACGGTGCACGCATTGCTTACATTTCCGTTAGAATTTAAAATGACGGTAGTAGTCAACGACGTATAACTACTTTTACATGTAGACAATGATTTACATTCACAAAATATATGTAATCTTAAACAATCAAAACAGCGATTTAATTGTTTTATCCGGTTTTTCCTTTCAGTAGGAGAAATAGTTAGAAAATTTGCACACTTGTATATTGGGTGATTTTCTTTACATAATATAGCACACAAATCTTGAGAAGGATTTGTATTCAATAAGGATTTTCGCGAAACCGATGCCTTTTGTTTATTTATGTTTGTAGCAAGTGTTCTTGCAAATGACGTTTCGAAATGTCGCCTAGTGTCTTGATCTAGACAATGGAAGATTACATGGGGAACAAATTTACTAAATAAGTTTTCATAATTCATTGAAAATGAATTTTCAATATTGGAAACAAAAGGTGTGATTTTATTCGCGGGTAGATCTAAATTGTTACTTTTAATAGCAGAATTTGATTTTAATTCAATGTCTAAATTCTCATGTTTTCTTTTGGCACATAAAATGTCTGAATATAGGACCTGCATTTGTTCCGAAACTGTGATTATCTCTGAATAATCACCAGCTGTGTTTGATTCTATTAACCGATTATTAATTTCAATATTCAAGGATTCGATCTCTCCTACCCATTCGGAAATTAAATCACAACGACATAAAAATATTTGCTTTTTCTTTTCATCAGAACTTAAAAAGGGAATTAAATTATGTGTTGTTTGAATTCTTTGTAAAAAACGATTGCCACGAGCTGTCAATACTGCAATCTTTTTATCTTCCATTTTGCTGAATTTTAATATGTTTTAGTTTTAGAATATAATAATTATTTCGTACAACATTATTATTTCGCAAGTACAATATTATCTCGTATAATATTGTTGTCACACAGAAAACAACCTATGCAGAAGGCTTCAATAATAAGTTAATATGATGAATTTATATAAAATTAAATGAATTTAAATGCTAGTCTCATCCGGCTACGATTGGACCAAATAATGTAATCGCAAAGATGCGATTCTTGAGAAGTGGACTGTATCAAAATAAATGAGGTGGCGTGACACAACTATACGGATGGTAATTAGGACTTCGGGAAGGATCTGACTTACCCTGACTTCCTGGTTCCGTTCTTGGGGAGTTATTGTATCACTGGTAATCACTTGCACTAGTGTCCGGTTTAATGCATATTATAGCGCCGAGGGATGATTAATAACGCACTGCACAGCACACATAATATCTCTTAAGAGTCGATGTTTAGTAAGGAGAGGTCCAAGCGACCATTGCACAATACAAAGCAGACTCATTAATAGTCGATGTAAAGGACGAAGAGGGATGAAGGTACATCGCTGCACATCGCCAAAAACAGACTTCACAAGGTCGATGTTTACTGCATGAAGCACAAAAACAGACTCACAATACACATGTGGTTATTATTGCCCTCACATAGTATTGTACACAGGTGGGTAGTCAGAAGGGATAGGTAGGTGGAAGGAAGGAAGGTAGGTATATACATGCATAGTTGCGCCAACAAGTATTTTTCTTGAAAATGCGGCGACCATGCATCTTGTTAATGTTTCCACACTTACAATTTGTAAGTTGAAAAGTACCCACCCTGATGCAGTACAAGGGTTGAACTGGTGCCAAATGGTCTAATTGCAATATTCCAAGAGGGCATTAATCACTCCATGCAACATTTAGTGTGTAATGTTCCAATTATTGCTGCATATAACACTTCATTACGAGATCTTAAGGATTTGACCCATTCTCAACCCGTGTTCAATGGACATAGTACATTATTTATATGCGACCAACAAGAAATTATCATAACTAGGTATCATTTAAAACAAATTCCCTTCTGTTTCTAAAATAGAAACTAAATTCAAATTGTTTTTACGTCACATCTCAAAACGATTTATGAAATATTTTCGTTAGTACCAGAAAATAATTTTTTTTCGGCAGAAGAATATTCAGCAAAAAGAACTGAAGTTATAGTTTTTCATAGAGAGTTACATATAAGGAATTATAGAGGACTTAGCTACCATAGGATTTAACTAGTGACACTTAGGTGGAAACTCGACGCATTAGTCACTTCATTTTTGTTTTAAGTGTCCGGTGATGGCCGTGTTTTATACAGAGTTGTTCAAAATCAAGTGTACAGTAATTTTCAGCTTTTCCAGTAATTTTTTTGATTGTCAAGTGTGATCTCATCAATAAGTATTAAGATTCTGCTTTAGGATGGGAAGGGATTAAAGGGTTTTAGAAATCTAATATAGACAGTTTTATCCTCTTGTTTTGAAAGACAAGTTTGCCAAATTTCACGATACTCAGAATAAAACACAATATTTATATAAAAAAACAAAGCTATGCTAGATAGATAGATTTATGATATTGAATGAAAGAAACAATTGTTTATTATATCAATACTAGTTTGTTGAACTTTACACAAAAAAAAATAATAACAGTTGTATTCCCAGCTACGTGCATTGGATTAACATACATCGTTATTTAATACATCGTTATCCATATTGGAACAGCAACAATCAATAAAAAAAATAAGAAAGGAACAAAATAATTTAATTATGTTAAATAAAACAAATAAAAAGAAAGAAGAAAAAAAAAACATATGTAGAATAAGTTAATAATAAAAATCAACAAAAGAAAAAGTAAAACAAAGGACAAAAAATTTACATAAAAGGGAATTACGAGTTATTTCTCAAATCATTAAAAATACAAAAAATCGGCGGTGTGTCTCCGTCTCTACATTTAACTCCAGTTCAAAACATGGGAATTGTTTGCTTGGAGAATTCGGAAAAGGTTCATTTCACAGGACCTCGCTAGCGTAACATAAATCTAACGAAGAAAAAGTCAACTAAACTTACTCAAAACATTGTCTTTCACCGATACAAATGATTTTTTTTTAAATGACACTATTTTCAGAATCATTGAAGTTTTCAATCATTTTATGATGGTCTGATCACATTCATTATTCAATAAGAAAAAAAACAAACAAATCTACTCTTTTTAACATTAAAAAAATACCATTCGCAAAATGGATCAAGATATACATCTGCATGACAGTGCAATAATGATAATATATTATTCATTCACTCATTAGAACTAAAAAAAGCCGTCATGCAAAATATACTGAAAGTTCCTGTAAAACAAGCACTGACAAAATTTTAACTAAGTGTCCATTTACAAATGTTTTATAATACAATATTCCCATTAATTCATAAAAACAAAACAGAATAGATAACAACATATGCAACAAGCAACTACAAATAAAAACATTGGATGAAAAAGCTTCTAATAAATGCTATGGTACTAAAGTCTACGACAAATTCTATTCTTATTCAAAAATAACAATGACGGTAACAATATTTTAAACTCAAATAAAAAAGATAGATGCAAAACACAGAGAGATCTGATATCAAAAATATATTAACACCACATAACACAGACTGGAATAGAAGACACACAACTGCACTAAAACACTACATTATAATATTTATATATCTTGATTTGTACATAATTATAATATAAAGTTGCCGAAATGAGTATTTATTTTTTATATTTTTTATAAATACTCGTTTCGGCAACTTTTTATAATTCAAATTATAAAATTTTAATCTGCATGTAAAAGAAATCCTTGGCACGGGAAATCACAATGAGAATATCGCTACGAGTTACTTGTTACAATTTTTTTTTTTAATGTACATTTTATTGTTTAATGGTTAGTAATGGGAGAATTTGGAGGTAAAAAAAAATCTCAGTTCAGTATGCAAAATCAATACAAAATTTAAAATGTTATGGAACTCTAGAAATCGAGACGGTTGGCAGAGGGTTAACCGAATTAACATAAACTCATAATAGGATCATATTTGGTCTAGATTATTTTCAACCTACATTATCATATATGACAGTTATTTAATCACCCAATAATGACAAATTCATCCATATAAAAACCTTTTAACAATTTTATTGGATTAATCCTTTTCTGAAAGGCCTATCAAACTAAAAAATAAGATCATACGAAATTTAATCAAAACAAAAGTAACGAAATATTAATACCTTTTGGATATTTGTAAATAACCGGAATTCTGGTTTATTTTCTGTCTTCCGTTTGATGGTGTGTTTTGTTTTTGCAGTGTTCACTCGGAAACAATTTTAAAACAATTTTTGATTAAATTCACTTCCCGGAATTTGAACAGACATGCTGAAACAAAGACATTGTTGGCATATTTTTCGTTAATGTATGCAGAATACTGAAAAATACCATCGAACTATGTACGCTTTTAATACGGAATGCACCTCGAATTGACAGACTAATAATTGGCGTGCATTTTGTAGAATTTAAACAGTTTTCGTCAGGTTATATGTTGAATACGATTGCAATGCACAACTTCGTAATAAAAACGTAAAATTATTCAAGTGCATTGAATGTTGAGCTAGATGTTAACAATGATTCATTTTGTAATTAATTGCCGTGTTGCGGTTTGTCCTTCTTTAGTAAACGTTTTGAACAGTTCTATAGTGTCCACCTAAAGGCCAAAAAACATAATATTTCTCTGAACCAATAATAAAACATCCATTATGAGACGAGGAAACTTGGATACAGAATATTTTCGCTAAACCTGCGTTATTTGTAATAATTTTGTAGAACTTCGGTAAAATATTTTTTAACATTATTCAAAGCTTTTCCCAGTAAATAGATAGTTTATTGTATTTTTCTTTTCTACATTTTCGTTTTGTTTGTTGCTAATATTGTTGAGATGTTCAAAAATTGGATGTCTCAAAATACTTTAATTATTTCAATTGTTTTTTGAAACAATGCAATTGTGTATTGCCAAACATTTAATGATAATGTGGACCTCACTGGGTTACCGCGTCGATGCCTCCATTTTACAATTTATTAAAATTCAATAAAAAAGTCTGCAAATATAATGAGGTACGATTGTATAATATAATATATAATGAAGTGTATATTGAAATGGTATCGGGTGATAATGTTTTAATAATTGGTCTGTCAGTTGATCTATGTTTTTTTTAGTCTAAAATATATATATATATATGTTTTTTTAAAGTCCAAAAATACTTGCAACTGTACAGGCAGGTTCCGATGAGAAAGATCGATTAATTCCCTTATCAAACTTTTTAAACTAAAAATTTAATATCGATTTATTTAATTAAAAACTTGCTTTAATATATTTCTACATTCAAGTAAGCAATAAAAATGCTCAAAACACATGATTAATTCTTTCAAGTATTTTTTGATCGTAAGTATTTATGATTTTTCAATAATGTCTAAACAAAATAAGTATGTAAAAAATCTGAAATTTTTAGTTTTAAGATCTTAAATAAATAGAAAAACTGAGGCATTTTCGTCACAAAACACGTTCTCGGATTTATTTTTTAATGATTTAATTTGAACTTAAAATTAAAATTCTGAAAAGTATCTTTACTAGATTATGTACTAATTTATTTTGCTGTATGATTATATGATTTGAAATTTGTCTTATATAATACATGAAATTTGTGTTATGTTATATTATATAATATAATATTTAACAAATCTGCCAACGACCAACGGTAAATTAAAAATACTTAATTTTTCAAAAATTAGAAAACGCGTTTATCAGATAAAATAACAATCTTTCAAAATCAATTTATGTTTTTTTGTAAAAAAGAGTCAATACGTCTAGAATTTGATTTGAAAGGGAAAATTTCCGGTTTGTCGAGTTATCCCCTCTTAAGATGGTTTTCTGTGTGATTTTTATATGATCGATCTGAATTTGTTGCCCCTACCCAAATAATGATTCTATATTCTATTATGGATGAACAAAATGCAAAATATATTATGTAGGTTGGTTTGTTAAAATGCAAGGTTAGGTTAGGTTTTTTAAAAGTATTTTTTATTGTTTTGTGTCCCTTATATTTTAGAGAAGACTAGAAAATTATATTCTTCTTCTGTAGTAATCCCATTTGCTTTCAAAATCAAGGCTTTAAAGAAATTTTCCAAAGTCGCCAAGCAAAACACAAAAAAAATCTTTAAAAAACTCGATATATAGATCTGATACACACATACACTGAAACGTGGAAAATCAGTTAAATATTTCATTGCAAAACTTTCCTCACTGGTTTCTGTAAAACTCCGTACAAAAATTGGCGATGCCAAAATCACAGTGCACGTTTTAAAGTAACTCGCATTTGGGAATAATTCTGACAACGTAGCGAGGTACACCGGGAAGCAGTTTGACTCCCCGAGGAATAGCTCGAATTTGTTGTGAGGAGAGAGCATTCCGGTAGGAACTGGCACAACTCCCCGATTCGATATTTTGTATTGATAACACCACTAGTGCTCTGGGTTTGTTCTTCCAGGATATATCGGTTGCTATTTAGAGAGTAATATTATTACATGGTTCAATAAGTATTATTTAAAAAAATAGTACATTATAATATATTTTTTTAAATGTATTACATTGTGGTCGCTTCACACGGTTTCTATTTTGTAAATAAGTTTTTTAAGCAAAATTATAATCATAACGAAGCTAAAGAAATTATTCATTTCCTGAATATTTTACATTTAAATATGAATGTTGACCAGTTTGAATCACAAGATTCATTCTCATGTAAAGATCAGCGATGTAAGATTACTACGACATACCATAAACTGCAATAAGATGTGTTATACTGATCTCTTTAAAACTAAAGAAATAATGGATGACAAAAAAAATAGTAAATATTTACTTTTGAAATTAGCTATCACCTTGTGGTTATCCGTTTTATAATTAAATGAAACAATATAACGTATATATAACCACTCATTAATTTAGTTAAACGCCGACCGGTTTCGGAACAACCGTTCCTGTTCCTTCTTCATGTTTGCCCTGAAGAAGGAACGGTTGTTCCGAAACCGGTCGGCGTTTAACTAAATTAATGAATGGTTGTAACTAAGTTATATTGTTTTCTTTAATTATAATAGTAAATATTTATTTTACTTAAAAAGGTCAACGTTCCGAAGCTGTCAAGCCTTAACCAGTAATCAGATATTATTCGAGTTATATGGTGCTTAGGTATATAAAATTAGTATTCTAGGAATATTAAATTGCGGTTTTGAGAAGCGGCAACTGATGCTAAAAAACAAATTCATACATAATTCGTAATAATTTTGATGTTTTTGCCAAATACGGTTTGTAACTTGCCTCTAGTTCTCCTAATCGGGCTCTGAACACATGTGAATTCACCACGCAATATTTCCAACTGCTCCAGACCATTGAGACTATGGCATCCAGAATAGGGGTTTGCTGTAAGACTGAAGGGAGTAGGGAAGGGAATGAGTTTAGAAAAATGAAATTTGGAAAGTACCAGTGTTCAGAACTAGTCACAAAACAATCTATTTCAAGCAACGCTTCAAATCTGAATGGTGGTGCAAATGTATTATTTAATTTATTCTGAAATAACTAAACAAACTGGTATATTGTAAAAAATTGTATTATAGTTAACGCTGTGCGAATACATATTTTTATGAATAATATATTCAATGTCTTTTCGAACTATGAAATTGAAATTCAAATCCACTATAAAGCAAGAGAGCTTTTATTAAAATATAGCCAGTAGTATCGGTTGGAACAGAATAGACATTGTACTTCGCACGTGACCAGCTTTGATTGTGAACGATTTTACTTCAGGTGGGAAGCTGGAAGCTGCAGTATTAACTGGCGCCTGGCGAGGGTCCCATGGGGACCTCCCTTGGCTGTTTCGTCCATTTAGCTATAAGGAAATTATTTCCCTTCACCTCGTGCAACTTTGGAATTAGAAGTGGCACCTTGCAGTGCATTTGTGATTTAATTCACGGGTTGAAATACGAATTAAAGAATATCTCCGGAGAGAATAGATAAGTGTGAATAGGGAAGAAGGGTTGAGAAAGAGGGATAATCTGAGAGACGTGCATCCTGCAATGTTGAGTCTGTAATGTTTAACTTTATTTTGTTTATCTTAATTTATATGGCGCCTAACACCTCAAAAGCACTTATCAACTAGATTTATATTTGAACATTGTAAATGTTAACAAACGACCTTTCCTTGCATGTGCTGTATTGCTGATTTGACATGTCTATAATTATTTGTAATAAATAAACTAAACACGGGGTTCATTATTTCACAGTCCTCAGCAATACATTTATGTATTGGTTAAAATAAATAAAATGAAATATTATTTATTTTGATGGATGTAAATATTAAATTATAAATTTCCTATTTATACCAGAACAAAAACTTGTCGTTTATATATTAAAAAGCTACCCAAAGAAACCCATTTTAATTTTTTTTTGTTTTTTTTGTTTTATTTTTCATAAAATTGAAACCAAAGATAAGGCAGTTGCTTCCAAAATGAACCAAAACTGATTTCTTTAATTACCTATATGTCATCATTTAAAACAAAAAAAGTATCTCCTGTCCGTGATAGATATTTGACATATCTTTTAATTACAAAAAAATAATTTTTCAGTTTGGTAGGGTAATTTGGTCTCAAATCCAAAAATACATTTAAATATACGTTTTATACGAAACCGGCCGCGCAGCCATTCCTCTTGTGCGCAGGTGTCCGTATGACATGTATCCACTAAAATTTAAATGATTTACATATAGGATAAATGTAAAAAATGTTAACTATTCATTTGAAAAAGGACGACATTCCAACCCCCTTACTACTAAACGTATTTTTAATTTTATACAACTAATAAATAAACCCTTTCCAGTACATGAATGGCAAAAAATTGATAAAATTTAAAACCGTCTATTAGTAAGACCATAAATGAGTACCTTGTGCAGATGCACAGGTACACAGCACCAGAGCTCTAAGGATTTTCTAGCACCGTAAGGGAAGGGTTAACAAAACACATTGGCCGTTACTAATAAACGTGTTTTAAATTTTATCCAACTTTTACCATTCATGTTTTGGACAGGGTAGATTATGTTTTATGAAAACGTGTCTGATTTATATATTTTTTTTACATTAAGTTCAGAGCTTAAGTACGTTTTCAAAACAGTTTTATTGTTTAAGTGCTGAATGGATGCGGAAACAACTGGCGTAAATTGGATTATTTAGCCACTGAAAATGTTTTTAAAAACAGTGCACTGGTTTTATTGAAATTTTACCATTTTTAAGCTGTGTAAATACACCCACAGACCAGTAAAAAATCAAGGAATAAAAAATAAAAACACGTTTTTTTTAAATTACTTAAAAAAAAGTTTTTAAAAATTGCCACCACTGAGAATTGAACCCACATTCACTGCTTGAAAGGCAACTATGCTAAAAATTACACCACCCACTATTTAAATAACGGCTGCATAAATTTTAATGTTCAGAAACCATGAGAATTATAGTGCGAACCCGTATAAATTATCGTTATTTAAATTTTGAAAACGCCATAAAAATACAAAAATAAAATTCTGGTACAATATTATATTTATAAATAATAACATATATAAGTACCTACTTAATCGCCTGTGCCTGTATGAATTCTGCACATAACGGCTACCAATATGACTTACCCCTCCTTGCAATTATTCCAAGAAGCTAAATTGTTCGAGATAAGAAAAATTTACTATATGCAATGTTTAAAATATATATTTACCCGAAATATTCTTTTTACAAAAAATGAAAATCGATTTAGTAATAGGACAAATCATGTTTTTAAAGTTCCACTGTGCAAAACAAAGCTTGCGCAAAGACATGCTTATTTTATTGCACCGAAAATTTATAATGCATTCTATAAGACTACAGAAATCAAATGTGAAAATATATCATCCTTCAGCAAACATAAAAATGTAATAAAGTCTTGGATAAATAGTGTTGATATTAATATTTACCTGCTGTGACACCTGATCTTAATCTCTATTAACTTTTAACAAATTTGTAATCTTTTATTCTCGTATTTTAATTTTTAATTCCGTAAATACTGATTTTACTATATTATTGTTTATTTTTTGCAATTTCTACAAAGATAATATACATATATAGAGTAAATTTAACTTAACTGCTTTAAAAAAACACAAGTATACCCACGAACTGGCGATGCCTATGTGGGATTTTTTTGTTATCGTACATTTATGCATACTATTATAAATTATGTTTATATTAAATATATGTATGTGTGTTTGTGTGTGTATGTTGGTATATAGCGTCTAATGCCCCGTGTATAGATATTTATATATATAAATACATATATATACATATACATGCATACATATGTACATATATTTTTCTTTTTTTTTATATTTTTCTGTTTTTTAAGTCTATTTAGTTTATTTTATTTTTTTAAATCTTTTGTCTATACAACTACATTGCTCTCGCTTTTTACTGTTTATAAAAATAAAATAAAACTTTTATTGTAACATGTATGTGACAAAAAAATTATTAATAAAAAAAAAAAAAAAAATAAAAAAAAATGTCGAAAATGACACGAGTGTGAACAATTTCACGAAGTAAGATTTCGTATTTCACGAACATACCTTCGAAATTAGTATGTTTTATGATAAATGTGCCCGATGCTTTGATTCCGAGAGTCGTTATAATACAAGAGGGTTTTTTTTAGTTATCAGTTATCACACATCGTGCTCAATATCTAAACACCCAAAATTATACACCTATAACGTTAATATAAAATTATAAAATTCCATTACGAACATTAAAAAATTGCACTGTTCCAGGAATCGAACCAAAACATAGAGTCTGAATGAAAGCTTTCCTTTGAACTGCTTTTGTCAAATTTCAAGTTTTTGACAACTTATCCGTTTTCTACCATTTCATCATAAAATTGTGTACTATTGTTTTGTGGAGATCTGGAAATAAATTGTCGCAAATTCAATTTACCGATGCATAAACAAGTGGAATCAATATAATAAGCAATATCGTGTTCTCCTCTGTCGATACAACCATGTCAAGGGGTAAGGGAGAGTTTTCCAATATTCTCAGTGGTCATACAAAAATAATGTAACTACAGGATGATAGCAATAGATATTATATTAAAAAATAAAAATAACTATAATGTCTGTTTTTCTGTAATCCTTTTACAGAACTGGCCCCCTAGCAAACTCGATCGATAATAATTGGTAGGATAACTTTCGGTAATTTTTCATCGTTCCCTTAGGAAACTACAGATCACTAACTTACAAATAAAATTGATGTCGAATTATTAATGACACTTAGTTATTGTATACTATCACATATTCATGTTAGGAAATGACGAGAAGTTACCGAAACTTATCCTATCAATCCTTATCGATATGGTGTGCTCATCTTTTGTGTGTAAGTACTGGACCCTTTCTCAGTACTATTTAGTTATATTGAAAAAAACTTTGGTTATTTTAATATAACAGTGATGTTTATTGCTTGACGTTGAAATACAAACGGTTTAAGAGGACATACATCCTTCGGACTCGCTATCTAGATTCTATCCGGGGAGAGCTCTGAAGACCTGCTCCTTGGCGGCCAACTTCGGGACTTGTCGATAGCGACAAGTCCCGAAGTGACCTAAGCGTAGTTGTAAAATTGTACAGAATAATTACAAAAATATTAATTTTAATTGTAACTCCATGTGTCTATCTGTAATTTTTTTAATTTTATAAATTCAGTGAACTCTAGAACTTTTGCTTTGAATTTAAAGCCTTGTTCAAGCGTCGACAGGACTGTTTTGTGTTGTCCCAGCTTCGGGCCCATTGTCGCAGTGTGAACCGACGTTAGGAGGACAAGACAACGCACTAAGACATTTTCCTAGAGATAGACAGGCGGGCTATCTCCGTAAGACAATCTCTTTCCACAGCAACTGCGCCCGCCCGCATTGTCCATGTGTAAACGCGCACGGACAAGACAGTAGTCCAATAGCCGATTTCGGCTTTAAAATGTTGCGTAAATGGAATGTTGAACAAATTACTAATTTGATAACCATATATATAGTGATCACGATTGTTTATGGGAATAGATGGCTTACGTAGTCCAATAGCCGATTTCGGCTTAATATAGTGAACACGATTGTTTATGCGCATATATTGCTTATAGATCTGCGATCGGATTGGTTGGATTGCTAAAATCGAGAGCCTTACCCCTCGATCACGAAGGCCATTGTCCCCTCACACCGGGCAAATGCCCAAGTATACTGTGTACATAGCGACGCTTTAAAATCGCGATTTAATTCGAAAATAATATGTTTTGTTTGTTTTATGGTTTGATTCTTTTGCTTTCAGACAAAAACTAAATTATTATTAAAGAAAATTTATTTTTGAATTCATCCAGTACACCACAGCTACCCAAACACAGGTTGTTTTAAAAATGATTAACCTAAACTTAATTTTTATTTTCCATGTATGATTATTATTAAAACATCCTTTATCACCCTGCGAGTGATCGTGGAGGTAACCACGACAACTCCTTTTTCACGACTGTTCCCAAGTAAAGTGAGTCATCTCAATATCCAAGGTTTGCATCACGGCTGAGTTGCTCCTCGCTTCCCACTACTCGCTACCCTACCGCCATCTATGTATGAGTATCCCCCCTTCCGCTATGCTATACCATCTGCAACAGTGCCAATCGTGGGGGAGGACGTTTGATCGAAAAACTTTTTATCGTCATTTCATACCGTCCAATTCACCGGGACGTTTTCCTGTGAATCCTATTGTTATTTCTGCGCTCCTTGTCTTATTGCCTTGGAATGGCCTGTGTCGGATCGGATATGGAAGAACGCATTTAGGATAAGAACTAGTAATTTTTAAAGAGTGGCGGTTCAAGGTTCTGTAACGGAGACAGGAAATCAATATTGAACCTCCACCCAATTTCACAGATTTTCCAATTCCTTATAAATGTATGCATATTTTTGAATCCCCATTATCCTATAAGGTTATTGTATCCATGACAGTTGGCCTTCCAGCATACTTATTTTATTTTTATTATTATTTACTTATTCAACTCTCAAAGGGCTTTTACATGTTAGTAGAGTACGCTTGTAACATTTTGTTGGAAGTAAAAAAAAAAAAAAAACATTTTGTTGCTAGTAAAAATTACACACAAATCATACGATTAGATAGATTAACAAATATACAGGAATAATGTTTATACATTTTCGTTGTTTGTTTTTGGGGTGTTATGCCGTGTTGTGCTACCTCCTTCTTTAGCCGACGTTTCGGACAGCGTTGCAGTGTCCATCATCAGGGCAGATCCGGTAGATCCGTCGACGGATCTACCGGATCTGCCCTGATGATGGACACTGCAACGCTGTCCGAAACGTCGGCTAAAGAAGGAGGTAGCACAACACGGCATAACACCCCAAAAACAAACAACGAAAATGCTTTTGGCCGTGAAAATCTAAAAACGTAAATGTTTATACAGTTTAGGAGTGTGAATACAGTTTAGGAATAGTGTTGAAATAAATATTTTACATGATCCACAAAACTCGCCATGTTGATATTAAATATGTCAACATCACGTAAGTATTGTTTTCCCATAGTGTGAAATCGTTGTATCGGAGAGTGGGGATTGTAGTTACGCTTGTGAATGCTGCAGTAGAATAGTGTATTTTATCGCGTTGTTACTATGGGTATTCATATGAGTTGCAGGAGTTCGCAACAGCCGAATTTAGAGTTAAGTAATTTTAATAAAATGGTTAAGTCGATTATTTTACGTTTGTCTTCTAATGTATGTATTTTTAGAATTTTTAATAATAAATTATAAGTTAAGCCTTCTAGTGGGATATTTAGTATAAAATTTAAAAAACGCAGACATTTTTTTTTGTATTCGTTCAATGTTATTAATGTGAATTTTGTAAGATGGACACTAAACTACTGAGTTATATTCAATTAGGCTTCAAACTAGAGATACGCATAATATTTTAATGGCTTGTAAGAAATTTAAGTTTTTACTTGTTCTTAATACTAAGCTTAGTGTTTTCGAACCTTTGTTTACAATTTGATGGATGTGATTGGCGAAACTTAGTTTTTTGTCCAAAATAATTCAGAGATCTCTCATTTCCGTGACTCTTTCAAAAGCGGTGTTGTTGATGGAATATTCGAATAAAACAGGATTTTTTTTTCTGAAGAAAGTCAAGGTTTTGCCCTTTTCTACATTTAAAAATAGATTATTTTGTACGCACCAATCTCTAAACTTATTAGTATTATATTTGACTTATTATATTAGAAGCTTATTTTTTTTATTTTATAGAATTTCATAAAATCACATTTGTATTTTCATTCTTATTGTGTTTGTATTCTTAATGCTTGTAGAGGTAGAATCTGCAGAAAAGCAACTATGTGGTGGCTTCGCGGAACTAGCTATTTATTGTCTAAATTGTGTACTTTGTTAAGTGTATTCTTTTTGTTAGAAATAAATTAAAATTTCATCAGAAAAGAGCAATATCTGGACATTGTTGAAGCAATTGGTTATATCTTGCTAATATTATAAACGCGAAATTTTGTATGGATGTATGTATGTTTGTTACTCTTTCACGCAAAAACCACTGAAAGGACTTTAATGAAACTTTACAATAATATAGCTCATATAAGCTTTAATTTATACCTAAAGCTAGCTATTTTCCAAGTATATAAAAAAAAATTGTTTATTAGTAAATGTCAAAATTTGAGAATGACATTTTGAAAAAACGAAATTCTATTTTATAAAAATATTTAAATTAGTGAATTTATTTGAAGTACTCACCCTTGAATCGAATCAAGAATTATAGATATTTAAAATAAATAGGTTAAGAATTTTGGTATAAACATAGATGGGACCTAGGAAAAGAAAATATGACTCGAATTACTAATCCTACGCAGACGAAGTCGCGGGCAGAAGCTAGTATATATTATATTGGTTAATATGCAGTCGGTTTACACAAAATATAACTAAGTGACCCTGAAGGGGTTTGCAGAGAGTTTATACCTCCGAATAACGAAAGCATTAAACATATTTTCATTTAAATGCTTCAAGGATAAAACTGTTGTCTATAAACTGTATTCAACGGCGTTTAAGTACAAACTATCGACACTGTAAATAAATTTGTTTGATTTCCATACGAACTATTTATTATAAAGTTATTTTTGGTACATTTTAGGTTCGAAATTTTTTAAATAATGCACAGAAAATTATAATTTTAAAATAATTATAATTTAAAATAATTATAATTTCGGAGGGCCTACAGTCGGGGGATCAACTGTCAGGTCAAAATCGTATCCGTCAATTCCAAAGTTTTTAGGTCGTGCTCTCGTCTTCCTCTTAGCTATCTTTCCAGTACATATACCATGTGTGGGGCTAAACACATTAACCCCCAGTTTCCTACCCACCCCTGATACCTTTTACCTTACCAGAACTTCTTCTCCTTCCTTTCCTTAAAAAACCCTATACGTAGCATCCCCAAGGATGACTTAGACCCCGAGGGAAACTATTTTTGCCTCCTATGATTCCACTGCACTTCTACTTCCACGGACACCTGTTACAATATTAAAAGTGTTCCCTTAGATCCATAAAATCTAATCAAAATTCACGCTTTAAATATGTGATACGTAGAAAACCATAATATGCGGAATATTTGGTGATTTCTACGATTTTTCATAACAAAAAATAAAAACGTATGTTTTTACAACATAACAAAAAATTTATCAATCAGTTATTGATTATCAAGGGTAGTAAAAACATAGTATATCATTAATTTAGGGGTAATAATGACTTAGAAAAATAACATTTCTGCATAGTAAAAAAAACATTTATGAAACATAAATGCTTTTTGTTTATAAAATAGCACCCCTTCCATCCTGGAAAATCGCAAATATCTGACACAAAAAGTCAAAACCACCAAAAAAAACCACTGATGTAAAGAGGGTGGCGAACACCTAAGTGAAGGCTTACCTACCTTAATAAATTATTATCGAATAAAGTTTCTTTCTTTATCTTGAACGGTTTACAAAGGCGTGTACGTACATAATACTGACAGAGGACTTGTGAAGAATAAAATAATAAAAAAACACTCAAAATGATGAAAAGAAAACTTTACCCATATATGGGGAGCATAACAATATCATGTACGCATCCCTACTCAAGGTAATGTCATATTGATACCGTTTACAAAACGACACACGCTCGTCTATTTTTGCTCTGCTGAGCATAAAGAAAAACGAGAGCGTAATGCCGAAAACATAGGTTCATTTATATTTAAAAATGACTCAATTTTTCGAGATGCAAAACGAAAATTATTTTTTTTTTTTTTTTCGTAAGAAGCAATCACTTTGTGGTTAGGCATTATATTTTAAATAAAACAAACACTTAGTATTTAACCACGTATATACGTGGTTAAATACTAAGTGTTTGTTTTATTTAAAAAAAGAAAATTATTTTGGTACTGTTTTAAAATTATGATAGTTTGAATTGAGAGGAAATCGTTTCTATTCTTCTTAATATATAAAACAAAGTCGGGTTAGTTACACCATTTATAACTCAAGAACGGCTGGACCGATTTTTATTATCTTTGATTTTTTGGATTTATCTCCGTCCCGATTAACGGAATAACTATTAAAACATCGAAAAAAAGCACGGAAAAAATAATTATGAAGAAAATATATTTTTTCAAATATTTTGTATGGAACGGCTTTTCAAATAATGCGTTAGTCGACATAATTTGAATCAATTAGAACAGTTATGGTAGATTCAGACTGGGTCGACGTACGTATGCATCGCTACGCCTAACAATATCTGGGCTACTTAGCAACCATAGATTTTAAATGAAAATTTATGTTTTAGAATCACATTGGCCACACGCATCGCGACGTGCGATGTCTGTGGCCATTTTCATAGAAAATGTATGGGTTGCTAAGCATTGTTTGGCGTAGCGATGCGTACGTACGTCGTCCAGTCTGAATATACCTTTAATAAATTAAACACAACATTTATTGATTCTAAGGCGGTGTGAAGTTTGCCGGGTCAGCTAGCATGTAATAAATCGATTTTTGTTATGGCAAGCTCATTTAAGACGGGTTGTTTCACAGAATTTGAAAAATTCATCATCTTTAAAATTTAAAATTGAAGTTTATGAAACTTTTATTCAAGTTTTGTTATTATTTCAGTATGGGCCAGTTATTTTATATTATTATCAAATCACTTCTAGGAGATTAAGAAATTAACAGTTGTGAACATGGTAATAAGGTTATCAAAAATTAATTCATGTGTTCGACGTCATCGCCGAAATTCATTTCAGAAAAATTAAAAAAATGTCATTAAAAAGATGGGCCAGTCAAATAAGGAAGTATTTTTTTTTATTATCTTGCTTCTCCTGTGAATCTAGTTGGATTAGATTGGAAGTTCAACACGCGAGTAACTTATTTGCAAAGTAGGTTGATCAACAATCTTTGCTTGCTACGTCAGATATTGAGATATTTACATTCGAAGAGGCATGGAAAATATTGAACAGCCCCTATAATGTTGAAATGTCAGGGGATGATATTTAAATATAGGGTCGCAATAAAATAATGTTTTGGGGGCCCCAGGCATACACATATTTAATATGTCATTACCCACAAATATTTTTATTTATTAACCCTCGGAGGAGCAATGTGGCCTGGCCAGGCCATTTTGATTTTCAAACGCGATTTTCTTTTTTTTCCGTTGACTTTTTGGCAAGCGGTATCAATATACTATACAACTCTGCGAGCTGAGTCGAATGGTGCTATTGCCGATGAGTTTGCGTCCAGTTGGTATAACAAAAAAAATAACTTAAGACAAAAACTCTGTGGCCTGTCCAGGCCACAGAGCAATTAATATTTTTCATTGTCCGGAATATTCTATTTCTGGACACAAATCATGTTCGGACAAGTTTGGTTAGGCTTCTGCGTACATTAGACAGCATATATGAATAGGCAACTTCTCAGTTGGAGTTAGTCATGGGTTGTGTATGGACCTAAAGAAGAAAATTTGGTGTGTTTTTTAAAAAAAAATTTTGGATTTTCTGAATTTTTTCTGAAATGGCATTATTAGACCGATTATTTGCTAGTGGTAATCATACGTATACATTTTAGATCAAAAAGAAATGTTTGCCGAATGTTTGGTGGCAAATAATAAGGAAGAGGACCAACAAACCAATGGCCATTGTCCATGTATAACATCCAGCATGTTATAAAATAACACGATGGATGTTAGTTTTTTGGCATCACACATCATTCAGAATAGTCATTTGAAGCCGGTTAGCAAATCTGTTATAGGCAGGTAATTTATTCTGAAATTGGTCATCCAAAACATGGAAAGACTTGTCGCAAATCCAATGGTATATGGCAAACCAGCAGTCAAATCGGCAGTGCAAAAAATCGGCTGTATTTTCTGTGAGTATATCATCGTACACCTTCTACATATGTCACTCACACACACCTTACATCATACTTATATATGTTCTATCTCTTTTAAAGAGCCACCATCAGCTCTCCAGGCATCAAGATCAGCAGCTGCTATAAGATCAGTGAGCTCACGGTATCGACCATTATGCAAATTGTGTTTAACCATTGATAAATTAATCAACTAAAATCTGGTTGATTTGCCATGATGATCCAGTGTGCTTGTCATACGGCACGAAAACCAAAAAGCACATATGAGACGTTTGTGTGGCCAGATAATCTGCTGATACGTATATGTTCTTGTATTAAATATTGTTATATATTATTTTATTAACTTCTATTACTTTTCACCTTCTTTAAATATAAAAATAATAATGTACACACACGCATACAACATGTACATGTACAATATATATACACATATACAACATAACATTTATATATATATATGTACAATATATATACGCATTTACAACTAGCCAGGCCACATTGCCCATCTAAAAGGTAAAAATACATTGCCAATCGGAGGGTTAACTTAATCAAATACGTCATATTTATGAGCATTTGCAGTAGGTATATTTCACTTTATAAACGTAAAATTGAATTTAATTGAGATGTACCTAACTATATTTATGACTCGTAAACAAAATATGATTAGGAAAAGGGTAATTACTTTATCATTTTTACCAATAAGATTATTTTGTTCGCGTAGGTATATTCTAACCTACGCATCTTCGTGAGCCATACATCTGTCAGAAATAACATCACATTATGACATACTGCATACAATTTAACACCAATTAATCAACTAAATTAGATTTGTATATGTCAAGTTACCGTCAATTAATGCGCCAGTGGTTGAAATTAATTAGTTAAACGTTATCCATTGTAATGCATAGTCTATGGGTTATATATTATGTGGAGTGTTAATTTTTAATACAAAGATTCTTTCGTATGTGACGTTCACAAAATTCAAATAAATGTTTTTAATAATTTTGTTTTTGATGAACTCTAAAACCGAGTAAAATATTTGAGAATATAATAAAACCAACATTTTCCTAACACATGGCAAGTGATGTGAAGGTTCGAGATATAAGAGATATTACTAGATATCCCAAATTTTGGCCTGAGATTCGCGTTAAAAGCTCATTTCAGATGCATCATAAATTATAAAGATAAATTAGCTTTTTACAATTGCTGCGAAATTCTCTTCTACCATTCTGATTCTTCTCATTCCCACTGCAGCTGGAGGAAAAGTAACAAAAGACGAGAAAGAAAGTAAGAAAGCATAAGAAAGCATGATAATGCAACGTCTTGTGGAGTCTTGCTGCCAACTCTGCAAGGAAATGCAACAGAAATGAATTGAATAATTTACATGGTAATTTGAGACCACACCGCCATGAAAATGTGAATTTTGAAAGTTAACAAACGCTTCAGAAGTTAAGCCAGAGAGATTGTGCATTGTTCATGGTATTGTGTTTTCCGTGTTTGACTTTTTACAAATAGCACTTAGACATGTTTGCTTTATTTCAAGGTATGTGTGGTGTTTCATTAATGCAGTTTTAAAATTAAATTCCTCCACCGCAATACATAATAATGATAAATGAATCGTATTCCAAGATACAACATTTCAAAAATGTACGTTTTTGGAAACGTGAAAACCCGAAGTTTATTTTTTTTGGTCACGGTAAACCAAGTTTTTCCTGATAAATGTTTTGTTAACATCGGTTAAATGTTGAAGCAATATTTGTACTTCCTAAGATCAACGAACAATAAGAAAATTCAAAGCCATTTTGAATGAAAACCCGGGATAGAGAGTAAAAATTCCAAGAAACTCTTCAACGGGAACAAATAATGCTCATATTTTTCTATCGTGCAAATTCTTCTGGAGCGCTTTGTTTGCAATTAAACTGAAGATTTTAATTAAAATTCGCTCTTTGAGGCCCCCACCCGAAACTAGGGCCAGCCCCTACTGCTACATGAACTGTTTGATTAAGGTTGTGACGACTTCAACATTACTTTCGAAAGAGAAAAAAAAAGCATTTTCTTCATCGGAAAAGCTCATACAATTTTTTTTCCCACCCAAACGAAGTTCAAATCGGACACTATAGCGACACCTGCGATAAATCAACAAACTATTAGAGAGATCTGTAAAACAACAAGATTATGGTGATTTCTCCTTCCATCGAAAGATGTCGATAAATAAAAACGTGATATTTAAAACTTTAAGGGTGGAGTCTCACAGAAAGGTTTTATCCAATCAAGAAACAGGAGGCGTGACAATATATGAAAGACCACTTTGAACTTTGGACTTGAGACATAATTCAAGAAACTAATGGATCCAACCTTGAGATTTATTAAAATCGAATAAGGGTTCATGCCCGGAGAAATAAACAAAGTCCCACGATCAGTGCATTCGGAACGATGACCCTAGCAAATGTTTACAATACGAGTGCAGTAGAGGGATAACTAACCATTGAAGTACGGGAAGAAACTGCCTCCGAGATTACTAAAAAGTTCACGTAAAATGATTATGAAAATCAGATGTATAAAATGCGTCAGTACGATAAAGGAAAAGTTACACACAATGATTGAGGTGTTAAAAAAACTTACGAACATTGATGAAAATTGACGTAAAAGGCGAGACAGAACGAGAATTCCGAACTAAGATTTGTATAAATCAGAAAACGGGAAATATACAATTATGAGAGTTGATATGGTATAGTGAGTCGAGAGGAACGGCAAATCGAAAAGAAAATCAAGGAAAATTCGTACTTTATCGACAGATGACGGATAGCTTAAAACACTGAAAACAGCTTTAATCTTAATGCGAGGGTTATAATATTATTGAAAACCGACAGCCAATTTTGTTGGAAAATAGAAGGAAATGGTTGGACGTACGGAACCATGAAATTTAAAGGAAAAACCAGAGTATAGACATGTGATTTAACAAGGGAGAAACTCGGATATGAAAGGTTATCGGCCGCCGACGAATTCAAAACATAAACACATCAAAATTTGAACATGATTTCTAGCAATTAAGGACCCTTTTATAGCTTTAGAGGTCGTAAAAAAATACATTGGTCTTATGAGATAATCTAAACAGAGGAAACACATTAAAATAATACGTAACGTAAATAGAGACAGCGGAGTCCTGGGATATAAACAAATCGAATGATAAACATAGATATTTAATGGATATTAATGCTTTTCCCAGGGTGAGTGAAACAAAATACTTACGTACTTTGAATAAAACAATTAAAGATGACATTTAAACGGGGTCGAATTGGTGATACGTTTGTAGTGAAGGTGCAAGAAAATGGAAGAAAAAATGCTTTGACAAAATTAAGTTCCCCTTAAATTATTGGAAAGCGTTTGAATACATGGCAAATCACTTTGGAAAGAGGGAAAAATGTTTTATAGAACGGAAACCCTTTTTAAAATCAGAAAATGGTGCCAAAAAATTAAATCACATCGAAATTAGCACGATTCGAGGGTGAATAGAATGCACATAATGACGAATATAGGTATTCTACCGGTTTCAGAAAGAAATTTAATACATACATAGATGGGCATGGCGAAAGCCATTTTTGCTGTAAAATTCAGCGAAAAACGAAGGAAAAATGTGCAACTAAATGATCGATTATAAAGTTGAAAGAGTTTGAAGGTATTTCAGTTAAAATTTGGATCAAAAAATTTGAAAGTGAAGAGAGATGTACTCAATCAACGGGAAAATAGCGTATTTGCACCCAGTGACAGGCTCGCATTGTGTCCGCGATCATGGACATATTCGTTTACAAAATAAATTTTATATGTATAAATAAAATATCCACTTGATCTGTATTCTCAGAAAGGTTGGGCGAATAGTTGATTATATTTACCAGTCCGGATCCGAATTCCGCGAGTGAGTGAAATAGCTAGGGGGGTTGCAACTAAAAAATATTTCTTCACGAAACAAAATGACTTAAGTCAAGACAGTCGATAATAATGTGTCCATTTCAAAAAATTACGAGTTGATAGGAATCATTATTTTATGCCAGGACAAGTGGAGTTAAGATGTTCTGGAATTGAGGGAGGTATAAATGCTGATGACGAGCTGAGAATGACAGTTGATTCGACAACGGAAGGATTATCTACAATAACGCGACATACGTACGGCTAACTTTCAAAGTGAAATTTACAGATCAAAAGTTCTAAGTCCAGTTACATAATTGAAGAGTGTTGTTATAAATTCGTTCAAAATAATTTTCAACACTTAGAGTTTCCTTTAGAATTTGGTTTTATTCTTATCAAGTGAAAGTAAAAGAGTTGAATTAAATAATAATTATTAGTGCTAACAATTAAAGTGACTTGCATTTAAACGGAAAAGTTTTAGTGGAAATAATTACCTTATTAATTTAGTTATAAAAATGGTGATAAATAAAAATAAAAAGGGTGTTGTGAGTGTAAACAAAAAGATTATCGTGCCCCAAAATGATCAACACTTCAGTGAAGTTTATAAAATATATAAAAATTAAAGATTAAATAACAAAAGTGATTAGTTTTATAAATATTTAGCAGTGCCTAAAAATAAAGTTTAAAATAAATCCGAGTGCTTAAATTAAAGTGCGTACATCTAAGTGTAGAAAAAGTTTATTTTAAAGTTTAAATAAAATAATAATCAAAGTATTGATAGACAGAGTTCGGTTATTATTGTGAAATAGGAAGGCGTTCGGGAAAATAATAATTATCTAATTTGATAAATTTATGTGAAAATTAAAAATTATTCGCGGTTATTATTTAAATGTGATTGAAAAGAGAAAAATCCCAAATAATTAAAATAAATCAACAGTAAACATCGGGCATTATTATTGATATAAAAATAAAGGAAGGAGGATTAAGCTCACGAATTAAATAAATTTAAATAAATATACTACAACGGACTTGAGAGGAAAACGGACTCCATGTTTCGTTCGAAAATTAAATAAATCCTTCACGTTAGATAACTTTAAATAATGTCATAAAAAAGTACGGAAAGGGATATTGCGCAATTTAGAAAACTTTAGAATTTGAACATTAAGTACAATGAAATCAAAGGAGATAGCCACTTAGAAATAGTTATATTTTTCTTAGATCAGGGAGCAATATTGAGAAATTAAATTCACAAATTTTGTAATTTTAAGGTAAGATAAACACAGTGAAATATTGCCAAGCTGTTGTATTCCCAGTGGAAAATTGGTAATTTGGAGAAATCTCGGTAAGTGCTAAATATTATACATTTTCCAGACCCCGGAGAGCTCTGCAGCAGTTGTACGTGTCTACGTTTTTTTGCGAAATAGCATGATTGACACTAACAAAATGTAACATTTTATAGATCGTTTTTCCACAGGTTAGCGTGATGTATGTTCAGCCGCATCACAAAGTACCTAACTAGAAATTGGGTCAACAAAAATACCTAACTGAGAATATAGGTCATCCACCAAAATACCTATACAGGAAGTAGGTCATTCTGAAATACCTAACCATAGATTTCACCTATCAACGGTACTTACCATCCGGCACTAGGTCATCCCAAATATACCTAGTACTAAAATCATTTCGTCAATTATGACCTTCACCTTTCAATAAAACGAAAATGCCTAACTGAGAATATAGGTTATCCATCCAAGTACCTATACAGGAAGTAGGTCATTTTGAAATACCTAACCATAGATTTTACCTATCAACGGTACTTAACAGCCAGAACTAGGTCATCTCAAATACCTAGCACTAACGTCATTTCGTCACCTGTGACCTTCACCTCAATAAATACAATGCAAATATATACGAGTTTCCCTAAAACGGCGCTCTGTAAATCATCTTATTATTGATATTATCACTATCGAGATCCAACATGAATATATTAGAGGTACCTCACCTTGAAATCAGAATCCTCCGATCTAGGGCAGTAGGCCAAACCAAGTGTTTTATAAACAAACAATTAAATGGGCCTTATATAAACATTTCTCGGGTATCACATTCCGCCAGAGGTTAACGAACCAGCATAATGTATTCAACTTCGGTTTAGTATTATGATTCCAACAGATATATACTTACCCTCAATCGATTACGCTATTAATATTATAGAGATTTAAATTTCAATTTTAAAGGATTCCATTGGACCCACAATCATAAGACAGATAGTCTTCAACCTTCAGATTACGCAATTCAACCCTTTTCCCCATTTCATACCTTTCTGAACAGATGGGTAACCTTACCTAATTCCTTACACGAGGGGTCAGTACCTTCAATAAAAAACCACTGCAAACAACAAGATCAGACAGTCCACCAATCCATATTTGCCCTGCGAAATTACACTTCCTCGGTGAGGTACACAAACATTTTCTGAATTAAACAGCCCACAACTGTTTCTTTGAGGAGTGATTTTGATTCCTTCGACGGTGTCAAAGATACGAATTGCACGTGAGGAGGAAGGTGTAGTTTGTATTGACTTGACACGCTGGCGCGGCATTCAAACAATCGATCATTTGTGTATTTGTCATCGATGTCGACCTGAAAGCAAACATAGTTTTTACGAGGTAGAAGTTATGTCAGCTCTCAGAGGCGAGGAACGCAAGCCAATGATTATCCTACGAAGGAGATGAAAGGATCATCTCAAACGGCTCCGTACGCACTCAACGCGAGTAGAGTCATGATAAGGGAAGAAATGGACATACCCCTTCTAGAATCAGTCGAGTTAAAATCAAATCTGGAGGAAAGGAAGTCGGGGTAATACTGGAAGTAACATGAGGACTCTGCGCTCTTTCATCTGGCGTGAAGGGACCCTTTCGTAGCAATGAAGTTCATGCAAGAGAACAAAATCAGGACTTAAGGACCATCCTAGCAAACGTAATGATTGAGTCTTTGTCTGGAATGTTGGTCACCAGTATCTATTTGGTTAGAGGAGGAGCCGACTTATTCAGGAAACAACATTCCCCAGATCCTCCTATCACCCCTCCTCACCTTCCCCTTCCCCAGTACATGTAGTGTATACTAATAACAATAATAACTTGACCATTTAGGTGCAGTACGACGACATTGAGAGCTTCGCAAGGATCCCGACATGTATTTCATAATACACACTGTTCACGTAATGTAAAAATAACCCAAAGCAAACCTATAGACAGGAAGAAATCGGGTAAGAAAACTACGACTTTGAATTTTATAAACCGGCTGACAATTCACTGTAGGATTAGCATCAATGACACACTCCGTTCAAGTTGAGAAAAGGCGGGTAATACGAGTATAGGTTTGAAAATAAAATAAAACAATCTAAAAAACGGGGTCAGTTTATCAAACGAGATTCTTTCACACTTTACTCCGAAAGAACCTGAGGTTACCACACACTACATTATTTCCTCTACATGTGTATGCGTATTAATTTACACATTCAAATGTAATTACCGAATCAAAAAATCACACAACGTGGTGAATAGGAATAATGTGCAATAAAATCTTAAATCTTATTTACTGTGAGAAAATCGCAGGGGTTTAAGGAAAAGTTAGGTGTAGCTAGATACAAGGGTATATTGATCGAAGGCCAAAAGATAAGGGTAGCGTAGCCAGTAGATCCCGACAGCTAGTGTTAAAGGGAAAGAATAGAAAAACCAAGGGTAGACGACTACGGATCATTACAACGGGTGCCGGGTAGCCCCACAGGTACATTACAGGAGGTCCCGAGACCCATAGAAGTTAGTAAGGCCAGGGGTAGGTACACTACAAGGTAAGCACTTTACCTTTCCACACAAAAAAGGACCAAACATCCGGGACGTTTCAAGGGATGAAATTTGTCAACGAAAGAAAGGACAGTGGCACTTTTGATTATGTAAGCTCGTGAGAATTTTGTCACGTGGTGCCGTTTTGAAAAATACGTTTGTCCTCGGACTCTTGAGTGGGTTGAGGCCCGGGGCGGGCGATCGCTTACATCGCTCAAGTCTGAACGTTTTTGTGCCTGATGCGATTTTATTCTCGTTATGTCCTTAATGTTACCTTTTAATGAACAAAAGTACCTCTTTGTTCCATTGTAAGTGAAAATACGAGAGCACTTTGGATTAATTAAGTCAAAACTAAGGGGTTACCCATGAAAAGGTATTTTTTTTATCAATTTTAATATAAATAAAAAAGATTTAATTTTGTAAAATAACATTTTAGTCATCCATTGTTTAAGTCCTTAGTACATTTTCCATTGAGTGGAATGATAATAGAGCCCAGTGATGCCTGTTGTAACTAACTACTGGACACTGTTGATATTTCCTGGTGTGTGAAGTATGTTTGTCTGCATTTAATGGCATTTTCCTTTGTTTAACTGTTCTCTGCCCATTTTATGATTTACCGTGAATGTTTTTTTGTGACATTTCGGTACTCACCTATTTTTTAACAAGTTGTGTGGCGGTCAGAACGAGTCGAACCTATGCATAAATAAATATCTATGTTGATATAAAATCAAAAAAAAAAATATACGTTGTGAAAAATCACATTACAACGTTTGATATTAAATGACAAAGGAAATAAATTGATATTAATTGTTTTAACTACTTCGGTTTCTCTTATATTATTTCTTATAATAATCATCTTTCAAACTCTCAAAATAACGTATGACAGCATGATTTATGAATGAAGTCCTTGTTTTATTTAAATTTAAAAAAACAATGTTTTGAGGGACTTATCGCAGCTTGTAGCTGCTACAGATAACACTGCAAAATTTATGAGATTAATCTAATCTCATTAATGCAAGCATACCATCACAATACAATTTAAAGTGTTTGCGGGAAATTGACAACGTCTTCGGACCATTTGTCCTATAGAGCAAAGACATGTTTTCCAGCAAGGGTCTAACAAGTGAAAATTTTTGCTTTAATATCATCATGCTGTAGGGGACTTGTCTGTAGCAGATGTCTCCTTCCTCCCCCAGGGAGAGTTCTCGTCCTGTGATGTCCTCTGCCCCCTGTCCTCCCTATCCTCTTTCCTATCCTCCCTGCCTTTTGCCCAAGGACCTTATGACAACTTCAGGAAATTACCCCAACCCTCGTATTTATGATTTATTCCCATCGGACGCACGAAAAAGAAAAACTTCTTTGATGTGATGAGATATCATATTCTGTGTGTTTTTTGTCAAACGCCCATTTGATTCGCAGAAAATAATTGAACATTTTTTTAGCTCGACTAACATCTCCCTTTTTTATGAGTCGGAAAAATAATGTAGGGAAATGTTTTCTTTGCCTGACGTAATTTTCCTTTTTTTATATTGGCATTTCCTACTCAGTTGTGATAAAACATATATAAGGCTGTTTGTATCTTTAGGTTTTTAATGACAAATAAAACAATGTGTTGCTCTGGAGTACAAAGAAAAGACAATTAAAGTTTATTTGTCAGAAATTAAATTGTCTTTATAATATTTAAAATCACTTAAATTTCACTCACATAACATAATGTTTAACCAAAGCAATGACATTTGAAAAAACAATAGAATGAAATAAAATTCATAATTCAAATATAAAGGAATCCTAGACATTTCTCGGTAGGTTCTTAAATACTAGGTATGTAGGTAAATACATATAAAGGAATCCTAGACAATTCTAGGTAGGTACTCTTATTCCTTTACACATATCTGTGAGTATCCGAAAATATTCGTATACCGTGAGATAATATATTTTGCTTACAAAAAAATCATAGCGAATTCTGAAACCTACCACTGCATTACCACAACGTGACCACTACTGACTTTTAAAATGCGGGTTCTTTGAAAGGCGGGTTATTTTATGGGGAATTGTAAACTTAAATCGGTTGTTCGTGGTGCCGCAAACTTTTAATCCCTTTTGCGCTTTTGGGTATCCTGAGGTTTCCTTGCATTTTTTCTGAACCCCTTTTCCACTACAGTATTCCTATCACGGACTCTTTTGCGACACAACAGAGAAGTTTTCGTTTATGGCACTAATAATAATATAAGGGCTTCGAAGACCAAACGAGTAGTTTGAGAGAATATAATGACATTTATGAACGCCGGTGAAAAGGGTCTACGGTAGAAAATAATGGATACCAGCGGAGGGTTCCTTTAAATGCCTCCTTTGGTGGTTTTTCCCATCCGGGATAATTGGAATTTTTCATTGTCCCACGAACAAAAGTTTAACTTTCAAAAGGATTGGCAAAATGTGTCCATTTGCTACATATTTTTTCCATCTCGCGTTTTAAAACATTACATAAATTTTATTTCGAATGACATAGTTTAATTTTTAAGCCGCCGCCCGTCAAAGTGACGACTTTAAAATCGACTGATTTACAAACATTTTCACAAAGCGTACCTAAAAATAATTTGTGCCACGAACGATGAATAACAATTTTGATTAAATAATAATGGTATTAAATTACATTTCTGTTTTTACATCCAGGCAGGGAATCGATAATTAAATTATCTTTACGGTAGTTGAACAGGCAATATTTATTATGATTGCGAATTTAGGTTGTCACTGTTTTGTTGGGTAAACTGTTGAGGATCTTATTGAGAATACTTTTGATTATATTTTATAATGAAGGTTTATTTATGACTTGACGTGACCAGAGCTCGACCGAGAGAGAGGTTAGACCATAGATATAATGATCACCAGTCTTTCACTAGTGATGTGATTACAGTAGTGATGTGACATCCCCTTTCTTTAATTGTATAAATCCAATAGGAAATTGTTAATATCTTCTGAATTCTTCTGTTTCCTTGTGAAAAATCTGTTTCTTAACATAGTTAAATTTTTCTGCGGTGCGAAATATTCATCAAACTTTTTCTTTACTTCATTTACCGAGACAGATTCCATTTTTATGTTGAAAGACTTAAATATTTCCATACCTTTGGAGCCAATGGAGTGTAGTAAAATTGCAATTTTCCTTTTTTCTTGAGCTTCTTCGAGACCTGATGCCACCAAATATATTTCATATTTTTGCCACCAATTTCTCCATATTCCATTATTATTTGGGTTATTCGACAACACTTGTAGATTTGGCAAAGCACTGAAATCATGTTGTACATGTGACATTGTTGTATCTTTTGACATCTCGTAATTTATTTTTGATCCTCAATGTATTTTATTGTAAAAATTAACATCCGACTTCTGACACCATGTTTTGTTGGGTAAACTGTTGAGGATCTTATTGAGAATACTTTTGATTATATTTTATAATGAAGGTTTATTTATGACTTGACGTGACCAGAGCTCGACCGAGAGAGAGGTTAGACCATAGATATAATGATCACCAGTCTTTCACTAGTGATGTGATTACAGTAGTGATGTGACATCCCCTTTCTTTAATTGTATAAATCCAATAGGAAATTGTTAATATCTTCTGAATTCTTCTGTTTCCTTGTGAAAAATCTGTTTCTTAACATAGTTAAATTTTTCTGCGGTGCGAAATATTCATCAAACTTTTTCTTTACTTCATTTACCGAGACAGATTCCATTTTTATGTTGAAAGACTTAAATATTTCCATACCTTTGGAGCCAATGGAGTGTAGTAAAATTGCAATTTTCCTTTTTTCTTGAGCTTCTTCGAGACCTGATGCCACCAAATATATTTCATATTTTTGCCACCAATTTCTCCATATTCCATTATTATTTGGGTTATTCGACAACACTTGTAGATTTGGCAAAGCACTGAAATCATGTTGTACATGTGACATTGTTGTATCTTTTGACATCTCGTAATTTATTTTTGATCCTCAATGTATTTTATTGTAAAAATTAACACCCCACATCTGACACCATGTTTTGTTGGGTAAACTGTTGAGGATCTTATTGAGAATACTTTTGATTATATTTTATAATGAAGGTTTATTTATGACTTGACGTGACCAGAGCTCGACCGAGAGAGAGGTTAGACCATAGATATAATGATCACCAGTCTTTCACTAGTGATGTGATTACAGTAGTGATGTGACAGTCACTTTGGGGAACAAATTAATAATAATTAACAAAAGTGGTATCGCTTGGGACCTGGTGCGGATGGGGGAGATATTGTATAAATAGCACAAAATAAATTTACTCTACATTATATTAATGGAAAAAGTTCTCATCTAATTCGATTGACATAAATTTATATTTAAAGTTTCGATACAGAGTTCAGAGCGGAGTTTCCAACAACTCGCTAAGCTGTAGGCGCTAAGTTTGTGGTGTTTATTTGATGTGGAGATAGAGCAGATTTCGCTCAGGGCTATTGTGGCGACGATTAAGTGGTGTCCTTTATCTGAGTTTTGATCAAATCATTTTTGTGAGTAATTCCGTACTTACTAATGGCCTTTCAGGCACAAATGTTGTTCGGCTGGAAATGCTACACGTGGTTGTGGTATTTTCATAATTTAACATAGATATTGCTTCAAGAATGCGGCATTACCTATACCAAAATTTTAGTCATAAGATCTGTAATTTCCCAACATATCCTAATAAATTTAGGGTTATCAAAAAAACATAATATTTTCCACATTTGTACAAGTAAAATCGGATTCTGTTGTAATGAAATAATGTACTATGAAAATGATGCCTTACTGCCCACTACTATTAGGTTAAAATTTTACAGACTCTGTGTTATAATTAAGGGCCAGAATTCCGATTTTCTACCGATTTTTAACATATGTCCTTTGAACACTTTAAGTTTCTATGTTCTTAAAAAGATTTTTTAAAGATAATAGCTGAAAATTTGTAGAACTAAACGTTAATTACGTAAAATTCCCTCGATAGAAAAGAAATTGCAATGTATGCTCCAAAAATTATTTTTTATAGGTTTTTTTCTGTTATTTTACACGTTATATGTATGAAAAAATTTTCATATAATTTTTTTAAAATTTTCATAAAATTTTCATATATTTCAATATAATTTTATATCAAAATTACAACTGCTTCAAAACGTGCATTATTGCCAATATTAAGCAGTTTTTTCCAAAATAAAATCAATGGCAATATTTTTCTTCCAATCGTCATATATTATTCAACATTTATTTGGGTAAAATAAAGCGCGCCTATTTAATACAAGAATAAACAATCAATATATAGGAGGATATCGGTAGCTCTAATGGACAGTTTTATTTCGTAATGTCACGAACGAGAATCAAAAACACGTCATATTTTGTGATACAGGATGAAAATAATTAACAAAACGAGCTTCATGGCCAATTACGATATAACTGGTTACGTAAATATATAATACTAATCAAACAAACGCAACTATGAAACTGGATAACCACCTTTATTCATACAACTCCCACATATAAAAAACATACATATACAATCATCTAAATTTTCTGATTCGCTAGTGTGAATAAAAGAACACAAAACTTCTTAAATTTTGCCCCGACATACAGTGCAAGACGATGTATCATGATGGTTCAAAAAAGTCTGGCTGGAGAGGTCAAAAGATTTTCCTCAAAGAGTCTCTCCTAAAAGGACCGCCACGTAATAGGGTAAACGTTTGGGCAAATACACCCGCTGCCAAAACCTAGACATTCCTCACCCCATAAATCCGGGCATCCCTGCTAATTCGCCAAACGTAGCGAACCACTTGGGGTGTTGGTTATCCAGTGAATGGTTTCCGGGGTTGCAGTACCTACCGATGATCGCCTCCCAAATTATAAAACCTTGTATACCTTACCTCTATGTGTTATATTAATAAACATGTACCTACATTTGTTATATTAATAATTGATTAGATACATATTTTTAACATTAACTCAACTTAAGAGGAATGAGGAAAATAATTTTTCTCTTTTCCTATGTCATATTTGGGATGCTGTGTGGTTATATAGGCAAAATAAACACAGTTAAATATAACATATTCTAAATTATATTTTTGTCATTATCACCTATTCGTATAATATTAAAAAATGTGTGTTAATGCCAGTGAATCAAGAAATTAATTAAAAAAAATAAACTTACTACGGCTTATGTGCTATGGAACAAAGTATAGAATAAATGAAGTGGTTCTAATGTGAATAGCCAGAATCAGTCGATTTTTGGTGAAATTTCTAAAGCGCCTTGAGGGTTTCCTTTCCAAAACGGCGCTATATAAAATAGTCCAATTATATAAATAAATTGGAATGCGCATACCAGAGGCAGATTACAGAGCATTGGAGAGGGGTGAGGGGTAAGGGACGAGGAGGAGTGAGTGCAGGAAGATTTAAGGGGTGCCATTATTGAGTATTTTCAGCGGCCGTGACTAATAGCCGGCCGATTCGCGGCTAATGGCCAGTTTGTTTAATGAACTAATGGACGCCAGCCGCTGCACTGCAAGCAAACTCCACTGCAAAGCGCAACCACTCCTATGCTCTTAATGCCCTTATTCGCTTAACTTTTTCAATTCTATTTCGAAAATCAACTTTGAAGTTTTTAAACCGTAGGTTATGGTTATTCGGAAATAAACTTTTGGTAGATTTAAATACATGGAGTGATACCAACAATATTTAGCAGCAATCTGAATAATAAATTATATAATATGTACTACGATAATGACGATGATTATGTTAACCATTATCAATTCCCCACTTTCCTTCAGCCTCACAACATACCCCAATTGGGGATGCCATAGTCTCACTGGCTCCAGACGGGAGCAGTTGGGACTCTTGTGAGGTATTCTCTATAAAAAAAAAAAAATTAGAATTATAATTTTTTTTTTTTTTTATTGTTTTTATTTCTTGCTAGAGCAATCCCGATGAGTTACAAAACTCACATAGGAGAACTATATTAAAAATATTTTGCTGTTTTGCTGTTTTTGTAAATAGTAGATAAATGTCAGTTTGGGAGGCAGATATGGGTGCCGCCACGCTGGAAACGAGTTATTGGTTACGACACCTCTCTCATAGGTCACATCAAGTGGATAGCCATTTTTGGTGACTTAGCAAGGGTCCCGAGTTCATCGGGTGCAGTGTGTTCACGTCTAGGTGAACCCGCCTACCCATCAGCTACGTGGCGGGCCGGAACGGGAAAGGTAGGAGACCCTATAACCTCTCCAGCTGGTCCCTCTCGACCTTTCGTCATGCACCTTAGCGGGAGAGATGAATTCATACGCCCGTCACTCCTGGACACACTGACTCTTAGATGCCCACCCAGCATGTCCAAAGATGGAGGAGCAAACCCCACACTCACCTCAAGCCGAGCATCCCTGCTAAGTTACCAAACGTAGCATATAATTGGGGTTACCTACGGCAGAGGTGATGGTTATCCAATAAATGAATCCTGGGGTGGCGGTAACCATACTCGCCTCCCAGACTCGCTTTTATTGGCAATCGAGGTTTGAATACCCCCGTGGCCTGCTTCCAACTGATTTTCGTATTGTTTTTGGTAAATCTGGGTATGTGGTCAGATCCTGACAAACTTTTCAACAAGATCCTTAATTAAGAGTAGGTATTTTTCGATAATTGACCTATTCTCAATACATTCGTCAAATAAAAAAGGCAAAACATAAAAAAAATATAATTATAATTCATTTAAATTTTATCTTTCTTCCCTTATAAATTAGAGTGAAAATGTAATGCTGAGTAACATCCTTACCTGGATATAAGATTTTTAGATATTTAAACAGAACATAATTTTCGCATTTGTGATGTAGGTATATCTGGTGTGAGTAGGTACATAATATTATTTAGCATCTGAAAAATGCATCATTTTTTGTAGCAGTTAAACTTGTTTCTTGATGCATATTATTTTATTTAACGATTTTGGCATTTTTGATATTATTATTTAAACGGACTTATCGCTAAAAAATATAACATTATCACAGTAAATGTTTTTCTATATTAATTAAGGTCCAGTTGTTTCACAGAAATTCAAATGCAACGTTGTCAACAAATGTCCATTCAGCGTCATTTCCATAATTGAAATTTGGAAGGTCCCCGTTAAACGTCGATTCATGGTGCGTATCAGCTTTCTATCGCTAAAAATAAATATTATCTCCATGACGGCGGCGTAGTCCAGCGGTAGCCCGTTAGACTCCCATTCTGATGGCCGCGGGTTCGAACCCGGCGTGCGCAAATAAAATTTTATTTAATTGATTTGTTTTATTTCACAATTAATGATTTAAAAAATAATATATAGTATATTTGCGGCACGTTCCAGAGTGGAAGATACTTTTAGTATCGCCCTGGTGTAAGACCACCATTCAGAATTGAAACGTTGTTTAAATGGCTTTAGCCGTGTTTAGTGACTAGATCTGAATAGCCAGGTACTTCCCCATCTTCTTCTTCCTCGCCTCCTTCCCTTTCCCACTTACCTTCAGCCTCATAACATACCCCAATTGGGGATGCCATAGTCTCACTGGCTCAGACGGGAGCAGTTGGGACTCTTGTGAGGTATTCACTATAAAAAAAAATGTATTTCTATATTCATTATAGTCCAGTTGATTCGCAGAAATTCAAATGTAACACTGTCATTGATTGACCATCAGCGTCATGTTGTTTTTTTGAAATTTGCAAGATCCCCGTTAAACGCCGATTCTTAGTGCGTTTCAACTTTCTTTCAAATTTTAATAAGCTGATAATCGTAACAACATTATGGTTGTCCTCTTTAGCTGATCGCCATTTGTTCAACAACTGAAATGGAATCAGGTTTTTTCGTTAAAACAACTTTAAAACACCATTTCTCCCGATTTACGTTTTGATCTGTTGGATAAAAACGAATTGGAGCGACGATTTAACGGTACCTTTCATCTGTCAAAAGAACCAAAATGGCGCAGTTTGGTTATGTAATGGCAATGTTACATTTGAATTTCCGTAAAACAATTAAGGTACAATTTACATTTTTATCGTTTCCGCTAAATTAAGCACGCGCCAATAAATAACTAGCACCCCTAAACAAAATAACAGAAATAAGGAAAGAACCAGATTTCATAAATGTATTACATCTTGGCACGTTCATTCCAGAAACACTTACATTATGATACATCTCGATATAATTCAGCCATTATCTGAAGTAATATTCAGTGAAACCTAACGAGTCGTAGTAACTCACAGGAGGGGCATTACTGTCACCCTAGGATTACTGTAACAATTGTGCGTAAGCAATGAAGAGTGACAATTACTGAAATCAGACAAGTTTTTCCTTTCCCAGCCCCTCCATTTAGTGATTGCAACATTACACTTAACAATATTAACACGTCCCCCAGAGATTCCGGGCGGGCTCAGTGGCATTGCGAAAAATAGTCAAACCCCCGAACAAGCAATTTTTTTTTTTTTTTTTTCATATATTGTTTCTTCACATTTTAGGTATAACAGTTTACAATACAATTTTTAACCTCACTAGGACAAGCTTGTGTTGAGGTTAACAATTATTTACTTAAAGTAACAAAAATAACACAAAAGGAAAAACAAAAATAATACTTCAAAAAACAAAAAATAATACTTCAAAAAACACAAAATAATGTAGGTAAAATAAAAATGATACTTCAAAGAACAATATTGTTACACAGATAATGGGCAAGCTAAAGGCCCTTGGCACATTACAATGTAAACAAAGTAGGGTGACCATAGTTTATTTGAATTTTTAAGGACTAAGATAAAATAATAAATGTATGTATATAATATATTATGCTATTAATTTAGCACGACAAAGATGAAAAAATGATTTAGACAATAGAATATACTTTTAATTTATGAAGGACAAAGATAAAAAAATTAATTGGCAATCCTCGGCAAACAAAAATAATTTGAGATTCTTTTTAAAAGTATACAAGGAATTAGATGACTTTACATATTCTGGAAGGCTATTAAATAAGAGTGGAGCCTGGTAAAAATAGTTTCTTTGAGCAAAGGAAGATTTAGTTTGAATTGGCATAAAGTTCAGACCAGAGCCAATTCTCGTAGAATGAATTTGCTGCGTTCTTTCTGCAATATTAATATTTTAAAAAAATCTACGAAGCGTTTGTGTAATAAAAAACTGATTTATATTCATGACGTTACATTCCTTAAAAAGCAAATGAGTTGGATATGTACATTTTTTGTTAAACATAACTTTAAGACGATAGACTTCGCTTTTCGGCCCATACAAAAAGGACGCCCGGGAAAAAACACTTTTCTACATCGAAAATTGCACAGAATAAATATATTTTTTATACTGCCTTCTAGAGGGTGAAAACTATGACGGTATGTTTTCAAATTTTCGATGCGTTTCGTATTAACGTAAACATTCACTGTCAAACATGTACGATTTATCAAAAAATATTATTTAATGAAAAAGTGCTGCTAACTCAACTTTCATAAAGAATTATAAAATTATAAAAAGCTACCGACGTAGCTTCTTCTTTCTAAAAAATATATATTTTTAAAAATTTTAATTTCGTGAAAGTTTCGGTGTAGAAAAGTGTATTCTCCATGAACCCCTTTTCGAGCGATTTCTGTAGGTAAATTTGAGCGTTGTCTCATTCGCACATTTCGCATTCGCATGTATTGTAAGTGTGCGTGAGCTTATTGTGAGCGGAACAGAATGACAGACGCGGGTGTTCCGCGTGTCGTTCAAAGTCTAGCCTCTTAAGGAAATGATCTAGATTTTTCGTTGTCTTATATACTGCCATAACAAATAAAAACACAGTATCGTCTTTGAGATTCTCAAGGGTGATGCAGTGTTTTTACTTATGACGGTAGTATAAATGTTTACATATTTTTTGGTACAGCACATTATTGAACATTACGGACTAATTTAGTAGGAGAACATAATTGCTTTTTGGCTGCGTTGGAAGTAAAGTTATAGAATTTTTACAAGGTAATTTGTACCTTATGGGAAGTCTGGTATTTAAATCTGAAATGGTATTTAAATCGTCCTTTTAAAAGTTTTTACCTCTATTTTCTTAAAAACTTACCTTTTATCATTCAGTTTAGTATACGTTTTTTGTTTTTTAAATACATATTTTTTTTGCTACAGCATTTATAATTCTTATTATTAGATTACAATATAATATTTATACGACTACCATGATACGGGCATGAGCCCAATGTGGTAGTCGAGAGAATATAAATAAATTGTAATGTAAAATTTATACCAAAAAAAATTTAAATAAAAAAACTTCATATTTTAACTGTAATAAAATATCGATCACATTATTCCTCTGAAGAAAATAACGTATCATAAATACATTCGTTAAATGAAAATGAAGTATTTCCTATTCAGGATGCTTACTAAGAAATATATATATTAAGAAATAATCTTAACTAACCGCATTAATTTTTTTAAGGTATATTAGAAAATTAAAATAATAAATTTAAATTAAAATATACTTTACAAATAAAAAAATATATATCTCAAACATTTCACTTCATTTCACTGATCTATATAATTCTGAATTATTAGTATTAAAATACGCTTTAAGAATTATTATTTTTCATTCGAAATCCTTGAAAATATTTTTAAAATTAATAAACTTGCAATAAGTATGTTTTGGTTCCCAGAACGGCTGCTCTACGCGCCGAGAAGGTCGTTACGCCACTTGTTTTGCGCCTCGGGCAGTTTGAGTGGATCTATCCCCTAATTTCTAATCTTGCTGATTCATTCATCCCCTTTCAGCAGTGATTTGATCTCCCTGGCGATTTCGTGTGTACTCACCCTTCCATACAAACATCTTACACCTAACACCTCCCCCCTCCCACTTAGGGAGAAATAAGGCTCTATATTCGTTTGAGAGTGTATTAAACTACGCAACTATTTTAGCATATTGATGATTTTTACAGGAAGACTTGGCGTTCATGTATATTGGTTTTTTATGTTAATTTTAGTGAAAATAACTTTTATTTTTATTCAAACCAGATAAATTATAAATTGAAATCATATTAATATTTCTATTTTTGAAACTGATAATTTGTGGTGTTTTTCCATTATAATAGTATAATAAAACAAATTTAAAACTTTTTCTACTTTAATTTTTTGACTGTAACCGGGATCAGCTGTTTCAACCGTATGAAGTAGCAAATAATACAATCGGACTATAAAAAGCAAAATATAGTTTTACGTATAGATTTTTTAAACCTATGCAATTGTTTCCAGAGTGCAACGTCATTTGCATCAGACAAGACTAGACGTCATACCACCTATTTGTTCAATATTTTTTTCAAATGTATAAAATAATAAATATTTCGAAACAATTTTTTTTGAAACTCGGTCGTAGTCGATCAGGAAGTGCTTACTATTTGTGCTCGATAATTTTTCACTGGTTTTACTACATAAGTTAATAAGAAAAAAAAATTGATGAGAGCATTTAAATTTATTGAAAAAATTTAGCCTTTTTTTCACTTGGGAAAAGGAAAGGTAGTTCCGAATAAGTAATTTGCGTTCATTAAACGTTATTGCGGTAAAATTATACGGAACGGTCTTTAAAGGGGTTTTACTTTAGATAATATTGTTGAAACTTAATGACTAACTTTAAAACTGAAATGATGGAAGATGAGAGTAGAATCTATTTTATTTGTGGTAAAGGCGAACGACTTTAGAAAACCATCTTGGAAACAGGATATTAATGTAAATATATTTAAATAATTTTCTTTTTTTAACTCCCAGAGAGCTTTTACGTAATACAGTACCTACCTCTATCATTATACTTATTAATTTTTAATACAAAATAAAGTACTAAAATACTAGTAAAAAAAACACGCACGAACAAAAAATAGAAGAAAATAATAAATAATACTTTTCAATTTTTACAAGAAAAACTCTCTTTTTAACTTTTGAAGGTTATTCCCATCAATGTAATATATCAATGAAGAAGACTATAACAATAATAATCTAAGTTTTTTTTGCATAACGTGGATTTACTAGATTGCATAACGTGGATTTACTAGATGATCATTTATATGGAAAAGTGTATGAAAGGGTTTAGTTTTTCCCATAGGAAACCTGAAAATCTGGTGCGTAAAAAATATATATATATAAAAATGAATAAGACATAGAAAAATAATAAAAGATAACGATTTCAACCCGCAATCTTCGGGTCTTTAGTCGAAAGCCTAACCCCTCGACAAGGTAGGCTGTACAATTTATTTTGCCGGTATTTTTATTTCAGTATAGTTCAAACTGGCTTTGCCCGGTTTTACTCAATGTTTTTTGAAATCTAAAGTAGACAGTAACCTTATTATGTTGAAAGTATGAATTATGCCAAGCGTACAACTTTTCGATCCTCGGTCTCAAATCTGCCTCGAAATAAAACTGTAGATTTGTTCAAATCAAATGCACGCCGCTCGCCTGGCACAGACTTCCTTCTGATAGTTTTGTATGTAATATATATAAAAAAATATGAATTTTAAAAGATCTCAACATGTTTATTCTCTAAATCGCTAGAATATTAACATATTGTGTAATTACGCTAATAGACTTAGGATTTTAACAGAACGCTACAGAGTGTCTATAGTTCTTGTTATTGGGTAAAAAAATGGGGCTAATTAACGAAAAAAAATGGTTTCAATAGGTACCGATTACACTACCTTTAAAGTATTACCATTTAAGCATAACAATTAAAAAATCAATAAACCTTTTACGACGAACTAATTTATATGGCATACGTAAGATCTCATCTCGGATTTGAATCTGTCATTTGGAATCCTCAATATCAAAATTATATTAACCGAATTGAAAACATTCAAACAAAATTCTTGAAACACCTGTCGTATCGTTTTGAAAATCATCAGTGTAATCCTATTGCTCTTTACAAACGGAGAAAAAATTCTGACGTACTGTTTCTGTACAAAGTTGTGCACTGCTTCATTGACTCCCCTCCTTAGAAAAGATTGCATTTCGTTGCCCTGAACGCAATACCAGATCGAATACCTTATTTTATATACAACATTTCAAGTCGAAATACGCAGAAAACTCATTACTCGGGCGTATCTGCAAATCTTATAATGCCTTAAGCGATATTGACATTTTCAACTGTACCCTTAAATCCTATAAAGACAAATTAACTTTACAATGTATTTAAATAAAAAATTACCCATTGTTCATTTTATTTTTGTACTTCTGTATTGTTTATTATTTTTTTTTCAATATTTTTTCACTCACACTATGTTCTATGTTTCTTTTTTTAAAGAGAAAAACAAACATTCCCGGGTTACGAATAACCCAACATTTGAAAATCTCCTACTACAACCACACTAAGCGGAAGATGTTGCTTGTGTTGTGATGGAGGACTTAGCCAGTCGAGGAATCGACCACGGAACGCCTGGGTGGGACCCAAACGCGATGCCCACTCAACTACTGACCTGTCTTGTATGTAATTACATGTATTTCTATAACTTGTAATTAACTACTTCCTAATCAGTAATCACAACAAAAAATTATAAATGGAACTTAACTGGTTGATATTATGTTCACTATCTTATGTTAAATGATTTTTTACACAACTCGATGTTTCCTTAATAGACGTAAATAAAAATAAATATTTTAAAAAATACGCATAACGTTTGGACTACCTTTAAAATTTACAAAGGAAAGCTAATTTATTTAAAAATAATAATTATTTACGAAATAGAAGAAGAAACAGAAAATATAAAAAAATCTGATATCACAATGAATATATAACTTTTTATAAATTAATTAAAATTACAACAAAAATATCTAGTTGGCTTTTCCAAGATGAAAAAATATTTCGCTACACGATACAAAATTCAATCACACGTCACATATTTTTGTCACTTTGTCCTGCCCCAACGTGCCGACATAATGCTCCAACGGCGTTACTGATTGAGCTGTCATGTCAGTTAGAAAATACTTACACGGCGCTATCGCCACTCGGTGGGGCTGCGCCCGGGGCTCAGGGCCCTGCACCGACCCCTGTCTCCGGCCCCTACAGCATGCCCCTCGCGCCCCTTTGTGCCCCAAAACGCCGAGCTTTTGCGTAGCGGGGCGGAATTATAATATGCACGGTGCGTTGTACGTGACCAATTTGCTGATGCGCTGTTCGAGTTATAAGAGATTATATTTTATCTGGGTGCGAAATGTAATCTTATATTAAAATACGAATGAACCACATTACATATTTCCACTGTTATTTAATAATTTTGTAATCATTAGGTACATAATCAGAAATTTTGATTTTCGAATTATCACGTTGTATTTGTAAACTAATATGTAATGTGACTTAAAACTATACATGGTTACCTATGAATGGCACATGTAGTAAAAACTTAGTATAAATAAGTATTAATTAAAAAAAAAAAAAAAATTTAATTGCATTTGGCACTTTACAAACTTTGGTTCCTTAGAACAGGCAATCTGCCTAGCTAGGAACTAATATCGACCTAAAACAACGTAATAACACTTGCATTCATTTGAAATATATTCTCTTATTATTTAATATTATTTCTGCTATTTTGGCTTTAAATGTATCAAATGTAAATAAATAAATAAATAAATTTTTCATGCTTTATCTCACTGTGTGACTTTGAAAATATAAATAATAATTTTTTTTAGTTAAATATAAGTTGGTGTATGTTTTAAAAAAAAAAAACAGATGTCTTATAAACTTTACGCTAAATATCCGGAGGCGAAATTCATCCTAAACACGCACATATTAATTAAAATTACATCGAGGAACAACTATTTCAGTCAACTAACAACATGTCGTATCCGTTTAATTGCAATGAGGAACAACTATTTCAGTCAACTGACAACATGTCGTATCAGTTTAATTGCAATGAGGAACAACTATTTCAGTCAACTGACAACATGTCGTATCAGTTTAATTGCAATGAGGAACAACTATTTCAGTCAACTGACAACATGTCGTATCAGTATAATTGAAACGAGGAAAAACTATTTCAGTCAACTGACAACAAGTCGTATCAGTTTAATTGCAACGAGAAACAACTATTTCAGTCAACTGACAACATGTCGTATCAGTTTAATTGCAATAAGCACAGCAGTTTGTATTAGTTTAATTACAATGAGGAACAACTATATCAGTCAACGGAAAACGTTACGTATCAGTTTCATTACAATGGGGAACTGTTTCAGTCAACGGACAACACTTCGTATCAGTTTAATTGCAATGAGGAACAAATATTTCAGTCAACGGACAACACGACGAGAAATAACTATTTCAATCAACGAGAAAGCAAGATATTACAAAAAAATAATTATTCACATTGCGCCCATCTAGAATGTTCATAAAATAATATTAATATGGATGTAGGCATTATATTAATAATAATGTTTCTCCGTTGAAATGTTTTTTTAAATAATTTGTGCGCATTAAGGATGAGGCTCGCCTCTGGATATTTACCAACTTTATTGATGACAAGTAAATAAACGACGTAACTTGACCCTCTTCAACTAAAACTGTCAAAACAATGGATGGAACAATTTAATATTTCTTTCACTGATATTCCCAGTAGTTTAGTGAAATAGTTTTTTAAGCATATTATATTTGTGGAGTATGAAAAAAAGTGTCATAATAATATCGTTATATATATAGAGACCTATCTGGTACCTTCGCACTGCATTCGCTACGTACTTACATAGCAGGACCTACCTATATCTATGTCGCACTAATTAGCAATGCCCGGCGCCACTGCACCTACCTACCTCGCTCCGCCAAATTATTATTTTGACCACCTTCTCGAAAGGTCTCGCTGCTGCGACACAAAATAAATAGCGCTGCGACAAAATATCGAGAAGTTTACAGCGAGTGTGAATTTCAGCCTACCGTTCAAATACCTACCAGGTCGGGCAATATAAAGGGCTCTGGCAAGCCAAGTCAGTTTTTCAGTTGGTATTACAGTCGCGACCAGCATTAATTTGGCCGCATAACAGGCCGCGCACATCAACACTTTTATCTGTAGTTTCTCGGAATAATCCTACTATATTTGTAAAAACTCTACATTGTAAGTATTCAGCTGGTGTAAGCTGGTGCTGGTGCTGGCGCTGGTGGTGAAGATCACAGATTTTCCGTTCCTCCGGGCTGGTATGTATCATGGTGGGATGCGCGTTGGTGTTGTTGTGGCGGAGATTTTGATGTTGACGTCAGCTGGTGTAAGCTGGTGCTGATGTTGTTGCTCGTCGCCATGTGGGTGGAGATTTTGATGTTGATGTCAGCTGGTGGTGAAGATCGCGGATCTTACAGGTCCCCTTGGCTTCTGATGATGACGCATCACGGCGGGATGCATGTTGGTAACATGACTGTGGGATGTGGAGGCTCGACGCACGATAAGCGGAGTGTTGAAGTTGTTGTTCGACGCCGTCAGGCCCGCTGGCTTTGTCCACTTTCAACTCGTTCAAGGCTAGAAGAACCACCTTGTTCCGGATCTATGGTTTCTTAATTTGTAACACGCAGTGTGGAATCGAAGGGCGGAATTTATTCATTAGTTTCAAAAGTTTAGGTTTGTTCAGCTTTCTCTGGGCTGGGTTAGCCAGACGACCTTCGGGCTTAGTCAGAGATGGAAAAGTAGTGAAAAGGGTTTCTTTATTTGTAACCCGCAGTGTGGAATAGAAGGCGGAGTTTCTACATTAGCTTCAAAAGTTTAGCTTTCTCGCGGGCTGGGTTAGCCAGACGACCTTCGGGCTTGGTCAGAGGTGGAAAAGTAGTGACTAGAAAAAACGGCTGTCGGTGAGGCAGTCTGCCGGATTTTTAAATTTTTTTGGTCGTGGTCACTCTTAGCTCTATTTACAATTCTCTCGCAATCATTTTCCCGTTCTTGGTATTTCGAAAGCTTATCCAAGAAGCCAATTTTTCGGAGTGCATTAAAAGCCGTCTGTTCTACTCTAACTGCTTTAGCAAAGCGATGGTCATGGTTGAGTCCGTTCCGGAGGATTTGACGGATAAAGGAATATACCAATCCATCGCCAATGTGATTACCCAATCACTTCTCACACATTCCACCTCCTGTGCATAGATTGGTGACAAGAATGACCGCATGCCATCCGCATTTTACTACCCTATAATGCCATACCTTCCTCTTTACATGTTTGATAGGTTGACGGTTCATGGAGTATGGCTTACCACAGAAGTGGTAATCAGGCAGTGATTAGAGGATCTTAAAGCCGCTGTAACCTTCACTCTTTGCCCGAGTGGCTGTTGTGAAAAATATCGTACAAGCTCGTTCGATGTGATGGGACGTCAGGTATTCTACGAGATGGTTTAATCTATGGATAAGAGCAAAGAAAACATCTGCCGATTGAGTTTCAACCGAACTTCAACCATTGTTCATTATGAAGATAAAAATCCCTAACAATGACGGAGTAAAGGTTAAAAGATCTTGCTTTGCTTAATATAGAAGAACATTTTTAAAGGAAATTGGGTAGTGAAGAGAGCATCCCCAAAGATGACATAATAACTAAGGGATTTTTTTCTCGGGGCCTACTGTATGAAGCTAATGTTAAAAAAGATCCACTGCACTTTTTTAAGAAAATTTTAAGTCTAAAATGCCATATTATCCTCTTTCAGATGACGAAGATAATGAAAACACCAATAATTAGTAATAATTATATAAAGAAATAAACAGTAAAATGTATATTTTTACCTGTTATGTGTTATTATTATATTACTTCCAAATTAAATGTTCAAACATCGATCTTTTAATAATTCATCACTTGTCATAACAAAATAGTCTATTTCATTTTGAAGCAGAAGGACTCATGTCCATAGTGATTTATTTTATACATTTATTTTTAGGCTTTGCATGTAAAATATTTAATTTTATTATACAATTTTAAAACAAAACTAATTTATTTAACAAATTAAAAAGATTTCATCAATCAGCATGAATATCTGCAGAAGTTATGATACCATAATAACAGAAATAAAACGGTTTTTGCTCTCCTGAACATTTAGCTTTTTGGACTTGCATCCGTATGCTTCTCGGGTACAGAAATAATTTTAGACATTTTTGAGAAAAAATATATGTTCAAGTTGTTCTCGTATTGGTTCAGTTAAAAGCGTTGAGATACAGTTACGATGTAATGAGTTTCAAAAGGGTCTTATAGTATATCCGCCTCACCGACATTTATTATCAGTTTTTATTGAAAAATGCTTTTAAGCACTTCGCAAAGTGCAAGAAGCATATTCAAATAACCTCTAAATCAGTAGTGAGAGGTTATGAAAAGATATTGGAAACTACATAGAATGGAAAACTTTGCTAAGGTAAATTTAGAATGATATTTATCTAAGGCGGGGAAACATAAATAGGCAGAATTGTGACCATATTATTTTAATTTTTTTCCTGCAATATTGCTCAATTTTTTTAATATATCTCGCGGACTTTTTGATGAGTGAATGTGACAGTATTAGTAGCCTATAATAGCCGGTAAAATATATATGTATGAATAAATAAGTATGTATATGAGAGTGTACAAAAATATATGTGTATGAATATGTATGCGTGTGTGTTAACGTATGTGTGTATGCGCGTATTTACAGAAAAACAACTAGAAAAAGAGTTATGTATATGATCTAATCCTGCATAATAGCATGTTTTTTTAATTTTATTTTTATTTTTTATTTGAAACATATAATATCATTCACAATTATAATATCATTTCATAACATATCATTCATCAATTTTTTAGTTTCCCAATTAGTAGAGAAATATTCTCGGGTCTAACTGGGGAGCTAGTCTATGTACTTATGTTATACATTTAGAACTGCTTATAGATACTATGTATAGTTACAAAATGGAAATAAAACACTTTCAAAAATACTGTAAGATATTGCAAAATATTGTACAATGAGAAAAATACATATATAATAGCAATGGAATATCAACAAAATATTAGCAACAGAATACGGAATATATCTGAAAATCGTCGATAAAAAATAAGTCAATCTGTTGCTTATCTGTGAAAATACAACGAGAGTTTTTTTTTTAAATTTTAAATAGTTTTTTTCACTTTTTATTGTATCGGGTAAATCGTTAAATAGCTTTGGGCCTACATATTCATAATGGTGTTGTCTTAATGTCTTAATCTTATTTATTATTTAATATTTTCGTTTTCTGTTTTATTTTTTATATTTATTATTTCGATTATAATTTTTCTAGTATAATCTTTCCTATTTTCAACATGTTTATATATTTAATTCATACGTTCACACTAGACCTCACTTATTAACTATATTCCATTGATCACCATGAAACAGGCAATTGGGACCAATCCATTTTAAGTATTTTTTGTCGATATTGTAATTATTAATTGTCGGTGCACTGTATCACGGTAAGACAAGAGATCATTGATTCGATTCCCAGTTGTGACCGTTACCATTTTTATTATTTATGTGTCTATGTCTGTTTCATGTATCGTTTAAGAATTATCTTCTTGTTCAATGATAAAATAATTTTCTGTTAAATTATTATTTTATATTATCTAAATTCTTCACACAATCAGTTTTAATTTGAAAATGACACTTAAATTTAAATAGAATCTGGGCTCATTGAACGAGAGTTGTAAAGACAGGCGAACCAACAACCGAAATTAGATAATTTGTAGTACTAGTATACGATTATAACCCAATAATAGAGGTGTCATTTTATACCCATCATAACTAAAGAAGCACATATATGTATGTGGATTTAGAGTAACCACACAAAACCGTGCCAGTACCTTGTTACATTGTTTAAATTGGGGCTCAAATGTTATTTGAACTCAATGAAGAACATAACAAAGCCTTTTTGTTCCAGTGGATACGATGAACCAACAGTTTTCATGAAGTTAGGGGCACCACACACGCCATAATATTATATTCACACAAGTAGTGTACACGCTATTATATTCTCAAGGATCGGGCTTCCGTCGACAGGTGCTCAGTTGCTCTGTACTGAGTACTCACTCAGTACCAAGTGGAAAATCTACCCAGCTAAAAGTTTTCACGTAAGCCCATTTCATAATTTACTTGATGGTTTAGATACGATTTCTCCATACTCCTAAAAAAGTAATAAATTTGAAACTTTTACTTTAGAAAGGTTTCTTATCTAAATCACTTGGTAAATCGTATCAAGAAATTGATAAACTAACTAACCGCCACGCCGTTTCCCGCAGGGGTAGGCACAGAGGATGGACCGCTAAACACCTCGGTCTTGGCACACACTCTTTGCCTCATTCACATTCATACACCGTCTCATACATACTCTTCTATTTTTATGACTCTCGACAGGGCACATTGACACTCAAGTATCTGATTCACTTGATTGTGCCATGTCTTCCTCGGACGTCCTCTACTTCTTATACCATTCACACTTGCATCATAAATTCTCCTTACGCTCCTTTCTTCGTTCATTCGTTCTACACGCGTGTCAAAAAAATCGTTTATAAACAAGTCAAAAAGAAGCACGGCTAGATGTTTTTTATTTTTATTTTTTATTTTATTTTATTAGGAACATTTTCAGATTAATAACTTTACATGCATTAAAGAAAACAATAGAGTATTATAGTTAAGTTACAATCCAATAACAAATGTTCACATCATGCCCAAATAATAAATAAAAATGTCAATAATTATTAACTATTTTTTTTTTTTAGCACTTAGTAAAATAAAAGTTTAATGAAAGTACTCACAAAAAAAGAGAATTGTAAAATATATTGTACGCATATAGACATATACGTATTACATTCTTTTTAAATTTTAAATACAAAAAATACGTGAAAAAGTATGATGTGCCCTTAAGATACGCAGGACGTTACTTAAATAATAATAGACACAAAGTTATTTATTATTTTAACATTTATTTACTATCACTTAAATAATAATTAAAGAAGAATAGAAAAGGGTTTCTTTTATCGATAGGATGTGGTTTGGTCATAAGGATTGAGTGGTTTGCTTTGTCAAAAGCTTTAAAAAAGTCAATATATAGAACATCTACTTATGAATTGACTTGAGTGTGATAGATTTAGCAGATCTAAATCTATCACTCCAAATATTTTTGTTCCTCAACAGTAATATATTATTTGTAATATAAATTGTTAAATAACACAAATTATTCAAATTAAAATGTATATACCCACCCCTCACACATATAATGTATTTTTAAAATGTGTATATACAGTATAATAAGTGTGAGAGTGGGTTGGAATCTGGGGATCAATGTATGCCATTTTTAAAAATAGATGGGATTTTCTTTGTGACTATTGACTCAAAGATTTTTGGAATATGAGATAAAATCGATATATTAAAATCGACATTTTATTTAGGTTTTCTCTTTTAAACGAATTATTATGAGTTAAAAAGCTTCTCCTGTTATGTATATTAATTTTATTAATCTTATTTTAGAATATTTAAAGCAAATCATAACAAAAGTTTAAAATTTCGCCATTTTCCAATCAAAGTGCATAAGCTGTGTTCAGTTAGTGAAAATATCTGATAAGTCAGGTAATTCTCGACTTTCTCTGCCTCTTCTCCTTATTTCCTTCTTTATTCAGATTCTCAATAGCACCGGACGGTTAACGGCAGCATTTCAAAAAAAAAAATCATTATCCAGTATGCCGCCAGTCCTAATTTGCAGAATTAATCATTAGAGTTATACGGTGAACAAGATGCATATATTTCCAGGAATATTTTCCAACCCTTTTCAATTTATTTTAACATTTCCGATTCATTAATCGTAAAGATGAATCCATCTAACCAATGGTAATGCATTAAAATAATAATTACTAACATCATAAATGTGAAATGGGAATGCTTTGTGGAGGGACTTTTCGGGGAAAGGAAGGAAAAGAAGTAGAAGGAAAAAGGTAAATGGGGTGGGTAGAAATCTTGGGGTCAATGTGTCTAGGAGTGACGGGCGTATAAATCCACACGGAGAAAAATGTTATTCTAAAATACGATCATTTTATTCGTAAAACGGTTAAAAACGGGACTGAAGTTCTTACGAACAAATTAACAGGTTACAATATTTATTGTCGGGAAAATGTAAGAATAAATTATTATTATTAATTATTATAACAAATTTCGTACGTATACATTGTTGGTACAACGTATTTTTTCATTGTATCGTCATGTTGCAGAGGAACTAGATAAAACATTTCTAAATGAATGTTTTAAAATATGGCCTGATAAATTATCATGAGGGTCAAAATCGATTTTTCTCTGTGCATCCTTCCCACTTCGGTGAAAGGCAAAGGGTCGAGAGAGTCCGGCTGGATAGGTCTAGGTAAAGTCTACCTCAAACAACCTATACCGATTCGGTCCTGCACGCAGTAGGTCTGCAAATGTATTGGCCGTCAAGGCTTAGTCGAATTTCACCCCATGAACCCGTGCACTCCTGCAAAGTCACCAACTTAGCAAACCACTTGGGATAACCTATGGCAGCGGTGTTGATTATCCAATCAATAGTTCCCGGAACGACGCGTCGGTAGGAAGGTGTGGGCACCGTCGCGACGAAATTATGCTTTACATAAAAGATTTCACTTACTTTTCAAATAAAAATTATTGTCTGTGGTACTGAGTTTTTTTTAACTTACTTGCTGTTTACAAGTAGTACATTCATGATTGCAATTAAAGTTACGGCAAAGAAAAATTGAAAGTTTGAAAAGGCTCCTGATCAGTCGGTGGAGTATATTATAAAAAAATTTCGGAGAAGGCGTTCTGTGTCATTTATTTTAAATTACAAAAGTTTCGAAAGTAGGTAGCTTTCGTTGGAATGGAAAAGTTTTTATCAAATGTCATTTTATCAGTCGGCATCTCGCTAACAAGTGTTCCACAAGTTATTCTGTGACTCTGGTCGTAAAAATTCTGTCAGAAGTCACAATGAATAGTTTCACACGAGCGTTCACTGAATAGCGCCGAAGGGAAACCGCGAGCTTCACCAGAAGTTAAAAGTTCCTCGGAAAAAGCTGATTTTCTCCGGCGTGAAGTTAGCTACTGGAATGTTAATAAAAGGTTGCGCTTTTCGTTCACTTTTTTCCTCGTAATTATTTCTCGCAAACGAATTCTTTTACGTTTTTGCAAAACGATGCGAAAAATAATTACACTCTGTTGCGTTTTTGTGTTCAGAGGGGCTTTATCAAGAACGTCTAATTTGCAATACATACTTATAAATATTGCAAAAAAAATGCAAAAGCGCAAACAATGTGAAGTGGCAACGATGAGCTTCCAATCTCTATTATTGCTTCGATAATACATATATATATAATCGATAATACATAAATATATTGGACGTCCTCTTTAAACACAAAAATTTGTAGGTTTTTTAACTATTATAAATCAATATAATATGTCACCCCAAAATCCCATTTTTTAAAAATAAAAATAAAAAAAACCTACAAAAATTTGTAGATTTTTTTTACTATTACAAATTATTATAATATGTCACCCCAAAATCCCTTTTTTTAATCTTGGTTATACCAGGGAATTTTTGCAGTTGTTGAAATAATTAACAGTTGTGTAAAATATCATAATTTCAAATTCGTATAATAAATAATGGACGTGATTAGCACAAATTTCATTGAAATTTCAAATTACACATACTGATTCAATACAAACAATACAATAAAAATATTATAATCTTTTCCCTTTGTGTGTCTTTTTTTCCTTTCTATTTTCTACTTTCTATTATAATTTTTCCAATTTTCAGCATATTTGTGTAATCCATATTTTTACCCTAAACTTCACACATAGAAACTATACTCCGTTGGCCATCATGAAACAGACGGCTACTCGTACTCTATGTGTCTTAATTAAATATCATTTACAGTACTGTGCGAATTAATGTGAACACGTGGTAATTAGCACTATTACGCATGTTTTTTTTGGCAATTCATGTAAAAATTGCGGCCATTTTGTGTCAATGTTTCTTAAATCAGTAAGTTACGAGGCACACCAAGCTACAGACGCGTTAATTTTTGTTATTTTTTGGAATTATTGTTTTTTGCAACTAAAGATTTTTTGTTTCTTTTTTTGAAGATGGGTATTTCTCCGAAAAAATGCACTACCTATGGTTGTCGATGACTCAAATATATATAGCCAAGGAATTTGGTGTGAGTTTAGGAGCTGTTAAAGACTAACAGACTTAGAAAAATTGATTGCACAACAAAAACAAAGCTGATTGAGGCAGTAATTCAGATATGGTTTAAAGTCAGGCAAATATCAGAAAATTGTAAAAAAACTTGTTGATTCTGTATTAAACCGTATACGAGGACACATTTCCTATTTAAAAAAAAAAATGTAATTGTTTCTCTATTATTTTTCCTGAATAAGGAATATTTATTATTTTTTCTAATTGATCATTATGTTCACATTAATTCGCACCGTACTGTATTTTATAAAAATAAAAATATTGTAACTAAATACACTTAAAATTTAATATTTTTGTTTAATTCACTCCGAATTAAACTTCTGCATCTTATCGACTTCAAAGTACCAAATCGAGCAACTAGGCAAACTTTATTATTCTGCACACATAATTCGCTGAACAACCACAACATACATGCACCAATTTCTCGCTTTCCCACACTTGGTACAAATTCACCCCAAATATTTAATATTTAAATTTATTATGAGTTCTAGTATGATATTTTCATGTAACATAATACTATTATATAGGAACGATTGCACATATTTTAAATTATTCTCAACTTGTTAATTATGTAGAGAATTTTAGCGAAACTAAATCGAAAATCTGAAACAGAAAATCAGAAAAAACGGTCACATCTAGGACTCGAAAATATTATGGTTTTACCTAAATGAAAATAAATTATGTTTTACGGAATTATGCCACCTTCAGCTCAACCACAACATACATGCACCAATTTCTCGCTTTCCCACACTTGGTACAAATTCACCCAAATATTTAATATTTAAATTTATTATGAGTTCTAGTATGATATTTTCATGTAACATAATACTATTATCTAGGAACGATTGCACATATTTTAAATTATTCTCAACTTGTTAATTATGTAGAGAATTTTAGCGATACTAAATCGAAAATCTGAAACAGAAAATCAGAAAAAACGGTCACATCTAGGACTCGAAAATATTATGGTTTTACCTAAATAAAAATAAATTATGTTTTACGGAATTATGCCACCTTCAACGTAATGTTTTTTTGTTTTCTTATTTATATCTTGCTCTTTTCTCTATTTTTATAGTAATATTTTTTATACATTTAAATGCATGTTTATATTGTGTTAATTTTTTAAAAGTTGTTTATAATATTGTTTTTGTTTTCTACACATTATAATCTCTTACTGTCTGTGCAGGAAAAACCATAATATTGTAAGAACCCAAAAGGGAACTTAAAATTATTAATTAAAATAAAATAACGAATGGACAAAACTTTCATTTACTATTTACCACAGCCTGAATTTACACCACGGTAAACGGTAGACGCATTAATAAACCGATAAAATCTAAAATAGTTATATTAAACAGTTTTAGGGTTAAGTTCATTTAGATTACACGAATATTTTCCAATGAAAAAAAATTATAATCCACTTCTAAAATAACACGAGGATCCATTAAAAATCATTTATATCACATAACCGGCTGATAAGATCCCATTATACCTTTTGGGTCTCAGAAGGTCGATCACGAGCTAAAGGCTCCAAAACTCTCTCACTCGACTAATTCTACAGCATCATTCAACCATTAGCCAAGTTCAAATACGTTTCTTCAGTTAAACAAATATGCACCTGTTTATTCGTAATTAAATATACAAATGGCTCAACCGAAAACTTTCACCAGCGCCCTTGTGCAAAGAGAAACTACCCCGACCCTCGCCGGCTAGAATAATTTCTGTTAAAGTTTCAGATAAACTGTGTTTTAACAGGAGCGAAGATAGGATTAGAATAGTGTGGATATTCCACATTTTCTGCTGTTGGCCGTCTTGGGGAGAGTTTGAATAATTTTCCTGTAGCATTTCAATATGAACGTGAAGTATTGTGCTGACTTCGAATGTTCCACAAGGGAAAACGTCATGTTTTACAAGATGTATTCGACGGAAACTTTGAGCATGTTTATACGTGGGGTAGAATTGATGTTTTTTCAACTTTGCGATGTCGGTGCATGTCTTATTTTTGACGTTTTGCCAATAGTTACGTGTCTTACATATAATGTGAAGAGAACTTTTCAATATTTTTTATTCATCGATTGAAAGTTTTTTTTCCCTTTTGCATCGCAGTGCCGGTTGTAAAGGTATTAAAAAACATTTTCCGTTATCATGTTGACGATAAGTTGTAAGTATAAATTATATTTATGCCGATCAAATCCAAAATAATTCAAAAAGGTGTTTTAATCGTTATGCACTGATTGTAGTGTACACGTTTTATAAATCTAATAGCAGCGATCATTTACCAAGATAAAGGTCAATTTCGCCTCAATACGGTAATTACGTAAACGAAATTAACTTTCCACCTTGGCCGTATTTTTCTCAACACGAAATTAGCATTAGCGCCAACAGCACGCGCCGACTTCTTGCTCCTCTCGGCTATCAGTGGGAGGGGTAGGGAGCAAGAGAGTAGGAGTAGGAGTGTAGGAATGAGGGAGACAATAAAGTGTATGGACCTTCCCGTAAGCATCTGCGCTCTATAAAATAATCCCCCTGTGACGTTATTGTGGCAAGCGGTACGTTAATTAATTTTATAAGTTTAATATTCCTCCATCCGACGAGATGCGTGAGAAAATTGAAGAAAAGAGGAAAATAAATCACTGGAAGACGTTCACTTGCACCTGACACCACTCCGGAAATAAATCTTAAAGCTTGTTTCAACTTTCGAACATGAGGGTTTAATATAAAACAGCGAAACTGTATTATATTAAACATGACATCTTGGTACGTTTACAAATTTGCTTCCTTAATTGCGTGGGTGAGGCGTATCGTGTGTTCGCCCAAACTTTACTCCGCGTAATTTATACGAATATGGCAACACCGAAATGCGAGGCCCATTTATTATAAATCTCCTTCATTGAGACTTGGCTAAGAATAAGTTCTTTGCTACTTAGAAAAATCTGTGCGTAACTTTTAGACTTTGAAGAAGGAATAAGCGAAGAAAAAAGTATTTAGCGCTTATTTGTAAATTCAAAAGAATTACGTTACGGGCTTGGAATCAATGAGATATGTTTATTTCTCCGGTTCCGTGGTTCGTAACGGCTATTTATGAACAGCTTTTAATGGCACGAAAAATCGTGAAAATCACCGAAACGTAATGAAAAAAAAGTACGAAATTAATGCGAACAAAAGATTTGTCAGTTGTGCTATTTTCGTAAACCATCATATTAGGTCAAAAAGAATATTTTTTGTGTTATATTCTTCATATTTTATAGCCTGTTTGCTGATTCTCAATAAAAAAAAAAATATTACCAAAATTCTAATGGTGAATGGAATTTTTTGTGTTTTTTCTACAAACGCATGTTTCTGTATTTATCTATCATTTTATAGAAGTTTTTTTTATATCCAATGGAATTTATTGAACCCAAAAAACTTCAAATGATGTATGCGACTGAAAAAAGGTTTTAGTTAATTCTTGAGCGCTGTTCGCTGCTCCATAAAAAAAGACGAAGCGTTACAATATTTATTCGAATCCTCTCTATAAAATAGCGTTTGCCTTTAATCTTCAAAGGAAATCTAGGAACATCCTCCGCGCGGAGGGTGGGTGCAGACTATCAATAAAATAAAGCTCAGCCAAATCGCTTTAAAGAATGCTCGACATTATCCACGGGGTAATAGAAAAAACATGAACCTGTTAACGATTGGTTTGAGAGACGAAAAACAAACGAACCGCTACAGTATGTGTTATCTCGCTCCCGTCAAAGGCAGGGCGGGTGGCATTTTCTCGGAGCTCTCCCTCTCGCACACCCTGCTTTGTTCAGATGCATGGCGTAGTAAAACGCATTATTGTCTGATAAAATCAAATTTACACTACTGGTGGGGCTGAAAAAAACATTCGTTCTGGTTCGGAGCGGAACGGCTGCGCCAGTTGCTATTGATCACTGAACATAAAATTCCTAGGAGGGAGGTCTGTAGCTCTTGAGAAAATACTGACGGCAAAAATTTACATAATTTGTTGTTCAGATCATAAAAATAATTGGATAATTTGTATAGCGCTGTATTTTAAAAAAATCACCTCAAAGGCGCTGTAGTCATGTACCTATTTTCTCATCCTTTATTTACACATATTTTATTTCCAATTATAGAGATTTATTCTTTCTTCTTATTGATTTATTATTCTTGCAACTTGTATTTTCATGTTTATTTTCTGACTATTTTCCTGTTTTTATCTTTTTTAATGTTCTAATTATTACCCTTTTTTCTGTTTATTCTGTTTATTTTCTGACTATTTTCCTGTACACTTTTATCCTTTTTAATGTTTTAATTATTACCCGCCTCAGAACAGACAACGTCTAGTGAGGCGGGTTACTATAAATTTACTATATATAGTTACTATAAAATTACTGTATTACCTCAATAAACGCCCGGGTTGCCGGCAATGAAATTGAATTGAATTGAATTGAACATCTCCCCAACTCCCCATCCATATTTTTCCATTCTAACGCCTCGTTACATTCCCCAATCAGGGGTGCCAAATTCCCACTGGCAATGTACATATATATTATTTGGCGAAATTTAATAAATTTATAAACTAGACTCTAGGAATACACAAATTTGCACAACTTATTCCACTTAAAACCCTTCTTAAAACTCCATCTTTAAACATAATTCGGTCGATCAAAATTGATAAAACATTGATCAGCTGAAGTAAATGAAAACTGAGTTTATTTCTGGCATACTAGAAACGCCCATAGAAACCTTCTATCGGGTTCTCGCTTCAGTGGTCTTCAATGGTATTGGTGCACATATACCTTATATTCTACCTTTGACTGTTCAGTTAGGAACGGAATCGGTTCCGGAACGAATTGCAGAAACGGTTTGCTGGCTGAACTGTCACAACATTGAAACTTCTCGTTTGCTTTTATGCATACGATAATGCTGAATGACGACTTGAACAGGTTTAAATACAAGAAAACCATAAGTGCCTAAATTTTATAAATTATTGTAAGGAAGCCTACAATTTGCAGAAACACTCAATATTTTTGTTATGCGTGGTAGTCGTAAAATAATTTAAAAAAAATATACAAAAAGCAAATCACAATGATTGCTGCCTTGCCTCCGTGGTTGAATCCGAAGGACAAGAGTTTAAATCTCGGCGTGCGCACGTAAATTGTTTTTGAATAATTTGTGTTATTTCACAATTTATTTATTATAATAATATATAGCCTTTTTCAGAATCACCATTCAGGTTCAAAACATGGCTTGAAATTGCTTTTCGTATCAAAACAGGGAGTAATAATACCAATTTAGGAGGCCGGTATGTGAAAAAGAAAAAATGAAATAGAAAAAATTCAAATGAAAATAAGAAAGAATAAGTCATGCTATTATGCAGGATTAGGTCACATACATAATTATTTTTTATAGTTGTATTTGTTTACATGTAAATACGAGCGTACACACACACACCAGGGGCGGTAGCGTCCCCAAAGATGAAAAAGTCCCTGATGGGAATTATTTTCCACAGGGCCTTCTGTGTGAAGCTAATGTTGTAGCAGTTATGATTTCACATACTGAAGTTCCTACAATGCATATAATTATATCTCACGTTTAAACTTTTAAATCCCATACAATTTACCCCACAGTGGTCCCACAGTCTCACTGGCTTTGAACAATTGGGATTCTTTCTGCCATTCTTAGAAATAATGGCTGTAACATAATACATTTTACAATGTAGCTCTCTGCAGAAAGATACTAATTTTAAAATAAATATTTAATTTAAAAATAATGTTTTTGTTGCAATACAAGAACTGGTTACCACAGTGCGTATGTAGTCTAGAAACAAACAGTTTTAAACAAGTAAAATGCAAAAAAAAAACATAAAAACGTAAATAATTCACGACGACATATAAAACTTGTTCTGCGATACCGTGCAAATTCTTTCGTCCAAATCCAAGTCTTTAAATTTGGTTTCTCAAACGTTCTGTTGCTTCATATTTTGTTGATGGGAAAACCAAAATAAGTAAAAATACGCAGAGATAAAAAAACAAATAAACGTATAATGAAGTATATTATCGGATTCATATTAAACCCGTTCTGCAAATATATCCAGAACGATTGTATTTACAATTTGATTTCCTTAAACGTTCTGTTGCTTCATATTTTGTTGATGGGAAAACCAAAATAAGTAAAAATACGCTGAGATAAAAAAAAACAAATAAACTTATAATGAGGTATTTTATCGGATTCATATAAAACCCGTTCTGCGAATATATCCAGAACGATTGTATTTACAATTTGATTTCCTTAAACGTTCTGTTGCTTCATATTTTGTTGATGGGAAAACCAAAATAAGTAAAAATACGCAGAGATAAAAAAAAACAAATAAACGTATAATGAGGTATACTATCGGATTCATATAAAACCCGTTCTGCGAATACATCCAGAACGATTGTATTTACAATTTGATTTCCTCAAACGTTCTGTTGCTTCATATTTAGTTGATGAGAGACGTGCTAACGGCCGCCCGCCTGCACGATGGCCCATCCCCATGCAAATGCAGAGAGGGACGGGTACAATTTCTTTTATGGGCGCCAATGCTCCGAGGGAGGCGGAATGCAATCACAACCATGGCCGTTGCAACTCTCTGAACTGCCCCTGAAAGCGCATTATATGAGATGGATAAAGGTCAATATTTAAATTAAATGTTATATTAAAAAATAAATACCAACATTATCAAGAAAGGTATTATAATAATATGCGGGACAAAAGCGTTTTCTATAGACATAAAAGTGGCGGGCGTTCAAATAATTTTTTCCGATTTGTTGAATCAGTGATTGATTCATTTTTAACCCGATTGATTGATTGATATTTAATACCAGTTTTTTGTTGTTTTCAATGACTACGGAATTCTCTTTTGGGAGGAATATCAAAGTTAGGTACCTAACTGAAAAACATTATAATAGATATGTATCACCAGCCAAAACATAAAAACAGTAAAAAAGTGGGATACGTTTTTAGATTTTCACGGCCAAAAGCATTTTCGTTGTTTGTTTTTGGGGTGTTATGCCGTGTTGCGCTACCTCCTTATTTAGCCGACGTTTCGGACAGCGTTGCAGTGTCCATCATCAGGGCAGATCCGACGATGTGATCTGCTGGATCTGCCCTGATGATGGACATTGCAACGCTGTCCGAAACGTCGGCTAAAGAAGGAGGTAGCGCAACACGGCATAACACCCCAAAAACAAATAACGAAAAAGTAAAAAAGTGTATTAAAATGATATTGCACTATATAACGCCACTATCATCAGTTACAGGGAAAATTAAAATTTATTCCTTTTGAAGGAGTGCCTTACAGCGCTCGACGCAATTTGATTGGCAATTTGGGAGACGGGTATGGATACCGCTACCCCGGAAACCATTTATTGGATAACCAACACCCCAGCCATAGGCCGCCCAAGTAGTTAGCAAGAGTGCCAGGGTTCATGGGGTAAGGTTTGTCTAGGTCTTGGTGGCGAATGTATTGCCCTCCTGTTGCGTGGTGGCAGGACCGGGAGAGACTGGTTGACCTCACTCGACTCATTGCCTTGCATCGTACCGTCACTCTTCTCGTGGAAATGCCCCTCAGATTACTACCCACCCCTTATACCTTTATTCTTCTCAGAACTTTCTCTCCGTCCTTTCCCCAAAAGACCCTCCACGCAGTACCTCCAAAGATTACATAGACCCTGAGGGATATGTTTTCCTCATGGCCTCCTAAGTGGAGCTAATGTAACATAAAACTACAGTTAGATAGCTAAAACACATTATATCTAAGTACCTAAAGGGTGTTTTTAAAAAATAAAAGAAAGTGTATAATGGAAAGATTTCGCTCTATATTCAATAACACCACTGTCATCAGTTGCAAAAAAAAAAAAAATTATTCTTCTTGAAGAAGATTAGCAGAAGAAAGAGAAAATAAAATCATTAAAATGCCTTTCGTGATCATTAATCAGCAATACTTCAAATCTATTAGAATTATCGAAATTATTATATCTCTCGAAAGTAGATACATATTATCTCGCATAGTTATTTCCGAAGTCAAACATCCGCTGTTCCGGGTGAAATTTCGAACACGGTTTGTTCTTTCGATCGTCAGTTTTCCAGACTTCGCTTTACATTATGACAGCAGATAAAGACGTGTTCCTACAGGGGGTGCATATCAATGAAGGAGTACTCGAATATTAGAAAGCAAGCTTTGAAATAATGACTCTTCAATAAACACGGTTCAATATCTCTCTGATGCGCTCGAGCTCGAATATGATAAATATTGTACCATTTGAGCTGGAAAATACGTGACTTACGATCAAACGGAGTGTTACGTCTTTGAAGCCTAAATTAAATGGACTAGGATGCTGCAAAAAACCAACTCTGAATAGAAAACTTCACAAAAACCTGACAGTATTTTATTTTTATTTTTTATTAATAATTCAAAAAAGATACATAAATTACAAATACATTTTATACACTAATTAATTATAATTATAATATATGTGTTTGATGTACCCCCATAAAAAAGCAGGGCTTGTGTGTATGGGGGGGGGGGGGGGGGGTTGTAATTATATAGTTTTTATTTGATATGATTTAGTTCAGGTTTTGAGTATGATTTTTAAGGTGAGTTAAAATTCTTTTATATTGGTATTCATGTTTCTAATTTTTTTTGGTAATGAATTAAAGAATTTTACTTCGAGATATTTATGATTTAACTGTCCTATTGTTTTTTTACATTTTGGAGTAGGATGTATTGATGTTTGTCTAAGATTTTTGTTATTTTTAAAGGGTGCAATTTTATTTTGAATATTATCTTTATAAATTTGTAATGTTACATGGTAGAAGTATGAGAAGAAGCAAGGTTTTGACGAATATAAATAGGGTTTTTTTTAAATTGTTTTTATTATTAGTTTTTGTGATATGTAAATTGTTAATCAACACAATAACCTACACGGAAATTTCTTTTTTTTACACAGGAAACCCTGAGGGAAAAATTCTCTCAGGGCCTATGTCATCTTCGAAGATGCTGTGTGTAGGGTTTTTTAAGGGAAAGGAAGGAGAGGAAGTTTTGGGAAGGACAAAAGCTTGAGGGGTGGGTAGAAATCTGGGGAAAAATATGTCCAGGAGTGATGGGCGTGTGAAGCCATCCCTCTCACTGCGGTGCAAGGCGATGGGTCGAGAAGGTCCGGCTAGAGAGATCAAAAGGTCTCCCTCAACCAGATGGTCGGCAGGCGCATCCGTCCCCAAGTCCCGGACAAACCTAACCCCATAAACTCGGGCACCCCTGCTAAGTCACCAAACGTAGCGAACCACTTAGAGTGGCCTGTGGCAGAGGTGTTGGTCGTCCAATAAATGGTTCCCGAGATGGCGGTATGGTCTGGGATATCTTAAAACTACTACCTTATCGACGCAGGTTTGCTTTTTGCAGGTCAAAAAACTTCCTTAGCGACAGCATGAACCTTCGGTAATTAATAAGACACAACAAACACAGATGTCACTAATGATACCATTTTAAAAATAATACAAATTCAATTCTCGACTTTTACGGGCATATAAAAATTTACTTTAAATATATACATTTCCAATACCTGTAAATACCATGAATCTCATATAACATGAATGCCATTTTAACAAACATATTGTACGAAATGACTTTTAATAAAGCTGACTCATATAAGCTGAGCATCGGAGGAGGTGGGTTCTTTGTGATGAAATATCCATCGAAGCACTTTGTACCTACATATATACAAAATGAGAAAATGTTAGAATGAACGTAGTAGAACATAATAAAATATTAAACTGCATTTGATAAGTACCAGGTAGATACCTGCCTTTATTACATAATGATTTATTTAGTACGGAAAACAGTTTTTTTTAATTGAACATTTTTTTTATTTGCCTGTCTAACTTGGAAGTTTTTTTCCATTTTAGTACAGTCAAGCAAAAGAAGTCTACCTAAATTCAATAATAAATTAATTTTATTTAATGATTGATGTGTCATTAGTTACTATTGTCATAAACGGAGGTTGTTTTTTTTTGTGTGAAGTCCGAAGTCCAAAGTGCTCCCGTCTGGAGGCAGTAAAGCAATTAGGTATCCCTAATTGGGGTGTGTGAGGCTGAAGGTAGTGGGGATGGGAAGGAGATGGGCTTGGGAAGGAGATGGGCAAGAAGAAGGTGGGGAAGGAAAAACCAAATACGCTTAGAGCCATTTACAGCAACGTTTCCACTCAGAATGGTAGTCTTACACCAAGGAGATACTGAAAGTCTCTTCCACCCTGAAACGTGCCGCAAAAACACTACAATTAAAAAAAAATAATTAAATGTAAAATAACACTAATTATTCAAATTAAATTTATTTCGGATTGCTTGTCAATACCTGGACTCCAGAGGCCGTCATAATTTCATTAACAGCTTTACATTAAATTAAACAAAACCTGTGTTTTCAATCTTTCTTCTGACAAAGAAATGGTTCTTTCGAACCGATCGACATTGGAAAATATCATTTATTTTACACCTAGTTTAGAACTGAGTCGGTATTTGAATAAGTAAATTTCGTTAATTTTAATTTGAGGAGAAAACATTGGTTGTTAATAGTAGTTTTTTAACGAATATTTAGTTTGTTTAATTTAACATTTAAAACGTTTTGTCAGAAAAAACAAACATTAAAACTCGTGAAAAACGTTTTTCAAAAAAAATAAAATATTAATAACTCGTATCCTATTATACTAAACGATATAAACTTAACGATCCTTCAAAACTTAACGATTCACAAATTAACTTCACATTAGTAGTCAGCAGCGACAACGAACAATAATATTAACCTCCCTCAAAATAAGACAACGATTCCCTCACATTTATAGTGCCTACATCTCTACGAGATAATAAAGGTTTATTTTCTCGTGCCCGGATAGGCGGAGAATATTTCAAGTGTGAGGTAAAAGATCTAAGGGGCGAGTAAGCCACCCCAACTTATGCATTTACCGGTTCAATGCAGCCCCCGGTGGTGGATGGACTGCAGCTCTGGCCTCTGGGGTAGGTTTGCACAGCTCATGAGTGTGAGGGTTGTATAAGGTTTGCATGGAAAAGTGGACAGTGCATTGAGTTTCATCGAACCCTAGGAAAACTGAAAATCATGTGCGATTAAGCCAAGTGAGTGGAAATCTCAGTGGCAATCTCCTAAGTATGGAGTAAAAATAAATGGATTGCTGACACAATTTAACTTTAAATCATATATTCGTATTTTAACCGAAATACAATTCGTATATTTAAAATTACTTTACTTTGCAGTTGGCGGCATCACCAGTGTGGGATTAATGTTCACAAATAAATAATGAATTTTTATTTTTTAAATAATCAACACTCGATTAATCTAGCGATTTGACTAACGCTTAGGACGGGTTGTTTAAAAAAAATCGAACAATTCAAAAAATTTCAAAGTTAATTTTCAAGATCTATAAATGTGGTTAAATCTAAATGATGAAAATAATAAAGAAATTGAAAAAAAAAAATACTGTGTTTGACGAATTAAATAAAATAGTTCCTTCATTAATTCCTCATATGATCTCCTTAACCATATTTTTTAAATCAACTGTACGATAAAAAGAAAGGAGAAATTTTAATCAAATATTTTTTCGTAAATTTAAAAAAAAAAATTGTGTTTGACGAACTAAATAAAGAAGTTTCTTCATTAATTCGTCATATGATCTCCTTAAATTTTTTTTTAAATCAACTGTACGATAAAAAGAAAGGAGAAATTTTAATGAAATATCTGTTACGTTAATTATTGAACTCTTTTCAATGAAAGCAAACAAAGAAAAAAAAATATATCGTCGTTTTTCCAATTTTCGATGATTTAATGTTTGATGTTCGATCATGGTGGTAATTACTAGATCTGTGTAATAGTTTAGTTATATTTATATTTCCCAATTGGTGTATTTCATGATACCAGAACTCACTATTTGAGAATGTTTTGTGCATCAGCTTACATATTTTCTGCTTTACACTTAAAAATAACTTTTTGCTTAATATTAGTGGTTTTTCGAAATTATCCCATCTTATCCCCACTTATATTTTTTTTTTGCTTTTTGAAATATAAGTATTATAATAATTGGATAAACATTTTCAGTGAGAAAATAAAATCCAAGAAGGATTCTAAGATAAAAATGCTTACTTTTGCCAATTTTCGGCAGTTTTGTCTCTCTGTGGACGCATTTAGGATATTTGTATATCCCTCGACGCACACACCCTAAGCCTTTCTAAACATTTCCATTCACAGGACTTTTTCCTATTTATGGTTTGCGTTTGCCATTTAAGTCAAAACTGAAACCGAAATCCCGTATCTCGCAAAACACTACCAAATGGAGTTAAACTTATGCTTTACCATATGTTTACAAAAAATTTAGAATAAGATATTATATTCAAGTAATAGATATTTCTATAGTTTTCGCAGATAACCAACTATGTATTCGGACACTATTTTAATATACAGGGTGTTAAGGTACGTACTTGACTTACTTTAACCAGTGATCCCTGATATTATTTGGAGTAAAGCATGTAAATGAAATTTTGGTCTCCGAAAACTTTTTTGATGACATTTTTATTTTTTTTTCTTTGAAATCAAACAAAAAAAAAATCCACATGAGGTCACTGGTCACTCAGCCGAGTAACCGCCCCACCATTTACCCCGCCCCCAACTGTCCAACACCTACTGGGGGGGGGGGGGATCCAGTGAAGATGATGTAAGTCAGGGATGCCGTATTTCTTCCTTCGCTTGACTTTAATGTCGCTGGTTTATCACATCTACTACAACAAACTTGCAAGCAAGCTCACGATGGCTTTATCGGTTTCGACACGGTCCAATAATGGAGCTTCGCAAATCACACCCACAACAAGGTGTTGACAGGATTTTACTTTCCAAGTGAATACAATGACACATTGCTCTTACGTAAAGTAGGTCGATGGGCAAAAATATGTATAGGTAGGAATTAAATTAGAAATAGGTACAAGGATCATTGCTAGGTTCAGCCGGTGTAGTCCAGCGGTAAGGCTTTGGACTGGTCGCGGGTTCGAACCCGGCATGAGCAAAAAAAATTTTATTTGATTATTTGCGGCACGTTCAAGAGTGGAAGATACTCTCAGTATCGCCCTGGTGTAAGACCACCATTCAGAATTGAATCTTTGCTTGAAATGGCTTTAGCCGGGCTTAGTGACTTGATCTGAATAGCCAGGTACTTCCCTACCTTCCTCTTCCCCATCTCCTTTCCTTCCCCACTTACCTTCAGCCTCACAACATACCCCAATTGGGAATGCCATAGTCTCACTGGCTCCAGACGGGAGCAGTTGGGACTCTTGTGTGGTATTCACTATAAAAAAATGTTACAAATATACAAAAAGTAAAAATGTACAAGCATATTACTAAAAATTAATATATATATATACATGTAACAAAATAATATGTACCATCCAAGAATACATGAATAAATGTCTGTTGGGCTATAAAATTAATAATGTTTAGCAGAACTTTAGCGATGATTTTTTGTGCCCTGAAGATGGACATACATCTGCCCGAAGATCAACACTGTAACGATGTCCGAAACGCTGGCTTAAGAATGAGGTAGCGCAAAACGGCATAATAACCCAAAAAGAAATCACTATAATACGTTTGAAGGGAAAATCTAAAATCACATCATGTTTAGGAGGAGCTTAGAAGTAAATATTAATAAAAAACGTAAGTTTATATTTACCTTCAACTTATTTTATGAAAGATCATTTTACCAACTTCACATGGATCTGAATATAAAAGATTTTGTCAAAAAGCATCGAAGGCGTACATTACTTTATCAATGTTAATCATTTCACATGAACACAGCAAAAACCTTTCACATTCGGCGGCAGATGTATCGGTGTCTCTGTTTTCAGAGACAATTTCTGAAAATTGGATGACTAACGTACTAAAAGAAAAAAATTGCGAAAACCGCTAGATTCTCGGAGTGATATCAGAGATGATACCTTTTTTATTCATGGCTGGGAATATTATGATTCCTTGGAATCTGCAGACGATGCCTTAGTGCTCTGTGCCATGGGACGGGAGTGAAAAGTGATATTTTCCCCTTATGTCTGCGTAACTAAGAAAGTTTTTCGATATATTTAACGTTATTTCTCCCCTCAAGTCCCTCTTCTTGGTTGACTTATGTTTCTAGTACCTGTGCCCTGTGCCTTGTGCGAGGCCTGTGTACGTTTTTGTTGCTTTTGATCATTTTATGGAGAAATGACAAACGCTCGGGACGAATAAACACGATTACGGAACCTTTTTGGCCCACTATTTTTCTGCTCCTTTAACTTATATTGCCACGAAGAATTTATCACGAAACTTGTAGAAAAAAACCCTCGTTTATTTGTCATACCTACAAGTTTCATCATATTTTAGTTTGTATGGTTTGTATATTAAAATATAACTAAATCTAATTAAAACACGTCATTACCAAATGTATGTATTTGCAGGTATCACTTTAAAATAACCAACCCTAATTAAAATTTCCACGAACTAGGTATGCTCTGTCCAATGTTCTTGTACCGATATCGTAATTCTATTATGATGGTTATCAGCATACATCGTAGTACTACAAAATCCAACCATTACCTCAATTGTGTAAAATAATGTACATAACTTAATTGAATCTAGCTAAAATTAGACGTTCTAGTTTTAGATCGGGTACAATGCGGTTTGCTAAAATTAATTCTGACTGAACTGGCATGTATATTGAAGATACGTGAGTCATTTTGTCATTCCGGGATACCATAGCGTAGATGATAGTAATCACTAGTCGCTTTGGATTCCAAACATTGGCCAATTTCCTCAAAGTAAATTACCGTTCAACCCTTTGAGAACCTGTTGATGGCTGATAGATAAATTGAGAGGGATCACCGCGAAACCAACGCGGAGTTTATCCTTCCTAGAATCAATACGGACGGTTTGTTTACAGTGTCGGGCGCCATCTGGTGAAACGTAAAGACTTTAGATGTCGGATGTCTCGGGAGAAAGGGTTTAATAGCTTTTTTGATGTTTAAGTAGTGTTTGAAAAATATCGAACAATGTTTGATGTGGGTGGGTGAAAATTGAGTGTCTATGTTAGTGAGATTAAACCATGGCTACCAATACACATTGCAGTTTTGTTTTAATATTTGACCAAATTCTTATTTTATTAGTGTTTTATTATTATTTTTCATTAGTGTCCATCATATTATATATAATTTACATATACCTATGTTATTGTTTTTTATTTGATTTGATACATGTTTTTTATTTTGGCTATATTTTATCCTTGAAACGATTTTATTTTGAATTTGAATTAATTTTATTTTGAATTTGAATTTATTTTATTTTGAATTTAATTTGATTTTATTTTGAATTTGAATTGATTTTATTATTAAGATTAGCCTTTGAATTCCAATTTACATTAATTTACGCACCAGACTTTTAGGTCCGGGTTTAGTTTTCCCCATAGGAAAAACTAAACCCTTTCACACACTTTTCCATAAAAATGATCCTGTAGTAAACCCACGCTATGAAAGGGTATTATATAAGTAGAATTAATACAAAACAATACAAGAACAACATGTTAACCTACCAGACTATTTATATGGGAAAATAATTCACCGACGTCAAATATTTTCATATCAGAGGGTTCGGCCCGGTGGAACTCCTAATTTGACCGATAAGTCCTACATATATATTAATATTTAAAAAATCTTTCGTAAATCTTAATGTATTGAAAATGACTGATTTTTGCATTTTTATACACAAATTCTTTGACAAATCTAATAAACAATTTTTTTAATGAAAGAGCTAGGTATAATGTCAGTAGACGTAATAACAAATTGTAATATTTTATAGTCTGAGAATGCCAAATTCTTTTCATTTTATTTCCTAAATCTGTATATTTTCTTATTTTTTCAGAAACAGATTTTTCATTTATTATGATTATTATTATATACTTCTATTACCTAAGCTGCACCAAACTTTGGTGCAAAAAGTTTAATAAACTATTCAAACTGAAAATGAATTCAATGGATATGTTCGGTTTCGAGTATTTAAATGTATTTACTTATGACTATTGTTGTGAAATCTATTTCCGAAATTGTTAGAGATTGTACCAATAATTACAACAAACGAGCCATTTGTTTCAAATCCATGCCTCACCAAATACAAAATAATATCTTTGATGTTTTAGGAGTTTTTGTTTGTAACTCTTGTGTACATGTACATACATATTAGTTAATGGTAGTTCACGACCGCGTATACTTTGCTAAATTATGTTCTGAAAATACCAGTTGTTGGTAATATTAGTTGAAAACACAAATATTTTCCATTTTCTTTGCCAGTAGTTGGCTCCATCGAGACCCAACATAATACAAAGGAAAGCGGCATTACGTAGGAAATTTATTTCAGCCAGAAGTCACAGCCTCGAAAAAAGGCACTTTAAGAAATGAATACATTTAAATGCATTTTTAGAACGACACTACAGTACTGCAGTAAAACGTTCTAGTGTTCCAGAGTTAATCTAAGGGATTTGCACTCGCAGTTAGAAAATGTTATGTTAATTTTATTCTGAAAGGCTTCCCGTACCTACTCAAATGAATGAAACAATTATTTTTACAAAATAAATACAACTTATGACCACATTGTTCATGTTTAAAGTATTTTATAAGCCGTTTCTAAAGCGATTAACGTTCTTGTGTTAGTAGAAAAAGTAATAAAGTTTATTTTTGTTTACACCTGAATAAAAACGATGTTAATCACGAATACCAACAACATAATCAAGTTTTTACACCTCTGCTGAAAAAAAAAGACTTTGAAAGGGAGCTTTTTGGTTTTTCAATTTCGAGTTTTTTTGTCCTTTTTTAGCTTTCAGTGGAAATACTAAATCTCGCACAAACATGATGATTATCTGAGAGCTGTTTTTTTTAACAGGTTTATCAAAATCTTATAACAATTGTAACTCCAAAAAATTCATTCCTTTGCGTTAGGGTTTCTATAGATTTCTTTGTGAGAATTTCTCTAAAAGCTTTGCTGTTTTCCTGGGAGCAATTTTCGGTTTTACTTCCTCAACTTTATAAACAAAGACTTTCCAGGCAAAAAACGCGAGCACGTAATGTGTGCTAGGATTTTATTATTTCCGTAAACCTAAAAAAGGCTTTGCTTTATAAGACGAAGAAAAAAACAGTAATTTACCGCCGCATTCATTCACAATAAAGATATGTTGGTTTATGATGATTTCGTTGTTATTTCAATGCAATTTCATTTATTTACGCTAAATCCGTTTGATAGATTCTCCCGTCTTAACAAACGGATTGCAATCTTTAGAGCACAGGCGTCGGGTAGGAATGCTATTCTTGTTCTACCGGTATTTCAATGGAAGATGCTCCGAGGAACTAGCCTCATTGATCGCCTCGGCACCGGTGCATAGTCGGGAAACACGCCAAACGCTCGCCCAACATATGTACACGGTTGACATTTGTCACATGAGAACGGGACGCTTCTACGACTCGTTCTTGTGTTCAACAGCTCGGCTGTGGAACGATTTGCCGGCCTCTGTGTTTCCTCCTTCCTATAACATGGGTCTCTTCAAGACCCACGTTCACTCCTTCCTCTCCTCAAAAAGATCCTCCTCACAGCATCTTCAAAGATGACATAGGCCCTGAGGGAAATTATTTTCCTCAGGGCCTCCTGTGTGGAGTTAATGTAAAAAAAAACAAAAAAAAAAACTACCTTTATCAGAGTTTTGCGTTTAAAGAAAAAAAAAGGTACGCAATTTAAATAAAAAAATGTTTAAATTTTGAATCCTTTCAGAACAAACTATGTCCTTTTTTTAAATCGGGTGGAGTAACGGTGAAAATCAAACAATTGATGGACCATGTAAAATATAGTCGAAAATTTCTAAAAATCTTAGATTAAAGTTTTAAAATTTTAACATTTAACTATGTCATTATAAGCTCCATGAGATTTTATTGCGTCTTTGTTGCTAAATATCATTTGTGAACTTAAAAATAAGAAACAGTATTTAAGAGCACTGTGCTCTCTGGAGTCGTAATTTCTGAAGGGTATATTCTTGAAGAAGCTCTGAACATTTTACCCTTTAGTATCTCTCTAACTTTTAACACTTTACACTTAAACATCTCTCTTCAACAAGTTTGAGGACGCCACCGCGCAGAGCGATGTGTGATGCCATTAATATATTATTACCTCATAAAACCAGTCTTAGTCAACGGACAGCACAACAGAGTGTCCGCATGAACAATGCTCCTGAGTTGTGGCAATTGTTCTTCTTCGGTGCCTTCTGTGTTCCGCCGAGTACTTAATCGGTTAAGGGGACCTCGGGGGGCGCATCGCGCTAGAAATACCGCCACAACTTAGTAGACCCTAAGTGGGGAGGCCCAACATAGGTACCGGGGTGTACGCTACCGGAATTTAGTGCGCCCAATTTGCCCGATCGAGTAAACAAAGTTATTCATCTTGAACGCTGTATTTATTGAACTCCTGTTTGTTTGCTTAACCCAAAACTTAAGTAGGTAGATGCGAATATATATTGTATTTGAAAAACAGATGCTTCCCCTGGCTGTCTTGGAAAATATTTTCAAAACAACAACACTACACTTGAAATCCCTCTAGTATACAAAAATGTTCTTCTTAAAAAATGATTCGATATTTTTTTGATACAAATCCAAATCTAAAGGAATCTATTCAATAACCTGAAGTCTTGGAAGGAGATTATTAACCACAAACATTTTATTCTTCTAGAGCCTCTGATGGACAGATTCTGATTGTGGCATCCATGCATTATACAAGTATCTTTATATATTTTCTATAATGTGGAGATACACGATTTGTTCACTGTTGGAAAGAAAAATAATTATTCTTCTCAGTTTGTCTCAAATATTTTACAATAAATGAAAAAAAATGTCAGCGTATTTTATTTCTTTCTTCTTCAAACTTCGCAAAATCACTTTGTGGCGTCATTTTGAATTAAATTAAAACAAATAACTTTGTTTAAACCACTAATATTAGTGGTTTAAACAAAGGTATTTGTTTTAATTTATTTTATTTCTAATTGGCGGGATTTTTCGTTGACAGTTGAAAGAAAAAATATTTAGATATATTTTGTTATTGTAGAAAAGTCATAAAAGTGAAGTAATTTTATTTTTTAATTGCCTAAAAAAGGAATGTGCTTTTTTAAATAACGATTTTTTTCAAAATCATGGACGTTTCGACTCAAAATGCTTCGATAAGTTTTTTTGTTAACATTTTCATCTTTGATATTAAAATTTTATTATTTAGAAATTTGAATGTTTATTTCAAATAAAAAAAATCTCAAATATAATTTTATCATATTTCTTAATTAGTGTTTATTTTAACAATAACTTCAAAAATAATAAATATATAGCACATTTTAAATATCTCGGAAGTTATTTTGAAGATCCATGAAATTTTACTTATTTTTCGACTTGTAGGTAAAGACTGATGGGTTAAATACTTAATACCCGTACCTACCTATTGATGGCTTTAGTGGTGAAATGTTAAGGTTCATGGTTCTGAAAACAATGGGCTTCTACGTTCATGGTTGCACCTCGTTGCACCACAATTCTCAAGATTCAATTCTCAATTCAGAAGATGCTCCCAGTAGATATAGATTTTATGGGGTGTATATACATATACGTTTAATAAAATACTGATATACCCATATAATTTGTAAATAAACACCTTGTTCCAGCTCTTGGTATTATCAAAATAAGATAAAACCTTTCAGAATAGAAATGTTTCTTGAAATGTCTTTAGCGTATTTGGTGGTCAGATTTAATTACTTGGTACTTCCCAATCATCCCTTTCTTCAAATCCTTTCCTTCCCTACTTCCTCTTTCAAGTATTGCAGAATACGCAGTCCCACTGATTCTGGACAGTAGGGAGCAGAAGGAACTTTTATGCGGTTTTTACATGAAAAAAGTCAATTCAGGCGAATATTTTGATTTGTACCTTTGAAAAGATTACCTTTGAAGTTCTTCGACGAACGACCCATAACCATTAAAGAAAACCGTATAAAAACTTTTTGAAAATTAATGGTCGCCATTCTTGTTTTTTACCGCGGGAAAATGATTAAATGTGAATCCAAACTTTAAATGACCTCGGGAAATGACTAATGAATCACATTTAGCAGCCGCGTAACGACAAATTCCTGGTGCCCGGGCATTCTTGTTAACATCATCGTCTACCAAAGATTTATTAAAAAAGGTAAGCACCTAGGTATTAAATATGTTATAATATACTACTTTATATATGAATAAGTATGTTTACATTGTATTATACGCAGGTACAAATATAAAGATAAAATATAGAAATATTTAAAAACAAATTCTTAATAACAACAAAAAACTGTACCTGCATATTTTTAAAGGTATAATGTATAATAGGGGCGTAGGAAGCCAACTGTAATGTATAATTGCACGGTAGGGCATAATGTTATGTACTATTAACCACCACAACACGGGCATATGCCTAGCGTGGTGGTCGTAAAATTCTCAAAATATGTACTAGCAGCTTAATGAATAAAGAAAAATTTAAAAAAAAAATGTATTACATAATATAGTGTAAGAGACTCAGATCTCAAGATTGTGGGGGTCTGTGCTATGTGGAAGGGTTAATATTATTACTCTGAAATAAAAGAGATTTGGCTACTGGACAGATATTATATATATATATTAATATAGGACATTATAATCAATATAAAGAGATGATTCTGAGGAACAAAATACAGCCAGAAACTGACATGAAAACATATAAAAAATATACCTGGGGACCTTGCGATTTTCTATACTATAGTTTTCAGCCGTAAGTCCGCAGAACCCGCCGAGAAGCAATAAAACTGGAACTGGGAAATCTCCAGTTCAGGACCTGGAAATCCTCCGTCGAGAGTAGGGTTTACATAAGTTGTTGGGCAGCAGAATAGAGGCCTCACTCCCAGGTTCCAAATATAATATAAAATCCGCCGATAAAGTTCCGTCCTCATAGATGAAATTCATCTAGGGGTGGACCGCAAATATGTACATCATGAGCTAAACAAAGCCATTAAAATGCATTCGCGCAAATATCAGTTGTGGAAAGAAGAAAACCAAGCCACGGATGGTTTTGATTTATGTAGAACAGCTCACGTACACGCCGTGCATGAATAATTATATAATAATAATTAACACTCGTTTAATTATAAGATCTCGAGTTTTAGATACACACAATTTTTAGATCCGGCACGCGGCACAATCATGATTAAAAAAAGGATTACACTATTTTAAAGAATCAAAAACTAAAATTAGGCGACCAGTCGAAACACCGTCGAGTTCCCCAGTAGGACGTCTTTCAAGAGGAACTTGACCGGAAACCGGCTAAAAATAAGGTTGCCACTCAATAAATAAAATCCAAGATGATTAATTAATAGTTTTTCTAACCAGGAAAACAGCATTTAAAACATCGGCGTATCACTCAAAAGAAATAGCGAAAGGTTCTTAGGTTAGGATAATAATTATTACTGAAGGGTTATTAAATAATTATTTTCGTGACAATGGGTACAAAGATATCACGGAATGTCCCTGCAGACTAAAATTTCTCTAACAGCCAACCACCGAAACAACACATACATAGATACCATGTTTTAGACACTCTCAGTCTATATATAATACCAGCATATTATGAGGGTGCTCGACTCCTTTCTTTGGGTCAGTCTGAAAGTAAACTACGCCACTGAGATTCAGGATTCCGTATAATTTTGCTATTAAATTATTACCACGTTTCGTCATGGACCTAAGTTGTCTGACTTTTAATGAAATTTACATTTTTCATTTAGTCCGTCTAACGACGCTCTTGTTCGGAGAGTACAAGCAGATTATTAAATGAGGTGCAATTATGAAACCAAATCTTTACATAATGGTTGTGAATGCTGGCTTAAATTTGTTTAGAATCACTGGGAAAGGACTCTTAAAATACGGTAAAATGGAACTTCTGATATAGGTAAAGGATTAAAATTCGAGGGTGGATAGCGAAATTGGAGGGATTTCAATGTGGGTCTGCCCACTACACGTCTGTACTATATGAATAGGTTTCAACTTATGTATATTATGACAAAATATTATGAAATATTACATATAAACTTCTTTAATGATTTTTTGGTTGAGGGGGGGGGGTAGCGAGAAAGGGGAGAGCGGGAGAGGGGAAAAGGAAGAGGAGTCGGTAGGGGAACGGGGACGAATGGGAAATGAAACGAAGACAGAAACAATTTATTTATTTAATTAGCATTTCAAAGTATGCCGGATATGAGATACTATATAATGAATATGAACGAAAGAAAATTTTTTGCCAGTTTCTCTCGGCTTATGTCCAGTATGAACCGCCCTGTTGTGAACCAAAATGGTAAAACTAGCATCATTTTAACTCGCATGTCGGACACATTGGAGTCCCAGAAAAATCAATATTGTATCATATTGAGTACCTAATATGAAAATGAATATAAGCAGAAAATAACGTAACAAAAACATTTGTGCCATTCACATTGCTTTCCAGAAAACTGACTCCATCGAAATATTATTAATGTACAAAGTTGATGTTCCATTCATGCGGCAATTTATGAAACAATCGGGTAAAATCTAAGGTAAAACTAAAAACAATTTCAAAATTCATCTCCAACTAAAATTCACCAGACTGCACGGGTAGTTGGAGCACTCGCAGTGTATTCTCATTTACAATTTTAAACTCGTAAATTAACTTAAATTGATTTCAATTCTATCCGCTACACGGCGAAGTTTAAACTTTCCAGCGACATAATACACTGGAAACTTTTCCTTTCTTCTTGGCTTATTTCGAGAATCCGCGACTTAATCAACTCTAGTCTCTTGCCAATTCCAAAGTAAAATACCTCCATTTAATTATTGCGATTTACGTTTAATTGCGATTCATATTCCGTATAGCTTTCTGCCCTCAGCGTTTTACGTGAACAACTTACCTCCTCTCCCCTCCCCACTGGAGGATGTATGCAGCGTGCCTATGTAAATATCAAATCACCTTTCCCATTAGGGGGTCTCGTTAGGTAAATTCATTGCCTTCTGCCAAATGTAGTTGAATTAGCACAGAAAGCGTTTCGTGGATTATTTAAAAGGCTGTATTTTAAGTAATTACTTTTAATCGTGTTTATGTTTTTAAAAGTTTATTTAGGAAAACTGGTAGCAAGAAATAAAATAGTACACAGTATTCAAGTAGATAAGTTTGTTAATAAGTGAAGATTCTACTATAATACCAAAATGTAAGGAGACATAATATGTAGTAATTACTTTTATTATACTGTAAGAGGCGAGTATGGGTACCGCCGCCCCGGGAACCATTGATTGGATAATCAACACCCTTACCATGGGATATCCTATGTGGTTCGCTACGTTTGGTGACGTAGCAGGAATGTCCTTTTGACCTCTCGGAAACTGTAGAGCCATTGCCTTGCGCCGTATTTGGAGCGATGGATTAATACGCACGTCACTCCTGGATACATTAACCCCCGGATTCCTATCCATCTCTCATACCTTTTGCTTCCCACCTCTCTTTCCTTTCCCTAAAAAGACCCTCCACACAGAATCCCCAAAGATGACATAGGCCATGGAGGAGTTTTCCCGCAAAGCCTTTATTTTGGAGCTAATGTAAAAAAATTAGGACAAGAAAACAAACTGACAAAGATTTATATTTTTATAAGAAAAACTCTCTTTTCAACATTGAAGAAGAAGCTAACAATAATAATCTATTTTTTTTAAATATGAAAATGAACAAGACACAGAAAAATAATAAAAGATAACGGTCGCAACTGGGACAAGAACCCAGAACCTTACGACTTACCGGGACATACACCTCTACCAATTGGGCTACTGCGATCTATTATGAGACTGTCGTGATTGTCAAATTCATATTTCAAATTTCAGAATTAATTTACAGTTGCGACCGTTATCTTTTATTATTTTTCTGTGTCTTGTTCATTTTCATAATAAAAAAAAATAAAAAAAAGATTATTATTGTTATCTTCTTCTTCAATTATAAAGATTTATAATTTTTTTACGGGAAAGCATAGGTAACGTCGTTGTGATGTTATGTAAACGTTAGAAAATATTTATTTATTTTTCCACGGTACAAATATACCATAAACATATAAAATATCATTGTCTGAAATATTTTGGTTGTGCTCATTACGTTTTACTCGGAAAATTTATTTGTATTTTTGTTTTAACGAGGTATATATTTGTACCACTTTTGATTTTAATGACGCACTTAATTCTGTTCCAACCACTTGACTTTCAGAACAAAGTTAATATCGTTCGCTTATAGACAATAAGCTTGTTTCAAAGATAAGAAGAAATAAGTTTAAAAATAATTTCAGTCTAGACGAAATAAAGTCCAAAATAATAGTCGAATACAATATCATTGAACAAAAAAGTTTTGAAAAGACTTTTTGAAGCAAATCTGAGATTTATATATTTAAAATATACTGTATCAAAGAAAAACTGAAAAAAAATCATTGATCGCGCTTATCTTTCTTCTCGGTACCTTACTAATAGGTAATCAATATCTCACAATCTTCTTTTAATCCATTTCTTCATTGACAAGGGAACCCCCGATTTTTACCGATTTATAACATAAATCCCCAGAAAACTTAAGTTTTTAAGTCCCTTAATAAATATATGTTATTTTTGAAGATAATATCTATGTATTTGCCTAGCAAAAACGTAAGTATGTGAAATTCTTCTTCTTCTTCTCGTGCCCTGTCCATTCAACGGACGTTGGCTATCATGTTGGCTATGCGGACTTTGTTTACTGCGGCCCGGAACAGCTCTACAGTAGACTGGCCAAACCACTGTCTCAAGTTTTTCAGCCACGATGTCCTCCTTCTTCCAGGACCCCGTCTTTCGGCAATCTTTCCCTGCATTATGAGATGTGAAATTCCCTCGATAGAAAAAAAATCGCTAAGTATTCTCCAAAAAGTATTAAAGATAAGTTTTTTCTGTTTTTAACATGTTATAGGTATGAAAAATCACGTTGTTTCTTTAAACACTCCTTTAAACATTTGACGAGAAATTTTTGGTCTGTTTTAAACGAGTCGTGTATTACTAAATGTGTTCATAATTTTCGATTAATTAATTATAGTCATTTTTTTAAACATAAGATTCCACCTCCATCTACCATTTATGGTTATATATCTTCTTCTTCGTTTTGAACGCTTATTACCGAGCCTTAATACTTATGCTTATGGTACTTAATATTATATATGTGGATCCAAAGTTTATACTCCTAATGTAATTGTTTTTATACCACTTTTTCTCGTTAGATGGTCTATTGCAGGTGAAATCTGAATAAATTAGTGGAAAAAATAATAAATATTTTTAAATCACAAATTCATATTAAATGACGATGCATAATATCAGTTATAAAATTGTAAATAATGATGTAATTGATGATTTCAATCAATTTCTCATTTTAAATCGAGGCGAGATCCTTTCAGGTTGTGCGGCACAATTCAAATAACAGGTTTGCGATGTAACCGGAAAATTAAAGCTCCAGGTATGCTAAAACGTATGGCTTTCTCTGTAGCAATGTACACAGAGTCTTGCAGACTACTTGTAGGTACTTTCCCGTAAAAGCAAATCTATGTTGGCAAGTTTTGCGAGGGAGTAATAGAGAGTCCATTCACGATCTTGCGAATTTTGGACAATATTAAATATGAATATATTTTGTAAATTAATTACGAATAAAAAGTAGGTAGTTTTATTTTTGTGAGTAACTTCTGATTTCAATTTGGGATAATAATTTATCCACCACGAGGATATTATGGAGCCGACAATATAAAATAAAGACAGAAAACCAATATAATGTATTTCTCAAAAGAAATACATAAAACCATGGGTTAATAATATATGTATTAATTTATAGGATCCTTCTCAGAAAGCACGAATTCGCATTGAAATGTTTAGAAAAGCTAAGATGAAATATGCTACCTTAATCGAGGACTAAATTTAAGAACCAGAGAAGTTAGTTTATTTCCTACATTAATAAATTTAAAATGTTTTTTTAATATTATTATCGAGTTTAATTTGTAGAACTCGATTTTAATTTTTTTTGTATGTATTCTAAAATATCATTACTCAAATTATAAAAAACTTTTATTTATAAACCAGTTCTTTAATTCAGTTAAGTTCAGTTTTTTAATTTTTTTGAAAAAATAATGTCTTTTTTATAAATTGAAACTTTTCCATTATTTTACTTTTACATTTTTTCTGTAAAATCAAAATACTTAGTACCTACAAAACTATCGCAATATTTTTTGATATTTTCTAGGAACTTAATTTGAAAACAATTTTTTTTTTTTAAATTAAAAAAAATACTCACAAAATGCAGGTCTGTTAGGTTAGATTACTCTCATTCATTTACCGTCGATTTCAGTTTGACGTAAGTTTATAAAATGTATGAATTTAATAATTAGACAATCTTGACAATGACAACGACAATGAAAACCGAAATTATTGTTAACACGACAATGATATTTAATAATATTGACAAGACAAAATTATTATTAACAAGGTGAGATGACTTTCTGATGTTCTGAACACGATTTATAAAAAAATCAAAGTTTATAAGTTATTTGATAAATAAACCCAAATTAATAATGTTAACTAATAATAAATCTCATGTGCGTATTGAGTACATTTTCTTAATTAATTAATCAATAGCTATTTAATGTTGTGCACAGTGAACCGTCACCCCACTCTCTCAGAGTTGAATTATATATTATTAAATACATTGACTAATGAAAATCTTCAATAATTTATTACCTATTGGGATATCTACTATGTTAATAAATTAACATTGCGTAGTGATTTCGAATTCGATATTATATTAATATTATAATTTTACTTTACTTCAGGGTTGTGATATCGGAAGAACTTACCTTTAAAAAAATTTCAAATAACATAAGATGTTTTGCCAAATCTTCTAACATTTTTTTAAAGCTTTCCATGTTGATCTTGATGCTGGGGATTCGGACCAGCCATGATCGCTTATGTGGGAGTCGTCAATAATTACGATCTTTCTTTGGTTTATAACATTTGTTCAAAATTAAGTATTTAATCAGTTTAGACATGATACGCTGTGGATAAGACGCCAAATCCAATGCCATTTTAGTAGGTAGGGGATAAAATGGAGCGTTCTACAGGTATGTTGTCCTAGGCTGAACTAGTTGCCTCGGTAACTAATAGTTCAAACCAGAATCTTTTATATTAAAATTTTATTGGAATAACTTTTTATTAACTTTAGAAGGATATGTCTACAATGTAATATATCTTAGAACAAATATTATATTATTATTATATTATCCTTCAAAGGTAGCAATCTTCTGAACAGGCCCTCCATTGATATGCTCGGTGAAACTCTAATTAATTACAAATTGACTTAAATTATGTAACGCTTTGGTTAAATCAAAACAAACTAAAATTGAGTGTTACGAAAACAAAGTTTTTAATTGTGGATAGCCTAGGTGGAAACGAGCAGGCAATACTAAAAATTGATAACGTAAATATAGAAAAGGTTAGTAGCATTAACTATCTGGGTGTAATATTAGATGATAAATTAAAATTTGACGAATACTTATAATATATAACAAATAAAATAGCTAAAAAAGTTGGATACCTAAAAAGGATCAGAAATAACTTAGATTTCGAGACAAGGCGCCAAATTAATAAATTATTTTTTTCACAAGGGAAAAAAATTATAATAACCTACCAAATGCCGTAAAGGAAGCCTCAAGCCTTAGTATTTTCGTAAAAAGTGCTAAGGCTTTAAAAATAATTTTTTTATTTAATTTAGTTTTGATTTTATGAAAAATGTATTTTCTTAAATGTAATTTTTAAAGCCTATAGTAAATATAACTGTTTCGTTTAATACTAGATGTAAGAAAAAAATTGCCTACATCTAAATAAAAAATCAAAAACAAACAAACAAACTCTAAGTGACCAGCTCAGGTACGGGGCTCCATCGAAGCCAGATTTAAGTTAGCCTCTCAGAAACTAGGCGTACTCTACAGGGCCCACAGACACTTTAATAGTATACAATTGCTAACCCTGTAAAAATCGCGAGTGCGCCCCACGGTTGAATTTGGCAGCCACCTCTAGTCTGGGGCTAAAAAGTTCCTGAAAAATACCCTCGAATCGTCTTAGTAAACGGATTGCAATCTTTAGATCATATGCGTCGGGTGGGAATGCCATCCTTGTTCTACCGGTTCTTCAATGGAAGATGCTCCGAGGAACCAGCATCTTGATCCCTTTAGCACCGGTGCATAGTTGGGAAACACGCCAAATTGTTAAAAAATAAATGGTAGGAAATTTTCTCTACTTTAATTTTGAACATAAATGTTTTTTTCCAATATGGCGGCGCGAGCGGCAAAGATACGAAGTAGCAAAGTTGCAATTCGGAAACAGCACATCGAAATCTATAAAATTACCAATTTTCACGGAAAAATTGGGAAAACTTTCCAGGTAATCCCCTTTTCCGAACCATAATATCCATACTAACCATAATAACCATATAATATTTATATCAATAACATATTACAATCATTGTGACTGTGACTTTGGAAATCCCTTTACTTTTACACTCTTTTTTATTTTCTCTCTTTTTCTTCTTTTATATCTTTTCTTTACTCAATTCTGTTTCACGTATAATGTATGATATACATATATAAAAAAATTAAATATTATAATTTTCATTATCCTTACTACACATTTTAAAAATATATGTTGAATTGTTTTTCGCTGCTCCACCTTTTTACACGAGCATTGCTCAAAAAAAAAGGTGAATCACGATATTTAAAAAATGTATTAAAAATATATAAATACAATGTATAATAACTGTATTTGTAAAAAAAAATAAAAAAAAAATATGACCGGGCTACTACGTGAACTTTTGTATAATTTTGGTGTTAAATAAAAGAATAAATCATTTTTCTATTTTCATTGAATTCTTTCATTTGTGACTCTCTAAGCCACAATATCCAGTACAGAGGATAAAAAATGTTAACCACTCTAGCGCTTTTTGCCACAATATGGCAATATTTCCACAACCACGGATTGCTTTGTTGCCAAAATGTGTCAATTTTTTTTTAAAGGATATATATAATATGTTGTACAATCAAAATATAACAAAATAAATATTCTCTAGATTCTTTAAAATGTTTTTAAGTTACCGATTTAATATTTTTTTTATAAATCCTACGAATATGTGATAACAGACAAAAGGTAGGTGAATTCATTGGCTATATAGAACTATAATCATTTAGTATGTCTCGATATTCAAATTAGGAGGTATGATTTTTTTAATGTGGGCGAAAAAATTTCCTTTAGCAATCCGAGGAAAAAGATTTCTCTGTCGCTCCATTAAAAATCTGAGTACCCAGGTAAAATTTCCAGAAAATCAAATGGTAAAACTTCCAAAAAATGTAATTTACCAATGATGCTTTCATAATTCGTGTCTGAAAGGATCGTTTCATTATAAATATCTAAGGGCAATTATCCATTATCAACTTTTAGAAAATATTCAGTCAAGTCACTCCAGCAGAAAACTCCAAGCATAGATACTATTTATATTTAAACTAAGTTTCTTCTAAAAATATCTAGGTAAATACAACTTTTCTCAGCTGATTAAGAACGTATAAATATCTAACAACGAAGACAAACCCGAAACATTTAATTGTGTTAATTAATTGAACATTAGAGAATATTTCTTCAATAATCGCAAAGTTCACTTTGTGGCGGCATTTAAATTTAATGGAAATAAATCACTATTTATTAAAATAATTAAAATAAAACAAATACATCCCTTTTGCGAACACGAGACAAATAAAAAAATGATTATCGAAAAGGTAATTTTCATTATATTAAAATTTTTATTTAAAAAAAAAAAACAGAATTTAAATGTCTCCTATTTCAGAGTTTTTTTGTCTCGGTTGGCGCAATTTTTTCGAATCTCGACATCATTTCTATTTAAGTTTTTTTTTTTTAATTATTTCTGGGTTTCACCCTTCAAGGGTGTTCTAGGCCATCATTTAAAATTACGGAAAAATGTAAGGTGAATTAAAATATTAAGTTTATTTAAATAGGCAAATTTCAAAATTATAATGTAGATTGGAGTCGAGTTCAGACTTAGAAGAGATGAGATGTTGAATGGAGGGGAGGCAATTTTAGATAAGGCTTGATAGAAGAGAGGATATTTGTTTAGAGAGAGACAACCAAAACATATGTGATCTAAAGTTCCCTCTTCTAGACCACAGAATATGCAATCTGGGGAGTCAAGGACGTGCATTTTAAAAAGGTGAGAAGGAACGGAACAATGTCCGATTCTCATTCGAACAAGTGAGAAAAATGGGGGAATTGTTGAAACCACGATTTCGATGGGATATTCCTTTGTATTGAGGCATAGCAGGCTCCCTTCGTTTGACTAGCAATTTGCCAATACTTTGCCCAAACATTGCGGGATCTATCTTTGATGATGGAAAAAATGTCAGATAGGGGAATGTGGTTTACGAGGGTAACAACAGGGTTGTTTTGCCAAGGCATCCGCAATATCATTACAACATGATACCAACATGTCCATGAACCCAAATCAGAGTTACGGTTTTATTCAGAGCTAAAGTATTGATGTCTTCCTAAACTAACTATCTAACTAACCATCACGCCGTTTCCCCGCAGGGGTAGGCAGAGAGGACGGACCGCCAAACTCCTCGGTCTTGGCACACACTCTTTGCCTCATTCACATTCATACATCGTCTCATACATACTCTTCTATTTTTCTGACTCTTGACATGGCCCAACTCAAGAATCTGATTCACTTGATCGTGCCATGTCTTCCTCGGACGTCCCCTACTTCTTATACCATTCACACTTGTATCATATATTCTCCTTACGCTCCTTTCTTCGTTCATTCGCTCTACATGCCCAAACCATCTGAGGGTTCCTTTCTTAATTTTACTAATTACAGCCTTGCATTATTTTTGTATCTCCACATTTCTCACACGATCATACATGGTTTTACCACACATACGCCTCAGAGATCTTATTTCAACAGCATTCAGTCTACTTTCATCCTTCCTCTGCCAGTTCCTTGCCTCACTGCCATACATCAGAGTAGGTACAAGCACTCCATTGTGGACTGCTAGCTTCGCTTCTTTGGACAGCTTTTTGTTAGCGCCAACGGCATTCAGTCCTCCATTAATGGAGTTACCTGCATTTACCCTTCTTTCAATATCTCTACCAGCCTTCCCATCTCTCGTAAACATACTACCTAAATACACAAACTCATCAACCTGCTCCAAGTATTCATCGTTTTTTTCCCTGTATTCAATCATTCAAAACGAAAAGGAATTACAAAAAAACCTCGATCAAAAACTAAAATCTACGGTAGATATAACCACACCTTATGTATTTATTTATAAAATAAAGTATGTAAAAATAATAATAGTTTTTTTTTAAATTAAAAAAGTGTTTTGCGCCCTTACTTCAGTATTGAGTGTATGTTATATAATGGAGGGCCTGTCTCCTGCGACTTTGCCTGGTTTGTGTTGTAATCGAGCGTCACAAAGCCCTCCCATGTGGCGATTAGGCGGAGAAAGCTCGGGGGATTTGACAATAAATTAAACATATGCGGCTCTTGTGTGCAAATTAAGATTTACAGGAATGTTTGTTTTGCGTGCTCACATTTCGGTAAACATGAGCAAGTTTACTTAAATTACTCTTGCTGTTTCTGTAAGAAAAGGCTAAAATGTAATTGCAAAAATTTTGCTTCCAAATAATCATTGTTAAAATTTATTTTTCTTGATGGCGCACAGTCCCAACTGCAACCAATTATCCGGAGTCAATTATAATTAAATATTTTAACAAAAAAATTTTGCATTTCCTGTGATTTCTCACTATGAGAAGAAAATATAAATTTGGATATTTAGTATTTTATTAGAATATTATTACTGTATATTATGTTATATAGATTATTTTTTAATTTACTGACTAATATTTGAGACAAGATTTGTATGCATAGCACAAAGGTTAACAATTATTATAAGAGTCCATGTCTCAGTATTATTATTATTTCTTTCAAATTATCCATTGTTTTTGCCATATTGTAATATTTACTTTCATACATGATATTATATAATTGAACTAAAATTCCCTCACCAAACACAAGAGCCTCTTCTCTTTATGGTGAGGTAAAGCTATTCTTATCTACCATTTCAACACTGCATAAATATGTAAAAATTGTGTATTTATTATTAAAAAAACCTAATCAAATTAATTAACAAATATTAAATAAATAAAAAAAATATAAATTATTAAACGAGTTCGAGTCCCGTCGGCGTCATGTGTCTGTTTTCTCGGAGATTTTTCCAATGTGGATTAGTGTTTCAGGTTAATAATTATTGCTTATAATAATTTATAATATAGATATTACAAAAAAAAAAATACAATTTTAAAAGTTAGGTAAGATTATTTTTTTGTACAATATAATATACAACCAAAATATTACATAAATATGCAGATAAATTAAATTATCTGTGATGTGTAGATAATATATGTATACATTAAGCGTATTGCGTGAATTTTACAATTTGTTTTTTTTTTGGTAGTTGTAAGTACGATACAAGTGGAAAGCACAATGAAAAGTGATGTTCGAAATATCAACTATTTTCACTATATTTTTATAAAATAAACTATAATTTTATTCGTAAAACAGAAAATTCTTTGAAAATTATTGTGCACATATTTTCCCAAAATCTACAGTGAAAACGCCACCGTCTGCAAAGTTAACCTTATCAAGCTATTCAGAACACGTCATAACAAAACATCAAACGTTTTCGCAAAGCATTTAAAATGAAAAATTTGCAAATTTTACAAACATTATTAAAAAGACGCTCTCCTACATTTTCTTAAATTAATAAATCAGTCCTTAACATCAACAAGTTTAAATGGGTACGTACCTACTTACCTGATTAGCCGTGCCCTAGTACATATAATGTAATTAACTAATGGAATTCTGTTTCCAGAATTTTTTTGTGAGACGATCTTCAATCATAAATGCAGTACCTATCCAAGTATAAGAAGACGTTAAAATATTTGTTTATGTTACTCTTCAGAACGCTTTACGAACTAAATAAACATACGCCTTCACAAAGAGCATGGACCGCCATACAAATCTGTTTAATAGGTACACACTCGATGTTCCTTTCACTACGATGAGAAAAAGACACGTCGAATTAGTAGTTTTATTTAATTACTGTATTTTAATTTTACATTTATAGAAGATACATATTAAATATAAATATGTAATAGATAGCTGTCGATTATTTTCATAGTCCTCATCAATAGGATATCCTGTGCTGAGGGGGGACTATATTTTGAAAAAGTTTGGGTAAGGATTTTTCAGAAACTTTTTTGCCGATTTTTAGTAAGTTATTTTTCCGATAGTTTCTTAAGCCAATAATTGTTGTCTTTAATGGAGTAATTTTTTTGTTCTGATTTGTTTGATACTGTGTAGGAGTTTATTATACAACTTCACTGATAAAAAATCAGACCATCTTTATTTAAAGGTAGAATTAGATTTATATATATTTATAATGTTTATTTACTTGCTCTCGTGTTATGATTGTCTGAGATGTTTGCCTCTGTGTCTTTTTAGGCGATGATTCAGAATATTTTACATAGAACACCAAAATAGGTGGAACACAAATAATAAATAAGATATAATTTTAGAGAATTACCAGTACATTTCTATGTGGTTACCATTATTTGTTTATCGTTTAATAAAAGCATTTAATTTTTTATTGGTAAATGGTTTTTTTTACACAATATTAACCTCAGTAAGATTAGCTTGTATCGAGCTCAATACATTCACAAATGAACAAAAGTAACGGAAATTATTTAAAAAAAAACAACGCTCGAGGAAATTTGTAGAAAAAAATATGAATTACTTGGTAATGAAGTGTTAGAAGATGAAATAAATTATACTATTCATTATGTCATTAGTTCATACAATGTTCAATGGAAAGAATAAAAAAACATAAAAATGTATTATAAAAATTTAAAAAATTATGTATTCGAAAATAATATTGGTAAAAAATAACACATCGAACATGATGACTGCATTATAATATAAATAATTAAAGAGAAATGAGAAAAAATAGAGAATGGAGTATGTAAATGAAACATCAAAATGGATGACATTTGAAAAATTGCGCCGAAGCTCGCGCTTACAGAGTTTTACCTCCTACAGATTCTGCATTTTCTATTTTATAATTGAGATTAAATAATACATATACCCACATTTCTGGTATACAGCGATTAATATAACTTTATCATTGGAGACATAGGTAAAATACAAAAATAATAATATCAAGCTCGGCGAAGAATTTCCTTCAAAGCTCTTCGTAAAATTACACTAAATGTTTGTAGATGGAGATTTAGGATTTATTATAATATTCCTGCAATAATTTCATTTAACATTACTCGTTGGCGAAACGTAAAATATATGGAGGAACATGCACCTACTGTTTTTCATTAGGCAAAGGGAAATTTAATGAGTGCTAAACTCTGGGAGAAAATACACAATGCTCGACTTATTACGTATCAACACGTGTAAGGTTTAGCTTACACGTACTTGTACTAGATGAGGAATATATTTTCATAATATTATGCCAAATGAAGAGTTGCTTTAATTATTATTTCTATCTCGTTATTAATTTCCTTGCCTTATGAAATTTGAGTGTATTTTTAATGAGAGGAGCTGATGCTGTGTTTTCTACCCGGTTACCATATCAACAATCAGCCGTTTTTGAAGCCAAGAGAGCGTTACGATCAACTTTATGAAATTAGTTGTTCATCCTTGCTGAAGCACATAGCAAATTAAATTTCCGAGTAAGAGAACTATTTCAGATACATTACGCTTCCTACGTTGATAACTTTGCAATTGACACACAACACTTTCTGATGTGAACTGCGCAATTACCTTAAGGTGTTTATTTTTTAAATAACATGAGCTTCTAAGGGTTTTAAGGACCTGTGTAATAATAAGGAAGGAGGAACGAGTACCATAAGTAGTGATTTTGTTGGTTTGGTACTTCTGGTGTACTCGTAATTCCTCTGATTAGCAGTAAAATTCTAATAATCGGGAGTTTTCAATAATACTCGTGCTTCGGTTTGTCAATGTTACGAGTCTTGTATGCATATTATCCACCATATTTACAATGAATATCTCACTGGACATAACGTAGGGTCTGTAGGATGCTTTTTATTAATCTGAAGAGTGGACAGTGGTTCGGATATCTTCATAATCGGTCGGGTTTTAGACTCGAACAGGTACAATACAATATCGTAACAGACTGGCCTGTAACAGACATTACTACTGACATCTTAAAATTACAATTAAAATTACTATCTATTCTAACGACTTATGTTTAGAGTCATACTCTACAGTACAGTTAGAGACATAACTACATACTCTAATATATCATATATAACTTATTGTTAATATAGATTATTCATGTCATCCTACATACCTCCTTGAATTGAAAGTAGAGTGAAATAAATAAAATTTAAAATTTAAAAAACCTTTCAAACATACCAACATAATTTTTTTCTCTTCTACTATCAGAACACAATCAAACATTATATTTTGCGGCTTATATATTTTTTTAATAGACGCGTGAAATATCATGGGATATTACATTAAAAATAAATAAAAGTTTTGAAATTTTTTTTTTTAATTTTTGTGTTGTCATATTCCTAATCCAAAGTAGAAAAAAATTTGCCATGGTTTATAAACAAACCCTGATCAACTAACTGCTTGGAAGGCAACTATTCATACCATTACAAAAACCTGCTATTATAAGAGCGACGGATCAATCAATCGCAACTAAATTTATATTGCGAATAGGTGGAAATCTCAAGATATTATAATTGTAGGATTCATGAAAATGAAAGTGTTTATAAAATATTTGCCTCACAATCAAATATTGTCAATTATATTTATAAAATAACATTTTTTTATATCATTGAAGAAGAAGATAATAATAATTATTCATAATAAGGTGCAATAGCAAAATTGGTTAATGCGTATGTCCCGGTTAGACGTGAGGTTTTGGGTTCGAGTCCCAGTTGCAGCCATTATATTTTATTATTTTTCTGTGTCTTGTTTATTTTCATATTTATTAAAAATGGATTATTATTGTTATCTTCTTCTTCAATGATATATTACATTGATGGGAATAACCTTCAAAAGTTACAAAGGGAGTTTTTCTTATAAAAAAATCAACATTTTTAGTTGATAAATTAGATCTCTGTTAGTAAACACTATTAGTGCTTACTAACAATTTAAAAATCATCTGTCAAAAGTTAGACAAAAGAAATACTCATTTCAAAAATTGAATTATTAATTATTTACATATTAAGGATTAATTTTGTGGCTCGCCATAATTCACAATAAATATTAAAGTGGTCCAAAAAAAAAATTATATATTTTTATTATTAAGTATTTAATTAAAAGTAAAATAATTTTGATACCCACCCACTCTATCCCAAGTCTTATACAAACAAATACTACATTTATGAAAAAATCACAAGTACATGAACACCACACAAGACAACATAATAAATTATACACAAATTCAGCAAAGACAGAGAGTGGTAAAAGAAACATCGGCCACGAAGGTGTACACATGTCATATATAATCTCCTTATTCCCGATAGCCTGACAAACGTAAATAGAATGAATATATTTAAGAAAAAACTGTATGTTCTTAAGATTAATGAGCAGAACAAAAATGTACAAATTTATTTCAGAAAAATGTACTTAGATAGTAAACCATAATTATTAAGATTTTTTTCCGCAATGTATACCTAAGTTAACAAAGCGAAATTTGTATATTTATTTTAACATAATAAAAAACTAACTAAAAAAAATACAATCAGTTCCTATTTTTAAACAAAATTAAGAAAATAGCACCATGAATAAAAAAAAAATCCAATTCCCAGGAATATTTGGAAATTAAGGAGGCGGTGGAGTATGGCTGCACCAGAACCATTTATTGGTTTACCTACACCTCTGCCATAGATTAGGTCACTCCAAGTGGTTCGCTTTGTTGACTACCCATGGGTGCCCGGGTTCATGGGGTGAGGTTTGTCCGGACTTTGCAGAGGTTCGGGAGGGACTGATTAAAGGAGATCTTTGAAACGCTCCAGCAGGACTGCCTAGAGTCTAGACCTGCCGCCTTGCACCGCAGTGGGAGGGATGGATATATTCATATGCCCCACTAGATTCCTACCCACACCTCATACATTTTTCCTAATTTTTCTTCCTGAACTTCTTCTTCTATGTTTTTAAAAATACCCCGCACACAGCATCCCCAAAGATGACGTAGGCCTTGAGGGAAATTGTTTTCCTTAGGGCCTCCTGTGTGGAACTAAGACAGGCGACCGTTCCCGCAAACAAAACCTCAAACATTGCCGCAAATAAGCATTTAAAAAGTATGTACGTATTTTTTTCAATGAGTTTGACAATTCGACAACCGAAATCAGTTAAATAATTGCTAGAAAAAACATTCGAATTATTATTTTTATGTTAAGGGTCTGTTATATTGTGTTGGTAGTCGGTATTAATATGCATTGTTCGGTTGGTAGTCCGCAGGCTTCACTTGTGGAATAACCTTGAATACATATATCGGTGTGTCAATAAACGTCATATTAAGTCAACCGTCTTCTTATTACTTACAAATCACAGATACTATAGGGTTTTGGGTAGGATACACCTGCATGTACGGTACTGTTATTTTTCAAATCAATTTTATTCGTTGGCTTTCAGCGATTCAAAGTTTAAAAGTGATTTGTTCACGGCACAAGCCAGCTCACTAATAACGATGTAAAAGCTCGTCGGATCTACCAACTAGTATAAAAGTGAGCAGAAAGAAGAACAAGTAAATTCCAAGCGTTTCTTTCTCGTTTGGAACAACAAAAGCTCACTTTCGCCCTTCCTCCTGGCCGTCCGTGAGTTTACTCATTAAATTAACCCTTTAGGAAAACAAAGAGAGTTAAAGTGCCTCTCCAGGAGACGCCCAAAGCATGAATCGCACGGAGAGCACTAGCGCTAAGATTTCGGTAAGACTTTGTGTGTAATAATGGAACAAAAAATAAAGATTTTCACTTCTTGTTGTCACTAAATTATGAAAGAACACAAATATTTACGTTGGAAATATGTAGGTGGGTTTTAAAAATACTTCGCGGGGTAAAAAAATAAATATAAATAAAACTATGATAGGTCACAGCAGTCACTTTTTTTTATTCAATCACAATTATAATTTGAATAAAATCATTCAAGTCACCGCTTTATTGTAAATAAATAAACGAAGATATTTTATAAACCAACCTGTTTCGGTTCAACCTAAACAACCCAGGTGTTATAAAAAAAACTAAAATAATTAGCGAAAACCAGTGCATTAGAAAACATAGATATTTAGAATTAACTAACTAACTAACTAACCATCACACCGTTTCGCAGGGGTAGGCAGAGAGGACGGACCGCCAAAAATCTCGGTCTTGGCACACACTCCTTGCCTCATTCACATTCATACATCTTCTCATACATGCTCGTCTATTATTTTGACTCTTGACATGGCCTGACTCAAGTATCTGATTTACTTGATCGTGCCACGTCTTCCTTGGGCGTCCTCGGCTTCTTCTACCATTCACATTCGCGTCATAAATTCTCTTTACACTTTCTCCATTCATTTGCTCAACATGCCCAAAGCATCTAAGCGTCCCTTTCTTCCTTTAGAATTACCTACCTTAGAAAACATAGAAGGGAGAACGAACATCAATTTTGGGAGAAGGGGGGTACCTACCCCTACTACCCCAATGGGAGGGTAAGAATAAGTTCAGGGAACACATCTAAAATTGAATTTTTTTAAATATTCGGGTACAGATATACCTCATAGAAATGGGATAGGTTTACACCCGAATAATCTAGAAGCTCTAGAAAAAATGCGTTTATTATGTTTAAACAAATAAATAATTAAACATGTTCCTTTTCTCCTTCCCATTCTTACTTTCTCTCTCTCTCTCTCTTGCCTATCATCATCTCTCCCTCTTTTTTCGTATGTACACTGTAATTCTGTAATAATATTAGTATGTTTTTTATGAAACCCCGAAGAAGGTTCAAGCTGAAGAGAAAGGACTTGGTTAAAATACCCACCAAATTATAAACAAGCCTTCATTACACACGTAGTTTGACAGGCAAATAATATTTTCTCTGGATTTATTAATGCCTTTTTGTATTTCTTGGGCTAATTTACATTCTGGGAAATCACCTTCGTTAATCATGTTTCCGTATTTTGACTCCCACCCCCCCACCCCTCTTCCAAATTTCCACATCCACCCCTCATCAAAAAATATTCGTTATTTCTATATATTTATATAATTTTAAGTTAGTTTGACGCTAAAACACTAGTGAATAATACGGACCCGTTTCGAAACCGGTAGCGAATTATAAAAAATAAGTAACAAGTGCAAGTACACTGTAAAATAAAACACTATTTTTTGTTAATAATTTTTAAAAATAAATACGTAATGTTATATTTAACTTTCATATAAAAAATCTATTTCATTTTGCAATTCTCCAATAATTGAGGGTTAAATCAGTTTAACAATATGTAAAATGTCTTGGCAGCTGAATCTTGATTAGCAAATTAATTTAACGAAGAAATATATAGTTTCTTTTTCATAGAACATTTTACTTCTTACTTATAAATAATCTGGAATAGAAAAAAAATTAAAAGGAATAGATAATATGGCTGATTTAAGAAGTTGTGTAATAAGTGATTTTTTGTACTTTTTTGGAAGCAATTGATAAACATACTATCATGACCATTAAGTACCTAAATTAGTTTTATAATAAGATCATAATACTTACTAATAGATCTGTTTTCTCCTACTCAGTCTTATTTTGATAACGTCTTTCTCCAAACCACCTCATTCCTGTATCAACAGATAAATTAATGTCGGGGTAAATTCCTCACGCCTCCTTCAACTCGCGCCCGGTGCTACGCCGGCCACATTCCCAACCCAGCGCCAGCTCTGCAAAGGATTTATGGGAAACCTCCAACCGTACCGGGGAGAAATGCTTTATCGCCAGGGTCGGAATAAGCGTCTATGGCGAGATTAAATAATGTGAATAATATGATTTTGTTGGGAAGTTTCTGAGATGTTTACGCCTTTATGACGGACTATGTACTACCTGGTTCATTCAATGTTTAGTTTTGTTAAGTTGGCTTAGTTAACATATCATATTTACACACATATGTCGGAAATTCAAATTATAATATATTTAGGATAATGGTTTTGTAAATGCGTTAGCTTAATTTCGTAGAGACAAATTGTAATTCCAAGTAAAATGATATTTTTATACAAGCTCGCATATTATTGGGATACTGCGATAAAGGTTGTATGTTACAATATAACATATTTTACTGAAATAAAAGAATTTAAAAAAAAATTATTCGTATTTATAAAATCAGCTAACGGATGATCAAATGATGCGTAAAATCAAGATAATACAGCCTCGACCTTAATTTATTAACTCAGGTCCGGGGCATACGTCATTCCTATGAAATTTATGATTGAATTATTTTTCGAAATTATTGTTTCGCTTCTAGCCATGAATTAAATGATGCGTCATTAGTATTAGTAAGTATTATCAATCATTTAAAGAGATAAAATGTTAAGATATTTTTATATCGTATATATTTTTTCATACTTACGTAATTAACAAAGACCTTATTATTTAAAAATATACAAAATGTCTGAGAGTTTTTTAAACCATTCATTTTCACAATAGTAACGTCTGTAAAAAAATTAAAAAGTTTTGAAATAATTTTTTAAAACAAAAAAAGGCTGTCTTAGTTCTGGTGAATATAAATCGACGCCATAAAAAAAACTATTTTTAAACATTCATTTTTCCACATTTTACTGTTGGTTTTATGTATTTAGGGGGTTTCTCACCATCCTCCCAATAGCTTATCTACCCTAATAACGAATATTTTCGTTTTACGATTTACGGTTTATTTATTTATTAAGTTGGAGTTTATAATTCGCTACTCGAACCTACGAATAGTGGCTATATATTGGATAAGTTGGCCGAGTTTTCTAACCACTGCGAGTATTTTATTTTTAATTTTAATAATATTCGTTATTAGGGTAGATAAGCTAATGGGAGGATGGTGAGAAACCCCCTTAAACATATATTTTCTTAACTCCTGAGACAAAGAATTTTCCACAGGGCGTCTTTAATTTTTGGAGGTGCATGTGGAGGGTTCTTGAATATTACCATCAATAGGTATTATATATGTTCAAGATTGCTAAAATGAGTTAAAATTTTTAATTATTTGAAACAATTCGTCTCTGCATTGTGAGTTGTAGAAACCTCCAGAGAAGAAGTAGAATATGTAACAAGGCTATGGAGAAGAAGAAAGTAAAGGTATGCGAGTAGGTATACGTCTTCCGTAATAACATTACAGTGCACCTTTCTCGCATATCAAATGGCCCACCCGGGAATTTATCCGCCTGAAACTTGAACCTGAAACGAGCCAGGGATGATGGTTAAAACTGTTGAAACGTCGTTGTGAATAGCAACAGAATTGCTTCACAAATAAATGTAAGGAAAATGCTTGGATTAAGATTTTTTCAACACAATAGAGTGAGTAAAATTAGCTTGTAATAATTGTTGTCTAGCGATTGGCAGGTAATCTGAAATGCTCGTATCAGCAGTTGGCGCTGGTGTAATGAAATATCATGTCAGCCATTATTCCCATACGATGGCCAAAGTTTTTTTAAAGCTTAATAATTATGGTATATATGACTTCATGGTGTATTGTATCTTTATGCTTCACGATATCGTCTGGATAGGTTTCTAAGTGATTAACTCTTGGTTCAACAGTATTATCATTCATTAATATTAATTAATGTATGTAAATGGCACTAGTGCCGTAAATTCTAAATAAATAAATAAATAGATAATAGACAAAAGATGGGTGAATTCATTGGCTATATGGAACTATAATCAATTAAATCAATTTAATTAATTTAAATTAATTACCATAGTATTATTATTAATCACTGGAGCGACAGAGCAATTAAAAACGTTTTTCTCGGATTGCTAAAAGAAATTTTTCCGCCCACATTTTTATCTTTTTAATGTTCTAATTATTACCTTTTTTCTGTTTATTTTATTTTCTGTTTATTCTGTTTATTTTCTGACTATTTTCCTGTACACCTTTATCTATTTTAATGTTTTAATTATTACCCGTCTCAGAACAGACAACGTTCTAGTGAGGCGGGTAACTTACTAGTTATAAAATTACTGTATTACCTCAATAAACGCCAGGGTTGCCGGCAGTGAAATTGAATTGATTGATTATTGTTCCATATAGCCAATGAATTCACCCATCGTTTGTCTATTATCTATATATTATATAAAAAAAATATTATTAAACCGTTAACTTTAAAACATTTTACAGAATCTAGAGAATATTTGCCATATTTTGGCAACAAAGCAATCAAATAATGCCATATTGTGGCAAAAAGCGCTCGAGTGGTTAATTATTTTAAAATATCTGTAATAAAACAAAACAACACTCCTCTTCCAGCCACAAGTTTATGCTTATACAGAAGAGAAGTATTAAAGAAGTAATATAAAAAATATTAAAAAATAATAATATAAAAATGCCCAAATAAATTAAACTTTTTTTTCAAAAATATAATATTTTTCTTAAAAAGAAAGACATACATTCCCGGGTTACGAATAACAAGAAAACGTTTGAAAATCTCTTGCTACTACCTCAGTAAGAAGAAAATGTTGCTTGTGTTGTGATAGAGGACTTAGCCAGCCTAGGAATTGAACTCGGGATGCCTGGGTGGGACCCAAACGCGATGCCCCTCAGCCACCGACCGGTCCTTAACTGAGAATTTAGCTGAGGTGGAATAAGGTTAATGTTTCTTTCATACATAGATTTTTACAATTAATTTAAAATCATACTACATTGAGAAAAAAACTGAAAATTTTCGTATGCTTGTAAAAATTTCGATTTATTCAAAATTCATTTCAGTATTCACAATCGAAATTTTCCGTTTAATTTCTTCTCCAACTTTGATAATTCATTCGTAGACAAAATAATAATGTATTACATTGAAATCCTCATTTCATGAAGAACTATTCCGAGCCCATAACTATTTAACAGATAACTAATAATGAAAGTTTAGGGACGGAACCTGCTGCGCTGACAAAAGTAAACCATTAAATCCCACTAGATTCGCGTACTAAATAGATCACTGGCAAAATTATCAATTCAGTGTTGATAGTGACCCCAATGACTAACAGCGACCCCTAGTGAACCCATTCCCCCAGATCCTATATAGAAAGGTTTCTCGATATTTGAAATAAAGGTACACAGGTCCGAGTCCAGGATTTTGCTCTAAACTTTCAGAATCAAGCACCGATTTGGCTAAGAAAGTAAGGCGAATATGATTTTCCGTTGATACTTGGAGATGTAAAAATTGATGATATCAATTAGGCACGTACTGAAAATTCATTTATGGTAAGCATCCATTTATAATCTAATTCTTCGAAGAAAGTCAGTAATAATATAAAATCATTTGCAGCTCTAAATAAGTCTTTCTTAACCATGTCAAAATTACATCTTGTAATATCGAATGTATAGGTAAATTGAACAATTTTTCATTTGGGATCCATATCAATTTAGCGCAATGCTAATGCAATGATTGGCAATCGGCTAAGGCAATCGACGGCCGGCGTAGTCCAGCGGTAGGGCGTTGGACTGCCACTCCGAAGGTCGCAGGTTCGAACCCGATGTGCGCAAATAAATTTTATTTAATTGATTTGTATTATTTCACAATTAATTATTTAAAATAATACATAGTATATTGGCGGCACGTTCCAGAGTTGGAGATACTCTTAGTATCGCCCTGGTGTAAGACCACCATTCAAAATTGAAAGGTTGCCTGAAAAGGCTTTAGCCGTGTTTAGTGACTAGATCTGAATAGCCAGGTACTTCACCACCTTCCTCTACCTCGTCTCCTTCCCTTTCCCACTTACCTTCAGCCTCATATTCTCACTGGCTCCAGACTGGAGCAATTGGGACTTTTGTGAGGTATTCACTATAAAAAAATATATATATATTTAATCCTTCCTACATTGAAATGCATTTCAACGAATCCAATGTTTCGAAAAATAGAGAACACACATAATCAAAGTAGATGTATCCTACGGCCATAAAACTGTGACAACTCGATAATCTAACGCCGTTCTTCCATGGAGCTACGTTCAAGCGACGCGATCGCCGCTCGTCTGTATTTTCAATACTATTATTAGTGTTTGAAATCGCCGCTAGGCGCCACACTAGCAAAATTGTATGACAGGTAGCGGTAGCGTCGCTTGTAAACAGCTACGTGAACGATGGGCGTTACTATATGAAGTTCTTTTTATTTTTTTAAGTAGTGAAAATATATAAAACGAAGGATGTCGGGAGAAAACAATAAAAGTCACACTTTTCTCATTTCTGAGTTAACTATGCAATATGTTAGCCAATGTTATATGGTTTCATTATGTGTGAACAGAATGGATAAAAACGACGTGATATGTACGTTTAAAAGTTTTTATAAAAAATTGCCAGTATCCGAGAAAAAAATAAATGACCAATACATTATGGCATTATGGGAAAGAACAATGTTTGCCCCTTCTCAGTACCGCTTTGGTTTTTATCCTTCACACTAACTTGTCGGTTATATTCTCGCCTGTGGGCGCAATTTTTGACTTTGAACAAAGAACACGAATGCTTATATTGTTTTACGTTATCAATTAAAAATGAGTGCATCTAACCTTTACTCGCTATTGAAGTAAAACTTCTTTATATTGCAAATATTAAAGAAATAAAACTTCTTTGACTAAAAACCAAATAAAAACATTAATTTTTTAGGAGAAGGAAGATGATTAGGTTGTTTATTTTTTTGTTTATAATTATTTACATACTAATTTGTAAAAAAAATCCTGCGATGTTGCCATTAGAAATATAAACAACAGTATTTTTATTGTCACTACCTTTTTTATTTAAAATCTTTAGTTAAATCATATAATAATCAAGAAAACATAACAAAAATCTGAAAGATAAACGGATGACGTCTGACGTTTGAGTTTGATTTGACGTTTTGTTATTCGTTGCTATGCTTCACACTCACTCTACGACGTTAATATGACGAAATATAAATCGAATGTCATTTCCGGTTAAAACGTTATTTCCGTCCAAAAACGATCTGGGTTACTCTTGATAATGCCCCTAAAGAAGTCTTAGTTCAAAAAATTTGGGAATATATATGAAGTAATAAAGAAATTGAGACTTTCGCGAATTTGGAAAATATTGTGATTGCAAGCGTTTATAGTACACTAGTAATGTGTGTTATATTGAAAGGCTACATCATATATTTGACAAAAATATGTCAGATGCTGTAATTCCTTGTGGAAAAAAACCACATGGAATCAAAAGGTGAAAATAATTGGTACCAGCTAAGGACCTTTATTGTTTTCACCTAAATTCATGACAGGATTTTCACTTTTTCAATAACTGGAAATTAATAAGTTTTAATGCTTCTTAAGTCTGTTAAATATATAATAATATAACATGAAAAATAAGGAAGTTGTTTTATTTTAATGATTTCTATACTATTTTTTGTATTGTAAACTTTTAAATCCAATTATGTAAACCATTGTATTCAAAAATCTCTTTGCTTTCTATTGACACAATTCAAATTTATAATCAATTTATTATTGCCTTTTTTTACAGTTGCTCCAAATAGGATGCCCCCAGGAAAATAATTTCTACCATAGCCTGTGTCATCTTAGGGGACTCTGTGTGGAGAGTATTTTTGAGGAATGGAAGGTGAGGAAATTCTGAGAAGGAAAAGGTATGACAGAAATATGAATCCATCCATACAACTGGAGGGAGTCCGGCTGGAGAGATCAAAAGGTCTCCCTTTAACAGTCTCTCTTGATCTGCCCTGATGATGGACACTGCAACGCTGTCCGAAACGTCGGCTAAAGAAGGAGGTAGCACAACACGGCATAACACCCCACAAACAAACAACGAAAATGCTTTTGGCCGTGAAAATCTTAAAACGTATCACACATGTACTTTGTTGAGAACTATCGCTCGAAAATACTTATAATGACTTTTTATTTAAGGTTAATGGTAATGTTTACATTCCGTTTGACAGATCAATAAAAGCACAATGACACTGTTTATTTAGAATAATGTAAAGCAAAATTTAAAAAAAATATATTTTTAAATATAAATATTTTCATTTTAATAAAACAATAACTTTGTAAACACCTTAAAAAAAGTTATTGTTTTATTTTAAATTATAATGTCACATCACAAAGTAACTGCTTCATATAAAAAAATTATATTTTCAGTTTTATTTTAATAATAACAATTTTAACGCCTTTTGTATAAATATTTTCAAACACGGATACATGTTTTAAGTATGATTTTATTTTATTTAGGTAGATATACAATATTGTAAGGTATTATAGTCGTATTTTTTCCGTAATTCAGAAAGTACCATCAGGCGAATTGTCAAGGAGAGCGAAATTAATGGGGGTAAATTTGAAACACCAGGCAAAATAAAAAAGGGGTCGCACTCCGAAAGCTATACGTAGTCTTGACATCAGTGCTATTCGTCACAAGGTACAATTTTTTTAAGGGGTTGGTCTAAAGCCAGGGCAAAGCTGGGATCTAGTATTAAATAAATGTGAGAAAATTCTAAAATGCCTTTTATTTTACTACAATGTTGCACATAATTGCAAAGGTATACTATCCATACCTACATGGAATTCTAATTTTGAAATCAGTGAGTATCTATATTGCAATGAAAAATTTTTTTCCTACTTTTATGTGTTTTTGTTTTTTAACAAAATTGTATATTATATATTACATATGTTTTAATTTTAGCATTGCCATTTGAAGAACAGTGGCGCTCTCCTATGTTTTCTACTCTATTTTGACAGTCTATAAACACAAATATATCATTTAATAATGGAATAAGTTATTTTTTCTGTGTTCGGTTTTTATCATGTCTGTGCCTACTGGCTTTGAGACAGAATAAAAATGGAAAATTTAATATGGCTTCTTTATATATGTTTTTTACGGTAGAAATATATTTGTGAGATAATAATGTTGCTAAAATGATCCAGAAATAAAATATTTTTAATTCTTTGCCATGTTAATAAAATTGTGCAAACATTGTAATATTGTCGCTGTTCATATAATAATTATTAACAGATTTAGTAAATTACTTTAAATTTGGAACTGAGCCACTTACGCTATGCGGGCATATAGAACTGCTCTGTTTCTACAAAGTTTATGTTGTGTACGGGAGGCGGAGGCAATGGTTTCACTTGTACAGAGTGCTAAAAGTTGTCGATCCCGGCGACTTATTGAATATTCATCAGGCCAGTGCGTCACTCTCGTCAGCGACCAGCGGCCCAAAACATTTTCTACTGTCAATAATTTACTGCTGTGCCACTGACAAATACTTATCCTTTTGAAATTCGCATGAGATAATTTATAATGTAAATTTTAGATGTGTGCAGAGTTTACATGCTGTAAGGTGTTGCTAAGCCGTAAAATAAATATTTGTGAAAAACTAATAAGATCCATAACACCGGCTCATATCAACTGAATTCCTGGTAAAGAAACCTGAAAAATTATTTGAACGTAATGTTGAGACCCAATTAATTTCTTAGATCTACAGCTTCTGTAGCCATCTCTTGTATCAGGTGGCATTAGCTGCATTATAATACTGGTTTTTCAGTCATCTTTTTGACAAACAAAGAGGTAAATTAACGTATCCGCTCCATAGCACCTTCATAGATTATATGATCATACAGTCCAGGTATTTATTTGACTTAGTGGCTTGGCTAGTATTGATATCGCAGGAATGGGAACGAATTAATTTGAATTGAATGGTGAAATTGATCATTTGAGATATCCTAATCGTAAAAATTTAAAAAGAAACCGGCAAAGAAGTTAGCACCACCACCACCTATCCCTCAAAATACATGTAAGTAGGTAGGCAGAGTTTATTTTATCTTAGTCAGTTTATGTGTTTCAAAAGTTTTGATATCTAAAGGAATAGACTCTTATATGGTAAGAATGTGTCTTTATAATAATTTGTTGGCGAGTGTTTTAGAGTCAGTTATATATTTATAAAACATTTTGTAGAAAATATCTAGAGTTGTTCTTAAAATTTTTGTGACAGGTTTTATTTCATTAGGTGTTTTAATTCATTATTAAACTATTTGGATAGTTTCGAAGGCATGATTTGAGTTGAGGGTACTTTAGTTTTCGATAGCCGTGTTGATGTATAATAAGATGATTCAAGATTTTGGTTCATATTTATGTTTTTGTCTAAAAAAGACCGATGTGCACTTTCGAACTATTTTTTTATCAGAGGATATTCTGTTTTTGCAAAATTGTATGAATAAGTTAGAACATTGTTGAATGGTATGTTAAGGTAATATTCATAATTTTAATGTTTAAGGGAGGATGGTAGAAATCTATGAGGGGAAGGGGGTTCAATGATTTACATAATTTGACAGAAGGATCGCTACCAAATGCTAGGTCTAAGGCGATCCGCTCACTGAGGCAACTGAAAACTGCCAACTGGCAACTGTCTTTGTATGACAATGTGATGGCCCGCACACTTTACAATCACACAAAACCCCGTTGTCAATGGTAACGCAAGCGGTGACTCGCGACTTTCACTGCTCATTGCCGTGGCCGGCCGTTGCTAGTTGCCAGCTGTCAGCTGATTGTTTTTCGTCTATGGTTAAACAAGCTTTTTGACCAATCAAGACATAGAAACCAGCTGGTTTTAGTTTGTTTTCAGTTGCCTCGTCAGCGGAGCGCCTACCAGGTATAAATAATTTTTAAATTATCCAGTTAAACATCTTACTAATATTATAAACGCGAAAGTTTATATGGATGTATGTAAGTTAGTTACTCTTTCACGCAAAATTTTACAATAATATAGCTCATACATCAGAATAACATATCGGGTATAATTTATTTTCAATATGTTGTAAATAATAATTATTGTTTAATAGAAAATGTCAAAATTTAAGAATGACATTTTGCAAAACAATGATTGTTAAATCAAAATTCTATTTTAGAAAATATTTAAATTAGTAAATTTATTGGAAGTACTCGCCTAATACTTTGAATCGAATCAAGAATTGTATATATTTTAAATAAATAGGTTAAGAATATTGGTATAAACTTAGATAGTCCTAGGAAAAGAAAGTAGATTACTCGAAGTACTAATCCTACGCAGACGAAGTCGCGGGCAGAAGCTAGTATATTATATTTAAAATTTTTACAAAAATTGATCAATTAAAGTTTTATTTATATTAATATTCGCCAATATTAGCATTTACAAAACGTTTGGTATACATGGTGTAAAAAGTGCTAATTAACAGAACATATACAGAACCTATGCAAAAAGAATCGTAGGTATTATGCTAACATTGATTTATTGGGGTATGTTATTATATCATAATTGTAGCTGTATTCCGTGCAGTTGAACACATCAAATACTTTGAAAATATTGCCAACTGCATGCAATCTAGTTACAAGCGAGTATCTAAATGACTCAGTCCTGATATTGTTCTTGCAATTAAAAATAATTTTTGATCGAGTAGTTCTTGTAAGTATATTTATGGAACCCTTCTGATATCATACGCAAAAGCCATCTGTCGGGAAACAGCAAAACTTATTACTAACTGTGCTATCGACATCTAATAAAGGAAGCTGTATTGTGCTAGATAAATCAGGGTTGTCTAAAGTACCATTAACAGTTTAAAAAATAATAGTCCTATTGAAAATAAGTCTTCTATCTGAGAGTTTAAATAAATTCAATTCTTTCATCAAGTGGTTAAAATTTATTTTTTCTAAAGGTTTATAGTTAACATATATTAGGAATTTATGCTTTTTTTTTCAATGGAATGTGACTGGATTTTAAAGTCAGAGAACCAAATAGAAGAGTTATATTGACTTTGAACTAGAGGATAATATAAGATTTTTAATATTGAAATATTTTGAGAGTCTCTGCCATTACGGAGAATGAAAAGCATTTTAATTAGTCTGTCTCGACACAGGTAAATTCTAGTGATATAGGCATTGAAAAATTTTTACTTGTTTAAATCTCCACCTTATCGGAAGAACAGAATTGAATTAGTTTACAAACGATATTTCTACAGAAACATTTACAATAACGTAAGACTAAACACAGTTTTTTTTTTTTTTTTATTTTTTTATTTACTTAACATTTTTTTACATATTCAACATTAAATCCCGTTAAACTGATTTATACCAGTTTGTCAACGGGTTATTTTAACAACTACTTTTTAGAAAATGTAAACAGGTACATAAAATATACACATTATTACATTATATATACATACATCTACATATTTTTACACATATAAAATAAAGACCAGAGGAAAAACGAAAGAAAGAAAAAAGATTATAATAATGGAAAACACATTAAAAACGAAATTAGAAAAACGGAGGTTAGTACAAAAAATTCTTTCACATAAACATTTTTTTAGCATAAAGTTCCTTCTGAAAGTCAATTCTCAGCTTTTTATTGAATTGGGTAACATGTTGTAAATTATGGTACGAGGTATTCTAGAGTTCTTTGACCGTATTTATTTAGGTATCTGGGAATAACAAGTCCATCGTTTGCAGGTAGTCTTGAATTATGAACATGTACCACTATTTTATTATATTCAGATTGAAATGTATGCTGATTCGTAATTTTGAACCACAATATAGCACGAACAGATAATAAATTTACAGAGTTAATATAGTAATGATTTTGATACATCATGTCTTTGTTCGTATTCAGCTTGCAAACACAATAAAATAATAATAATATAACAAGAGTGTTAAGAATTAAATCATCAGACTACATTATAATATTGGTGGGTTCTAAGCTATATGAAAGAGACTATCAATAAAAAAAATTGTAACATAAAAATGAGCATGCGCACAGGCAGCCAGTTGACAATCTCTGTGAGAGTATACTACCAGTAGAGTTGCGCTTCTGGGACCCAGCAGCCGTTGAGATAAAATCTTCAGGATCACTCTACGTGCTTATTTATTATGGAAGCTCTATGTTTTGAGAGACCATTTGAATAGTATTGTTTTTAATCTACCGATTTGCATGAATCAAAGCTTTGTTTTAACGCGCTTAATGTGTAGCTGGTTGAACTGACTCATAAATAAAGCAACCTCTTTTTGGGTGTGAATAATTTGTAAACATTGGGAAATTTGTATCCAATTACGAAATTTTCGGCTTAAGTGAGCTTTCTTCTTAACAATGGGATTGAAGTAATTAATATTTAATGTATTCTCCGAAAGTAATGTTAGCGTGAGTGCAAAAATAACTCTGTGTTTGAATATTCCAGAATTTAAATGATTTCATAGTCAAGTAGGTAAAAGCTTTCTTATTTAAGTGCTATTGCTTGTTTATTAAATCATTTAAATTAACGCAATTTTTTTTAAAAATTCTTTGGCATTTGACAAAATATTTATATTTTCACCTAAATTATTTATCAATGAAGACTAAGAAAATTATTGTTTTTCGGTTTACTTTCTTTAAAGTAGGTAAAGTAATTATTATGTTTTTTAAATTTAAGTGACAATCTGTGCAATAAAAATTTTTAACCTAAGGTAATTATTCTCCCAACCGCCGCATTTTCAGGTAAAGGTTATGGAAATCACGTGTAAATTCAACAATTACTATAAGAAACAACTATTTACATGCACAAATAGGTTTCTAGTTTGGGTTAACTAAGTAATTCATGTCTATTTAAATTAGCGCAAAACTCACGCAAATATGTCAATACACGCAAAAAATAAGGGAAATTTTTAACTTTGATTAAAAATGGAATACTAAAGCATATTTGCCGTATATCCAAACATATTCAGTTGTTTCTTGTAGTAATTAAGTTGAAACGTAGTGTAATTTACAAAATCTGTGCCTTATGAAAGTTCGGCGGTTAGTGGAATATTTACAAAAATTAATAAAAAAGGCCCTCAATGTCGTTAATTTATCACGAAATATTAATTTATAATTGTTACATACATATATTCCCACGTATATTCCCACGCATAGCACACATTGCATACCTTATACAAGTACGTTTGAATTAACGAGAATTTTACCAAAAATATATGTATTTTATCATTTGGAGACAAAAGAAAACACTCTATGAAATGAGTACCTAGCTGAAATCAGATATTCAGAGTATTTTAAAATAATCAATAATCTATGATCAAAATGAAAAAGAATGTAATATCATTTTACGACGTAACGAAATCATAAAAATTTACGCAATTTTCAAGGTAAATCAATATATTATCTCCATATAACCCGTTTTATGATTTTAAAACGCACAAAACTTATTAATTAATTTGAACAATGTATCACAATAACTGTCATGAATTAATTGACTGGTGGAATTGTTCATAATAAAATGAAATGGAAATACATTTGACGTTAATAGCAATAATTGATGAGTTTATATTTTAACTGACTAGGAATCAAAATGGTGGAGGGTGTCAATCAACATGAAGGGTAATTTGGTGTGTTTAGAAGTTAGGGGTGGTAGGTGACGTGAGGGGTGTTAAGGGGATGTGAAGGGACATTGAATTAGAAGACGTCAATGGTATAAGATCTTAAGGATGGATCTCGTTTTTCAAAGAAGACTTTGAACACGCCGATTGAATTGAAAAATCTCAGGTGGTTTTCTAAAGGTGTTTTATGTCGCCTATTCGTAAATAAGCCTAAAATATAAACATGCTAACGCCCTATTCATTCTTTACAATACTAATAATAAGAAAATTGTTACCTTTAAAATGACATATCGTTGAATAAATTAATCTATAATATTCGAAAAGAGTTTTTTTTCAGTCTTTGAAAAAAAAACTTCTTTACCAAAAATCTCGCGTTTCCTATCATATTCTAGAGAAACTAACAGACATCTTCCAAGCTTTAAATAGAGAATACGTTTTTGTTTATTAGTTCATAAAATAAGGTGTTCGGGGGGTAAAGAGCACTATCTTCGGGAGGTGCTTTTACAAGTAAAAAAGTTAAGTAAATAAATTCTAAAAGCAAAAAGGACCGTTTTAAGGTAGTTTTCAGGTTAACAAGTTAAATTGCTTATATGGAAGAAATAATATTTTTTTATGTACAAAAATTAATAGAAAATTATTTATCCTTTTTACTTTTGCCATCGTGTAGATTCTGATGATGACGATAACCTTTGAAGTTCGTGCACTTAACCCCCGGACATCCTGAAAGTTTTTTTTTTCTTTTTATGATTTATTGACTAAGATGGATAAAAATACATTTTTATATAGACCACCTCACTAGATGAGAGTGTTCCGACGGGACATAAATTTAAGGAAATATGAATCAAAAATAAATTATAATTTTTATGTGATAAATAGAAAATAAAGAAATAAAAAGCAGAAAAATTTTAAAAAAGAAAATGAAAGAGAGAAATATATAAGAAATGAAAATAAAACAGAAAATTACAGACCTAGAAGTTATCTGTCAGCTGTAAAAATGGATTTGTTGGCTATCCATGTATGAATTTCATATATGTGGGTGTGTATTATCAATATATAAAAATTAATGTTTGTTTGTTTGTGTGTTCGTATGTTATGCGAGGCCATACCGTTCATCCGATTGTGATGAAACTTTGGGAATATGATGTGCGCATACCCGGGATAGTTAAACCATAGTGAGCTCTCGCATTATGAAACTATTTAATATACTATTCATACGATTACGATTAAAATTTCTTCCGATTGCTAATAAATTTTTTTGAATTATTGTGGACATGCCCGTGAATGTTTCTATATATATATATATATATATATATACTGGTGAGCTCTGGCATTAGGAAATATGCATTAAAAAATGAAATAGCGAACTGTTGAAAAAATTGGTGTATTTTATGGAGTTAGGCGGCATGGAAAAATGTTGGGATGAGGAGTATACATGAGAGTCGGATAGGAAATTAAGAAGGTAGCTTCGCGGGAGGGGGACGATGGAGGGGAAAAGGCGGAGAAGGTGGAAGTGGAATGCGTGAGGGGAGGGGGTTCGTGAGAAAGGGGTGAGAGGAGGAGGGATGCGGGAAGGTGAAAAAGGAATGCGGGAGGCGAAGAGGATGAGAAGGCGGAAGAGGAACGGGGACGAATGGGAAATGACACGAAGGCAGAAACAATTTATTCATTTAAGTAACATTCTGTGCCTACTTAATGTGTTGGTAAAATACCAGTAGTATAATTAAAAGCTATTTCAATCTATTACTGCCCAGATAAGAGGTTGGTTTTATAAGTATGCAGGTATCTACCTATCATCAAAATATTTTTTACACATCAGCTGATGTTTCCCTTTTGTAGGAAACAGATTGAAGATAATGCCATCGACAATTTTTTTTTTTTTACTTCGTGGATTCAAAAAGTTTACGATTAAAATCTTTATGCCTGATGAAGTTATTAGTGAGGTTATGCCATAAGAAAAGTTTTTTTTTTTTTAAATAAATAACTCACAAGAGTCCCAACGGCCCCTGTCTGGGGCTAGTGAGACTATGTCATCCTCAATTGGGGGATTTCGTCAATCTGCAGGTAGTGGGAAGGGGGAAAAGATTGGGCAGAAGAAGGCGGGGAAGTACTTGGCTATTCAGATCCGGTCACCAAACACGGCTAAACGCATTTCGAGCAACGTTTCAAATCGGAATGGTGGTCTTACACGAGGGCAATACTGAGAGTATCTTCCACCCTGGAACATGCCGCAAATATGTAGCATATGATTTTGAATTAATAAAATTGTGAAATAACCCAATTGAATCAAATTAATTATAACGGCCGGCGTAGTCCAGCGGTAGGGCGTTGGACTGCCATTACGAAGGTCGCGGGTTCGAACCCGGCGTGCGTAAATAAATTTTATTTAATTGATTTGTGTTATTTCACAATGAATTATTTTAAATAATATATAGTATATTTGCGGCACGTTCCAGAGTGTAAGATACTCTTAGTATCGCCCTGGTGAAAGACCACCATTCAGAATTGAAACGTTGCTTGAAATGGCTTTAGCCGTGTTTAGTAACTAGATCTGAATAGCCAGGTACTTTCCCACCTTCCCCTTTCTCGTCTCCTTCCCTTTCCCACTTACCTTCAGCCTCATAACATACCGCAATTGGAGATGCCATAGTCTCACTCCAGATGGGAGCAGTTGGGACTCTAGTGAGGTATTCACTATAAAAAAAAAGAAAAAAAAATGGCATCTTCACAATTAAAATGTCTGGCCTTCTATAATACCCCCGCGGGTGCTACTTTGAAAACTGTATGTTACCTAATAAAATATAAAATATAAAATAAAATCGGATATATTTATCCGAGACACTATATAGGTAACAAATACATTATTTGAATACTTGTTTCCAATAATAAAGTTAGCTGCCAATAATATGGAAAAAAATCATTAGTCGAAGATAATATTGTGAATTCTGAAATTTGAAATATGAAGTTGACAATTACGACAGTCTCATATAAGATCGCAGTAGCCCAATTGGTAGCGGTGTATGTCCCGGTAAGACGTAAGGTTCTGGGTTCGAGTCCCAGTTGCTATCGTTTTCTTTTATTATTTTTCTGTGTCTTGTTTATTTACATATTTAAAAAAATTAGATTATTATTGTTATCTTCTTCTTCAATGATAAATTATATTATATATTACAGGATCTAAATTACGAACTATTACTAGTTTTTGTCCTAAGTCGTTCATTGGTCTCAGGTTAAACTGTGGTTTAAACACGGGACACTGCCCGAGTGACGTTAACAAGGGTATATTTCATTGACAGAGAACAAGGGTCCACGATTTGGCTTAAGTCGCCCCACGCGCGCATGTGTAATGCCACTTACATAATTGAGTTGGGTCAAATTTCCAAGTTCCTGTGCTCTACCACCGATTTGTAAGACTTACCTATCGACTGTGAAATGGCAAAATTATTGGCAAAAATAAAATACAACACAAAATTCATCCAATAAAGAGAATAAAACACATTTTATAAATCCACCTTGTGACTTGTGAGTTACCACGGGAAGCGTGTTAGCCATAAATGGAAAGGCTGATAAGGATGTTGGCAGAAAGGTGAATGCAAGAGATTCTATTAATGGAGCACTGGATGCAGTACTTGCTATCAAAAAGTTGTCAAAGGAAGTGTGCACAAATTCTACCCCGATGTATGGTAGGGACTTATTGAACTGGCGTAAAAAGGATGAAAGTTGTCTGAATGCACTAGTAATGAGATCTTTTATCTTTACCACTGAATAGATAATACGTACTAGAAATACCTTCAAAGTGGGTTTTAATAGAAACCGATGTCGCCACTGATTTTGTATCTCTTTGGATCTAACCCATTTAGTAAGCGTTTTGTCTCTCCTGCAATTGCCTGAGACCGTGTATCGCCATCGAATTTGATAAAAATTCCTCGAATGCAAAATCCCAAAGGAGATTAGATAAATAAATAAATGAGACCATTGTTAGGAGTGTGTGATAAGATGGTGTTTTTAGGAGTTCCTCATTGCCATGTCTGCAGTAGAAGGATGTGATAGTTTATTCCACTTTTTAAATATACTATTGTGTACAGGGTGTTAAGCATCGTACTTGACGTAATTTAAACAATGATTCCTGACATTATTTGGAGTAAAAGATGTAAATGAAATTTTGGTCTCCGGTGACTATTTAGAAGACTTCAAAACCAAAGCAAAAAAAAATCTTCCACATGTCGTCACTCACTGGTCTCTAAGCCAAGTAACTAACCAACCCCTCACACCACCCCTAACTTTCCAATACCTACTAATTTCTATTATATTTTTGTAGAAAAAAAAACTTCAAAAATGTCACCGAAGACCAAAATTATATTTAAATTTTTACTATTATTAATAATTTTTATTTTTGTAATTTGTACATTTATGTTTACAAATTGCTAATTATTTACATATTGTATTCTATATTAAATATTCTTCAGTTTAATGTAGCTCCTACAATACATCTTTAACTTTCCATTTGGTGATGACTTTATAGTTTCTGGTAGCGTGTTATCTTCTTTTTTTTTTTTTTTTATGTTTCTTTATTCTTTGAATATTAAATATATAACAATTGTGGAATTTATGGCCGCCATACTAGGCACATGCCCGTGTTATGGTGGCCGATATTCATCCCTTTATACAGCAGACTATTCTGTGTGTTCGCTTTATTCTTTTTTTTAAGCTTGATTTCCTTGCACGTCCTTGTGTTATATATGTGAATGTCCTTGTTGTAAATAATTTTAGCTGGGAAATATTTCGGTACCTAACTAGGTTGTTAACTATTTTATGAATAAATATCATCATGTTCAAGGTCAGTATCTGTTTCACGGTTAGCCAATTTAGTTCCTTTAACATTTTATTTATTTTTGAATATCTATTTCAGCGAAGTATTATTCTCATTGCCCTATTTTGTATAATTTGAAACTTATTTTGTTCTCGTTCATTACACAGTAAGAGAATAGTTGGGCAGTAGTTCAAATGTGGAGCAATAATTGAATTGTAGATAGTTATTGCAGTTTTTCTGAAAAGTTTTTTTACTTCAAATAATGTCAAGAAGCACTGGTTAAAATAAGTCAAGTACGATGCTAAACATCCTGTATATATATTAATTGTTATTTAATTTAATTTGAAGAAATCCATTTATTTTGTCAAGATAATCATATATTATTAAAATATTTAAATTATATAAATAGTTTATTTATAAATAAGTTCTGCTATTTAATTATGATTGTGCGCGACAGCTGTTTCACCTTCCGAAGGAATTATCAAACTATGGTTAGACTACTTACAGATGATATATTTATATTATTTCTACGTAAAAAATATAATGAAAAACTTATTGCTTTTATCTTTAGTACTTATACTTTTATGATAACTTATATATAAAAAATCTAAAATTATTAATGGTTATTACCCTTTAAAGTATCCCAAATTATTGCATTGGTTAAATTTTACTAAAGGCCGTTAAGTGAGTTATTGCCAAATGAATCAAGGGTTTCTTTTTACCAGCATAATTAAATAATTTTATGGTATAATTTTATAATTGAACTAGGCTTAAATATGTCTATAACACCTGTCACGCGTAATGAAAATTACATAGCAGAAATGTTTTTAATAAATAAATAAAAAAAACATTGTTCCACTTTCACTAAAAAAACGCAACAATGTCATTTTGCACAGTTTTTTACGGCAGGGCAAAAAGAGACAACTAGAAAGTTCCTTTTCAACTCGCCCTGTGTCTTTTACGGAATGCAGAAGGGAACTCTTCTTATTTTCACTTACCCTTTTATGTTAATTTTTTAATTTTAATTTCTTAACTATAAAAAATTGACAGAATTTGTTAAAAACCCTCGCTATTAACATTAACAATCTTAAGTATCATCAATAAAAAGGTTTGATGAAAGAAAGCCAACATTAAAAAGAATGGTCAGATGAAAAATGTCATTTGTCGGCTACAAAAAAATATCTTTTCTGTGCCGATGTTATTCATAATAATAATAATAATTGGATAATTTGTAGAGCGGCGTTTTAGTGAAAAATCACCCTATTAGCGAATTATATTATGCATCAACGTGCAGAAAAATTTTGATATTTTTTTTTTGTTTTTTTTTTTTTTAATAATTGTCAATGTTAATATGGTAATAAACTCGTTTAAATTAAAATAGAATACCTAGGTAGTTCCAATTAAAAATAATATTTTATCATGATTTTCCCTAATGGGAATGAATCCTGGATATACAAAAAGCGAAAAAGATTGTTAATTAAAAATGGATCCATCACATCGTTTGATGCAAGTTCAACAAAAACGAAAATGATGGATTGCTTAATTTATTTCCTAAACAACGATATTTTTATTGAATACTTTTTCCATTGTGATTTTTTATCCGAAACATTGACATGAAATTCCTCCCTTTAGTTTTTTTAACCTATTACTCTTAAATTGATGTTTTTCAAACAATCATTTAAAAAAAATAATACTTTTAGAACCTAACTATCTCTTCCGTGTATGTAACAAAAGCCTCTTATTATAAATGGTCCCGCATTGTTAGAGTCTTGTTAAGCTTTTCCGAGTTGCATCTTTATTTTTCCCAACAATTATTATCGCTTCTCGAAACCATTGACTGTAAGTACGTAGTACTTAGAAGTTTATAAAAGTTCAAAAGCTTTCATTTCGAGAATACTAGAGCCGTACTTTGAGCTCTGCGTTGCGTTTCCGAGTTTTAATTTTTTAGTATGCTTGAATTCCGACTTTACATTATTTTAAATATTTTTTTTACATATATTGTTACAGGATTAATACTCACTCGATCCAAAATTTTGAAGTATTTATCTCCCTTACACAGTTAAGAGGACATTAAAGTAAAAAGTTCGTGTTAATCTCGTGTTTATTGGCCATTACGGAGATAGACAATGAAATGGGATAGATATCGTTTCAAGGTAGGTATCGCTGAGGAAGAAAAGTGTTAGTGACGGGATCCGCAGTAATTATGGGCGGTGGAAAATTAGTGAACAAAAAATCATGTTTATTACTGGATCCGAAACTATAGATCCATTATTAAATTTGTGTCGTAAATGTGATAAGTTTAGTGCGAAGATGTAACATACAGACGAAGACGTCTCGGTCAAGGCCGGTCTTCCACTTAGGCCCGAGAGGCTCCGGCTTCGGACCCCAACCTCGAAGTGGGAGCCCCCGGCCGCGTATTTCAAAAGCCTATACCGGTTCAGACACGGCGGCGATTCAGACAAGGTATTCGCTGCTCTGTCTACGCTTTGTGTTTCTGTGACGGTGACGAACGTAAGTATGGTGTAGCGTCTATCAAAAAATATTAAAAAATCTTGACATTTGCTTTTCATTCCCAAAAATTTACAATAAAAAAACTGACTCTTGAATGCATTGCTAGCACATCTTAAGACGTTCATTTTTTTGAGATGTTTACTAAAACATGTATAAGACATTTAAGTTATTAAAAAATATCACTTTCAAGAAATTATTATAAAATAAAGATCTTAAGGGGATACCCGGCGGTGATTTTTCCAAACAAACGTATTCCCTGTTTATCTCTCTGGATTTTAACCTTAGAGAAAATATTGTTTTTTCATAAAATAGATATAAAAAAAGATGACAAAACAACGAAAATATATTGATTACATGAATATAAGAGCGAATTGGTCACCAGGTTAGAAATCATTATCTAAAAGATCATCTTAATCACAACACACATTCGCGACGTTGGCGGCTTTTTTTTCAGCGAGAATGCGCAGGGGCAGCAATATATCACCTTACAAATATATATGAAAACAATAATTTAAACAGTCAAAATACAATGTTGCCAGATCAAAACATTTTTTTTTAGTAAGAATTTGGACGAATTTTACAGACTTTACACAACGCGCAACAGAAACACCATTTAATGGTCGTTAAGTGCTATTTTTATTAGTAGGGCTGTACATTATGTAATTTGTTTGTCTTAAAAGATCGGTTTTATTCCATTGTTGTATTTTGCAAACAAGTGTTTTCTTTAAAAACATTCTGAAGAGAAGTTTTACTTTCCAAGTACGGTAGACGCAACTTTATTGAAAAGCTTGGAGGCATTTTTTGTTCTGTGATTTAAAAAAATACATTATGAAATTTAATACTTCCCACATTTACAGGGCGAGGTGTGTCGCGGCGACAAGTTCGAGGGCTGATTTTATGATTAAGTGATGCAGACCGTGAACAAAGTTGGCAACTTTCACAAACTTGGGAAGTAATATTGAAGAATCGCAGGAAACTGGTGGCCGCTTGCAGAATGCAGGTAGCGAGACCAAGTTAAGAATCTAACTCTCCCCTATTCCTACCCAGTACCCGGTTCCTGCGGGGTGGCGAGGGAGCTTATATGTTTATGGCTGTGAGCTTTTCAATTGCGATCTATTCATCTCTATAGCAGGTAGTGGTCTAGAGTGGAGTATAAAGGCATAAGGTAGCAGGTAGCAGGCAGCAGGGAGCAGGCAGCAGGCTCCGGTCTCTCGGCACAAGGCACCTTGTATGGTTGAGGAACTTGCCCATATTTCTTTCCAGGAATAAAGCTCGCCGAGGGTGTTGGAACACGTATTATATTGCTCGTGATATATTGTTGCCGAGGCAGCAGGAAATTTACGTTAACGGATATCACTTTCGAAGGAATCGATGCGCCTCGTTCGACTGTCTCATAATGGTATTAAGCACCTATCCATAAAGCACAAAAATGGCTCGGATCTGAATAAAACCCAATTGTATACTATATTTTACATACCTACAAGCTTGTACTATATAATTTGAATAATATATTTTACTTTAAAGGGTTAAAAAGATATCACTGTATTGCTTTATTATACTAACCGTTTCTTCCCCTGCTTCTATGGAATCGAATCCATTCACAAAGAGAAATCTTGGTTTTTCAATTTGCATTTTTAAAAAGATAAAACATCCATTTCAATATTTGATGCCCAAAAAAAAAAAACTTATTTTTACGGTGCCATATACTAGGAGGAAATCGACAGTTATTTTGAAGGTGTTACGATCTTCTACGTCGTGGATGTGAGAAGGGACATCCACATGGGATCAAATTCCTCTGTAAGTTGACAGAGACATTAGTCGTTTTTTTACGATTTTCCTCAATGTTCATTATTAATCAAGGAAGAATAGACCTTAACTTTTAGGGTGGGACCAAGGATTATTAATTTCTTTTATGAATACCTAACATTGTTTCATATTTCACTTTCGTTACAATAAGCGAAAAGTAAAAAAAGTCTACGAGAGCGGTTGATGGCATAGCTGAAGTATAACCACTGGAGCGACAGAACAATTAAAATATTTTTTCTCGGATTGCTAAAGGATATTTTTCCGCCCACATTAAAAAAATCATACCTCCGAATTTGAATATGGAGACATACAAACTGATTATAGTTCTATGTAGCCAATGAATTACCCTATCTTTTGTTTATTATCACATATTTGTAGGATTTATAAAAAAAATATAATTAAATTTTTAACCTTAAAACATTTTAAAGAATCTAGATAATATTTATTTTGTTATATTTTGAACGTACAATATATATTTTTTTAAATTTGCCACATTTTTGCAAAAAAGCAATCCGAGGTTTTGAAATTAGTGCTAACTAACTAACTAACCATCACGCCGTTTCCCCGCGGGGGTAGGCAGAGAGGACGGACCGCCAAACACCTCTGTCTTGGTACACAATCTTCGCCTCATTCTCATTCATACATCGTCTCATACATACTCTTCTATTTTTCTGACTCTTGACATGGCCCGACTCAAGTATCTGATTCACAGTATCTGATTCACGTGCCATGTCTTCCTCGGACGTACCCTACTTCTTATACCATTCACACTTCCATCATATATTCTCCTTACGCTACTTTCTTTGTTCATTCGCTCTACATGCCCAAACCATCTGAGGGTGCCTTTCTTAATTTTACTCATTACGCTTACATCAGCCTTGCATTCTTTTCGAATCTCCACATTTCTCACACGATCATACATGGTTTTACCACACATACGCCCGAAATAGTGCTATAATGTGGCAAAAAGCGCTCGAGTGGATAAATAATACAACTGATTTGAAAATGATACCCATTCACATTATTTATACTAGAAAATGTAGAAACCACTGCCTCTGTATTTCTATTGTCTATTTATACCTTTGATATGGGGGTAAAAATGATCCACTATTTTTTTTACCTGGAAAACAGTAACGAGACGCTGAGAAGCTTTATCAAAGCAAATATAATAATTGCTTTATGGCAGCGTTCTATAAAATATGCTAACACTCTACCTTTGTATAATTGTTATCTATTTGTACTTAACATATCTCTTTAAAAATACTTTTTTTCTATAAAATTCTCCCTTATGTCTATTCAATGTAAGCTCTATTGATACGTTTCTGTTATAACACTCTCTTTTTTTTTTCTTCCTTTATTCATAAAATATTTTTGTAAACAGTTTTTTTACATGCTGTTCGACTACCACACTAGACACACGCATATGGTAGTCGAAATTTGAATACATAATTATATAAATGTAATACATGTTAATTTGTTAATAATTTTTTTTTTAAATAATAGGTAATACTTCTGTTTCTCCAGAAGTAGATTGCACAAGAAGAAGAGGTGGCGGAAGGGGAACGGGGACGAATGGGAAAGGACACGCAGGGAGAAACCATTTCTTTATTTAAGTGGCATTTCTACGCATGCCGGGTATCTGCTAGTTATTCATAAATATGCACTTTTCGTCAACATAATCAAAGCAAATATGACGTATAAATAATAAACAATGTAACAATCTATTGACGAAGAAATGTTTTTACTAACGACAATAAGTAATACCCAATTATCCTCAAAAATGTATATTGTTAACTTTATCGAGCTCATTGTTAGGTAGGTACTTTTGTTGCAATTACCACCGTATTTACTAATTATTAGGTTAATGATACTTATTTTCAATATTTTTGAAAAAACTTTATTCAAAAATTTTACTATACTCTATAGGAATCTCCACAATTTTTTTCCCTAATTTCTTATTTTTATTTGTTTTATTTTATTTATTTTCTAACAAATTATATTTAAAAATTTAAGAAATAAAAAATAATTTGGCCTTTTTTACAAATATTTTTTTTATCTTAAAGCATTACCAAACTGAGTACTTAACTCTTCAGTTTGATTGTAAGATATCTCTTATTGTCAAAAATTTATTTGATAACAATGTACGATGTAGATTAAAAAAAGCGATTTAATACATTTATTTCCTACAACTTGTACCCTTCGTACATCTATTTTATTTATTCTAACCGATTATAAAATACTTTCTTAAAAACAAAACAAAAAAATTAAAATAGCGTTCGAGTAATTTGACGCATATTTTATATTAAATGGTATTAAGGAGTAATCGAATAAATTAATATCCTCCTATGTAAGCCGCTATGAGCTACAAGGAAATACATTCTGTAAGCTGAAAACAGACAGCGACGCACTTTTGAGAATGAACATTTTGCTCATTAAACTATGTTCCTCTGCCATGGAAAATCCCGGATTTAATCCCACTCCTAGCAATTGTTCGGCTTTCGTTTGGATGATTTTATTTAAAGGGCAGAATAGTCTCTTGAAAATTAATGAGAACGAGTGAATCCACCCCAAACGGCGGAGTGTTTACTGGATTTCATTGTGCCGAGAGGGAGACGGGGTAGATTTATTCAATTATTATTGCTGGCTAATTTATTCACGCGTTAACTTATGAATTGATTCTGCTCTGATCTGGGAGAGCAATTCAAATAATAGAGACTTATTCATTGTATAAAAGGGGTTGGGGCTATTGAAGATAGTTTATGAGCAAAATAATTGGCAGAGACAAGGCTTACATTAATCGATGGGGGAGAAAGCATTTTTTAGTATTAAATTATTCAATATAGCATTGAAAATACAATTTGACATTGTAAAATAGAAGGGCTATTTTTGGTTGGATTATAAAAATAACGCTTCTATTAGGTACGCTAAATAATAAAGAGAAAGAAAGTGTGTTTTTGTGCTTTTATCCATATAAAAAATGATTTAAATTATTTCTTCAATCTTCGCAAAATCACTGTGTTGCCTCATTTTTTAATTATGTTCCGTATTATGTCTTCACTTCATTTTTTTCATCAAAATACCTTCCCTTTCTTTGAAGAAGTATTGCCATAATTTATGAAGAATATATAATGCATTTTTTGTAACTACCGTCACGATCCGCTATAAAGGAAGGTATCAAAGGGGGTCTTGTATATCAATCGTACTAATAAGTTTATAAATTACTCAACTAATATAAAATGCCCCGGGAACCACTTATACGCATAACCGATACTTCTACCATAGATCATTTATGATCTGAGGGTCACCCCGAGTGGTTCACTACGTTTGGTGACTTGTATAGCGGGGTACACAAGTTCTTGGTTTGTGCTGGTCGTGGCGGTGGATGCTTCTGCCCACCAGCTACATGGTGAAGAAGCCGGTTGATGGATACCTTTGGACCTCTCCAACCGGATTCTCTCATTCCACCCCATCCCGCCTTGCACAGTAGTGGGAAGGATGGATTCATACGTCCTTCACTTTTAGACTAACCGTTCCCCAGATTTCTACTCACCCCTTATACCTTTTGATTCTTAGAACTTCCCCTCCTTTCTTTCTTTAAAGATAATTATACCCAGAATCCTCAGGGTCTGTCATCTTTGAGGTGAATTTTGAATCAGCGCAGATAAATAATTAGTATTTTGATAAAGACATAACTGTTGCGAATCATTGTTACATTTTGAGCAAATATAAAAGTTAATTGGCGAAATAAAAAAAAAAGAATGATAGTTAATACGTTAACAAAATAATTGATTTTCTGTACATGTTTGTTTGTAATGTTTGTGTTTTTTTTAAATTCTTTCTACTAATATATATTCATGGTGAGGATTGCTTCCACACCATGATTGCTTCCTGCTATACGTATTATAATTCGACACAACTTAAACTCGATGTAAGAGGTGAATATAAATAAATCACGTGAAATCATCTTCCACGCAGCATTTCTGCCACAATTTACATTGATGATTGGAGTGCCAGGCCTCGTATCTCGAAATGAATAATACCTACTTTGAGGAAACTTATATGGGACATTCCATACTTAAGTAAAGTTCCACAAAAACGCCCTTAAATGTAGATTGATATCGTCATACCGTGTGTGACGGGAACCTCGTGACATTCAGGGCAGCCCCTACCACCCAGCCACCCAGACACCCAGGGAACCCAAGACGGTGACAAATAGCCCACGTTTGGGTGAAATATTATCATAGATGTTCGCTTATGACGCCTCACTCGTATATTCTGATTATAATTTCATACGAATGGTATTATATAAGATGGAAACTGTGGAAGCCACAGGTTTTATTCAAATCTAAGTCATGGAACGATTTATTTTGTAGGGCAGGTAGGAAAGTTTTACCTACTAGAACCACCTACTTATAAGCGTATGTTGCCTTTGTCGACTTTTCTGGCATACATAATATTTGGTTGAAAAAAACCTTCCATTAATGTTAAAATTGTCATTGTTTCGGTAAGATTAAAAAAAAAGGTGAGGAATGTGGTTTATGACACAAATCAGATTTTAAAACACTATAAAAATAATCTCTTGGCATTTATTTAGTGGCTGATTAATATTGTTTATATAAAAATAAAATTTGACCGTATCGACCATAATAAAAAATACCTACTCCTTATTTATCATGCTTTCACTGCGGCCCCAGATTTAAATTGTTGCAATAATGAATAATGATAATAATAATAAGTTGAAGGGCTAACGTCTTATTACCAAACTTATTTACAAGAGATGTCTGACAAGGGGAAAACGATTTTCACACATACTTAATGCCGTATAATATGTATTCATGGGTAGTGATATGCACCCGGGAACATTCCCTGGCCTGGCCTCTGAAATTACGCAGTTAAAAGGATTTTTTTTTAATAAATTTATTTTTAACCAAATTTTATTTTTTTCATTAAAATATACTTAAATGTAAACAATTTTTCGTCATTTTTGTACATCTCCAAAAATGACGAAGTTATACGCTTTCGTAAGTAAAACGTATAAAATTGTGTTTTGTGACGTTACACAAGACACGATTTAGTACAATTCATCATTTAATGTATCGTATGTCATATTGTAATGTCACACGCTTATCGACCGGTCGGAAATTTAATATCTACATTTTGGCTGATTATGTATTTTCAATAGATACTACTTGGTATTTTCGTAAAATTGTAAAAGTTCTGTCCTCGGCACACTTTAATTATAATAATGATGATACATTAATTTGCAAATAACATAAAATTTCATTGTAGAAGACAACCTCATTGGTTAGTCCGTGGATTTAACAAATTTGATGAAAATTCCCGTAATATTCCCCGAAGATAAATTCTAGGGAATACCAATGCTTGGATTACGTGGACAACCCGGACGTTCATAAAACTACTCGTCAATAGGGTGTGGGTGCAAATAATAAATGGACAATCTCAAATGTTGGCATTAATATAATAATTATTCGATATTGTCTTCGCTTTTCAAGCACTTCAACCAGAGTGGTAAATAAATAACATTACTTTTTATGATCGTGATCTAACTAAACACCACAATACCATACTTTTACTTTTATGAAAGCCAAGTCATACAAAATAATGCACGTTCCAAATATGTATGCTTGTCCATACTGTATGTAACAAAGCCGCACAATATATCAACATTGCCTGTAAGGAGTATAGATAAAACTGTAAAGTTCACACGAATAATGTGTAAAATATAAACTCTTTTACTACAGGATTCAAAACAAAAAGTCTATTTTGGAACGATACCTAGTACCTATTTGGTATTAAAATAACGATGCGTTCTTAGACTAGTTATTATTATTATTATTGTTATTCATGAAAAATTACGTGTAAGATTTAAACTCTTTTACTGGAGAAAACCTTATAAAAAAATCATGTAGTAGATACCCATTTACCTAATTTTGGGTCGGAACGGAAAAATCATGCTTTCACGACTTTCGAAAAAATTTACTATGAATATATAGAAAATAGCATTGAAGAAGAAGATAAAAATATTAATCAAATGTTTTTTAAATATGAAAATAAAGAAGACACAGAAAAATAATAAAAGATAACGGTCGCAACTCGGACCGTTATCTTTTATTATTTTTCTGTGTCTTGTTTATTTTCATATTTAAAAAAAAAAGATTATTATTGTTATCTTCTTCTTCAATGATATATTACATTGATGGGAATAACCTTCAAAAGTTAAAGAGAGTTTTTCTATTAAAAAAAATATAAATATAGAAAATAGTTCCACGCTTAGCAAGTTTATTAGCCACTTTACAATGAAGACATCCACAACCACAATACTCGAAATAACAATAAAATCCGCGTTCCTCAAACACACTTAAGGTGATTTTCCACAAAAATGGCACTATACAAGTCATCCAATTATTTTTATAAAATCTCTGAACTATATTGCCTATATACTATATAATTCGCTTCCAGAAATGTACAAAAACATCCAGCATAATAAAAAATTGCAAAGCAATGCTTTAAAAGAACATTTTTTAACTACATTTAAAAATGAAAATATGTAATGGTCTTGTCATTTTTTGTCCTACCTTATATACTCGTATCCTTGTTTTTATTTCTTAACTTGTTTTCTCTTGTTGTTTGTTCTACTTAAACTGTCTTTATTTTTATTTTTATGCTGTACTTAATGTAAAACTTATATTTTGATTTCAGAATACCTTCGTAAAATTGTAACTACTACCTCCTACATATGAATTTTAAGTTACTCCTGTCCTAAAATGAGTTTTGTAACTCATAGGGTTTGAAATAAAAACAATAAAAAAAAATACAACAAATTCAAATCTCTCTACGATATACCAACCTGTAACGTGAACTACTTCAGAATGGCGAAATAATTTTTTCCCTATTTTTTTTCTTCATTTTTTAAACATAATATGCGTTTTACATCTAGTTGGGTTTGAAAGATATTACAGGGTTTATTTCATATGAATAAGTATCCAATGTTCTGTAAATAGACTAAACTCCTACAAAGCACATGGTTATGACACGCGACACCAGGAATCTGTAATAGTTGGGGGCGGTGCCCTCAGTGCGCGTTTTGCGTCCATTGAACTGTTCATTGGATATTGGACCATTCAGCAGAAGATAATGCTAATGGCACAAATAGAAATCGTTGCGATAGGTAACGAGCAAATTATGTAAGGTGCAACTTAAAAAACGCACCATGTATATTATATTAGGCACACGTGTCCATACTTGTATACCAATATTAAAATGGTGAAAATTTTTCGTGTGACTTTTATGCTGGGGCCGCACCTGCGTGTATCGTCACGAAGCTTCGTTCTATGACAGATACGCGCAAATGTGACCAGCCATTATCGGTTATCGTCACGAGCATTTGTATTTCAAAACATTTTTTTTTTCATTTTTTTTTTTAGTGTCTAAACGTACGAAGTATCGGCACGCATTACTTCGTGACGATACACGCAGGTGCGGCTCCAGCATGATAGTGACTAATTGACTAAATAATGTAAGTGTTTAATAATGTTTTTTTTACATTAGCACCACACACAAGGTACTCTGAGGAAAATAATTTCCATTGCGGTTCATGTCATATTTGGAGATGCTGGGTAAAGGGTCTTTTTAGGAAAGGAAGGAGAGGAAGTTCTAGGAAGGAAGGAGGTATGAGAGGTGGCTAGGAATCAGGGGATCAGTGTGTCCAGGATGAAATGCGATGTTCCAAGAGAGTCCTGCTGGAGAGATCAAAAGCTTTTCCTTAACTATTCTCTCCCAATACGGCCTGCCCCACAGTTGGTGGACAAACGGATCCGGACGGATGATCCAGACAAACTTCACTCCCTGAACCCGGTCACCCCTACCAAGTCACCAAATTTAGCCAACCATGTGGATTGACCCATGGCGGAGCTGTTGGTTATCCAATTAATTGATTTTTTATTTATTTTTTTGAAGAAAGCAAACATTCCCGGGTTACGAATAACCCAAAAACATTTGAAAATCTCCTACTACCACAACACTAAGCGGAAGATATTGCTTGTGTTGTGATGGAGGACTTAGGTGGCCGAGGAATCGAACATGGAACGCCTGGGTGGGACGCAAACGTGAAGCCCACTCAAGCACTGACGGGTCGATTCGCTGATATTGCTTCCGGTAAACAGATTTGTACTGTTAAGGCACAAAGTAAATTTCAGTTTTTATAATATCTCATTCTTCGTAGGTCTTAAAGTAATAATAATTTCCGTAGACCACTATCATAATAGAAAAAAATTCGGTGAAGACTGCATAATTTTATTGAGAAATACCGGAAAATTAAATTGAGTTTTAGTGTAAAGTCTTAAGCAAGGTGTGTTCTTTAAAACAATGCTCCTGAGCTGCCATTATTCAACCGATAAATACCCCTTCCACCCGCTGCCCCTTCTGGTACCTAGACTTTTACTGGCACCGCCAGACATTTCGATGGGTCTACCAAAACAACAAAACCCACCATTATAGGTCCACAAGTTGACAGAACATGGATAATAAACACAGTCTGAGGTCCATTTACTGCACTCACGGGACCGTCTCGGCTCGCAGACCACGCTCCGTCAACCCTGAACCCTGAATACAACCATGATCTCAATGATAAATTAAAAGTGCTTATGCTGTAGTGTGTTGAATCAGTCGCACTGCAAAGTTCTATTGGTGATTGAGTAATTATTATTATAATCGTAATTTATTTTATTATATTATACATTATTTAAGCGTTTTGACTGCCTAACTAGAAGGAATCCCGTCAAATTACATTGTAAATTACGCAGTCAAATTACGATGATATATGAAATATACAGAACATGTTTAGTTCAAAACAAAAAGAAATGGAGGAAATAAAAATAATAGAAATAATGTTAAAAAAAAGATAAAAATAAAACAAAATATTAAAGTTTAAAACGTAATAACTTTGGTTTGTTTGGCACCATTATTAAAATAATATTTTTAAAAAAATAGGTATATATACTTGATAACGGAGGATTAAAATAAACAAACATTTAACACAATCAGGTCTGGGTGTGGAAATTATATAAAAATAACCAATTAAAACATACATAAGGATAACCGTTGTTTGTTTAGAATAGTTATTTAAATAATAATAATAAAATATTAGGTTTAAATACTTAAATACAAAGTATTAAAACAGAAAAGCTAATTGATAATTGCATTGCACATTATAGTACTACATACCTACATATTTTGTATAAATAAGAACTGAAAAGAGAAGAGAAAGGATAAAATAAGAATATTGTTTTTTAAGCAAAATTATTGAAAAAGTTATAAAATAAAAGGTATATATATAATTAATAATTAGTTCTGGTCGTTTGTAGCCCACGTCTTAATCAATACGATAGAATTTTTAAGGTAGATAGTTCATACTGAGTCGTCGTACGTACGATACGCTACGCCTAACAATATCTGGACTACTTAGCAACCATACATTTTCTATGGAAATAAATGCATGAGAATCATACTGGCCTCACGCATCGCAACATAGTGGAAAGTACACAGCAGTTTGGAGATTGGTAAGTCGATATCCAATACACAATAGCAATTACAATTTACAGTCCGCACAACACTGTTCGATCATTTGATATATCATTTGATCCCTCCCACCATTTGGCCTCCGCCGCAACAGTTAATTTTAATTTAATTTCATTGATAGATGTTTGGTATTTTGTGAAGCCATCATTTACCCTAGAATATAATAATACAAGCTATTGGAAATTCGATTACTACTTATTTTTCGATAGAAAACACATGGGAGTAATGTTTAAGATCAGCTGCCTTTGATGGGCGTTCTTATATTTAAGATAATTTGTTATTTTTATATTTAAAAAAATATCTTTTGCTCAAATATTTTCATCATTAATGCTAAATGATACAAAACCTTTTTTCCTTCTTTCTTATAATGTATTATTTTCACTTACCTCTATACCAACCATTTTTATAATTTTCATTTCGATAAGTATATCTTTTTGTATATTTCTATAAGTTTAAATATTGTATTATACAACACCGTATTATACACTTATTATGTAAAAGCCCATCAGGGCGTTGACAAATTAATAAATAAATCTATTAAAAAAAGCTGAAACTTCACGGATAATCGACACACTACAAATACATTGCGTAAACAAAAAAACTCTCTGACAAAACAAGAAAATAAAATAAAAAAATAAACAATTTTAACATCATAACCCTTAAAAAAATTGGCGTATTTTGTCAGAGGCTAAAAATATTCCCGCTTTGCAATAAAATCCAAAAAAATTGAACATTTGTTAACGTATTCGAAAACTAAAAACTGTTTTCGAAAGGTGATGAAATAGGCTTTCAAATTTCTATATTAAAAATTACTATGTATTTTTTTTAAATATTTTTTTTTTGCGAAAACTTTAAAAAGTGTTCAAAATGGCTTACTTTACTTTTTTTTCTAACTAAAATTACTAATGAAAAAAAATAAAACACATACTTATTTCATTAGATAAATGAATTATAAACCTTACACCTCACTTTTTTTTCGTTTCATATAAAAAAAAAAATCTTAAAAAATTCACAAAGTTCCATAATTTTTTTTTCAAATTGCTAGCGGAAACTTTGGTTTCAGAAAGGGGTAAATTTGAATTTTTTGTGGTTTTCTTTTAGATTTGAATAAATAGTTTGTTTTATTCTCTTTCCAATACCGTTCAGATCACATTTTTGACTATATATATAGAGATAGACTCAATCGTTCATAGATCATATAAAATGCTTGGCTTTGTTCTTCGTATAAGTAAAGTTTTCAGTAACCCGCAGACAATAATAATGCTATATTTTGCATTAGTCAGAAGTACACTGGAATACGCATCGCCAATATGGAACCCACAGTATAAAATATTCATAGATAGCATAGAACATATTCAAAACAAATTTATAAAATATCTTACTTTCAAATTCAACAATAACTTTGAATTTACATTTCAAACTTTGCAACAAAGGCGGGCACTAGCTGATTTAACATTTATACACAGAATTTTAAATAACAAAATCGACTGTACTGAACTTCTATCCTTAATTAATTTTAATATACCTGTAAGACGTACACGCCATACAGCACTATTCCACACTCTAAATTACAAAACAAATGCAGCAACTAATTCGCCGATTAACCGTGCTCTTCATACATTCAATAATGTTTGCCTAAACTCTAATATTGACATTTTCTCAGATTCGCTGCCCAAATTTAAAAGGAGCATCATGTCAATGATATAACTGTTTAATGCGCATACATATCCCTTCACAGATCACCACTTCTCACACATACACACACACTCACACACTAAGCACATCACCCGGTAGTTACTAATTATACATTCCACTCAAGACATTACAAAGAAACATATCAAAGGTACCCACCATGAAATATTACTTAATATCTGTAAACTCTGTCATCACACTGTAATCAATGTACTGTTTGTTTCTATAAAATAAATAAATAAATAAATAAATAAATAAATAAATAAATAAATAAATAAATAAATAAATAAACGATTATACTATTATAATCGTTACATAAATGTAACCATATAATGTATATAATATTATAAGCGTAGGTATATGTCGGTTTCTTTAAAAGTAATTCAAAATATCACATGTACTTAAAATATCCAAGTCTTTTTTGATAAAACTCACAAGAGATATGGAAAATCAAATCAAGCACGAAAATGCTTAAAGTATTCCACATTATTACTGGGTGCTTTAACACTGTGTTGGTAAACATAATATTAATGGAAAAGCATTTTCCACATGAAGTATTTTGTTACAAAATTCTACCTCAGCTGTCATAAAGTTTATGTGTGCCTATTGACAAAGGTGCGATCAATACACTAGAATAGAGTAACCTTCTTCGGAGCACTCCTGTTATTACTTTCGTTCAAATATATTATTGAGTACCGTCTAGAATTCGAACTTGAAAAACAAAAAAATGGTTCTGAGGTCATTTGATTTACTTTTACAATGGCTAGATATTATTAAATGAACTAAACAATTTTAAAGATCGCGCAAAAAACCAGACGTGTTTTTTGGGAATTATATTTATTAAATTAACATAAATAAAGTCATATAAAAAAAATGATTCATTTATCAGTTTTGGTTTTGACGCCCCTAAGGCGAATAAGTTTTACATTTTACAACCAATTCGGAAAATATTTACTTCGTCGGATTTTCAACCCCTTGCTTCTGAGCCTCTAAGGATTCAACTGCTCTTTTGCAGGATAATCAGAACCAAAAAAATAAGAATTACTTATTATAAGCAATACTTATCAGCCTGCAATACTCATCCACATTGAAACAATCTTCCGAGAAAAAATACATGCCGCCGACGGGACACGAACCCGCGTCCTTCTGATGTCCGGTCAGGTGCTCTTAATCCACTGAGCTACGGCGGGTTACCTCTTACCTGCCAAATGATTCAATAAATATCATAAATTCGTTTTAAAATAAAACCTACGGCTATTTAACAGTAAAAACAGAATTAACCACGTATTATATCCACATCTATACACCCAGAGGATATATCGTCACGGTACCTCTTCCCACTTCAATGCAATGCACCGTGTCATACATGCAGAAGCATTAGATAGTTTAATATATTATGCAGAGTAGATAAGTTAATAATATATCCCAATAATAATGATATAATAATGTCCGTTATGTTAATTTTTCGTTCCGTTATGTTTCAATTCATCTAGTTAACCACATATGTCTAGCACCACACACATTACTGGATAGAATAGAACCCTATTCCGGCCTCAAATCATTGATTACCTACGGAACCAAGCATTCACGTAACAGGCCAACATTGGGCTTCAAGACTCATCGATCCGGCACTAAATACATGGGGGAATTAGAGAGAACCTACCCAAAATCGCACAAAAGTTAATTAAAAAAATACCGTTTTAAATATGTTTTATAGAATTTTTTTTTTTTTCACCAGATTTACAGGAACGGGTTTAGTTTTTCCCTTTAATTTTTTTTTAGGAAAAACTAAACCCTTTCATACACTTTTCCATATAAATGATCATCTAGTAAATCCACGTTATGCAAGTGTATTATATAAGTATAATTAATACAAAACAATACAAGAACAACATGTAAATCTACCAAACTATTAAATGGGAATATAATTCACCGTCTCCAGATATTTTCATATCAGAGGGTTCGGCTCTGTGGAATTCCTAATTTGACCGATAAATCCTACTGATCCCTCAATATAAATATTTAAAAAATCTTTCGTAATTCTACATGTATTTAAAATGACTGATTTTTGCATTTTTATATACAAATTCTTTGACAAATCTAATATGCCTAAATTTTTAATAAGAGAGCTAGGTATAATGCCAGTAGCCGAAATAACAAAAGGTAATATTTTTATAGTCTGAGAATGCCAAATTCTTTTAATTTCATTTCCTAAATCTGTATACTTTCTTATTTTTTCAGAAACAGATTTTTGAATATTACAGGAATTTGGAATAGCTACATCAATAATATAAGTTATTTTTTTAATTTTGTCATGTAAAACTATATCAGGTCTATTATGACCAATTGGTCTGTCTGTTAGTATAGTTTTATCATAGTAAATTTTAAAGAAATTATTTTCTAAAAATGAATTTGGTTCGTATTCATAATATGGTACTATATTATGACAGTCAATCAAGTTATGTTTAATTACCAAACTTTGGTGAATTATTTTTAAAACCTGATTGTGCCTAAATGTATACTCAGACGGCGCTAATATAGAACATCCTGATATAATGTGTTCTATAGTTTCCGGAAAAGCCATACATTTTCTACATAAATCATCAATTTGATTTGGATCTTTGATTATATGCTTCCTATAATTTTTGGTATTAATTACTCTATCTTGAATAGCAAGCATAAAACCTTAATATGTAATTATAATTTTTTTCCATTTTTTTATTTTTTTTTATTGATGCAATATTTTAACATTTTATAATAAAATTCAATAATGTTGGCCTCACTAGGTGGTTTACCCGTGCTGAGGCCTCCATTTTGTATCATGTGAAAGGTGAAGACTGCCTTGGTATCTAAATATCCGATGTAAGAGGGCATCAGAAGAAGGACTAGGTACTACCACTCAGTACAGTAAATATACTATTCTAGCGCAGACCGAATATACTATTATTTTTAGCGAAAACTAATGGAATATTATAATTATTGTAGAATTTGTGAAGCTGATAATAAATGATATGAGAATCAAAAAAACAAAATTTTTTGTTAACAAATAAATTAGAGGGACGTCAGAAATGTTCTTGTAGAATTAGTTCTTCTTCATTCGAAATATTGCCTTTCGAATGAACACCATTAGTAAACTTGTGAAAAATCAGTATCTGTTAAAAATTAAAGACATGATACACAAAATTCAAATATTTAATTATTATAAAAATATTTTATTTTTTACATTAGCTCCACACAAAGGGCCCTGAGGAAAAAAAATCCCTCCGGGCTTATGCCATTTTTTGAAATGCTGGGTCTTTTAAGGGATAGAAAGGAGAAAAAGTTCTGGGAAGGAAAAAAGTTTAAGGGATGGGTAGGAATCTGGGGATCAATGTGTCCAGACGTGACAAACGTCTGAATCTATCCCTCAGACCTCGAGATCAAAAGGTCTCCCTCAACCAGTCTCTCCTGATCCGGCCAGCCACGCAGTTGGTGGGCAGATGTATCCGCTGCCAAGACTAGCACAAACCTAACCCCGTGAACCCGGACACCCCTGCTAAGTCACCAAATGTAGCGAACCACTTAAGGTGACCTGTTTGGCAGAGGTGTTGGTTGTCCAATAAATGGATCCCTGGGCGGTGGTACCTATACCCGCCTCCCGAATTGAGTAATATTATTAATTATAATTCATTAATAATAATCTGGAATTAATCGTAATAAGTACCTAGATGCAAAAATAATGCAAAAATGTGTAATAAATTGCAATGAACAACCTTAAAATATAGTTGCTTTGTCGATGAATTTATTTGTCTATGCCAGTGGAGTATCCAAAATTTAGGTTGCTGGTTGTTTTCCACGTTCAAATAATTGAAATTTTTTATTTTATTATAATTTTGTTGATTGCAACTGAAAACAAACTAAAACCGCCTAGCTGCTATGGCTTCCAACCAAACTTCCATCAAACTTCTGTAACAGCCTATTCAATTTTTCGATTTCTGTAATTATCTCAGCTTGTTTAACCATAGACGAAGAACAATCAGCTGTCATCATAGTCATCTGTCAAATTGAAAAAACAAGAAAAAACTAGAAAACTGACAACAAAACTGGCGCAACCATGACAACCGAGCTAACTGGCAACGGCCTGCCACGGCAACCAGCAGGGCGAGTCGCGAATCACTGCTTGCGTTGCATTAACAACGAGATTTAGAGAAATTGTATGGTGTGCGCGCCAACACATTGACATACACAGGATAGAGAGTTTAGTAGCAAACTGTATTTTTTTTCAGTTACCTCGTCAGCGGAGGCACTAAGTTCAATTCCAAATTCACAAAAAAAAATTAATTTTGATCAGAATATTCGCATTTTTATATTATATTTTAATTTATTCTGTGGTTCGTTTTTTGAGTTAGCACAGCAACCTTTATGAAATGCGTGCCATTGGTCGATGGATTGCTTAGATGGTTTCGCCATATGAGCGGAAAAGGGTGCTAATAATTGACATGTGCCAGAGTCACCCGTTGAGATATCTCACATTCAAATTATGGATTCAGATTATGAGCTTACTCAAATATTCTCAATTCATTCTCCTGATAATGTTGTCTTCCTGGGACGTCCCCTACATCCCCTTTCATCCCTAAACTATTCCCAAATACGTTTTTTTCACCTAAATTTGTATTAGCATGCTACCTAACTACAGTTAAAAATAATAATGTAAAAAAATTACGTTATTTATCTTATCCAAATACTTCAAACCTCCTTCACTGTTCACATTTACAGTTCATATCTTATTTCAAACCTACTTCATTGTTCACATTTACAGTTCATATCTTATTTCAAACCTACTTCACTGTTCACATTTACAGTTCATATCTTATTTCAAACCTACTTCACTGTTCACATTTACAGTTCATATCTTATTTCAAACCTACATCACTGTTCAAGTTCATATCTTATTTCAAACCTACTTCATTGTTCACATTTACAGTTCATATCTTATTTCAAACCTACTTCACTGTTCACATTTACAGTTCATATCTTATTTCAAACCTACTTCACTGTTCACATTTACAGTTCATATCTTATTTCAAACCTACTTTACGGTTCACATTTACAGTTCATATCTTATTTCAAACCTACTTCACTGTTCACATTTACAGTTCATATCTTATTTTAAACCTACTTCACTGTTCACATTTACAGTTCATATCTTATTTCAAACCTACGTCACTGTTCACATTTACAGTTCATATCTTATTTCAAACCTACTTCACTGTTCACATTTCACTGAGGCAATTGAAAACTGTCAACTGGAAACCGTCTTTTCATGACTACGTAATGGCCCTCACACTTCACAATCACTCAAAAACCCGTTGTCAATGGTAACGCAAGCAGTGACTCGCAACTCGCACTGCTAATTGCCGTGGCCGGCCGTTGCTAGTTGCCAGCTGCCAGCTGATTGTTCTTCGTCTATGGTTAAACAAGCTTTCTGACCAATAAAGACATAAAAACATGCCGGTTTTAGTTTGGTTTCAGTTGCCAGCGTCAGCGTCAGCGTCAGCCTTACAGTTCATATCTTATTTAATGTTATTTACTTTAAACCGAACCATCTGACGCCCCCTTTAGTTTTACACAATCTCCCGCTTTGCATAACAAAATAAATCTATTTGCTTCGAAAATATACAAATTTATGAACAAGTGAAACAGAATAAGCTTGAAATAGTCCAGTGCCACAATTCTCTCTTTTGTATTATTTATTTTAACATAACAAACATCGTTCGTTCAAAAAAACTTCAAAATGTTAGCATAACGAGATTAGATATAATACGATTATTTTTAGTTTCAAATTACCGATGCAAAACTTTATATAATCCAGACACATTCTTAAAAATAACAAAATACATACTTATTGGTGTGTTGTGTTTTGAATCAATGTGTTGAAATAATTATTGTGTTTATGGAAGCATATTTCAAGCGCATTTGATTTTATGATTTAATAGCATAATAAAACAATCAGTAAATATTATTTTTTTTATGCGTTAACTCTAAGAAAATGTTTTTCGATAACATCTGTCATCGAATCTATTTGTTCAGTTTATTTATTATTTGCCAGTATGCGGCACGCGGTAAAATCAGCATAACAAAAGAAAACCTTGACCAAACAATAGCACTTCCACTTTCCGCAAGATAATTACTTTTCATCTGTCAAATTAATTAATTAGGACTTAAAATGAAATCATAAGTGCTGACATCACATTTAACGGACTGTCTGCGGGCTAATTTAGATTGAGCACCTGTTCGAGCGCAGATTCTAAAATCACAACGAGATATCATCATCACAGGATGAGCGCATTGCTGGGATGCGTCGGCGTCGGTGTTTGCAGACAGAGGGTTTTATGTTCCTTTTATGCTGAGCGGCGACAGTACACCTGCCACGTGTGGTGTGGAGCATTGCTGGGCGCTTGGAGTGGTGGACGCCCGACCTCGTGTTAACACCTGTTGTATGGGAAAGTGTTCGGGCGGCGCGACGGACAGCGGCGGCCGCCGGGAGGAAGTGCCGCCATGCGGTCAGTTTGTGAACGGTCATAAGCGCGCGCGGGCTCACTCGCTCTCCCCGTCGGTCTCTTGTCTTGTCTTGTCCCACGTGTTACCGGACCCCCTCCCGCCTCCTGAATCCGACCAGCTGATCGCGGATTCAAACGTCAAAACCACCGATTTTTTTGCAAATATTTTCGTGTACCCACGTGCTTCATATCACGATTTGACCTAACGGGTGATCCCTACCAATCAGCTTGCATTTGTGCGTGATATTAGATAATAAAAAGTCATTTAGAGTTCATGTGAAAAGTGTTTTTTTTGTGGATTTAAAAAAAGTGCTCAATTACTTACATGTGATAATAAATTATCTGGAAACGATAAAAATCAGGTAAATAAAACATTTCAATATACTTTTCTTTCGATTTTAAAAGGAATGTCTCGTTCCAGAAGAGATGGCTTTCTGATGACACAGTGGAAATGATCCATTGTTCTACGAGCAAATAGCGAGAGACAGAAGAGGGGTAAGAAGAAATACGGTTATACTTGTTGCTCTCTATGTACATTCAATATATGGGATATTATTTGCACAATATATTGCGAGAAAGAAGTGAACGACTTCAACAAATACATCTAGCGACTACCGACTTTGTATCCCGAGCGAAGATGTTTCTTTTGTTTGTATTGCCATCGAGTGAAAATTCCCTACGATTATTTGATTTTCCCCTTATATAATTCCGTTGCTCTGTCGAGACCGCCTAAGTAAGGCAAATTTGTTTGTTTACATTAATAAGACGGAATTAGATATTTGTTTTGGTTCGAATCAATACATAAATCATCGGATATTATTCGACAATATTACTTGGCTATCATCAAAGTGTTTTCAACATGCTATGAGTAGCTAAAGTTAAATCAGCAAATCCTTCTCCGAAACTCATGTATTTTAAACAATTAGTTTGAATCATATCCAATTAATTATGTAAAGTTATTTTAATCTTGGCCTGTTAATTGATATTCGTCTCAACAGCCGAAATATTAGTCTTGCACACATAAATCATTATTTTTAAACATTGACACCTGAATATCAATTAATTGATCATTTGTTTAGTTCATCAAATCATTCATAAATATAAAAAACTAAAATAGTCTTCTAACCTAACCTGACCTGTCTTTGCAGTAGGTGTACTAATATAAAAGCGAAATACATTAATAAACACAAAATAAATTCACTAGTTCGCATCATATTATTTATTCAACTGCACGAACAGCTATTATATTTTGTTCTAATAACAAACGTTATCTATGTGTTGTTGGGTGTCTGTTAGACGATAACAGGGAAATTTAGCTCCAAAGCGCTGTCATTAGGCGTCAATGTGTTCAGGGGTTATTTCAAGTTTATTGATTTAATAGCTCCTGTTTGATCTTCATAAAAAAATTTGCCCCAGATTTGGTGAACGAAATGGTTGTTATTTCCATACAGAAGTACCTTAAAGCTCATGCGAGTGAATGAATCCATACAACCTTGTGAAAGAATGTGTCTTGTAATGTTTCCAAGGAATTATTGTACAAATGTGTTGAAATTTCCGTAGGTATCTGTCTAATGTTAATTTAACATTTAGGTTTAGCTAATCCTAAGCATTGGCGGGTTCTGAATATTGTGTGGGAGGACTAAGATTTACAAAAAACGAAACCTTTTACCTTATTGAAACAGAAAATACATCTTAAATATTATTGAAATTAACTTCTTTGAAAACTCTTACAAAAAGGTTTATTTTAATATTAAAAAGAATATTTTCAATACCAATTAAAGGAAGTCCCGAGGGAAGAAACCCTCTTTCTTGGAAGAAAAACCAATTGACAAAATATTTGTTTATTCTAATTAGAATGCAAAATAGTTATTTAAATATATATTAATATTAAAGATATATTTATTTTTAAAAAATCGGGATCGTTCAAGAGGCATCTACATATAAAGTAGATCTGTGTATAGACCAAAAAATTTAAAATTTTGTATTATATTCAAATTATATTCACAACGTTTAAGATCATCGTAAAAACCTTAACACATTCGCAAATGTACATAGTTGTTGTTAAGAAGATTTGAATACATAAACATTATTGGGCTAGTTAACGAAATGTTTACGGTTTGGAGCAAGAAAATTAGGTCCCATTCGGTAATAAACGTACCTATTATCAGTCCTGTATCTTACACTAAGTACGACAATAAGCATTATCGTTGTTCAGAACAATTTTCAATAACCATTAAATACGGAATAATGTCGACAAAGTTAGAGTTTGTTGGTACTGGTGACCGCTGGTGATTATGCTAACCTCTTATCTCCCTCGGAGGTCATAACATATAGTATCTCCTCTTCAAGAGTATTTGTTATCAAGAAATGCAACTTGGTTTAACTATTAAACACAACGAATGCATTTAATTGCAATGAGAGTAATAATAGTTTTTTGCAGGAAAAATAAATCTTTTTCGTTTGTTGACAGTCAAACAACAACGTTTTTATCATGTTCTCATCAGTATGATATCTTTAACCTAACATTACTCTCTCAATCATAATCTCGTCATCGACCCAAAATTTCTTTCCTTAGGACAACCTCACATTTCATCCCTCTTAACTCATCACTGCTTAATGACAACAAATCTATAACTTCATTTTTTCTCATCCTAGGTCAACTATAAACTTATTTATTTATTTATTAGCTGACCCGGCAAACTTCGTACCGCCTCAGAAATGTTGTGTTTAATTTATTAGCTGTTCGAATTGATTCAAATTATGTAAATCCGTTGAAAATCCGTTCCATACAAAATATATGAAAAAAATTGTTTTCTTCATTATTATTTTTCGCTTGATTTTTTCCGTTGTTTTAATAGTTATTCTATTAATCGGAACGCAGACAAATCTAACAAATCAAAGATCATAAAAATCGGTCCAGCCGTTCTTGAGTTATAAATGGTGTAACTAACCCGACTTTGTTTTATATATTAAGATAGGTACTGGGTTTTACGGATGTTCTCACTTGCGTGAGAACAATCCAGTTATAAAACTCAGTTAAATCCAATTATAAAACTCAGTTAAGTTATGTTTACCTAAACACAATAAACATAACACAGAACAACTCCCTCAACAACCAATAATTTTCCACACAATATCATATTTTATGTAAATGATTTTCTACACTTAATTAGCAAAATATAAATTATATTAGTATATTCAATGTATGTGATGTTAGTGTAATAAAAAAATTATACTATTCAAAATCGTCTGACAAACATCACGCAGCGTTATTCACCTTATTTAATGTTAGTACACTAATCAAAATATTAGATAATTTTTATAGTGCCGTTTTTTGTGAAAAATTACTTCTAGTGCACTGTACAATTTTGCGTTACGTGGCTCTATTTAATTAAAATATTTACGCACAGACACAGAAAACATACTTACCTCCTTACCTGACAGGTTTCTTCAGATAAAAATACTTTGATTATAATGTTTTAGCTTGAAGAATGAACGATTTTGCAAGCAGAGTACATACACTATGTTGAAATTCGGGAGACGAGAATGGGTACCGCCCCCGAAATCATTTGTTGGACAACTCCATAAGTCACTCGACGGGTTCCATATGTTTGGTGACTTGGTAGGGGTGCCTGGGTTCATGGGGTGAGTTTATCCGGGTCTTGGCGATCAATGCCTCTGCCCAACTAGCCATTCCATTAAGTGAGTTAATACCGTTATGCAGATATTGAATTGGATTTTTTCAGGTTATTTGAGCCAGATATGATAGTGTTACAATATTTATTTCAGTACTAGTACAGGCTCGTTAAAAATCACCAAATAGTCTGAATTATCGACAAACAGTTCCAATTTTGTAAAATATAATAAATTATATTTTTTCTTCAAATTTTGCAAATTCACTTTGTGGCACCATTTTATTAATGACAAATTAAAACAATGTTTTTACCACGATAATCTGATAAGATCATCGTGGTAAAAACAAAGTGTTTTAATTTGTTATTAATTATATTTTTGTTCAAACTATTACAGTATTATAGGCATCCAGGTACTTTATAGCTTAATTAAATAAAAACAAACAACTTTGTGTTCACCACTCACAGTTATTTGTGTGTTCATGTTCATGTTGACGAAGAAACCTTTGGTTTCGAAACAAGTAGATAATTGTGATTATATATGTGGTGCACACAAATTTGGTTGTTTTCATATAATTGAAAATGACGCCACGAAGTGAATTTGTGAAGATTGAAGAAAGACTTTATAGGTTATCTGAATTCTTCACACAAACAGTTCCACTTTTCAAACCGATCCTTAAATTTAAGGCTAACTTGAGTTCTTCGAATCCGAGTTACGCAAAACGCACAGACAACTGAAATTAGTATTTTTGAATATGATACACTGATTTAAACCTGTCATTGGTTTCTTTATTAAAAAAAATATATATTCCAGCTTGACCTATCACATTTGTACTTAGTAATCACAATAGAACATTTAGGTACACACCAATGTTTTGTGTGAGTGAAGCGACAAATCGGAAGGTCGCGGGTTCGAACCCGGCGTGCGCAAATAAATTTTATTTTATTAATTTGTATTATCTAACAATTAAATAAATAAAAATAATATATATTATATTTGCGGCACGTTCCAGGGTGGAAGATAGTCTCAGTATCGTCCTGGTGTAAGACCAACATTCAGAATTGAAACGTTGTTTGAAATGGCTATATAAGTGTTTGGTGACCAGCTCTGAATAGCCAGGTATTTCCCCACCTTCATCTACCTAATTTCTTCACCTCCCCTCAACCTTCAGCATCACAACATACTCCAATTAGGGATGCCATAGTATCACTAGCTCACGGGAAGAAGCACTTGGGAATCTTGTGCGGTATTCATATAAAAAAAAAAAAAATTTAATATGTTGCAATGGGTACGTTTCTAAATACTACTTTTTAAATAACATAATATTGGTTTTGTCTTAATGATTATTTCGGAAACAATTTGTGACTGTTGTTATTTGACATTATCTAAATATTTTCAGTGACAATCCTGCCAAACTTCACCTGATTTAAAAGCTTCTTCGATTTATTGCCAAGGTCCCCGGCCTATGTTAATTAACCACAGTTAATGATCACATTTGTCAATATGTTATCTGCAGTAAAGCATGATCTACTTTCAGTACCTCAAGGATTGTGACAAAATCAAGAAAATATTTCTGAGGCTAATTATTTCAATGTTTTATTGAATAGCTCAATAATTTTACGTCTAGGATCAGAAATATTTAAAGATCCCTATATTTAAATATTAGCAATAAATCCTCAGTACTAAGCGATTAATAGACACTGTTGAAATTATATTCTTTTCTTTAAAATTCATATTTTAATTTGAATATTATTCATAGATAGGAATGATAGATTGACAATAATGTTGTAGTATTTTGTCAAAGTATTGTATTACCCAATAAAAATATCAACTATTTTTAAACCATGACCTATATCCGCGGTACGGAATCTGCTAAACAAAACAATAAAACGCGATAATCTCGCGGAAGATTCATTTTCCATTGCAACACCCACTGGCATACTTTCTCCACCTTACAGAAGAGACAATTTTATTTCCCAGCTTGAGGCGAGCATTTCTGTAAACAAGAGATCGAGCTACGTGCAATAATTATGTAGGAATGTTCCCGCTAACCCGAGTGACTTAATCCCAGCCCCGAGTCAGGGCGCAAACTACTTTATAAAACACACTTAACGCAAGTAGTTGTTATCTCTATCAACTAATTAGATGAGACAACATCAGATCTGTATGCTCTCCGCGATGCGGTATTTTGATCTCGCTTTGTCTCGCGGTATCACCTAAACTCCGCGACAGTCCGGCTATAAAATGCTTTAATAATTAGTTGTATATATCGTTTGGACGCTCTCCAAGAAAATCGGTCGTTTTGGCGAAGAGCTTTTGTATAAGAGACACTCGGCTAACAGATTCGCTCGAATAGAATTCGAAAACGATTAACTAAATTTGATATGTCTATTCTATTCTATTTGGCACGGGAGCTTTGGATGCGGAAATTCCAATTGTTTTTTTTTTTGTTTTTTGTGTAGGAAATTTGTCACAAATACCTTCGCATCAACTGGTTGACTACGGATAAAAAATATTTTGAGGCATCTTTCTTCGATATTTCTCCACAATCTTTCAAAGAACACTGAAGTTATTTTATTAAATGATTAATTTTCACAGATATTTAAATGTGCATGTTGTTCTTTTATCTATATATTTATTGTTTGAAACATTTGCAGAGTGTAACAATTATTACATTAATGATATCACTTAATAATTAGTAGGTGAAAAATGATTTTATCATGAAATTATTTATTACTAGCTTCTGCCCGCGACTTCGTCTGCTTAGGATTAGTACTTCGAGTAATCTATTTTATTTTCCTAGGTCCCATCTACGTTTGTTCCAAAATTCTCAACCTATTTATTTAAAATATCTATAATTTTTGATTCAATTTAAAGTATTAGGCCAGTACTTTAAATAAATTCACAAATTTAAATATTTTATAAAATAGAATTTTGATTTAACAATCATTGTTTTGCAAAATGTCATTCTCAAATTTTACATTTTCCATTAAACAATAATTATTATTTTCAATATATTGAAAATAAATAGCTAGTTTTATAAATTATAGCCTATATGTTATTCTGATGTATGAGCTATATTATTGTAAAGTTTCATTAAAATGCATTCAGTTGTTTTTGCGTGAAAGAGTAACAAACATACATACATCCATACAAACTTTCGCATTTATAATATTAGTAAGATAAGATAAGATGTCAAGTTTCTGCCAAATGGAAAATCGAGTTAAAGGTGCAAAATTGCTTTTGAGTCGTTTAAGATTAAAATTCAAGGGACGTTTTACAGAAATGTCCTAGCAAATTAAGAATAACTTTATTTTACTTTGTACTTGCTTAATTACTTTTGAAAGACCGCAATTATCAACAACATTTCACGGTCGTTTATAATGCAAATTGAAGCTTTACTTACTCCAAAATTCAGCCTTTAATTTTTCCCCTTCAACGGGAATGACGGGGTGAATTCGTATATTGAGAGAAAAGCTCGGCGACCCTTTGTTTCGACATAAATTATTAAAGATTTCTAATGAGGGGCAATTAACAGTTAAAACACGTTCAATGATAATTTCTCGTCCTTGTACTATAAGAATATTTTGTAACGTTATGGGTTGAATGTCGAGAGAGATAACTTACATTAAATACGTTTAAGTAGTTAGGTAAGTAATTTTGTTTTCTAAACAAATATATCAGTGACTTGTTGAGATGATTAATATGTAACATATTCAGTACGTTATACTCGTAGTTCATAATATTATCCCATAAAGCAAAATGAATGTCAGCGTTAAATCGCTGCCCCAATTAACGTTGAGCGTTCGTGTTGAAAAATTAAAGTTGACCATTATAATAGTGAAACTGACACCATGTCTTTGAGTACAAGAATCTAACTTGCAGCAAGGCACATATGAAAAAGAAACAGATTTAACCAACGTGTGCTTGAATGAATGAGATGAATTGTTATTCCCTTTTGAGGGGTGGTGTGCGAATTGGTTGGGTAATTTGGATCATTGAGTAGGGTAAAGTTAGCTAGGGATGTAGCTGTAGATATAGGATTGTAGGGGCAGGAAGCAGGAGAACAGAAGAGGGGTGGAGTGGAATGCCTCCGCATATTACTAATTGAATAATGAAGCATATGGAAGGTTTCCCAGTCGGTCTGAGGTAATCTTATTAAAATATCACGCTCCTGTGCAGAGATGTGCACGCAGCTCAACAAGTTTGCAGTAAACGACCGATTGTATAAATTAATCTTCGATTCAATAAATCTTTAACAGGGTATTGTAGCAAATACATGTAACTAGTGCAAACAGTTTTTGGTTTGGGTTTAAAAATATTTTACAGGCAGAGAGGTTCTGTCAATAACGTGAAATTGTTTTACTAAAATTAACGGGAAACGTGACAAAATTTTTTCATTGATATACATTAACATCTTATCTTACTATTATTATAAACGTGAAAGCTTGTATGGATGTATGTATGTTTGTTACTCTTTAACGCAAAATTTACTGAATGGATTTTAATGAAACTTTACAATAATATAGCTCATACATCTGAAGAACATATTGGCTATAATTTATAAAGCTAACTATTCATTTTCAATATATTGGAAATAATAATTATTGTTTAATAGAAAATGTTAAAATTTGACAATGACATTTTGCAAAACAATGACTGTTAAATCAAAATTCTATTTTCGAAAATATTTAAATTAGTGAATTTATTTGTAGTACTTGCCTAATACTTTAAATCGAATAAAGAATTATACATATTTTAATTAAATAGGTTAAGAATTTTGGTATTAACGTAGATGAGACCTAGGAAAAGAAAATAGATTACTCGAAGTACTAATCCTATGCAGACGAAGTCGCGGGCAGAAGCTAGTTTTGTAGGATTTATAAAAAAATATATAATTAAATCTTTAACCTTAAAACATTTTAAAGAATCTAGAGAATATTTATTTAGTTATATTTTGAATGTACAATATATTATGTGGTCGTTTTAATAAAAAAAAATCAAATTTGACACATTTTGGCAACAAAGCAATCCGTGGTTTTGGAAATAGTGCCATAATGTAGCAAAAAGTGCTCGAGTGGTTAATAAAATTTAATTTATTATTATCATCATGAGCTCGTATGTATCAACTGCATCTGCACTAGTATATTGCTAAAGCTTATCAAAGCTCGTATCAAGTTTTAACATCAGCCCATTGCATGCGGTCACTGGGCGGATCCTGTCTTTGGCACTTAATCACCGGCAAGTTGTACCCACGTGTTGAGTGCTAGAATGATTTTCATTTCCACACTGCCCGTACATTTAAAGCGTTTCATTATCACACAATCTACATTATATTCCATTACCCACAGAGCCGGCTTTTCGGCCGAAGCCGCCAAACGAACTTCGGAAATGAGTTTTTTTTGCATAAGCTCGCCTTTTTAATTTTGCACTTTGCTGGAACCGCTGTGCCGCTGAATTTTGCGGATTGCGTAGAATTAATTAAAAGTTTCGCAGAACGTTTGCTTTTTTCGTCCAATTTGATTTTCGGTTAAATAATCCGAAGTTATGATGAGTCCGCTGAAGGGCTAGAATTGATGTTCATTGTCATATTTCCTTTGACGTAAGCAAATATTAATTGGACAGCAGAAATTCACTTTTAAAGTCTGCCATGATTACGCGTGAAATGCGGTGAAGACATTTTTCTTTGATCACCTAAAACACTAGTAGTTGGCTCGAGTTTTAGCATTTCCTTTTCGGAATCTCTTTTTCTTATTGAATGGTTAAAAATATGGAACGAACATGAAGAGGACTTGTCTTATTTTTTGACAGCAATCTTTCTAATATTTTTTTGTTTTTCGAGTAAAATATAGATGAACCAATAAAGAATTTTATTGGCTTTAAAAGCGACGAGTCATCTTGAACTTTTTCCGCTGAGAGGATTAAATTCGCAGTTAATGTTGGGCTATAATTTTCAAAGATTCCAATTGGTTTAATCATCTTTTTTCCCATTGATTGAAGTATTACTTCCATAAATTTGTGTAGCAAATTTTTCAATGAAAATTTCAATAAAACGTTTAATTTTCAACGGATGTAAACAAACTTATGGAAATCGGTAATTTGTAAAGTGTTACTCAGCTATTTATTGGTGAGGGAAATTAAGTTATTTTAGGGGAAACAAACGATGGCCCTCATCGATAATGTATAAACTAGTTTGGTTTTTGGTGTGGAGTAGGTGGTTTTTCCAATATTTTGAAAGTGATGTTACTTTTGGAATTACTAACAACTTTAAGTGGCAATCAAATTAACTCAACTAATGAACCTACTATCATTTGTCACGCCTTAAAGGTGCTCGACAAGTAAGTACAATAAAAGTAATTAACAACGAAAAAACAAAAAGTTATTGGTTATTCCGCATAAGAGTCCCTGCCTGGAATCGGTGATACTATCGCATCCCTCTTGATAATGTTATGAGGGTGATAAAAGTGGAGGGGCATGGTGAAGGGGAATAAGAAGGTTAGAGTGTATCTAGTTGTTAAAATCTCTCACAAAAGTCATAAAGATTGATATGGTTTGAGATTTTCATGGCTAAATGCATAACCATGATTTGTTTTTCTCCTTCTTTAGCCAACGTTTTAGTGTCCATTATCAGGGCTGATGTGTAATCTAAGATTGTGTTGAAGTGTGTGCTCCTCTATGTAGATGCGTTATCATGTTGCGTGCTCCAATCCTCTAATGGTTGGTGTTTTAGGATAAATAGATAATTTAAACATGATTTAGGCGTTTTGTTTTGGTGTAGCCGGCAATTATTGGATACCAAGAACTATTAAGCTTAGGCCCGTCGTCGTTTTTTAATATTATTAGAATTTTTGTGGATTTCAATTGTCTCCGTAATTAGGGGCGCTCGATGCGTTGTGAGCAATCCCTGGATTTCAGGAACAAATCCAAAATATGACTTTTTTTTACATTAAGTCCACACAGGAGGCCCTGAGGAAAATAATTTCCCTCAGGGCCTATGTCATCTTTGGGGGTGCTGTGTGGAGGATATTTTTAAGGAAAGGAAGGAGAGGAAGTTCTGGGAAGGAAAAAGGTATGAGGGTTGGGTAGGAATCTGGGCTTCAGTGTGTCTAGATCATCCGCCGCCAAGACCTAGATAAACCTTACCCCATGAACCCGAGCACCCCTGCTAAGTCACCAAACGTAGCAAAACACTTGGGGTGACCTATGGCAGAGGTGTTGGTTATCCAACCAATGCTTCCCGGGGCGGCAGTACCCATTCCCGCATCCCAAACTGGATTTAATTAACTGCTCGGCAATTGCAGGTTTTTTGGGATGGCCGATCTCGATATTATTCTGGAGATGGTCCTTTCTGTTACATGTAGATGCCTACTAATAATTTTTCAACCCATATTCCAATTCTATTCAGTATGTCACAAATTCAATCTAGGCACTTATTCTTTCACTTCTTATGTTATAATATATTATGTTAAAGCCTTACTTTAGAACAATTTATGCTTTATTATGAGGGGTTAATAAATGACTAGATTTATGATTATTCTAGTTTAACACAAGGGTTTTTCCTCTACCCGACCCAGAATATTATAACTCGTACTAAACGATCCTGTAACTCGGACGCTAATATCAAACGCTGCATATAATATAATATGCAGCCGTTCCGAAGCGATATTTCACAATAAAATATTCAGCTCTTTCCCAGGAAACCAGCACCGTTACAACAGCTGACCGAAATTTCCTCCAACAACCCGGCATTATTATTAAACGTCTCAAATAATTAAGAAGCTCGGCCGGAAAATTGCTGCCTTCTGGTACACTTTCCACGGCACGATTTTCCTACGTAATTTCACTTCGGGTTGTGTGTCAGTTTGCCGGTAAACGTCTCCTCGCTTTGAGGTAAGCGACGGTTGCCATTATCGCATCATTTATTTACACGACCAGCTTGCTTCACCGCCGCTAGCCGGGGAATCAATAACTGTTCCCTCGCTACTGCCGGTTGCTGGTCATCAATTGTTTATGATTAAGGTACTTATTTCGATCCAGCCACAGGCCGATGGTCGATATGAGTGACCCAATTTTCGGCCGATTTAAACAGCCAACGATAGGTATTGAAATCGCCTTCCTTACCTGTCGTATTTTCAAATATTCACTTGGATTGATTTATTTATTTCGATACCGGTATTATTATAATATTATAATGCATTGTGGCAGGGAACATGATAGTAAATTGTAAAATATTCAGAAACTGAATAGAAATGTTAAGTTTTTATTATGTGAATACTTTATAAGAGTCTCAACTTCTTCCGTCTGGAGCCAGTGAGACCATGACATCCCCAATTGAGGTATGTTCTGAGTCTGAAGTACGTTGGAAAGTACCTATCTATTCAGATCGAGTCAGCAAACACGGTTAAAGCCATTTCAAGCAACGTTTCAATTCTAGATGGTGGTCTGACACCAGGGTGATACCTAGATTATCTTCCATTCTACAACGTGCTGAAATATAAATTTTATTAAGCTAGCGATTAGGTTGTGAAAACTGAACAAAAATCAATTAACAACATGTATCGGCACACGCCGGGATTCTGTAACCTTCGAAGCGCTAGTCAAGAATCTAGCCAACCGACTAGGTAGGCCGTCAAAAGTTTTGTGCACGAATTCAACGAAATGCTGATGTTAATGTATTTATTTATCAACACTTAATGTACACTTATAACGCTTTTGTAAGTACAGAATATAGTTTGGCTTATTGCCAGGTGGCAATTTCTGCCAACAATGCGAAATTCTTGGGAATGAATAGCATATTTTTGCATTGCGGAAACATAAAAAATATTCAAATTAAAATTGTAAATTGAAAATATAGTATATTTTAATCTCAACAAAAATAATATCAATGTGCTTTCACATTATGTAAGAGATAATCTCTCTCAACCAAGGCTATTGTTATAAAACTGTCAACATTTTTTACGAAACTATTCTTATAATGCAAATGACAAGTTTTCACTTTTTGTTCAAATCGTACACATTTAATTATATAGAGACACAGATGTTCATAATTATTATACTCTCCGACACCAAATTCAAAAATACTAACTATTTATAATGGCAGAAAATAGCTTGGAATATTCTGTTTGAAGTCTAATTTTATTGACTTGTAGTCGAATAAAATAAATCTTTCTCCATTAAATGTATTTAAACCATGGTGGTGTTTGTTTATCTTCTGAGACTGGAGTTTATTATAAAATACCTATGTTTATAATGGTATTATTAAACTAGCTTGCGCAGGATTAACAAATCTTAAAATATAATTTAAAGGGATTTATGCTTTAAAACTAGCTAGAAAAAATTAACAATTATTTAGTTTTAAAAATAATTAAATGAAACAAAACGTCATAAAAAGTGATTTACACATGTAATAAATTTTCAGTTCAGTTTCAGTGCCGGCAACCCGGGCGTTTATTTAATATAAATTGGTTGATTTACAATTTTCTGGTCTTTTACCTGCCTCCTTAGACAAAGTCTGTTCCGAGGCGAGTAAATAGATTTCAATATCCAGTGGCTTAAAGATTTAAAGGATGTTTTTTTAGAGGTTTGGTTTTTAAACTGGCAACATTATTTCTACACTGTCAATTTAACAGTTGAGAGTAGATTTGTAGTCAGTACGTTTTGCTATTTCACCATGAAAAGACTGACGTCAGAACAGAGCTCGCAAACTGTGCAAATTTATTTATTTATGTATTTATTTTATTAATTTTTGCCGCCATCAATTTATTGCGGGAAACATTTGGTGAGCGCATAATTTCACGTAATGGACCTGTGAACTGGCCTCCACGATCGTGTGATCTCACTATGTGAAGTCACTAGTCTATGCTGACCAGAGACGTTTGACTATTGGCCGATAGTTGCTCGATAAAGTTGTTGAAAATTGGACTTTACGTTTGCGCTTCATTCGAGCTAGCCATGTCGCTTATATGCCCAAAATCACATTTAAACAATAATGGCATAAAATTATCTATTAAATAAAGCCAATATCATAGACATTATTTTAATGTCTTTTTTTTATTAAAAAAACACCATTTACTTGCTGCTCCAAGAAAAACTTGAACAACCGGACCGCTTGCTTTCCCGGTACAATTTACATGAACATGAAAAATAAATTCTGATTTTATTTCCTGATCAAATGGGATTTACAATTGTCATAATTTAGTTTCGGGATGTAATGCCGTGTTGCACTAGCTCCTTCTTCAGCCAACGTTCCGGATAGCTCGCAGTGTCCATCATTAGGGCAGATGTGTAAACTATGCTATTGACATTTAATAATGATTATATTTGTCTTAGAAATATGTTGGTACCTACCTACTAGGTTACATACATGTAAAAAATATTAGATTATTTTTTTATTATCCCTCTGTAATTTTTCTACATATAGCTAGTGGATACATGGCAACATTTATTTCATTCATTCGTTTCATTAGACATTCTTTCATACATGGGTTAAGAATGTTTCTTAACGAGGGGTTGCCATGGGTAGAAACATTCTTTGTTCTTTTAATCACAGCTTTTCCATGATTAATTTTGTGAGACTAAAGAATACAAGGTAAGTTATCGGCTATTGAGATTTAGTCAGTAAACATAGTGTAGATTATTAACTTAAGCTCAATATGATTCAAGCAACATTTCGAATTTGCAAACTGAGGTTTTCCTCCACTTTGATATGACGTAAATCTAAAAACGTTTAAAGACTTACCCGAAAGTCTCATAAATATATTTAAATTCTTAAATATCGGTCTGTATAGGTACACTGTAAAATTTACCTGAAAGTCTGAAAAGTTTAGGTAAATTCTTAAATATCGTTTTGAACAGGCACACTGTAAAATGAACTAATTCGTTAAAACTTTAAAAAGGGATAGCAGAAGAGAGTTAGCGCCACAGGCTTAAAATTTAGAAACCGTATACCTAGTAAATAATGAGTTCAAATAGTACACGTTTTCAATACCAACCAAGAGCCAAGAAAAGACAGACTTTTCAAATAAATAAAAACTGCATTTATTCAACTGTCAATGAGGGTTTACGTATTATTAATGATGAAAACAAGCTTGCGAATTGAAGGTATACATAATTTACAATGAAAATTTCAACAATTTTATTTTAATATTCAGTCTTTACTTTGAACTAATTAACAATCTATCAATATAATTTTTCGCAGGAATAGGGGGCTGCCACAATTCACACTTCATGCTTCATTAACATTCATAGGTACATCATCTCTCTTCTTAAGTATACCACGTCATTCTCGGGACTTCTTTCGTTCACAAGCATATAGGGCCCGCAGATACTTTAACAATACACAACTGCTAACCCTGTACAAATTGCAAATTTCGCAGCCACCTCTGGTCTGGAGACCTAAAGTACCTTAAAAACGGGCGGTCCGTTTGATAGATTCTCCCATCTTAACACACCGATTGCAATCTTTAGAGCACAGGCGTCGGGTGGGAATGCTATCCTTGTTCTACAGTATTTCAATGGAAGATGCTCCGAGCAACTAGAGTCAATGATCCCCTCGGTATCAGTGCATAGTCGGAAAACACGCCAAACGAGTTTCTAACATATGTACACGGTTGCCATTTGTCACATGAGAAGCTTCTACGACTCGTTCTTGAGTTCAACAATTCGGCTGTGGAACGATTCGCCGACATCTGTGTTTCTTCCTTCCCACAACAGGGGCCTTTTCAAGATCTCTTCAAGACCCACGTTTACTCCTTCCTCTCATCAAAAATACTCTCCACCCAGCATCTTCAAAGATGAAATAGGCCCTTAGGGATATTACTTTCGCCAGGGCCTCATGTGTGGAGAAAAAAAAAAACAAGCACCACATGTTCTTCTAACACTCCATTCTCTGTCCACCTCGAATCCAAATAAACGTCCCCTTCTGACATTTATTTTAGGTTATACACTTTCTTAATCCGATCGTACGTGGTTTTACGCACGTACACCTCAGGGGTCTCATTTTGAATGCATTTCTAGTGCCTTTGTCGAAGATTGTATGATTTATCTGTTAAAATTGTCTTTGCAACCATTGAAGCCATTTTCCCGACATGTTACATATTTATACTCTTGTCATTGGCCAATTGGATGTAAAAGTTAGTTTATGAATATGAATATGAATTTATTATTATGAATTACTACCGATCGACGAGTGTAAAAAATACTTAGCATTTTCTTTTTATTACCAAAAACCACCTGTTGCCAACATTTAATGCAGTTCTAACGTCCAGAGTAAATAAACATTCCAGCGATAATATCGTGCCCCTAATTAAAAACCAAATGACTTTGCAAAAGTTTTTAATCGGCTAAAACTTGAGTATCGTGGAAATGCGAACTTTGGCAAATTATTTAAAGTATTTTTATGCTCCCATTGGCTGTAAATATTCAGTTTCAGAAGTAAAATTATTTTCCATTTGCAGTCCAAAGTTAAAATCTGAAGAGTGCCTCTTTTACGACCGGACTTTCATAAATTAACTTTTTATGAATCACTATAAATTATACAGTTAATTAATATACGAAGGAAAGATTTTTCATGATTTTTAAGAGGTGCTAAAATACTACGAACATTACATTTCAAAATTTTACGAGGATCTTTGTTATTATTATGGTTAAGGAATCTTACCAGGAAATAATTACTGGTAATTTATTAGCCTTTTTTTCGCGGATGAGGATGTTTGATTAAAAATCTATTATTTTCCCAGCATAATTATTTGACAGTTGGGAGCGGCTCTTGTGCGTTGTGCGACCAGTCTGACGGCATTCGCCTTATGAGAACTTTTCGTTAAACATAAGTCATTCTGTAATATTTTGAGAGGCGGGTATGGAATCATTTATCGGATAACCAACATCCCTGTCATAGGTCACCCCGAGTGTTTCGCTACATTTGGTGACTTAGCAGGGGTGTCCGGGTTCACGGGGTGAAGTTTTTCTGAGTCTTGAATTGCGTTTGACCACCTACTACGTGGCGGGCCGGATCGGGAGAGACTGGTTGAGGAATACGTGACCTAGAAATTTCCAGTCGGACTCTTTCGAACCACCGCCTTGCACTGCAGTGGGAAGGATGGATTAATTGGTCCGTCACTACTGATTGACCCCCAGATTCCTACCCACCACTTATATCTTATACCCACACCCTAGAACTTCCCCTCCTTTCTTTCCTTAAACAGACCCTCTTACAGGATCATAAGGGTCTGTAATCTTTTAGGTGAACTTTGAACTGCAGATAATGAATTAATTAGGTATTGAAAATAACTGTTATGCAAACCTTTTTCCTTTCCAGAACTTCCTCTTCTTCCAGTTTCTAAAAGATCCACATAACATCCCCACGATACAAAATACAAAAAAAGTTGATAAAAAAATTAATTTTCTTGGGAATAGTTAATATCTAATCGGACAGGATGTACATTTTTTGCTTTATAATGATGACGTATACCAGCTGAAAATGAATGACCCCTACATTTTTATTTTTATTTTTAAGTAAAGAAATTTACAAATAAGAAAAAAAAAATCCCGTTAAACAACTTGGTTCCATGTCTAATCGGACTATGAGATCTCAGCATCTGAATTCCCATAGTAAATTTATTCAGACACGGTACTTCCTCACATGATAATTCATCGCATCATAACTCACATTAACCTACCCTTCCATTCCCCCCCCCCTCCACTAACCTAACCTAACGTAACCTAAGGTTAAAAACCCAATTATCAGTTTTAGACGCTTCGAGACATGATGAATTATCATGTGAGGAATTATCATGTGAGGAAAAGTTTGAACTCAATATTCATACACTTAAAAAGTTTTCACTGAGTAGACCGGTCACCAAACAACTTATTAGTATTTTAACATTTCGATCAACTGCATGAAGATAAAAGAAACCATCTTTAAATCACCACACACTACAATAACAGAAGTGGAGCATCACAAACGGATGAAAAAAGCATAAACTATTAACTTTGGCAAAGATGCTCAGTTGTACAATTGTACATTCTGGACCCGTAATGCATTTAGTTTTACAGCAGTGCCTTTAGTGTACATAAAATAAATAATTTAAATTAAATTATATAAACGCATTCATAAGTAATTGAAATAAAATTAAAAACTTAAAAAAATTCTAATTAAGTAAATGAACTCTTGACATGTAATTATCGGAAATAATTGCCGGGTTCTGTAGTTCAAAAATATGGCTGCTGAAGTGCCTTTTCGGAAAGTTGCCAGATTTTAGGCCACCAAAAATCATGACCATGTGGGTATCTAAGCAGAAAACAGAAGCTGACCGATGATGGAGTGTGGCTTGGCAGAATAAATTAGTCCACATACGTAGAATTCTACAAGGAGAAATATGTTATTCTAAAATACGATCCTTTTATTCGTAAAAACGAGACTGAAGTTCTTACGAACAAATTAACAGGGTTTCAATGTTTATTGGTGGGAATATGTAAAAAAAAACATTGAAACACTGTTAATTTGTTCGTAAGAACTTCAGTCCCTTCACTTCACTCAATTTGGGAGGCGGGAATGGGTACCGCCGCCCCGGGAACCATTTATTGGATAACCAACACCTCTGCCATAGGTCACCCCAAGTGGTTCGCTACGTTTGGTGACTTAGCAGGGGTGCCCGGGTTCATGGGGTAAGGTTTATCTAGGTCATGGCGGCGGATGATCTAGACACACTGAACCCCAGATTCCTACCCAACCCTCATACCCTTTTCCTTCCCAGAACTTCCTCTCCTTCCTTTCCTTAAAAATACTCTCCAAACAGCATCCCCAAATATGACATAGGCCCTGAGGGAAATTATTTCCCTCAAGGCCTACTGTGTGGACCTAATGTAAAAAAAAAAGTCCCGTTTTTGACCGTTTTTATGGATAAAGTGATCGTATTTTAGAATAACACTTTTCTCCGAGTAGAAGAATGACCAGGACATTTTTTTCATTTCAATTTGAGATGCATAGATATCTATATATATATGGATAACAAACACCTCTGCCAAAGGTCACCCGAAGTGGTTTGGTGAGGGGTATCCGTGTTCATGAGGATGAGGTTTTTCCAGTTCTTGGCTGCGGATTAATCTTCCCACTTACTGCGGGCCGGATTGATAAGGTAGACCATTTGAACTCTCCATTGGAACGCTCTCGACCCATTGCCTTGCGCAGCAGTCGGAAATATGGATTCACACGTCCGTCACTCCAAGACTAACTGCCCTCAAATTCCTACTCACCCCTCATAGGTACATTTTCCTTACCAGAACTTCATCTCCTTAAAACGACCGTCTCCCAAAGATGACCGTCCTCCGGGTAAATTATTTTCCCCGGGGCCTCCTGCATGAAGCTAATGTAAAAACATGACACAGAGGAGCCAGCCGAGAAAATTAGTATAATAGTCCAAAAATCCTACCCTGGGTTGGAGCGCCAACACGAACAACACATAATAATATAATGTAATAATATGGTGCAGATAGAACGATGTTCTTTGAGAAAAATAGCACAAAGCAAAGAAACAACTTCATCCGACTTGCCAACAAAGCTACTTAAGTTTGTAAAACTTTCTGTCGTTTGAAAAGTTCAATTTATTCTTGTTCCTGTGTACTTAACTACTGCACTAACATATTCTGTGCTACACTACTAACATATATTTTACAGGGCAAGAGAAATATAGGTCACGAAGTTTCGTCGTCATTATTATGGATATAATAATAAGGCGGTAAAACGTCTTTTATTGATTAAAGTTTTCGATATTTCATTGGATTGAATTTATTATTTCATGAGTCTCGTAGTAAACACGAAGACATCCATATTAATGATTACTTCTTTTATTGGGTATATAATTTAAAATGGTCGATACCCAGGAGGATAGGAAGTAAGTAGTGGGACAAATCAAACTCGAACACGTCATCGACGACCGTTTGGAGAGCCGTTCATAAGTTCTAGTTTGGTTTCAGTTTCTCCGGTGAGCGGAGCGCCTAAAAAGTACGAGTGATATGAAAAACAAATTAATAAATTCGTTGATAAAATTATTTTTAATATAATTTTTCAAGTAGATTTGCACACAGTAGGTAAGGTACCGACTTAGAGAGCATCATTAAAAAATGAATAATAAAATTATTTTGAAGTAAAATGCTTGTCATTACATCAATTCGATTACCATGCGTATATGCGAATAATAAAATAGGTTATTGCCTTTTGTAGAATTTTTTTTTTCATGTAGTGTGTTTCTCAGAAAAAAATAATATATTCATACAAATATATTCATATTTTTAAGAGCCTACAATATATGATAAATAAATAAAATAAAATACTTATATAATGCAACCTAACCTAACCTAACCTAACAACGTATATTATTAAAATAATTTACAACAATAATATAAAACAAGAAGATAAAAAAATATTAAAAACCTCCACAAATTACTGCTGATTTTTCATGATAAGAACTAAATGCCATGACAAATAATGAATTTAAAAAAAAAATATAATAATCACCCCTAGAATAAGAAAACAATTAAACAATATAAATTCAGACTCAATTTTCACAACACTGCATAAAAAAAAAAAAAAAAAATGATCCTGTTTCGTAAAATAAGAAATCTTAAAAGTTGGACTTTCTACGTAAGTACCTGCACTTTAAACACAATCTTAAAAAGTACTTCGCCACATTAAAATTTTGATTCCATTATACTTACTTGGGCCGTCTGAAATTTTCATCAGCGCACAATTCAGTTGGGCGCCAAGCAAGTTTAAATAATGAACGACCAGGCTACCTAGCATAAATGTTGAGGCGTACTAATATATTATTTAAAATGCCATAGAACCTACCTAGAAGCAAAACGTGGATTCTTTATAGCTGTTTAAGCGCTTGTTCGGAGGAAACTACGTTTAACCTGGCGGTTTTATAATGTACTGGTGTCTAGGCTTAGGTCAGAAAGCAAGCATCAAACCAAGCAAGCTTGCACGGAGAAAATTTTTATTCTAAAATACGATCATTTTATTCGTAAAAACGGTCAAAACGGGACTGAAGTTCTTACGAGCAAGTTAACAGTGTTTCAATGTTTATTGGCGGGAAAATGTAAGAATAATTTATTGGTATACGTACGAAATTACGTAAACCAACAAATTATTCTTACATGTTCCCGCCAATAAACGTTGAAACCCTGTTAATTTGTTCGTCAGAACTTCAGTCCCCTTTTTAACCGTTTTTGCAAATAAAATTATCTTATTTTAGAATAACATTTTTCTCCTTGTGGTTGTAGTTTTAAGAATGCCCCTTTGCTTTAAGATGAACGGCGGGGCTTCCCTTTTTTGTTTGAGGCCAAAATATCCAAATAAATTAGTTTTTTTTTTATTAAAAATTATAGCAATATCTAATATTAACATTTAACAAATTTGTAATCTTTTATTCTCGTATTTTAATTTTTAATTCCGTAAATACTGATTTTACTATATTATTGTTTATTTTTTGCAATTTCTACAAAGATAATATACATATATAGAGTAAATTTAACTTAACTGCTTTAAAAAAACACAAGTATACCCACGAACTGGCGATGCCTATGTGGGATTTTTTTGTTATCGTACATTTATGCATACTATTATAAATTATGTTTATATTAAATATATGTATGTGTGTTTGTGTGTGTATGTTGGTATATAGCGTCTAATGCCCCATGTATAGATATTTATATATATACATATATATATATATATACATATACATGCAAACATATGTACATATATTTTTCTTTTTTTTTAATATTTTTCTGTTTTTTAAGTCTATTTAGTTTATTTTATTTTTTTAAATCTTTTGTCTATACAACTACATTGCTCTCGCTTTTTACTGTTTATAAAAATAAAATAAAACTTTTATTGTAACATGTATGTGACAAAAAAATTATTAATAAAAAAAAAAATAAAAAAAAAATAAAATGTAAATGTGTTAGTTTATTTATTAATGTTTTAAATTATAAAATATAGGCCATTAAATAATTAATTTTTTCGTGATTTCAGTGGCAATTATTTGGTATTTTAAGTTAGTTACAATTATTAAAAACATAAACTAACCCTCACAACTTCATTTTTATTTTTTTATATGAATACAAGAGTCCCATCTGCTCCCGTCTGGAGCCAGTGAGACTATGACATCCCTAATTGAGGTAAGTTGTGAGGCTGAAGGTAGTAAGGAGGGGAATGAGATGGGGAGAGGAAGGTGGGGAAGTACCTGGCTATTCACCCAACACGGCTAAAGCCATTTCAAGCCACGTTTCAATTCTGAATTGCGGTCTTATCCCAGGGCGATCCTGTGAGTATCTTCTACTCTGGAACTTAATTGTGAAATAACAAATAAATCACATAAAATTAATTTGCGCACACCGTATTCGAACACGCGACCATCGGATTGGGAGTCGAAAGCCTTACCCCTCGACAATGCCGGCCGTCAACTACTAAGCTAGTATAATAAAAAAATAAAATGCAAAGTAAAGCATCGTAAAAAAAAACGTTTTCTTGGGGAGTCATTTAAATTATAGACAACTTTGTCAAATGTCAAAACCGGTTATTTTAATTTAAATTTTCATCGATCAAAATGGTGTTTGTTTTTTATTTAACATATCTCTATATTTAATATTGATTTGCACACAGTAGGTAAGGTACCGACTTAGAGAGCATCATTAAAAAATGAATAATAAAATTATTTTGAAGTAAAATGCTTGTCATTACATCAATTCGATTACCATGCGTATATGCGAATAATAAAATAGGTTATTGCCTTTTGTAGAATTTTTTTTTTCATGTAGTGTGTTTCTCAGAAAAAAATAATATATTCATACAAATATATTCATATTTTTAAGAGCCTACAATATATGATAAATAAATAAAATAAAATACTTATATAATGCAACCTAACCTAACCTAACCTAACAACGTATATTATTAAAATAATTTACAACAATAATATAAAACAAGAAGATAAAAAAATATTAAAAACCTCCACAAATTACTGCTGATTTTTCATGATAAGAACTAAATGCCATGACAAATAATGAATTTAAAAAAAAAATATAATAATCACCCCTAGAATAAGAAAACAATTAAACAATATAAATTCAGACTCAATTTTCACAACACTGCATAAAAAAAAAAAAAAAAAATGATCCTGTTTCGTAAAATAAGAAATCTTAAAAGTTGGACTTTCTACGTAAGTACCTGCACTTTAAACACAATCTTAAAAAGTACTTCGCCACATTAAAATTTTGATTCCATTATACTTACTTGGGCCGTCTGAAATTTTCATCAGCGCACAATTCAGTTGGGCGCCAAGCAAGTTTAAATAATGAACGACCAGGCTACCTAGCATAAATGTTGAGGCGTACTAATATATTATTTAAAATGCCATAGAACCTACCTAGAAGCAAAACGTGGATTCTTTATAGCTGTTTAAGCGCTTGTTCGGAGGAAACTACGTTTAACCTGGCGGTTTTATAATGTACTGGTGTCTAGGCTTAGGTCAGAAAGCAAGCATCAAACCAAGCAAGCTTGCACGGAGAAAATTTTTATTCTAAAATACGATCATTTTATTCGTAAAAACGGTCAAAACGGGACTGAAGTTCTTACGAGCAAGTTAACAGTGTTTCAATGTTTATTGGCGGGAAAATGTAAGAATAATTTATTGGTATACGTACGAAATTACGTAAACCAACAAATTATTCTTACATGTTCCCGCCAATAAACGTTGAAACCCTGTTAATTTGTTCGTCAGAACTTCAGTCCCCTTTTTAACCGTTTTTGCAAATAAAATTATCTTATTTTAGAATAACATTTTTCTCCTTGTGGTTGTAGTTTTAAGAATGCCCCTTTGCTTTAAGATGAACGGCGGGGCTTCCCTTTTTTGTTTGAGGCCAAAATATCCAAATAAATTAGTTTTTTTTTTATTAAAAATTATAGCAATATCTAATATTAACATTTAACAAATTTGTAATCTTTTATTCTCGTATTTTAATTTTTAATTCCGTAAATACTGATTTTACTATATTATTGTTTATTTTTTGCAATTTCTACAAAGATAATATACATATATAGAGTAAATTTAACTTAACTGCTTTAAAAAAACACAAGTATACCCACGAACTGGCGATGCCTATGTGGGATTTTTTTGTTATCGTACATTTATGCATACTATTATAAATTATGTTTATATTAAATATATGTATGTGTGTTTGTGTGTGTATGTTGGTATATAGCGTCTAATGCCCCATGTATAGATATTTATATATATACATATATATATATATACATATACATGCAAACATATGTACATATATTTTTCTTTTTTTTTAATATTTTTCTGTTTTTTAAGTCTATTTAGTTTATTTTATTTTTTTAAATCTTTTGTCTATACAACTACATTGCTCTCGCTTTTTACTGTTTATAAAAATATAATAAAACTTTTATTGTAACATGTATGTGACAAAAAAATTATTAATAAAAAAAAAAATAAAAAAAAAATAAAATGTAAATGTGTTAGTTTATTTATTAATGTTTTAAATTATAAAATATAGGCCATTAAATAATTAATTTTTTCGTGATTTCAGTGGCAATTATTTGGTATTTTAAGTTAGTTACAATTATTAAAAACATAAACTAACCCTCACAACTTCATTTTTATTTTTTTATATGAATACAAGAGTCCCATCTGCTCCCGTCTGGAGCCAGTGAGACTATGACATCCCTAATTGAGGTAAGTTGTGAGGCTGAAGGTAGTAAGGAGGGGAATGAGATGGGGAGAGGAAGGTGGGGAAGTACCTGGCTATTCACCCAACACGGCTAAAGCCATTTCAAGCCACGTTTCAATTCTGAATTGCGGTCTTATCCCAGGGCGATCCTGTGAGTATCTTCTACTCTGGAACTTAATTGTGAAATAACAAATAAATCACATAAAATTAATTTGCGCACACCGTATTCGAACACGCGACCATCGGATTGGGAGTCGAAAGCCTTACCCCTCGACAATGCCGGCCGTCAACTACTAAGCTAGTATAATAAAAAAATAAAATGCAAAGTAAAGCATCGTAAAAAAAAACGTTTTCTTGGGGAGTCATTTAAATTATAGACAACTTTGTCAAATGTCAAAACCGGTTATTTTAATTTAAATTTTCATCGATCAAAATGGTGTTTGTTTTTTATTTAACATATCTCTATATTTACATAGTAAATGGAGTAAAAATATATATTTTTAAATAATTATGATTAATTCCAAAATAATTGCCAAAGTTGCCCTTAAAATCGTGAAAATTTTAATTCTTTAATGGCCTATACTTTACAATTTGATGTATAAATAAATTAATTAATACATTTTCGTACTAGACATTTCGAAAAAAATTAATTTAAAAAATAAGTTTTTAGTTTGGTTAGGTATTTTTGACCTTCTTCCTAAATTATGTTTTGAATGAAATAGGTCACGCGGCCTCAGGAATTATTTAATGACAACTTTTCCGCAACTTGATGAGATCAGGTTAAAGGTCATAGAAAATAATAAATCACTACTGGGAATAAAAGTCAAAGCTTTCATCAACAAACTATGTCACTTATTTTTTAGAATGCTGCCATTTTCATGATTGATTCCAAATTCAAATCATGAAAATAGTTTATAAGGGCAAAATCGCTTATATTTTAGAATGCTGCCATTTTCATGATTGATTCGAAATTCAAATCATGAAAATAGTTAATAAGGGCATAATCGCTTACTTATCCCTTTCGCTAAAACAACGTTTGGCCAAAACTTTAGATACTTGCAACAAAGCTAAACAATGAACAAACTTCCACTTTCCATCAGACAGATCACAAATTACGCTAAATATAAACAATGGCGTATTATCTGAAACGCTCGAATCAGCCGTTGGCGCTGGCGCTGGTGTAGTATATAAGCAATTACAAAAGCATTTTTGTAAAAGTTTAATAATAATAGTAATTATAATGACCCGATGTTTATTTTATCTAAAATTTTTCCTAACCTAGAATAATACACAAACACAACGCTGCAGGAATATTGAAACAAATACCAATTTTCTTTGCATTGATTTATTCTCTATTCACTTTTCTTTCTTTTTTATCTATTGATTCTTTATTTCATAAATTCATCAAAATCAAAAGTGAAATTTCATGGAATGGTTGAAAAGCATACATGTTTATAAGTTTAATTTTAATTTTATTTTATTTTATGTTTAATTTTTTTGTTATTGATTTTTTTTATTTCTCTTCCCAACATTTATGTTATTTTAAAAATATTTATTTACATTCATCAGCAACTTCTTGTAACAACCATTACATTTTTTTTTTTAATAATATATAGTCTAAATAACAGTCAATACACAATATAATAAATCTGTTCGTTTTGACTGTCCTAAAACAAGTAAATTTCCTAGTTGGACAGCCAAAGATTGAAATATGTAATACATAATGTACTTTAAAAAAATAAAATAAATATTTTTTTATTGCTTAAAATTAATTTTCATTGTGTGCCTTTAAACGGGGAAAATAATTTTTAATCTGAATAAATATGATGTGTGGAGGGAGCGCAATCCGCCTATTCCTGCAAAGGGTACCAGATTTCGTAGATCCGGCACTGCCTGTTTAGAAACATAAAATTAAGATGGAAAATAAAATTTAAATTTTCACAATAATTATTTTTTCACGCAACGGGGTCAATTGCATCAAGCTTGAAAGGACGTGTTACGGTTACTGCAATAATTGTCAAGATCGAAAAGTTTTTTTTTTTTAAATAATTCTTCCGACTTTTATGTCCGGGTTAAATCTACCCCACACACTTAACCAACAAATGATCATCTAGTCAATCCATGCTATGAAATTGTAGATACTATTTCAGTATAATAAAAAAAACAAAACAATACAAGAACAACACGTCAACCCACCAGATACCAAATGGGAAAAAAATTCACCGACTCCAGATATTTTCATATCAGAGGGTTATATTAATAATTTTTAATAATAATAATATTTTTTATTTATTTGGAAAAGATTATACTTATCAGGGAAAAAATTGATATGTGCATGAAAAACAGTTTTCTCTAGAACATGTTCTATTGGAAAAAAATAATCCAATATGAACCTAAAAAAATGGTTTTTAATTTGACAAAATACATAAGCATATACTTGGATTGTAGAAAAATGTTGAGGGATATAGACGTGGTTCATTAGAAAGCTAATTAATGTCACAACACTGAATTTATCTGTTTATTTTAATGGTGTATTCTCCCTGATCCTTGTTTTTGGGTTAAGTTATACCATCACAAATTTAGGAGGTAGAGCAACAATAACATATTATAATAACTTATCCCTAATGCATGTGGATAATTTTTTGGAACCAAATAATATCGGAAATCTCTCGTAATTTGAACTAGATCCATATTTAAGATTTTGGTACCTGCAATTTGTTCTTTTGCAACCAGCTTATTTTTTAAAGACATTTTTGAACGTTGGGTAAGAATTTTTGCTTTCAGGTAAGCAAAAAAGGGTTTGTTTTATTTTTCGTTTCTGAGAATTTGGGATTTTTCCATGAATCCCCTCCCGGCAATATTAAACCTCCTTTGATTCTGTAATAAAATTTCTATGTTAATATTGAAGTCCAAATTTGGATTTAATGTCTTTCATAAAAATGCAAATAATATTGTGCCTCCCCCTTTGATATTGATACGAAACTCCTCAAGAAATTTTATTATTTTTTTCGGAGGAGTTTTATAAGGAGAGATGCATATTTTTTCTTTGATAGGAAAAGGACGGGCGCGTGCGTTGAATACAGAACGGTGTGTACAAAGTCACCGGTACTTTAACCTCGCAGCCCTTATTCATGGCCACAGACTTAATCTCAGGAAAGGTTCTCTCGGAGGCTTTGACATCAATTTTTGTCCACTTTGAACTTCCGATTATGGAGGGGATTAAGCCGAATAATTCAGAATGCCGCTGCCTAACAATAGTGATTTACAAGGACGGTGAGGTAGAGTACATTGAACATGCGAGGAATAATTTTCGTTGTTTGTTTTTGGGGTGTTATGCCGTGTTGTGCTACCTCCTTCTTTAGCCGACGTTTCGGACAGCGTTGCAGTGTCCATCATCAGGGCAGATCCGTCGATTTTTAGTTAATGCTTTTGGCCGTGAAAATCTAAAAACGTATATGCGAGGAATAAGTTTAATTAATGTATTGAAATAATATCGCTTTACGTGTTTTTTTTAATTATATTTTTAACAATTATTTATACCATATACTTCCATTTTATTTTATTTTAAATACAGCAGGTAATAGAAGTAGGTACAATTTACAGGAAAATTTGTCTGAAATATTTGTGTGCACGGAAGAACCTACTCATTCATATAGCTTTCCGACAAAATGATCATACCTTCTCATGAGATTCCTTAACTTGAACGTTTTTGTTTTCTTTAGGATAATAAAATGTGTATAATAGAGTTGTATTATCTTTAATGGAACATAAAATATTGTTTTCTGGTAGTTAGTAAATTTCACTTCCGTTATATGTTCCCGCTGCCCGGCAACTATTTATTGGATAACCAACACTGCGATAGATCATAAGAAAGTGATTCGCTACGGTGATTAGCAATAGCCCAGATACATAGGATGAGGTTTGTCGTGTCTTGGCGGTAGCTGCGCTTTCCTACATACTATCGGGAGAGATTAGTTGAGTTTTTAAGTCACCCATTGACCTCTCCAGCAAAACTCTCTCCGAACATCGCCTTGCATCGCAGCCGGATGGATGGATTCAAACACCCGTCACTATTGGATACACTGGCCTCAGTTTCCTGCCCTCCCCTCATACCTTTTCTTTCTCAGAACTTTCTCTCTTTCCTTTCATAAGACCCTACACACAGCATCCCCAAAGATGCCATATTGAAAACGTCTGAGCAGGTTTTTTTTTCTCAGGTTCTCATGTGTAGAGCTTATATCAAAGAAGTTGTTTGAGTATAATATAACATGATTTCCTCCGTGCATACCGATAATTTGCTATTAATTTCATTTTTTTTATTACGTGTAGCTTATTTCAGGAGATATCACACAAACGTGAGCATTATATTTCTCCTCAAAATTAATTGAAAAATCATTTTTGTTAAACCCAAGTGTTTGAAATTCCATCAATTGACAATATTACTGCTGAGTTGAATTTGATCAAATGAAACAGACCGATAGTTGGCGATTGGCAAGGGCCAATAAGAGAAAAACTATAAGAAAAATGAAATGTTCGGTAATCGTCAAATCAGATGGGGGGGTTGAGATAACTTGGCTTATGTAGCTATATTGTATCCCATCGTTATTGTCATTGACCCAGCTTCAAAAGAGTCATTAATAAAATAGAAAAAAGATGCATATAAAAAAAGATCACCATTTTAGCATTGTGTAATATGTGTTCGGCGGGCTTTCTAAGTGACTTCAATAACTTTCTTGAATTGCTTTTTTGCTTTCACAAGAAATAATATCAGCAACCCCATGCACTTGGCCAGGGATCCCAAGAATATAAATTTAAGAAACCAGAATGAACACGAGGGCGGGGGCGGGAGTGTGTTGGTTCCCATTCGATTGCCCGCCTTACGAGGCCCGCCCACGCCTGGCCGCTGCGTGCTCGCTGAATAATTGAACGTTTAATTTGAGGAGATGCGCTGTGACATGAATCTTGGAACAACCGAAATATTACGGCCAATTGGAAATGAAAATGAAATAATTTTCTGTGTGCGCGAAATTTTATTGTTAATGAAGTATGCATTTTTTAGTGGTTGAGGGATTGGACGATGGGGAAAAGATTTTTAAAATTTATTTTGAGTTACCTTCACAATTTTTTTTAAAATTTACTTACGAGAGTTGTTAAATTTTCTTGTTGTCTATTCAGTGCTTTACGAGTATTTGTGTCGCTTGATTTATTACTCGTCACGCGAGATTAAAGAAAATGTGTTTTATTTTATTTCCACAGCTTTCATGAATAACGCTAGTGGAAAATTTAAGGCTTATTTTAACCTGTCCTGTGCCGTAAGCGCATCGGCGCGTACGATACATATATATATATTTTTGGTTTTTAATGCGATTTTAACCCTTATGTATAAAGAAATTGTAAGAAGGACCAGGTCAGAATCACTTGCGCCAATATCTTTCTTGACGTAACAGTTGATTTGATTAATCTAACTACTCTAAATATTTTTTACAGTAATTATCTATGACATTCGGGAGTCATTCTTTTTCCCGTTCATTCGCTTTACCAGCTGTCAACTTTTCAAAGAAGTATCAATGTCATTAATTCTTCGAAAACACATTTGAATTGTTGGTTATCGTGTAGGGTGTGTATATTTAGTTTGGGTAAAAATAACAAAATCAGTTCAAATTTGTATGAATATATATTTTATTGATTTTTGTTTGCCGAATGGGAGTTTTTTTTTGTTTGTTAAATTTACCTATTTGGGGAAAGCTTGTAACGATATTATCATGTAATATAATTTATATGAATAATAAGGTACCTTATCTGATAAACAGAAAACAATTGCAAAAACAAAACATTCCATTGTTTTCATACGGATATTTGACCAAAAATCAGGAAGATAATTTCCGCGCAGTTTTTCCAAATTCGCCTGACACGTGACAGGTTAAAGCGTTATATTAAATGGTGGGTTAAATGGATATAAAATTGAAATTCATAAGTATTTTCATGTTTTAAATAATCTTTTTAATTTATTCAATGTTTTTTTAATAGAGAGGTAAAATTGATAAATTATTAATAATTTGGTTGCGATTGCGATATTATTTAAGGAACGTCTTTTCTCCTACCACCGCCAAGAAGGAGCAAGTGTTTCTCTATTTAAACACTATTCATTTTAATTATTATTTTTTAATTGATAAACTAATGCTTAAGACAAGATTTTTATGCATAGCTCAAAGGATAACAATTATTATAAGCAATCATTTATTATTAACCTGAAACACTCATCCACATCGGAAAAATCTCCCGAGAAAATATACATGACGCCGACGGGACTTGAACCCGTGTTAGTGTGTGAGTTAGAGCTTGAAATGCTCACGTTTTGGAATTTCTGAGTTAGAGCTTGAAATGAGGGCTCCAAATCATAATATAGAGAGAATTAATCAGGGAAATACTGTCTTGAACAATTATATACAGTATTTCTCTGATTGGTTCTCCCTGGCAGAGCTACATTATAATTTGGAGCCCTCATTTCAAGCTCTAACTCAGAAATTCCAAAAAGTGAGTTAGTTGCACGTATAGTATTTTTACATATAAACTCTTTTTACAAATTATGCTTTAAAATATTAAGAAAAAATTATTGTTCGCGCAAGTACACAAGCAATATGAATATTAATAAATAAATTATCGAAGAAAGCAAACACTTTGTGGCTTGACATTATACCAAATGAAACAAATACTTAGTTTTAAACCACTTTATTTTTATTTATATTTGTCGACCGGTTTCGATTGTCAGTTTCAAAATAAAAAGTTTATTTTATTGTCCTGATGAAGATTGAGTCCAATAGAAACCGGTCGACAAATATAAATAAAAATAAAGTGGTTTAAAACTAAGTATTTGTTTCATTTGGTCTTAATAAATAGTTTTGGCAAATTAAAAACTCTAATCTTTCAAGAAAGATTAACAAATGCAATATTACATTGAATCACCGATATACATATTTAACTTTAATTGTTGTTTTATTCCAAATTATTTTAGTTTTATTTACAATTCTTTATCAGCATTTTAGTTTATTATGTTTTTCTTCATGAACCAATAAAATTAACATTCATTATATAACGTGAAAATAATTATTCTCAATGCAAAATGAAACACCTTAAAGTCATTATGAAGAAAATATAAAATAAATATTATGTCTTTCAACATGGCTGAAGTCTTCATAAAAACACACTCCATTAGTTCCCGTCACAGCGTAACATCTTCAACTTACAAAGTTATATATTTCTTCCGCAAGTAGAAAGCAACCGAAGTAGCGTAAAAGTAGGCGGCAAACTTGCCCGACCTGTCCCCGGTGATGACTTGATTACAGAAGGCCGGATATTTCTCAAGTCGGGGATTTCCGGTGAAGCTGACCGCCGCGACGCCAACGCCGTTCCATAACCATTCAGCCACAGCCTGAACTACCCCACACAGCCTGAACTACATCATACAGTCTGAAACTATTGCTATAGACGTGCGCCAAACACGCGAAACGTGAAAAATCTGCGCTCCTTTGGGAAAGATTTCGGAAGATATTTGTGTGGAGAGTTTTTTTACCTTTTCAGTTTGGTGAAAACATGAATATTTTTATTTTTCTACAGGTGCCGCCTATTCAATGCTACATGGTGGTCTTCCAAATATATCTTTGACTATTTTCAGGTCCTTGTCATGCGCTGACTAGTGAACCAGTGTTTGTAGAATGTCACCCGTATACAGAAGATACTATTCCTTTCATATAGTAAAAATGCACACATTAGTAACGAGGATGTATTGGTTTCTACAATGGGAGGGAACATGGCGATCATTTGTGGAAACATGCCTTTGGAGTCTTTAATTATTTTTAAATTTTTCTCGTTTCGAACGTTTTTAGATGTCTAGACAGTTTTAAAATTAATTTTATAAACTTACCAACAAACCACAAAATAAAGAAAGAACAAGTAGCAACGTTGATTAAAAAAAACATTATCTTTTATTAATTTACTAGCTGACCCGGCAAACTTCGTACCGCCTCAGAATCAATAAATGTTGTGTTTAATTTATTAGATGAAATAAATTAAGTTTTATTAAGTTAAAATAAATACGCTAAGTTCAAAAAATGAAATTGAGCTGTTGACTAAGCACGAAATGTTCGGCACACTACACCATTGACAGTTCGAATTGATTCAGTTGTCGACCAACGCACATTATTTGAAAAGCCGTTCCATACAAAATATATGAAAAAAATAATTTTCTTCATAATAATTTTTCCCGTCATTTTTTCCGATGTTATTCTGTTAATCGAGACGGAAACAAATCCAACAAATCAAAGATCATAAAAATCCGTTCAGCCGTTCTTGAGCTATAAATGGTGTAACTAACCCGACTTTGTTTTATATATTAAGATTTCATTAACCATTGATATCTTGTAAGTGCCAAAATTTAAAGAAAAAATGGGAAAAAGTCGTTACTGATTCAGTACCTTCCCTGTCACATGCAGTTCTTATCTCAATTCTTATGTACCTACATTTTTTCGAAATATTTAAAAAAGAACTCCAAACAAAATTTGACAGGCCAAATTGAGAACAAAAATGTTTGAAATGTCAGTTATGATTTGAAATGGCCGCGGTAGGCTGACAAAATTCCAGTGAAATATTATTATTTGTGTTGTTTGTGTATTTTGTTGCAAGTTGTGTTTCTTTTCTTGTTCAGTTGATAAATGGTCGTTGTCAAATCCAATATTGAATAACCGAGGTAGGTTCCAAAATTTAATTTATTAAGAATGTTTCCACGAAATTAAATAATTCTTCTTTGTTACTTCCACAAGAATGAATGAGACTTTTTATTTTAAAATTTACGCAAATTCACATTGCAATTCGACACATTACTTTCAACCAGATGTATATTAAAATAATTCTTAGGCGTTTTTATATTTCTGATTTTTTACCGTTGATCTTTCATAATTTTATTCTGTAGCGTTGAATAAATTATTTGATTAATGATGGTTTACAGAATATGGCGTATTAAAACTAGCACGAAATATTTAAGATAAATTATTGTATTGTTTCACCAATTAGACTAATTCCGTGGACCTAAGAGTAATGGCAATTGTTAGGCTCCAACGAAGAAACGTTAAAATGTATTAAAGGTGTATTTAATTGAATATATTTTAAAGGTGTATTTAATTGAAAATAATTTTAACGCTAAAAGATACAAGATCCAAAGATACATTCCTATTCCCCTACCAGATTAATAAAAAATATATTAACACGCAAAAATGAGATTCGAGACCTTGGCGTGATTTTTGAAGCAAATCTCTCTTTCAAATCCCACATATTTGTCTCCCGCGCCAACAAAATGCTTGGATTTGTTCTTCGTAATGCGAGATCATTTACTAATGGAATTGCAATACGTCGAACATATGAAGCACTTGTTCGTAGCATCCTGGAATATAGCTCCATTATTTGGGCCCGTTCTGAACAAAACCATATCCTAGAAATAGAAAAAGTACAAAAAAGATGTATGCGTTACCTGTATATGAGGGAATATACGTTCTTAACAGGGATGCTCGATTTCAACACCTTAGAAGAAGGTTAATTTTTATAGCCCTATATTAATTTTTATGCACCGAAATTGAGGACTTCTGCCTATAAGAATGCGCCAATAAACAGAGCGACTCAACTGCTTAACGATTCTGCATTGACCATCGACATTTTCAATGTCACTTACAGACAGTTCAGTAACTATCTTTTAGCTCATGTCACAAAGAAGTAAAACTGCCCTTGTGTATTTTCGTTGTTTGTTTTTGGGGTGTTATGCCGTGTTGTGCTACCTCCTTCTTTAGCCGACGTTTCGGACAGCGTTGCAGTGTCCATCATCAGGGATGCCGGATCTGCCCTGATGATGGACACTGCAACGCTGTCCGAAACGTCGGCTAAAGAAGGAGGTAGCACAACACGGCATAACACCCCAAAAACAAACAACGAAAATGCTTTTGGCCGTGAAAATCTAAAAACGTATCTGCCCTTGTGTACTTTGTAATTTATAATCTTCTCCATGATATATTGGTGTATAACTGTTTTATGGAGAACATGAGAAAATAAATAAATAAATAATAAATAAAAACATTGAATACTTTACTCCTGATTCCGAAAATTTACAAAAACACCTCATGTCCAACAGGGAGAAACAATACTTGATGAAGAAGCCTGTAGTTTGATATTTAAATTTTTGAAAGTAGTGATCGGTTCCAAATTCCTTTGTCTTCTTCGTGTGCAATATTTGTTTCTATCCTGAGGTTTTATCACTGACTACTGTGGTCGTATAATAATCTCAAATGGATGTAATACATTCTTCTAAATGGTCGCTACGGCTCTCTCAAGCAATAACGTGACCATAAATGTGTATAATTTGATTGCCGGCCACCCGGACGCTTATTGAAAAATAAATTTAATACATATTATGCAAGTACTTTACCCGCTTTACCGGACGATACTTCTTCTGAAACGGGTGTAAACACTCGATACTTCTTCTGAAACGGGTGTAAACACTGTTCTGGCCCTAGCACGCTTGCTTTATAACGATCGGTAGGATAACTATCGGTAACTTCTCATTATTCCCTAGCATGACTACAGATCGCCAACGAATAAGTGACAGTTCACAATGACTAAGTATCCTTAACATATTCGACATCAACTGTTGTTTGTACTTCAGCGATGTGCAGTTGTCCTAGAAAACGATGAGAAGTTACCGATAGTTATCCTACCGATCGTTATAAAGCAAGCGTGCTAGGGCCTCAGGATATTGTACGTTATTAATAATTTTCTTTGGCAATAGCTTATTTTTTATTTAAATGCGCCCCCACGTGGTAAAGTTTAATCTAAGAATCGAAAGCCCGAAAGGAAAATTTTGTCGCTTTCTTGGGCCTAGTTTTATGACGCGGGGCCCGGTTTTATTACCCCGTTAAGTTATCGACACACTCAATAAGGGCCCGTCCCACCCACCACGGCTGGGATTAATCAGGTGCTAGTTACGACTTGTTTGGCTTTCCCGAGTAATTTGGTTTAATTAGTCGCCCCCGTGAAGGACGTTGGCCCGTGGACCCTCCGGTGCTCTACACAAGGGGGGGCTCTAAACTTACTTTTAGGCTTCAAGGCTGGAATCCAGAAAACTGTTCTGGATTAAAACGCGTTTTAGGGATGCAAAGTTTATTTTATTTGCTTATACAAATATTTCAAACAAACATGAATCAACCAACACTTGTAAATTTTTTATTTTTTTTTACATTAGTTCCACACAGGAGGCCCTGAGGAAAATAATTTCCCTCAGGGCCTATGTCAACTTTGGGGATGCTGTGTGGAGGGTATTTTTAAGGAAAGGCAGGAGAGGAAGTTCTGGGAAGGAAAAAAGTATGGGGGTTGGGTAGGAATCTGGGGTTCAGTGTGTCTAGATCATCCGCCGCCACGACCTAGACAATGAACCCCATGAACCCGGACACCCCTGCTAAGTCACCAAACGTAACGAACCACTTAGGGTGACCTATGGCAGAGGTGTTGGTTATCCAATAAATGGTTCCTGGGGCGGCGGTACCCATTCCCGCCTCCCAAATTGTAAAATAATGTAATAATTAGGAGGCGGCTAAGCGGTGGCAAAACGAAGAATTCTAAGTCACGAATCCGCAAAAACATCATTAGGAGATATTGAAATTTGAATTTTTGAAATGATATGTTTTTGTAATAACGAATCAATTCTAAACTTCAAACCTCAATATCTCCGAATGATGTTTTTGCGAATTTTCAACTTGGAATTCTTCGTTTTGCCACCGCCTAGCCGCCTACTAGTAATAATTGAACACTATAAAATACGGCAAACTATTTTTTTTTGTCATTGTTTCTAATTGGACCATTACAGCCACTTCTACAAGGTTCATCGCACTTTAAACAAAAAACAAGCATAATAGAGTATTTCCACGTTTTTTTATTGCTTAAAAAAATTGGGAAAAAAATTAAGATAATTATGTCATTTTTATTTAATTTTTATGTTGACGCATAAATTTTCTACAGCGAGTCTAAGTTTCCCATTTTTGAAATTTTGTCAAAACGATATTTTGGGGCGGCGCGTGTGACATCATGAGCGTTAACCGGATTCTGACACATTTCTGATAGTAGTACTCTGTTGATTGTTGTCGTGCGTATTTGGTGCCGTTGCCAATCACGGGCCATTTTGGTTTTGTCGTTTTTTGATGGTTTTAAAAATCGATAAATTTGAATGAAACCATAAAAAACAATCATTTTTAGTAGGATCAATAAAATCAGAAAAATGATCATTAAATATTCCGTACATTTTCAACAGAATCCCTCGTTTGTGAAAATACCCTCTTCTTGTTTATGATTAACAAATTAACGTTCTCGAAGTCCGGTGGCCAGAGAAAATCTCACCCGAATATTATACAAATAATGAATGTCTATTATTTTTTTTGATTGATAGTAAAACCGAGATATTACCTAATCTTTTTCATAGAAACTTTGAATAATTTAAATTCGTAAGAGCGGAATTTCCTATGGAATAGAAACCCAAAGTTGATTGTATTTCAACTTTTATTCTATAAATTGATCATAGAGTTTCAAAGAATTTATGTGAGAACGCGCCATAAGTACCTACCATAATATTATTATAGTATACAGTATATAAAAAAGATAAATAACTTTTTCGAAATTCAGACTTTTAGGGGTACTTTTTTGGTAAAAAGATAAAATTGCTCCGGCGTGTACACCCAACACTATTATTTTCCACTGTTATAATACATAACAATCACAACCGCCACAATCGCGCCCGGCTGATAGCAAATTTATCGGGCAAGTTTGTACCTTACACTACAGATTTTTAATAGGTACGTCTTTTTGTATGGGAAAAAAAAGTTGGAATTTCGGAAAAAGTTATTTTTCTTTTTTACCCCTACTATCATATAGAGTGACCTTCCGAAGTTAATGCACTTTACCCCCGGACACCCTGTATAATGCAGAGAATCTAAATTACAAACTTTTGATGTTAAAACAACGATTTATTTAGCTTGTTCAGTTGTTGAGGAATGGATTGATTATATTGTACAAGGCATTCACTGACACATGTTTTATTTTTTTCTTCTATTCTGCAGTGTTTCTACTCCACCTTTTGATTATTTTTTTAACCAATTTTAATCACTTTAATTTTCATGGCAGTTTAGTCTTACTCCCAGAAGACGGCATTTTAAAGTCGCAATATCCTTTGGGTTTTACGGGATACACATTTTTGCTTTTATACCAAATTTCCGTCTTGGCCCCGAATTTCAAATAATTAATTACGAATTGTCGAATCGTTGGGGGCCACTTCCTGGCCGGATAATACGGTAAAACTTTTTTCATTAAATATAAGTTAAGTGTGTTTCATTAGGAGTATTCAAATACTTTGCTAATTGAACATGAGTAAAATGAATAAATTCGTTTAATTAATCGAAGTTTAGAGGTTTCCGTTATTAAAAAATTTACATGATTTTAATTAAGCATTTTACCCTCCTTTTTGGAAGCTATGAATAAAATTGAGAAATTAAACCGCACTTCCCGTGAAGGAAATTGAAAACGGAGACAAAAATTTCAATATTATTTTTACTTAGGGCGCCCGCAGACGAGAGACTTTAGTCGACAACTGTTCTAAAATTCAAAAATTTAAAAACAGTCCCTAAACTAAAAAGTCTCAGGTATGCGCACCTCTGCAATTGATTTTTATACCTGTAACTTTTGCAACCCAAATGTCCCCGCAACGAAAGTAACTTGTCTGCGGGTGCCCTTAGACGGTTCGAATACACACAACGCAACTTTACCAATTACAAATATAGAATGAAGTCTTCTTAAAAAAAATATTCCATACTACGGTATAGAATGGCTGGGGAACACTAACTAAAGAACCATTAAATTAGGCCGGGAGATCGTATGTTGATTTTTCTGATTGTATTTTCGATTATTGTACAAAAAATGTGTTGTTTTAATATTCTCATAATTATTGATAAATTAATAACTGCACATTTCAAAATGGTTCCACCTGGCTTTAACGTCTTTATGACGTAGTAAACGCCACCTGCTGGTAAGACGGCTGTCACCAAAGTTGCCCGACGTGACGTTAACACCGCCGATTTCACGAATAAAAACAAACATGTCATTTTGGCGGAAAAACGAAAATGGCACATTTTAAATCGTTATAGAAAATTTATTCATCAACATAAAAATAAAATTATAATATCTTCATATTCGTAATTTTTTGGAGAATAAAAAAAAGCTAAAATGCTCTCCAAAAAGTTGGTATCAAATTGAACGTTTACATAAAAAAAGAAAAGTGTTGATGTTTTTTTTTAAGTCTTTTTCTTTGCTTTCTTTGCTGTAGTTAAATATTTAAAATGTGACAAATAGTTATAAAAAAGCTTCTTCTAGTAAGTAAAAAGTAAATGTTTTCAACTTCGATCACAATAAAGTCTCGCTTCTAATTACGTCGCGGACCGTACCCATAATAATGTTAGAATAATTGACACAAAATGGCAACAAAGGTGATTGTAATATTACCGTTTAGGGAAAACAACAAAAACTGGTCCAACACAAGCCTCAACGAGATGATTAAAAAGCTGCACACAAATTGCTAAAATTACGCTCTAGTCACGAAGCTTTTCTGAACCTGTTTTGAGAAGAACGACACTCGCAACGACGCGACGCTCTGGTAGTGTTTTGTACTATTATTCAGATTTAACGAAGCTGCAAAAGCTTACTCGACAGGTCCTTACATTATAAAATCGATTCAGAACTCATCAATTCGTGTCATTTATTGTTTTACTACTGATTTAAGCACTTATAGCTGATACCCAATTAACAACTTTCATTTGCACTTGGTACTTTATTATTTACAATTTTTTTACCAACTTTTTAAAATATTTTATTATTATTATTTTTTAACCAAAAGATACATTTAAGTGCAATTTTTTTTGGTATATGCAACTTCACTAGGCTGAGCCTGTTCCGAGGTGGCAGGAATTTAATCTTTTTATATCATTTTCTTAAACAAAATAAAAAAAAATAATACTAAAATGTTATATCAAACGATTCAAAAAAATTCTTAACACTTTTTTTGTTGTTGTTAAAGTATTGTTTTTAGCCACTGATATAGTCGGCAGCATAAATATTTTGAAAAAATGGTGGCGAAAAAAAAAGTTTCTTAGTATATTGATTGTATATTGGTGATATTTTTATGTGACCGTATTTCAAAAAATATTAGATCTGTGTGGGTGTCAGAACGAAATTACATAACCAACTTCACAGGCAAAATAACACACAGACGGAAATTACACAGATTGAATTACAAATATATAAATATTACACCTACCGACCGGTCAGTGGCTGAGTTGGCATCGCGTTTGCGTTTGCAATTCCTCGGTTGGCTAAGTCCTCCATCACGGATGGAGGTTTAATGACTTGTCTAATTAATGGTTTAATGACCATTATCTTTTATTATTTTTCTGTGTCTTGTTCATTTTCATATTTAAAAAAAAATATATATATTATTTTTATCTTCTTCTACAATGATATAGTACGTTGATGGGAATAACCTTCAAAATTTAAAAATAGAGTTTTTCTTATGCTGGGGCCGCATCTGCGCCTATCGTCCCGAAGTAATGCGGAAAATTTGAAAAAAAGAATACGTTTACGCGAAGCTTCGTGACGATAGGCGCAGATGCGGCCCCAGCATTATAAAATTTGAATATTATTTATTCCTTTGATTCTTTCTAGTACGGTATATAAAAAAATATTCCAAGATATTTATTATTGAATTATTAAATTATAATGAAATATCTAATTTTTAATTAAATCAGTATAAATGAATTTTTAATTAATTCATCATCGTACGTTAACTCTTCCATAAAAAATATATTTCTATCGAAATTCTCAAATTTTAAATATTTATAATTTTACTTTTGATAATCTCCAAGTTTTCACATTAACTAAACACAGGAGGCAACGAGGAAAATACTTTCCTCAGGGCCAATTCCATATTTAGGAATGCTCTGTGGATGGTCTTCAATGAGAGGAGGTTATGGGAAGGAGAAAGGTATTAGGGGTGGATAGGAATCTGGGCCAGTATGTCCAGAAGTGACAGACGCATGGATCCTTCCCTCCCACTATGGTGCAGAACGAGTCCGATTGGAGAGTTCAAAGGGTTTCCTTCAACAGGCCTCTCCGAAACGAAACGTAACGCAGTTGGTGTGCAAACGGATCCGCCGCCAGAACCCGGACAAAAAATCACTCCATGAGACCGGGTATATTTGCCAAGATGCTAAAAATAGCGAAAAACTTGGGGTGACCTATGCCAGAGGTGTAAAGTTTGGAAAGCAGGAATAGTTAGAATGCAAATTAAAATGCATTGCAGTCATCAGGGTTGGTTTTAGCATTCAATTAGGACTGCTTGCTTTCCTGCATTCGCCCTTCTAATAATGTCCTTATCAGTCTTTCATATATGTAGGTACATTAAAATACACGAAATAACTTCTAAGCGGCTTCGCCTGAGAAGTCGTCTATTTTTGAAGAAACTTTATTTTTAGTCAATACAAGAAAAATGTGGAAGATCACACTAATAACCCTTTTTTTACTGGAAAGCTTATGACAGAAAAACATTGCGAGCTAATTGTTGTGTATTTGCTTCGACAAGAAAGAGCTGTGTGAATGAATTATAGTTACCTAAGTAGTATCGGTTTTAAATTTTAGTGACATACAAACAAATTTTAGTGACACAAACAAATTTTAGTGACACACAAACACATTTTAGTGACACACAAACAAATTTTAGTGACACACAAACAAATTTTAGTGACACACAAACAAATTTTAGTGACACACAAACAAATTTTAGTGACAAACAAACAAATTTTATTGACAAACAAACAAATTTTAGTGACAAACAAACAAATTTTAGTGGCACACAAACAATTTTTTAACATGGATTATTATTTTTGCAATACACTTTGCTGATTAAATTAAAATACATTACGCTCTAGATATTTGTGATTATTATTTACTTTGAAATTATTTGTCAATCATTTTTGCATTAAAATAACGTAGAATGTAAACAGTTCCTCCTACACAACGAGATGTGTGATCTAGGCATATTATTTTTAATTAATTTTATGTATGTTTATTTTTAAATAAATGGTAATTGAACAAACATCTGAGGACAAATTTTGGGAATGCTTGAAAATAAAAGCTGAAAAATTATACTTGAAGAGCTTAGTGTGCATTTTAAAATTTTCGCAATCTTTGATATTCAATTTACAAAGAATTGTGAAGAGGTCTTTCGGATTAAAATTTTCCCCATCTGCTTAATAGGCGAGAACCAGGAGGGTTGATGAGGGGGTATTTGGGGAGAGGCGGGGCTTGGGAGGGCTGGCGCTCGCAGGCTGTGTTAAAATTCCATTTTAATGAGGGGAGTCAAAGGAAGATCTTCCGACACTAGATCATGGCTACCTATCAATTACCAGAAATATTATATTCCCGTGAATGCTTTGTAACAGTTTTAATATAATTGCCTCCCTGTGTTCAACGGGCGAATGTTTTATTTGCACAGAAAAATGAGCTTTAATAAAAATTTTGATCATCAAAAGAAATTTCAGGTATTGATATTGATTTGAGCAGTGGCGGCAGGTACTAGGAAAATAATTAACTTAACATTAGCTAAATAAGGTATATGTCATATTTGGGGACGCTGTGCGGAGGGTCTTTTTAGGGAAAGGAAGGAGAGCAAGTTCGGGAAAGAAAAGATATCAGAGTTGGGTAGGAGTCTGAGGTTTTATGTGTCCAGGAGGGATAAACGTATGAATCCATCCTTCCCATCCATCCATCGTGGTTGTGAGTCGATAGGTTGAGAGAGTCCAGCTAGAGAGGTCTAGGTTAGGTCTCTCTTTACCAGTCTCTCCCGATTCGGCCCGCTGCAATCCGCCGCCAAGACATAGACAAACCTCACTTCATGAACCCGGGCACCCTTTCTAAGTCACCAAAGTTATTATCCAATAAAAATTCCCGGGCAGCGGTACCCATCCTGCCTTCCAAATTGATTTCTATAGTGATGTGACGTGTTATCCATACAGGGGTACGGTTACGACGGTACCCATACCCGCCTCCCAATGTGATTTTTTAGAGTGATGTGTTGTTACAACTCATTATTCTTCTTGAACCAACGTATCAGATGACAGGTTAGTGACCGAGTTGACAAATGCGCCTAGTTCCCGTTATAATAATGATTGTAGGAGTTTTTCAAATATTGTCAGGTATTTCATTAAAAATGATAAATTGATACTTTCTCTAGCGGCCTTTTGTGAAAAATCACTTCAAGGGCACTGATGTTATAAATAATATAATAGATTATAACCCGGGAACTATTTTTCTTTACATTTTTAAATACTTTTTTATATAGCGAACACCTCACAAGAATCCCAACTGCTCCCGTCTAGAGCCAGTGAGACTATGGCATATCCAATTGGGGTATGTAATGAGGCTGAAAGTAAGCGGGGAGGGAAAGGAGATGGGGACGAGGAAGGTGGTGAAGTACCTGGCTATTCGAATCTAGTCACTAAACACGGCTAAAGCCATTTCATGCAACGTTTCAATTCTGAGTGGTAGTCTTACACCAGGCCGATCCTTGGAGTATCTTCCACTCTGGAACGTGCCGCAAATTTAGTATATATTATTTTTAATTAATTAATTTTGAAATAACAATAATTAAAAAAAAAAAAAAATTTTTGAGCGCGCGCGAAATGGGAGTCCAAAGCCTTGCCCTTGGACTACGCCGGCCATACTATTTTGCTTTCTTGGATATGATCCTTGAACAAGATAGTTAAGAACACCATGAACACTGTAGGTACTTTCCGTGTTCTTGACCCGATCATTTAACTTTGTATGATGGGCACGTTCCTTTCAAAATTCTGAACACTATCAAGTAGACCATTTTATTTTCCTTTTTTTTTTAAAAGAAAGAAAGACAAACATTCCCAGGTTACGAATACTTTATTTATTTATTTATATAATATTAATAGTTTTTTTTTACAATAAATACACAATTTTTACATTTTATACAGTGTTAACATAGTAGATAAGAATAGCTTTTCCTCACATAAAGAGACGAGGCTCTTGTGTTTGATGAGAGAATTTTAGTTCAATTGTATAATATCATGTGTGAATGTAAATTAAGATCTAAATTTTAGCTTCGACCTCTATAGAGAAAGCACTAGAATAGTTTCATTGACTCAACGTTGTGAAAAGTCCTTGTGTCACGTTATTATTATTTATATCAAAACATCCCGATGGAATACCTATTTGTTTCCAATTATATAATCCAGTTTTTTGTTGAAATCGAAAGGCTTTTTAATTTTTATATAGGTTTTCATTTGCTATCGAAGGTTGCACTGGTTATATACTTTAGGGTGTTATCAAAGTGATAAGCAAAAAAATGGCGTTAAATATAATAATTTATATTAAAATAAAACAAAATAAGTGTTTTAATTTTATTTAAATATGTCAAACCACAAATTAATTACTTTCTCCAATAATATAATACTTTATTTACATCAGTCGACCACTAGAATACGGGAATGTATGTACCCAGCATGGTGATCGTAAAATCCTCAAAGATGTAACTAAAAAAATAATGAAAAAAGAAGAAAAAAGAATTATATATATGATTTCGTAATTAAAGAAAGAAATAAACCATAAATAAGTAAACGTACGCAAATGTATTTCTCCATAATTTCTGACTTTTATTTAATCTTGATTAAAATAAACATTTTTCTTCATGATCCGCAAAATAAATTGAAATATTAATTAAACAGATAGGCATTACATTTTCGGAACAAACAAGACGTCGGCAAACAGAAACCGTTGAAATGTAATTAATTTTATGACCAGGACGGAAATTTATAGAAACAAATTTTTATTTTTTCACATAATATTATTTGCAAACGACTCTCCGAAGTTACCGGCAATACAGTTGATTATTTAGAAGTTCCTACTGCTTACGAAGCAGTTCAAATCTAGAGGAAAGATTTTGTCAATCAGATAAACTGTAATAGTTGTTGAGAACTCAATTATTTATCTGAACGAATGCCAAGTTCATGCGAGGATAATACAAAATACAGGACAATATTGTCCTCTCCCGGCTCCGTGAACAGCCACGACTGCGTATGAACAGGACAATAGAATAATACAAAAATTCGACCCTGGTTCAAACGCGAAAATGGATACACGGTGACGAGCGTTACGAGCGAGTTGGCAAAAAATATTTAATCTTTTATACCAAGATGTACTGGAAATGTTGGGGACGAACCAAATAATAAAAATAAAAAATTGGATTAGGAAGAATTATGATACTTAAAGAATTAGAAGAAGAAGATCTTCAGGGGTTTAAAATATGCATGAGAATGTTACCAGAACACTTTCAATTGCTACTAAGCCTTATTTTGCCAAATATATGGAGCGATTCGTGTGGAGTGACTGGCTATTGTCCTACTGTCCTGTCCTTACACGTTAACACGTGGTCATTGCGGCCGGGCGCGGTAGTAGGGTTCAGATATCCTCCTGCGGAGATAGCCTGCCCGTCTATCGATAGGACAATGTCTCGGTTCATAAACGTGGTAGGACAAACGATGGCAAGCAACACTGCTCGTAGATTTTTTGATAACTACGTTGTCTCGTAGGTATATTATAATGGGAATTAGCTTTGATGTCATTAAGAATTTTAATATATTTTAAGGACATCTATTGCTACATTATTGGTAAAATATGCCAATCACAACCATTTATTGGATAACCAACAACTCTGCCATAGGTCACCGCAAGAGGTTTGCTACGTTTGGTGACTTAGCAGGGGTGAGGTTTATGGGGGTGAGGTTTGTCCGGGTCTTAACGGTGTATGCGTTGGCCCGCCAGCTACGTGGCAGGCCGGATCGAGAAAGACTTATAGAAACCTTTAGATATCTCCAGCCGGACACTCCCGGAACATCGCCTTGCGCCGCATTAGGAGGGATAGATTCATATGTTTGTCATTCCTAGAGACACCGACCCTCAGATTTCTACTCACCCCTTATACCCTTTTCCTTCCTCTCCTTCCTTTCCTCTAAATACTCTCCACACAGCATCCCCAAAGATAACATAGGTTATGAGGGGAATTATTTTCTAAATGTAAAAGCTAATGTAAAAAAAACACAGAAGTACATAAAATAATAAAACATTACCTATAATTGGAGAGTTATCAGAAGTAGTCCAAGAGGCTACAAATAAAGATATTAAAAATGTAGCGAATGCTTTGCCAACAAATTCGGAATGAAAGAGATAGCGCAATATTTTTTTATATACTTTTAGCACCAAAAAATCCAATTACGAGCATCTTCGTATATCATTCGAGGACTTCTCTAAAGAAAAATTAAAACACATCCCAGCGAGGTTTTGAAGTTGTTTCCGCACCAAAATCCAAAGATGACACATTCTCTGAAGATTTTTCGACCTCGGATTAAATATAAGAGATTTATTTTTTTATTTTTTTATTTATTTACATTTGATACATTTAAAGCCAAAATAACAAATAATATTACATAATAAGAGAATATATTTAAAATGAATACAAGTGTTATTACGTTGTTTTAGGTCGATATTAGTTCCTAGCTAGGCAGATTGCCTGTTCTAAGGAACCAAAGTGTGTAAAGTGCCAAATGCAATTTAAATTATTATTATAAGAGATACATATTTTTGTTCGATAATTAAATTTCGAGCCTTCCATAGAAAGTTTACAAATTTTGTAAACCTTTTTATCTCATCACTCGGAAATAATTCTTGAAATTTAGTGAGTTTATAATATGTTAATGCGTTTAGTAATTCCTGATTTAAAAAAATGAATCTAAGTAGGTACTTCGAATTGATGCCATATTTTACCGATTTTCGCCCAGTGTGCGTCTTTGTTATTTGTGTTGCGTCAATCTCAGTACAGAAGTTGCAAAATTCCAACTAAGCGAGATCCGTGTATTTGTAATCCTTATTTCCAGCCATGTTGCTGAAATGACTCAAACTTCTTTGCCGTCAGTTACTTGTCTAGTCGACTTTGAAATTTTCTTTCGTCTTCAAGTTTATCAGCGTTTTTCATAACTTAAACAGGACACGACGGGAAGCTGTAATAATAATATTTCCCGTTGTTTTTATAATAATAATGGCGTCGTAATGAAAGTGTTTGGGATAATAAAAAAAATATCCCTGTTTTGACAGACATTTTAAAACAAAGTGTATTTTGTATTTTCGGAAAGAAATTTGATATTTTGTATAAAACGTTAATTTTCGGCAGTTAAATTATCTAAAGATTCTCAGATTTTTTGCTTTTTGGTTGTTGGTTTTATTTTTATTTTTAAACTATTTTAATATAATTGTTTTTCAGAATCATAATTTGTATTTAATCACTTGTTTTTAAGGGGTACTAACTACATTTTTTTAGTAATTCCTTTGATTTTATTACAGGATAAAAAATGATTTTTAACTACTTTTTAAAATTAAAATGCTGCGACATAGTACCTACCCATAATTTACACGCATAATATTATGTGCAATACGACGTTAAACTATGATGAGACGAATTATTTCGCGATTAATAGACAGCAAAAAAGAATGTTGGCTGATATCTTCACGCTTCTGAAAAAGTTATCAATATTTAACTGAAATGTTTAACTAACAAAATAATAACGGATTGCGTGGGAAGTGGAAGACATTTCAACCCGTAATCTACGTCACGCTTTCTACGTTACTGACACTCTGCATTAAATTTGGGCCAGATATTTTGTAACGGGTGATTAAGCAAATTAAAACACCTGTCCCCGTTTTCCCGTGTCATTCGATCCCATGAAATGAATCGATGATACACGCGCACATCTTTAGAAGGCATTTTGACAGTCATCTGATAGGGTTAAAGGACGGACTGAGAAACCGAACAATGGCGGAATCGTAGTAATCGTAATCCAAATCAAATTTTATTAATTCTTAATTCAATTATAGTTTATCACTCTCTTCATTTTTCTTAAATCCTTCGTTACCTGGTGCCTGACATAGTTTAATTTTCTACATTAAAATAGTTTACAACAATGTGACATCAAATAATTTAACTAATGAATGCTCTTCGAGATTCATTCACGCCCTGAGATATTTATAATCAATAGTCTTTAGTTATCCTTGCGCCCTCCATACAGCATCTTCATAGATAACATAGGCGCTGAGTTAAAAAAAAAAAAAAATTACGAGTAATTCCTGACATTATTTGGAGTAAAAGTTGAATACGGAGAAATTGCGTTAGGTACCAATTGTCTTTAATTTTCACTCATCGTCATAGTAGTCTGAATATGAGTATTTGTAGACACCTTACACAAGACATGTTATTAAGGTTATATTTTTGCTTCCAAATACTTAATTTAAAGTTGGAATTTTCAGTTCTGTAATTTATTCTACGACAAAAATCCACATTGAGCTTAGTGGCTGGCAGAAGCTTGAGTAGGCTCGAGACGTCGCGTAAAAATGGCGTCTTACAAACAAATCAAACATTCAATACCGATGTTCCAGTAAATTGCTTTTTGCTGATATGTTTGTCTATCTTTATCCAGCTCATCACCCTTAAGGGTAGTAGTTTTGTGTTTGAGAGGGGTAGGCAGAATGGGGAGCAGAAGGGGGGGATGAGAAAAGACGGCGGCGCCAGTATTTTAATTAAGAGAACGTCTCAATATTGTTTCAGCTCCGTCGATGAGTAAGAAATAACACGACTTATAAGGTGCAACGGAGGCGGCAGAGTAAACCTTTGATACTATCCAGTTCTGAGAAGGGGCGGAGATGAAACGACGAAAACAACGAGGTACTAATGGATCGGCGCTAGGTACTTTAACTAGGTACTCATTCTCTGTAGTTTATACAACATCTACATTTGAGGCAAATTGAGTTGCGAACGAACTGCTTCTGAGAAATACGCACATAATTATATTTATTTGTCGGTTGAATTTAATCGCGCATTTCTCTTGCAAATATTTATTACTCCAAATGTATTTAACGGTTTTCATTTGTATAGGGAAATACTGCCGTTTTCATCATTTAATGTTAGTTTGTTTATTTAATGGAAATCATTTGTTCCAATCCAGAGACAACTTAACTATCTATATCACTATTTTCTAGCACGAAAGATACTACTTTATTCAATAAATATCTACGACGGCGTAGTCCAGCGGTAGGGCGTTGGACTTCTATTCCGAGGGTCGCGGGTTCGAACCCGGCGTACGCAAATAAATTTTATTTAATTGATTTGTGTTATTTCACAATTAATTATTTAAAATAATATATAGTATATTTGCGGCACGTTCCAGAATGGAAGATACTCTTAGTATCGCCCTGGTGTAAAACCACCATTCACAATTAAAATGTGGCTTGAAATGGCTTTAGCCGTGTTTAGTGACTAGATCTGAATAGCCAGGTACTTCCCCACCATCTTCTTCCTCGTCTCCTTCCCTTCCCCACTTACATTCAGCCTCATAACATACCCCAATTGGGGATGCAATAGACTCACTGGCTCCAGGCGGGAGCAGTTTAGAGGTATTCACTGTAAAAAAAAAGTAGGATTGCCAACAAAAATTCTAGATAAATAAATAATGGATGATTTTTTTAAAAATTAACGTAATCTCGCTCAAATTAAAACAGTTTACCTTTTGCTTTTGGAGACATCGGCTTATAACAAAACTTGAGAATCCTGGATGAAATCCTTGCGCAAATCCTTTATGAAAACATGTAGAGTAAACTAACTAATGCACTCTCCTGGGGCTGCACTCGGCAAGGCAGACCGCGTGGTAAATGAGTATTGGCTTGTTCAGACGGATTTTACACAATAATTACCCTGGCCCTTTACAAAGTTTGAATGGGACTAAAATGCGTATCGTATTGCGGCAATTTGGGTAGAATTTATGGCAGTGATGTTCCGACATCACGTCCGCCATTCATAATCACCATTACATTCAAGGTATGCAAAACAGAAATGGTTGAATGGTTAGCTTTTTGTTCGCAGTTGTACCCGCTAGCCTCCGATCTAGGTGAGAGATGCCATACTTTGTGGCTTACGGAACTACGGCACGTGCACACTACTCTACTAAACACGTCTTAACACAGAAAAATTAAATATATTTTTTTAAATGAAGGAAATATTATTGCTCGGCACTTTAAACTAGGCTATTTAAAAAAAATGTTTTCTTCTAGCATAATTTCTTAAAATGGATACAAATTTGCTGTGGTATTATACGTTTAACTAACGTGTATATTTCCATTGTGGATATCATGTCCAACGATTGGTTCTAGACACGAGGGCGAGAAAGGGTGGTGACTTAATTCGGTTCTGAGATGACTTCAAAGTTACATGGTAATAGTTATGCTGTTAGTACTTTATTCACAACTTCACACTTTGTATTTCAGGAAGTACGTACGATGAAAAAGGAATAGCGAAAGATCTACATAAATAATGAAGGGTAAAATTTTCAAATGGAAAAATCTTATAACTGATACAACCTTATTACTTACTCTAAAATACATTAAAACACTTATTCGGTAGTCTATGAAAAAAACATGGAAATATTTCAATTTTATTTTGTTTTAATTTAAAGCAATGTAATTGCTGAGAAACAATGTTTCGGATACAAAATTTCTGAAACACCACGTAGATGTTTACAGAAACAATATTTCTGAGGTTTGCCGTCCATATTAGTATTTTTTTCAATTATGTCATTTGAGTCGTCCCATACTTTCGGCCATGCTTAAACAAGTGAAACGGGCGTCCACACTCGGCAACATTTGTTGTAAAACTGATTTGTTTCTGTGTTCTCCATCGCTAATGGAATCATTGTCGGAAACACGTAGTGTATACCACAACAGTTATAACAGTTTCAGAAACATATGAATTAGTTTCAGAAATACGTAGATTATGTATCTGAAATAGTGTTTATAAATAATTGTTTCTGTGTGAGTACATACATGGCTTAAGCCATCAAATTTGGATATTTATAAATTTGAAGTTCGCGTTTAAATTTAGACCGCAAATTCAAATTCACGGCTTTTCGTAAACTCCACTGCAACCCCAGTACCGCGGTCACTGAAGTGGCGTTAATTACGTGCAAACACTGTCTGTAAAATAATCATAATAATAGTATAACGCTATGTTGTAAGTTTATTCTGTGTTCGTCCTAAGTGTGGTAATGTTGTTAGTGCTCTGGGTGTGTTGTTCAACAACAAAGCTTTGGCCCACCTCTAAGAATTAGGCGGCGATAAATTAACCCCAAGATAAATTCCGTTTGTTTATTTAAGCGCCACTGCCTCAGCCCTACCGAAATAGTGATTTTCAAAGCTTTTAAACAAAGAGTAACAATTATTATAAGCAATAATTATTAGCCTGAAACACTCATCAATATTGAAAAACTCTCCCGAGAAAAGATTCATGCGCCGACGGGACTCGAACCCGCACCCCTCTCTTTGCCGGACAGAAGCTCTACCATTAAGCTACGCCGGGTTACCTCCTTCCCGCCAAATGATTCAATATATACCTAGTGTTTCATTCAACAATTATCGCTTAATATATTTTTTTCACCTGCAAACAACCAACTTCATTTTCCCGTCCCGTCGGCGCGTATATCTGTTTTTATTAAGGCTTCGAATTCCAAATTTTTATCGACTTATAACATATTTCTCTTAAATATTTTAATTTATTTAAGTTTCGAAAAAAGTAAACGCTATTTTTGAAGAGAATATCTATACATTTGTACAGCCGAAACGGTAATTATATAAAATTCCCTAGATAAAAAAAAAACATCATACAGAATGCTCCGAAAATTATTGAAAACACATTTTGTTCTGTAATGTAACATGTTATAGATGTGAAAAAAAACACAGTTTATTTTTAAGTGTAACAGGCATTTATAGAGAAATTCATTTATTTTAAACGAGTTGGATTTTATGAAGTATTTTCACAATTTTCGCTTAATTATTATCGTATTTTAATATTAGCGTGCTCCCTCTCTCATTCGTATTTACATATCTCTGTTTCAACCAACTTCTTCTTTTTGAACACTTAATACGGAGCCTTAAATGTTTAGGTTTTTTTTACAGCGATTTGATTATATTTTAAATAGTTGTCTTTCATTAACTATTGAAAATATTAATAATATAAGGAAAGAAGTAAATATATAACGGAAATACACATTGTAAATGTATATATAGGTGAGATCTATCGGTTACCAGGTGACTTTGTTACCAATTACACCATGTGACCTATTGCTTATACATACATAATTATTTAACCTTTCCATGTGTTTTCTTTTTCACCATTAATCACCATATGTTTTTAAATTATTATATAGAGATAATTTTTTTTTATTGATATTTTTTGTGTTATTTTAACCAAAGTTCACGATCATAATTATCTCGTTATTATGAAAACCCAATTAAACCAAAAAATATTTTTAAGAATTAGTATGTTTCTATGTTAATATGCTAAAAATAAATTGGAAGTCATCTGAAAAGTACAATACTGAAATATAAGCTAAATCTTTTAAAAAAATCAGCCCGCTATAGAAGCTAAGTTTTTTAACTACAATGCATCATTTTCACTTTTCGGCCAAATTTTTGGCTAGTAAACATTTTCAGAGAAATGCTTATATATGCGCGAGTGCCTTAAAAATATCATAAAATGTATTGTCATCGACATTGAGTTTCAGCTCAATCGGATGTCTTGAAGTGGATTAATTTCCATTTCCAAAATTTGCATTAATTCTTTCAAGAAAACAAAATCGAAATTTAAATATATTAATTTAATAAGATCAACTCGACAATTAAAAATTAAAATATTTAAAAGATTTTTAGGCGGCTTTTGCTAAGTGATTTACGAAATTAATCGCTTGATTTATTTATTTTCAGAGTCAAAATTATTTTCCATCTTACCATAATATTTTTTAAATTATCATAGAAATGTTGAGGTTAATTTTATAAAATGTTTTTAAATTTAATATTGATGGTAAGTTGTCTCCCTTTACATAAAAAGTCATTTTTTACACAGTGTTTAGCGAGCTTAATCGTTCATCATATTTTAATCGCATAAACAAAACAAGCAATATATCACCAGGAGAACGGTGCCAAACGTCTCAGACAATTTTATGTGGACCGCTTTAAAAAACATATAATAAATTAATGCTCCGAAGCACGAAATAACATTCCTCGTTCGCTTGAAAGCTTCAGCTAAATTATTTCCACCAATAAAACGCTCAAATTATAATCGTATTTTAATGATGCGTTTTAATTGCCCTCTTACGCAGATATCGGAAACATATGAATTCAAATACCAAAGCCATAGTCTATAATAATGGCAGGCATTTGCAACTTTTGTTTATATCCTGTACCCGTAACACTATTTTTTTTTATTAAATAACTCTCAATTAAATTAACTTTTGAAGGTTATTCCCATCAATGTAATATATCATTGAAATAGAAGACAATACTAATAAATCTGAACGAAAATATGAAAAAGAACAAGACACAGAAAAATAAAAACTGTCGCATCTAAGACTCGAATCCAGGACCTCTCACCTTACTTTAGCAACTCGGCCACAGAGACCTTTAATTTTTGAGTAATTTTTGTCAATTTCATATTTAAAATTCAGAATTACCAATGTCATATTGGACTAATTATTTTGCATAATTTTGACAACTACTCGTACCTTTTTAAATGAAACTCGTGTTCGAAGAAGTGGTTTTTAACCTGGATAGCATCTTGAATAAACATATCCGAATTTATTTATATGAGGCAGCTATTGACCATTTTCTAGAAGTTTAAATGATTTTTTTTTTAAATTAGAATAACTATCTTCAAACTTCGCAAAATCACTTTGTGGCGTCATTCGTAATTAAATGAAAGAAATAACTTTATATCAACCACTATTATATAATCACAATTACAATAATAATTTACGGTATCTAAATGTGATTATATAATAGTGGTTGATACAAAGTTATTTGTTTTATTTAATTTAATAATAACTATCATTTATAATAACTTTTAAAAATTTATTCCCATCAATGTAAAAATACTTGAAGAAGAAAATAATACTAATAAATCTTAACAAAAATGTGAAAAGGAACAAGATACAGAAAAAAGGTAACGGTCTTAACTCGAAACCAGTATCTCTCGTCTTACAAGCGTTCATATATCTATAATATATTAAGCGTTATCTTAGCTGCCATAAATATGGAAAAAAAATGTCGAAGACAAAATTGTTAAATTTTGAATTTGAGATTGGCAAGAATGACGTAAAAGTACGGTCTCAGTAGCCGAGTTGGTAAGGCGCTAGCCGGTAAGAGGAGAGATCCTGGGTTAAAGTCCCAGTTGCGACCGTTAGCTTTTATATATCTTTATCTTTTTCTGATTTTTATCTTCATTTATTAGTATTATCTTCATCTTCAATGACTATTTTATTTATAATATATAGAAATTAACAATATAAAATTAAGAAGTCATGTTTTAAATTGAAATGATTTATGTGACCAGTGCGATAAACCTTACTTTTATCAACACAAACTGCAGATTTTTTTTGTATTTGTGGTTGAACTTTCTATGGTACATTTTTTTGGTTTCAGTTTCATTTTTTCAAAACCTACCAACCTTTTTTTTTATTCGCTGTGTTATTATTGGTCACTCAGCTGACTAAACGCCAAACCTCTCACCCGATCTGTCTAATACTCCTCATGTCCTACAAATTTTTTAATGTTTTAAGTTGAAAAAAAACGTCACCGGAGACCAAAATTTATTAAAAATTTTTTGACATTTTTATTTATCCAAATAGTTTCAGGAATCACCGGTAAAAATAAGTCAAGTGCGTCAAAGTAATTTTTTGATTATTAAAGATAGGGAATTAAATGTTTATGAAATTAAACAAATTTTAAATAAACGAAAATAACAAACTTTGTTCAAACTACTATTTAATAAAAATGATCATCGTGTTTCGAAACCAATGGTTCCTTTATTTATTTGTAAACTTTGTATCCTGATGACGAAACAAATTAAAAATTAATCTTAAGTGGTGATGTAAAGAAAGTTTTACGGGATCTATTTTTGGGTTATTATGCGGTGTTGCGCTACCTTATATCAAAAGAAAGTTTGTTATTTTAATTTAATTTAAATGACGCCGCAAAATGAATTTGCATCGAGTAATTACTTTATTTTTTAATAAATTTTCAACAGACCACTTGAAAATGGTAGTACGATTTAGTTCATTTTCACCGCAGTAATTTTTATGAAAAGAACGACGCACTTTTATAAAATATTACATCCCACAATTTTCCACTTATGAAGGTTTTTTTAAATAAAATAAAAAAATAGTATCAAGCGCGTCTTCTTCTAACGAACGAAACACAAGCTACAATATCATCTTCATCGAGGATTTCCAGGGGTGTATTTTCTTAGGCGATACCTTCCCCTGACCGCCTGCGCCCGCCTGGTCGCTAGGGCCGCTAGTTCACGGGGTAAACAGTAATTCCCGGTGGCCTCGAGTGGCCCGGGGTAGCTGGTAAACAGACAAGGGTCCTTACAATAATGTTTTGCAAGTCGACCCGAGAGCCGATCTCAAAGCCCAACCGTAATACTGAGAGCCAATACATAGGTATTTTTTAACGATTTTGGGTGACATCTAGGTATCAAAAGATTCTTGATGAAATTGATTTATTAACAAAATAACCTACATATGGGGCTAATATACGATGCAACTTACAACCCTAGTACGGCGATATAATGATATAACCACGATATAACGAACAAATACAACAACACTCTTTTGACAGTGTAAACATCTTTTCATCTGCTACCGTCAAAATTAACATTTAACTTATTTACAATGAATTATTATATATAAATATCATTAAATATTAAAAAGCAGCACTTATTTACTAACAAAATAGTGTTTTTCATTGCATGTGTTTGCATACATGGTTAACAAAAGCAAAAACAAATTATGAACTCCAAACATCGACAAGCAGTGAATAGTGCCAAATTTTTTAAACGTTTCATAATGAGTGTGCAAAATTTCATCTCCGAAGCAGAAATAGCCGTCAATGCCTTAAATAAGGTACTTCTTGATCCGGCCTACAAATTTAATAACACTCAAATTTCTAAAATTTCACCAACTGCTTGTGAACTCTTAAACGCCGTAAGTAAATTTTAGCGGTAGCATCATAAACTACTAGCTTAGAAGGTGAACTGCGTGCATACAAGGATATTCGAGCAAATTCTTCTCAAAATAACCTTGGTATTTGCGAGGCGATTTCTGAAATGAATTAGCAACAAGCGCGATCTATAAATATTATTATCTGCGATATTCCTGAAAGTGTTAAGACGAGAGAAGCCGGCAAGAACTTGGATGACCAGGCAGATGTCACCACTATAATGGGTGAAATCGACAAATCAGCAAATGAAAATATTTCAAAAATTTATAGAATCGGAAAATCATTAAATACCAAACCTATACCAATAAAAATTGAACAAGGGAAGCCACACAATCGAGAAATATTATAAGAAAACGAAAAACAATGTCAAATTTACCCCGACTCAACTCAAAACCTCCTAGATCATAGGGGGTTATGCTCATCTCCGGAGCAACAAAAAAATCTTAACGATCTAAGGTTTCAAATGGAGAAACGGAATAAAAATGCTAAAGACGACACCATAAAATACATAAACTACACCCCCAGAATTGTACCAAATCTGCCAAAATACTAGGAAGTTACCAAAATATCTAAGCAATTCCGCTTAACAATCGAACCAGAACTTTAAAAAACTACTACCAAAAAATCCGCGAACTACAATCAAAACTAAATGATCTATAAGCATCTCTACCTTCTCATCAGGAATACCATTTCCATAGATAACATTGGTTCTCAGGGAAACAACAAAACTTCAAGTTGGAGTTATACCCAAGACACACAAGGCTAGTATTTCAAGCGAGAATATCAAGCTACCATACCGGCGCCATAACCTGACAAGATTTTGGCTTATTCTCCAGTCTTGGCACAAATAAGAGCGGTTTAAATTTTAAGCTAGCGTATTGCAATGAACTAACTACCAACATATCAAAGAAAAACATGCTACACTAGCCGATCATTTACTAGCTTCGCCGGCCACGCGAAGCTAAACACAAAGCCAGGAGAGTGAGAAATGCTACATGCTCAAATAATAGAACCCCATTATATTAAACTCTCCTTACTGGCTTGAGATGCCAATCTATTAGCTTCCTCACTAGCTTACTAGGCTAAAAACAAACCTCGTTATATTTACATGTCGCTAGAGTGACTAGCTGACTATAGTAAAACAGATACCAAGTGAACTGTCAAATTTTCACACGAGGATTAACGTACAGTTAAAACTCCGAAAAACCCAAACCAGAAAGACACTCCACCGTAATATTTATATTTTGTATTTCTTATTATTTATTCGACCCTCGAAAGTTCGGATTTTCGGAAATACATTAAACTGGATCCTAAGAACAATATTTTAGACGATACCTAATAATTATTCAATCCGAAACAACATTTTGAAATTCGAATGGCGGTTATTCCCGTCGATTAGGCGACTAAATCATTTGGAAATTCCATTGTTATTTATATTGTGCTACTATAAAAGCAAACAATTAATGATTATACATTTAGTAATGAGTGGTGCATTGACTTCATAAGATCAAAAATCAGTCCATTTCTTTATTTTCAATTTGACCTACTTTATTAATGTCTGTTTGACTCCTTTTATTTAATCGGTGTGCTTGTAATTTCATATTGTGTGATCTAATATCAGTGCTTTTAGTAGATAATACATATTCAAAATAGTGGATGTAAATCAACGATACGAATTGCAGGCAGGTGAAAAAACGATAGTTTTTTTATACATATATGACCAAGTTTTTCCAAAAAATCCGTGGCAGCAGAGGCTTGCGGCCTCAACCTGTCGAACATTCGAAGAGGTCGTCGGAAGCTTCTCTTTCTCTCCATGAAGAAGAAGTAAAAATGTTCCATCAGCCTCGTAAAAACTACAAAAAACCTATAACGGTAACGGGATTGGATGATTTTGAAAAGGATGTTGTGCGTCGCAGTGTGGTGGATTTGTATGCCAATGGCCAATATCCCACTCTTGCAAATCTTTACAAGGTTCTGGTGAATAAAATATTTTTTTCTGGATCTATGAGTCATTGCGATGTATTTCGCATGATATTGGTTTCCAATTCAAAATACGCAAAGATGGAAGAAAGTATTTAATGGGAAGACTAGACATTGCTAGTTTTTCTGCTAATTTATTTGTCATCTTATTTATTGTCAAATATGGTATGTAGCACTTGAACTACTACTACGACATAACATGGAATAAATTTTGTGTTAATTAAATAAATATGTGTATCTATATACATTTTTTCCGTGAACTGAAAAATGTTTTTTTTTATTACAAATAAAAAAATTACCGATGTAACATGTATAAAAAAAAAAAATTAATTAAAAATTGGTCTCATAAATTGGTTACCGCTTTATTAATAAGTATCAGATAAATGTATGTATGTAATATGAGTTACCGGACACCTTGTAGGTATTTTTAAACACCTACGCATTTTTATTCAATCCTTAAATTCAGACTTGAAGACCCGAAGATAATAAAAACATTTTGTTTAATAAAATTAATTTTAATTCGTGAACCTTCTTGTGTTTCCTTTACCTGTACATTTTATTACCTAGTTTGGACTTTGAACGCGCATTTAGTTTCTTTTTGACTACAGAATACTAGAAATAGCTTGGTGCTCTGGTGATAGATAAATAAATACTAGCCTCATATAGCCCTGGTATTATATCTGAAAAAAAAACGTTTTCGCAAAGAAAAAATGATGCAGTAGATCTAAATCGACGAACACAGGGTTGAGTACCGAATAGTAAACTCGAACATTATAAATAAATAATTTTTTTAATCGTAAATTGAAAATTATATGTCATCTTATGGATAATGCTTATCAAGAGGATGATCAAATACCCCCTAAAATAACTTACTCACCCAACCCAACTCATGTGGATGTCATAGTCATAATCTGATCCCAGCCAAACTTACAAACATGCATAAAATATCTAATGGTAGTAGTACTACATTTATGGAAAAAAATGTCTCCTCGGGTTTGATATGTTGTGGATTATTTTTGTAGTTTTTCTACCTGTGAAATTTTCTTCATGGAGTTACCGGCGCACAGTGGACGGAATGAAGAAAAAACACGAATTAATTGTTTGCTGCCTAAATATTAATGCAATATTTTTTTTTTGATCTTATTAATGAATTATAACTATTTTGAAGTATAAATTAATCAATTACTCTTGCGTAAAAAATTACAACAACAAAATAATACATTTTAAAGATATAAAAAATATCTAGGAAAATAAAACATATTAATTTTAAACTTTACATATTATAATTCAGATCTATGAACAAAGAAATAGAAAAATGATAGAAAATCAAAGTATTAAAGTTTTTCCAATGTCATCAGAGTCTAAATCATCACTCAAAAATCCAGGATCATTAGACGGAATTCTTAGTAGACTTAAAACTTCCGTAGGTAACTCAGAACCTTTTTTTTAGGAACTGGTCAAATAGATGAAACTACAGTGTCTGATGAGCTTAACAATTTATTTAATATATCTTGGAGTGGTGCTGGTTCTGGAAACTTTTCGGCTATGGTGTTATCGGTAGTAACTTATCTCTAGATGCCTCGATTCTTGCACATCTTTACTTAGTTGTCCTATTGGGAGTAAAAATAATTTCATTACTGTCGCAACATGTATTAGGATTTTATGAACACTTGTTGGCATGGGGTACCAATTATATAGACGTACCGTATATTAAGTCTGGCAATGTCTAAAGCATGAGAAATAAAAATTTATTTATGTAACTTATAAATAAATTTTTATTTATCTGTAACCCACATTTCCATAAATTCATTGTCATATTATGCGTAAACTACACTATCATCAATTATTTTATTATCTGTAACTTCGTTAACATAAATTCAATGTTATATTATCTGTAAATTTCATCTATCAATTATTGTTTTATCTGTAAATTTCATTGTCATAAATTCCTTGTTATATTTATTAACTGTAAACATCATTATCATCAATTACTATATTGTATGTAAATTTCATTATCATAATTATTATATTATCAGTAAACGTACTTCATTACCCATATAATCTGCATTCTTCACCCGCCATAACACAGGGACATCCCTAGCATGGCGGGCGAAATAACACAATATGTACACTATGTATAAAATTCTTTAATAAATAAATAAATAAATAAATATTGTTCGAAACTATTTTCGTCAATGTCATATCCACTGGAAATTACTATCAAATCCGCATCGATACCTGTTATTTCCGGAAGACAGAATATGATTGTCAAAAAATCGACGGGCAGTGTTGCCATCATTGGTACTATCAAAACCCTGCTTTGGCATATCTAGCAGTAAGACAGTTTTTTCTCTGAACTCGTTAATAATGTTCGTCTTTCTTGATCCAACTTTTAGTTTATTTTCTTGTCCACTGAATTGCCATGATTTAATTTCGAGACGATATGAAATATGCAATAGACATTCGAAAAATCTAATATATGCATGCAACGTTGACAGACCAAATGAAAACGTGCTAACCTCACAGTCTAGATTTACAACTCCACTGAGATCATTCATGTCTTTGGGCCTGGCTTTACATATAGAGCACATTTGTGTCCAGTTATTGTTTGTCAGTGAGTTGCACACCTTCAAAATATTCGAACATACCGCTATGTGGTATTTTTGTATTATGTAATTAATTAAAAGCTTCTTTGATTTCACGCAAGTGGCATTTAATACACCCCGTTCTTTTGATGCCTCGAATAATCCACCCCGGGGAATGAATATAGACCTTCCTTAAAATAACAAATTTGTTAAAGGAAGGACAAAAAAGGAACACAATTTATATATGACATAAAAGGTGAGACTGCAGTCTACAATACGTATATACTTATACATGGGAACAAATGATGTTTTGTTTCTAAACGCTAAATGAAATAAGCATTTTGACAGCAAAAAAATACAAAAATAGTAGAACATTAGATGTTAGTTCAAATCTCACATACATGTGATATTGATGTATAGTTTAGTAAATCAAATAAAGAATACCTTGAGGAACGTTAGCCATAACAAACTTTTGTAAATATATCCAAACGTCATTCAATACACAACCATCTCTGCTCACGCGTAGGAGCGAATTGAAAAAAGCTTTGCCGAACATCGAATTTACGACACACTTTGCGGCGTTGCCAAACTTCCATCAAGGGTTATTGACATATTCAAATAATCACATAAAATGCAGAAACTATTTTGCTATACTAAAAAAAAAGAATGTATTTAAAATATTAACGTTTGCAAAAACCACTTAATTCGCGTTTTTTCTCCGTTCCGTCCATAGTGCGGCGGGTCGTTAAAAGTCTTAAGCCAGTCATGGCCTTATGCCTTTGCGGTACAATCTCCGCACCGTACGAGATGACGGGTATCTCATCTTATTCACACTTTATGGTCATAGGTCCTTACTTTATTTCGGTGCCACTTTTACGACAACGGGTTGTCGGAATTTGGGGATTTACTCCTGAAAGTAAAGCAAAGAAATACTTTTTGACATTTTTTGGTTGCCATTTTGACTGTTTGGAAATAGTAAATTTTTCAATACCTCTTTCAAAAATATACATTTTTAAAAATATATTTGATAGGTAAAGCATAAGGTTCCCAGATATTCCCAACTGTTTGGAACCAGAATGACTATGGCATTCCTATATTTCCCGACCGTCCGTGGTCGAGTGGTAAGACACTTGACTCCCAAACGGAAGGTCGCGGGTTCGAACCCGGCGTGCGCAAATAAATTTTATTTGATTAATTTGTGTTATTTCACAATTAATTAATAAAAATAATATATACTATATTTGCGGCACGTTCCAGAGTGGAAGATACTGTCAGTATCGCCCTGGTGTAAGACCACCATTCAGAATTGAAACGTTGCTTAATAATGGCTTTAGCCGTGTTTAGTGACTAGATCTGAATAGCCAGGTACTTTCCTACCTTCCTCTTCCCCATCTCCTTCCCTTCCCCACTTTCCTTTGGCCTCACAACATACCCCAATTGGGGTTGCCATAGTCTCACTGGCTCCAGACGGGAGCAGTTGTGACTCTTGTGAGGTATTCTCTATACAAAAAAAATGATTCCCAACTGCTCCCAACCGTCTGGAGCCAGTGGGACTGTCATCACCAATTGGGGTATGTTATGAGACTGAAGGGAGACGGAGGGGAGAGGGATGCAAGAATGGGAAGAAAAATGTGGGGAAGTTCCTGGCTATTCAGATCTGGTTACCACACAGCTAAAGCCATTTCAACCGTCATTTCAATTCTGAGAATGGTGGTCTTGTACCAGGGCAAGTATAGAGTATTTTCCATTATATGTTAAATGAATAAATTGGGGTTTATTGTGAGGAAAAATATGGTGAAGAGGAGAAGGAGATGGAGGAATTTGTGGAATTATTTGGCTCTTCAGATCTGGTCACCAAATACGGTTTATTCCACTTCAAGCAACACGTAACGTTTAGATTCTGAAAGGTGGTCTTTCACCGGGGCGATTCTGAGAATATATAAATTTTAGACGTATCATTAATTTTTCATGTGACGAGTTTCTGAAATGTATTTTATTTTCATATTTTGTGAAGCGTGATTAATTATTTATTCTTGCAACATCGTGTTCAGAAAAGATCTCGTTACTTTGTAGGCGATACTAAGAAAAATTTATTCGAGCAGACGGAAAGGTAGGAGGGGGGAGTGAAGCACAGGGTCCTAAAATACATCCCTACGGAACCTTACATCAAACGCCGCCCTCATTAGACAGCGCCCTCTGTGTTTCTATCCGCCAGGATCTATTTTTCCTGTGTACGGTCATGTTCTCCGCTCGCGCACATCACAACAACAAGAAACATCCTTTGAGCACATTTATTTGATCCATCCATCCGTTTTATCCACTCTCGTGATAACAAGAGAGACCTTTGCTCTGTGTTAGAGATCTATCCCCGCTCTGACACGTCCTGTCTCTCTTTTTTTTAATAACTTTCTTTATACTCTTTCATTAAAATTGTGTTTCAATCTACCTTTTCATATTGTGTTTTGTTTATTGTTTTTTGTATCAATTATGTTCATTTTATTAGAATTGAAGAATCCTACATAATTTTATTAAAAATTTATTCAAATGCAACAAAAGTGACCCTAATCGACTAGCGATGTTTGAGCATCTCCATATAGTACGCGTCAAACTTAAATGCCGACCTGAACTTGAAACGATTTATTCTCGCACCGGTACAGTCACTTTACTGACTTTACAGTGACTGTGAGCGAAATGAAAAGTTGCGTAAAACATATGTGTGACAGAGAAAGGCGTGGGTGGTGAGGCATGCCGCTTTTCGGACCTTAAACTCGCTTATTGCAACGATTTCTGTATCAACGTCAGGTCGAATGTTTTGCGCGTTATAATAACCCCAAAAGATTTAAAAATAATCACCAACTGACTGTTGCCGCGATAAAATACGCTCTTGTTCGTCTAACCCTACTCGATTAATACTCTAACTTGCCGGAAGTTTAAAATACTTTTCATAATTAACAAACTTCAGAAAATTAGGCTGAAAGCTTTGATTATGTCCATCTAAAGGTTTTTTTTTATTTCTTTTATGTATTAATAATATTATTATTTAATTTATGAAACCGGTTTATTTAAAAAATAATTTCTGCTATGAAATTATTATTACGCGTTACAGCTGTTCCACCTTCTGAAGGTATTATCAAACTCTAGTTTTCATTATAAGTAGCTGTATAGAAATAATATAATATATCGTCTGTAAGTGGCCTCATCACAGTTTGATAATGTCTCCAAAATGCGAAACAGCTGTTGTAATAATTACATAGCAGAAGTCGTTTATAAATAAACTATTCTTATAAATCAAATAATAATATTATTAAATATCAAAAGAAATCAAAAATTCTACAAATTTAACTTGATAACAATAAATACAAGTACCTACAGCTGACGACTTAAACGTCAATTTGTCATTACTGAACTTCATTCAGAGATCCATAGCCCTTTACAGATTTGTCTAATACAGCTGAAAACTGACGTTTTTATCTAGAAACAGAAAACGCTTCGCAAATTTTATGACGCTAGAGCCCATCACTCTAAAGTTTTAATAGGGGCAGCCAAATCAAAGCCAGGTTTTTTTTACTCAGATTTGCTATTTAAACTAGTTTATAAAAACGCAATATTTGCAAATTCAATTCACGGTCATGAATCATTTTTAATTAACCACAAATCACAATTATAAGATAAGTACAAAGGTTATCAATTATTGTGATGTGTAACAAAATGAATGCGAATCACGATTTGTTATAATTATCACACCGAATTCGACTTAGTGATATATACCAATGGTAATTAATTATGTTATTACGGCAGCTGAAATAATCGGCAGAATTTATTGGTTTTCTCTAATTGGCTGTGCAGGGTATTTAATGGATGATTTGATTCTCAAAATCGAATTAATTGACTTAAATTGATCACATTTTCTAATGCTATTGATGTATCAACAATAAAACTAAATATAATGTATGGAAAATAATATGGAATATTATAGTCTATGTTAAATTAAAAGTGTTTTTTTTCACAGTTCTAAAATTAAATGTTAGGAATTTCACTTTGGAAAGATAAAACGGATAAAATTGAAAAATATCATGTTTAATGTCATCCGAAACAAATATTTTTTTTATGTAATCATTTTTAGCTTGGCAATTTTAATTCCGTCAATAGCCGTGGTCAAAACTCCACATATCATATCAAAAATAAAACGGTGACAAATAAGAGGAGGCGCCTTATTATTTGATGACATTAAAAAAACAAGAAAAAATGAAAAACTGTTACGAAAAGCTGGGTAAACTAGTCCCAACGAAAGCCCGTACGTACGTCATCCTCATCCTTCTCTAATTATTCGTCTTGTGTGAAAACGAAAAAAATGCTGGAACGATGAAGTCTCGTGCGACCTCTCGTTGGAACTAGTATGGTTACGTTAAAATGTGCCTATGAACAAAATCATTTTTGAAGAAGATAACACATAAATCTAAAAGAAAATAAAAAAAATAACAAGATAGAGAAAAATAAAAGGTAACGGTCACAACTGTTAAAAAATTTGTCGTAGATGATACTGTTAATTCTTAATTTGAAATATGAGATTGACAAAAATTACATTAAAATAAAAGGTCTTAATGGCCGTTGAATCGCTTGTCCTGATAAGATGAGAGATCTTGGGTTGGAGACCCAGTTGCGAGCGTTACTTTTTTTTTCTGTGTCTTGTTCTTTTTCATATTTTTGTTTTGATTTATTAGTATTATCTAATTCTTCAATGATATATTACATTGATGAGAATAACTTTCAAAAGTTATTATAAATAGAGTTATTCTAATAAAAAAACGATAATCATTTTTTGCTGAAGAGAGACCTAAAAAGTTTTATGTTATTTACAAAAGTGTTCGTACAATTTTCCCAAAACATTGTTGGACATAAAATAATATTTCCAATATATTTTTTTGTTTCAGATCCCGAGGATTATATTTTAATATTAGTGCCTAAGTTGTTTTTCATGTTCCGAGTTAAAATTTTGTAAGTGAAAAGTATTGAATATATATTTTTGTTTGTGCAAGCTTCTCTGAAGTAAGTGATACAAAGTGAAGGAAAGTTTTAACAAAAGAAGTTGCTTAGCATTTGCTCCAAGAAACACTGCTTTCATCCTTTTAAGGTGAGTTGTACCTACTTTTTATATGGCTGTTTGTACTACTTTCATGATCATTCTTTTTGTTCCAAGATAAAGAGCATCTAATAGAAGTGGAATACATTTTTAATAACACTGAACATTATGAAACATTCTCAATAATATGTTTTTAAAATTAACTAAATATGTACCTGTGTGCATCTATTATTTTTATATGCGGAAATGTATTTTAAAGAAGTGTTTTTATAAATTTAACAGGTCATTATTAAAGGTGTTTGGCATTTACATAGGTAACTTATACGAGTATATTAGAAATATCTATTTTTCAGAGGACTTTTACAACACGAAAGAATCGGTTTTGGAAAAGCAGTGGCATGCCGTTAATACTTTAACTACATACTTCTGTAAAATAAATAAAAAATCCATTATAAAACTGAATATGGATTAGGTTAGCAATGTAATATTAGAATCATAACTTTCAATTGAAAAGTTTATTTTGGACAGTTTGTAAGTTGTAAGATAGACAAAGATCTGATATATTTTCATGCTGTACACAAATTACCATAAAAGGTGTAATTATATTCATGGAAACATCGTTGGTTTTTGTCACAAGTTGGAAATGTCATGTTTTCGCCTTGATCATGTCTGTTTTTCAGGAAATTGATGAAAAAACTTAATAATTAATTTAATAAAAAATCTTTGAACTAATATTGGAAACAAATTTCATAGACCAAATATTGTAGAATTTATTTTTATATTTAGTAACACGAAAACAAAGGATTCAAATATTAAATTAAATAAACTCCCCCTAGCATTACAATCGCACAATACACCTCCGTACGTTCATACGTGATATATTACTTCTTGTCAGCAAATTTCCTGCCGAGATTTTTGTTTGAAACTTCACATTTTTTACATCTTTTGAACACGCGTGATGCGAATATGAATAATTCGATTCCAAGACGCTCGTCTCGGCGCTTAACTTGAATTATGAAAGGCGCCCTGAAAGCGCCCTGAAAGATGTCCTGAAAAACGCCCGAAAGAAGTCAAAGTTCTTACTCTAATATGAGCAGAATCAAAATTCATAAAGGAGGGCATATATGATAGACTTTGTCGCGAAGGCAGTAACACTAGGTACTAACATATGCGTGCGTATATAAATCAGGCACCTATAATATGATGTTGTACGAGCCTCAATTCGTATAGCGTGATCTTTTCCTTGAAACTTTTATTTTACTTCAAAGCTCTGTGTAAGAAGCATTATATTTGGCTATCGATGAATCGGGTAAAAATATAATGGTAATAATAATGAAAGTACTGCGTAAATAATAATGATTAAAAATCTTTGTAAAGTTTTTTTGTAGTTTAAAATAATTGTAATAATAATTATTTGCTTGAATTTAGAATTCGTAAAACATGAATTTGGTCACTAGTGTGAAGGGGTGTTTTTTTTTTTACATTAACTCCACACAGGAGGCTCTGAGGAAAATAATTTCCCTCAGGGCCTATGTCATCTTTGAAGATGCTGTGAGGAGGGTCTTTTTGAGGAGAGGAAAGAGTGAACGTGGGTCTTGAAGAGACCCATGTTATAGGAAGAAGGAAACACAGAGGCCGGCAAATCGTTCCACAGCCGAGCTGTTGAACACGAGAACGAGTCGTAGAAGCGTCCCGTTCTCATGTGACAAATGTCAACCGTGTACATATGTTGGGCGAGCGTTTGGCGTGTTTCCCGACTATGCACCGGTGCCGAGGGGATCAATGAGGCTAGTTACTCGGAGCATCTTCCATTGAAATACCGGTAGAACAAGGATAGCATTCCTACCCGACGCCTGTGCTCTAAAGATTGCAATCCGTTTGTTAAGACGGGAGAATCTATCAAACGGATGTTAAATATATTTTTGTTTTATTAATTCAGTTTATAAAAAAGATGAAGGCACGCTCCTTTTTTTAATATAATATATAAAGATAATGTTAGATATGTAATCAATTAAAAAAATGGTTTTCAAATAGTACATTTATAGGCAAATCATTTTAAAGATCGAACGCTTTATTGTATTTGCGCTAGGTTACCTTTCATTGGCCGTTGGCCCACCGGTGGCCACCAATGAAAATTAAAAAAAAATTTAAATCATTTTTTGTTTACGACTTTCTATTACAAAATAATATTATTAGTAACAACAGTTGTATAAACTACCAAAATCTGAAAGAATTGTTACTGTAAACTTATAAAATGCGACACAAAAAACTCTGAAGTGACGATTGATTTTTTTTTTAAAAAAAACCTCGCCTGTGAGAATTGGTTAGATATACATTGTTTGAAACACCCGCTCACAGTCCTCTTAGTAGTTCAACGATTCAGTTAGCACACGGCTACGCAATCAAGAATATCTTTCAATTTATTCGTATATACCTTCTTATATATCTACTCGTGGGAGATCCCATGCACTTTTTTTGAAAACGAGGGCTTCTGCTTATGAGAACGCGCCAATAAACGGGGCGCCTCAACTGCTTATCGATTCTGTATTGACCATCGCCATTTTCAATATCACTTACAAACAGTACAGCAATAATTTTTTTGAAGCATGTCACAATATAGTAAAACTGCCCTTATGTCCTTTTAATTCGTAATCTCCTCCATCACATTTTGGTGTAGGTATAACCGTTTTACGGAGAACTTGAAAAAATATATCTCGTACACATGCAATTTTACACAATAACCATAAAAGCATTTATCATTGCTTTCACAGAAAAATATTATTTGGAAGTAAGTTACGACCTCCGTCGTCGAGGGTAAGGCTCTCGACTAGCAATCCAAAGGTCGTGAGTTCAAATCCCGGCTTGCGAACATTGTCAAATTAACAATGAAAATTAAAATTGAAAAAATATATATTTCAAATAAGAACGGCAAGGTAATTTTTTTAAATTTTGTTTAATTTAATTTAATGCTTATTTTTTGTTTTCATTTTATGTTCTAATTAGGTACCTTCCTAACATGTAATCACATTTTATTTCGTATTTTCTTTTAGAATTTTAATTTACTCTATGTTATAGTTGTTATGTAATATGGAAGACTGGGATTGCACTATCCTCCCAGTCCTGCTGAAATAAAAACATAAATAAATAAAAAGGTAAATGTTTTCTGTCTCAACCTTCCGCATGCCAAAATGCAAACAAAAAAAATTTTTTTTTTGTTGTTTGTTTTTGGGGTGTTATGCCGTGTTGTGCTACCTTCTTCTTTAGCCGACGTTTCAGACAGCTTTGCAGTGTCCATCATCAGGGCAGATCCGGCAGATCCGTCGATGTGAATTTGTAGTGTTAAGTGTGTGCTTATTAATAAGTACACACTTAACACTACAAATTCACATCGACGGATCTGCCGGATCTGCCCTGATGATGGACACTGCAACGCTGTCTGAAACGTCGGCTAAAGAAGGAGGTAGCACAACAAGGCATAACACCCCAAACATAAACAACGAAAATGCTTTTGGCCGTGAAAATCTAAAAACGTATCCAAAAAAACTTGTGTTGTCATGAGTGGTGACACATTTACCCAACGGATAATTTTTTTATTTTAGGCCCGGGATTAGTTTTCCCCATAGGAAACGAAAGTGCCACTCGAAACGTGTTCTTTTTGCGGCTATTAATATCTTTTCGTGTCCATAGTTTATTTATTTTCATCTCACTAATTTATTCTTCCACCTCTTCTAAAATAAGCATTACAGTCAGCTTAATTAGCGTATTTACTATTTTATTGCGTTGCAGCCCGTCATGTTGCGACGCGCCGCTTACTAATGATCTCCACTTGACAGTAATGTGAACACTTTTTGGTGAGTCGAGTAGCGAGTTACTCGCCACCGACTTACTACTTGTCAGGTGCGAACAAGGCATAATAGCCGCGCGTTTTCGTGAAAAAATAACATAATTCTTATAAATTGTTATTTTAAAAAACTTTTCAGTCATCAACGAACATGGTCTTTTCGAAGTAAGTACCAGAGTTGTACTGACGTATCGCGTGTGTGAACGTTTGGACCCACTTTAGTACATTATCTCCTCTCGTAGCTTTGGTAATAATGCGAGTAAGTGAAATGGCGCGCATCATTCACTGCGAGGTGTACGGTTTCAGCTGAGGGTACGGTTCCAGGGAGCAAGAAATATCATTAAATAAATAGTATTTTAGTGTAATTTTTCAAATAGTAGATTATGTTTTTTAGGTTTTGCAAATTTACAAAAAATATTACAAATAAGATATCTATTTAAAATTATATTTGGAGGAAAGTTATTTTAGAGATCTTTTAAAAATGTGTAAAAGTTTCTGAGGCATGACAGAATTTTTACAACAATTAAAAATATGTTTGTATTTTAAGAAATCCACCAAAAAAGACAGACGAGTAAAGTAAATACTTTGCGTGGGGTGTGCCTACATAATATAATATTATGTAATATGTACAAAACCCACTAAATTCATCAAACACGTGTCGTGTTACTCACCCCGTGTATTATTGGGTACAGCATAACCGCTACCATCGACCCCTAAACATTATTTGTATGTTTTATTATATTTTTAAGGTGGGTAGGAATAACGATAGACATTTCAGCGTTGCTATATTATAACCACAAAAACATAGGAAGGAAAACCATATTCTTTACTCACCTAGCATTAGCTTTTTATGTTATAAATACGTTTAGATGAAAAAATAATTACGATATGGTACCTATACGGTGAATATAATACTTATCAACGAGTTATTTTTAATAAATATTTTTTTTACGCTCAGTGGCATAAAATCTCACGCAAACTGGAAAAACATAAAGAAATCGAATTATTATCATATTGCATAATACACCTGCGCATCTCCTTCGTAGCGGAAATTTGAAGGCTATAAAGGACTAATGGTTGATTGTTTAAAGGAGCGAAACCAATTATTATTTTTTAAATCATACCTCGTGGTTTTATTGACCTATAAAATTGAATTCTTTTTTAAAATTTCATTGAATAGATCTTTCAGAATTCTTTACATTATTTGTAACAAAAAATATTAGGTTTTCTGTAATAACAAAATTTAATTTATTTTTCAGAAAAAAAAATCTCTTAAAATTCACGTCGTAAAAGACATACTTATTTTCCTACAAATATTTTGGCGTCGCAGATCGAAAGAGAAAAAAATGAAGAAAAATTACATATTAATAACTCAGGTACAGGACATACGTCATTCCTACGTCTACCTACGTTAAATTATCGTGAAAAAAAGCTTGTGTCCAAGCGGTTAACTTGTTTTTTTTCCCCTACAGCAACATTTCAAATTTCCGCTATCGATATTTATATTGTGTTAATTTTTCTGTTAACCAAATTTATGCTTTGAAAATGAATGTTTGTTTTAATCTTTATAATATTACTATTTCATACCCCCCGGCATGTATTGAATGCCACTTAAATAATGAAGTTTAAAGTTTCTCCCTGCGTGTCCTTTCCCATTCGTCCCGTACCCTTCCGACACCTCTTCCTCTTACGCGATTCCTTCCCCTCCCGCGTTCCACTTTAACATTCCTCCTCCGCTATCCCGCTGTCCCCCTTCTCGCGTCCTCCACACGCATTCCCCTTCCAACTTTTCCGCCTTCCCCCCTCCCTTGTCCCCCTCCCACGAACTCCCCCTCCTTAATTCTTCTCCGCCCCTCCCAGATTCCCCTGCCCCTCACGACTTTTTTCCCTGCCGCTAAACTCTTTGACCTATTTCAATTTTTTATACAAATTTCATAAAGCCAGAGCTCACGATATTATATATACTTTACGACCTATACCATACAAACAAAATATATTTTTAAAAAATCATAAAAACGTCCAGCCGTTTCGGAGGATTGCGACCACAAACACCGTGACACGGGATTTTTTATATATTAGATGATATTCCTCGTGTTTTAAAATGGTAAGTAAAATACAGTTTCTTCATTGAGAATCTCCAGGAAGAAACTATGTTATTACTTACCACGGTAGTATACTTTATTATTCCCTCTCAGAGTAGGGAAAACATCTCAGTGTTAAGATATTTTGATTATGACTATAAAAATTCTATTCTTATATTACCTCTGTTTTATTATTGCTTGTGGTTATTTTTATATGGCTATTTATGAATAATAAGAAAACCATAAAGTAAATCAACGGAAAATGTTGGTACTTAGGTAGGTACTACCTAACCTACCTAAGATGAAATCGAAATAGTTTAATGATTTAACTTTAGTATGTACTTTTTTTATGCATTCATGATTAAATATTTTTCCAGTCTAAATCAATATTGTTGAATGTTTCAGTAATTTTTGAAGCTTGAAATAATTTTTTGTATTTATTTTAACTGGGTTTTACAATTGGTTTTTATAACTAGTTTTTCACTTACGTGAGAACAATCATGATTCAAATACTCAGTTAAATGCACAATATGTACATACATTTACAAAAATCTTTTCAGCCAAAGTATAAATAATATTTACGTACGAAAATGTCTTTTTCAGCGCACTTGAAACGAAAATATATTTTTGCTCCGGTAACTAGCTCAGAAATAGATATCATACATTAAAATAAATGCTGTTTATACTTTACCTTCGTACTCTCTCCACTCTGCCTTCTCACCAATTTGGATTGCTTGGGTTGGGACAATGGGGATGAATTTGATTGCAAATAACAATTTAGGTTTATGGATTTTAATTAGGTTTGGCCAAATTAATATAAAGTCTTAATTTTACTTATATCTACTTATAAATCTTAACTAGTTGTCATATGGTTCGGGGTCGCTTCTATATTGTCATTATTACATAATTAATTGTTCACTCTAACTGCCTTTATTATTACTGTTATCACTGCGTGGGTCTTTGTTCGGGGCCGAGGTCCTTGATGGCAGCTCCCGCAGTTCTGCAGCTCAGGCCCTCCTAGCCGAGTCTCCTAATATCCTGCCAGCACCGTTGTCTTCGCACTTTGGCCTCTGGTCGCGTCTGGTCACCGCACTCGGTCGTCTCACGCCCAGCTTTACGTCGCCGAGCGGAGTAACACACATCTTGCGAATCACTTTATCGAATTCATAAAACTGTGACTTCTTCATCCACCGCCCAGCATCACGCCACTGGGCGGGGAACCTGCTTGGTGTTCCACCACCACTCCGCTCTCAAACTCCTCTCTCCCCCGTCTCGGTCTTGACTCTCTTGTGCCCTATGAACTCCGAGGACCCATTGCTCTACCCCGCACTCCTCCCTTCTTCCTTTTTCTTACTTGCAACCCATGTCAATTAGCACCTTCTTTGTCTTCGAATGTTCACGCTAGATATGCTCTTATTCAAATTTACTTGTGACGAAATTTGATTCATCACACACTCTATCTTATTAAATAGTCGATAGATTTCGGTCAAAGTGCTTAAACAGGCGATATTTATTTTAGTATCAGGTTCAATCATGTAGTATTAGGTTGATTGTAAATAATTTTATATAAAAATATTATTCGATTGCCTTCTAAATTTTTAGTCTATCAATCTCAATCCTTCTAAATTTTTAGTCTATCAATCTTCAAGACGTACCACGTCGTATGATTTAAATGGTCATGTAGCTAATAACAATAATAGTAATAATCATTACATTTCAAATCGCAAATAACAAAAGTACTTTGATATTGGCCTAAGTGGTGACGTTTTTATAAATAGTCCACCGTGTAATTTATCTATCCACGTCGGCTGGTCATCGAAGGCAAAAGGCAGCTTACAAGAAACGTCCATTAGTCCGAGAATTAAGTCGGCCCGTGGCGGGAGCGGCTCGTTACTGCGCTCTAGTCACCCGTATGCTGGATGCTGTGAAGGGGGAGAGGGGTGGGTTCGGGAGGGACCACTCCTGCTGCCCTGGTAGATGGAAGGAAAATCGGGGATGGGGCAAAAGGATAATAAAAATATTATAATTTTTAAATCTTTCGGTAACAATTTTTTTTTTTTTGGTTTTTAAGAATATCTTTAATTTTTCTGTTTAAGCTAATTATTTCTATGATTGACCAATATTATTAATACAAATACCAGACTCGAAGCCGGACTTCCAACGGAAGCCCGAGAGGTCTGGGCCTAGGACCCGCGGCCAGGGACTTTTTTTGACAAATGTTTCAACATATTTCGCAGGGCTCCCCATTAGGTGGGCCCTTGAAATGGTGTACGTTAAGGTGACAAGACTGAGAAAAAATATTTAAAATTTTTACATAATTCGAAAACGTTACTTATATAGACTTAGCTATCAGAGGATTGAACTCGCAACCCCTGGGTGGGGATCCGACGCATTTTTCTACTCGGCTACTAACCGGTTAAGCTGATGTTTTTAAAAGTTTTTTGTTTTATTTTTAAACATTACTAAAAGTTTTCCATTAAACGAAATACTATAAGATTTATAATATTTTGGTGTTTTTGTTGGGATACTGATACGACAAATAAAAATCGAAAGCATTTATTAGTTTGCCCTCCGACCTAGAAAAATTTTCTCCTGTTGCGATTTTTACGTGCCTTTATAAATATAATAATTAATAATAATAATTAGGAATATCATAATTCCACAAGCATCTACGTATGTATGTAGGCTATTATCTATAGATACAAAAAATGAACAGTTCCAAATGCAAAATAATATTTTCGTAAAGAAATAATTGTGTAATGCACAATTCATAAATTGAAATTTCACGATTATAAATTTTTAAATTCTCATATTGTGTCTCCAATTCACGATTAGATTTTACACAAACCCCTTCAATAAAATGATAGGCACATTGTTTTATGGTTTGTTTTTCTGCAAGTTTTTAGCTTTAGAAAAGGGTCCCCAAACTTAGTGTACCCATGGCCCCTTCTCGATTTAAGTTGGCCTTGCCCGCAGTAGTCATACGATATGGTACAATTTAAAATTATTCTGCTTTTACACTTGTACTTACTTTGTTCCCGCCTGCCTAAATATTGAATTAAGTAGACATGCACTACTTTTTAAACTTTTTTTAATTAAGAGGCTTTACTCTAACTTTTTTTAATTAAGAGGCTTTACTCCCCAACTCAAACACGAGAAATTTTTTCTCCGTTGAGTTGAGTAGTTTGTTAAAAAAAAATCTATTTGTAAATAGCTTTTAAGAACCAACTGTATTTATTTTTCTAAATCTTATGTATATGTATTTTAAATAATAAAAAAAAAAAAAAAAGATATACAAGAAGGTATCTACATATTTGAATCTTACCACAAATATGTTATTGTCCTTACAATTTATTGTTTTATTAAGCACCGGCTAGAAGAAAACACAACCATAATACGTGCATTGTTTAAAAATAGGCCCTTTAAATTATTATAGATAGGTTATTTGGAAAAATCTCTTTCTTGACGAGGACAAAAATTTTACCTTAACCTTTTTGTTTTGTTCGTATGAAGTTAAAGTTTTTCCGAAAATGATCGACAACTTCTTACAATACCTAAATACATTTTGGTTTTTGTTTTTAGGGTACGATTTTACAATACGTAAATAGTTTACTATCATGAAAATATTATACAGGATGTTAAGGTACGTGCTTGACTTACTTTAACCAGTGATTCCTGATATTATTTGAAGTAAAAAATGTAAAATGAAATTTTGGTCTCCGCTGACTTTTTTGATGACAATTTTTATTTTGAATTTTTTTCTTCTAATTCAAACAAAAAAAGTCTTCCGCATGACGTCACTGGTCACTCAGCCGAGTAACCGCCCCGCCACTTGCCCCATCCCCAACTGTTCAACACCTATTATTTTTTATGTATTTGTGGAAAAAAAAAATAAAATAAAAAAATGTCACCGGAGTCCAAAATTTTATTAACATTTTTTACTCCAAATAATGTCAGGAATCATAAGTCAATCAAATTTTGTCGCGACATGTGATTATTTGTCAATATTAAAAACCAAATCTCTTCCGTTAAATTTCCAATCCGCATAGTGCTTGCATATGAAAATACCATATCTATTGAAATCAAACTCATACAAGAAATGCGTGGTTAAGTGACACCTGACTTTTAAACTGGGGGTGACGAGTTCTATACTTGTTGACGTGCAAACGGCTCAACGATACTTGTTCGTTATATTTACATTTGTGTCGCTACTTAGAAGTTATCAGGGGTCGGCAACGGGGCATAAAAATCACACGGGCCGATGCCTTTATGTGAAAGGAGTACCCAAATTACGATACGAATCTTCATTACGTACACGTGCGAGAAATACCAGCAATATTATTTCACGAATCTCGAATTTTAATTGAGCTACCTTTCATAGGTTTTAAGCATTTTTTTTTTTTAAATATCTTCTCTTATTATTTGAAAACATGTTTAAATGGTAGTTTCATTGCAGTATAGCATAAGAATTAATTTTAACACATGCTTCGTTTTAGTAAACTCCTGGCGAACTACAGACCGGTTTAAAATGTTTTTTTCTTGGTGAGGACGACAGTTCAGTCTTAGTTACGCAATTGTATAAATTATTTTGATACGTATCCTAATAAGTCAAGATCAACTGTCGAGGGGCCAACTTTGGGGGGTGGGGTACGCGCAAGATAATAAAAAAAAAGTTAATGACTTATTGAGTAAAACCACAATTTGCTTCAGATTGCATCTTGCAATGGTACATCAAGATAGCAGCCAATAAAAATATGAGTTAAGAAAATGAAGGTAATTTTGGTAGTTCTTAGACTAAGTACGATATAGTTAAATTTTTCCGAAGGGGATAGGGTCGAATTAGCTCAGTGGTAGAGCAAGGCCCCGGTAAGGCTGAGGCCACGGGTTCAATTCGTAAATAAAACGGAATCTTTTTCTGATTTTCTGATTCATATTTTTATTTTGAGTGTCATTCATTAATATTGTCTTGAATTATTAAAATTTTTATGATGAACGCGTTTGGTGCCTTAATTATTATTTTTTTATTGTTTTTATTTCTTGCTAGAGCAATGATGAGTTACAAAACTCATTTTAGGACAGGAGGAACTTACAATTCATAGGTAGGGGGTAGTAGTTACAATTTTACGAAGATAATGATAAAGGCATTGATATCATAATATAAGTTATAATTCAGAAAAGCATAACAATAAAAATAAAGACAGGTTAAGTAGAACAATCAACAATAGAAAACAAGTAAAGAGAGAGAAAAAACTATACGAGTATATAAGATAGAACAAAAAATGACAAGACAATTATATATTTTCATTTATAAATATAGTTAAAAAATATTCTTTTAAAGCATTGCTTTGCAATTTTTTATTATGCTGGATGTTTTTGTACATATCTGGAAGCAAATTATATAGTGTATAGGCAGTATAGTTAATATGTAGGTTTTTGACACAGTAACAAGTATTTAAAAAATACTTCCAAAAGGGATGTATAGCTCCGGCCCTTGCAAAGTTAGACGGACCATTGCATACTGTGTAGCGAATGTACCAATATATGTAGACTGTACAGTGTATATGGACTGCCTGGGTAGTTGTACGGCGCTATGTGTTCGGTACTCCGGGCGACGCGAGCCATGTTGGCGTGTCAATTTGTCAGACATTTTTTGTCTGGCCCGTTAGATGGAACATATCATCAATTCCAGACAAAGGTATGGCGCACAGGGTGAAACGTTAAAACGAAAAGCCCTGCAGAAAATAGAAACCTTTTGAATGATTTTGCACTTCAACTGATAAAGAGCGAGATGATAATATAATCAAACTTGCTGAGATCAAAAACGTAGGAGTGTAATAATTTATTTATAAACACTATGCGACCCAGAAATAAATAAAATAAAAGTTAGAACTCGAATTTAAAAAAAAAAATATTCTGGTGTCTAGTCTTAGTTATAAGTTAATTATTTAATCTGGAATTATTGTTTCCTTTAGTACAGCGACAACGAATGTTACGAACCAACGAGGATAATTAAAAGTTAGTTCAAAAGTGAAACCTAATGTTTTTATTGCATACAGGTACCTCGTTTATAGATAAATTATCTATTTATAGGATATAGCAAAGTAGCAAAGTGGCTATATAAAAATCTACCTATAAAACCCATTAAAACCGCTGAGGATATAGCAAAGTAGCAAAGTTGCTATAAAAAAATCTACCTATAAAACCCATTAAAACCGCTGAGGATATAGCAAAGTAGTAATGTTGCTATTAAAAAATCTACCTATAAAACCCATTAAAACCCCTGAGGATATAGCAAAGTAGCAAAGTTGCTATAAAAAAATCTACCTATAAAACCCATTTAAACCGCTGAGGATATAGCAAAGTAGCAAGGTTGCTATAAAAAAATCTACCTATAAAACCCATTAAAACCCCTGAGGATATAGCAAAGTAGCAAGGTTGCTATTAAAAAATCTACCTATAAAACCCATTTAAACCGCTGAGGATATAACAAAGTAGCAAAGTGGCTATAAAAAATCTACATATAAAACCCATTAAAACCGCTAAAGGATATAGCAAAGTTGCTATAAAGAAATCTACCTATAAAACCCATTAAAACCGCTGTGGATATAGCAAAGTAGCAAAGTTGCTATAACAAAATCTACATATAAAACCCATTTAAACCGCTGAGGATATAGCAAAGTAGCAAAGTTGCTTAGATAAACGGTAGAATACACAAGTTGCTTAGATAAACGGCAGAATACACAAATATTTAATTATTTCTTAATTTGCACTCTTCTTATTATTCACTTGTAAATTATGTATTGTGAACTTGTGTTAGTATTTTGTGTTATTTTAATGCCATTTGCAATAAAAATTTTTATTATGGTTTTCTTTTTATTTTCCTTTTGTCTTGTTTTTAAAATACATGATTTACATCAAATTGCAACTTTCATCTATCATATATTATGTTATTTTGTTTATCTTAACATTAAAAACTCCCTGTATCGAACAAGTAAATCGTGTAAAATATGTAATATGTGTCTGGAGGTTGCCGTTCTAATAATATCTAGCCCACTAAATTACATGCCTTTATTGAAAAGATTATATGTAGGAGATTACCTCTGGAGCGATTGGTGTCCAGTTTTTGATTTGGCCATTCGATTTAATTAATATAATTCCTCAAAATATTAATACGGAAACATATAAACTGTTTACTGCGGTTTAAAGCTAATGAACCCACCTACATTTAACCGTTTTACCCATATTTGTAGGTTTGTTAAATGTGGTCCGATTTTGGACCGATATCAATCGCAGAAAAATAAAAGCGGTCCAAATTTAGACATAAACCGCTTCAGTGATTAAAATATGTTTTCGTACAAGCTACACAATTTTGGGGACGATATTGCCATCTTTATTTGTAGGCCTTAAATACCTTATATAAAACACGTGTATAAAAATAGACTGCGACCAAGTATAAATACCGAGATGTTATCTCATTTTGTGATTTTTTTTCTTTCATCGGGTCCACCCTGTCTGTAAGTCCGGTATATTGTCCCTAACATTCTACCTTTTCTGCCTTTCCTTACTTTTTCCTTTCTTCTTCCATTTTTTCCTCTTTTGGCCACGCGCGGGAGAGAATGAGAACATTGAGGAGTATATAATCAATCTTTTTTCGTCTTGATTAGATCGCGGCACCTTGTGGCAGAGATTTATTTGTACGAAGACTGATCATGCTTTTTCTTTTTATTTTCACCTGGATACTTTTCATTTGTGGACTCAACGTAAATACCGAAAAACAGTCCAAAATCAATCATTAACCTGCTCCTTTTATTTCTTTATAATTTGGCGACTTCTCCATTGCATTTTGTTAGAAAAAATCTAGTCTGTTCAAATTGGCTTTTGTGTTCGTCTTCATAGGCCCGATCTGCGCTGGACCGGTATAACGTCTTAATGATTGTTATGTTATACCCTACCTACAGGTGACCTATCCAGAGAGTCAAATGGCTCTCTTGCTAATTATTAATTTTAAAAAAAACTAACGCAATAAACATCACTGTGTTGCCATTTTCTTTATAAATGTAAATATTTGTAGCGCAAAATAATTTTTTCTTAAGGAGTGTTTTTATGCTGGATAGGAATAATTTATTTTTTTAAAACTCTAATAAATTATAAATTTTACTAAAAATACACTGCGTTGTAAAGCCCAGTGAATTTAACCCTTCAGGCCTCGTGCATATTTTGTCAGAAGTTATCTGTATTTTCGCTTTACAATAAAATCCAAATAAATCTAATATTTCCGAAAACTAAAAACTTTTTTTAAAGGTGATGAGATATACTTTCAAATTTTGATATTAGAAATAAACTTATGGTTTTTCGAATATTACAATTTAGAATGCGAACAAATCAATGCTCAAAATTTAAAAATGCTTACATTTCTAACTAAAATTAATGATGAAAAAAACTAAAAAGAGTGTATATTTTGTTAGATAAATGTTTTATAAACATTGGTAATTCTTAGTATTTCTCACTTTTTTTCATTTCAAGTAAAAATACGAAAAAAAAAATCACGAAATTTCATAATTTTTTCTCAAATTGCATTTTGGAAACTTTGGTTTTGTGAATGTGTACATTTTAATTCTTCTGTGGTTAACTTTTAGATTTGAACATGAAGCTGGTGTTTTCTCTTTCTAATACCTTTAAGATCATATTTCTCACCTTCACAGTTTTTTTGAGATCTATTTGAGTTGTTTCCAAAACAAATTGGCCTGATGAGTTTACTGGTTAAAAATACTGAATACGCTCCCCACAGTTCATATTAATTCCGGATCAAAATAGAGATCATTGTCAGGACTGGCATTAGGCTTCCTAAATCAGACATCCTAAAATAAGTTTATGTACAATGAGGGAATATGCTTTGTTTTATGTTTGATGTAAAAACTCCTGCACACGGCTCACTTGTACAGTTCTAATATTATCTAGTTATGAGGATCGATGCTCTGATATTAAAGAATCTTTTGCACTAACCTTTATTTTACCGCACCAGTTTTATTATATTATCTAGTCACCCACGCGCAACTCTTTAAATCAAAAAAAATTAAATACCCCTTTTCCTTAGTAAACTTTTAAAACATATTGAAAAAACAATTCGGCGTTTTGTCTCGTTTGATAGGAAAAGATTTTTATGCAATGCCGCCGGATCACGGATATCCGATTTACATCCACAAAGCTTGATTTTAAAATTCATTTCGAAAATAAATAAAAAACATCAAAATCATTTTAACATTTTGACGGAAAATGAAAGAATTTTTTACTTCAGTATAAAAATGTACGATGAGAAATTCTGAAATTTTCTTTACGTCTGTACTATTATTATACCTAACCAGTATTTCAGCATCAGTGTCCCCGAACTAAGTCCGCACTGAATCATTTTCGGTTCCTGGCAATGAAAGGGTGGTATGGGGTTTCCTTGTCGCACACGTGAAATGAGAAATTACGTACTCTTTTTCATACATTTTTTTTAGTATTAACTCCACACAGGAAAATAATCTCCCTCAGGGCCTATGTCATCTTTGGGGAAAGGAAGGAGTGAACCTCGGTCTTGAAGAAACCCATGTTGTAGGAGGGAAGAAATCGTTGGATTGTGATTGATTATGGATTGGAGCATTTATCAAACGCCCGATTCTGAACAGAGTTTAGGGTATTTTCAGGTATTTTGGGGCCCCAGACACAGGTGTCTGCCAAATTCAACAGTGAAATTAATTGTAATTTGTATAGGGTTAGCAGTTACACATGTACCATAGATGAGTTTGTCATTTAGGACGGGTTGTTTCAAATTTTTTTAAAGAATTTATCATTTTTTTTAAGTTAATTTTCACGTCCTGTCTAAGTTCTACTCAACTTCTGTTATTATAAAATTATAGGCCAGTTGCTTCATAAAACTAGAAAAATCACGTAACTTGAATGGACCATTTACAGAACTAGAAATTTAACATTAAAAATTTGATGAAATGTTCAAATTTATTGAAACAACTCTAAGAGTTACACAACTTGTCTTGATGTGTGTAACCTTGTTATTCTTATAAAAAAATGTTGAATTTGCAAATAAATTAAATTTTATTTGTTTCAAATGATAATGCATGAATTGAACATGTATGTGTTTGAATTATATTCCGACTGTAAAAAATAATGTAATAAAAAATCTAATTCGAATGACCGGTAGTAAACTCATCCCTCAACCTTTTGGCTGTTCAATCTTTATGAAATAATGTATGTATTTTGTCTGACAATAATAGAAAATAAAATAGAACGAGTTTCGTGATTTGGTACCGTATACGGCGCAACGTGACTCAAAGGCTATTTATGTTTCGTGCCAAAGAAGGCGCAACGTGATCCAAGGGCTTAAATTTGAAGTAGAGAAAATCAAGAGAGTACCTATTCAATGAAAATCATTGGCTAATTTAGTACAAAATATCCATATAACACAAATTGAAATCCTAAAAATATACTTTGTGAAAAATACAATAAAACAATTGTTCCATAATTGGAAGTAAACCAGGAAAGAGTTATTTTTAACTGATGTCGAGTTGAGAGTGGGCGTCTCTGAGTAAAGATTCTCTTAATACTGAAAATTTGAAAAGTTTATTTAAAAAATACTTTTTTAAGAGTTTTCTTTCTTTGCCGAAATTCGTATAAGCGTCGTTATAAGATTTAACAAAAATAGGTGAATACTTAACGATGTTTAAGTAGGTAAAAAAAATAAATTATAATATAATTTAGTTTTCCTGGGTTTTCTCGAATGCGTGCATCGCTAGTATTCAGCCATATTTCATTACATAGTTTAGTTACAGGTTAAAGCGTGCATTTCGGTAACTGTAGTTTGAAACTTGCCATTTAATAAGGCAATCATATAACGGTATTAATTTATATCACAAGTGACAACTCCGAAAGTACCTGCAAAGATTCAATCTATACGTTTCTTTGCACTCCATCTTAACAAGTATCAACAACAAGCATCTTAACTTTTTTCTCTTAGGGTGGACGATGAATCGAAAGGATGGTAGGAAGTCCGCTTAATCACTCTTAACCCCAGCAAGATCCACCTGCAAGACAGTAATAAAAGCAAAAAAAAATACTTACGTATAATGACAAATAATATGATTATTTTTTTATTTATGAAATTTCGTGCTGCATTTTCTCAAAATCTGTTGCAACTCGGTTCAAGTAATTAATGCAACAATTTTATTGTTGAAATTAGATCTTTCTATCTTTTTTTGCCACTAACACAACAAAAAAGTATTACTACTTCCAGTTTTTTTGTAGTTGTGTGTGCTGATGAACGAAAAAAAAAAACGATTTTCAAGATTGAGATTATCTGTATAGAATTATATAGAATTGGGTGCACGAAGTCAATCAGTCCGAGTTATTTTTAGTTATTTCCATGTATTGACGAATGCCTCAGATAAACGGACGGAGTAAATGGAGTAAATTAGAAACAACTTTTATATAAGCCATATCCAAACAAATACTTGGTTTCTAAACAAATTAAAATTTCCGTCTTTTAGCTTGAAGCAAGATCACCACAAATATAAAAAATACGTTTTATCAACAAGGGGTTGTACTTTTTGAATATTTGAGTGAATAAAATCGGGGGCAAGACTTTTTAAAGTATGAACTTACAAGCTTCTGCCCGCGACTTCGTCTGCGTAGGATTAGTACTTCGAGTAATCTATTTTCTTTTTCTAGGTCCCATTTACGTTTATACCAAAATTATTAATCAATTTATTTATAATATGAATAATTCTTGATTCGATTCAAAGTATTAGGCGAGTACTTCAAATAAATTCACTAATTTAAATATTTTCCAAAATAGAATGTTGATTTAACAATCATTGTTTTGCAAAATGTCATTCTCAAATTTTGACGTTTTCTATTAAACTATAATTATTATTTTCAATATATTGAAAATAAATAGCTAGCTTCATAAATTATAGCCTATATGTTATTCTGATGTGTGTGCTATATTATTGTAAAGTTTCATTAAAATCCATTCATTAAATTTCGATTTAAAGAGGAACAAACATACATTCATCCATACAAACTTTCACGTTTATAATATTAGTAAGATAAGGCAATATCAATTAGTTTCGCTATTTCAGAACAATAAATATTACACGCTTTGCAAAAATATTTTTACACAACATGGATATTTTATTGTTTTCAGTTGTAACCGATGTTACAAGATGTTTCAAATGAGGGTTTTAAACATTTACTATACAGGGTGTTAAGGTACGTACTTGAGTTACTTTAACCAGTGATTCCTGACATTATTTGAAGTAAAAAATGTAAATGAAATTTTGGTCTCCGGTGACATTTTTGATGTTTTTTTTTTTTTTTTCTACAAAAACATAAATAATGGTACGTGTTGGGTAGTTTAGGGCGGGGTAAGTGGTGGGGCGGTAACTCGGCTAAGTGACCAATAAGGTCATGTGAAAAAAAAAAATTTTTGTTTTATTTTGAAGAAAAAATATTTTGAAAAAAAAAAATTTTACATAAAAAAAGTCACCGGAGACCAAAATTTCATTTACATTTTTTACTCCAAATAATGTCAGGAATCACTGGTTAAAGTAACTCAAGTACGTACCTTAACACCCTGTATATGTATATATGGATATACATACGAACGAATGGCGTCGAAGTACTCACATATTTAAAAAAATATATATAAATTTGACGAATTATGTCTAAATTATGAAAATTATGTTTAAATAATTCTTGTCGTGTGACTGACATTTTAAAGTAACTAGATAATAAAGTTTAATATATTTCACTAATTCATAGTTAAACAAATTTGTAAATGGGATGAAATGGGGCCACTTGAATCATTGCGGATATTTTCTTCATGATTCTCGCTACTACTCAAAAATAACTCGATTCTTTTTTACGACATTTTTCGGGCAACGTGGTTACAATGGTGCTCCGAAAATAAGTGTCAAATTAATTGGTTCCTAATTATGTTTAAACATAATGATGGTTGATTTGTGAAGCCGTTTTTTAGATATTTTCGGACAGATAAAAATTTATGTATTTTTTTCAATTCCTAAGGGAAATAAAGCATGTTCCTCGATACATGCTATTGGAGTATTCAAACTCGCATTTTTTTTTGTATTGGCGAATCTTTCTAATATATAAAATATATCGATCAACCACAACGCTGGCATGTGCCTCTCGTAGCGGTCGGAAAATCTTCTAATTATATAATTATCAATGCAATTAATAAAGATATATAAAAAAAACTTACACTCCACTCCAAAAGGAGAATTTGTCAACGTGTTTTTTATTTGCTTTTTGACTCCCTAAACACATACACTTGTATAATTTTTTTACCACAAACGAATAAAAAGAATATTTGCTTATTTAGAAAAATGATTATTGCCACCTCGCTTTACGGTAATGATGCTTTTTTAAATGTTTAGATAGTAAAAATGTTTCTTTGCAACCCATAAACCACCTAAATATACTGGTTCCTCTTAGGGTGGACGTCTAATCGAAGGGATGATAGAAATAGAGTAAATAACTCTCCGCCACCCGCTTTTAAAGACTTTTTACGACACATTTAAATTGAACTATAAAATACAATTGAAAATATGTATATTATAATTCTTTCTCTGGGCATAATTTATTATTTATTTTACGTTACCGAACACATTTCAGATACCTGTACAAATTAATAAGTTAAAATGTTTATACAGACGTGCTTACAACTCATAAGTTTCTTTTAATCATAACACGAGTGCTATTCGCATAAAGTTCAAACAACAGAACTGAAGTAATTTGAATAAACTCTTATGAGCGTGAGGGTAGGTTCACAAGCTTAAAAATTATCCACCTCCCTGTTGGTACAAGTCATATACTCCGAAGGGGTTGTTATTTGTTCTGAAGTTGTTGGAGGAATTGAAATAAAGTTACGACTTGTCAGTTTACCAGGGACGGGCGTGGTATAATCTTGAAACACAAGACGAATAATGCCGACGTTGGGTCGTTTTACTGTAAGTCAATGACCCTATTGTTTGTGACGTCAAAACTATATGATGCTTTCGGAAAATCGTGCAAATTAAATTTATATTAATTCATGTTTTATCTACCCCTGATAACCAAAAGTCTATGTACTAATGCCATAGTTTAGATAATAGTGTAGGTACCAGAATGAAGATGACCGCAACAGATTGACACCGGTACGGTCTACCGATAAAAATTGATACAAAAATAATATTTATTTTGTTCCATTGTTAACCTTGAGGTTGTAATCGTGTCAAAGCAAAGCAACTATAAAAGATTTAGCCTTTCCGGCACTCAGATTTCTGTTTTATCTGTAAGCAGTTGCCTTGATAATTTTAAAGAAAAAATTACAATGTTACATGATTTTTTTAAATTTACCTCATGTGCTGACATTAATAGTTTTTCCGTAATCTTTTATAAATATTTGGTATTATTTTACAATTTTCAATCTATATTATTTTCAATTCAATTAAACAATTAACTTTGTTTTAACCACTATTATAATAATCACAATTACCTACATGTTTCGAAACCGATGGTTTCTTCGTCAGGGAAAAATTATTACTACCCTGACGAAGAAACCATCGGTTTCGAAACATGTAGGTAATTGTTATTATATTAGTGGTTTAATACAAAGTTATTTGTATAATTTAATTCAAAATGACGCCACAAAGTGATTTTGCGAAGTTTGAAGAAATATATTATTTTCACTGAGTTAGTACTATAGTTTTCAAAGGTGTAACTTTTTTTATTGCAAAAGCCACGTGAATGTGCATTTTTATATTTTTTTGTGAGACTCACAAGAACGCTCCCGAGTGTACAGTTGTAAAGACTCGGTAATTATGTCGCAACCCGTTTGGCAGCGTTGGGAGGCGGGTTAAAGTAGTGGCTGTAGGAAGGGATTTATTAGTACGGGTCTTGAAGAGTCCCGGATTAAATGAAGGAGGAAAAACAGACACCGGTAGCTCGTTAACAAAAAAAAAACGAGTCAAAGAAACGACCCGTTTTCACGAATCCAACATCATCTGTGAACGGGTGTTCCGTCGAGTTTCCATAAATACCAAAGAAAATTAAATACTTTAAATCTGTAGGTACCTAAAACTTCAATTTATTTTTAACCCTATCCAGCCATCTTTAACCCTACGTAGACATCTTGTTACATACTAGTTTGAATAACAAGGTGTGTGCACCCTTACATACACACCATTTTTATGGTCTCGGTGTGTGGCACCTCCAATACTTACGCAGTGCTTATTATGATTGGCCAGATTACCAGCCCTGGATTAATTTGGCGTTAAAACTGTTGTCAAGCCTGTAGGCAGGATTCAAAATTCGAATTTGAATTCAAGGACTCATTCCTTGTCGGTCAGCCCTGATCATTGGGCGAACCTCGGGACAGCCTTGCGACGAATCAATATTTTTTTAATAATCGCTACGATAGTGAATGCACAAATTCGCAAGTGACTCGCCATCTTGGACCTTGACTGAAGGACACACCGGGCTGATCAGAACCAACGGAGGACATCCGCCTGCCCTGCTACTGGAAGACCCCTTTGGCTGGGAGCCAAGATTCTACAGTCAATTCATCATCACGATGTGAGTTCCACTGTCGAAAATAGAGTTTTTTTCGACAAATCCACCCTTCAGCGTCACACGACCCGACTTGGTATCAGCCTTCATATTATATTACCTTAACAAGCCCCTAAATGCCAGGAGGTAAAGATTTAGGATGCCCTTTTTGATTTAAAATATGTATTATGTGTTTAAAAAACATTTTTAAATTTTTTTTTAAAATTGATAAACTAATATTTAAGACGAGTTTTTTTTATGCATAGCACAACGCGGTGCGGGTTCGAGTCCCGTCGGCGACATGTATGTTTTCTCGGAAGATTTTTTTCAATATGCATGAGTGTTTCAGGCTAATAATTATTGCTTATAACATTTGTTAACATTATTCATAAATATAGCAATTGCCTGTTCATTCTCGACATTTAACAAAATCTCATCAATATTATTATATCAATGATAAAGCTCTCTAAGTTTTAAGCCAGGGACACACACGGCGTTATAAGCGCTAGCGTTATTTGGCTTGGCCTATTTCAGCATATTCCTCGCCATGCATTCCAATCGCAAATGTATGGCGAGCGATATGGTGAAGTAGGCCAAGCCAAATAACGCCGGCGCTTTTAACGCTGTGTATGTCCCTGGCTTTATGCATCACAAAAATGATGCAACATTGTTTCCGCCAAACCCTTCGGTAGCAATCTTAAAACTGAAGGGTATTTAAAAATATATGAAAGCTCATATTTATTTTTAACTTGTAAGATTGCAATCCTGATCAGTTATTATAACTCAATTTTAACTCGTTAAACTTATTATTTGCTTTGTATTTTAACATACGTATAACTAGTTTTTAAATTAAATGAATTTAAAAAGTTAAAAATTTTTTTTTTTTTTAAATTAAATATAATTAGGTTCGTACTACTCCTGTAAACCAACTGAATATCAATAAACGAACAGAGGGTAATGAAGTAAAAAAAACTTAATTTCTTTTCACGGTCATAAGAACACAATTATTACGAAATCATCCAAGAATCAAATTAATTTTTCGACTTAAGCTTGTAATGCCTATTTATAATAAGTTCATCATTAAAAATTATCCTCGTTAAAACGCTGGAAAGCTGAGTATCCAGTCGGGCGCTTTAATTTGTTGAAAATATTTTTTCTCCTTCGGGCTACGCGCATTATGGCAATTAAACCAGGCCGAGGAACCCGGGAACCCCCGGGCGGAGCCGGGCCGCGACGGGGCGGATAATAATGAACAATCGATCATCGATGATCGGCCGGGATATTCTTTTAATTTGTTCTCCCTCCGTACCACTAATTGTCGCCGCGATATCCACTTCCCTCTCGCCTCGTGGCCGATGTCAAGATAGACTGAGCTCGTTTCGGTTAAATCATTTAAAAAAAAACCGCTTTTAAAAATTGTCTTTAGCCGATTTAGCAAGTGAGAAAAAAAATCTTTATATCGAAAAACTTGTCGGTAGTGTTGCCAACCAAAGACTTTTTAGCTTTTCTGGTATTTTTTGTTCATAATATATACCTACTCATTAATTTTTCAAGCAACTTGTGGTCAAAAACCTTATAAGTTTTTTTTTAATAAATAAAATGCAATAAAGGACTTTCATTTAAAGAAAAATAAAGGAAACTAAGTGTGTCCTTACTTGTTTGTTTGTTTTTTAATTTTGACTTTCATGCTTTTTAGAAATATATTTACGTATTGATGACATTTTGTGGTCTCTGTAAATAATCTGCCCGATTTTTTTCGGCGGGAGAAAATGTGGCAAAAAGTAATTTGTTTAGAATCATGCAAATGGGTAACTTCTGTAATTCTATTAAGCCTTATTCTCGGGCTCTCGTCTAGCAATCTGAAGGTCGCGGGTTAAAATCTCGTGGTGCGCAATTACATTTCATTTGATTGATTTGTGTTTTTTTCAGTTTAATCATTTAAAGTAATACAAGTATATTTGCGGCAAGTTCCAGAGTGGAATATAGTCTTAGTATCGCCCTGGTGTAAGATCGTATTCAGAATTGAAACATTGTTTAAAATGGCTTTAGCCGTGTTTTTTTCTAACTTTCCTACCTTCCTCTTCCCCTCTGTACTGCCTTAAGCCTCACAAAATACCCCAATACGGGATCACATTTTCTCACCGGGCGGTTCCTATCAGTTAGGAGCAGTTAGAACTCTTTTGCGGTATTCACGTGAAAAAGTAATGTAGTACATACAGTAGCTGCTACTTTAAGTACAGATCAGTAAAAATTCATTCCATGCAAAGCTCAGTCTACTTTGTAAGTTAATGCTACCCTCCACCCCCAGCCGAGTGGTGGGAGGCGCGGGCAGAACCGCCCTTCGATACATACACCGAGTAAATAAAATAAAGAGATTTTATCTGATGTTCCGTTAGACGGTTCTTTAATAAACTGCACAACGAACAGCCGCGGGCACAAAATCCAGTTAGTTGACAGTTTCTCATAATTGATTCATTAGCCATGTTTTCTATTTTCTGTTTTGCTTGTCGGCTTGTCTGATAGTTGGTTTCTATTTGTTATCGAGTGTTTTTCGTCTAGCGAAATGACTAATATATCAAATGGAAAACACTATGTACCTCTCCGAAGTGGACACTATCAATAACAAACAAATATCTATATTCGATACGTTGCTTGAAATTACTATATAATTTTAAGTCAAAACCATCATTCAATAACAACTTTTGTGGCAGTGGGGTCTGAATGGGTGCACACATTTTTAAAATTATGAGTTAAAATCGATTGGATTTGTATTGGTAGCCAAGTATCGTAACCGCGTGAACGAAAGTGTCATTGACACCTGTCACCCTTATCACACACTGCATCTACGCTCTGCAGCGCTTCACATTTTTTTTTCAATCTAAGCATAACATGTATTGGCTTCACCGTTTTGATAGCCCATGCAGTTTGATTGTGGGTAGGTGACAATCGCTCCCTATCATTCAAAAACACCAGTTCATTCTGAAGGCGAATAGCTGTAACATCAAAAATCAGATAAGTCTCGAAGGAAAACTCTTTGCTAAAAATACTTTTGTTCAGCTTCTATTCTTCCTCACAATAATATAAATAACAACATAAACCTTAACTATTAAAATTTAGCGGAAGCACTTGAATAATTATTATTAGCAAGTGCTCAACATTCATTAGCTCCCTGGTGCAGAAACCACGTTGCAATTGAAGGAGAAGGAAACACGAGACGAGCAGCAGCATTAGTTGTACGATTTCTGTAAATTCGTTTTTAGTTCATGAGCCGCACAGCATTTATTCCCAGCGCGATAAATTCCCGCGGAAACTTGAAGCCAGCTAGAAGTATTCCGCCATAATAATACTAATTTTAAAGCGTATTCCTGGCACTGCCCGTACGCTGATAACTTCTAATTGGCATAATTTAAACAAAATGTCTGTTCTCGCGTATTTTTTCAACTGGAGGAAATTCTCGAGTCTGGCGTCCGTCGTTACGGCAAACTGTTGTGTTGAGATAAGGTAGAGACTTGGTATGCGAGGCGAGGAGAACGTACTTATTTTTTATTTTCTCAAAATATAAGAATGTGCGTTTCTAACAACTTAATGGGCAAGCCCACCTTGCCAGGGGGAGAAAATGACTTTCAACACTTATTTTTCGTTCTTCCACGAGACGTGCAAATGTATTAAATGAACAATTGAGTCGAGATGAACGTCATTTAAAATAATATTTTTCGTGGTTTTAGCATAATGTTGGATGGGATAGTCCAGGTATGTATTTTTGGAACATCACATTTTATTTTAAACGTCATTTAGCTTAATGCATACACCACACGATAGGTAGGAACTTTATTTACTATTTTGATCAGAATTGCATTAATCCGGTATGGAAATACATGGATAAATCATTCGATAACAAATAATGATGAAAATGAATTACCCACAAAACAGATCGGATTTTTTTTTTAAATTTTTGCGGGCTTTAATTTTTTTGTTGTTTTAACCATATTAGCAGTCCATAGTGTAGCTCTGATACCAATTCTGTTTTATGGAGGTGCGTTTTGTAAATGAGAGACGAAAAATGAAATTTGACTGAATGTAGTACTGTGAGATTCCTGAGACGTGCGTGTGATAAAATAGTGTACCTATCTACATCGTAAATATTCAACGTTAGCGTGACGATACTTCCGCCAGCTTAAGAAAACAATCAGAATGGCAGTAGAAATAGTATTGAAGGGATGATGTATGAAGGTGAATGGTTCAAGTTATCTGTACTCCAAATGGTTCGCTAAGTTTGGTGACTTAGCGCGGGGTGCCCGGTTCGTTGTTTGAGCTTTGGTAGGATCTTGGCGGCGGATGCATTGCGTACCGCTTGCGTGGCATGCCGGAGCGGAAGAGCTTGGTTGAGGGAGTCCTTTTGACCTCTCGTCTTGCACTGCAGTGGGAGGGGTAGATTTTTACGCCCGTCACTCCTGGACATACTCACCCCCAAATTGCTACCCACCCCTCATATCTCAAAAATTCCTTATCAGAACTTTCTTTCCTTCCTTCCCTAAAAATACCCTCCACACAGCCACTTCAAAGATGACATATGCCCTGAGGTGTTGCATTCTCTCATTTATTTATTGCATTGTAAATAGCTCGTTTGTAAGTAAGTTTGTTATTAGCAAAAACTATTTACTTGTTCCATTTTATTTATCTCTTGTTAAAAATATTTTTTATGGACTTGGAACACGTTTAACTCATTTTTAATATAATTTATTTAATATAATTTTTTTAATATAATTTTTAATAACACAAGTTTCAAAATGTTTCCAAAAACGATTTAATGGAGTTCACAATAAAGGTATTCAAAGTCGATTTAAAATATCGATACCTCCGAGGGATGTAAATTACCTTTTAGAAATTTTATTTTCAAGTTCTGCAAGTGTTTTAGTTTTTTTATTATTGTGACAGTTGTTTCGGCTTAGAAAGCAGTTTGAAAAATACTTGCGGAACTTAATAATAATATTAATAAATTTAATTTAAATTAATTTCTTTTTAAATTAAATGGAATTCTACGAATTAAACATAAAAACAATAAATACCTATCAGAAAGTCTGTTCATTTTTCAACATACTTATTATATGTTATTTACAAATGAAACAGTTAAAAAAAACTTTACCTGCAATTAGCTCGGTGTTTTAGGAGTGTGAAAAATACGCCAGTAGTTGCAACGATACGAAAAAAACTGAATCCAGAAAGGGTTGTATAAAGAATTCACGATAAATCCCACCTAAATAAATAAAGTACCTACTTGACTTCAAAATAAACCTCAAACCTTTGGTGCTTTAAATCTGGAAAGTTTTATTTTTATTTCTCGGTTTTATAAAGTTATGCGGGTTTGCTATTTTAACGTTTCGATATTCAAACTTATCGGAGTAGCTTAGGGCGTAGCTACTGTAGGTATGTAGGTATTAGTGAAAAGTTTATTAGTTCTTCGTTTTACCACCTGCATAAACGTATAAGTATTTGTTTAATAATATGTAAAGGCTGCATAAGTCGGAGTAAAATTGCTCCTTAGCGTTCAGTGAGATAATGGAATCCCCAATTGGGATACCTATTTTTTAAGGCTGAAGGTTGTGGGGGAAGGAAGGATATGAGGAGTTTTATTGTTGGGAATTTCCTGGCTTTTCAGATGTGCTAATGAAATTTTAAGCAACGCTTTCTGAATTGTTTTCTGAATTTTCTGAATTCGTTTAATTCTTGAAAAATTGTATGTGGTTTTTAGAGTTCACAGTAAGCTACTACAGTAGTTTAAATCAAATATTATTTTTGTGAAACAATAACCTTTTCTCAAGTAAACAACCAGAAAACTTTCACTAAGAAATTCCTCAGAAGTTAATAACTACATTTAATTTGAAAACAAATATTAGCAGAAATTGATACGGTAGTTATTTTTTTTTTATTTTTTATTACCTACATAACATTTGTCTTACTTTTGAGTAGGATTATTATAGAAGATTTATTTTGCCTGATTTACAACTTTGTGTCCAATTCGTTTGAACAAACTTCGGGGTTAAATAGGAAATTTCTCCACAAAAACACGGAGGATTGATTTTAGTTTCGAGTTTACAACGTTTTCAATTTCAGGCCCCGTTTTTTGCCTCTCAACACCACGCTGAAACTTTTCATTTAAACACTGGATTAACAGATTTATACAACATATCATTGTCAAGCAACTTTTTCTGTTAATAAAATAATAAAACACGATGGGATTTGTGCCAGAATGTCGTTACCATTTTTACACGATACTGTTACTTTTAAAATAAAGATTTTTTTTTAAATGCTATTTTTACACAAGTTTCGTTTCACGCTTATTTCTAGTTTTAAATACTGGCAAATAATAATGGTTAACAAGTAGTTAAGTAGATTAACTGTTTTGTACATATTTTTAAAAATTTGCTGTAATTAAATTTGTATAAATAATGATTCAGTGATCGCCTTCCAAAGACATTAATAAATTAATCATTATATGCGATGAGACTCCGAAAGAGTGGGAAAGGGAAGAAGATGTGAAAGTAGAGGGTAGGGAATTGGTACTTAAACATGTTTGCAATTCACAAGTAGGTAATTACGTAATTATATAAAAATGGCTTTACCTTGAGTTCGTTACGTCGATAACAATATTCACTGATATATTTATGAACGTTTTCTCAGACTTTGCCTATTAGCTTCAGTTTGCAAAGAGTAAACAAAGATAACAGGGTTATTATTGCCATAGCATAAAGTAGTTGAATGAATAAATAAAATTAAGGACTCTCCTTATCTCACATTAGTGTTTTTTATGGAACGCTCCACAGAGTCACAAGACAGTTCTTATCTACCGAGAGTTTCGCTCGAGTATTTTTTTCTCATAAAACCACATATGTGTATGAGGAACACGTTAATATGAGTTTCGGGAGACGTTTTTATAGCCTTTAATGTGGCGACTGAAATTGTACACACATTATGTGGTTTGGTTAGTTTATTGAACTGAACTGCTGTGATGTGCGAATAGTTTCCGGCTTAATAATTAATGTATTGCATTGTTTATTTTAAATTTTTAAGACACGATAAATTAAAAGTAAAGTTGGTGGTCTGCAACAAAACATGAAATAAATTCTACCACACCTGCTGTTCTATTTGGCACTTTGTAAAAAAAATAGGATTGAGTCATCTACCGGACAAAATTAGACAAAATTATTATTTTATTCTTCATAAATAGTTGACTTCACTTACCCTCTTACTAAAAAAACGTGTTTAAAAATTCGTTAGAACTTGGCGTGCGAATAAAATAATTTTTTATTGATTAATTTGTGTTATTTGACAATTAATTATTTATAAACAATATATAGTATATTTGCGGCACGTTCCAGAGTGTTAGATAAATTCAGTATCGCCCTGGTGTAAGGCCAGCATTCAGAATTGAAAAGTTGCTTTAAATGGCTTTAGCCGTGTTTGGTGACCAGATCTGAATAGCCAGGTATTTCCCCACCTTTCTCTCCCCTTCTCCTTACGGTCTGGACTACTTTCAGCCTCACAACATACAAACAAATGCAACATGACAAAAAAAAATATTTAGTCGTTTTCTTAGAAAATGTATGAAGGCACATTTATACCTACCAGTGGCGGTCCGTGAGTTTTCAGTGAGCTACCGGGCTAAGATTTAAAAAACGAAGTTATTGATGTTGTTGTAGCTGAAAATGATTTTTTTTCAAAATTTTACTTTTTTTTCTCATATCTCGGGAGCGGGTTAAGATTTTTAGATTAAGTATCCAAATCTTAACTGCAAGGTATTTACCGACTACCTCCTTTTCACTTGTCGTTTCTTTACCTTATTCATCCTCACAATATTTTCAAGTGGCAAAGCTATAGCTTTGATAATGTATAGATCCCATGTAAGTGGGATTGTATTTTATATCTACGTACAAAAAATGTAATAACATAATATTGTTTCAATGCAATGTGATTTCCAACTCTGTGAATTTGAATCCTTGGATTTTTTTTCACTTTTGAGACTTCCAATTTGAATTGTGATTGAATGGCATCGTCTCTACGAAACTAATATAATTTTAATGCTCTTACTCATTTGTATAATGTAAAGTAAATAACTAGCGTTTCGAGTAGTTTGTTATTCGTCCATCATCGTTATCTAAGCAATAAAACCATAAATTCTCCCCGGCCAGTTCACAGAACAAAGTTATCGAAGCATCTAAACGTCATATCTTATAAGTTTGTCTTATCATATCAAAGCATTAAACGGGGCAAATCAAGAAACCAAATTCATAATACTATAAGCAGATAGAGTCCGAGTCGCCTCGTTAGCAACGGGCGCCCGAGATAGTTGTTGAAAGTTGTCGTAGCGTCACACCCTCGCTACGATCCGTGTCCTCTACGCCACCACGGTATCTACGGCTTACTATACGGTGTCCTCTGCGGCCCTTCGGTACTACGGCCCTACAGGTCCCAAAGGGTGATACGAGGCAGGACGAAGTGAGATGGAAATCTCGGTATGACCGCTAAGGGTCTCGGAAGGGTCGGATTGCAACACATAAATTCCAGGGCCGGAATTTGCACAACAAATGGAAGAAAACTTATTAGTTTTTTAAGTAAAACTTCTTTAAGCACGCTTGACTTGGGGAGAAAGCTGGCGAATGTTGACGAGAGCGTTACAAAAAGTGTGATTGCGTGAGGCGAACGATAATAAATTTAATTATTTTTTTGTAGAAAATTAATATATGTGTATGTATATACTTATATATATTATACATATAAAGATATATATAAATATATACATACATATAGATGGTGCTAAAGAAGTTTTTCTTCAGTCGTGTGGTCTACAGCACACTCGTTTTTTCTTACACTTATCATGGTCTTTAGTTATAAAATGCGTGTTCCTACACGGAGAAAAATGCAATTCTAAAATACGATCATTTTATTCGTAAAAACGGTTAAAAACGGGACTGAAGTTCTTACGAACAAATTAACAGGGTTTCAATGTTCATTGGCGGGAACATCTAAGAATAATTTGTTGGTATACATTTTCCCGCCAATAAACATTGAAATACTGTTAATTTTTTCGTAAGAACTTTAGTTTCGTTTTCAACCGTTTTTACGAATAAAATGATCGTATTTTAGAATAACATTTTTCTCCGTGTGTATTTTGCGTTGTATTCTTGAGAATACCTTAACCGCTAAGAAATCAATATTTTTAATTGATTGAATTCCTATTATGTCGGTACTCTGAAGGGTTATGGTATGCTTATTTGGACTTTTCGTGTTTTTAAAAGCCAATATACTTAAATAACAGTTAAAAGCCAATATTCTTAAATAACAGTTAAAAAGCAAAAGAAAGTTCACTTTCAATTATATTCATAGAAAATCACCAGATTTAATAAAACTACATTCCTTCGAAAGATTTCAGTAACCAGGATATTTCTAAACCACTGAACTATCAATGCTACTAATGCTAATCAATATTTATTTGTTTATTAACGCCTTAGTGCTTTTAAAATTAGTTACAGTATTTACGTATAAAATGATAAATAATTTTACCAATAAGTTTTCTTATTAAAATTTAGAAATTTAATAACTCAGGTACGGGACATACGTCATTCCTATGTCTACCTACGTTAAATTATCGTGAAAACAAGCGTATGTGTCCAAGCGGTTAAGACTTGACAAAAAAAAAGTGAAATGTAAAAAAAGGTTATTGTTACATTTAAAAGTAATATTTTCTTTGAGGTTGCCTAATAGGTACATTAAAGCAAATTGGTGTCAATAATTCAGGACTGCTAATTAAACATCTAATAATTGATTCAATATTACCACAACGGATTCCACATTGCAAAATATCACATATGTGTATGTTTCTTTTAAAAATGAACATTATGAGCATACTCTTGTAATCACCAAGTATAATTTGAATTTCCATATTTCTGAAAAGAAATATCTTTAGTGCGGCTAAGTCCATCTCTGCCCTCCCAGACCCATAACCGGAATGATGCTTGTTTCTTTGACTGGAGAGCATTCGGCGACCTACTCGGCGACAAGAGGACAAGAGGTCCGAGACTGTTTGCCCCGGTCTCCGCGCCCGCACCCCGCCAGCATCCCGCACGCACTCCACCCTCTTCCAGCATTCGTTGTGCGCATTTTAATCAAAGATTTACGAACACAAAGTAAACCTCCTCTTACTCCTTATTCCCGGATCATTATTTCAGGGCACGTAGTCCGGCGCGAGATGGGAACTCGTCCGAATAAAATAGTCAGTGCAGCGTCTCATGTTGACGATTTGATTTATTCCGTAAACAATACATCTGTCGACATGTTGCCTTTATAAATTTCTGATATGTATATTTCTCGATGCAGCATGTGGGCGCTTGGAATCTGACCCTTACGCTTTGATTTATTTGTTCGGTTTATAATCGATGTAATATAACGGTACTAGAATTAAGAAATAGTCATAATAATATTTTTTTTATTATTACGCCCTTTTCAGGCTTTAAAATATCCATACTAAAACTATACAATATTAATTTATTGTACTCTATTGTTTTTCTATCTTGTATGGTGGGATATGTTGTATTTATCTATTTTGTTTTTGATTTGGTTTTCGATTATGTTTTTGATTTTGTTTTTGATTATGTTATTGATTCTGATATTGTTATCGACTTTGTTTTTGATTTTATTTTTGAATTTTGTTTGATTTTGTTACTCATATTAAGATGAACTTTGTGAATCAAACATAAAATTAATAACATGTAAAAAAGTCCAACTTTGCGTGAAATACAAAATAAATAAATAACTAAACTGCTTCAGTACCAACATGTTGTATTTGTTTAGTGACACATTGAAGATTTCCACTGAATTGGTATAATTATTTATCTCCATTAGTATTCTGGGCAAAGAGGAATACATAAGGTAGTTAGTCCCAGTATTTATCGACTGAAATAAATCCAGACTTCTAGTATAACGTATTGGAATCCGAAACGAATCAATGCAAGCAACTGTGGACTGTCAACTACATAATTTCATATTTTATATAAAAATACCAAGTCAGTGAAAATGTCTGATAATTAAAGCATTTTCACATCATTTAAAAAAGTATCGTACGTAGTTCAACATAATTCCGGAATACCCATTTTGAAATTTATAAAACGTAAGAATTTGTTTTGTACTCTTTCAATTATTGATTGTATACGAATATTTTAATGCGGGTTCCAGACGGGAGAATTGTATTCATGTTGACTTATAACAAAACAAAAAAAAATTTAACCTTATATTTCAACCTTACATTTCCCCTGACATTTATCTATATATTTATTTGTTAACGGACTTAGTCCAATTTACAAAATAATGAGACGAAATTTAAAAAAAAAAATTATAGGAATGGAGGAAATTATATTGAAGCAAAGAAAAGCAAAAATAAATAAAAAAACTTTAGAAAATAGAAGTCAAGTCAAAACTTTGAACTTAAAACATAAAAAACTGTTTCATTAAGATGGGAAAAATATTTTTATGGTTTGTGTACCTCTACTAAGAAACCTGTTTCTAGGTTGGCAAGAATCTTTCCAAATGTGTGGATATCAATGGTCTAAATTTTAGAATGACTTTTAGGCAATTTAAGACAGGTAAAGATATATGTTACAATACAACATAGGGAACAAAAATTCTGAAAGCAAAACAAATATAAAGTCAGCTTTCGTGATTGAGTCGTTTCGATCCAGAGGTCGTGGAATCAAATCCCGGCGTTCGTAAGCTTATGCTACTTTAATAATTAATTTTATTTATTTATTGAAATGCCATAAAAAGGCCTTACATTAAAGTTATATACATTATTTTTTATTATTTTTTATTTTATTTTCATTAACCGCCCTTGTGGGCTTTTACATATATTTACATTTTAGTTCATTCAGGTGTGTTTAGAAGACAAAGAAAACATAAATAGGTTTTGCGCATGACACATAGAAATAAAGATGGTAGATAAAAGTATAGCGCTATACAATAGAGAGACATAAAAATCAGTTTTAGAGCTGCAGATAGCATAATATGTATGTAACAAATAATGATAATGTGTGGGTTCATATATGTATAATTTCTATGTGTTAAATACACAGCGAAGTTGATTTAAACCAAAAATACACACTACCGACTTATACCGCACTAAAATTTATGTTCAGAGCGGTTCCATTTTGTGTACAGTTTACATTATAAGTGTACAGTGGTACACAGAAGGGTAACAGTATTATATTAAGAACAAAATAAGAACATATATGAGTAATTTGTGTTATTTCACAATATGTTCGTTAAATAATATACCTTTAGTATATTTGCGACACGTCCCGGAGTGGACAATGCTCTCTCTATAGCCATAGGTGAATGACCACTATTCAGTATCTAAAAGTTGTTTCGAATGGCTTTAGCCGTTTTTGGTGACCAGAACTATAGCTCGGTACTTCCCTACCTTCCTCTTCTCCACATCATTTCACTCGTTAATGCCTTCAGCCTCGTAACATACCCCAATTGAGAATGTAATAGTTTTACTGGCTCCAAATGGTTGGGAGCAGTTGGGACACTTATACGGAATTAAAAAAATTGCTTTAATACAGGTACATAAGCGCAATAATATAACATAGAAGAGATGACAAAAAACAGCGTGAAAAAACGTGAAAACATGTGAATTTTTTTTTTTTTTTAAATCGGTAAAAAATCTTATCTGCGTATTTATGTAATAATTCTAATTATTCAAAAACTTGATAGTTCTATGCTTACAATATTCTTTTACTCGTTTTTCGTTTAAATTACATTATCATATTCTTAATACGATAAAATACAGCGGATCGAAACGAAATATAATTCCATTCATATAAAAGATCGGTCTTCTGAGATTGGGTACTGAGCGCCAAGCAGAGCAAACCAAGGAAGTAGTTCCTGGTCTTATCATTCAACGCATTAATAATTCAAAACCATCCTTCTTAGCCTCGCTGCTATCTAAGTATGTTTTCCCCCATAGCCGGGTCATTGTATCGCCTGTATTAAGACATTATGTAACTTCCCCCGTCTCTATTCAAACTGTTATGGCTAGAGATTGCAATTCGTATAATCCGGAAAACGAAAAATCCGATTTTTCGGATTATTCACAGTGGAATCAGCATTTAAAACTTTCTAACTTACCGTAATGACGTTTTCTCGCAGGGGTAGATAAAAAGGATAGACTGCCAAACAACTCTCTCTCGGCATATACTCCTTGCTTTAGTCACTTTCGTACATCGCATCGTCTCATTCATGTTATGTCATAGTCCATACTTTAGTACACACGGAGAAAATTGTTATTCTAAAATAGATCATTTTATTCGTTAAACACTTTTTCCCCGACTGCTTCTATCATTTTCCAGAACTCTGATATCCATACATGAAGTCCGGATTATTCGGATTTTCAAACAAAAAATAAGTTAGGCTCTTTTAATGCAATTTCTACAAAATGAACGCCTTGAATAAGTAAAAAAAATCACGTCATACCATCATTAGATGTGGTACTAAAATGTGTGGTTATTATTTTACCACATAAGTACTGAAAAACGAAATAAACACATTATTAATTTATTCACTCCCCATTGACTTTATATTTCTCCCCATTTAGGATTTACAATATGCATTCCATACGTGATAGATTTAAAATATTGAATTCAATATTTATATTAAAATAAAGAGAAAGAGCAAAATTAAATAATGTATTATTTTGGATACACAGGAATTTCGAAAACGATAATGCACCCTGATGTGGGTACTTTCTGAAACATAAATAAGGCACTCTCTTAATGCGATTGAGAAAAAATACATTATTGGTGGTGACTACCGTTTCAAAAAAATCCATAAATTCCATTTTTTTCCTGAAATCCGATTTTTGGAAAGAAAGAAATCGGAAAATCCGTATATCCAAATGTCGAGTTTCAAGAAGTTCGAAAATCCGAATGAGCGAATATATTTTCAATCCCTAGTTATGGATATATATAATAAACTAGTCAGATGTTTCTAGAATGATGATCATTGAGTTTATCTGCAAACCAACCGCCGGAGCTTTCCAATCTTGCGTCTGGTTAACCTAGATGCCTCACTTTACAAACCACCTTTAGTTGGAGCAAACCGATTTACCTGTAACTTGGAAGCAGGTATTCCTATCTGTTAGGTTGCATTACCCGCGTTTGCGTCGTTAAAGGGAACATCTCACGTTCCGCTGAATAAAATATAGCAGAGTCAATTAGGTACTATTGTGCAATCCATCAGATGTGAGTTTATTTATTTATTAAGTATTGGAAGGGTTAGGAGAACCCACCCTTTAAAAAAAAGTTTCAGATATCACCCTTAGCCCCAATCAAAATAGTTAGGCTTTCCGTAAATATTTTATTTTTAAATTAGCGTAATGTATACCATCAACACCTATGATAGGTTATATTAACAGATCATATTTATTTCTCCGCATATAAACCATATGACCAACATGAAATAGATAGTATTTTTTTATTATCCTATATAGATGAAATTCTTTAGCTGATACCTGTGAACAGTTAGGAAAACGACCAAACGCGTGATCAATATATTATATATTAGTAGCTGATACCCGGCATGCGTTGCAATGCCACTTAAATATAGAAATTGTTTCTCCCTGCGGTGTCCTTTCCCATTCGTCTCGTTCCCCTTCCACCACCTCTTTCCCCTCCGCTTTCACGCTGTCCCCCTTCCCGCGACCCCCCTCATGCATTTCACTTCCACTTTTTCCGTGTTCCACCCTCCCTTGTCCCCCCACCCGCAAATCCCCCCCCTCCTTAATTCCTCTCCGCCCCTTCCGAATTCCCCTCCCCCTCGTGGCTTTTTTCCCTGCCCATAAACTCTTTTACCTATTTCAATTTTTTTCGAAAATTTCATAAAACCAGAGCTCTCCGTATGAAATATACTTTACGACCTATTCTCATACCTACCAAATTTATAAAAAAAATCATAAAAATCGGTCCAGCCGTTTCGGAGGAGTGCGACCACAAACACCGTGACACGAGATTTTTATATATTAGATGTACACGTAGACATTTGTCATATGAGAACGACTCGTCATTGTATTCAGCGTTTTGTGTGGTCCTTCCTCATACAACACGAGTCTGCAGATTCACTCCGTGATAGTAATAAAAAAAAAATCCACAAAGCACCTTCAAACATGACATTGGCCCTGAGATTTTCCTTGCATATACATAATGTAAAGTTAATGTACAAAAATCTAATAAATGACATCATGTTTAAAAGTGCTTAATTGCTATGTTTGAATTACTTTGACTCCGTTAAATTGCTACATAAATTAGTAGTTACAAGAGTAAGAACTACCCCCTGATTTGCTATTATAACTATTTAATACTCGTATGATTTTTTTTATTAACTTAGGCACTGCGGTTTTCCTATTTTTTTAGTTATATAATATTGCTTATTTACTACAAATGACCAGTATAGAGCAAGGATATTCAAATGCTGACCTAAAATAATAACTTTTCAACGACTACCTTCGAATCGTTGTCATCGCCCCGAGTTTGCTTGAGTTTGTTTTTTTTACTACAAATGACCAGTATAGAGCAAGGATATTCAAATGCTGACCTAAAATAATAACTTTTCAACGACTACCTTCGAATCGTTGTCATCGCCTCGAGTTTGCCACCACTGTGTGAATTCCATCCTCATCTACACAAATACTTACAAGTAATCCGTCCCTCAGCGAAAAGCATTTCTGTAATTTCCGTCTAAAATTAATAGTAATATCGCATGATATGTATTTTTGACTAAGGACAGCTATATCCCATGTTTTAGTCTATAAATATTTCTTGAGTAAAACCTTTAGGAAGGTGATTATAATGTAAATGTTTCATGACGCTCGCTCTTTGCTGCAACTGTTAATCGCAAAACGAAAAACTTATGAATAAAAGAAATTGCATTTGAATAACTTCTACTCTCTGGAGTTTTTGTAAGCCTTCTGGATTGTTCGTTGGAAACAAGCTAGCCGATATTATGTGGATGTAAAAACTGGGCTAACTTACAACATTTTGGCGGAGAACATATTTGGTAAACATTTGGTGTACATATTGAAAACATTATAAAATGTGTGCATTCAGTATCGATAAAATCGGAATATTTTATCTCACTTTTATAAAGTTGGTAAAAGATGAATAATTAGAAAAACTATTAAAACGTTATAGAATCGTGTTGGAAAAAACATATGAAACTCTTTGAAAATGTACGAAACACAATACAAAAATGTGTCGTGTTTTTGATCTTTAAAAATATATATTTTGCTGTTTTTTCTAAATCTTACGGAAACGGAAATAAAAACCTAATTAATATTATTTGTATTAAATGTTCAAGGCAATCAATCACCTTTTGAGCAGTAGGGTTTATTTGAAAATCTTTTTTGTTTTACGGGTTGTACAAGAGGTAAAGTTAAAAAGGTAAGTTGAGTAGGTAGGTACTTAAATAGTTAGGAAATACTTACGTAAGTAAGTACGTAACTGCCAACTTAAGTAACTGGCACTTAGTTGTTTACCTACTATCGGAGCATGTCTCAAAGTAATTTTAAGTAAGTGATTTGCCGTTGAGGGTTTTATCACAAAAATACCAACATTTTTATAATCGGTTTTGCACTAAATAAGTCTAAAGTAATGGTGTTTGAAAGAGAGAGTACGAAAAGAGTGTGCAATATAGTTGTGAATGATGAATACTTGGAGCTAGTTTATGAGTTTGTGTATTTAGGAAGTATGTTTACGAGAAGTGGGAAGGCTGATAGGTATATTGAAAGAAGGGTAAATGCAGGTAACTCCATTAATGGTGGACTGAATGCCGTTGGCGCCAACAAAAAGCTGTCCAAAGAAGCGAAGCTAGCAGTCCACAATGGAGTGCTGGTATCCACCCTGATGTATAGCGGTGAAGCATGGAACTAGCAGAGAAAGGATTAAAGTGGACCGAATAACGTAGAAATGAGATCTCTGAGGCTTATGTGTGGTAAAACCATGTATGATCGTGTGAGGATGTGGAGATCCAAAAATAATGGAAGGCGGATGTGAGCGTAATAAGTAAGATTAAGAAAGGGACGCTTAGATGGTTTGGAAATGTAGAGCGAATGAATGAAGAAAGGAATGTCAAGAGAATAAATGACGCAAATGTGAATGGTAGAAGAAGTCTAGGACGCCCGAGGAAGACGTGGCACGATCAAGTGAATCAGATACTTGAGTCGGGCCGTATCAAGAGTCAGAATAATAGAAGAGCATGTATGATAAGAGGTATGAATGTGAATGAGGCAAGGAGTGTATGCCAAGACCGAGTTGTTTAGCGGTCCGTTTTCTCTGCCGTTAGTTAGTTAGCTTTTCACTTTAAATTTTGCGGTGCTATTTTTGCGCACTTTTAAATTCTGTGCTATATTTTACTTGCTCATTGAGACGTACTTTCAATAAATTTTAATCCCGATTGAATCATTTACTTCAGATCCCGACTTCTGTTAATTTAAATGGATAACTGGGCAATGCTTTTTAAAATTTCTGATTTTTTTTTCCCAATTGAACCAAATTATATGAAATAATATCATCGTTATTATTTATGTTAACAGTCGGGATACATGCCAAACGCGAGCCCAACAATTAAAGGCTGGTGACAATTTATTTTTGACACAAGAAAACGGGTTGCTCCTCTCATTCTATCTTGTGGTCAAAAGCTTGGCTGTGGATTGATTCAAAACATTCCTAAAAATGACCCAGGTCCTAAGGGAAAATATTTTTCTTAAGGTCTCCGGCATGGAATTAATGTTAATGCATACCTATATCTGGACCACGTAGCGGGTTTTAGGGCAACCTTACAGTGTACGGCTGTATACCCTTTTTCATACAAAACTTAAATTTGGATAAAGCCAAAATACTTAATCATATCGAAAGGTGTGGCAAATATCTACGTGAATATGTGCTACTTTATATTTTTTTCGTCTTAAATTATAAAATATAGGCAATTAAAAAAATAAAATTTTCGTGATTTTAGAAAAAAGGTTAATTTCTTAAGTAGGACAAAGGGAAACTTATCTCTATCTAGGTATAACATATTATAACAAACTACCATTATATCTGAAAGTTATCGAAAATATTCAGGAATTTCAGCAAAAATTAAAAAAATACCTAAAACAACTATAAGAGTCTATATCTCACTATTATTATTATTTCTTTCAAATCCTTTATTGAGAAATCTTGCATTTTCTTAATTATGCCTTGTTTTTTGCCATATTGTATTATTTACTTTCACACATGATATTATATAATTGAAATATAATTGAACTAAAATTCCCTCACCAAACACAAGAGCCTTCTCTTTATGGTGAGGAAAAGCTATTCTTATCCACTATTTTACCACTGTCTAAAATGTATATTTATTGTAATAAAAACCTTTAAATATTAAATAAAAAAAAACATTCATACAAGGAAATTGGTCTACAACACCACTGTAGCATCCCTACTGAATTACTGAACAAGTGTAATATTTCTGAGCAATAAAACACAAGTTAAAAGAATGGAAATAATTCAGAAGAGAGGCCTGAGTTATATATTGTGCTGCAGCACCTATACTAGGAAAAAAAACTAATCGACATTCTATTAAATGAGTTGTTATCAAAAAAATTTGCACTCAGCTTCCCACAATAATTTTATCAGTCTTTTCAAAACACTCCGCACTTCGTTTCTTTTTTATAGATTTTAGGTAGGTACACATCTCTCTGGTGTAATTAACCAACAGTGAAAGTTTTAAATCTTTCTTATATAATCATCTTCCAAATCTTTTGCAATAAATAAATTAGAGTAATTTCTTATGGTTAAAATTGAGGGGCGGGTTATTTGTTAACCTTTAATGCAATTCCTAGTATCGCATATCTTTTGCGACGAAGTCCTCGATTAGCCATGCCTTACCAATTTTTTTTTCTATGTCAGTCTAATAAATATATATTGTTTTAAGCTTGAAAAACATTTATTAAATTGTCAATTTTATATTTCTTTAAAATTAAATTTACACGATGAAACAAAAAAGGGGATGATGGAAATCCCTATATCAAGGGTTCAAGGTTTTTTTTTTCTAATAAGTTTTGAAAATGCTGCTCATTTGAGATGTGGCTTAAAATGTTTCCAGCTATGCTCTTCATGGAACTATTGTGAAAACTTCATGGAATACTGCGAGAGTCTACGGAAATATGCCCAAAATGCGGAATGTCTCAATTCAACAGAAAATTACTTGACTTACTGACTAGCTTGACAAATTATTTAGGTTCCGTAATACCTACTCCTAGCTCGAGGTCCAAATACATTTTAGTGTCCGGAGCCGCCCGGTATTTCTCGAGTTCCTAAACCTTGTATAGTTCCACCAGTGATAGCTCTGGTTGGAGTTGAAATAAATATTTTCTGAGTAAGTAGAATTGAGAATATAAAAAATTTTCTTTCAGGGACAACGAAAATTTTTCATTAACAAATTTGTTTTCGAAGTCTAAGCGATTTATAAGCTTTAGCGATCAATTTGTTGATCGCACTCCCATTTATGATGGAAAACGGTAACTTTAGAAGTATGTAGGTATGCCTATCTAATTACTTAGAACGGCATTCCGAATTGTATGTAGCTAAAGCTGTAACAAGAATTTACATTTACTTTCGAAATTGTGGATCTTCACCTAAATATGGTATCTACCTATTATAATACTGTTATATTATTATATAATTTTTTTCATTTGCCGGGCGTTAATTTAGTTAAAATAATATTTTATAAACAAGTAAGTTACCCGCCTCACTAGACGATGTCTCTTCTGTATAATATTATTATATTATTATTATAATACGTTACATGTGCAAGGTCTCCTTCGTAGCAATGAACGGAAGTATAACCCTAAAATGATTTGACATAATATATTTTGTAAACTCTCCTCAAACACGAAATGGTTAATTTTAAGATTGAATGCAGTTTAGTTCATAAATTAGTAGGTATTAAGTATAATATTCAAAACAGTGATTTTCATTGATTTTCAAAATATTTTTTAGCAGGCGTGACGCATTGGTCAATTACTCACTCTTCAACGAACGCAAATTTCAAAAATGAATTAAAAAAAAAATTGTATTGTACATCGTCTTAAGATGTTTATATGATCGCACGAACACAATACATCGAGTTTGTAGATTTAACTTCATGCTGGTAGTTCGCTCTTTTAGTTATATAAATATCTCGTTGGCATGGCAACATGAAAGCAGTGGATAACTAGGCAGTAACTACTACCTACTGCAGAAACGGCAATGGCTATGGTATAGCCCAACCCGCTGAGCAATGCGCCCTAAGATCTGCCTGCCCGGTTGGGTTAAGTTGGGTTGGGTTGGGTTGGGTTGGATTCGGTTGAAGGCGAGGTCACCAGGGCCGCATAAACCATGCAGATAGCCCCGCTTGAGTTATTCGCGAGCGATTTATTGTTTCCGTGGACCGGCCCAACTTTATATCTATCTCCTAGCTTGCTCTGGACTGAACTATGCGGCGGGGTAAGGATTCAATTCGTAAATCAAACACCTTCATAAGAAATGCATAATTCAAGTCGGAATATACAAAACTCACTGTACATGTGTTATTCAAGGGTGTATTATTCACGTCAATTGGCGTTTGGAATCACAGATCCCAGTGAGTCCTTTAGCATATCGTATAACATCGGTGTTACAACAATGGGTTTTATTTTTTTTTTAACTTTCGAGTAAAAATTGTGATAATATTAAATTTTCTACGTTGGTGCTGCTAAGCATGGGTGTCAATGCTATTTTTTTCAGTTTAGTTTTCAGTCTCAGTATAGAATAATTGGCCTTTATTGAAATATTGTTTTACAGGTAACTAAAAAAATACAAGTAGTATAATTAATTTGCTTCTTTAATTGCGTGCTTTACATTATCTACGTTAATAGGTGTAACCTGTTATAAGCACGAAAGTCATTCTTAACTGTTATTAGAAATATTTATCATTAAGTAAATATACATATGATTAGTAAAACTGCTCAATTGGGTAGCGCTATTTGGGAACAAAGAATTAACCAACTAGGTTTAATAAAAAAATTGCTTTTAACCATAAAAATTATGAAATTAAAGTTAAGTCCCCAGCGTTGCTCGGGCTTTATGCATTGTTTTAAAAATATGTCCCAACATGTTCCCAACATGTTCGCAATAAAGCCACTACGAACAACAAACCATGTTAATTTTTCTACTGAAACTCGGTGCATGCAAACAAACGGAGATGTCACAATGTTGAAGGCAGAACCAAGTAAATACAAAAAGGTTTGAAAATTTTACCTGGTTGTTATTGATTTGATAAGATCAAAAATTATTTTGAAATATATTTTAATTATTAAAATATTATAAAAAAATCGTCAGCTGTTGCCTTTTAACAAGTTTTTTTTATGAATTAATGGAATTTGAAAATATGTCAATATTGTGGAGTTCACTTACATTTCATTGTTCAATTATAACGTGCTTGGTATACAAAAATGATTTTACGTCTTATTCAGTTATGTGTCTATACAGAACAAATCAAACATTCTTGTACATCTATCTGTAATGTTTAGCATGACCTAACTCACTAAGTAACCGCCAATTAAATAACTAACCATTTAAAAAAACAGTCAAATCAATTAGTAATCTTTTTTGTGTAGGCTTTCAAATTCACAGGAGTTGTCTGCTTGAAGTAGACGGTGAACTATTGATGATTAATTCCTAGTGGTAGATTAATCAGATACTTTTCTCAAATTTGTCTTTTGTGTTCCGTTTCTTCAAAATTTTATTTTTCTCGATTCTTTATTTTGAAATAGTGCAAATAAACATATTTTTCTAATCAAGCTTTTATCAAAGGAATATATCCTTGCCTTCATTATTCACAAATACGTAAATATGACCATTAATATTTCTGCGGCCTGATATGAAAAATGATAGTATTTTGTAAGGAATATTTATATATACATTTTAGATATACATTTTTTTTCTTAACTTTCTTTAAAAAAATAATCTCCCTTTTCTGTGTCACCTATTATTATTTGTCCAAGTGTTTAAGAACATGACAGATTTTCCACGATAGAATGTCTTTGATCTGATAATACACATCTCAAAACAGATTTTTATGTGATTAGTGGTAATTGAATGAAACGATGTAAAAAACTTAAAATTATTTCCACCACGAGCCACAAAGTTTAAAAAATTAAAATGTTTAAAAAAAGTAAGACCAAACACCACATTATTCTCTCTTCCATAGTTTTAATAAACAGGATCTCTACAATACCAAAGTTAAATCCTTCCTTTTCTCAGAAATATTATCCACATTTAATCTCCAAAGATTTCTGGGATATTCTGTATGCATTGAATGAAAAAATATATATCAACTACCAATAACACGTCCCGATGAAGCTTTCACATGTAGGTATACGCAAAACATTAACGAATTGGTAAGAAAAATAAATACTTGTATCACGATTTAGAATTTGTTAAACACGATTATTTGACAACCGGCGTAGTACGGAGGCAAGGCTTTGGACTCCCATTCCAAAAGTCGCGGGTTCGTAATCAGCGTGCGTAAATAAATTTTATTTGTTTAATTTGTATTATTTCACAATTAATTAATTAAAAATAATATATACGTTCCAGATTAGAAGAAACTCTCAGTATCGCCCTGGTATAAGACCACCATTCAGAATTGAAACGTTCCTTGAAATGGTTTTAGCCGTGTTTAGTGACTAGATCTAAATAGCCAGGTATATCTCCACCTTCCTCTTCTCCATCTCATTCCCTTCCCCGCTTACCTTCAGCCTCACAACGTACCCCAATTGGTGATGCCATAGTCTCACTGGCTCCAGACGGGAGCAGTTGGGACTCTTGTGAGGTGTTCACTAAAAAGAAAAATCATGGTTTATAGTAGAACATAAATTATATGCGTAACTATACATTGACGGTAATTCTAATTTATTTATTATCAATTTTCAACGCCCTGATGGGCTTTTACATATTGAGTCTATAATACAGTGAGATATAACGTTTAAATAAGAAAGATTAACTCATAGAAATGAACATTATAAAAATGGTAGGTATAAAGAAAAATATTTCATTATAAGAAAAGAAAAAAAAAAAAAAAAAGCTTAAACTGAAACCAGATTTTAAATTGCAGATGGCATAAAAATAATAATATAGTGTAGGTTAATAAGATAAATTTACAGGTGAGTAATAGGTAGGTACATGAAGAAGTTCACAAAATAGATAAACAAAGTAGATAATGTAACAAGATAGATAAATCGAAAGAACACAAAAATATATGCATTAGCTCCTACATTATAAAAATATGCAAATATTTACTTAATCATAATAAAACTAGTCACATTACTTTTACTCGACAACTCCTCTTGTTATTTTTACACAGGTGCCTAGTACATACGTTGCACGCTAAAAGTTCATGTTTTAAATGTATTTTCTCCGGGCGTGATGTTCGCTATCGGAGCGAAGTATTTTCGGGGACATTCCGAGTTAAAATATGCCCGTGTGGTCGAGCTAACGGCGTCTTCCATTGATTCCGATTCCGCTGGAATAGCCCGGGAATAGCACCAACGAATATATTTATACTCGTTTCAAAACTCAATGGCGAACATTAGCCGATAGAAACGGATTGAAATGCTCATAGTAAGACCCATTTATTCCAATCAATTAAACCCGACGGAGTTTCGGAATCTCAGAGTTGGTTTAAACTTTGTGTTGGTTGAGAATTAATGGGTGTTTTTTGTCGATTAGGTTCCCCTGAACATGCGCTTGCATTTTTGCTTTTGTCGTGTCATCACGCTTTGTCCCTGAAAAGTTGGAAGCGAAGTAAATTGGAGAATAAAACTAAAGCTTTTATAATCTTTTAATTTCATTGGAAACCGAAAGGAGCAATGGAAAAATTGTTTTATTTGTGAATGATATCATTTAAAAAACTTACCTACGATGCATTTAACGATTTCAAAGCTGACCTTTTGAAAACCTGTGTGTGTCACAACGGTAAGATCATTTAAGCCCAAGATAAAATTTTCCGTTTTACTAATAATTTGTGAAAAAAAACAAAAACAAAAAATTATGATACTTGTTGATTCACGTTCTAAAGTGAAATATTCTCCCATCCTTCAAAACTTCCAAAACTTTTGCAACATGTGATGGTATGTATATTGCTGTAAAACCGTCTTACATCGCGATTTTCGGGAAGATTTTAAAAACAATAAATCGTTCGTCCAGTTGATTAGACAGACATCTCCAACAAATCTAAATTTTAGTTGAGTACGCAGTTATATGTAAAATCTCTCTGTCTGGTAAAATACTCAGATTACCTATCTTATAAACACCACCAAATTAATTATAATGCAGAAAAGCTTGAAAAAAACTTTAACAAACGTTAATGGTTTCTCGGTCTTTAGTATGATATTTTAAAATTTCATACAAATATGCCTGAGCATTATGCCTCCCGGTGTTTTTGTACAGAATATTTAATATGTAAAATACATATACGTGTAAACTATTTATTTGTTTGTAAGATATACACAGTACATTAAATATAAGTTATGAATGTTAAATATAAGTTAATATAAGTTCTTTAAATATAATAGTAACGACATATATTTTGTACTATTTACTGTTTTATTAATCTCCCTCTTGTTAAAATAATGTAATTTTATTAATAATGTATTTAAATTTTTAGATACATAAATCTATAGTATATTCAGGAAATCTATAATTGGTTTCTCAGTTAGGTAAATTATACTTGTTTAAATGAACCACATTATAAACTGTTGATTTCCCGAAAAAAAAATGTTAAGCATGTTAAATAAATTACATGGTTTTGTACCTCTTACATAAATCTGTAAAATGTCATTGAGTTATTTCGCCTGGGTTTTAAAACTTAATTATGATGAAACTAATGAAAAGAATCAAACAGTGGTTGACTAATAATAACAAAAATAAAAGAGTGTGGGCGGAGAAAAAGTTACGTTTTAAAATCAAAAATTATGTGCTCACTAAATGTAATTGACTGTTTGAGTTATTTGATTGATTAAAGTTTAATAAAACGACAAGAAATTTAATAATTTGGTTTTGTATACTCGCAATGAATCGTGAAAAAAGTCTAATTGTAATAATTTTTCATACTGGTTATAACTTCTGATTGCGAGAGTGATTGGTGAGTTATTTGCTGCATTGGTGTTTTGGGCTTCTATGAAAAAGAGAAGTGCGCCTGGTACGCCGCATTGGAACATTTAAACCAATGACGAATAAATCGGTTATATTTGCTTTCCTCATTATCTAAGTATTTGAAGATGTCTGCCTAATAAACTGGACAGTCGACATATAAAATAAAATTAATATAATAGAAGTATTCAATTAACTTATTAAAAATACGACAAATGATTTTTTTTTACTTGCATTTTTTTTGCGTAATGAACAAAAATAGTCTTGAAATCTCGAGCGAAGCCGGGTAGAAACTATAAGTATTTAATTAAAGCATCTGAAAATAAACGTGCCCCAGTAGAATAATATCTTTGACAGCTGATATAAAACAAACAGTAATTAAGTTTAAGAGCGACCCCTTCGGCGTATCTAAGGTGTCGTAGGGCGTTATGGATAACGTGCCCGTAGCTTATCAATTTTATTGAGCCCGGGCCGGGTCCAAAGCCCTCCACCCGCGTTCGTTTGTATGTGGGATATTATAATGTGTGTAAGTACTAATTAACGAGGTAAAGTCATTGAGTGGCTTTGAAGCCCGCTCAGCATTAGCGACTAGCTACACCGGGTTGTATAATGTGGGTTATTCCCTATTAGCAGGGATAAAGGGCGATCGAACAGACTGATGTGATTAAAATATCGCCATTGTACGGCGTTATCAACCGATACCAGCTCTGGACCTACCATTAATTACCTTTATAACTAATCCTTGCTGTAATTGCTTCTATGGTGGGTCACCTTTTAGCGTACACCTGCATTTCTACGAGTGACGTGTATTAGAAAATTTCGTCAATACGCTTTCAAATTTTATTATTAAAAATAAAATATATTTGTTTAAAATATAAAATATTTGAATGCAAACATAAAAATGTTTTAAAAATGACTCACCTCACCTCATTTAATCCAAATAAAATTATTAATAACTCAAAAATAAGAACACACATATTTTAATATCCCCCATCTCCTTTCCCTCCCCGCTAGCTTCAGTCTCACAACTAACACCATTTGGGGGTCTCATAGTCTCACAGGCTCCCGACGGTTGAAGCAGCTGGGACTATTGTGGAGTTTTCAAATAAATAAGGCGCAATATTACGATATTGCGAAATATCACATCCCAGTTTACAACTCAATATTTCAATAAAAATAAAAGACATGAAACTTTTATAAATCTTAATATATAAAACAAAGTCGGGTTAGTTACACCATTTATACCTCAAGAACGGCTGGATATGGTCTTTGATTTGTTGGATTTGTCTCTGTCCTGATTAACAGAATACCGATCCGAAAAAATCTCGGGAAAAATAATTATAAAGAAAATTATTTTTTTCATATATTTTGTATGGAACGGCATTTCAAATTATGTGCGTTGGTCGACATAATTTGAATCAATTCGAACTGTCAATGGTGTAGTGTGACGAACAGTTCGTGCTTAGTCAACAGCTCAATTTCATTTTTTGAACTTATGAGCATTTATTTAAACTTAATAAAAACTTAATTTAATTCAGCTAATAAATTAAACACACCATTTATTGATTCTGGGGCGGTACGAAGTTTGCTGGGTCAGCTAGTTGGAAAATAAATATCAAAACATTGATAGAGATCTTAAAAATCTTAGAGAACAATATTTAGTCAAACAATAATGTTACGAAAGCATATGTCAACGTGCATTTAAAAAGCATTTAAAATTTCATATGGAAAAAAAAATTTCGACAGCCTCTTTTCCTTTTTCATTTGTATTCTGTTATTGCAACACCTCAAACTAGATGCATCCCAAAATAGAAAAATGTTTTGAGGATACAAATAGTTAGCTAATAGAATTGTTCAATTTGGAGCTAGCAAACAATATTTTCAATACTTCCAATCAACTGCCTTTTATTGTATTGAACCTAAAATGTAATTAACCTTCATATTCAAATAACCATGTTTGTATACAATTTATGTAACTCTACGTCTGTCTCGACACAGGTTTACCCTAGTGAGACAGGCATTGAAAAAAATAACATGTAATTATAATATATGTATAGATCAAATAATAATAAAAAAAAATACTTATTTTATGGAAACCTACATAATAAAAGTATTCTTGACAACAATCTGTGTGAATAGTTTTTCAGAAATTACTATTTTCGTATTAAAGTACTCCCAATCGACGATAAACTATTTTCAATAAAAAATTACACATGTTTCTACTGAACCATTCAGTAAAAATATTAATTCCGCCAAAATGCAATATTTTCGTGATCGTGCTTCGCCGCCATGAGGAATAAAGGTTAATATTCAACATTCTGTTTCCGACATTCAGTTTGAAAGCGACTGCACAAAAAGAAAATGACTCGAGAAATATGAACTACGTGCGCCCATTTACAAACTGAAATGAGAAATCACATAGTCATGGTACCAACGTGATAGGTCATGACATGGTTTGTTGCATAGAAACCCGTCATAAGCTTTTGAGGTTAAGCACTGGCCCCGAGGTTTGTTCCTATAGAAAGAACTCATTGAAATAATATATTTTTAGTTACATCGCTTGTTGACAATATTACTTCACATAAAATACTGTGTAATACAACCGAAAAAAATATTTTTTTCAATTAACACAATTTCTCAATCTCGATCTAATTTTCTTTATTTTTTTGTGAGTACAGCACGGGAGTGTCCCACTGCTTCCGACCGCCTGGACCCAGTGAGACTATATCAATACCAAACGGAGTGTGTGAGGCTGAAGGTAGTATGGTTTGTTTTTTTTTCAAACTTGCTAAAATTTTTATAACGTTATATATTATTTCGGTCCTATAACAGTATAACAATTTTTTTTTAAGTTGTGGGAATTTTTTTTTTCTAATCATTTGATAAGTTATTTTAGTCGTTATTCGATTTTTTTATTTTATTTATTTATTATAGATAGATACAAAAGAAAGTACAAATTACATATTAGGAAGCTTTTTGCCTGTCCAACTAGGAATGTTTCCCATTCTAGGACAGACAAATTGACAGGTTTAGTTCATATTATTCTTTAAGAAATCTACATAATTAAATAACAAAAACAAAACTAAAAAAATCATTTTTCTCTGAAACTAAGTTGTGTAATGAAGAAATAGATGAATATATAGATATTTTTTTGTTTGTGATGTAGAAAAAGAAATCCGGTACCATATATTCTATTCGAATTTACTTAATTGTATGTGGTATTTGTGAAAACGTGATTTTTGCATGATTTAAACAAACAGGTGCTATAAAATCGAAAATTTGGTTTTCACAGCAGTTTATATAATATATTAATAAATTGGAAATACCGGAATAATAACAACATAGGCGAATTTTTACCAATCACAAACTTTCATTCGAATGCTTCAGCAATGTTTTAGTTGATAATTTAAAAACCCAACACAATATAATACAAGCAAATACCTATCCAGAAATCGCTTCAATTTGCCATTATAATGGAAAACAAATCAACCCAGGTTCGATCGTTTGTTATGTTATTATTATAGCTACAAGAAATTGTAATTAACTTTCATGAAGAAGGGGTTGAATTTCGATACTATAATTTATTATCCTCCCAGTTTAGAAACTTTTGTTAGAACAAAAGATAACAATTTCAACCCTTTTTGTTAATACAACATATATTATGCCGATTAACCTCATTTTCAAGCCAGCAGTGGAACTGTGGCGTCCCCTTTTGAGGAATGCAAAGGGGAAGCGATGGCGGTTGAAGAAGGTACATACAGTTCGTACAGAATATATAAAGCAATTATATTTATTGTAACTATGATATCTACCTAGACCTAGTTAATAAATTGGATTTAAACCACGATATATATATATATATATATTACTCTCAATAACATATATATTACTCTCAATAACATTCTCAATAACAGGACAGTTTACCTTACAGTGTACTTAGATCAAAAATATTATGTCTTAGTTGTGTATTAATGGTGGCCTTCGTTGTCGAGGGGCTACTGTCGACTAGCGATCCGGAGTTATATTTGCGGCACGTTCCAGAATGGAAGATACTCTCAGAAGCGCCCTGTCTGAGACCACAATTCAGACTTCACTTGGCTTGAAATGGCATTAGCCGTGTTGGGTGACTAGATCTGAATAGCCAAGTACTTTCCCACCTTCCTCCTACCTGTCATAACATACTTAATTTTGATCTACCTTAAAGGACAATACATCTAAAAATTAGTTAAGTATGTAATTATTCGCCGTTTTATCTCTTTCGATCTGCGGCGTCGACACATTTCTAGGAAAATAAATTGAATACCGTTATTCGGGAAATTAAAAAAAAGTTAAATATTCTAAAACATCCATTTGCTATTTTATAAATAAAAATCATAATTATAAGTATACAAAAACAGGAAATATGGTTTTTTTTTTTTGAAAAAAACTTTCTTTTCGCTCTCGTGAATAATTAACATTTTGTCTTTTACAGCATTTAAAATTTCCGTAATCACTATAATTGTATGTTTCCTGAACATATAAAAAAAAAATTAATAATCACCCTAAAAAATAAAACAGCATAAAATATATCTTTCATCATGATAGATATACATGTTATTATTATGTGACTGTTCGTGTACAAAGTGTACGTCTCCTAGTTATTGCTAAAGAAACCATTAAATGACCACGCAGAAGGAATAAAACTTAACGGATGCCGTTGTTCACCTGAATGGTTATCTTGTACCAGTTTTGTACTACCCAATTTTGGCTTCAGAGTGGAACTTAACATTACTTTTACTTCCACATATCGCTGCACTGTCTAAAGCTTTCTACGAACCTGGCATTATTGGACATTCATTTTACACTAAAACTTGTAATCTTTTATAAAAGTCGTCTTTGGCAGAGACTGTGGTAATAAATGTATTTATTTCAAGCAATTCGAGTAATTAAGGACCAATGTCTCGACTCCGAAACTAAGTTTTTTATTAATAGGATTGATTCATACAACACGAACTAAAAAGTTTTTTTCATTAAAAATTATTCTTTACCTCCTTTTTGCCCCTAATTACAAATACAATACCAATATAATATACTTTTAAATCAATTACTTTTATCAGAATAAACTCCCTTTAAAGTTATGTAGTGACCTTGTGTGCCCGTTAAATATTTTTCACGATGTTAAAGTCAGTGTTCGATGTAATTGCCATACAGTTTTGGGATTTTTAAAAATGTAATTTTTAGTTCATATTTAGTAGCTAGTTACATTTTAAATTTCACGCAATATTTAGTTAATGCAAATATTGTGTAAAATTGCGTATTGCGACACAAACCAAAGGTATTTCTTTTATAATAGTATTTATTTTTATCGCTATTAAGACAGAATTCCAATGGGTTTTTTACGAGGAAGCATCACGCTACATCAATCAGTGTGGTACCAAAACAGACAAGCGATTAGCCACAAATTATATAATTTCCAAAACGCAAAAAACTTTGCATGTTTGCTATCAAAACATTAGCTAATTCATATGAAAGTTTTGTTTACGCATTTGCATAATCACGAGAATAATGATGTCTTGATTGATTTACAAATAAACTAGATATTTGCTTTTTAGATTCTTGTCAACGATTTTCACAAGTTTACGATTGTTTTTAAAAATATTTAGCTAAAATAGCATCTAAATTTTGATAGGTAAAGGTAAATACGTATTTTAATAAACCCATGAGTTTGGGATATATCACAAAATTTAATACGTATTTAAACTTGTGTAGGCTTACCTTTCCCGTTGACATTCCCATCAAAAAGCTTCCTGAAATATTAATAAGAGTTTTTCATAAAAATAAAAATAAATTCCGTTGTCAGGAAAAATATTCCGAATTCCGTGCTTTGAACAAGGGCGCGCAAAAAATACTGTTTATCGTTACGCAGTTTTGCTGCATAATCTCATTCATTAATATAATATTTGACAAATTCCTAAATTGGTGGAATACCCATGAAATACTTTATAAATATAGTTGAAGCAAATTGTTCATGGATACTTAATTTAAATTTTGTGTTTTTCGTTTTGATTATTTCCTTAATTTGATTGGTGTTTTCGTAGTCTTCTATTTACTATAATGTTTTGTTATTTTATTTAATTTTATTTCAAATTGTATTTTATTGGGCCTATATACAATATAACATTTTTACACACTTTAAAAAATACAGACAAAATCTTATAAAATCTTCTGATGTATTTTATAATATGTATTTTCATGGATCACTATTTCGAATCAACGAATGAATAGGTACATCTAAATTTTTATGTTCGACCACCCATAACAAAATATTATCAATTTATCTATTCAAATGAAGTGAAATCCACATCACCCCAATTAAATCTCTTTTGTCGGCTCATTATTTTTATAAATTCGAACCAGCAATGCTGGCGTAGAAGGAAATAGTTTCCTTTGCGCCATACTTGTCTTGCAAAATAATTTTATCGTTTGATCAAATAACAGATGCTACGAAGATGTGGAAGAATTCTGGACAAGGTCGTAGAATTTTGAAATATTCCAGGAAAGAGTGATTCAGATGGATTCAAACGTTTCTTCTGACAATCGCAATTAATTTTCCAAGCATACTAGCCAAGAATATAAGCGTACACAATTTAAATAAGAAATGGGATTTTTGTTTAAATTATGATCACATGGTGTGGTTCTCCTTTGTCTTCTACGTCCTTAATAATACCTACGACTTTGAACCCAAATGACCTTTGATCTATTCTTCCATTCTCTTTTAGTACAATATAACTTTTATCGTCCAGTTGATTTATCAGACATCTCTAAGTACCAATAATGAGGAAAGCAATATTCGAATGCTCACCAGAAATCAAAAATTGACACTTATCTGTGTTGAACGTCATATAAAATAAGGCCAGAAGATATAAAGGTCGGGTACATTAGTTTGACATTTGGAAATATCCTACTAGTGATCCAGAAGACATCAATATTTTGTTTAACTCACTACAAGTCTGCATTATCATTGATTCGGTGATGTTTATGAGTAATCTGATTATTGTACAAGATAAATACTTTTAAATTATAACTTCATCGTCCATAATAATATAATTTAAATTATTTAATAATATACAACCTGCATTGGCTGTTTAATTAACCAAAGACCGAAAAGTATTTTCAAGTTCCATTCCAGGAACTACCATGTCATGCATATCAACGTAGACATTGTATCACACATTTATTTATTTATTTTTGATACAATTAAAGCCAAAATAATCTGACCAGTCTGAAGATGGCTTTGACAAGCTGAAACCGGTTACGGTCATTAAATTAAAAGTGGAAAAAGTTTTAAATTTGTTTTATTATACTAACATAATAAGAGAATATATTTAAAATGAATACAAGTGTTATTACGTTGTTTTAGGTCGATATTAGTTCCTAGCTAGGCAGATTGCCTGTTCTAAGGAACCAAAGTGTGTAAAGTGCCAAATGCAATTTAAATTATTATTTTTTTTTAATTAATACCTATGTACTAAGTTTTTACTAAATGTGCCATTCATAGGTAACCATGTATCGTTTTAAGTCACATTATATAATAGTTTTTCAGATACACGTACACATTTTCCAGCATATTGCATTCAAACCAATACCAACACGAGTGGTAGGACTAAATCATATCATTACGTTGACCCATTGTGCTTTCAAGAGGATCAAGTATTCAGGTATGCAGGTATTCTGGAGTACCCCTGTTCATTTGGCCGTGTGATATAATGCCGGACCCTTGGTTTCAGAGGCGCTTGATGGAGCGAGAAACGCTCTCTCTGCAGGTGGGTAAAGTGATTAGCCAGCATTATTGGACAACAGGTGAACATTGCACTACTATTGCCATGCAGCAGAGTAAGACATGTTCGTGCGCCATACTGGATAAACGTAAAATGACAATTTAGTCATATACCCATGTCAAAAAACTAAAACTCAGTAGCAGATTTTCACAGTCACATCTAGTTATATGGATATTTTGTAAAATCCCTCAAAATTTTTTGACGTGTATGATCACAAAGATTACATATCAAAAATGTGCCGAATTTATTACATTATATGACATCTCAATTCTTTAACTCATCATAGTAATTCGAATATTTATTTATTATTTTATTTTTAATGAAATAATGAAATAAAATAAAATGAGATGAAATAAAATAAATTTCAATAATAAAGTCCATGTAATGAAGTGTGCATTGTGATAGTATGTTGTATTACATATACATGTTTTATTTTAGAAATATTTGAAATATTCCTTTTTTTTGTATATGAAATATTATTGTTCCTCTGTTCTATTTTTGTATCGAGTGATTATTTTATGCCTTTGTTGCCTATTTAGGATTAACATTTTTACTGACATCGGGGATCAGGTTATTTTAAAAATATTATTTCTGTGAATACATATAATATACATCCATTTCTTATTTCGCAAAGTAAATATTTTAAAAACTGCCTAATTTTGCATAAAAAAGGGAACTCGTGCATAAAGTCTGTAATAATTTTTTCATCAAACAGTTACGTGTGTAATAGTTTATATCGATCATTTTTCATTTGTTTTATTTAAAAAAAAAAAAAGATCATTTTTCAGTCCACACGTTAATAAAAATGTGTCATTTATCACTAAAACAATAAATCTAAAATTATATCTGTATTGCGGAAGGCAAAGCTGGAACACAAGTGAATGCATATTAATAAGCTTTTCTAACAAAGTATTTCTGCATTGAAATAAAGTATCGTGTTTTAGAAGGAATGTTTTTAAGTTGCGCAATAAAATTTGCGACTCTTTGAGCAAAGTTAAATCACTATAAAAGTGAATACAAACCCAAACGAGAAAAGTATAAACGAAGAATATACTCTCTTGCTGACTGTATGATAAAATTAAATACCATGCATGTGAATTCCCCGCGTTGAAATCTCGTATTCCGCTTTTATCCCACATGTAAAACTTACAATTTAAATAACTACGCCGATTCATTTGGTCCGGAAATCTCTCACAAAGTAATTTACATCTGTTAGGGTAGTGACACCTCCAGTGAATTTGGTTTTCAACGAACAAAAGCTTCGCTATTGCCGCGACGGAGAGTAGGTATCGCGCATCGGCTAATACCCAAATCATAATGTAAGGTAGTTATTATTTGGCAAAAGTGGATTACGTTTCGCTTGGCCGTATCCTTTAGCGATGAATATTGGTACCCAAATTAATTGCTTCGCTTTGTGATCGAGAAATAACACGACCTAAAGGCTTATGTTGCATATTGTGTTCATTGCGAACAGTCAGCACAAAGTCACGCCTACACAACCGCCGTGTATTATAAGCTTATTTTGACAAGTTGGTGTTTCTCTCAATTATAGAGCCCTACCCAACAGTGTATTAAACGCGGAACAATAGATTGCTAACGCTTTGGTAAACGTTGGAAGCACACTATTGACATGTGTCCCCAACTTTGTGTAACAACCATTGAAGTGGGCGTCTAATTTGGGTGGTTAGAAAAAATTATAATTTGTTTTGATATGCATGAGACGAATAAATACCTCGGACTTATTTGCGAGTTTTGAGAGTTTCAAATTTAATTTTCCCCTCTCCGTGCCACAGGTAATTGGATAGGAAAATTCTCAATAAACAATAAAAATACTTGATCACTTCTTTTTACAATTTTCTGAGTAAAATAATCTAAAAGTTCGCCACCTTCCAGTTTTATATTGTTTTGCCTTCTTGAAATGAACATAAATTTCATTAAACTTTTTTTCAATTATCTAAATGGTCTTCATAAAGTTGGGTAACTTTTGCCCCGGAGTTATCAATTCAAATAACCTTTTGACTGTCGGGTATAAAAGTATAAACTAGTTGCTTGCTCAAAACAATCGGCTGGCCGGTAGCTTGTTGGGTCCCGAGTCCCGAGTCCCGAGTTGCCGGCAGTAAGCAGGAGGCAGGAGGCAGGAGTAGATGGTATACTGTATGTATAGTAGTGTTGCCGCCCGCCGCTGCCTTTGCTCGCTGCAGAGAGAAGTTATATGGAAAAACAACATCGCCATTCGTCTTTAACGACCGAATATACAAATTAAGCTTTTGTTTTCGCAGCTAACGGAAGAGCGTCCTCCCCGTTCATCCCCTCGGTCCCGGGGTTATTATTTTCAAGTTGGAATTAAAATAAACTGCCTGCCGTCAGATGTTGATTCAATATTAGGCGCTTTATTACACGGCGCTCGTTTCGTTTCCGCGATAAAACCTGCCCACCCGTTTCCACCCTATTACGAAGTTTACTTTGGGGCTTTTGTTCGATTGATAATGTCCCATTCTCCTTTTTTCCCTCCGGTGGGGAGGTGTGTCGAGGGGGCACGTTTTACACTGGCAAAAAATATATAAAAGCGGATGCGGTTCTGGGGATGGAGTTCCTGTCACTCCGGAGGTTATTGATTGAATGACGTGGAACGGACAGCTCTGCGGGGATTGATGATGTATATTTTTGGAGGAGTATCCATCCTCTGGGTATAGCTGAGTACTGAGTATTCGCTGGGAGTGGAGCAGAACCGACACAACCCGCTAATGAATATTCTCATCATGTTGTGTTACGATCCGAATTATTCATTATCTTTGCTTCCAGACTAAAATCACCCCATTAATCAATCCCAATTTTAATTTAATCAAAAATAAAATAAAAGCTGGATGCTGGGAAAAAAAAAAATTGCGTATTTTGATGAGATTTAATTTTCATTTTTACCAAAGTAAATTTATAAAATTACTAATTTGGCCCTTGTGTGGGAAGCATTATTCCCACAAATAGACCTGTTATTCTGTGAAAAATACAAGGTAGCGCAGTTTTCTCTCGATTTTCTAAGGCAGTAACTTTATAAATAAAAATAATAATTGTTTGACACAGTTACTCCGCTTTGTTGACGAGAATAACTAGATCTAGATTTGTCAATGTGTATTCTGCATATATTTATTTTACAAATATCAAAGTCATGATGGCATTAAATGATTTGCATAATTAAGACCATATTTCGAAAGGGGGTGATGGCTATTGCGCCACCTTATGCAAATATGAATTACGAAAAATAAAATAATAAACGAACATATTAATAAAATATTAATCTTTTTCTGCAATTTTATTCAATTATTAATTATCGACAGTATCCGTGGTCGAGGGGTAAAACCCTCGACTAGCAATCCGAAGGTCGCGGGTTCAAATCCCGTCGTGCGCAATAAATGTTATTTGGTTTATTTGTGCTATTTCACAATTAATTAATTGAAAAATTTGTAAAGTATTTTTGCGGCACGTTTCAGAGCGGAATATATTCTCAGTATCGCCCTGGTGTAAGACCTTTATTCAGAATTGAAACATTACTTAAAATGGCTTTAGTCATGTTTGGTGTCCATAATAGCAAGGTACTTTCCCACCTTCATCTTCTCCATCTGTTTCCTTTCCCCACTCCCTTCAGCCTCATAACATACCCTAATTGGGGATGCCAGTGTCTCACTGGCTTCAGACGGGAGCAGTTGGGACTCTTGTGCGGTATTCACATGAAAAAAGTTGTGTATAAACTTCATAAACCCCTTTAATACAGTATAAATTTTTCCGGTAAAAAATTAAACCACCGCGGTATTTTTTGATGTTCTAAAAGTTCCTAGATCTTATTAGAAAGCGAAGTGGGTGGTCAGTCGAATCATTTAATTTTACACGGTGCGCGATGGCCCGTAAATATTAAACACAAAGAAATTGATCCTTTGTTAGTTTTTCCAAAAAAAAAACTGTTTCTTCAGCCCGGGGAATCTTATTACATTGCATCGAAAATTCGAAAGCCCTAAAGAATATTCTGCCGAAATATGTTTCTTCTCAGAGAACTGGCGAATCAAACGACAGCAAAAAGTCATTTGGCAAATATTGACTGCCAAACTTTGCAAATAGATTCCAAACCCTCCAACCGATACATAAATACTCGCTATACAGATATAGCAGTGGTGTGCAGTCCCTAAAGGCTGAATATCTGGGCCTATATTAAGAAAAACGAGAGTGAAAATAAATTCTAAGTTAATAGAACGACAAATTTCTTAAAAAGTTTTATGACATCTTATTTATACACCTTTTCTGGATATTCGAAGATAAAAAAAACATAGTGAGTCATAAATAAATCGATAAATACATATAAATATGAAACATGAACCTACACAAAATAAGCCAAAAACTGTAGTGTTTCATTACTGCGAATATTATAAAATTTCTGTTTATATATTATAATAATATTAGAGTAATTAAAAAAAAAAACATTATGGTTATACCCATAATGTCATCGAAAAATATGATAGATAATAAATCTAATTGAAACAGAACAAGACAATGAAAAATAAATTTATACTTAATTACTCTAACCAATGTATAAAATTTTCATGTAAAGGCCCGTTAGGGCGTGAATAAATAAATTAAAACGGTAATGGTCGAAACTGGGATTCGAACCCAGAATCTCTCATCTGAAATGGCCTCAATGGCTGAGTTAGTTATGCCACTGTGTCCCGGTAAGACAAGAGACCCCGGATTCTAGTCCCAGTTGCAACCGTTACCTTTAGATATAATTAAAATTATTTGCTTATCACTCGCCGAATCAACATTACATTATGGAATAACCACTTAGGGACATTCTTGTGAAACTAATTTAATTTACCTACAATCAGTACAAAATTTTATTGTTGAAATACTAGTTCAAAAACATATTTTTTATAACGACGAAATATGTCATTGTTGTATCAGAACTTACCTATCTTGCCTCTGCTTGCCTTATTATGCCACAAAATGTTTATTCCATATATGTGGCTCTGAACATGAGAGGAAAGTGGAGCATGAACACAATACAAGGTTCGCAAAGAATGAAGGCATGCTTGAACCAAAATATTAAATAAATACGCGTATAACGTTCCCATAATATTTATAAATGTTACCAATTAATTAATAAAAAAAATACTAATTACCAAAGCGATTCAGATATATTACGCTGAAAACGTGGCTTCTTAGTAGAGATGATACTAGGCGATGATAACAATGAGTAGTTATTTATTTAATACATGATTTATCGAAAGTACATATGGTTTATTGATATTTCACACTCCATGCTAGGGATGACCCGGTGTTATAACGGGTGAATTTTACAGTTTGCGGATATACATTCGTTAGTATTGGTTGATAATTTTCATTAATTAATACTATGCACACAATCCTTCTACAATAAAAAAGTTATATGTAGTTAGATTAGATTACAAGAATAAGATGAAGAAGTTAAAGAATTATTGGAAAAGAGAAATTTAAGGAATTATTAGTATATAAGTTGTTATTCGATTCGATTTGGTAGTATATTAGATTAAGTGTGTCAACATTAATAATATGAATATATATATAGTTAATATAAATCTTACGTATAGATAAATATATTGTAACTGATCATGTTGACAAATAGCTTAATAATTGATGTTTAACGGGATAGTACTTTAAAAAAACAATAAATAAATTAAAAAGGACCAAAAAATAACGATCTAAATAATTTCAATTTGATGTAGATAGACATCTACACAATTTCAAACAAATTTAACACTAACAAAAAAATTGTATAATCGATCTGTGAATTTAAAACTTTATTAAAATGGAACAATTATCATGTGAACCCATTTTATAATATTGTAAACCTGTAAAATGTTTTTCTTTTAACGGAGGCTCTTTGTGTTAATAAAAAAAGGACAGGAACTTGTTGCCCAATTATTCAGTTGTCAACAATCAGAGGTAGATAATAAAATTTCGTTTTCAATAAAATTCGTACCAGAACTTGAAAAACTACGAGTACACAGCTTATCTTTTGTCAAAGAGCAATGCACGCCACTGAGATATAGCCCAAAGAGGGAGGGGGGGGCTTGAAGTTGGGGTTAAAGTCTCTCGGAGAATTGGAAGGAATGGATGAGGGAGGAAAAAATGAAGCATGATGTTTTAATTAAGGGGGGTGTGAGGGCTTCGCAATAAAAAGGAATGATTGCAACCAGCATTTCTACTTAGTCAAAGAAATCACTTGACTTATTTAATTATGATGAATGCGAAAAATTAAAAGCGTAACCATTACGAGGGTTCTTGGAAGGTATATGTTTTCATTTTATTTTCTTTTCTTTGTCCATCTAGAGACTGTTTTTGATAAGTCGCTATGGAGTGGGCTTTTATTATTAACAGGCCCGGGGTAATCTTAATTCTGGAAACATCAGTTTTAATTTTCAAAATGACAATTAAAATAAATTTCCGTTAAAATATCTCATTATATTGCTCGTCTGCGCTTTTCACGCAAACAGTTCCAGTTTTGATAATGAGACTTAAATTCAAAGCGAATCTGAGTTCATTGAAAAGGAGTTACTTATATAAGACAGATAGACAGGACAGATAGACAGATCCACAATCGAAATTTGTATATTTGATGGTTGTCTCCCATGAGAGTAATTAGGAAAATTTTAAATAATGCCTATGACCAAAACCAAATGTATGATCTGTGAACACACTGGATGAAAATACTGTAAAAAAATGTTTAACTGTAAAGAATTTGGGAGGCGGGAATGGGTACCGCCGCCTCGGGAACCATTTATTGGATAACCAACACCTCTGCCATAGGTGGTTCACTACGTTTGGTGACTTAGCAGGGGTGCCCGGGTTCATGGGGTAAGGTTTATCTAGGTCTTGGCAGCGGATGATTTAGACATACTGAATCCCAGATTTCTACCCAACCATCATACCCATTTCCTTCCCAGAACTTCCTCTCTTTTCTTTCCTTAAAATACCCTACACACAGCATCCCCGAAGATGACATAGGCCCTGAGGGAAAATATTTTCCTCAGGGCCTCCTGTGTGGACCTAATCTAAAAAAAAAGAAAATATACCATGCATAAACTATGGAACCGTGAACTCCGGAGTCTTGTTTAGTAGTTGGCGAAGAGTGTTTCAGCAGGGCTTAGAATCCAAAAACTAACCTTGCCTTCATAGAAAGGTTTGTTTTTTTATATGTAGGCCTTATTTGATTTCTTTTTTTTTTCTTACATATATAGGTATACATATATATTTGATTTTCTCTGGTGATGAAAGTTGTATGAACTGATGAAATATTGAATTATTTTGTTCCATCTCCAAAACTTTGTTGTTAGTTCATGAAATTATTTTTTCTACAAATTTTCTTTATTTATTTTAATTATTTAATTTTTATAATTTTGTGTTTACATTACTGTTCGATAATGATCGTTATTTATTGGCGTTAATTTTATTCGAATGTGAAATTATTAGCCTCGGTACAGGCGAACCCTTGTGGGATTAATAATTGTATGCTAAATAATGCATTTTCATCGTTAAAAAAACAAGAAATAAAATAAAACAATAATACTTTTCTGCTTAAAAAAATTGGTACACTGGTAGGTATAGGTATCATGATTTTATTGATGCTGTTACTTATCAAATGAGACTGGATTGGCTCGAAAAATTAAATGATTTCTTGCAGGAATCAGAACCTGAACACTATTAGATTTAATTGGGTGGGCTGCGGCTGTCTGTTCTTGTTAGTTAAAATAGGGTCTCTACTCTACTCGTTAAATGAAAGATTTCCTTACTTAATCAAACCTTTAATAAGTCAATAAGAAGCCAACAAAATCTACATCCATAAAAATAATAACGTAGATAAAATACCTTACATAAATAGTAGATAAATACATAATAGTTCGGAAAATTTTATCAAAAATTTTTTTTTTCTAAAAATCGAACGGCAAATGTGGCGTTGATATCGATGGTTTCCAGGTCCAACTTCTCCAGATGCTTCGACGGTTTTTAATAGATACCCTTTGAGAGGAAATAACAAAGCTCCTAGCATTGACTGGGGTTCCATCTATGACCTCAGCCAAATGCCAAAGGAATTCCTGGCTCGATAATAAATCAGCTTCTTTTGGCTCCCCCCAAAGATTCCCGGTATTAGTAGGCAGATACGTATTTTCAAAACATATATGGGTCGGTCTGCAGCTCTGTGGGCCAGTTCCTTCAAATTCTGTACGAGCCGGGAGACTCCAGTTTGCCTCTACTCTTCCGCTACAAAAAAAAAAATCATAAGAAACAGGTTTCTGTTGAGTGGCGTCCATGATACGTGGACGGCAATGCAAAAATAAAAATAAAATACTCGAAAAACAACATCGCGGTAACCGTCAAATGGATTTTATCCAAAACAACTCACTCCATTAGTACGAGCTTTTGCGACGTCGAAGGAGTTCAAAAAAATCCAAAACACCCTCTTCACAAATCTCGCCGTAAAGTGACGTCGACCGCCATCTTTTCTTCTCTCGGAAACAGTCCGGCGCTGTCAACCCTCCGTTCTCAGCACCACCAACTTGAGAACCAATAACCGAAAGAAAAACTATCCAGTTCTTACAGGATTATAAATTGGCGATAAATAACTAACGACGTAATTATTTAGATGTTAAGAATACCTACAGTACATTTTTTCTCACACCGTAATTGAATTTAATGTAAAAAAAAAACTTTTTTGAATTTTTGAAGAATGGGGACAAGGCTTTTACTTTGTGCCCTAAAAACTTGCGAAATATTTTAGCAGTCCTTAAGTAAATAAATTAAAAAAGGGAACATTAACCGCAGAAGAAACACTTGGGAGTGCGGCCTGTTAGGAATTACCGCGCCACAACTCACGGCAACCCTTCGCTGGCGAACTTTGAATTCGCCCATAATCGTAAAACTCTCAACCTGTGTGTACCTACTATAATAATTCCGATGATGAAAGAAGTGAACACGATGAGGGATATGTTAATAAAAATGGGGTAGTTTAGTTTAGCGCTGTTGGTAATATTCAAACTCAAGTGCGCTAACTAAAATTCGTCACAATTTTTTTATTTCATATTTACTTTACACGGGAAACGCTGACAATGTTTTTTTCCCTAATTTAGTTTGACTAATTCATGTGGTTAAATTCACTAGTTTTAATGGCGATTGGAGAAGCTTTCAAATCTTTTTTTTTTATTTTTTTTTTAACTTATTAATTTAAAGAGTTAAAATCCAAACTATTATAATATTTTAATTAATGAAGATAATATTAGCGAAAGTCTATCGAAAATCCGAAACAGAAAAATCAGAAAAAGATACGGATACATCTGGGACTCGAACCAGATGTATCCGTATTATTGTTATTATCTTTATTGTGTTCAATAATGCTGGAAGTAGGGTGAATGTCTTAACTTCATGGTCTTTCTTTGATGAAACACGGTATTATATCAATAATTTATTTTAAATTCACTAAGTTTTCTATCTACCACTATCTCTTCTATCTACCATTACTGTCTAACGCTGCGAAAAAAATTCTTAATAGCTAACAGGTAGATAATGTTCCTAAATTTTTATAAAAATTTATGCAAATGGTTAATTCTTCCTAGCACACGAGCAATTATTTTAAAGGATCTTCTTTGACTTGTTGAATGAATAATGAATAGTCTAGTTTTTGCTTTATGGTGAAATGGTGATAAATTAAAAAAACATATTGATATATAAGAGAACCTCACACATTATTTTTTAAATCCGTTATAATTAAAATAATTTCATCTCGTTTTTGAAACCTCTGCGTTTTTGAATCCAAGTAATACTCGGAGAGCAGAGAAGAGTTACGCACCGAACGTGAGTTTTTTCTCGTCTCTCCAAAAAGAACGGGGCTAATGAAAAAGTTCTCGAGCCGAGAGAAAACGCACTGGAATTCTCGAGGCTTCAACAGAAATTCTTCATCTTAAGTGCCGCACTAAGGAAAGGTGAATTTTCTGGATTGTTTACAGTAACCGCGAGTCGGCAAAGTGTTTTATCACTTATTAATTTATAATGGCAGAATTCTTCAATAAAGGGAGTTTCTTGGATCTGGCACGCATTACTCGGTCTTGTTTCAATCGAGCACTAAATTTTATTATTAAGAATATTGTATTAACGTAGTTTTGTAAATACTCTATTTTATCGTGGAACAATTCGCAGTAAGCTGTACTATGCTATTATTCTTCTAGGAATAATCGGAGATTGTACTTGTAATTTTAACTTTATTTTTTCAAATTTTGCAAATTCACTTTGTGGCACCATTTTATTAATAAAAAATTAAAACACTTTGTTTCTACCACGATAATCTTTATTTTAACATATCGACTCTTCTCAGGACATAATATGTACTAAAACTAAATAATCAAGTATAAAGCTATGCGTGGGTAGAAATGAAAGTAGTGGGGGGAGGGAGGTGGTGAGGGGAGGTGCTTAGAAGATCAACAGGGAAGAGTGGGGAGGGGGGGGGAGGTGGAAAGGGGAGGTGCTTAGAACAGCAAAGACAAAAAATTACAATGGAAATATGTTTAAAATAGGGTTATTCACAAAATTGATTTGATTAATAAAAATATTTTAATTTCTATTGACATTATTCCTAATTTCTCAAATTTATAAAAGGTCTAATTGAAAACCACTAACGTTAGTATGTAAAAATTTTTAAAACCAGTATTTATGTCAAATGAATGGTTATGGTTAAATTCAATTAGATGGTTAGCGAATTCCGAATAATTATTGCTATTTAGACATCTCAAATGTTCCTTAACCCTCGTTTTAAAATTTCTGCAAGTTTTACCGATGTAAAAATGGTTGCAATCATTACAATTCAATTGGTAAACTCCAGATATTTTCGTTTTTTGTTCTTTGTCCTTATTATTTAAAATATAATTTTTCAAAAATTTAATAAATTGAACATAAATTGAATTGATATTCTTGTAAAATTATTTATTTAAAAAAAAAACAACTTTGGCGCTACTTTCCTAGTGGAGATAATACCAAAAACACGCAGAGTTTTAAAGGGGTAAGAAGTCAAATATTTCTATCGTTTATATTCCTCTTAAGTTGTAATAGGTGAGAGGGGGAGAAGCTTTGAAGGAATTGGATTGATGAGTTAATGGTGTTTCAGATCTGATCGCGAAATGCGTAGATTGCATCTTTCACAAGGGCGTTACTAGCAGCTGTTACCTATCAAGTATGTGATTTTATTACCAATAATAACCCATTTTTATAGTGACTACTCAGATTTATCGTCGAACAACTCGCAGTAAATTGAACTTCTTGAACGAGTTCATTAAGTTAATGTTACTATATACATTTTGAAGAGGTATCAAATAATATCATTACTTCCACACTACTCAAGTTTATAACTAGATCTTAATATTGGTAGTTAAGTAAAGCTAAATCTCTGCTCGCGATCGGCATGTTAAGGGCTGGTACAGTTAGCTTCGTCTTCACTATTACGACTGAACGCAAACTTATCTTTTATTTTTTTATGTGTTTCATGTAAAATGACCCAAATTAAAACATTAGCAGCTAGAAAAATAACAGCAGGTAGTCGGTACCGGCATGCAGACACGTGATCATTCTTTTAATAATAACTAAACAAATAACTAAAAATTGTTTTAAACCAACAAATATATTTATAATTTTCCCATGATTTTGATGCTTACGCACTATTATTGTCTATTGCTGCGGAAAAAATGCTAAATAACTAACGAGTAGATAATGTTCCTAAATTTTTGAATGTTCCAAAACTTTATTAAATAATATACAGAATGGCCCACGTGGAATGTGGAATATTGACATTACTTTGAAGAAATGTTAAAAATAAACCAAAGAAACTTTTATATTTTATTTTAATTAATGAAAACAATATAAGCGAAACTCAATCGAAAATCTTAAATAGAAAAATCACAAAAAGATACTGTCACATCTGGGAGTCGAACCCAGAACCTTCGGCTTTCCGGGCGGCAGCTTTACCGAATGAGCTAATTGTGTCCCTACTAATTTGGTCATATTTATTGTATTATTCTTCGACTGAGAACTACCCACACTATCTTCATTTTCTTAACGCATATTTTTATTGGCTGCTATCTATATGTATGATTGCAAGATTAAACCCTAACTAAATGCTATCTAGATAGTTTCTTGGGTAAATGACATTATTCCATTTGTATTTAATATGCAACATTTATTGACTTTTCTGCAAGTCTAGGGTGAATTTTTATTTTTAATTTATTAGGTAAAACCTCAAATTATAATATTTTAATTTACAAACTAAAATATTTTAATATTCTATTTTATTTATACATGCACACATTATAATGGGTAGGTAAGTCTTACAGAGGAGTATGATAATGTATAATATATAGATAAAAGTATAATTCAAATTAGTTATAAAATATAATTTTTTTGCAGCTGATTAACCAAATTATAATTCTTATTTAGTTTTCAGTCGAATGTATGAAATTGCTGCGAACTATAAACGTTGGTAGGTACTGCCCAGCTTTTAATTTATTTTGAATAATTATTGTATTTAGTGTTTTTTTGTTGTAATAATAGGTTTATATTTTTAATATTATATTAAGTTGAAGTATATTTGTATTTTTCTCTTTTAATTTCTAAAATTAATTGTAGATCTGCCCTTCTGTCTGGGGTCCCTAAGATCTGTTTTAAAGATATAATTAAGTATAAAACTAGTGTTGGTGCCTTGCATTCTTCCTAAGTACCTTTTCCGAAAATAAGTCTACCCACAAAATCCTGTTGTTTCCCTACCTTTATTGTCGACCGAATGCAATAAAATTGACACCCAAATTGTCAGTTCAAATTAGCACTTCTTCCTGTCAGCATCTCATGTTGAATACGGAGCTAAATTTCGACCGTGTCGGAAAGTCTTGTGGAAGCAATTCTATCGTGTGCTAGTGAGCTCGTTATAAGTGTGAACCAGCGGAATAATTGAAAGCGAAGGAAGAAAAGCGGTAAGTCGACAATTCCTGTCTTATCCACTTCCTTCCGCTTTGCGGGACCTATTTCTGTCCCCAACAACTAGTATGTATAATATATTTCAATAATTAAGGAGGAAACGTCCAATATGACCGCCATACGTTAACGTAGCCATCAACATCAATATCTAACTGTGCTTAGGTACCTACTCTTCAATGTTTGCTGTTTTTTTTTATTTCATACCTACTTTTATTTAAAGGAATGCTGGCGTTAAATGTCAAATGAAGTTGGCTGTAGCGGGTGGCACGGGGTTGAATAATGTGAATAAGCCGGCACCTGTTTAAGTAACACCTGTGACGCATCACTGTTATACTTCTACTCAGGAGAGAAGTGGAAGGTGGAAGGTAGAAGGTGCGGGGGTTATCCGGGATAAAATGGGATTGAAGATGGGCTTATAATTTGATATAAATTACCATTACTTTTCAATCTCGTGCCACAAATTTGTAAGGACTCATCTCGTCATTCAAATTAGGACGTAAAGTTATATTCGTTTTCTTTGGTGAGAAAAAACTCATTCCAACTTTTGCACCAACAAAACATAACGTTGTTTAAAATTTTTAAATATTGTGACTTGTCCTAGAGTAAGAATATGTTTATGTTAGAAAAAAACTGCAAAATTAAAACGGCGCTATATAATAATAATAAGCTCTATAAAAAACGAAGAGATATATAGGTACATATTTGAAGTATAAAATATCTTTAACATGATGGTTTGATTAAATTATTTATTCATTTATTTAACTCCCGTAGGGCTTTTACAAACATAAGCGAAATTTTGCATAATGCAGAAATATAATATATATTTATATGTCAGTAGGTACATATAATAAATGTCGATAGGCACAACAAACACTTTTCAAGATTCTTTGTTTTATAGAAATTTGAACAAAAGAGTTCAACAACTGAATTTTATTAACCTACTATTAACTCCCGTTTAATAGACTTTTGCACAGACATTTGCATATTTTGTAAAATATATTTATAAACATAAACCATAAATAAAGACAAAAAAAATATTTTTTTTAAATTTTATCTGCCATCAGCCAAAGTTCTTTTGCATATCCAGAGTTAAAGAATTTCACTAAATAAATCAGATCTCTTCTATGATATTGCAATATTTTTTTAATTAAATATATCTACAACATTAAGTAAATTTTTGCCAATTTTCGGATTTGTCTAATAGATGTGTAATATTGCGACGTTGAAGAAGAAATGTTACAATGCTATGGTATTTACTGTGTTGTAACTGTACTGGAACATGGAACGAAACAAATATAGCAACTCAGGGGTATTCAACACCAAATTAATTATGAAATCAAATAAGTGATATTGTTTTGATCCTCGACAGGATAAACCTGTATTTCTGCCAACCTGTATCTAATTCACTCCAGTGTCATCATATTTTGACTCTTCATCAGCTTAGTCTAAGAAAGGAACTCTTTGACAGGAAAAGAAGAAGAAAAAAAAAACACTTTCAATACTTTAATATTGTAGGTAACTAGCTGAAGTCACCTGCATTGCCTGGGCTTGACACAGATTTTGATTTGTCAAGAGTGCAAAATTTCATTTATCTCAAAATAAAGCTATAGATTTGTATAATAATCAAATCCACGCCACCCATTATAAAAATTGATGTTTCAGATTGATGCCAAATAAAATTTGGCATCAATCTGAAACACATAATGTTTACCGCAACAGTTTTAACTGTTTCAGAAACTTCAAAAATCTTTATTGCAAAAGCTGAATAAGTGTTTCTATTTTTATTTTTTAAATCAAGAATGTGATACAGTTCAGCAGGTTTCTAAAGCCTGGAACCACCGGTATTTTTAGTGGTATTCCCAATTAGGGAAAAACAAATAAAATATGTAATTATCATTACAAAAATCGATTATTTGTCACTCGTGAACCCAGAGCATCTAATCCCAGAGTCAAGCATTTTTGCTTTCAGCCACAGAGTTAGTAATGCTCTAAAAAAATTCTACTATTGCAAAATGATCAAATGCGTATTTTTGCCTTTGGCCTTTTTTTCATCAACACAAAATGTTAATTATAATAATATTTGGCTCATTTATTTAGAGCCGTTTTGTGAAACATCAGTTAAAGGTGTTATAATGTTTTCATTCTAAAATTTGTTTCAAAAAACTTTTTCAATCGAAATTTTGTTTGCGTAATGTACAGTTCACGGCAGTTTATGGCTTTGAATTAAGTAGTGGATTAATTTTGAAAATCCCGTAATCATTGGTAAATAATTACCCTAATTATCCAAGAGGCAAACTTAAAGACACGAATACCTTTTGTAAGGGGGAAGCTAATAATCCGATCGTTTAACAGCCCGGTAATATAAGACTATTCATTGTACAAGACACTCCGAGTTGAGTAAGCCCGTACATTGAGGCAGCAATTAACTGCTGGTGGTATTAGTTTAATGTGAGACATAATTGCTTTCATCCATCACAACGCATCAGCTATGCATCTTCAATAATTATTGGCTGAGATAAACGTGCTCACATATTGTACATTGTTCATCGGGCACTCTGCTGTCTGCTGACACAACATGTATTGTATGTTTGGTAACAGTCCAAATCTCGACAGCTTATGCGTGTTTCTGGGCTTGTATCTGTACGCTGATAATATGTATTTAAATTAATTGATCTTGGCTATTAAGATGATAGACTTCGCTTTTCGGCCCATACAAAAAGGACGCTCGGGAAAAAACACTTTTCTACATCGAAAATTGCACAAAATGAATAAATTTTTTTAATACTGCCTTCTAGAGGGTGAAAACTATGTCGGTATGTTTTCGAATTTTCGATGCGTTTCGTATTAATGTAAAAATTCACTGCCACACATGTACGATTTATCATAAAATATTATTTAAGGAAAAAGTGCTGCTAACTCAACTCTCATAAAGAATTATAAAATTATAAAAAGCTACCGACGTAGCTTCTTCTTTCTAAAAAATATATATTTTTTAAAATTTCAATTTCGTGAAAGTTTCGGTGTAGAAAAGTGTATTCTCCATAAACCCCTTTTCGAGCGATTTCTGGAGGTAAATTTGAGCGTTGTCTCATTCGCACATTTCGCATTCGCATGTATTGTAAGTGTGCGTGAGCTTATTGTGAGCGGGACAAAATGACAGACGCGGGTGTTCCGCGTGGGGTTCAAAGTCTAGCCTCTTAAGGATTATAGATGTGCATTATCGTTAAGTAGATTCGTGTTATTTAATATTACATGGTGAATATAAGTGTCTACTGGCGTATTATAACTAGTTTTTTTTAATCTAATTTCTTAACATCGCAAATCCACCTTCGCAAATCTCATGATTTCAAAGTGTTATTCGAAAGCTTTAATAAAACAAATTTTCGGCCGTATTCATTTATAACCGTTTTTATAAGGCAGTAACTGCATTAAATCCCTTTATGTTCTGGAAACTAGCTCAGAAATAATATCGAATATTTAAATAAATTGCAGTTTTATACGTTTATTTATGTTTGTACTTCCATTCCATTCTGTTTTTTTTAACTAATTTGACAAGGGGGATGAATTTATTTGCAAAGATCTATTTAAATATAATGGATTTTAATGAGATTTGGCGAGGTATTAATAACATTTTATTATTTATACTTAGATCTAATTATATCTAATGTCTTAACTAGTTGTCATATGGTTCGGGTTGGCTTCTCCATGGTTCACATCGTCGTTGTTATAGTTCACAGTAACAACCTTGATGTAACTGATTCTCTGCGTGGGCCCTTAGTAAGGCCGAGGTTCTCGACGACAGCTTCTGCAGTCCAGCAGATCAGGCCTCCTAGCCGAGTCTCCTACCAAGTCTCCTGCCTGCACCATTGACTTCGCACTTTGGCTTCCAGCCGCGCCTGGTCACTTTATTATTTCTTCGCTTTACGTTGCCGGGCGGAGCAACATATATCTTGTGAATCTCTCTCTCGAACTTTTATAACTTCTTCTTCCACCGCCCAGCATCATGTATGAGGGTATGCTACATTAATTTATACAGGAAATTTATGAAAATTCCAAGATTCTGCAGTGCCTCTACGATGTTCACCGAAAGAACTCATTATCCGCCTTAATTCTCCACCGATTAGCCAACTTCAGGAGCTAGGAAGGAAATCAACCAATTTCATTGTCGTGGCTGCATCCGAGTGACTCAGCTCTCCACTAAATGAGCAATGGATGCAGATGATGATGAAGTGACCTCCCCGATGACATAAACATTGAAAATAACAATTTCAATAAACATTGAAACCCTGTTAATTTGTTCGTTAGAACTTCAGTCTCGTTTTTAACCGTTTTTACGAATAAAATTATCGTATTTTAAAATAACATTTTTCTCCGTGTATAGTTAGTAATTACCGGGTGATGTGCGTAGTGTGTGGGTGTGTGTATGTATGAGTATGTTTGTAGGTGTAAGAAGTGGTGATCTGGGAAGGGATTTGTATGCGCATTGAGCAGTTTATATTATGACATGACGCTCTTTTTAAATTTGGGCAATGAATCTGAGAAAATGTCGATGTTAGATTTTTGCTCGTTAGTATTTAGCCCATGGAACAGTGACGTCATGTATGTCTTAAAGGTATATTGAAATTAATTAAGAATACTAATTCGGTACAGTCGATATTATTATTTAAATTTCTGTGTATAAATGTTAAATCAGCTTTAACCCGCCTTTGTTGCAAAGTTTGAAAAAAACATTCAAAGTTATTGTTGAATTAAGGATATTGTGTTTTGACTTATGTCGACAGAATATCACTATGTTAAAAGGTGAAAAATTACAATGGAGTTCTCCTTATAAGTATGAAAGGTTACAAGATCGCGCTTCTATTTCGCATCGCGGAGTACTCATTACTTTTCTTCTCTGCCACAAAGGATTTTATAATTTTTGGTCTCCATCGGTTCCTTTGATTCGAGTCCCTTGTAATTGCAACAAGGTGATAGGCGGCCTCCGTTCCTGGGCGGAATGGATAATGCCGCATTGGGCGGGCGTTAAGCTGCACAGAGGTCTGATTTGCTAATTTAACCTGACAAAAGAACGATTTCGATTGAGGTTTTTATTTATTTGTTTTCAGACCAAACAACTCTTTCCCGAAGCGTTTTCAAACGAGTGATTTTAGAGCCTCAGTCAAAAAGACTACTGGTATATTGGCCTTAAAAATAACTTCAAGAAATATCGTTACGAAATAGTTTAACTATGAAATAACTGGTTTATATGTCTCCTTAAATATACTAAATAAATAATAAATTCATACATACAAACACCGAATTCATTAAAACACCCCAAGTGCTCAAACATTATACACGATAACATACATTTAAAATAATTCATACTAACTATGGTGAGCAATCATTGAGGGGGATAATATATAATTGCCTTCCAGATGATATTAGAAACGAAAAAATTGAGTGTAATTTAAATAAAAATTATTCGCCGTTTTATTCACAAACGAAAAAAATGGCGAAAGTGAATAATTTTGTAAATGTAAATATACTGTAATGTAAAAAGTGTGCAATGTAATGTAATAAAGAATTCTAGCTAAGTAATTGAAAATATTACTTTCTTTTTTTCTGGAAAAAACTAACTTATATGAAAAAATATACGCTTTCGAGATTTGAGAACAATTATCGCATTTTCACGATTCTCGATATATGTTTTAACTTTTGTAACACCAATAAAGTGTCTACGTCGAATACATACATATGTTATTTGTCCATTTTATTAATATTTTTTTATTCTGCTAAAGTTTCGACATGGACCTCTGTGCGCTGGTGGATAACTCACGGTGTAATTCCCGTCCAAGATATACCTCTCGTTTCAATTGCGGGCCAATATGCTCCGTCGAATCCAACGAAGATTTATCTTATCAATTTAATTCATACACTTAGAAAATACATGCTTTGTATAATGTGCTCGTTAAATACGTGATTTCTTCTAGATTTATTTTCAATGTATATAATTTTAATAAATTTTTTAGGATGTATTTATCATCCTGAAATGTAGTCGATCCAAAAATAATATAAATATTTCCGTATTTTTTTTAACCTTCCAGGAAATTTTTGAGACTTATTAGATTATTATAAGAATGGTTGAAAAAATAAAAATCATAAAATATACAAAATATCTTTATCGTTTCGTATGTATTAATTTCTACATTTTTATTATTATTTTATTTAGGAGAATACACAGATATGTACTGCCAGTACTTATCAAATAATATTAAGCTATTTGCTTGCATCGTAACTATTTCACACGAAATAACTAATGCTAGATTAATAATTAATGTAATGTTAATTATTAACATTACATGCTTAGTATCTGTGTATTTTTTTTAAATAAAAGCCATGAACACCGTTTACTACAACTTCAGTAAATTACGGTGTGGTGTGAAAGCGTGTGAACGCATTACAGTAATGCTAGGGCCGCATCTGCGCCTATTGTCCCGAAGTAATGCGTGCCGATACTTCGTACGTTTGAAAATTTGAAAAAAACAATACGTTTACGTAAAGAATATTAGCGACGAGAGGCGATAATGGCCGCTCACATTTGCGCGTATTGTGTCATAGCACGAAGCTTCGTGACGATGGGCGTAGATGCAGCCCCGCATAAGAGTGTATAGTTTTGATTAATCAGTTAGGGCTCAGCGAAGGTTTTAACTGTTAAAACGATTCTTGTTTTTTTATGGCAGTTTTTTGTGCGTCATTAGTATTTTTTTTAAATTTAAGTTTATAGATTTCAATAAAGTCGTAATAAATATTAAATAAAGAGGAAAATTTTTAATTAATTTTAAAAGTCGTAAGTTAAAATTAAACAGTGTAAAAATGAAGTGAAACATATTCCATGTAATATTTGTTTAAAAAAAATATATATATAGTTACTGGATACTCTCAACATCGCCTTGGAGAAAGACCACCTATCAGAATCGAAATATTGCTTGAAATGGAATTAGCTTTACTTCTCAATCTTACTCTTCTCCTTCTCTTCCATCTCCGCAGTACCTTCAATCTCACAAGATAGATACCCACAAATGACCGTTGAGACTCTTCTGCGGTGTTATATAAATAAAGGTATCCACATACTGTATATGTAGATACATTTCAAAAAGCTAAATGATCTTAAAACAAGCACCTCACGGTCTTCACAGAAACGTTATAACCTATTATTTCATTAAAATCAGTATGTGATCAAGTAATTTGACATCACCCGTACCTTCAGGTGACGAAATGATATTTTCATCGGGCTCCGTGTGACTGAATCGGCAGGTTTAGTACCCTTTACCCCCTTTATGAGATCGGGCCGTCTTATAAATGTGGGTAACTCGCTGAAGGTTTTAAAGTGCCAAGATGTCGGATTCAAGCCATGTTCAATGAATGTTAACATCGCAAACCCAAAGTGCTCAAAGACTTTTGCTAATTAATAAACTTTAAAAGTTCTTTGAGACGCAGCTATATAAGACTTTGATCACACCCGGATTTGCTGCTGGGCTCAGCGACTTGATCCGTTGCGTGATTAATGTAACGAACTGGTATTTCAAAAGCCAAAAACCCTGGATATTTGAATTAGGAATTTGCTATTGTAGATGTTTTTATTCTTTAAAAATTTCGAACTTTTTTGTTTTTTATTTGAATTCTTCAAAGGAATTCCAACGGTCTGGAGTATTAAGAGATGTGTTATGAAGTGGGGAAGGGAAAAAGATTCGGTTTGAAAGTTTCTTACTATTCACGACAGTCACGACATTCGGCTAAATCCTTTTTAAATAACGTTCCAATGAAAAATAATGTTCAATGTTCGTTCAAAAGGACATCAAATTATGGCTAACTAAACATGAAGATGAGGAACTAATTAAAATTATTAAATAACCCAAATGCAACCTACAGATAATGAACATAAACACTTTTCAAAACAACGCAAAATAATAAACATGAACACTTTTTGCTTTATTTATTTATATTTCGTGGAAACCAACAAAAACAAACAACATTGATGAGGAAATCATGATCAACACCATACGACAACCTGCAGTCCACCTCGGAACAGGAATACCTAGTGAGGAGGACTGAGGATAAAATATTTCACTTTGTATTCTTAAGTTATTTAATATTGTATTTTAATTTTAATTTGTATTGTCATTAAATAAAAAAATAAAAAAATGGCGTCACAACTCATCAAAAACGCAAAGGTAACCACATATTATTTTATGGTTGATCAATAATTTTTTAATAAAGATTTATATTTTTATTTTTAAATTTTTAACTTGATCAGTTAAACCTTAAATTATAATAATTTAATTAATGAAAACAATATTAGCGAAACTCAATCGAAAATCTGAACCAGAAAAATCATAATAACATACATCTTTGACTCAAACCCAGGACCTTCGGTTTTCGGGCCGATGCTCTCCTGGGTTCGAGTCCCAGACTGTATCCGAATATTTTTCCGATTTTTCTGTTTCAGATTTTCGATTGAGTTTCGCTAATATTATCTTAATTAAATAAAATATTATAAATTTAAGATATATATTTTTCATAATGTCATTGTGAACATTAAACTTCTTTTATTAAAATAAACATTTTTGAAAATCGATGTTAATTTATTTTATTATTATCTCTCCCGTTTAAAAAAAAAATAAAATAAAAACAGAGTTAATTTATTTAATTCCATTCGCGTCATGTATTAAAAAAAACCACTAAACAATTAAAGGATTTTACACGCTTAAATACCAATAATTTGATAAAAATTATATTACATGTGCCTGTAATAAAAATAATTGCTTTTAATTAAAACCTTTTTCATTTATACAGCGAAACGATGAAGTATTAAGAATTCCAGATACTGCTGAGATGCCGGGATGAGAAATGCCTTCAGTGGTTTCTCTTATTGAATTTGAATGAATTATTATTTATTTCGCTAATTATTAAATGGACATTTAACTTTTCTGAAAACCGCCGTCTCGGCTTATTGCCTCTGAAGGAATATTATTTATTTTGGGGCTTGAGGTATTTACTGGGGATTCAATCTAAACTGAAAGTATCGTTAATATTTATCACTGCTCTGAATTTATGGAAAAGCAGCATAAAATGTATTACTTGAAAAGCGGAAGAACTCGCAAAGTAGATAATTCAATGGAGATTTAAATCTCAAATTATAATTTTCACCCCTCTCTTTTGATGAATTTCAAGTTATAATAAATAGATTGCGATATATTTATTAAAACAATTAAGAGACCTTTATTTTTATCATCAAAGCAATAGTATTAATCAAATGATACTCCCTAAGCAAACATTAAAATAATAGGTTTTTACCGCGACCGGAATTTCGGCACAACTGATTATTTTGATTCTGCTTACCGGATGATTATGAGAGGCTTATATTTCATAGATATTGTAAAGTTATTTGTGTCCTAAGAAATTAAAGAAGGAGGTTAAACATGCATAACAGCTGATGACGAGCGGGATGGGGGTTTAAATTAAAAATATTTTTTTCAGTGCACGAAGTAGGTATGAGATATATGAAGATCAGAATGTGGGCGAATAGGGTAACATAAATGTTAAAAAAAAAGCAAATAAAAGTAAACATCTTTACTACATTCATAGTCGGGACATAGGAACAGAGGGCTCGATGACAAACCTTAGGCAAAAGACACATTTCAATTTTAGTACGTTTTAATGATATTGTGCACGGAGAAAAATGTTATTCTAAAATACAATCATTTTATTCGTAAAATGGTTAAAAACGGGACTGAAGTTCTTACGAACCAATTAACAGGGTTTCAATGTTTATTATTATTATTACATTTGACAATGTTTATTGGCGGGAACACGTAATAATAATTTGTTGGTATACGTAATTTCGTACGCATACCAACAAATTATTCTTACATTTTCCCGCCAATAAACATTGAAACTCTGTTAATTTTTTCGTAAGAACTTCAGTCCCGTTTTTAACGGTTTTTGCGAGTAAAATGATCGTATTTTAGAATAACATTTTTCTCTGTGTGAACACACAATATCACACAATTTGTACCTAGTATATACAAAAGATTGGAAAATAAGCGAAAAATTAGTAAACACATGAAAAGCAGTTTTTTTACGAATAGCAACAAACTTGCCGTGTGAACAGAGATTCAAAGTCAATATCCGAGTTGTTCTATTTAACCGCTTGGGCACATAAGCTTGTTTTCACGACAATTTAACGTAGGTAATTTAATGACGTATGCCCCGGACCTGAGTTATTAACAACAAGATGGTCCTCCCAACTGCCATGACCAATGCAATGGTCATTGACAAGTTAGTCCTGCAGGCCAGGAAATAAATCAGTATATACGCTGTCGGTGATGGAGGTAAACACCGTAGCGTTAAAAATAATGCTCTCCGTGATAGTCGAGTTTTCGAACCATCCAGATATCAGTTTGAAGAAATATGTAGCAAAATGCACATCTATTTTGACATATTACGAGCATGTGCAAGAGAAAGCCAGTAGGATAAAGCCACGGGTATTAACCATACTCCTTCAGGAGATCTAGCATGGTCGACCGATAAAATCCTACGTCAATACAATATTCACAAAATTTTTCATCTATGGTCATTTGGCGTTATTTATTTAGCACGGCCAACAACTGATAGGAATTATTACGATTGACGAGTTTTACCGCTGCCTCCACAGTATTAGATAAGCTTCGGTTAACTGTCAATATCCAAATATTGACAGAATAATGTCAATCGTTTTGCAAAATTACTGGATTATTAATGAACGAAGTTGATCTGACGAAGCTCTTAGAATTGAAAGGAGTCGTATACGCAGAGAATTGTTTCCGTTCGGGCCAATGACGCTACATTGGTTTGGGCTTGGAGAAACGAAAGATGTTTACGTAACAAGTTGTGAATAATACTCCATTTACTATATTTTTTTTTTAAAGTTTTCTTTATTCATTGAAATGTTAAATTAATTGAGAATTTTTCGACCACCATGCTAGTCACATGCCCGTGTTAATGTGGTCGATTTAATTTAATTAACTCCTCTTATGTGCCAAAAAGTAAGTGCGGACAGCCAATGCGTATTTAGGTTAGTATTTCAATTCAACATTGTCAATTTGATAATATTTGTATGTGACTGATTAACGTTTGACGTTACGAAATGTTTTTTCATATACAACACCTGCAGTGTTACCATCGATTGTCCTTTACATATTTATTGTGTTATCAATATCGGCTATCTATAGAGTGACCGTGCTTGGGAAATTGGTATAAAATCATCGTTACTTACGCTTATTGATCCGAAAGCCCCAAGAAAAAAAATTCAAAATTTCTTCCGATGAAGGATATTCTCCAACAGGAAGGAATACTTCACTTGGTACGGTCTCCAAGCCAACACGATCTTCCAAAGTACACAGGGTGTCCCAAAAGTCAACGTTATCCCTTAGACGACTGATCGTCGTGACTTCGGTCATTCACCGAAAAATTGGGTTGTTTCAACCTCCCTCAGAAGAAATTTCAACGAAAATTTCATATGACCAATTGTTTCGGAAAATTTCAAGTGTGAATATCCTTCACATCGTCATTCACCGATAAAATGGGTTGATTTAACTTCCGATCAAAGGAAGAAATTTCAACGAAAATATCATCGAATTGTGATGTGAATTTTTTTTTTAATGTGATTAACTGAATTCGATCGTTTAGCGTTTAATGGGAGGCGCATGCGCAGACGTCAAAATTGTGATTCGGCGGGGAACACTGACTGAAATTTTCAAATTTATCGAACATTTTTTGGAGTTGAAACAACCGACTTCGTATTTGAAATGAAAGAAGACGTGATTGCGTGTCAAATTTGAAATGAAAAAAAAAGAAACTTTTCATTTTTTGAGACATTTCTATCAAATTTTCGTTGAATTTCTTTTTCTGACGGAGGTTGAAACAACCTAATTTTTCAGTGAATGACGATTTGAAGGAAATTCAGAATAAAATTCTATTACTTTTCATAAATTTCAACATTTGAAATTCATGAAAGTGAATACGGAGAATGTTTTGTATTTGAATAAGCTTTATGTTTCAGAACATTTTATGCAAAAACACGTGGCATTTAGCCAAACAACTGAGCAAAAAAAAAAACAGATTAACTTCTTGCTCTGAAAATCAGCTAAACTCAGAGCAATAGGGCTCCATCTGATTACTTTAATTACTTTTTTGGCAAAATGCCATTATTTTGCAAATATTATTTTCTTAAAACTAAAAAAATATTGAGTTCTAATTTGCGTTTTGCAAATTTATTTTTAAATTAATGTGCTTTTTATATCTCAGTGTTGTGAGAATTAAACCCGAACACAATGTAAATGAACTAAGTTGCATGTAAAATTTATAAATAAAACGCTGTTGATCCTAAATTATAAAAATTACTTTTTTCAATTTTTATCAGCGAACATTCATAGAAGTTGGTTATTTTTAGATAGTGTTTTAAATTTTTTTTAAAAATTGGTGAAAAAAAGTCAATTTTGGAAAAAATCTCAAACAAACATGGTAAAAAACTTTGATGTACAAGATTTTATACCGGCAGTATAGATCACCTACCTCCGATTAAATGCTTCCATTAAAAAAATTGCAGTTTTTTCTTCAAACTTCGCAAAATCACTTTGTGGCGTCATTTTTAATTAAATAAAACAAATAACTTTGTATTAAACCACTATTATATAATCACAATTACCTACATGTTTAATTATTAACTTAATTTTAATTTTATTTTAATATTACAATGTCAGTACTACCCTGACGAAGAAACCATCGGTTTCGAAACATGTAGGTAATTGTGATTATATAATAGTGGTTTAATACAAAGTTATTTGTTTAATTTAATTGCATTTTTTTTAAATATATTTTTATTAATAGTAAAGGTACATTCAATGTTTAATCCATTACCATACCTAAAAACAAATATTACACATCCACCTATCAGAACATCAATGATAAAAAGCTTCTTCAGAAAATAAAAATTCCAATTCGATCTTCATACCGTTATAAATGTTGCCTTTGAAAAATCCGGCAAACATATTTTAAGAATAAATACCGCCGTATCCATTTTCCATGGTTGCTCTTTCGTTTAACGATAACATTAAACCTATATCCGTAAGCTAATGATCGTATTAGGTTGGTAATATTTTCCGGTGTCGTGAGCAGCAGAGCCTAGAATGCCTACATTAGGGTGGGTCCGTGTCGAAAAGAAAAAGAAGAATAATATAAAGTGTAAATTGTGAAAGATACAAATTTTTTATGCTATATTTTTAAGAGGTATCCAGCAATCAATTTTTCCGTTTTTGTTAACAGCGCTGCGCGCCGGTGTTTTTACAACCACGAAGCTAATCGGTATTAGTTTTAAAATTAATGCAAAATTTTGTCATGAAGAGTGGCGCGAACACAGGATCTTGCACGGCCGCATCTCAGCGGCTAATGAATCGCGAGAATTTAAGTCTCGAACTGCCATAAAAATGATCAAACGGGAGATGGTAAATGAATGAAAATTATATACTTCTTAAAATAAATTTTTGATCAAAATAATTTATAATTTTTCAATAATGTCTAAACAAAATAAGTGTGTAAAAAAAACTGAAATATTTTAGTTTGTAAGACCTTAATAAATAGAAAAACTGAGGTATTTTTGTCACAAAACACGTTCTCGGATTTATTTTTTAATGATTTTAATTTGTCTAAAATTTAAATCTTGAAAACTGTGTTGACTAGATTATATTTTTATTATTTTTTATTTTTTTTATTATTATTTATTTATAATATATAATATCATACACAATTATAACATCATTTCATTACATATCATTCATCAATTTTAGTTACCCAATTAGTAAAGAAATAATTCTCGAGTCTAACTGGGGATTTATTTTAATGATTTATTTTATCGTATGGTTATATGATTGGAAATTTGTGTTGTTTAATAGAATCTATCGTTTGAAAATCTAACAAATCTTACAACGACCAACGGTATAACCTTAATATATTATAAATACACTTAGTTTATCAACATTTTAAAACTGCGTGTACCAGATAAAATAACAATCTTTCAAAATCAATTTATGTTTTTTTTGTACAAAAGAGTCAAAACATCTAGAATTTGATTTAAAACGGACTTATTTTCGGTATTCTCTGGTAAAGCACTCTTAACACTAAACGTGTTTTTATCAAGGTAATAATGTGAAATTGTAAATCTCCATTACTGCTTAATGAAAATGATGTTGCGCGGTAAAATTAATCGCCTTTTCCTAGAAATTCTATGCAAACACTGGCCACAGCATGCTGTTGTAGGGTTAATTTTTAGTCAATCTAACAGAATTATAAAGTACTAGCTTCTGCCCTCGACTTCGTCTGCATAGGATTAGTACTTCGAGTAATCTATTTTCTTTTTTTCTAGGTCCCATCTACGTTTATACCAAAATTCTTAACCTATTTATTTAAAATATCTATAATCCTTAATTCGATTCAAAGTATTAAGCGAGTACTTTAAATAAATGCACTAATGTAAATATTTTCAAAAATAGATTTTGATTTAACAATCATTGTTTTGCAAAATGTCATTCTGAAATTTTGACATTTTGTAATAAACATTAATTATTACCTATTAATAAAAATAAAACACTTTTTTGTTTTAAAACCACGATATTTATTAATTTGCTTTACCGACCGGTTTCGCTTTACTCAAGCATCTTCAGGGTACAAATTAATAGTAAAAACATAGATAATTAAAGCCATAAAATAATTATTATTTTCAATATATTTAAAATAAATAGCTAGCCTTATAAATTATAGCTTATATGTTATTCTGATGTATGAGCTATATTATTGTAAAGTTTCATTAAAATCCATACTGTAAATTTTGCGTGAAAGAGTAACAAACATACATACATCCATACAAACTTTCACGTTTATAATATTAGTAAGATTTAGATAAGATTGGCACATTTTGCATTCTTTGGTTATTTAATTCACTTCAAACGTATAACTTATAAAAATAAAACCGGCCTAACCGACATTGTGTAATAGCCTCTGAGCAGTTAAACAAAAGTTTCGGCCAAGTCAGGAGGTGCTACGTTACTATGCGAGCCCCGGGGGCCGTGTGCCAGTGGCCGGTTCCTCCAACTGTGTGCAAATAAACTGTTAATTTTACTTAACTTTATATACAAACTCTTGAACAATTAACCCACAAAAAATGTTGAGTTAACTTTTCAGAATCTTCTGTAAAACTTTGTGCTATTGAACATTCGAAAATAAATCACTTTTTACCGATATTGAAAGTTTATACGATTATCTATAAATTATAAATTAATAATATAATATAGCTTTTTGAGGAGAGGAAGGAGAAAAAATGGGTCTTGCAGTTCTCATGTATATATGTTGGGCGCGCGTTTGGCGTATTTCCCGACTATGCATTGGTGCCGAGGAAATCAATGACGCTAGTTCCTCGGAGCATCTTCCATTGAAATATCGGTTGAACAAGGATAGCATTCCAAAATGCAAAAACTACCCAATGCCTGTGCTCTAAAGATTGCAATCCGTTTGTTAAGACTGGAGAATCTAACCAGCGAACCGCCCGTTTCTGCACAGAGTCGAGGGTGTTTTTCAGGTACTTTGGGGTTCCAGACCAGAGGTGGCTGCCAAATTCAACCGTGGGTCGTACCTTCGAGTTGTACAAGGTTGTGTAATATGAAAGTATCTATCTGCGGGCCCGGTGCAGTACGCCCAGTTTCTGAAGTCATCTGGACATTTTTGGACATCGACGTAATCATTTATGCAAAAGTCAAACGTCAAGTGTGCGGTAAATAGATGTTTCATATGTGTAACCAAGCCTACCGCGCTCCAATATTTAAACAAACGCAGGAGACGACAAAGTGGAAAAAAATATTCTTGAAATGTTGAAGGCGAAGTTGAAGGTAATGATGAAGCTGGAGATCCGGCTTTAAGGAGGTACGCTTTTTTACCATTTTGCTTTTATCATTTTGTAAATATTTACCTTTATTTCCTTTAATAATATATAATTTAAATAACTATTTATCTATTAATTTACTTCAAAGTTTATTTAATATTAATTCCACCTACACATTATATACTTATTATACCATTGAATTATAGTAAAGATACCTAATTAATATTATTATTATTTTAACCCTAGAAACATAATATAAATTTGATAGATGTTGTTCTAAATATTAAACACATTGCACGCTGATATTAAATTGTCTAGTGGGTGGATACTAACACGAAGGAAAATAAAATCAAGGCGAACTTGGGGAAATATGTTTTTTACATACCTTATCAAAAAAAAAAAAATTCTAAGAATTTGGTTCATTAATTTATGGAAAAACGTTATTTGTTAACAAACATAATAAGATTTCAATTAAATTTTTTTACAAAATGATTAATTTTCTTTACCCAAAAACTAAATAAAAATATTTAAAAGTAGGACTTGGCATACCGATAAAACACCGAACATTCTGTCCAAATGGTTATAAAAAATTAAAAATATATTTAAATGGTTTTCACGGTTATTATTCAGTTTATAAATATTGGTTCCATCTTGGCTGTCATTTTTTAATATCCATTTGCATAGAATTTTTAATCCTGGATATTTTATATAGTCATCGACTTTACCAAAAATGGTCATATGTAGAACAAAATAATACAATTTATTCTTCTTTAAGCAATAAAAAAAAAATTCTTTATGATATTCGTGCGAAGAAGAGCCAAAATCTAGTTAATCATAAATTGATTGCCGCAGTCAAATTATACAGCAATAACAATACATACATTTGTTTTATCACTTTAATTTTAATCAAACAACTGGTTTCGGGAGAACCCTTCCTACGTCAGGAGAATATTAAAACTAATCTATTGTACAGAATATTGACAGTTATATTTCCAGTTGTCTTGTAACAACCAAAATAAATAAAACTTTCTATTTTCCTACCAAATGCCCTAAAGGAAGCCTCAAAGGACATGTGATTTAAATGTATAAAACAATTTTTGATTTGAATACGAACATACTCACCGATATTATTTTTAATCACCTTAAACAAAGTTGTCTGTTTTTCTAAAAATGTATTTTTAAGTCTACCTATTTGTAAATGTAACTGTATCTCTTAAATTGTATTTTTTTTATATTTTTCCTACTAAATGCATGAAAAAAATGCTTTCATCTAAATAAAGATGCAAAAACAAACAAAAAAAACAAAAAACCTATGTGTATAAATATTAGAATCTCGAAACATTTAAGATGTTTCAATAACAATAATTTTTCAGAGTTTGCCAGTCATCTCATTTCCACCGATCATATTTTTAATAAGGACACAGTTTCTTTTAAAAATTTTAATCCAGAAAAAAAGAAAATAGCATTTTCACTTACTTAACTAGAATTTGAATAAAATTACATTACATTACAGTAGAATAAATTACATTATATTATCATACAATATATTATCATACAATATTATTCACTTTCACTATATTGTTGTTTGTTAATAAAAATGAATATTTTTTTTTCAATTAACACATAGGTACTTTTTTCGTTTTTAATATCATCTGGAAGGCAATTATATAAATTGCCCCCCTCATAACTGATAGATTGCTTACCGTAGTTAAAATTAAATGGGTTAAAATTCTTCATCGTAAAAATAAAAGCAATAAATAAGATAACTTTGAATCACTTAAAATTTTAAAAAATCCCTAAATGATAAGCTAGCATAATATATTAAATAATCAAATTAATTTATCTTTTAGCCCTACTTTAGATTTATTTCCAGTGAACCACTGTGTTCTTGCCGGAAATCCCGCAATTACCCCTTCCCCTTTGCTTACATACCACTCAAACTCCTTTTTTTGTATATATCTGTTAATATTCTGTATCATAGGTTAGTTTTAAAATTCTCCTGACAAAGGAGTTTGATAATAAATAAAGTGGTCTAAAACAAATTTATATGTTTTTATTGTAAACAAGCTTCTGCCCGCGACTTCGTCTGATGTTTATACCAAAATTTTTACCCTATTTATTTAAAATATCTATAATTCTTGATTCGATTCAAAGTATTAGGCGAGTACTTGCAGAATGTTATTCTCAAATTTTGACATTTTCTAACAATAATTATTATTTTCAATATATTGAAAATAAATAGCTAGCTTTATAAATTATAGCCTATAGCCTATATGTTATTCTGGTGTATGGGCTATATTATTGTAAAGTTTGTTTGAAATCCATTCAGTGAATTTTGGGTGAAAGAGTAACAAACATACGTACATCCATACAAACTTTCGCGTTTATAATATTAGTAAGATTATGGCGAGCCACAAAGTTAATGCTTTTTTACAAATATGCAAATTATATAGTTTTGAAGCGGATTACAAATCAGTAGGCACTCATAATTAATAAATTGGGCTTAGCACTTATAAAGGTGAGGCACCAAGTCGTGTAAAAATCCTGATGGGGCCGTTAATAATAACACTCCCAAAGCAGATGGCGATATGGTTTAAATTCCCCTATAACACTAGCCGTCTCTTTTGATTTATTCAAGAAAAAAAGCATCGCCAAAAAGTGTGCTTTATTTTATTTAGCGAAACGCGGCACAAATATTTAAATGTTTTTCAATCATTTTCCAAACAATTTAGTTTTCTACAATATACAATAAAAAGATAACCAAAAACGGATGTAAGTATGAGATTTTAAACTTTGAGAGTTTTAATTAGCCTGACAATTTTTCGGTCTTATAAAAACACTAGTCAAAAAAATACTCGATTATTTTCTAAAATATTTCTAGCGATCATTAAAACCAAAATTATATTATTTTGCATTACCTAATAGTAATGTGTTATGTTTATATTTATTACTATTAATTATAATGGCGAATGTTGCGGGAGGCCAATGCTCGATATAGGCTGTAGCGCCATCGAAGAAACAGAAGAAGAAGAATAGTACCTAATGTGTTTGTACCGTATACATGAACTAGCTAAGCTCATATTTATGCTTTTCTTAGAATAAGAAAAAAGAATGATGAAAGAAAGACAAAAGAGAATTACGGTTTGATGATAGTAAAAATAAACAGAAGTATACCAGAAGGCTTCTATTTTAAGAGGGTGTATTCAAGGAGCTGATTCTAATTCTAATATTTAAGGAGGGTGCAATAACGATCACCTTGTCGTGTTATTTTTGACTGAATAACAGCCTTTTCCGTAGTTCATTAAGCGGCTACCTCGTGTTATTATAGTCGCGTGTGGGTCGTTCGGTTAAGGTAAACGTGTTTGCACGTAATTATAGCGTCATATTACACACTTAAGGTACTTAAAAGGTAAGCCCGGGTTATAATTAATTTTAAGCGTTAGTTCGCTTTTCAGAATCTCTGAACAAAAAGTAAAATTTTTTCAATATTTCAAAATCTATTTATTGGCATGATAGGTACTACATTTGATGAACTCCGTGTAAGAGTGATAAGCTCAGCTAGCTAGTTTCGGACAGCGTTGCAGTGTCCATCATCAGGGCAGATCCGGCAGATCTGACGATGTGCTAAACGTCGGCTAAAGAAGGAGGTAGCGCAACACGGCATAACACCCCAAAAACAAAAAAAAATATTTGATTAATTTTTGGTTATTTTACAATTATGTAATTAAAAATAATATATAGTATTTTTGTTGTTTATTTTTGGGATATTATGCCGTGTTACGCTAACTCCTTCTTTAGCCGACGTTTCGGACAACAATATTGTCCATCATCAGGGCAGATGTGTTACACATCTGCCGACACATCCTGCGACACATCTGCCATGATGATGGACACTGTTATGTTGTCCGAAACGTCGACTAAAGAAGGAGTTAGAGTAACACAGCATAATATCCCAGAAATAAACAACAAAAATACTTTTAGCGGTGAAAATCTTAAATCATATTTAATATATAGTATGTTTTGCGGCACTTTCAAGAGTCGAAGATACTCTCAGTATACGAAGGTTTAAGCCTTTAGGATTAAAACGTTGTTTGAAATGGCTTTAGCCTATTTGGTGACCTGATCAAAATAGCCAGGTATCTCCACCTTCCTCTTCCTTATCTTCTTCCCTTCCCTACTATTTTACTTACTTTCAGCCTCACAACATACCCCAATTGGGGCTGTCATAGTTTCACTGGCTCCTCGACAGGAGCAGATGGGACGCTTGTAAGGTATATTCACATGAAATACAATAAAAAAAAAATGAGAAAATTGTATTTTTATGGCACGTACCGACACATTTTTTCAATAAAAAAAATATTTACATATTATCCTATCACATATCGCCACTGATCACACTGCCACAAGTCAAAACGTTAAATTGCTCCCTGTGACAGCATTTCATTAAAAAATGTTTGTAATTTTTATTTTATTTACGTAATACTCGTATATATTACCTATAATATGTCACCGGAGAGCAAAATGACATATCTTTTTTTGATTTCGAAGACGCAAGCTTATCTTTAACTAGCTGAAAATCTCTAGTTAAAGTCTGTCGGGTATGTGCTTTTACACTCTGTAGAGTATAGGTTAATTAATGAGATTATAGGTCTCTCGTTCCGGAGAGGAACACAGAAAAAGGGGGCAACCCCTTACTAATAAACCTGTATTAGTGTACAGGTCAAAGCAGATATTTGATCATTTTCTGAATTTTCTTCCTCACCTCTTTTATCTAAACAAAATATAAAACGGTAAACCTCTGATCACACATAAACCTTATCGTCATTTATAATGCGTCACTGTGACATTCAAGCTTGAGCTCTGATAGAAAAAATAACAGGGTAACATAATGCTTTACGGTAAGTTGGTAAACGTACCATGTTTATTGATGTATTCGTAGCCTTGGCTCTCTGGTAGGGTATGAGTTCGCTGATCGATGGTTTGAAACAAGAATTGAAAAGTAAAATTCTAAACACATTTTAATTCATGGTTGTATCCATAAATTTGGGGTGATTTACACCATGCGCCATTGGTTTCTAAGTAGGTAAAACGACGCCTCTACATCGGCGTCGTGGGCGTCCTAACACTTGTCGGCGGCGATAACATCTTGTCCTATTTCACAGGCGATCGTTAACAATGCTGAGGTTGGGCAGTTTGAAACATAACTGTATTGCTACTGAAATAGCACAATGTAGCTATTTTCCGTCGAATTTCTTGGGAAAACTCTGACAAAGAAAAAAAATCAACTTCTTCAAACATTTCCAATTTATTTTGTGGCACCATTTCAATTCAAAGTGAATAAATATAGTTTTAACCACTTGTATTATTAAAACCCTCTCTCCTTTCCCACTCTTTTCCATCTATTATAATCTTTAAGTCTATTGTTGTAATTAACTTTAAGTAAACGCCTTTTTTAAGGCTTTTTTTTTATGTTATACTTTCTTTTACTAACTATTTCATGCTTATTCTACATTAAATCAATGTTTTGGTATTTAGCTAATTTGCACAAAAATGTATTACTCATACATATTACTTTTTATCATGTATGTCAACGACATTTTTAAACAAAACCTCAGTGGATGCGTTATTTCTTACGCGGACGACACTATCATCATAGTTAAGGGTCAGGACTGGAATATTCTAAAGAAAAATGCAATCAATGACATGCAAATCCTAAAAAACTGGTTCGACACAAACCTGCTCTCAATTAATGCAAAAAAGACACTTTACATTCCCTTCTCAATAAATAAGTTCAGAACTCACCCAAACATCGATATAATTATACACAATAATAAATGTAACAAAACTGTCTGTAATAGTTCATGTAATAAATTAAATAATACAACTGAAATAAAGTACCTCGGTGTAATTGTAGACCAACATATGAAATGGAACAGACACATATGTGAACTTGTTAACCACATTAGGAAATGTATTTATATATTTATTAGATTAAGAAATATTCTCAAGGTAAATAATTTTAAAAAGGTGTACTATGAACTAAAATAATTATAATATATAATAATTATATATAATAATTATATATAATAATTATATATATAACTAAAGTAATTCCAAATGGAATTATTGGATGGGGTGGTGCACATAAAAAAATTATAACCCTGTAAATGTGGTTAAAAAACTAATTATTAAAGTCATTTAAAAAAAAACGACCTACATTCCCTTCTGCAACATTGTTCAAAATTTTTGAAGTTCCAAAAATTGAAGATCTCTATAAAAAGGACTCAATATTACAAATATTCAAAGATAAGAGATTAAAAAATAATAAAATGAACTCATCATTAAGACGTAAATATAATATCCAAATTCCATTATTTTCTACTCAACAAATGCAAAATAATTATGTATACAAAGGGATAACTTACTTCAATAGCCTTCCCGAAGAAGTAAAAAAAAATAAGAGATTTAGCATTATTCCAGAAAAAGATCAAACTATTCTTAAAAAACTGTATGCAATAAAATCATGTAACTTGAATCCTGTAAATCAAACCATAAAATATTGTATAATGTCTTCCTTAATCTAGTCCTTAAGATATTTTATTAATTATGGACTAAAAATTGTATATTCTTACATAACTCCTACACCAAGCTCAAGAGCCAGTTCTCTTAATTGGTGTAGAAACCAAAAAAAAATTATGTTTTCACCTTTTTGTTATACCTTTTTATTATATTTTTGTTTTTATTTAGTTATTCTATTGTTGAACAATGATTAAAATTGTAAAATTGTTGTGTGTAAGAGGTGAAATAAATTGAAATAAAAAAATAATAAAAAAATATGTGTTGTTTTCTTACAATTACTACGGCTGCATTTATCTTGTTGTACTTAATTGCTGTAATCAATATGTAAAATATTTCATGTAAAAGCCATTAGGGCGTAAATAAATAAATAGCTGACCAAACATGTTTGTTTTTTACAATAAAATTAGTTAAAACTGAGGAAAAAATCAACCCGCAAAAACATAGTTTTTTATAATATCTACTTAATCGTTTAAAATATGCATTGAAACCGTTTCGACATTCCGGCATGGTACTGCGCATCGAACAGCAGGACCTAGTGGGGTCTATGTAGTGGGTCACATTTGATCCCAAACTTACCTTTTCAGATCATATTATAGTGTATTTGGTATCAACGTGTTACAAACTTCTTGGATTTGTGATAAGAAAAAGTAAACACTTTTCCAAGCCCGAAGCAATGACATCGATGTTCAACTGCATTATACGACCAAAATTAGAATACGCTTCTGCTGTTTGGGCCCTATACCAAAAAAAATACATAGAAATATTGGAACAAATTCAAAACAAATTTCTAAGTTATCTGTATATGAGAATGCTTGGCGAATACCCGCAATTTATGCATTACATGGATTTTTTGTCAGAAACGCACTACGAAAGTATCCAATCTAGAAGGAATGGGACCCTTTCAGTTACGGCTTTTAAAATTATAAACTCTTTTATTGACAGCCCATAACCTCTTGGAATGCTACAAATGATTATTACCGAACAACTATCACCAGGGTCGCCACCACGATTTGCTCTGTATTCCATATGGCAGAACGGACGTTCTGGTCCAGCATAGCATGACAAGAGGTATGGTGTTGCTAAATGATATTTCCAGGTCTCTTGACATCTTCAACATTAGCCTTAAAGGTTTCAAGAGTAATTTTAGACAAGGACTGTAAAATATATATTATTGTAAAATATAAATAATATTATATTATAAGGTGTGCCCGGGTTCAGGGGTTCATGTTGTTTCTTCATATCTCGGCGGTAGATGCGTCTGCTCACCAACTGCATGGGCGAGGGGTCCAATTGGAAGCATTGGCGGCTCGTGACTTTTGATGAGCTAGAGTGCTAATATTAAAAAAATGGCATTATTGATGTCGTTGTAGCCGAAAAATATTTTTTATTTTTTTTTCGAAAATTTGTTTTTTATTTGAAGATTTTCAGGAAATACGTGCGGCGCACGGCAAAACTAAAGTTTTCTGAAAATCTTCATACAAAAAATAAATTTTCGAAAAAAAAAAATATATATACTTTTCGGCTACAACGACATCAATAATGCCATTTTTGTTAATATTAGCACTCTAGCTCACCAAAAGTCACGAACCGCCACTGATTGGAAGAGGCCGTTTGATGGATATATTTTGACTTCTCCAGCCGGAATCTCTCGACCCATAGTCTTGCATCGCAATAGCATGCAGGGATTCATCCTGGATACACTGATCCCCAGATTCCAACCCATCCCTTATTTCTTCCCAGAACTTCCCAAACAATCTTTCCACGCAGCATCCTCAAAGATGACGTAGGCCTTGAGGGAAAGTATTTTCCTCAGGGCCTCCTGTGTGGAGTCAATGCAAAAAATCTATTTCCATACTCTCCGATCACTATAAATATTATTTTACATGGTAATATTTTCAAACCACAAAATCATGGCGTGCTATGTGAGAAACAATATTTTTAGTTGCCCTTTGTTTTACTTGGATGTTTGCTTCGTGTCTAATTACGGTTATAAAACGTAGTTTAAAACTATCCAGCTGTAATGGATTAATTAAAGTGTCTGCACCATGGCGTCACACTATGTTCACTTGTTATGTAGTAATAAACAACAATTAAGCCTAAAAATACGTCAACCTTCAAAGTGATGGCATGCAAAATTGGTAATTTGATCAACGCTTGTACACATTACCCTATACGAGATTCTCCCACCCCCCACCACCCGCCGAGTGCGAATCCAATATCCATCAGATCAATTCACTACGCCGTTGGCCGGACCCAGCCTTTAGAAGTAATGTTGCTCGTAGCCTCGCGCGTAGCAACTACCACGTAGCAAGTACCAAGTAGCACTGTACTGACGTAGAACTACAATGGCGTAGCTCACGGACTGTACTTTCCCCGGACAGTGTGCAGTGTATAGTGTACAGTATACCTACTGTGAAAAGGTATAGGGAAATTCCTTTGAGACGTCAAAGCCTTCTAATTTAGTAGGCTTTTAGATGGCCTACGTGGAATATACAGGATGTTGTGAATTCGAAATCTAAATCAAGTTTCAGATGTATAATGAGCAATCTAACGTCAAATTCACCAATCAGTTTGATAAGATCGTAACACCGTTTAATAATCATAGATACATAATATATTGTTTTCATAATGGTCTATTACCAAAATCAATAGAAACTCCGTTTAAATGGTTGTGTAAAAAGAGACATGTATTTTTTGCAATTAAACGAGGCTCAAAATAATATGACAAAAACAAGCCTGCCATATCAAAGTTATGCATATCTTTACAACATCCAATCCAACATGGTATTTCATTAATACTAGAGGCAGCTAGTCATGACACTAACCACACGTATGACTTTTTCTGTTCAACCACAAAATAAAACTTATTCAAGTCAACGATACATAGTGCAAAATATTTTGTCTTTTTTAAATATTATCATATTTTTTTAGATCGCATTCGGCGTGCGTAACAATAACTATTTAAACCGCAGATCTTAAAAAAATTCACTTGTTTTCATTAATGTGAATTAAAAACAGATCAAAATATTATAAGAATATTTTTTTAACAAATTTTACAACACAGCAAAACTTTGTTTAAAAAATGCGTTCACTCCCTTTTAAACCTCTGCAAAATATTTGCTTATGATACCCAGCCCCGGATCTAGGGGGGGGGGGGGGGGGGGGGGGGCAAATCTGCCCCGGGCTGCAGTTTTAGGGGGCGCCAAAATCGTAATGTATATGGTTGATTGAAAAAAAACTTGATTCACAATGCGCCTGCAATCCAGTGCTGGGACCTAAATATTGAAAAATGCCTTGACTCTCTGTTATCTTCCCAGTTACATGTTTTCTATATTTAATTTTATGTCACACAAATGAAAAATTTATTTCTAAAAATAACTAAAAAAAGGTTTTATTTGAAGGGTACTTATTATCCCAGTCACGAAAAATACCATCGACTATAATATAGTTAATAAAGTGGGTATATATTATGGAAATTTGCTGTCGAGAGTGGCCTTAATACCACGTACTAATTAAACAAAGTAAACTTGTTCGTAATGTAATGCATTGTAATCATTTTTAATAATTTTATTATTATTAAGAACAAGCTTCTGCCCGCGACTTCGTCTGCGTAGGATTTGTACTTCGAGAAATCTATATTCTTTTCCTAGGTCCCATCTACGTTTATACCAAAATTCTTAACCTATTTATTTAAAATATGTATAATTCTTGATTCGATTCAAAGTATCAGGCGAGTACTTCAAATAAATTTAGTAATTTAAATATTTTCCAAAATAGAATTTTGATTTAACAATCATTGTTTTGCAAAATATCATTCTCAAATTTTGACGTTTTCTATTAAACTATAATTATTATTTTCAATACTTTGAAAATAAATAGCTAGCTTCATAAATGTTATTCTGATGCATGAGCTATATTATTGTAAAGTTTCATTTAAATCCATTCATTAAATTTCGATTTAAAGAGGAACAAACATACATACATCCATAAAAACTTTCACGTTTATAATATTAGTAAGATTGCAAACTACGACTGATGATATGGGTAAAATTTTAATTGATATCTCCTTCAAATTTCCAATAACTCAAAGCGTGTAATCTCTGCTTCATTATCCGCAGAGAAGACACAGTCGACGTTGAGATATACTATCTTATTTAGTCACACGTTGCTCTGGATCATTAAGTTTTGAATTATATCTGATCGGTGTGCTTATTGGTTATGGATATTAACTCGGTCTTAGTCTAAGTTTCTGATATGGGTGTCATGAGTTGCTATTGGAGAAACAGCGGGAATTTAATAACACGTTTCTGAGAAATCAACCCATATCAATGAAAGCTTACGGAAGCCCAATGGTATATTACTATTCAACGTTATACGTATTGATGTTTCTTCATCTCGCGTGAACAGTTTAAGAAACTCTTCTGTAACTGTTACCAAATATCAATCTAAGAATCTCTTTTTTTCATATTTCCATTAACAGAATATTATAATAATATTAACATGGAATATGCCTAAAATCTATCTCTTTGACTATGAATATTGTTTAAGATGCATATCTAGTGTAAGTTAAAATCTCCACCTGTGAAATAGCCATGACAGTTTTTGTAGCTCCTATTAGTATCTCTACAACCAATTCTTTTCGATTGTGACGTGTTATTATTGGTTGTAATAAAGATAACAAAGAAGTGGACTGCTTGTTTTTTTTTAATGAATCAATTGCTTGATCTTGCATTTCCAAGATTCCCCTGCCATTCTCATCAGTTGAAATGTGCACTGAATTAGTAACGCAGGCACAGGCATCACTGTCCATAGATGCGCCTGAAGGCAGATATACATTCATTCACCCGACAATAAAATCTAGGCACACATTATCCTTGTATCAAAAACAGAATGTTATTATTATTTTATTTTTTTTGAGTTTGTTTATACTACGTTAGAACATAAACTAATATATTATACAAGGTTATATTTCATTTTATAAATTTAAATATTTTTCGGGGCAAGCTTAACATTTATTTTTAAATAAATTCATTCTTCAGACTTTCAGGCATTTCATGATACAACTTTAGTCCTGTATACATTAGGCACCTTGGTTTTTGGTTTTTTCATATCTGGCAATCTAATGCAGTTCTTATTTTGTGGTTTTGTTTATTAAAAACAATTTCACCCTTAAAAAAATTTGGCATTTGGTTTTTCGTTATGCACAAAAATTAGCACACTAAATAAAAGTCTCTTTTTTATTTGAATCCAATTTAGCTCCTCTCTCATTTGATTAACCCTTGCGAATTTATTTAGTTTAATTAATAGTTATCAAGTTTAATTTGTAGAACTCAATTTTTTTTTTTAGTAAATTTAATAATATTCTTGTTCAATTTATAAAAAACAGTTATTTTTAAACAAGTTTTGAATTTTTTTTTATTTCTTGTAAGAGCAATCCTGATGAGTTACAAAACTCATTTTAGGACAGGAGGAACTTACAATTCATAGATAGGAGGTAGTAGTTACAATTTTACAAAGGTATTTTGATATCATAATATAAGTTTTACATTCAGTACAGCATAAAAATAAAAATAAAGACAGGTTAAGTAGAACAAATAACAAGAGAAAACAAAACGATACGAGTATATAAGATCGAGTATTGTGGTTGTGGATGTCTTGATTGTAAAGTGGCTTGATGTTAGTGTGAGTTGATTGTTGGGTAATTTGTAAGGATGGTGCTTGTGATTTCATGTTAAGGAAGGATTGTGATTGGAAGGATACTGGAAACTAATAGATGTCCCTGACACGAGTGTCCCATGGAAGTCCATAAACATTTCTGAGAGCTCGGTTTTGAACCACCTGCATGTTGGCTATCAATTTCTTGGAGGCAAAGCCCCAGATACAGCAGAGATAGGAAAGGTGTGAGTGTACCATGGTATAGTAGACTGAAGTTAATAAAGGAATGGGTAGTAATCCTTGAAGCCTTTATAGTACACCAGTTATGGGAGTAATTTTCTCCTTTACATGATTTACGTGGGGATCCCACGAGAGTTGGGAATCTATGATCAGACCCAAATATTTTGTGCTCCTTTCTTTTCGAGGGAGTTGTCTCCAATTTTGATATCGAGGCTGAAATTTTTCTTGTTACCGAAAGTGTAATTATTATTACGCGTGACAGCTGTTTCGCCTTCTGAAGCCATTATCAAACTGTCAAAATCTGCTTTATCAACAAACAAAAAAAACCCTTGCGTATTTGCCTTTTCCCAGTATACATCTTATAGCTCTGTTCTGTCTATATTACTTCTAGCTCAAATTTCTTTCATTGGCCAAGTATAACATTGTAGACCAGTAATCTAAATGTGAAGCAACTATGTATAGCTTTGTAAATGAGCTCTTTAGTTTTTTAATTTAATTTATTTCTTAGTCTCCTTAGAAAATTAACTTATTTGATACATTGTACAGTACATGTTCAAAATTTGTTAGTTTAGAATCGATTATTACACGCAGGTATTTGATTTAATTTAGTTTTTTAATTTTTTCATTATTAATTGTCAAATTCAACCCTGTGTTATGCGTTCTATTGCCTATTCTCATATATTTTGTTTTGCTTACGTTTAGTTTCAACTTGTTTAATTACAAACATTTTGCTATATTTTGTAGGTCTTCGTTTATTTTGTTAATTGCATCTCTATACTCTTCACACGAAATATAGATTAACGTATCATCTACAAATAAGCTAATTTTGCAATGTTTTATGGTTTTAATTATATCATTTTTGTAAATAATGAATATAATGGGATCTAATTCCGACCCTTACGGAACACCAAGGATGTTTTTATCGGTTCTGATGCTGAGTTTTCACTTTTATTACCTGTTTTCTTTCATGAAAATATTCTTTGAATAGATTCAGAATGTAATTATTATTATTAGTTAGGTACTTCAGAAAGACCCATGTCTTATAATTTTTCCAAAAGTTTTTTCCCTTTCTATCTTTTTAAATGCTCTTTTGAAATTTAAGAATACTCCAATGGTGATTTTGTATCTGTTTCTTTATTTCGTGTATCAATCACTAGGTTTATTGCCAATTAACAATAAAAAATAATAATAATCGATTCATTGAATTATCACGAATTTTCGGTTTCATAAAAGCAGTTTTCCACCAAACTTGCATTTTTGTTATTTTTCCCTTTTATAAAATTATATAAACTTGGATCCTTCTTTGATTTTGTGTTTTAAAAAGTACATACAGTGTATCACGCATCTTTTTGATCCTTAAAATATGAAGTAAATCGTAATATCGCTTAATAAATCATCGCTCTGATTAATTATATCCAGAGTTTTTGACAATTTTTATTATTTTTTGTATGAAAAATACAAAAAAATAATAATGTGCTGGTAGACGGGTGACACAATTATTTCGTTGGGAAGATTTAAAACGTAAAACTATGATGTAAATTAAACTTTTTTTAGCTTTTACAATACGCAAATCCAGGCACCCACAACGCAAATGCGTACGTGTGCTATTATGGCGCGCAGCCTGCATGGTGAAGTTTACCGTGATGATACTCCAGGAAAGTATAAATAAAAAAGTTTGGATAAGAAAAAGAAAAATATATTGAAAAAAAGATTAAAATCGAAAAGATTTTAGGTATTTTCATGCTTTATTTATTAAACGGACTGTAGTTTGATTGCCTACACACTGCACAACTGCACATAATATGGAGTTATTGGTTCACCCTAGTTTATAGCTTCTGCAGAATGTAGATGCCTATTGTACTTTGCCTTCTGATAGTCGTAACTGATGAATTTCCCTTGGACAATCTACAAAGGGATATCCTTAGGGCAGGGTATTCCGTATTCGTAACTCGTATTGAATTTGTCTCTTTGACCTATGATTATTGACTATCACGATAGTTTAACGTAGGTACCTGCCCAAATATGTCATGCATGATAAATACCTTTGCTTTAAAGTATCTAAAACAATGAAATCAATATTTCAATGAAATCAATAACCGTTAATAAAAAAGTAGCGTATTGAACACCTTAAAATATTGTGTGCTTTAATTAACTCTATAACAGAAGCTCTGAGGAAAATAATTTCATGTTTGGGGATGCTGTGATGAATGTAGAAGTTCTTTGCTTTTCAAATCTATTCACAAGACAAATGAGACAGAATTTTATATAAATAAATAATGAGTAAATGTGTCAAACATCTTTCTCTAAACGTTTCGTATTTTACGTAATTCAAAAGGCTTCATGAGGAATATCATCTCGTATAATATGTACTTTATGTCATTCTATTTAAAAATAGAATGCGAAGCCTTTTGTCCCAGGCGTTCATTTCGAAATCCAATAATACCTTTTAATTTACGTCAGTTTACCTTTGTGTGTTTTCGGTACAATGTTTGAGGAATGGATGAAATTATTATTGTATGTTTGCAGAGACCATCAATCACTTTGGACGGGAGCTTAAATAATTAAGATAATTACCCCGGGTTTTGAGAGCTGGCACATAATGATTTACTGCCAACATTTAGCAATACGCTGCGCAGACACTATAAATGTGTATCATTATGTTTTTTTCTGTAAAAAAATTAGGGTTGCAAGTGAGACGATTGGGGTTTCATCATTTCTATAATTTGATTTTTTTTTTTAATCGGTGGATGGTTTCAAAGTGGAGCAAAACGTATTATAGAATTTTACGTAGTACAAAATATTAAAAGTGTAACTCGTAAAAATAATAGAATTTTGATTTTAAAATACATAGAGATTTAGACAGCAAAATACACTACTAGTTGGAATTTACATAACTAATAACAAACCGAAGATAGACCGCTATACACTTATGTTTCTGCACACACGCTTTGCTTTATTACCATTCATACATACTCTTCTGTAAATCTGATTCTTGACATTAAACCTATGTTGTTTCGCTCGATCGTGTTGTGACTTCCTGGGGCGTCCCTTTCAAGTTTGCATTGAGTATAAAATTTACTGGCGGTTTATTTAGAGTAAGGATGCTTATGAAGATATACACACCAAAATAAATGTTTACCTTTATTTATTCTTAAATTATCTGTAAGTAGCATGAATTCATAAGAAATATCATTCTTGTGGTTAGAAATATTCATTCCCGTTTTCTATCTAATTATCTAGTTTTATGTTATGGTATAGGATGTTAAGGTACGTACTTGACTTACTTTAACCAGTGATTCCTGACATTATTTGGAGTAAAAACTGTAAGTAAAATTTTGGTCTCCGGTGACATCTTTGATGTTTTTTTCTACAAAAACATAAAAAATAGTAGGTGTTGGACAGTTGGGGGCGGGGTAAGTGGTGGAGCGGTAACTCGGCTGAGTGACCAGTGACGTAATGTGAAAGAATTTTATTTTTGTTTGTTTTTGAAGAAAAAAAAATTGTCATCAAAAAAGTCACCGGAGACCAAAATTTCATTAACAGTTTTTACTCCAAATAATGTCAGGAATCACTGGTTAAAGTAAGTCAAGTATGTACCTTAAAACCATGTATAGGGTCGCCACCACGACCTACTCTTTCCACATGGCAGAACGGACGTTCTGACCCAGCATAGCAAGACAAGATGTATGGTGCTGCTAAATGATATCTCCAGGTCTCTTGACATCTTCAACATTAGCCTTGAAGGATATTGTACTACCCGGAGAAAAATGTTATTCTTAAATACGATCATTTTATTCGTAAAAACGGGACTGAAGTTCTTACGAATGAAATTAACGGGGTTTCAATGTTTACTGGCGGGAATATTTTTTTATTATTTTTTTTATTAATAATTCAAAAAAGATACATAAATTACAAATACATTTTATACACTAATTAATTATATAATGTATATGTTTGATGTACCCCCGTAACTAATCTGGGCTTGTGTATGGGGGGGGTTTTGGTTTCAGGTTTTGAGAATGATTTTTAAGGTGATTTTTAAATTCTTTTATATTGGTATTAATGTTTCTAATTTTTTTCTGGTAATGAATTAAAGAATTTTACTCCGAGATATTTATGATTTAATTGAACTATGGTTTTTTTATTTTTTATTTTGGAGTAGGAAGTATTGATGTTTGTCTAAGATTTTTGTTATTTTTAAAGGTAAGAATTTAACAAGTAAGAATAATTTGTTGGTATACGTAATTATGTACGTATACCAACAAATTACTCTTACATTTTCCCGCCAATAAACGTTGAAACACTGTTAATTTGTTCGTAAGGACTTCAGTCCCATTTTTAACCCTTTTTACGAATAAAATGATCGTATTTAAGAATAACATTTTTTCCGTGTGCACAGGCCCGCCGATACTTTAATAGTATGCATCTAATCGCAAGTGTGCCCCACGGTTGAATTTGGCAGGCAATTATGATAAAATTAATTATTTATGAAGGTGTGTCAAACTTATTATTCATTTCCCTCATCTACCTTCGGCTAACCAAAATTATCCGTAACATTAAAAAAAATCTTGTGACTACCGACCACAGAACAGTTTTGCTTACTGCCAAAATTTATTCATAATAATATTATATGACCTATTTTATCCACCACGGAACAAAGAATGTAGTCGAAGCCGCAATACACTATTTACCTCCAGATCAGAACCAGATATCAGAGTACTTTTCACAAGCTCAGAGATAGTACCAAAGTTTCACTAACGAATATTTTTTTTCCATCTACACGTAATGTATCCAACAGACGAGCGTTATATCGCTTTTCTGTCGACACGTTAGGTATCTAATTGAAGTGTCAAATCGCGTTGGAAAGCGGACGCTTCGTGGTCTGCGCCCGACCGCCGCCATATATATATATATTCTGAAATCAGCTAGCGAGGTCCCTCGTAGCGTGGTCCCTGTTAGCAGGGTCTCCGGTAACGGGGCCTCAGGTAGCGGGGACTAATAATACCTCCGTGTCTGGCTAATAAGTCCGATCGGATGAGATTTTTATTCCTGCTTCCTGTTTCTCTTTTCCCCGGCGGCATTTCCAGATTCTGTAATTGGATATGCCTTCGAAGACTCCAATTAGTCCCGAGAATACTGCCTTACGAAGAGCAGACGGCGTAAGAATGTTTTTTTTTTTTATATTTTGTGGTTTTTATCGGATTTTGACAACATTTTAAACATTTCAATTATATAATGAGAGACTTTAAAATAATCTAGAAAAAAAATTTGTAACGATAATAAAACATAACTATTTCAAATGTCTTATTCAAGTTTTCCAAAAACCTCAAATTGTAACATTTTAATTAATGAAGACAATTTGGGGAAACTCAATCGAAAAAGTGAAAGAAAAAAATCATCAATGACTGAGAGTCAAAGTATGATACAGTTAAATATGACCAAAACGGATAGGGACACATTAGCTCAGTGGTTAAAGCAGCAGCCCAGAAAGCCGAAGGTCCTGGGTTAGAATACCAGATGTAACCCGATCTTTTTCAGATTTTTCTGTTTCAGATTTTCGATTAAGTTTCGTCAATATTTCTTATTCAATATATTAACTTAGTTTACATCACTTTACTTATTTATACACACTATATACAGATCATCAATGGAGAGGGAGGGGTAGAAGAAATGTGTATTTAGTTTTTAACTTTAGATTACATTTAATCCCGATGATGTGAACATTGTTCACGAAACATGTAGATTGAGTATAAATAAATAAAGTTATGTAAACTAAGTTATTTTTCTTTTTATTAAAATAGATTAAAAAAAAATTATATATATTTATAGATTATAAATTATTTGCAAGCTATGTAAGATTGACCCTTTATTAGCTGCACTTTGACATCATGGTTTAGCATACTTAAACGTTAATTTATATCTATAAAAAATAATTGTAAAAAATGTAGATACCCCACCTGCGTATGTTATGGCAGCATATTGGTTTCCGAAGTATGTTTGTTTTATTTCCCCTCTGTATTGGGCTACATTCTTTAACGCCGAGTAAAAGATAAATCCCTGTATATATCGACAGTCAGGGTAAGCCAACGCAATTATTTGATTTAGTGTTCGACATTATAACATTTATTATTATTTTTCGTACATATTGTCAATTAACAAAATAACATCGTACGAATGAAAAAAAAACACTGACCACTGCGAAAGGAGAGCACATCTTCTTCTTCCTTGCACTGTCCCAACTCATTGCCTAGGTAGGCTGTTGGGGTCGGCTCTCCTCGTTCTCAGGTTGTAGCTTCTTCGGTTCTGGGTATCGCTCTCATCCAGGCCGTTTCTACTTAGAATTTTAGAGCATTGAGTCATCCAGGAGTTGTTTGGCCTTCCTCTGGATGACTGTCGATGAAGCTCCATAGACATTGCCTGCTTCACTGTGTGGTCTGGTGGTCTCCGTTTTATGTGACCATACCATCTCAACTGTCGTTCCTCTAGCTTATTGTTTATGTCTGTGACACCCAGGCTACCACGAATGCGTGAACTTTTAATTTTATCTTTTAGTAAAACTCCTGCCGACCATCTAAGCATTCGCATTTCTGCTGATTCAAGCTGCCTGGTGTAGGAGTTGTACATGGTCCAGCATTCGGAGCCATACATTATCGCGGGTCTAACAATAGTCTGGTATACCTTTCCTTTTAGTTTTATAGGCATTTTTGTGTCACACAGGTTTCCTGTTACGGATCTAAATTTACTCCATCCCACACCTATTCTAAAGGAGAGCACATGTATATGCATAAATAGAGTCATGCCAAAAAATAAGACAAAAATGTACGTAAATAAGTCTATGTTCAGTCAAAGACTAAACAAGATTTCAATGAAGATAGTTAAAAGTCCAAGAGCCGAGTTTTATTAACAAGAATATAATTATTTATATAACGACTGACAACAATTCTGTAGACTTACACAAAAAAATTCAATGCTACGAATTGACTTGACTTGTCATTGAATGGAATCCATAATTTTTTTTTTTATTTTTTTTTTTTTATTTAATGACAATACAAATTAAAATGAAAATACAATATAAAGTAAAAATACAATGTAAATTAAGAATATAAAGTTAAGTATTTTGTCCTCAGTCCTCCTCACTAGGTATTCCTGTTCCGAGGTGGACTGCAGGTTGTTGTATGGTGTTGATCATGATTTCCCATCATTGTTGTTGGTTTTTGTTGGTTTCCACGAAATATAAATAAATAAAGCAAAAGGTGTTTATGTTTATTATTTTGCGTTGTTTTAAAAAGTGTTTATGTTTATTATCTGTAGGTTGCGTTGGGGTTACTTAATAATTTTAATTAGTTCCTCATCTTCATGATTCGTTAGCCATAATTTGATGTCCTTTTTAAACTTTTGTATATTCATGGTATTTTTTATTTCAATCGGAAGGGCATTATATAATTTTGTAGCATGGAAATAATGGTTTTTCTGGCCGAAAGCTGTATTTAATTTTGGAATGTTTAGTAGATTTGAAGATTTTGTCCTTGTAGTATAGGTGTGTTGGTCAGCAAGGTATGCATAATTTTCTTTAAATTTGAGTAGTGCATTTTTTGAGTACAGTTTTATAATGCTGAACACATTAAATTTTTTGAAAACTTCTTTTGATGGAGTTCTTATGGGGACTTTCAGGATTATTTTTATTATTGCTTTTTGTGTTTTAACAAGCTGCTTCATGTGAATGTTTGAGGCAGATCCCCATCCAATAATCCCATATTCTATGCGTGATTGGCAAAGAGCATAGTAGACTTTATATAGATCATTTTTATTTAGTATATTGCGTATGTTTCTAAAATAGTACATGAGCTTTGTGAGTTTCTTTGTAATGCTATTTATGTGAGAGTCCCATCGAAAATTTTCATCGATTTCAATGCCAAGATATTTTATGTTTCTAGAGTGTGTTATGGTGGGGCAGTGACATGATTGTGTTAAATTTTTTCCTTGACAATCATGTAATTTGAGAGCATAATCCTCGGCTGGTTGTCCTCTGGCTGTTATTGAAAACGTTAAATATTTAGTTTTGTTGACATTAAGTGTAAGTGAGTTTTGCTTGAGCCATTTTTGTAGAAGTACAAGTCCGTGTTCAGCTTCTTTGTAAGTGGTTACCCAATCACTTTCATTAAATAAAATAACAGTGTCGTCGGCAAAACTAATGATTTTTCCTTTGATATGTAAGTTGCAGATATCATTTATATATATCAAAAATAATAAAGGTCCTAAGACACTTCCTTGGGGTACACCGTATTTGATTGGGAGAGGTTTACTTTTACGCTTTTCAATTTTAACACACTGTGAACGTTCTGACATATAACTTATTAGCAGATTTAAAGTTGTGTTTGACATCCCAATTGTTTTAAGTTTCTTGAACAGGATTTTATGGTCTATCGTATCAAAGGCCTTTTGTAGGTCTATAAAAATTGCCAAGGATTTATTTCCCCCGTCTAAGCTTTTCGTGATCGTATTTATGATATCGTTTATGGCGTCGGCAGTACTCAAGTTTTGTCTAAAACCATACTGAGATTTCGATAATAGGTTATTATCTTCTAGGTACTTCATAAGTTGTTTTTTTAGTACTTTTTCCAATATTTTCGAAAAAGTACTTAGAAGACTTATCGGTCGATAGTTATTAATATCATTTTTACATCCTTGTTTATATATGGGTATGACAGTTGCTTCTTTAAGGGACGTGGGAAATATGCTTTTAGTTATAGACAGATTGATAAGGTGTGTCAGTGGGAGGGTAATTTCTTCACTGAGATGTTTTATTGCATTGGTTGAGATTAGTTCATCCCCTGACGATACATTTGGTTTTAAGGAAGTAATTATGTTTTTGATTTCGTCAACGGTTATCTGTTTGAAATTTAGTTCCCTTTCCAGATTGCAAGCTTCATTTGGTTCAACTGCATCATTAACACATAGTGTAATTTGTTTTGCTAATTTTGATCCGATGTTTGTAAAAAAATGATTAACATGATCAAGAATTTTGTCAGGGTTTTCGGCAAATAGAGTGGGAACCTTGTTTATGTTCAGTTCATCGATTTTTGTTGTATTACTGGTGGATATTGAATTGGTCACTTCATTTATAATTTGCCACATTTTTCTGGGATTATCGTTACATGCTTCTATTTTATGTTTATAGTAGGATTCTTTTGTAGTGTTAATGATGTTTTTGCAAATGTTTCTATATCTTTTGTAGTATCGTAGCATGTGCATATCATAAGGATTATGTTTAACTTTTTTATGTAGTTCGTCTCTTTTTCGTATACAGTTTATAATATTTTGTGAGATCCAAGGCTTAATGTGTATATTTTTATGTGAAATTTTTTTTACAGTTTTTTTGGTATTGGTCAATATGGTATGTTGGATTATATCAATGAAGCTATTCCACGCATCATTTGTGTTATCAATATTTTGTATTTTTTTCCAATCAGTACATTGCAAGTTTTGCTTAACGGCATTCCAGTTTGTTTCAGATTTTTCCACTGTCGTCGGTCTATTTTGAGTTTTCTTTTCTTTTTTTTGTTTTATGGCTAGGATTGTTGTAAAATGATCAGTTATTGTTGATTCGTATATGACAGACTGCGTATGTTTTTTTGTTCTACTCATAATATGGTCAATGCAGGTTTTGGAATTGTCAACTTTTCGAGTGGGTTCATTTATAAGGCTTTTAAGACCATGTGAGGCTAATGTCTGCAGATATTCATTTTTTTGGGAATGGCCATTATGCAGAATATTGATGTTTAGATCTCCAATAAGAAATACATTTTTCGTATCTTTTTGTAGAGAGAGTTCCTCATCCAAGGATTTAATAAAATGATCTAAATTGTAAGATGAAGGTGATCGATATATTGCTAATATAGTTGACTCCTTTCCGATTTTAATTTTAAGACAATTGGCATTTATAATATTAATTTCTTTCACTTCGGCTTTTATTTCATTTTTTACATATACAATTACGCCATCATTTTGTTTGTTACTAGTTAAGGTTGAGTAGGAAGTGTATCCAGCAATTTCCATCGGTGTATATTTATCGTTTATCCAACATTCAGTGAGAATTATGATGTCAAACTGGAGGCCAATATATTTTAATAGAATTTGCAAATCATCATAATTTTTATTTATGCTTCTTATATTTGTATGTAGAATTTTGAAATAATTATTTAAAGTAGTTAAAGTCTTTGGTTCAGAGGTAATTATTGTGGTATTCATTTTAGAAAACTAAATTCTTAAGTGGATGTTAAGGCTTTTTTTTTTTATTTATTTTATATTAAATTATTCTCACCAAGTCGTCTAAATGCCTAATGTAAATAATTTTTTCATGTTGTTGTTTCCTTAGCATAACTTTTCCTTGTTTATACCACACAAATTGGTAATTTTTTTCCTTAGCCACTTGTTTGGCTTTCCATAAAATCTCTTTGTGATAGGGGCTTATTTCTTCCCCAATGAAAATTGGCGATGTTGTCAGATCTTTAGTATTGATGATTAAGGAACAGCAATAAATTATTTCGGAGTCTACAGGAAGGGATGTTATTGTAATAGGAAAAATTCGAGTACTAAATAAAATAATTCTTTCGTTGGAGGTATTATAGACCAAAGCATGTTGGACATAGGAGTAAGAATTCAAGTTACATCTAATCAAATTATAAATGAAAGGTGAATGAATTTTAGGTACTTTTATAATGTTTCCTCCAGTGAAGAAGGATACTTTCAGAATCACCCGATGAATGACTTATCTGCGTTCTTGATAAAAAAATATTTTGAAATATTTGGAGCTTTTTTATTGTGGTTGTTCAACTTAAAAAGTTATTTGTACATCGCTATCTTTCATAGTAAATATATTTTTAAATATTCTTCCTTCACTTTTTCACTCCTCCAGATATCTCATCTTGAATGTTATCTTCTGTACATCAGGGAATTGTGACATTTAGTAATGTTTTATTCTTGCAATTATATCATGTACAAACATTATAAACTTTCTAATATAATTTGGTATAAAAAAATAGACACAAAATTACGAAAATGTAATGTTTTCTGTATTATACATTACGTCTTTTATCAATTATGTTTATATTTTGTTAAAATAACTTACTTAAAAATTTATATAAATATTCTAGAATACAATCCCGACCCTTGCGGAACACCGAAGTTATTCACGTTGGTCCCGATTCTGAGCGTTCAACTTTCGTAACTTATTCTCTTTTTATTCTGTAGGTACTTTTTGAATAAGTTTAGAGCAATGCGGAACGCACACAAATCCGGTGTTAAGTGATTATACCTGTATAGCCTTCTCATTTCAAACTCGTTCTTCTAATGCTGGGGTCGCAACTGCGCCTATCGTCACGAAGCTTAAACTTAGGCCCATCGTTCACGTAGCTACTTACAAGTGACGCTACCGCTACCTGTCATATTATTTTGCTAGTGCAGCGCCTAGCAGCGTTTTCAAACACTAATATAACTATGGAAAATACAGACGAGCGGCGATCGCGTCGCTTGAACGTAGCTCCATGGAAGAACGGCGTTATTCTTTTAATTTGAAAAAAAGAATACGTTTACGCGAAGCTTCGTGACGATAGGCGCAGATGCGGCCCCAGCATATAAGTCATATTAAACAATCACACATTATTTGAGTGAGTTTTCATTAGGTACTTTTACACTAACATAATAACGTTTTAAAATAGGCGATATTATGATAGATATCATATTATATTGCAATGATACTATCAATCGGCAATCCCCGACCATTTGCACGAAAAATATAGCATTCCAGTTGATTGAAAATACTAATACTAATTTAATTAATAATTGACTCATTATTAACGCCAGAACAGCGTACGTCAGTTACTGTGCCCCGCTTTGTTACATGTGTAATACACGCAATACAATATACTCTGTATTATAAATACCGTACTGTTGCTGCATTTCAGTATAGATAATGGGGGAAACGCGGGCAAAATGAGTAGGTGAAAATGGCAATGAGAACATCGTTGGTACTTTCGACGATTCTTGCTTATCCAAGCACAGACGTCGCCTTAGTGGGTTCCCATTACTCATATGTACATACAAAAAAAATTCCTTCGGTGCATCGATTTTAAAATGAATATTCCAATCGAATTTGTAAATTATAACAACGAAACAAAATTACAAGCAAAATTATCTGATAGAAGAGTGTTAATTGATTTGCTATTTTATTCAAAATTATTAAATCTTTAATTGACATCCCTAATTTGTTAGAACTAATTTGCATTAAAATTCCTGCTGGGCAAACTCGTAGTTAAGATACTTTTAAATTCAACAATAACCTCAACACTAATTATTCTATTTTCTCACCAATTCCTAGAATCATAGACTTGCGAATAAACACTGCAAACTTATATATTATATTTAGTGTTGACAATTATGCAAGTTTCAAAAGGCAACTAATTTAGATTCTTCTGATAATAATTAACTTTTTATTACTTTATATTTTTTATTAAATCTTCTCTCAATCTTAACTTTACGAGTTCATTATATCCATATATATTTTTATTTTTTTATTTGCTATAATATACACTTATGGTATGCATATACCTACCAACTAGTTTTTATACATTAAACTTTGTTTTATTTCAGATCTTATTATTGATTATACATGTATACATAGTTTTTTTTAAAGGTGCAACTTTTACGTTTATATATATTTTTTAAATCTCTGCTATAATGTTCTATACCTTACAAGGAAATTACACTCTAATTTATTCTGTTTTAATGGTTTATAATACACACAATTAATATTGCGAGTATACACACCCACTTACTTTTTGTATAATATGCGCTTTCTTTTACGTATTATTTCAGGCTTATATTATATTGTATCATCTGACGTTATTATTATCCTAATGCCTGTATGGTTGAGATTTGAGAACCCGACTCCGAGTAAATCTCTGACGCCGCACTATATGGAAACCATTCTGTCCCATCCGTGTTACTGAAATTTGTCACTGAGCTACTGTCTTAATCACTAAACCGGACCTGACCGGGGTGGGTTTTACCCCGTAACTATGTTGCTTTTTACACCACGTACTTAATAATTTAGGTAATCCTAGACACACTATTTAGATATAGATCTGCATTTAAAAATGTATATCGCATTATTCTTTTTTTATATATAAAATAATTTCTATCAAATTCCGTTTTAGAATTAAGTTTTGAATTCTCTCCGCCCCCCTTCACCTGTGTAACAATGCCAGCGACTTCACGGTTCCTACAAGCTCACCGTACTCAGAGTGCACCTACGGATTTGGTAGCCCAGTAAAAGTTGTATTTTTATAAAAAGTGTTGGGTTGTTATAATTGATTCACGCCAGCTTTCTTACTATCGCTTTCACCATTTTGCTATTATCAAAGCAACTGTATGATATGTACAAGATATGTACATGTACTATATGTACAAGAGTATGAATATTAGAAAGACGAAATTTTTCTTCCCCGATTCCCTCGCGTCACTATGCCAAGTGTGCGAACCAAGCCGTTTGGGTAAAATTTTCAGATTTTAGTATTACAAATCGACGTATGCAGATAAATGTATTAAATTTTTTAATGCAAACGTAGATAAATTTTTTTAAAGTCGCTTACGGTGGATTTTATCGTTTTTCAAATTCGAAGTAGGTATTTACTTTACAACTTTCTCCTAAAAGCGTAATATTATGTCAACCCAAAAAGTGTTAATGTGTAGATTTTTCTTAAGGCCTTTCCAATAAATTAGGATAATATTAAGTACAATATTTTGGTAAGAGTATATGGTTATTTAATCTACATAGGTTACAATGATATATGAAGTATTATGTAAGATTTCATAATAAAAAAATAAAAATTATATAAATTTGGCAATTTAATTTGGGTTTAAAAAAGAAATCCTCCACACAAGCCCAGCCCTGAGGAAAAAAAATTCCCTCGAGGCTTATGTCATCTTTGGGGATTCTGTGGGGAGGGTATTTTTAGAGAAAGGAAGGATATGAAGTTTTGGGAAGGAAAAAGGTTTGAAACGTGGTTAGGAATCTGGGGGTCAATGTGTCCAGGAGTGACGGACGTATGAATCCATCCTTCCCACTACACTACGAGGCCATGGGTAGAGAAAGTCTGGTTGGAGAGGTAAAATGTCTCCATCAACCAGTGTCTCCCAATCCGGCACGCCATGCGTTTACCCACGCAGTAGGTGGCAAACGCAAGTGCCACCAAAACCTACACAAAACGTACCCCTGCTAAGTCACCAAACGTAGCGAACCACTCGGGGCAACCTATCGCACGAGTGTTGGTTATCTAATAAATGGTATTGGAGAGGAACTTAACTGCTAGTATATTGTAAATTACTGTAATCAATTTGTAAAAGATTCATGTAAAAGCCCACTAGGACATAAATAAATAGATATCAAATGTAAAAATTGGAAAAAATAAAGGAAAAAAAAACATAACAAAGAAAAATTGTATTCGTTAGAAATAACATATATATTTAGTTACACAAGGAAAAATCCGCTTGACTCGAGATAGCTAACCAACTTGAATTAACCAACCAATCTAATTTTCGTTGTTTGTTTTTGGGGTGTTATACCGTGTTGCGCTACCTCCTTCTTTAGCCGACGTTTGGGACAGCGTTCACCATCATCAGGGCGGATCCGGCAGATCCGATGATGTGTCTGCCGGATCTGCCCTGATGATGGACACTGCAACGCTGTCCGAAACGTCGGCTAAAGAAGGAGGTAGCGGAACACGGCATAACACCCCAAAAACAAAATATGAAAATGCTTTTGACCGTGAAAATCTAACAAATCTAATCATTAATTTCACCAAGGTGACTCACTACCATAACAAGTGCAATGATAATATTGGATAAATATTCAATAAAATTAAACTTCGTTAAAAGTAGGTAGGTCCTACTCAGTTTACCCGCGGTGCTAAGTGAACACAGGCCCACAAAATATTCAAAATATGATAACAATAAAAAAATATGAGTGCGTCTAACCTTTACGCGCAGTTAAACTTCTTTGACTGTTATGGCATGTATTACTAAAACGGTACAATTACCGTGTTTTTTTTAAAGGATTCGCGCCTTCGCAAGAATATTTTTATTATTTTCTGAAACTTAATATAATGAAAATAATAAAAATATTCAAAAATAAAAACAAACACAGATGACAGTAATTACAGCTATAACCGAATGTCGTTTCCATTTGAAAAATTTATTTCCAAAAAACATCTGAATTACTTGTCGTATCGCGCCCAATAAAGTTTTACTTGAAAAATAATTTTCAGGATTTAAATAGAACTACAAAATAATTCAATTGGAGCCAACTTAACGGCAATTAATCGTCCATATAGTAAAATGTATTGTTCGAACCAAATACCTTTTTTCTAACCAAGTGTCTGCAAGCAAGTTCAACTGCCACGGCAACCTAACCCATTTCAGCAAATCTCTGGGTTGTTGAAACCTGAAAGCGGCCAATGTTCGATTAATCGAAAAGTCACTCTGCCCGAGGTACTCATTTTGCCTGGGTCTCCCCTACAATATCGATATCTTGTACATAATATACACGCAGTGATGTGCACGTTCAGTATTCACCGGTAGATCACTCTCTCAATGTTCAATACGTTCAATGTGCAATGTATGACATCGGTGTTAATCATCATTGAGTGCGTGCTCCGACTCGTCCGGGTGTATTGGTGCGATACGTAATGAACTAACTGACAACAGACACGGAGCATTCTCGGCACACGGGGTGATTGCCGACTGCTGAGCACAGAACATTCTCCTCTGCATCCTATTATATTGTATATCAAGTATAATACCTACCCTTCTATAAATCTGTATTATGTTTATAGCGTAAGCAGGTATTGTCACTCCCTGTCAAAATAATTCTAGAATCACCGTTCTGTTAGTACGCCCCACACGTTGGTTGTAAGACTACATCAATGGATATAATTAAAAGCATTGTTATCATAATTGGTAAGCTATTTCAACAAAATAACACGGTAGTTACTAGATTCGTACTAGAGTGAAGTTCATTGTAATTTAATGTAGAGCTACAGAATCGAATCCATTTTTAGAAAATAATACGGTAGTTTCTAGATTCTCTAGAGTGGAGTTCACTGTAGTTTAATGTAGAGCTACAGAATCGAATCCGTTTTTAGAAAATAACACGGTAGTTACTAGATTCTCTAGAGTGGAGTTCACTGTAGTTTAATGTAGAGCTACAGAATCGAATCCTTTTTTTAGAAAATAACACGGTAGTTACTAGATTCTCTAGAGTGGAGTTCACTGCAGTTTAATGTAGAGCTACAGAATCGAATCTTTTTTTAGAAAATAACACGGTGGTTACTAGATTCTCTAGAGTGGAGTTAATAGTAGTTTAACGTAGAGTTACAGAATCGAATCTTTTTTTAGAAAATCGGTAGTTACTAGATTCTCTAGAGTGGGTTCATTGCAATTTAATGTAGACCTACAGAATCGAATCCTTTTTTTAGAAAATAACACGGTAGTTACTAGATTCTCTAGAGTGGAGTTCATTGCAGTTTAATGTAGAGCTACAGAATCGAACCTTTTTTTAGAAAATAACACGGTAGTTACTAGATTCTCTAGAGTGGAGTTAATAGTAGTTTAACGTAGAGTTACAGAATCGAATCTTTTTTTAGAAAATCGGTAGTTACTAGATTCTCTAGAGTGGGTTCATTGCAATTTAATGTAGACCTACAGAATCGAATCCTTTTTTTAGAAAATAACACGGTAGTTACTAGATTCTCTAGAGTGGGGTTCATTGCAGTTTAATGTAGAGCTACAGAATCGAATCCATTTTTAGAAAATAACACGGTAGTTACTAGATTCTCTAGAGTGGAGTTCATTGCAATTTAATGTAGAGCTACAGAATCGAATCCTTTTTTAGAAAATAACATGGTAGTTACTAGATTCTCTAGAGTGGAATTCATTCAAGTTTAATGTAGAGCTACATAATCGAATCTTTTTTTAGAAAAATGTACACCTCACCAGTACCTTACTGGTGACACAATGGCATCCCGTATTGGGGATGCCATACTGTCACTGGTGGAAGGCTGACGATAGTGGGAAGTGGAAGGCGATGGGGAAGAGAAAGGTGGGGAAGTACCTGGCTATTCAGATCTGGTCATCAAAAAACGGAGAAAACCATTTCAGGCAACGTTTCCGAAAGGTCGCCTTACAACACAACGATACTGCGAGATTCATGTACTCTGGAACGTGCCATAAATACACCTTATTTTATTTCCAGTGATTAAATTGTGAAATAATATAATTCAGTCAAATAAAATTTACTTACGCACGCGTTGATATGAACCCGCGATCTTCGGGTTTCTGGTCGAGAGCCTTACCCCTATACCACGGAACCGTCAAAGGCAAATGAAATAAATAACATAACTTAAAAATTACTGTTTGAAATTAACAAAAATATATTTTACAGTTCGTGGCAAAAAATACTCTTGAAACATTCAAGGCCAATGCTGAAAACCTCAAGAGACCTAGAGATTATCATTATTTAGCTAGTAGTACAACACCTCGTGTCATGCTGTGCTGGGCCAGCACGTCCGTTCTATCATTTTGAATACATAGCAAGTCGTGGTGTGGACCCTGATGTAGTGCGCTCGAGTGGTTAATTCATTTAAATCTTTATTAAATGCTGTTTCTGAAGGTCACCGTTACTACCACATTGGAGACTTTTGTAGCGCTTCTCAAAGAGCATATATCCATGTGATGCATGAATCGCGTATACTCACCATGCATTCTCACCATATTATATAAAGACAGCCTGGACACTTTTTTTAAACTTGTTCCATTAAATAGTAGAAACAGTGCTAAGATCATTATGACTTTTAACTATGGGGTGTTTTTTTTACTGAGTGCAGTATTGTACCGTTTCTGTACAATTTCTGCTTCGTTAACAAAGAAAAACGATACTCAACATGACTGTGTCTATTTTGGTGATGACTCACCGCCTAGTGGAGGCTGCATCGATTGTAGTGATTTAATGGACTTCGTTACATAGCTGTAACGATAAAGTAAAAAAATATATATTATTTTCGTCTTAGTCTGGATGACTTGATAATATTTTATGTTATTTTAGAAGAATATTAACAATAATTAAGAATTGACGAAATGTATAGAAAATGGGCCATAACATGTGATTCCTTCTCTTTCGGATGTTATAAAATAACTTATTCCCTAGGAAACATATTTTAAAATCAAATAAGGTCGTGGTCATATGCTAGTAATTCTGTGAACAGTAGACCTCGAGTCCAAAAACGTATGTTTTTATATGTATCTCCTTTTAATAAATCCAAACCAAAGTTTTCTCTAAAATCACAAGATTTTTAAACAGGTACTAAAATATCTAACTACTTACTTAATAAACCATGTACTTTATGTAATTTTGTTTTGTTTTACACTATTGAATTATACAATTTGTCCGAAGGAACGTGGCTTTCTCAATGACAATTATTTTTCCAAACTTTATTCGTGCTGGTAAATACCATAATAACTAAGTCAAAGTTAGCAATCTAATCAAAGTTAGTCATCTAATATAAGTAATCATTCGAAGTATCTAGGCCTAAGGCTTGAAACAAACTCCCTCCGGAACTAAGATGCATAACATGCCCAACAGAATTTAGGTCAAAACTAAAAATCTACTTATTTAGGCTCTCATACCCTTAAATGAAATAAATCTATACGTATCGTGTATTGCCTATAATTTATCTTAATCACATTTTCTTATTAGATTAACATCATTCAAAGCCTTCACAGCAATCCGTCGCTTAACGAGAGACTTCATTTAAGAAAATAAATATTCTAATCAAATTCTTGTACTACTGTACCGCCCATTAATTAATTTGCTTTTCCCAAACACTTCATTAAAGAACGTACTATATATTTGTATTAAGATATATACCAGGATTAAATGATGACTTTTCCAAGAATATATTGTGTTCGCTATTATGTCCTTTGCGCGCAAACTGTATATAAACATCGTTTAACTTTAATCTCAAGTAACCTACCAGGCAAGTATAATCCTGTACATCTTCATAATAAAAAAAAAAAAAAAAATACATATACATTTTTAGGCAGCATCGCGTTAATTGGTCAGATGCATTGTACATATAGTTTTGTATCGCTGATCGAAGAACTCGTGGATTCAATGTTTTAGCTTTTTTTTTTATTAATGACAAATTAAAACACTTTGTTTTTACCACGACAAGCGTTATTTTAACACATTTCCTCAGGACATAAAATGTACTAAAACTAAATAATCAAGTATAAAGCTATGCGTGGGTAGAAATGAAAGTAGTGGGGGAGGGAGGTGGTGAGGGGAGGTGCTTAGAAGATCAACAGGGAAGAGTGGGGAGAAAAGGGGGGGGGGGGGAGGTGGAAAGGGGAGGTGCTTAGAACATCAAAGACAAAAAAATTCAATGGAAATATGTTTAAAATAGGGTTATTCACAAAATTGATTTGATTATTAATAATATTTAAATTTCTTTTGACATTTTTCCTAATTTATAAAATTTCTAAAATATCTAATTGAAAACCACTAACTTTAGTATGTAAAATTTTAAAACCAGTATTTATATCAAATTAATGGTTAAATTTAATTAGATGGTTAGCAAATTCCGAATAATTATTGCTATTTAGACATCTCAAATGTTCCTTAACCCTCGTTTCAAAATTTCTGCAAGTTTTACCTATGTGAAAACAAAGTGTTTTAATTTGTCATTAATAAAATGGTGCCACAAAGTGAATTTGCAAAATTTGAAGATTTTTTTTTTATATTTGTCCAGTGTGTAGTTAGAAGTAAGATTGTAGAAATGTATTGAACTTTGTACAAGTCATCCAAATATTATTATTATTATTAAGGCTTGCTTGAATAATATAGTTGATGCAACAGATTTTCGAATCCGGAAACGGAAAGTACAAATAAATTTACAGACAGATAAAACGCCATGTTCGAGTTACAACGGGAATAAGTCAAAGTTAATATTACTCATAATTTTAAAAAGCACTGATGTGCGCTGATGTATAAGCATAAGTAACATAAAACACAACTGAGGTAAGTACGACTTTCATGATACAAAAATACTCAACATGCGTTTGCAAAGAAAGCAATAATTAATGTGTTTTTTCGCTGTTTTTACCCACATGAATGCAAAATGTCGGTTTTTCATATTTTTGTGGTTTGTTTGTATTGGCTTGTCAGGTCAGTTCATAATCATGTACATAAAATTATTTTAATTGTGCGGCTTAATTGATCTGTTTTACATGACCAAGCCAACATCAACAACACATCATGAAGTGTTGGCATGGGTTAACATTTTAAAGGTGGATGCCAGATGTTATATGTAATAAAATCACTTCGTTGATAAAATAAATAATATAAGTTTGGTTATATAGCGCCGTTTTGGTGAATAACCATTTTAATTGCGCTCTATAATGTTCTTCATATAATTTATTAACGACTGTGTAATGATTAAACGTAAATTTATTGATAATACTATGTTATCTTATATTAATGAGTTTTTAGCTGTCATTAAATATAGTTAAACATGTTCGTGGGTGAAAATTGAGATCTTTATTTCTATTACGGGAAAAGTATTTTGAAAGAATGCATTACATTTTTGATACTTTTTACAAGAATTTTTGAATTATTTTTACATAGCTTATACAATGTTGGAACAGTGCAAAAATATTTTGTCATAATATCTCATATATTACTTTATTATTTTTTGAAGTTTGACATCCCCAATTTTAGTAAATTAAAATGCTAATTTATTTATTTATTTATTTATACTGGATTTTTACAGATGTTCGCACTTACGCCAGAACAATCCAGCTATAAAAACTCAGTTATTGTACAAATAAGAACATACAAATTACAAAAAATCTACAATTACATACAATTTAATACATATACATACAATTAAAAAAACAATAATGGGAGAAATAGACGAAGAAGAAGAAGGTTGGAAAGTACCTGGCTACTAGGTCTGTGCCCCAAATATGTCTAAAACCATTTCAAGCTATTTTTGATTTATAAATTGTTGTCTTACATCATGGCCTCACTGAGTGTATTTACCACTCTGGAAGGTTAGTTTTTTTTTTTTTTTTTTTCTATATAATATTACAGCGTTTACATAAAGTTATTAATATTTATACATAATAGCTACTAACATAATTTATGAACTTTTTGTTGTGTTGTGTGTAAGGTAGGTTAGTGACTGTGAAACTGTGGTTGGGTAATGTTTTTTGTTTCGTGAACACCTCACTAGGAGAACCTGTGCTGAGGTGTTTACGTGGTTATGTTTAAGTGTGACAAGTATTTATGTGTTGTAGTAAAAATTTTCTTCTTTATTTATTTTTATTAAGAATGTTAGTTATTAAGAATGTTAGTTATACTGAGTGTATCTACAACCGATAGACAACCATTCACCCTACATTAATAGTTGTTTAAAATTTAGAACATGTTTATTAGTTAAGTCTAAAATCATTAAATAAATGTTAACTAAAACAAAATGATTGCCATTTTCTTTTACTTCGATTAACTATACAAATTCGTGGGTAAATCGTAAATTCCATCAATTAATAATAATTGTATCATTTTACACAATTTGAAATAATTTAATAAGTTAATAAGTATATATAGCCGATAATGTTCTGCCCAGGGTTTGCACACTAGGATTGTATTTTCCTTGGTGTTAGTTCGGTAGCTATTTCAGGGCAAACACCTGCTCAATACTAGGTACCTGCCTGAGAGGAGCTTCCGTAGATTAACCACTTGTTCCACAGGATGCTGACCGTGATCAAATAAGTAGTGCACCTGAACGTCCTACCTCAGACCGTACAATATCATGTAATTCCGGCTATCTCTCCATATATGTAGGAGTTTCAGTAAATCGAAACATATGCTTCTCAATACCATGTCTTATCGTATAAATATACCGGATTTGTACGAGTATAAATACAGTGTTGCACACGCCAAGCACGCTGGAAAATATAATTTATTTTTTGCATGTACTCGTACTCCCAAGCGTAACAAAATATTTTACGAATTCCGCACTGTTCCCAGTCAGTGGGACTATAGCATCCTCAATTGGGGTATATTGTTAAACTGAAGAGAGTGGGAGAGGGATGGATATGGAGAATAGGATGGTTTGGAAGTATGTAGCGATCTGATCACCAACCGCGTGTTCGATTCCTCGGCTGGCTAAGTCCTCCATCACAACACACATATCTTCCGCACGCCGTGGTGGTAGTTAGGTAGTAGTAGGTGGCAATTTTCAAATATTGTCAGGTTATCCGTCACCCGGGAATGTTTGTCTTTCTTTTTAAAATAAAGAAATAAATTAAATTTCTAAATGGTGGTATTTTGCTAGGACGACACTGGGAGTATGTCTCCCACTACCGTAAACTAATATAAACCGTATGCCAATGAATAGATGATATAAAAAGACAAATTTGCTATCAACACGCATGATTTTACCATTTTCCAAGACAGGACACCGTTTAAAAGACAAATAAAATATCCTGGAAGATCTTCACTAACGATGTCTATCAGGCTTGATTATAAAACGACAATCCAAAGTAAAAATCAATATGTTTTGCTTATACGATTCAACCTAAACAGATTGCACCAACGCCACTACTCGTATAATTCTGACATCAAAGAAAGATTCATTGAACTGGACACATACACCAGAATTCCTGAAAACAGATTTCCAGAACGGATAACGTGACCCCGACAGATTCAGACCAAATACATTACTAGAGGCTAACATTTCTTCCTGGAGGCTAACATTCAATCAGCAACTATACGACCGTCCGTGGTCGAGTGGTAAGACACTTGACTCCCAATCGGAAGGTTGCGGGTTCGAACCCGGCGTGCGCAAATAAATTTTATTTGATTAATTTGTATTATTTCACAATTAATTAATAAAAAAAAATATACATTATATTTGCGGCACCTTCCAGAGTGGAAGATACTCTCAGTATCGCCCTGGTGTAAGACCACCATTCAGAATTGAAACGTTGCTTAATAATGGCTCTAGCCATGTTTAGTGACTAGATCTGAATAGCCAGGTACTTTCCCACCTTCCTCTTCCCCATCTCCTTCCCTTCCCCACTTACCTTCAGCCTCACAACATACTCCAATTGGGGATGCCATAGTCTCACTGGCTCCAGAAGGGAGCAGTTGGGACTCTTGTGAGGTTTCTCTATAAAAAAAAAAAAAAAAATACTATAATACTTAGTTGGGATTAGCTGAGACGCTTGTGAGGCATTAAAAAATAAAATGAAATAAGATTGACTTAAACTAGAGAGCGAAAAAATTATTGGTTCTAACAGAAAATGTATTACAACTATAGTGCATGTTTTTATTGCCAAAGATGTAATCGCCCTCTTTATAGACTAAGGAAAATTAATGATGAATATGATTTATTTTTATTTTTAACTTAATAAGTTAAACCTCAAATTGTAATATTTTAATTAATGAAGACAGTTTTAGGAAACCCAATCATAAATATGAAACAACAAAAAAAACTGAAAAAGATACGGTCACATCTGGGACTCAAACCCAGGGACCTTCGGCTTTCCGGGCCGCAACTCTACCAACGTAGCTAACGTGTGCCTATCCGATTAGATGGATTATCCCAATCCGATTGGTAGAGTTGCGACTCGGAAGGCCGAAGGTTCTGGGTTCGGATCCCACATGTGACCGTATCTTTTTCTGATTTTTCTGTTTGAGATTTTCGATTGAGTTTTTCTAACATTGTCTTCATTTAAAATATTAAACTTTGAGGTTTAACTCATTAAGTTAAAATTAATATTAATATTCATCCTAGACTTGCAAAAAATTCAAAAGAAATAGCGTATTAAATAAAAAATTAATTCGAGTTGAATCTTGCAATCACACATAAAGGTAGCAGTCAATAAAGAAATGAGGATAATGTTGGTAGTTCGCAGACAAAGTATGATATAAATTAATATGACCAAATCGGATAGGGACTTTTCGTAGAGTTGCGGCCCAGAGGGCAAAGATTTTCAGATTTTCGAATGAAAGATTTTAGAATGAGAGATTCAGATTTTCGAATGAGTTTCGCTAATATTGTCTTCATTAATTAAAATATGTAATATTAATATAATTTTTTTTTTTCAATCCTTTTTCACATTTACGTATGTTTATTGTAAAATTAATTATAGGAGACTTGCCATTTTGAGACTTTTCAGAATACTGAAAAACTGTTGCGAATATTTTTTCTAATAATTATATTTCGTAGAACAATCAAGAACTTGTCCTTCTCCTCATTAAACGGATTCTTGTGTATAATTTGAAAAAGAAATAACATATTTATTGTTTTCAAGTTTGTAGAACTCTATTTAAATGTAACTTTTTTTAATATTTGATTTTATTTAACAAAAAAAAAACTTTAAATAAAAAAAGTCAAAAAAAAAAAATTAACTTAAAAAACAATTAGATTTGTCGAATAGCCCCATTTAAAAAATATTCCCGTTACCTCCGCCCACTTTTACCCCTCCCTTTTAGCCACCTCACCATTGCCCCCACCTACTTTGATGTTCTCTCTCCCTCTTCTAATTTTATTTATTTTTCTATTTATTTATTACACGCCCTAATGGGCTTTTACATTCTAGTTTATAAGTTGAGTTACAACAATTGATGAAATTGAAATTGATATTTGATGGAAAACCCATGTGTATCTCTATTATGTTCAATATATTTGTATTCATCCTTGAAGAAGGTTCATTTTGAACTGAAACCGGTTGGATAAAGAAGTAATAAAGTAGAATTAAAACAAAGTATATATTATTGTTTTTATTATAAAAAACTGTTTATTCAAAAAAAGTTTTGCGGTGTAATTATTATTACGCGTGTCAGCTGTTTAGGCTTCCGAGGGCATTATCAAAAGCCTGCATCTTCTGTAAGTGATGTCAGTACAGTTCGATAAAGCCTTCGGAAGGTAGTTAGAAAGTTAGAAAGAAAGTTAGGTAGGTAGAAATAGCTGTCAGGCGCAATAATTATTACACCGCAGAATTTTTTTGTAATTTTTTTTATGGATTATATATAATGATATTATTAAATATACAAAACCTAAATTACAATCAGAAATAGTAAACATAATGAAAAACATGTAAGCAATATTCACTAAAAATAACATTTAAACAAAAACTCTTTTCAATCAAACATAGACAAGATGAGATTAAATAAACTTTAAAAAAAAAAATGCATAAAAGAAATGGTTTAACCAACACCTTTACAAACCAGGAAACATATATAAATTAACGCTGTGTCGTGATTTTTGGGGTATTATGCCGTGTTGCACTACTTCCATCTTTAGCCAACATTTCGGGTGTTACAGTATCCACCATCACGGTAGATATGTTTTGCCGAAATCACTATTATTTATTATTATTTTGAAAGGCTTCATAAACTTGTGATGTTATTTTTTATCAATCAGTAGACCCTTAATCCTTAGTCCATCTGTTCCTACGTCCGTATTATACGTACTGTATTGTCTCGTGTTCGCAACCATCTGTAACAATGAATGTGTCAAGATTGTGTTTGCGCCATTACGTTCAGATTATTTATTTTGCTTCTATTTTACAGCATACTTGGACGAAGCGCTGGAACGACCACGCCATAAATGAAGAATAAGCTATCAGAAATTATTAAACTCATAAAATGTCCAGAATATTTTCTACGCAGTAATAGACACGATAGTATTGGATAGCTTCTGGAAACTTTAATTTTATGTTTTTTTTTCTTGTCATTTTGTTTTTTATGTGCTTGTCTAGATTATTACTATTACAAAGTCAAATCAAAGATTTTCTGACGCATTCGTTAACTTGTCTTGAAAGAAACTTTAAATTGATAAATTAATGGAATAATACCTACAAAAAAAAAATAACCCGGAATCAAATTCAAGGAATTTATTTCTCATTAATTTACTTATTATAATGCTTAAATCTTAAGGCCGAAATAATGTGTACAAGTGTACATCTTACTAATATTATAAACGTGAAAGTTTGTATGGATGTATGTATGTTTGTTACTCTTTCACGCAAAAACTATTGAATGGATTTTAATGAAACTTTACAATAACATACGTCAGAATAACATATATGCTATATAAAGCTAGCTAATGACATTTTGCAAAACAATCAAATTTTCATTTATAATCAAAATTGTATTTTAGAAAATTAGTGTATTTATTTGCAGTACTCGCCTAATACTTACTCGACTAGATATTTTAAATAAATAGGTTAAGAATTTTGGTATAAACATAGATGGAACCTGGAAAAATAAAAAAAAGGCTAATAGAAGTACTAATCCTGTGCAGACGAAGTCGCGGGCAGAAGCTTGTGTACAATAAAGCGGAATTAGTAATTACGCAAGTGAAAATATGGTTAGACACATTATTTACATTTAATATATCGGAAACAAAATTCACCTCGTACAGTGTAAATAGCAGAGGACAACCAAAAACAAGACAAACACAATAAAAGTACATGAATGCACAGGTACCAATATCTGAGATTGCACCACTCTAGAAAAAATTGACCAAATAAAATATCTGGAAATCATAATTGATCATAACCTCAGATGGATACAACATACCAAAAACATCACAAATAAACTCCAACGATACGAAATATATTAACCAACTAACCATCACGCCGTTTCTCCGCAGGGGTAGGCAGAGAGGAAGGACCGCCAAACAACTCGGTCTTGGCACACAATCCTTGCTTCATTCACATTCATAAATCTTATCATTCATGCTCTTCTATTATTCCGACTGTAAGAACAATTTTGTTGGTATACGTACGAAATTACGTATACCAACAAATTATTCTTAGATGTTCCCGCCAATAAACATTGAAACCCTGTTAATTTGTTCGTAAGAACTTAAGTCCCGTTTTTACTATTAAAATGATTGTTTTTTCTAATAACATTTTTCTCTGCGCAATAGTCGTCTATTTTGTTAAATGTGCATTCGTTACACAATGCCGGGCCTCCGCTTCACAAAAATGCAACTTTCTGTGATTTTTTAATGAACAATGCGTCATTTACAAGTTGATTTCAATTATTTGACGATTTCTCATAGGAAAATGGACAAGTGAGTAGCTAGTAACATGCAGGGAGTCAGGGAGCAAGTGAGTTCGTTGGGAGGGAAGCCCGTCATAGCGTTTACAAAAGTCGTCTATTTTGCCTAGTGCGCATTCTTTACACAATGCTGGGCCTTCGCTCCATGGAAATGAGCAATACGGCCGCACTGCAGTCGAATTCTTTTTCTATGTAAGTATTGTCGACGTTATTTTATGCCGTCTCGGAAAATTGCTTACTTGATTAAAATATTTTTCGTCCGTGGCTCTAGCCACTGCAAAGACGTCGGCAACGTCGCTTGCAAATATTTATAGAATATAAAAATGCAGTTCAAACTAAAAATAATGATAACAAAATTCCAAAGTACGTAAACTATTCCGCTGAGGAGATATTAATTTATAAACGAAGTTGGGACAAGTGGGATTTGAGAGTATTTCCAAGAGGTTTTATTTAATGCAAAATTTTAAATATTATCTACGAAGAAAGATAAAAGGAAAAAATAGAGTTGAGACTAAACGGAAAAATTGTTGTAAAAGCTATCAAAACACAAAAAAAAAGTTAAAAACTCCCTTGATAGCCTTCTTAAGATGGAGACCATCGAATTTAAGATGGTATTACCAGAGAATATCGGAAATTAGTCCTTTTTAAATCAAATTCTAGACGTCCGACTCTTTTTTACAAAAAAACATAAATTGTTTTTGAAAGATTGTTATTTTATCGGGTAAACGCACTTCTTAAATTTTGAAAAACTACGTTTATTTTTAATATACTAAGGTTATACCGTTGGTCGTTGGCAGAATTGTTCAATTTTTAAACAAAATATTTTATTATACAACACAAATTTCAAATCATATATTTATAATCATACAGCAAAATAAATCAATACATAATCTAGTAAAGACATTTTTCAGAATTTTATTTTAGTTAAATTAAAATCGTTAAAAAATAAATCGGAGAACCTGTTTTATAACGAAAATACATCAGTTTTTCTATTTATTAAGGTCTTACAAACTAAAATATTTCATATTTTTTTACACACTTATTTTGTTTAGACATTATTGAAAAATTATAAATACTTATGATCAAAGAATACTTACAGAAGTACACGATATTCAATAATTTATCATCGTGCGTTTGGAGCATTTTTATTGCTTACTTAAATGTAGTATATATTAAAGCAAGTTTGACTGAAATAAATCGATATTAGATTTTTAATGTGATAAATTTGATGCGAGGAATAATCGATGTTTCTCGTCGGAACCTACCGGTACAGTTGCAAGCATTTTTAAACTTTTATTCTCAGCCGCTGGTCAGTGGCTCACTGTAATATTTTGAATATTGCCCATTGTTTTGCGTAGCACTTATTTTGACATTAACAAGAAAGAATTCCTACTTTATTCTTGTAAGTGAATTTTGTCACACAATTCATTAACGAGACGTATCTGCAAAAAAATCAACACCCTACGAGATGTAGACATTTTTAATATTACTTTGAAAATATACATTCAAACTGCTTGAATCTATGACGTGATGCGAAAATTATAGATTCTCACTTATACCGTTTTCACTGTTCTTATAATGTTATATTAAAGAACTTCTGTAAAATTATTGTTTATTTTACCTACATAATTCAGGAAATATATTAATTTCATAATAATACATTCATATTTCTATCATAATATGTTATATAATTAATAAATAAAATAAAGCATACATTTTGAATATATACCACACACATCGACCCGATTAGTGGAATGTTTTTTAACTAAAATAAGTAATAGAGGGGAAAGAAAAGTAGAACAGGATGCAAGAGAAAAAAAGACGTGCTAATTTCGACAGTTTTGCAAATTGATTTTCATTAACACGGAAAATTTATTTTATTATTTTTCCTTAATGGTACATACCTAAATATTCGTCAAATATTAAAACATCTTAAAAAAGGCGGTATGTACGTATTTGTAAAGTGCCAAAGCAGCAATACCAAAGTTTCGTGATATTGCAATCCTACAAGTGAAAGCCAGCTACCCTTATAAAAGCTCTGTCTCGCCGCCTCATTCACGCTGCAAGGTAGAGAAAAATGATTAGTCAGAGGCCATAGAGGTTTCCATCCCCAACCACCCTAACCTTACCTGCACCACCCCCTCCACCGGCACCTTCTCTCTGCCTGACTACTGTTAGTGGCGCCACCCCTCGGGGGTGGGATTGCATTGCTCGACCCTTGCTGAATGCAGCCTTACATGGCCTACACACACACTTTAGGAGAAAGTAGGGGGGAACTTATGGGCTGTATTTTAGTTAATATGATATTTCATTTGCATTTTTGACGACACAATTTTACTTCTTGGTAATTTAAAAGCGAAATACAAAATGATCATGGATTTGCCTCAAAAATAATACAGGTAAAATCGCAGTTGTTTCGAAATATTCGTGTACAAGATCAACCACCACAACATGGGTATGTGCCTACCATGGTGGTCGTAAAATCCACAAATTATGTAATTACAAAACAATGAATAAAGAAAAAATAAATAAAAAATATGATCGATTTTTACATAGAAGGGATATAGATCAACTTGCAATATTTTTTCTCCTTCTCCAATGGCATTGGTATCGACACACATTCACACTTTGATCTCCCTTCATACTAAGTCCTCTGTAATGCGTAAGTTTGATATATTCACCTCCAAACCATCCAGCCGCTTAAGTGTTGTGTTCTATACCACCCAAGCCAACCACCTAAGTATGGTTATCGCAAAACTCATAATCATATTTTTTTATTATTATTTTAGCATGTATTATGAAAAAGCTTCTCTAAAGGTCAATCTTTCATCCTTATATATAGATAAATTTCGAAAAACTGTATAATTTTGGTGAAATATAAAAAAAAATATCAATAACTATGATTATTACATAACAAGAGTGTACAGTACTATAATATAGCCCTTGTTTTGTCAACGAAATCCGAGTACATGAAACCCCATTGCGAGATATTCAATAAAATGGTACTTAGAAAGGAATTAATGCCCTGCTACGATTTATTGACAATTTCTAAATAGTTAGCTGAATAATACTCATATTCTTGTATTTTATTAGGGTTACCACTTCCTCCCTGAAACAAACACAGGTGCCCGCACGGGCGGCCCACTGCTGAGAATTTGAGACGAGGAATGTAAAATTCCAAACATTTCATCTCGGACTGTAGAAATAGGAAGACACGTTTGGAATGTGCAGTCACTAACCCTATGCCTTTATTACATGCTGAGGTCGAATGGACGCAATGAAATATTAATATTCCATTTAGGTATCGGTTTTAGACATTGTGTGAAAACTGAAATATTTTTTCTAAGGGGTTTGATTATTTTAATGGGTACTTAAAAATTAGTAGGTATATATCTACAAAAATAATCAAATAAATTCTTACGTAATTCACAAACTTCAGATAATAAAATATTCGAAATGCGATATGCGATTGTTTCCACAGTTTTTATTGGTACTTCGCCTTTGTACATAAAGAAAGAATAGAATTTTAAAATACTGTGTTACGCCGACTTCGGTCGAGATACCTATGTGTTGAAAATTTATTGGTAACAATCAATTTCACGTATTAGGAGTTAAACAAAATTATATTACACTGAAAATGTTTCATTTATCCAGCAAATCGTCATCAAAATCTTTGCTAATTTATGATTCTATTGCTCATTTTTCGACAGTTTTCGTTACCTTTAAATGTTAATGTCTGTTTTGTTAAGTAATTACAATATATGAAATGCAATAAAGATTTAAAATAAAACAAGAACTTTGTAAACACCGATTTTTATTTTTTACACATTATGCCAACCGGGTTTCGCTACAACCGTAGCCTCTTCAGGGCATTATAATAATAATAATAATAATAATTGGATAATTTGTAGAGCGCCGTTTTTGTGAGAAATCACCTCAAGGGCGCTGTACATCTTATTATGACTTCTTAGGCTCTACCTAGAACTATTATTTACAAATGGACACAGAGAACATACTTACCTGGCAGGTCACTTCCGATAAACACACTTTAATTAGAAAGTTTATGCTTGGAGGAGATACGACTTTGCACGCGGAGGACACTATATTAAAACACTGGACATTGCATAACTTTACATTTGCTACACCATCATTTTTCATATTACATTTATAAGAAGATAACTGCCAAAAATGGAGTTAATAAATTGAAGTTATTTCGAAAGACTTGTGAATTTAGGACTCATTAGGACTGGAGGATTTGAATGAAATTAGATGTACAAATAATTCACCATTAAGAATTTGTTAACATTTTTATGCAATTACTTATTTACTATGTCGCGGGCTGAGAAGGTGAAAGTGAAGGTTTTTGTTTTTGGCTTTATGGGTACGACTGTCTAAAAAGGTGAGATTTAAGTTTAGCTCTGAATTTCGCCGAGTCTGTGATCATTCTTAAGTCATGTGGCAGTCCATTCCAGGCTTTAGGTCCCGACACTCCGAAAGCACGCTCACCGAACTTAGTATTTGGTGTGCGCTTTGGCTCCTTCAACCTTCCGATTGCTGATGATGCCGCTGACCTAAGAGTTGACTGTCGAGAATTGGAGTTTTCTGGGATACACATTTCTGATAAGTAAGCAGGAGCCATTCCATTAAGGGACTTAAATACCATCCAGCAGAGCTTGAACTGGATTCTTTCAGGACATTTGAGCCAATGAAGATTTTTGAGATGCTCTGAAATATGGGAATATTTAGATACGCCGGTGATAAGTCTCGCCGCAGCGTTGAAAACGGATTGTAATTTGTTGATTTGATATTTTGGGAGACTTGCATATATTCCGTTGCAATAATCTAGGCGTGAAACAACATACGAATTGACTAGTAATTTAGTCGCCTCTGTTGGCAAGTTTCTTCGCACTGCTTTAATTTGCCTTAATTGAAAGAACCCAGTGCTTACAGTTCTGTTCACTTGAGTTTTAAGGGAAAAATCAGCATCCAGATTGACACCCAGAAGTTTAATACATGTCTTAGGAGTGATATCACTTCCTGAAATGGATATTGGGGAGTTATCGATGTTATGCTGACGTCTGCTTGTGGCGGTCCAGAGAAATTCAGTCTTTGATGGATTCAGCTTTAATCTATTTGAGGTCATCCAGCGGGTGATTGCTTCTAGACACTCAGTTATGCGAATTTTTAGACTGTCTATTTCCTCTGGTAAGCAGTAAAAGTACACTTGCTGGTCATCAGCGTAGCAGTGAGATAGAAGACCAAATGATTCGATTATTTTAGCGACATCATTTGTGAAGAGGATGAAGAGAAGTGGGCCCAGAACAGACCCCTGGGGTACTCCAGATGAAAGGGTTGCATATATTGATTGTTTTTTCCCCACCTTTACGGCTTGCCTACGATTAGCCAAGTACGATGTCAGCCAGCTCTTAACGTTGCAGTTTAAACCAAAGGATTCTTCTAACCGTTTAATGAGGAAATCGTGGTCAATCGTGTCAAAAGCGGCACTCATGTCCAAGACTGAAAGGAGTGCCAATTTGCCCGACTCGATAGCAAGAGTTATATCCGACAGAACACGTAGTAATCCAGTTTCCGTTGAGTGAAACCTTCTATATGCAGATTATAATCTCTACTAATATCTAACATATGTGTTATAATATATTCAAGGGATTGAAGAAATGGGCTGGGTTCCGCCGGTGCAGGACATAATTGGAGTAAGGGACTGGGGATTGAAAGCGAATGTTCTTTGTAACTGCTTCATATGAACAAAACAATAAAGGTTATTTATTGTGCCATGAAGGTTACGTTATATATTAATATATTGTTAATGTTATTTCGTCAAACTTCTCAATAACAATATGTACTAAGTCATTATTCTAGGTATATAGCATTTGAATCTATGTTTTTTACGCATTACAGCTCTTATGCGTATTGTCAATCTCTCTGAGTGTAAATTTATATAGGGTGCTAGGAAAAAATAATTATGAAAATAATAAAACCATTAAGATTTTATGTTTGAGGTCGGGGTAGGTTCAATTCTAGCAATTTCAAAGAAAACACTCTGCGAAGGCTTAAAACACAAATAATTAATACAACAGCTGTCATTCTGGAAATGTTTACCCTTCAAAATAACTCACACAAATGAAACCAAAAAACATTCTCTTTGGTAGAACAAACAGATCCTGCCGAATAAAAATAATTAAAACCTTCCCCAAATTGTCTTTGTAATAATTCCTTATCAAACATCCGGGCGCAAGAAGCCTTATGAAAAGTTTTACCCCCTTAGCTGGATATGTCTGTTATGTTGACGTTGCACCCCTTGCGATATGTGTCCCCACCCCAACCCCTCTCACCACCCAACCCCACCCAAAACCCCCTCCCACGAAGGGTTCGGTATAATAATACATTTTTCTACTTGGCTCGAATGCCTTTCCCGTTTCACTAGAATCCATTATACTCCTGGATAATGCAACTGTAGATATTACAGATAATGTCGAACCAGACAATTCAGGGCTTAACGTCATCACTATATTTAACCCTTGTGTATCTTGTCTTTATTGCTATTATACTGGTGGTTTCAGTGCATTCGATCAAATTAAAACATTTCATTGTTATGGGATAACTATTTCCGTATGATCCGGTAACGAATTATGATGTTAACCGCATAACAACTTATTTTCGAGGTGTCTTCGGAGATTCGCTCTCACGGACTTATTTATTGATATTTTAAAAAAATTTCAAAGATTCGTCAGATGTTATACTATAACGTGTATATGTAATAAATAAACCAACTTTATTCATATCTATAAAAAAAAAATGAAAATATGCCTTTTTTCGCCTTTAAAATTTTATCCCCCCTTAAAAAAATACGATTATAAATTTAAACGTTTCCTTTTATATTTGTATAGATTGTGTATAAAGTTATGGTTGAGTGGGCATCGCGTTTGGGTCCCACCCAGGCGTTCTTTGTTCAATTCATCAGCTGGCTAAGTCCTCCATCACAACACAAATCTTCTGCTTAGTGTGGTGGTAGTAGGAGATTTTCAAATGGTGTTGGTTATTCGTAACCCGGAAATGTTTGTCTTTCTTAAAAAAAAAAGTATAGTGTTTTAGTGTTTCATGAACACCTCACTACGAGAAACTTTAGTGAGTAGTTCACTTGTTAGATGGTTTTGTTGTAAATTGATTATGACACATCTCCTATTTTCGTGATTAGTTCATCATTAGATACTCCATAGCCGTTGTGTTACCGTCATTCGTTTGACGTATTTAAGTGTAGGCTATAATACGAACACTGAATTTTCTATCGCGTTACCACTCTCAATTTCAATTTTCGGAAAACAAGTAAATTAAGTTAAATGTGTCATTATACTAGCGTGCGTCCAAAAGCTCTAAAAGCTCAATTCATAAATTTGGAAATAACAATTTTCAATTTTATTTTTGTTGATGTATTTGGAATCTAGCTTTAACCTTGTAATTAATTTGGTTAGAATATTCGCTGGTTATATTAAAACCTACTTGGGAAATATGGATTGAGAATTTACATGCAAATATTTTTATGATGACTTAAAAAGGAGAAATGCAGCTATTAAATGCCTCTTAAAACTCTAGAACGGTGAGTTCTGGCTTTATGAAATATGCTTTTCTTGTCAGTAATTTTTTTCTTTTAAGCGTCATATTTTTTTTACGTGTATATTTATAAGTCTTGCGAGAAAAATAATATAACGAACTAAAAACAAGAGAAGACGCCAGTTTTTTTTCTCCATCTTTTCATAGGAAAAATGGTATTGGAAACTCGTGCCAAACTGATTAATTCCCAACTATAAGTATCAATATCTCATAATAAATTTGAAGCGGTTCTGAAAATGTATTTTCTGTTGTTTTTTAATAATAAAAATGTAGTAAATGTTTTAGCAATTTAAAAAAAATGTGCACAAGATGAATCTCTGACATGTCAACTACTTGGCGAGAATATTTTGAGAGGGTGGATAATTTATTAATGGGTTATGGAAAGGAAGAAGTTGAGGAAAGGAAAGTAGAGCAACTTTGGGAAGCTGTACACGAAGAAAAATGTTATTCTAAAATGCAATCATTTTATTCGTAAAATAGTTGAAAACGGTACTGAAGTTCTTACGAACAAATTAACAGGGTTTCAATGTTTATTGGCGGGAAAATGTAAGAATAATTTGTTGGTATACGTACGAAATTTGTTCTAATAATTATTGATTCTTACATTTTCCCGCTAATAAACATTGAAACCCTGTTAATTTGTTCATAAGAACTTCAGTCCCATTTTTAACAGTTTTACGAATAAAATTATCGTATTTTGGAATAATATTTTTCTCCGTGTAGCTTTTTGGCAGTGGTATGTTGTGGCTTTTTCCGAGATCAGTATTTTTTTGAAAAGGACGTTTTCGGTTGTTGTTTTATATACGAAAGTATTAAATGTAAATTATGACGTTTGCTAAATGGCGAAAAGAAGAGCTTATTTGGCTAGGATTAATATATATTGAATTAATGAATAGGATTTATAAATACTTAAGAGTTTAATGCTGCATATGTCAAAATCCGTTTTTGGTTATTCGATTTAGGCACAAGGAAGTACACATCCATTATTTGATAACTAAGAATACCTATGTCAGGTACTCTTGGTTTATAAAATTGTGGCCTATCAAATTTAATCTCGAAATATTTCTGAGATTGTCCTCTCTGGAATTCTAGAATCCAAGCACTTTCCTGAAAAATATGTAAAAAAACGGTTTTGATCTAAACTACTATCCATGCTCCATCGTCAGTGCATTTGCTATGATGAGCCTCTGGTACAGATCCTTCTTAAACCAGTCCAGCTGTCTGTAATTGAAAAAAAAATTGAGTCCTTTCGGCCATTTAACGGAAAAAATGTCATGCCAAAATGGTGATGGATGATCGATCGCGTCCCAAAGAGTACCGCTGATGTATTGTTGATAGATAGCCTCTAATCATCAGATATTATTATTTACTGATGGAAAGTTGTTATCAATCCACAATGGTTTTATGTCTCATTAAAAACTTAATTTTTTTCGTATCACGAAGACTAATAATCAAACAAATATATCTGTACCTGAGAAGCATACGGATGCAAGTCCAAAATTTGAAGAAATGAGTTTTTGATGAAGATGTGTAGTAAATGATCATGTTCATCAGTGGCAGATAGATGGTAGTCATATTTTGAAGAAATATAGGGTTTTTCAAAAATGTATAAGGATGCAACTACCATTATTCTTAGAAGCATTAGAAGCAGAAGGACTCAAGTCCATCCTTCTGCTTCTAATCTCTTTGTTTTCTATCTAAATAGACACAATAACCTCATCTATCAAGAAACGACACCTGTGATATTGGTAATCATTGAACAGGAAGGATAAATATAAAATAAAACTCCAAGGGGAAAAAGAAACGCATTTACGTGAGGTGAAAGTGCGATACAATCTGAAAAAAATCGGATAAGTTGCGAGGGAAGCCATCGTATTCAGTATTAGTTTTGATGACTCGGATATGAAAAAATGTCTTCCGTGCCCGTTCTGAATATATTTATTTGAAAAAATTGTGGTGTTTAAATGAAGCCATTCTGGGCAGCACCAATGACAAGTCAATTTGTGCATGTGGAATGAGTCAGTCGGTGTCAGGGGGGCAAATGAAGAGACTTCTTCCCTCCTGAAGTGGGTATATTGCGATATGGGGGATAATATTGAATATGGTCTGATACTTGAGTCGGGCCATGTTAAGAGTCAGAATAATAGAAGAGCATGTATGATAAGATGTATGAATGTGAATGAGGCGAGGAGTGTATGCCAAGACCGAGTTGTTTGGCGGTCCGTCCTCTCTGCCTATCACTGCGGGGAACGGCGTGATGGTTAGTTAGTTAGTTGGTCTGACAACTGTGAAGGCCAAAACACATTGACCCCCATATTCATACCCATCCTTCATACCTTTTTCCTTCCCAGAACCTTCTTTCTTTCCTTATGCTAAAAGACACTCCACACAGCATCCCCAAAGATGACATAGGCCCTGGGGGATTTTTTTTCTCAGGGCCTACTCTGTGGAGTTAATGTTGAAAAAAATCCACTGCATTTTTTTAACAAAATTTTAAGTCATAAATGCCAGATTATCCCCCGTCAGATGACGAAGATTTGGAAAATACCAATAATTAGTAATAATTATATTAAGAAATATACAATAAAATGTATTTTTCTTTTACCTGTTGTGTATAGTTATTATTTTACTTCCAAATTAAATTTTCAAACATCGATCTTTTAATAATTTAATTTAATTTTTTACTTGTTATAACGAAATAGTCTATTGCATTTTGAAGTCAATAGTGATTTATTTTAAACATTTATTTTTAGGCTTTGCATGTAAAATATTTCCTTTTATTTTCTCAATTTTAAAACAAAACTAACTGATTTAATAATTACAAAAATTTAATTGCAGAAGTTATGAGACCATAATTACAGAAAAAATACGGTTTTGGCTCTACTGAACATTTGGCTTTTTGGAGTTGCATCCGTATGTTTCTCGGGTACAGATATTATAACCTGGATATGCAAGTACCTACATAATATGTACTTGCATATCCAGGCATGGTTCATTAGTTTATATATGGGCTCTACAAACATATAAGAAAATTTTATTCAGATCGCAAAGAGTGCAAAAACATCTTGTACAACTATTTATAAAAAAATGTCACTATTTTTTTTTAATGACTACCTCATAAGAGTCCCAACTGCTCCCGCCTGGAGACAGTGAAACTATGGCATCCCCAATTGGGATATGTTGTGAGGCTGAAGGTAAGTGGGGAGGGGAAGGAGATTTGGAAGAGGAAGGTGGGGAATAATAACAATTATTTGCGCACGCCGAGTTCGAACCCGCGACTTTCGGAATGGGAGTCCAAAGCCTTACCTCTGGACTACGCCGGCCGTCAATGTATATTTGTAATCTCATTAAAAAAAAATTCCAAATACCTACACTTCGAAGTTTTGGATATTATTAAAAAAAATGTTTTTTCAAAATAGTTTTCAGCAGGTAAAAATACACATTTCCTTTAAATATGAATCTCGTGGTCGCGCATTCAATATTAACAAAATTATTAATTATTACAAAGTTTCATTTCCAAGATCATATTTTTTTTGATTTGCCCACATTAATATTGACCACAAAACGTGTATTATGCTTTTCGTTGGCAAAATTTACGCGAGTGTGTTTTTCTTCTCTACCCAAAATGAGTATTTAAGTTTTTTTTTTACCACCGCATCTTGATTAATGTCTGTAATATTTTTTTGACTTTAATTTGCTCTAACGATCCCAATACCTAAATTTACCTTTTCTATAAAAGGTTACGGTTGAAATATCATTATGTCTATTCTTCTCCTTTGAATAAGAGGCTAGCGAAAGCTGTCTTTTGTTTAGAAAAGAAAAGAAAAGAAAGCAGTAAATTAAGAAAAATTCTTAGAACGATGACAATTTAATAGAACGATTAAAGCTTACTCACTGAACACTTTCATCTGCTTATTCAACAATTCAAATTTTAGTCAAAACCGGAAGCTCATTTTTTACATCAAATAAATCCCATTATAATTATCCTCTACGGAATTGAAATTCGGAAGTGAAATATATTTTTATTTAATGATGAATCGTAATCTAGCAAATACTAACATAACATTAAAAAAACGAGTGTGCTTTAGACCACACGACTAAAGTAAAACTTCTTTTGCTTCATCCATGTGAATTTATAATATATATATATATATGTTTCTATATAATACTACCTGACCCGGCAAACTTCGTACCGCCTCAGAATCAATAAATGTTGTATTTAATTTATTAGCTGAAATAAATTATGTTTTAATTAAGTTAAAATAAATACTCTAAGTTCAAAAGATGAAATTGAGCTGTTGACTAAGCACGAAATGTTCGGCACACTACACCATTGACAGTTCGAATTGATTCAAATTATGTCGACCAACGCACATTATTTGAAAAGCCGTTCCTTACAAAATATATGAAAAAAATCATTTTCTTCATAATGATTTTTTCCGTGATTTTTTCCGATGTTTTAATAGTTATTCTGTTAATCGGGACGGAGACAAATCCAACAAATCAAAGATCATAAAAATCGGTTCAGCCGTTCTTGAGTTATAAATGGTGTAACTAACCCGACTTTGTTTTATATATTAAGATATACATGATTACATATATATACATAGATACACAATTTTCTACAAATATTTAATTAAATTTATTATCGTTCGCCTCGCCAGATCACACTTTTCGTAACGCTCTCGTCAAGCATTCGCCAGCTTACTCCCAAAGTCAAGCGTGCGTAAAGAAGTTTTACTTCAATAATAATATAAATAATAACTAATCGCACCCCTATCAACTGCTTGGTAGGTGAATTTTCTGATCATTTCGCGTATAGTAAGAAGCATGGCGAAATAAATTCATTATACCTGTGTACCTAACTACTGTAAAATTGAAAATTATGTGTTTTTGGATTTTACTGTTACGTAAATATTTTAGAATATTACGTATTATTATTACATATTATCACAACCTACATTATATTGTTTATTTACTCTTGTCTGAACTCTCAACGAATCAGTTCCTATTTTGAAGATGTCAATTAAATTAATTGGTTGTTAAATATTAAATTATAGATAGGTATGTCAACAGTTCCAATTTTGCAAAAGTTATTTCCGAGTAAAAATGATGAAAGATTTGCAAATTAAAAGAGAAAATTATTAATAAAGAAATTCGATTGTTATTTATTTATTTATTTATTTATACGCCTATTGGGCTTTTACATACATAGTTATAAAAAATATTCTTAAGATTGTTAGTTCACAGTAACAGTAGTAATACATAGTATATTTCGTTATTTCACATTAATTATTACATAACATTAATGTGAAATAACGAAATGTAAATACGGAAAGTATCTCTCATATGTGCATTACAATAAAATACCCTTTTATGATAATTTATTTTGTAAGTAACCGCATAGTTAGTTAATTGAAATTTCTTCTTCTTCTTCTTCTTCCCCTTGTCCTATTCGGGTCGGGGACCCACTGCATCGACAAGGCTCCTCCATACGTCCCTGTCTTGCGCCGATTGATCGGCCTCCGTCCATGGCAGATCCATCCTCATCGTTAATTGAAATTTAAATCTGTAATTTTTATTAAGTGTGAGTACAAAAAATTTAAGATTTTTTTCTTTATTTTTACCAATAATTTTACAATATACTCGTTTAATTGCAAAAAAATTTACATGCGTATAAATTAAAAAAAAAAAAAAAAAAAAATTATATAATGAGAACCCCCTAAAAGGCTCTGCCTGTGGTTGGGAAATACAAGAAAAAATACTTAATAAAATAAAAATTAAAAATTTTCTTTTAACATAAAATAAAATATAACATCAAGCAAGTGAAAGTGAAATATGAAGGTTTACAAATAATAGGAAGAGAGTTTAAACATCTGAAACATTCCACCACAATTTAAATTCTTTTATGTCATTTGGTATTTTATTTGTCATTTGAATTTGTTCTGGTAGATGATTAAATATACCAAAGCCCTAGCACGCTTGCTCTATATCGATCGGTAGGATAACTATCGGTAACTTCTCATCGTTCCCTAGGACAACTGCACATCGCTAACGTACAAACAACAGTTGATGTCGAATATGTTAAGGACACTTAGTCATTGTGAACTGTCACTTATTCGTTGGCGAACTGTAGTCATGCTAGGGAACGATGAGAAGTTACCGATAGTTATCCTACCGATCGATATAGAGCAAGCGTGCTAGGCCCTCAGGACTATAAAATGTGTTTGCACTAATTGGAATTGGTTATTTTGCTTTGAAGACTTTAATTTATCTGCTACCGGTTTCGACACACCCGTGTCATTCACTAGCAATGTTAAACCAATGTTAAACTGAAAAATCATACCGTACAGAAATAATTAGATTTTATAAGGTGGGGATAGTGGGAATGCTGATTTTACGGGTAGGGGGAGAACAGTGGGAGTAGTCAATGTATGTGTCGAAACCGATCGCAAATAAATAAAAATTAGGTAACATATGTATATGTGAAAAAAAAATCTTCAAAACAAGATATTTGGAAATTGTTACAAATTTAATGCCTAAGATATACAAAAAATGGTATTGGTTATGTGAGTTGAATCGTATGATTAGTTGAATAGTATTATTTGTGAACTTTGTATGTTGTATAACTTGTCATGTTGTAGTTATGGTGTTATGTTTATGTGAGAAACTTGAATGCTATTTTTAACTTAAGATATTATATATCTATATTTCTTTAAGTATAAGTAATTCTCAAAAATATTTTCTTTTTAAAAGGCAAAAATGACCAGAATGTTTTGTTATTCTCTTAATTTCAGGACTAATTGCAGCTATCACAACACTATATTGCATAATGTACATACATTAAAATTTGTGAATCCAAGCCATTGCGTTCTACAGAGTTTTGTTATAAATATTATGTAATTTTAATGCGAACATATTCTGTTTTTAAAAGACAATAATAATTTATTGATGATTTTATTATGTTTTCAGGTTGCTCAAATCCAGTCTTAAGCTGGCGACCTTTGGTAAGTTTTAACGCAATTTTTTACACCGAGTTAGATTTGTTAAAATAAATTTGTAATCCACATGCAAAATGAGGGACCCTTTGTATAATGAATGATTCCATTATTTGTTCACTGAACAAGTTATATTATGATTATATAATTAACCAGTGTAGGGCTTGCTTTCTCTGCAAGGTCCGTTCAGGCCTTGGCAGAATGGACCTAATTCAGGCCCTATACCACTTTCGGGCCTAGTCCCTTCGTGTAGTCACTAATCGCCCTAACAACTGGGCCCTGGTCCTGTGGGAAATTAATGGCTCCGGTTGAACAAGACAACCGCTTCAGCGTAATTTAGAAAAAATAAAGGGGTGAAGAGTTTAACAATTAATGCCCGTGCATAAAGAATTGCCTATAAAAACGACCCCATATAATTTGTCGGAAAATGTGGGTTGTTTAAGGTACTTTTATTTTACACGTTGATGTTATTGTTGCCAATTTGAAATTATTCTCCAAGGGTTCAAACTTTTAAACTCATATTTCAAAATTTAATGAACGAATTGAGTTCGCGTCAGACGTTTTAATGGTCAGTTTTATTTATGAATTTGGGTATATTTTCATTTCAATAAACTTTAGGTACAATATCTATATTAATTTCAAACCAAAAATAAAATGGTTGATTTATCTCAAATTTAAATAAAAAATATATTCAATCGCACATAAAACCATTTTAATGAATAGACTATTTAAGAACAGTGACATTTTCCATTTGACAAGTTAGATTGTTCCAAAACTCAATCAACACAGTAGGTACGTTGAGGTATACTATAATATTCATATTTTGTACGCCTATAACTTCGTGGAACTTCAATTTACGTAACTTGCAAGAGTCTATAAAATTCTTAACAAAACATTAATTTGTTGGGCAAACAACGCCGAAAGATTTAATAAACACCGTTTGTAATAACGCTTAATGAGTTGCCAATAGAATTATACTCGGTAGCACGGTTTTCGCTCTCGCCACAAAGCAATCGTCATTTCACGCAAAATCTCGGGGGACTGAGAATCACGATAACAATAAAGCAGAAATAATGTCCCTACCATTTCATTGCTATTGTTACCTTGATTCTTGCGTTTTCCCCTCGTCTCTGAAATTGAAATTCTTCCCTGAAATCATAACCTAATTAAATTCAGACTCAAAAGTTTACGTTTTCTTATTAATTCCATTCAATTCGGTCGTTTTGTTTCACGCGGCATGAGTGTGTGACGCAGCGCGGCTGTAATTCGATTTGCTGGAGGATTTTCCGGCCGCGAGGAGCTTTACCGGGACTGATTGAAGGCAAATTAAACATTTAAAGCGCGTGCTGTTCCTTCTTGGTATCGGCGGCGTGAATAAATAAACTGTTTTCTCTTTCTGGATCTATTGATAAAAAACAATCGTCAATTGAGATTGATTTTTCGTGTATTTTTTAGTTAGATTTGGTAATAATTGAGTAAGAAATGTTCATAAAAACCTTTTTGCAAATCACTTTATTACTCAGAACATTTTTTTAAATCGCCTTTTTAGTCTAGACAGATAAGATGATAAATAATGTAATAAGAATAGAGGATGGCTTTTAAAGCATTTTTTAAATATTTTCATGACCTCACTGTTGGGTTAAATATAAATTAATAAAATTTGTAAAATATTGTCAATCCATCAAGTGAATTTTTTTTTTTAAATACCTTTCTTAATGTGTAGCCTATCACATTAAGAAGATATATGTAAAAGCCGATCAACCATCAAGTAGTTTCTAAAAAAAATATTATTGGGTTACATTTATAATTAAATATTTATGAAATTTATCAAGTGAGTGGGAGTGAGAATCAGTTATTTTTTTACATTATTCCACCATTTACTTAACTTAACCTTGCTTTAAAGTTTCATTAAAATTTAATACCAATAAATCCAGTAACTCACATTTTCAGTGAACAATGCACCAAACATTTCAATACTCCAGTTTTTATGCGCCGCTGGTTCGATCCTTTATACCCGCTTCTGAGAGGCAGTTAATCATCATAGACAAAGAAAATAATCGCCGACAAGAAGCGAACGGACGGAGCCTGGAGTTCTATACATAATAATATATCATGGACCAACAATGATCTCGAACCACTCTACCACTAGCCCGAGATGGGAGAAGATATGAGACCATCTCAAGCCTTGGAAGATTTACTATGGACCCGAGTATGGAAATTATGAATTTGGTAGTAAACTATAATAAAAATTCTACATGGTTTTATAGCGTTTAGGTAAATGGATCGCTCTGATTCGAAGATTTTATTATTTTTAAAAATTTAGGTAGATTTCATAATTTTAACATTATTCTAGCAAATTCACATCTCTAAAATATGCCAGAACCATGTTTCGAACCACTAAAGACATTATTTACTGTCGTTACCATCCGTAGCTATAAAACCTATAACCACTGGAGCGACACAGAGAATTATAAAAAATCGCCTTGAGTGCTCGCCACTTTTGAAAATTAATTTGGAATATTTCCCGCCCACATTAAAAAACATCATTACGCTACATTTGTGTATGGAAAAATATAAACAAATTAAAGTGCTATATAGCCAATGAATTTACCTATATTTTACTATCTTTTCTATATTTTTTAATTTGATAGAAAAAATGATGAAAAATCTTTAACCTTATGAAAACGCGAAATTTGTGGTTAAATGATCTAAAGATTTGAAAATGCCGATAGTGGATATTTTTATATCTATAATGAATATTGTTCTACGTGTTTATGTTCTCTATTGCTTGTTTGATAATCTCAGATGCAAATATATACAAGAAAATCGTTTTTTTTTTATATGTGTTCAACCAATCAAAAGTTTTTTTTGAAGTTTGTTTGTAGAACTTCAGATTTCCAACTGCCAAAATTCATTCTAGAAGAATTTAAAGACAGTCGATAAGGCCATAGAAATAAACCCTGTTTTGTCAACTATTTGATAGAATTGCTGGCCATAAAAATAATTACAATAATTTTTTTACGAATGGTACGAAAATCAATCCATTTATGGACCGAAAGCAATCCTAGAAAAATTAAAGTGGTCCAAATCTGGACCGAAATCGCTCCAGTGGATAATGAAAAACATTAGTGGTAAAAAAAACTTTGTAAATATCGCTATATAATTTTTTAATTAATATTTTACTACAAATCTTCATTTCAATTCAACGTATTTATTGAATCTAGTTTTTTAAAACCCATCTGGTATTGTGTAAAATAAAGTATTTAAAGTAAAACATATATTACTATCTACATAACCAGAGGAAAGCCTATCTTCATATCATGTATATAGTCAAAATAGATTGCATATCGTTACCTTGGATGAATATTGTTCTAACTTCACCTTACCATTGTTAGAACTTTGACACCTAAAAAGATGTTCTTAGGTGTCAAAGTCCTTAATATGGTAAAGCGAAGTTAGAACACTATCCAGCGTGGTGACGATATGTTGACCACGTTTTTATTTAGCTTTTCTAAATTTCCTCCTCCGAAGAAGCTAGTAAAAAATCGTGCTTTTATTTATATAAATTACATTACATTGGACATACATACTGTATATCCTGTTGATATTTTTATGTGGGAAATTTCAAAAACAATTTTTTGATTATTTGGTTATTTTGAAACCGTTATATTACCTCTAAGCATGGGTATGTGTTATAACGTAACGCTACCCCAAAAGCTGCTTACAATACTAAAATTATCAATAACGCTTTTATTGCGTTGGAAACCAAATTGCTTACTAGGGTCCAAATAAACGAGTCGGTCCCAAACAACTGATAGCTATTAAAAGTGCTATTATGGAACGAAGATACGTACTATTTTACGGTTTCGGTGTAATTGGAAATGTAGAAATGCGGCGGGATGGCATTAATAAATTTCTTCTCGTGTTTTTGCTTCGCTTTAAGGCCCTCGGATCCCTGAAAATGTTCAATGAAGAACGTTAAATGAATAACTTACTGTAAAAATATGTGAAAACAATAAAATTTTCGTGGAAACATGATCATAGTGTCTAAATACATAAGAGTGTCTTCAATAGTGACATATTAGTTTAAGAAAGGCAGAAAAACTTCATATTTTTAAGTAGGTACCTGTGTATGATTAATGGTAGATTCAGGCTGGGTCGACGTACGTATGCATCGCTACGCCTAACAATATCTGGGCTACTTAGCAACCATAGATTTTCAATGAAAATGTATGTCTTACAGGCATCGCGACGTGCGATGTCTGTAGCCATTTTCATAGAAAATGTATGGTTGCTAAGCATTGTTTGGCGTAGCGATGCGTACGTACGTCGACCCAGTCTGAATCTACCTTAAATTGTTGATTTGAAAAAATATCTCGAATCATGAATTCCAAATAATTTATCCTATCTACGATTTGCCTAGCGTGTACAATTTATGTACCTACCTATATACTGTTAATTTATATTATGTACCGTTTACCTACTACTATTTTTAAACTTAAAGTACCTCCCTACTAACTAGTTAATTTATTCTATCTGCGGTTTGCTTAGTACTATTTATATTTGTAAAGTTTAAGTACACAATAGTTAATTTATCCTATCTACGCTTTGCCTAATACTATTTTTGCAGATTTCATGTGTCTACTAGTTAATTTACCCTACCTCCGGTTTGCCTAGAACTAATTTTGATGGCCGTGTAGTCCAGAGACAAGGCCCTGGACTCCCATTCTTAAGGTCGCGGGTTCGAATCCAGCGTGCGCAATAAATTTTATTTGATTAATTTGTGTATTTCACAATTAATTAATTAAAAATAATATATACCATATTTGCGGCACGTTCTAGAGTGGAAGATACTCTCAGTATCGCCCTGGTGTAAGACCATCATTCAGAATTGAAACGTTGCTTGAAATGGCTTTAGCCGTGTTTAGTAACTAGATTTCAATAGCCAGTTACATCCCACCTCCTCTCCTACATCTCCTTCCCTTCCCCGCTTACCTTCATCCTAACAACATACCCCAATTTAGGATGCCATAGTCTCACTGGCTCCAGACGGGAGCAGTTGGGACTCTTGTGAGGTGTTCACTATAAAAATAAAATAAAAATTGTAAATATTAAGTACCTACTAGTTAATTTATCCTGTCTAAGGTTTGCATTGTAAATGTTAAGTACCTACGAGTTTATTTATCCTATCTAAGGTTTGCATTGTAAATTTCAAGTACTTACCTACTAGTTAATTTATCCTTTGTAAGGTTTGCACTGTAAATTTCAAGTACCTACTAGTTTATTTATCCTATCTAAGGTTTGAAGTTTAAATTTCAAGTGCCTACTAGTTTATTTATCCTATCTAAGGTTTGCATTGTAATTTTCAAGTACCAACCTACTAGTTAATTTATCCTATCTAAGGTTTGCACTGTAAATTTCAAGTACTTACCTACTAGTTAATTTATCCTATCTAAGGTTTGCACTGTAAATTTCAAGTACCTACTAGTTTATTTATCCTATCTAAGGTTTGCATTGTAAATTTCAAGTACTTACCTACTAGTTTATTTATCCTATCTAAAGTTTGAATTGTAAATTTCAAGTACTTACCTACTAGTTTATTTATCCTATCTAAGGTTTGCATTGTAAATTTCAAGTACTTACCTATTAGTTAATTTATCCTATGTAAGGTTTGCACTGTAAATTTCAAGTACCTACTAGTTTATTTATCCTATCTAAGGTTTGAATTGTAAATTTCAAGTACTTACCTACTAGTTAATTTATGCTATCTAAGGTTTGCACTGTAAATTTCAAGTACCTACTAGTTTATTTATCCTATCTAAGGTTTGCATTGTAATTTCAAGTACTTACCTACTAGTCTATTTATCCTATCTAAGGTTTGCATTGTAAATTTCAAGTACTTACCTACTAGTTAATTTATCCTATCTAAGGTTTGCACTGAAATTTCAAATACCTACTAGTTATTTTGTCCTATCCACGGTTTGCCTAATACTAATTGTAAACTTCAAATACCTACCTGCCTACTATTTGTGTATTTTATTGATTCGGTTATTTTCCAATACCAATATTATTTTAATTACAATGAGATCTTACTTCCGCTACCAGAAACATCGCTAGTGAACTAACAAAACGACGCGCTTTTTGAATGATTTTCTTAAAAAAAAAATTTTTTACCTTGAATTTGTCACACTGAAGAAGTTTCATACAACAGAAAATGCTTCTACATTTCACGTTCCTTAAGCATTGTATGCCATAACTTTGTAATGTCCGTACTATATAATATCACGAACGTTAACTATCTAATACGGACTCACCACGAAACCAGTCTCCATTGTTTCCTCCCCGACTTCCGGTGCGAGGAGCTTTTCCCGCCTGCCGCGTCTTCATCACTTCCTGTCCTCCCCCCGCTCCCGCCACTGCCTTCGCCAACCCATGAAGGCTTTGTCATCCTCTGGTACAGAGGGGCACTTGAAGTCCCACGCAGCGCAATCCTTTCTCCTCGCCTCAGACCAACTTATTTGTGAAACCGGCAAATTACGCATGCCATATTTTTCAGTTGTTGTGAAATAGTTCCTCACTCCGAGCATTCAGTTCTTCACACTTCACTTTACTGCTTTTCCCCTGTCGTAACATGTAGATTTATTTTATGTATATTTTTAAAGACCAACATTCCTATTATCTTTATAAAAAAACTGAAATTGATATTTGTGTAAGGGCCAGTTGTTTCGAAAAATTTCTCGTTTGAATTTCCTTCAAATCGTTATTCACCAAAGTATTGGTTGTTTCAACCTCCGTCAGAAGAAATGTCAACGAAAATTTCATAGAAATGTTTAAAAAATTATTTTTTCATTTCGAATTTGACACGCAACACGTCTTCCTTGATTTCGGTTGTTTCAACTCCAAAATAACGTTTGATAAATTTGAAAATTTCACTCAGTGTTCCACGCCGAATCACAATTTTGACGTCTGCGCATGCGCCTCCCATTGAACGCTTAAGTTCGAATTCGGCTGATCACATTTAAAAAATTTCACATTATATTATTTCTATGGTATTTTCGTTGAAATTTCTTCTGACGGAAGTTGAAACAACACAGTTTTTCGGTGACTGACAATTTGAAAGAAATTCACACTTGAAATTTTCAAAAACAACTGGTCCTATGATATTTTCTTTGAAATTTCTTCTGACGGGGGTTGAAACAATCCAATTTTTCGGTTAATGACGGTTTGAAGGAAATTAGCCCTAAATGTTCAATGATGGAGGATTTGGTTTGCATGGTTGAAAACACGAAGACCCAGGGCACACCCAATGCCTTGAACCACTGGCTATAAACTGGTCAAGGATCTATTAGACTAGAGACATTAGGCCATACTAATAAACATGATTTAATTTTACACAACCGATATACAACAATTTTTATAAGGTAAACGGTTGTTTAAAAGTTGTGTACAATTTTAAAATTGTTTATTAATAAGTCAAATTATATTTCTATATATATTTTTTTCACAATGGCTCCACACAGGAGGCCCTGAAAAAAAAATCCCCTCAGGGCCTATATCATCTTTGGGAGGAGTGAGGGATGAATGATTCTAACCCTCTCACTGCGGTGCAAGATGATGTTCCGAGAGAGCCCTGCTGAAGAAGAGGAGAAGTAAAAAGACCACCCTCAACCAGTCTCTCCCGATCTGGCCTGCCACGCAATTAGTGGGCAGACGCATCCGCCGCCAAGACCCGGACAAACCTCACTCCATGAACCCGGGCATCCCTGCTCAGTCACCAAACGTAGCGAACCACTTGGCTTGACCTATGGCAGAGCTGATGGTTATCCAATAAATGGTTCCCAGGGCAGCTATTAACAAATCACTGAACGTCGTTCTCAAATTTAACTATGTATATTTTGACGTTCATTACAACATTGTCTTAGATTTCTGTTAATGTTCGCACTATTATACCTGTAAATTATCACAAGTAACTGAAAGATTAGGAACATTCGCTTTGAAAAGCTGAAATATTATCAAGATTTAGTTGCAGTCAGGTTCTCATCCAGGCGGTGTGGGTTTAATACCTTTTCTAATAAGTTAAGTTCAACATTTTCAGCTTTTAAATATGAGAAGTCACCAATGTTTTACAAAAATTGAAGTCTTACCATCGGGAAAGTTTGTCTTTCTTTTTTAACACAATGTTCATCCTATTAGTTTAAATAAAAATTAAATACATTTTAAATTTAATTACATTAAAAAAATATTTTAATTGATGAAGATAATATTAGCGAATGTCAATAGAAAATCCGAAACAGAAAAATCAGAAAAAGATACGGATACATCTGGGACTCGAACCCAGGACCTCTGGCAATCCGGGCCAACGCGCTATCCACTGCGCCAACGTATCCAATGTATCTGCGTCAACGTGTCCCAGATGTATCCGTATCTTTTTCTGATTTTTCTGTTTCGGATTTTCGATTGACATTTGCTAATATTATCTTCATTAATTAAAATATTATAATTTGAGGTTTAACTCTTTAAGTTAAAAAGTTAAAAATAAAATAAAAAAATTATTTCTTTAAGCCTAAAACGATTTTTATTTCGCTTTCTAAAAAAAATCTTTGAAAGATGTTCGTAATGATGTAGTTATGTTCTTTTTCGCATGTTTTAATATCGTATTTGTATTTTTTTTAAAGGAAGCACATCATACTAAAGAGAATGAAACAGGGTTTCCACTGTTAGCATATTTTTCTCACATTACAAAGTGAACCACAAAGTGGCATGCATTACCCACGTGCGGTAGAGGCTGGGCTGTTGGGTGTTGGGTGTTGGGCTGTAGAGGCCATCTGCGTCCGATGTAACGACTATTTACGAGAGAAATTTAACACGTTTGTTCTGATTCTAGGGGCTATTTAAGTGCAGCAAACGCTAAGGTCAGAAAAAATGCAAGCGTTATTTAATTTGAAGTGAAATTTCACATAAATAAGGTCAAAGAAAATTGATTAAATTGAACGAACATTTTGGTAAAACAAATGTTGAACATGATAGATTTTGTAGCAGTTATCTAGCAACACTTGGCGTAGTACATCCACAATTTTAAAATCAAATATTAAAAATCAATTTTTGATGTAATTGAATTTATACATTTCCCTGAGGCTTCCATCTAGGCCTGTGTCATATTCTTGCTTTGGGGAAGACGTTTTAGAAGGAATGGAAAAAGTGAACTTGCTTGTTCAAACCCTTGACGTAGAAGAGAGGAAACACACTCATTGGCAAGGCAAAGCTACTTGAGCACGGGCTCATGAAAACGGACCGTTCACATGTGGCATTCACATGTCAACAGTATACATATGTTGGGAACGGGTTGGCTCGTCTCCCGACTTGTCTCCCACTGGTGTCAGATGTATTAAGTTGGCTTGCTCTCCACAATATAAAAACGCACAATTTTCACAAGACGTCTGCGTTCTAAAGTTTGTATTCTGCCGTTAAGTCATAATAATCAGTTAAGAATTAACTGACCACCAATTGAAATAATTTTGTCATATGTGTGGGTTACTGAGTATCGTTTTGTGGGATAGAGCCAGCATTACGAATTAAAGGGTACGTTTTTGTATGAAAACAACGTTACCTTTTAAATTGCGATAGAAGGTGGTTGATACTACAGAATAAATTCGTACCCATTACGAGTGAATTTATGAATGAAACATTCCATACTTCACTTTTTCAATTCGATCACTTTTCCGGCGTTGGCATCCCCTCTTTTTCACGTTTGCCCCGTGATTAATGACCGAAAGGAACATCCATAAAATTGCATAAATGTACGAGTGTCCGAATAAAAATGGCGCGAGGGGCAGAAGTGGCGAGGAGTGAGATTGTCACTGTGTGTTTTCAATCGCTCCGCCCGTAGGCGCCTGTGTTCGAATGACGCTCGATGCGTGCGTTGATCTGATAAATACATTTTATGGCACCAACAAATGAGGTGATATTTCACACGGGTGTCAGCCCCGGGCTGAATAGCGGTATGTATCGCCTGCGCCGCCGCTCTGTTCTCCTGGTGCGCCCTTGTACAAATGCCCATTTATATTGGTCCGATTTTAACGAATTTTGTTTGCGATGCAATGTGCACATTTGTCCATCAAATTGTCAGGCTTTAACACCAAACTTTTATTAAAAAGACACATATGACCGATTAAGATTGAATATCTATTAGTTCTTCTTTAGGGGGAAAATTTAATCCCAATTTGCAAAATATGCCAATTTGCAAGCTTTACACACTCGGCGAGACTCAAAGTAAGTAAAATCGCGAGAAACTATAGTTAGTTACCTTGCTCGTCTCGCCGTACTTAGTGTCGGCTTTTCTACGCTACAACCCGTGTCGGTTTTTTGTACCAGACTTAAAAGGACGGCAGTCGAACCTTCACCGCAGAAAGGGTAATGGTATGGAGTGGTTACTGGTAATGGGTGAACGCAGCCACTACACAATCAATTACATTGGAACTCCGCGAATTGAGAGAGAAGAGGTGATCACAGCCAGAGAAGTCTCTTTGAATATCTGTTTCAGACTTTTGCTGGCAGTAATAACGCAAGCACTATAGTTTCAACTTTATTTTTATAAAATACTTGAACATTAATGTTGATGGTGTAAGTACCGTATGACTTTAATATTATTCAATCGAAGTATGGTCCAAGTATTTATCTCTTATCCTTTATCTCGACATGACCTTTATCTTGCATAAACCACGGTTTAGGGAAAATCTACGTAAATTCTAAATAAACCGAAAAGCTTACACGCCCTTCCTCTGTCAACCAAAATGATGCAGTTGACGTAAATCAAAGCTGATCACACTTGGCAGCACTTGAAAGGATAACTCCCTCACGTTTCTGTTATCCGGATTCACCTGGTTACTTTGCGTCACATTATATGTAGCTAATGTGGTGAAAATTGTGCCATGAGGGAAGAGTTCCACCATGTAACAGAAATTACTATTTTATTTTTACATATACAGTTGTAGTGGGATACTAAATTTTTTTTTTAAATTTGATAAAGAAAAACAGTTAGCTAAACATAACTTTGCCTAAATATTCTAAACTTATCGTCTTACTATGTTATTTTACTAAAAAAATAAATTATAAAAAACTACATGGAAAAAGTCTAGTTCCTTAGTAAACCTAGTAACGAATGAGAATAAAAAAATACTATTTATTCCTGATACTCTCCTAACAATAATAAACCTCACAATCCCATTTAAAACCGCTTGGGCACATAAGCTTGTTTTCACGACAATTTAACGTAGGTAGACATACGAATGATGTATGCCCCGGACCTGAGTTATTAAAAAAGAACACAAAATAATAATAAAATAAAAAAGTACAACTACTTTCATTTAATTAATTTACTTTAATTCATCTATGTAACTTTTCGAAAATGTCGATTATATTATTTTAACCTTGTTATACATAAATTAAACTCTGCACTGAGTATTCACATACTCCAGCAGATTATTAAAACACATCATTATTATACACATAAGTAGGTACTTATTTACTACCTGCTGCTTACCAACGGCTAGCAATAAGTACCTACCAGTACCATTGTATAAGCAGTGTGTATATATTTAGAAGTATACGTCAGTTTGTAATGTAGTCGAATCCATTGTTTTGTATTTTACCACGAAGTGCTTCATTGTTCATCCACGTTCTACCTGTGAGCGGCTTACTGTTGACCACTTTGTACATATCGCATAGGTAAATTATACATAGTAATATCTGCCTCACACCCACACCATAATGCGGCTTCATTAATCTTACAGGCCCTCCCAGATGAGCAGTTTGGGGTAAACTGTGGATCAATTATTCCCCGCAAGACTGGCTTGCTTTATATACCCTGTGCCATATTATTATCTGCACTTCACACACTGGGCTCTGAGACCGAGAAAGTAGAGCCGTATCAGGGGCTTAATTGTTCGACAAGTCGGTGAATTCGTTACAGACTTTGTAACATATCATTTTAGGTTATAACAATTATTAACATGTGCGGGTAAAACATAGATGAGGATAAATTACTAAAATGAAAGAATTAATTAACCATTCTTCAAATAATTATATTTATTTTAAAAACACACACGATCGAATGATAATGATCAATTATTTTATACATGAGACTAATTATAAATTTTAAATCTAGGGTCATGTAAAATAACGACAGTAGTTCCCATTTTTATGGTTTGCAAATGAGAACTGAATCTATAATAGGAAAGACATCTGGAAGAACTAATATATTATGTAAGGGGCGCCAGCTCAGTTAGATACATACTGAACACATTTATAAATTAAAACAGTAATTCCCTAAGAATTAATCTAAATTGCAATCTCATATCGGAAGCGTTTCTTACGTGAACAGACTTAAGTACGCCTGCTCGAGACTCGACCTCTGGCACGACCAACTCTCACCGGCTTCAAAACCCAGCTGCTGGAAGCGTTTAAATTGTGAACTAAACAGCGCGGCGTGGAAAGCTAATATCTCTGCACAACGGCTGTAAAACAAATCTTATAGGCAGGTACTTCTGTGAAATTTAACCGTTACAACTTAACCGGAAAATAATACCGAGTTTTAGTTTCATTCGAACGAAAATCATTTTTCATCTTGGGAGGTAATTGTTACTCTTTTGTTATAATTTGTTTGTCTAACCATTTTAATTTAATTAGAACTATGTTCAGTCTTTGTTTTTTTTTTGGGAAACATGATTTCCAAATGATGATGAAACATTTAAGGCTCCCTGCCATGATGTTAAAGGTATCACAAATATCTTCAATGTATGCAAATTCCAACGCCATCCAATCCCAGCATCTGGCATGAAAATGACCCCGATATGAATTTTGTTGAAAATCTAAGGTCAATTATAAAGAAAGAAATTAAGAAAAATTGATAACTACTCATCGAGGAACGCGTTCGAATATCTATCTCATCACGACGAAGAATTTATTTTTTTGCCAAAATTTGGTGAACAGCAAGCAGATTAGGATTAAAATGTGTCTTTATGACAAAATAATGTTAATCGAATACTAGATTAATCCATTCGTTAAATTAAAGTAATAACATGTCATCAAAACTTGAAAATAATAAAAACATGGTTTTGTGTCTAATAATCTGCACACGATTGTATTTCGTCGGTAGCTTATTAACACTACAAGGGGTACAAGATCTTTGAATTGAACAGAAATAATAAATTACTCACGCTACGCTTATATCTCATGCACAGGTAAGTACTGTGGTTTTTTTATAATTCTATTGGATAACCTAATTTTCCAGATATTTATATGATGAACATGAAAACCTTCATTAAATCATGTACATAATATGTCTATATAAACACAGGTATTACATCTTTTTGATCTTCAGTACCTTATTCTATCCTCACAATGAAAAGAAAAATTATTGTGTGATCAGGAAACCGACGCGAAAGAAAGATCAGAAACTGTGAATGGCGTTAAAGTTAAGATAGTATAACCGAACAATACCGAAAATTTGTCATTTTTAAATCAAATTCTAGACGTATTGTTATTAAGATTATTATTTAAGATAAGATTGTTATTTTATCTGGTAAACGCACTTTTTAAATTTTGAAAAACTAATTTTATTTTTAATATACTAAGGTTACACTGTTGGTCATTGGCAGATTTGTTAAATTTTCAAACGAAATATTCTGTAATACAAAACCCAATTTTCAAATCATATACATATTTATAGAAAAATAAATCAATACATAATCTAGTAAAGGCATTTTTTAGAAATTTATTTATAGTTAAATTAAAATCATTAAAAAATAAATCCGAGACCGTGTTTTGTGACAAAAATATCATAGTTTTTCTATTTATTTGAGGTCTTACAAACTAAAATATTTCAGATTTTTTTACACACTTATTTTGTTTAGACATTTATTATTTAAAAATCATAAATACTTATGATCAAAAAATACTTACAAGAAGTACACGATATTTAATAATGTATCATCATGCGTTTTGAGCATTTTTATTGCTTACTTGAATGTAGGTTTATATTAAAGCAATTAATTAATTAAATAAATCGATATTAAATATTAATTTTAAAATATTTGATACGGGGAATAATCGATATTTCTCATCTGAGCCTCCCTGTACAGTTGCAAGCATTTTGGAACTTTAATTCTCAGCCGCTAGTCAATGGGTCTTAAGGTAATTAGTGCATGTGTAAAGGACCAGTTTTAAGTAATGATTGTTTCAAAATGGTGTATTTTTCATTAAAATTATATCTCAGATCGAACGTAAAAAAAGTTTTAAAAAAAAATTAATATTTATTTATTTTTATAAAAAATATTTTTTGATTAAAGATATCAAACCATAAAATAAGAAAGTTATATTCCATATTTATTGAAATTGACAAAAAAAAAACTAAATCTTTGTCCGTCCGTCCATCCAATAATATTTTTTGTTATGAACAGAGCTAGAGCAGAAGCACCAACTTATATGATGACAAAATGAATATATCGTCTGGGAGGAATCAAATGCTCCGGCGGACATAGATAGGAAATGAAAACAAAGGGTTGTTTTATAGCAGTGTCATAAAACGGCAAGAAACGGAATTGACAAATTGGTTTTACTTTTTATTTTGCGATATTTTTTTACATACGAGTACTTACGGCGAGTCAAAGATCACAACTGAAAATATTTTTTTGTGCACGAATTGTTTGACGCGCAACTACATCTAATATTAATATAGATTCGAGAATACACACATTTTTAGCTCCAGTAAGGTAGATAGATATAAATTTGGATTTATGTATAGGTATGTATTTGGATATATGTGATGTAAAAATAATTGAGAAGAAATAAAATTTTAATACTTCTGTATAATTGTATTAATAAATTATGTTATCAATATTAAATAGCGGTATCAACTATAAAATTTTGAGAGTTGACGTCGTTGACAAAGTTTTTGAATCCAGAACAATTTTGCAAATCTTACATAGACAGGGAAATTTTACAAATCATCTGTACCCGATCGGTACAGAAAATTTGTAAAATTAATCGGATCGGTGTACAAACATAAGTTGATGGAAAATTAGGGCGTTGTAGTCTATGTAGTCTAACCTACGTAAGGGTGGTTGTCAGATTAAAATGCAAAGAAATATAGCGTTAGTTCATGTTTACGCCACCCCAACTTATACGTGTCTCAATGTAATATCATCAATTTGGTACTCGGATATGGGTACCGCTGCCCCGAGAAAAAATAGTACATTTATTGGATAACCAACTCCCCTGCCATAGGTCATCTGAAGTTTTTCGCTATGTTTGGTGACTTGGCAGGGGTGCCCAGGTTCATTGGGTGAGGTTTGTCCTGGTCTCGGCGGCGGATGCGTCTGCACAACCAATTGCGTGGCAGGACAGATCAGAAGAGACTGGTTAAGGGAGGCCTGTTGACTTCTCCAGCAAGGCTCTCTTGGAACATCACCTGGCACCGTAGTGGGAGGGATGGAATCATTCGTCCGTCACTCCTGGACACACTTACCCCAGATTCCTACCCACCTTTTTCCTCCCCAAAACATCCTCTCCTTCCTTTTCTAAAAAGAACCCTCCACACAGCAGCCCCAAAGATGACACAGGCCCTGAGGGGAATTATTTTCTTCAGAGCCTCCTGTGTGGAACTATTGTAAAAAAAATTGCTATTAATTTATATTTATATAGATTTGAGGGTGACACAATAAATTATTTTACAAAAAAACGAAGCACACTTATTTTTCACGCATGTATGATTATATAATGTTTCCACTTAGAAACTTATGAGCACTAAGCGTTCACGAAATGCTAGTTACCAAATCCGTACCCGAAAAACTCAAAAACTATATTTCTCTATTCCCTTACAAAATCTGGTAAATTTTCGTTAAGTCAACTCTTTAACTAAAAAGATCCCTCATTTTAGTGGTGTAATCGTAATGGAACCATAATTCAAACGTCCAGAGAGAGTACACAGATATACGTGGGCCAATCCCCCCAGGGTCACTTGTGGCCATAACGCTCGGCACTAATCCGCCTAATCCGGCCGCCTTATTCATGGCCCAGGGCCCAAAGGTTTAAATATTCCCAACCAACACACAGTTGCATAGTACAAGCGAGGACTCAGACTCGGACTGGGTATGCTTACATTGATCCCTTTAGTTTTATTGTGTTCGTATCTAATATCTTACTCGTGTTTTAATTTTCAGGTCCTGAATTTCATTTTACATTTACCGTTAATCTGTTATTTTATTTCTTTATATTTAGATAAAATTCGACAACCTTTTAAAGCATTGCCTAATGACTCATCGTGAAAAAAATTGTTACTTACACAAATAAATCACACAGATTGTACAACAGAAAATTGAAGTATTTATTCGATACATTCTCCATATTATGTCAACATGCAATAAATCAGGGTACTTTTTTTAATTATCGAAGTGTTCAACACCAAAAGCTCCTTGCAATAGAAATATTCTATGTTGTCATTTGAAACAGATTTTTTCCATTTACACTAAATCAAAACAGGATACCATGTAGAAAATAATTTCTCTCAGAGTCTATGTCATCTAAAGGGATGCTATGCGGAGCTCTTTATGAGGAGAGGAAGGAATGAATATGGGCCTTAAAGAGACGAGGCCGAAGAGCGACCGGCAAATCGTTCCATAGCCGATCGTTCCGTTCTATTATATTAAATCGATGTACCTACCTACGATAAAGAAGATATAATGGATAAACAGTAATCGGAAATATTGGTAGAACTATTATATTATAATGAGAACTGAGTTAGGTATTTGCCTAAAGTTATCTTTCAAGCATGAAAATTTCTCAATTAATTCAACAAAATTAATGTAATTAACGATTGTGGTGGTACAGGTAGTCATTATAGTTCAATTTCGCTGGAAATAAATTATCAATCATTAGTAGTAGTTCGTTATAGGTGATAGCTGTTACACATATAAAATAAAGGCCGAAAACTGAATCATTTAGGGCAGTTGGAAATTAACAAAAATTCAAATAATCTGAAAGCTATTTTGATAAATGAACAAAAAAATATAATTCTTTCGCCATTATTAGATATTTTAAAGCCAAGTGCGAGTGCATTAGAATACTTAATTATACTAATAAAAATAAAAACCCCTGAGTCATCATTTGGGAATAACTAACATAACAATTAATCGTTACTAGCGTTGCATTTTTTTTTTTAACAATATGTTTTATATGATACATTTTAATAATTTTACATCTCAGAGTTATTTACTACTCTTCCATTGGAAGCATTTGCTTGTGTATGGAGAAGGAATGTACATTAATTCAGTTATTAGTTAGTACTTAAATAATTCATTTTACATGTATATATGTGTGTTGTCGCATTAGTGATGACTAACGACCTTAAGTCTTAAACAGTGTAGTAATTGGGAAAACTTTGAAAGGATAATAACCTTTAATAATTTCAAACATTTTACTCGAAAATCATTAATGCATAAGTAATAAAAATAAAAATACCTATCTTGAAATAGTATAACCACTCGAGCGCTTTTTGCCGCATTACGGCACTATTTTCAAAACCTCGGATTGCTTTGTTGTAAAAATGTGGCAAATTTAAAAAAAAAAAAAAATTAAAATGACTATATAATATATTGTACATTCAAAATATAACAAAATAAATATTCTCTAGATTCTTTAAAATATTTTAAGATTAAAGATTTAATTATATATTTTTTTATAAATCCTACAAATATGTGATAGTAGACAAAAGATAGGGGAATTCATTAACTATATAGAACTATACTCAGTTTGTATGTCTCCATATTCAAATTCGGAGGTATGATTTTTTTAATGTGGGCGAAAAAATTTCCTCTAGCAATCCGAGAAAAAATATTTTAATTGCTATGTCGCTCCAGTGGATAAATACATCGTCTGTAAATGGGAAAACCTGCAGTATGATAATACCTTCAGAGGGCGAAACAGCTGTCACGCGTAATAATAATTATAAAGCAGAATTGTTAAAAAAATAAACTATTTTTACAAATTAATTAATAATATTTCTGAATAAATAAAATAAATTCTTTAAAACTTTGAATGTTATAATACCACTGTGCAATATTGCAGAACCCTTCATATTGTCATTCGTCTTTGTCAGCAGTCAATTAAAATCGAGCCTTTTAAATATAGAATTTCCCGATGAAATGGTTTGAATTCTCGTCTACATTAGTGGGCGCTCTTTGTGCCGCTACCCGTCACCGGTTACTGCGGGCCATGGTTCTCATACTGTGAGAGCCTTATAGACTATAGACCATGTATACTCTATAGACACACGGTGATTTAATAACGTTGATAAATGAATACCGGAAACCGTCACCCGTTCCGAATATGCCTCCACATCACTAGGTGTACTGGGAGCCGACAAACGCTGCTTCAATAGCTGTAAATTTAAACAATCACTTTGGTGCAAAATATTTCCTGTATCAGTTATTAATTTCTCAGTAGGAATATTAATAAATTAATAACTCATATAATTATATTTATGGTTTATTCGCATTTCAAATCAAATAATCGGTAAATGTGCTTAATATTGATTCAAACATCCATTGTGTAACAAATTACACTAACCACCATTCACAAACATTACATTAAACATAATATAAATGTACATGTTTACGTATACGAGTAAGAATAAGGCTTATTAATTTATGAAAACAATCTTTTAGTATAATATATGATGACATAACGTAATGATAAAAATCTTTTAAATACTTTTACAGGAGAGCAATAAAACGACTTTTTCTATTTGATTTTAAAAATACTTTGTAGCGACTAGTACATTCATCGCGCTACATATGTAGTTGTTACACAGCCGGACAGTACCTACCGCCGCACAGGCATATGATTATTTGCCACTGCTCGAAAGGTCTAGGCTCCAGCAGTCAAGTGTTTTCCAGTCAGTCTCAGTCAACACTCGGCCACGGGCATTTGCCGCGCAACATATAAATAAAGTACATTTGTAAATATTGTAAATTCATCATCATCATCACAATCATTCCAGCGTTTATTATTACGACCTGCAGCATGCAGAGATATCACGACTCACCATTATCTCTCCTCTTTCAACCGGAGGCCCAAAATCTCCTCAACACAGGACACTACGCACCTTGCCTCCACAACTTTTATTTTAAAATGAATCAGTTTAGCACATTATCGATACGTGGTTACGACAGAATTAAAAAAAGAGTAATTAAAATTATGCAACTGCACTTCACATTGTGGTCCTCCTATATGCCTTTGAACCATAGAATAAAGAAGATCATTATAAACCCTTGTTCGCAGTATCCTGGAATATTGCTCCATTATTTGGGTCTCTTCTGAACAGAACCATATCCTAAAAATAGAAAAGTACAAAAGAGGTTTATGCGTTACCTGTATTTGAGAAAATATACATTTTATTAATTCCTGAATTCAGAATCTTTGTTCTTAACAGGAATGCTCCGAAATACACTTTTACACGCCGAAATATATTTTTAGGTAAACATTTTTTTAAAGTTAATCTCTGAAACTATACTTAAGCCACCTACGTTGGAAGAGGATTTGGTGCCTAATAAGTATTCTTGTGGGAGACCAAGTACTTTTTTATTCTCCGAAAGCAAGAGCTTCTGCCTACCAGAATACGCCTATCAATAGAGCGACTTAACTGCGTAACGATTCTCCATTGATCATCGACCTTTTCAATATCACATCTCTTGACGAATGTCACAAAACAACGGCACTACCCCCCGTGACCTTTTATACATACATATATGTGCCTCAAATTTGTTAACTGCTTGGTAATATATTTGTGCATAACCGTTTTATGGAGAGCATGAATACCTAAATAAATTAATAAGTGCTTCCCATAGAATTTCCACTGACTTCATAAGTTATTTTTGGTTATATAATATTTAGCACGCCCTCTGTCTCTCTTACTGATATATCTAGTATATCGCCTGATGTGGTATATCGCCTTCCCGTTTGAATATCATATTCATGATGAAACACAGATTTGTATTGTAAATTTAACGCCCGATTGGCCAGACCACTCGTGTTCCTCTCTTTTTGAACGATTTGTTTAAATTAAATTTCAAATTACTGTCATTTTATAAATAATCTTGTATTATTTTGTTTTGAACGATAAAACTATATAATATATTTATAAAATGCTATATTACATTCAAATACTTCCATTTACAAAGATTGAATTGATTATGTCATTAAATAGCCCTAAATAGAGAGAAAGGCACATTATCACAGTATTTCATTATCATTTTCCAAAAAAAAAAATTCAAACTCTTGAAAAAAAATACATGAATTTGATGCTAGTATAGAAGAAAATAAAATACTTTATAATTACCATCCTTATGAAAGCTAAGTATTCAAATGCATGGACCACTTCATTACATTCTGCTTAATGTTTTAATTAAGGCGCACACAGAAACCCACACAAGAGTATATTTCCATGCTCCGCTTCACCGTCGCTTTGCGCCCAACCTGGCATTGTTGGTTAAACGACATTTTGTATGATTTAAGGAAGCATCTCCCCTGCAGAATGCTAACTGAAAAACTTCACTTGAAAAAGGAGAGCTTAAAGTGTCCCCTGTCGCATTAAAAGCTTTTTCAGTAACAAAAGCGATTTACTGTAAACGACTTTTAAACGACTAAGAAGAGATAACTTCAACAACGTTATGCAGGGATATATTATTTACAGCAAGAGACTTCAAACAGTTTGTCCCCTCTCCCATAGATGAAACTATTGTGGGTCTTTCATCATCTCGCAGATGATAAAATATTTCAGGCGTGCTTGCTAAGACTGCTTTTAAGGATGTCTTTGACTGGAAAGATTTTGACGTTGTCTTTGGGTGATTTTTCTGTGGGCTACCTTGACTACAGAGTTTAAATATCTTTTGAAAATGACATACTACATTATCATGCGACTTTTAAAATACGTTACGGTAAAATATTCTTATGTTTTCTGTAAAACAATTTCATATTTAATTTTTGCTGAATTGGCTGGAAAATGCATGTGCAATGATATGAACAAAATACATTTTTAATAAACTTTTATAAAATAAAACTGCAGAGTAAACTCTCAATCATCCCTTGACATCAAACGAAGTGTCATCTGCCATAGCTGAAAATAAATTAATCGTGCATTTACTACGCGTAAAGTTGAAAACTGGTTTTGTCAGTTATCACATCCATTCGAATAAACTTAATGATTATCTACTGCCTACAAAAAAAAGTTGTTTTAGAATGTGTGCACAGCTAAAAGTAATTTTTTATAGTATTTTATTGACAAATTTCAATTTAAAACTGCGCATTCTATGGATTATTCCCCATACTAAATCTTAACTTTTAAAGAATCATTGGGCTTTGCACCCATTAATTCAAAGTAAATAAATATGGACAGAAATTTTTTATTGTTATAGTTTGCCGCACTTAATTCCAAAACAAAACTAATTGCATTTAATTATAAAATTTCATATTTTATAAATGACCTACTTTTCTGATAAATTAACCCAAGTTCCAATAAAGTTTTTTTGCTATCATCACACCATTAGGGCTGCTAAAATGTTATGATTGCACCTCCAAGTAACTTAAAAATTTCATTAAAATCGTTTATTATTTGCTTTTTATAAATCTCTACCCAGGCCCCCTAGCATACTCGATCGATAAGGATCGGTAGGATAATTGTTGGTAACTTCTCATCGTTCCCTAGGACAACTGAAGATTGCTAACGTACAAACAACAGTTGATATCAAATATATTAAATACACTTAGTCATTGTGAACTGTCACCTATTCCTTTGCGATCTGCAGTTGTCCTAGGGAACGATGAGAAGTTACCGACAATTATCCTACCGATCCTTATCAATCGAGTATACTAGGGCCTCTGATCTTGCAGGGAGAAAAATATTATTCTAAAATACGAACATTTTATTCTTAAAAACGGTTAAAAACGGGACTGAAGTTCTTACGAACAAATTAACAGTGCTTCAATTTTTATTGGCGGGAAAATGTAAGAATAATTTGTTGGTATACGTACGAAATTACGTATACCAACAAATTATTCTTACATGTTCCCGCCAATAAATATTGAAACCCTGTTAATTTGTTTGTAAGAACTTCAGTCGCATTTTCAACCGTTTTTACGAATAAAATGATCGTATTTTAGAATAACATTTTTCTCCGTGTGGACCTCGACTCGATGTGTATTTTTAATGGCACCAAAAACAGATATTTTACCTAACCGAGGCGTGAATCTCCGAGTCGGAGTATGTTATATTATTCTTACACGATTATTTATAAAAATAAAAATGTAACCAGTGATTAGGAGTATTTTAACATAACCTATAACATATATCCATGGCATAATGCCGAGGATCTCACCCCAGCCAGTAAAATACCGGCGTCGCTTTATTATGCCGCTGCAGTGAGCCGGTGAACGTCACCTGACAACCGTGACAAGGTACGCCATAACAGGGCCACACACCCCGGGAACGTCCTTAATGATATAAAACGAACGAAGAGGGGACATCCACCCTCCTCCTTATGACGCAATATCGCTGATTATTTTTGACAGGGAGCGCGGAATTATTATTTGAAAATTCTTTGAGATTTGTGCGCGGCGCTAGCTACGTACATATATGTACCTTCGTTGCGGGTGTAACGCGGGCCGGCAGAAACAGCCCCTGGCGAAGACTGACAGCGAGAAGCCTAGAAGCCGAGAAGTCAGTGGTAGTACATATAAAAACGCCTGTTTTATTTTTTTATTTATTTGCTGTAAAAAAATGACGTCAGTACAAAAATAAGAATAATAAAGGCGAGTTTAATGTCAATAATTGTATTTATTACATTATTTATGTATTGCATATTGAATGAATAAATATTTCAATTAATGAAAACAATATAAGTGAAACTCGATCGAAAATCTGAAACAGAAAAATATACGGATACATCTGGGACTCGAACCCAGGACCTTCGGCTTTCCGGGCCACTGCGCTACCACTGCGCCAACGTATCCCTTTCCGATTCGGTCATATTTAACTGTATCATACTTCGACTGAGAACCACCAACATTATGAATATTTGAGGTCTAACTCATTAAGTTAAAAATAAAAATATGTAAATGAATAATTATTTATCTATATGTCAGTTCCCATTTATTAAAAAAATATATATATTTATTTTTCAAGATAATATTAACATGATAAATCATTTTTCATATTATTTACAATTTTTTATTTTTTATTTTAGTTAGTTGACAGGATTTATATTATGGTACTTTACTAATTGTACTTAATATTATAGAAGGGTAGCTTCGCGGGAGGGAGGAAGAGGGAGAGGGGAAGGCGGAGAAGTGGAAGCAAAATGCGTGATGGGGACAGGAGAAGTTAAAAAATGGATCGCGGGAGGGGAAGTGGAAGCGGAAGAAGAAGAGGAAAAGGAGGAGGAAGGGGAACGTGGACGAATGGGAAATGACACGATAACAATTTATTTATTTAAGTAGCACTGCAACGCACGCCGGGTATCAGTTAGTACCTAATATATTATTCTTAATATTATAATACTCTTAACATTATAACACTGAAACTTGTCTTAATATTATATTACTTAACTTAAAAAATATGATACTTGACTTATTAAAATACTAAACATTTAGGGCCGTCTGTTTCAACGCTAGCTACAATAAAAGTTAAATTTACACTTGTAAGTTTAACTTTTACTGTAGCTAGCGTTGAAACAGACTTTAAATTAAAATACAAAATTTTAAATTAAAATTTTTCCAAAAATTATTTGTAAGCTTTTATAAAGATATTCCGCATTTCTCTCATCTCTCTATTTTTAAAATAATATTCTTATGAGTATTTTTTTTCCCTATTTACAAGTAAAATATTTGTAGGTATATGTTAATATAATTTAAGTCAATCCGTGAGAGATAGTTTGGATGCAGGCGAGTTCTCTATTTGTTGTTTTGTATTTTCTTGTCAATTAATGTCTGTATCTGTGTTTTCTCCTAAATAAATAAAAAAAGAAAAAATAATAATTATATGCCTCTTGGTGTCCGTATACATTTTATGATTTATTAATAATGAATATTTTTCGTACTTCTCTACGTCTGATTATCAGCAGTGTGGTACTGTTAATCCTCAACAGTCATTCCGTTGGATAGGTTGGCTATATTATTGATGAGCCGACTCGAACATAAAATCAATGTTTTGTCAGCATCAAGGTACTTGGGCATTTTCAGTAACCACTATACAGAAAATAATTGGAAGGGTGATCAAATCTACAATAAGTTGAAACTAATTTATCCTGTCCGAAATTTATTGATTATCAGGTCAAGAAGGAATTTCACCCGAACTAGGGGTCTTACTTGACCTCAGATACGTCGGACACGCCCACAACGTACTACAACCACAGGTTATCTCGCCAGTGAGCATACATACATAAAAAGGGCAGTACATCTTCAACATGAGAAATAATATAAAAATGTCAATTTAATTAGATCACCTAACAATAATAATAATTACCTTTTAACCCTAAAATGATAAAAATGTGGATAATTAACGAAAACTCCATGTATCTTTAAATATGTTGAATTGATTATCTTAATGTAGCTGCCTACATATCTTATTATTAGGCATGTACATTGAAATATCTTACAGATGTAATTCAAATAATCTAATATTATTATGTGATCTATCCTAATGTTTCCTTAAAACTATATAATATGTATTAACAAATATTTCCTTATGTATATTAAGAGTGATAAATTGAAGAACCTACAGACAAGCTGCCATATGACAGCTTTATGGGACTACCCTTATTTTGTACAAATGTATTTATAATAAATAAATTTAAAAAAATAAAAATAATAATAATAATTAGATCACCTTTTCCTGCCTATCGGGGTCTTTAAATCGGTTAAAAATAAATGTACTATATCAATTCATTTAAATAGAAATTCCACTGAATTCCGTTAACTACTTTCACTTACATGTAGTTATAGTTGAAATGGGATGAAAAGATTTTCAGAAATTGTTTCAATTATATCAAACCTGTCGAAATATTCGATTGTTCGAATTTATATACATTGATTACTTTTCTTGTACTCATGCTTCATATGATATTACTTTTTAATCCCAAATATCAATGACGTTTCAATATATATAGACTTATTATTGTCTCAAAAAAATAAGATAAAATAGGGTAAGTAAGAAACACTCTTACGTTTCAAGTAAATTCTCATTTCAAATATATATATTTGTGGAAAGAAATAATCGATGAGACCAGGTAGCGTTTTCGTATTTAAAAAAAAATGCTTCGAATACTACCTCAAAGCCGACTATAGTACAGGCCTGGGTGCCTGGCATATTTTAAGGTGTCAAGTAATTGCCGTCATTAAAAGTCGTTGCCACAATAGAGCAACGACAGTTTCCAAATGCCGATTGTTGTTGAGACTCGTTGTTATTTCTTTTTTTTTTATATAGAGAAACCTCATAAGAGTCCCAACTGCTCCCTTCTGGAGCCAGTGAGACTATGGCATCCCCAATTGGAGTATGTTGTGAGGCTGAAGGTAAGTGGGGAAGGGAAGGAGATGGGGAAGAGGAAGATGGGAAAGTACCTGGCTATTCAGATCTAGTCACTAAACACGGCTAAAACCATTATTAAGCAACGTTTCAATTATCAATGGTGGTCTTACACCAGGGCGATACTGAGAGTATCTTCCACTCTGGAACGTGCCGCAAATATAAGATATATTATTTTTATTAATTTATTGTGAAATAACACAAATTAATCAAATAAAATTTATTTGCGCACGGCGGGTTCGAACCCGCGACCTTCCGAATGGGAGTCAAGTGTCTTACCACTCGACCACGGACGGTCGTCAAATTTCTGCTTGGTGTGTTGATTTACCGCACGCATATACATCAACCGAGTGGTTAGACTATTTTAAACAATGATATTTATTTATTTTTTGACAACTTTGTAATTAGGTGGTTGTGCACCTAATTCTGTACTCTAGTGGGCCTCGAATTTTCTCTATGATGCATAAAATCTTCGGACGGGAAGTAATTGTAATATTTTATTTATTTAGACATCTATAATATTAAGAGCCAGTCCTGGGGAGGAAGGTTCATTCCTCATTCAAAACTACAACAAAATATCTTTGAAATTGGCTAACAGCCCGACAAGAGATGGTGCATCTAGATCGAAAATTGAAACTAGATGTATTATAGTAAAAATACTTTGTTTTTAACGGGTTGATTTTTTTTAAATACAAAATATCGCATGCATATTATTATGGTAACTGCTAAAAAAATACTTAGAAAAATCTTAAAATACTTACAAAAATAGAAGTACATTAGTTGGAATTTACAAAAACAAAAGTAGAAACATACAATTACGTAAATAGCCATCAGAAACACTCAGATCTAATTAATTTTGATTCAATACAGGAAGGAAAGGTTTTGAAAATGTTAAAAGGTTCTTTCATAACTACATATTTCCTTTTCATACCATCTACTTACTTTATAGGACCTGATCTCTTCGAATAATATTATATTTCCGTTGAATATTTACCTTTATAATAAATATTATATTATTATTCAACAACGTATTATAAAAAATCTTACTTCTGACATATTACATGCATTGCTAAACTGGGAAAAAATATCTCCCAACACAAAAGAAAACAACATTTCCCTGGAAATTTTGTTAACCTAATAATAATAATTTCGGTCGGAAAATCATTTTGAGAGATGTTTTTCATTTAAAAATGTGAAAGGGAAGCAGAAAATACTTCATTAAATTGTAGATGATCAGCAAATGGATAGCAATTCTATGAAGCATTAAGGGATGATACTATGGTATAAGGGTGGAAAACTCACCCGTTGCTATCCCCATAATGGATTCTCCGGGTTGCGATATCTACTCTATTATTATCCCTACAATATAACGGATTATTGCAATTTATTTCCGGATCCGGAGAGATAAGGGGGATTATTGTTTTTATACACTCTAGATAGAGGTTTAATTCCTACCATTCATTTTACAATATTCATACGTTATCCGAATTTAATTTCAATCGGTATGGTTTTTTATAAATCTGGTTCACTGAATTCCGATGATTATAAATAATCATAGTTAAACTTTAATAGCCTCACTAATTAACGCATTTAAAATTTTACACAACTGATAAACAGTATTTAACGATGTTATTATAAAGTTCTACGAGTATTTTATCACACATAATGTGAGGAGAACAGATTTCACCCAAAAATGGAGAATCTATTGTGACAGTTATTTTCTCAATAAATCGGTTTAACCGGTAATAAATCATTTTAGGCACCTTCAAAATTGGAATTATCAATTATATTATCTCTAAGTGTGAAAATAGCCTTGTTAGCCGTAACAGTTGTCACAATAATAAATATATTTTATTCATCATTTGAATTAATTATATAAAAAAAACATAAAATAAATATTTAACGATATTATACATGATTGTTATGTCCATTGTGGAAAATATAAAACAAGTTTATTTTTAAGGCTGTAAATATAATAAGTTTAATTTGGTAACCAACGCCTCTATCATATTATATTATTAGGTTATCCCAAGTGAATCAATACGTTTGGTAACTTATCAGGGATGCCCGTGTTAATACACCAATTGCGTGGCGGGCCAGATTGGGAGATGAAGTAGTCCTTTTGACCTCTCCAGCCAGACTCATGACCCTTCACCTTGGACCTTCGTCATTATTGGACGCACTGACGCATGACGGCAATATTCCTGCACACCCTTCTTATTATTTTCCTTCTCAGATTTTCCTATTCTTCATTTCCTTAAAAAGACCCTCCACACAACATTCCCTAAGATGACATAGGCCAAGAGAGAAAATATTTTGACTGTAAAACAATATTATTTTAAAACAACAAAAAAACTGATTTTAGAAATTATTAATTAAACCAATTTTACTACTGCAACATGTTCAATTAGCTTATCTATTATTAAAATATGAATGCTTTTTGAGTAAGTTTATTGACCCACGACTGAATAAGTTAAATCAAATTTTAAATATGTACATGTTTCAAAACCGATGGTCTTCGTCGGGATAATAACATGAATTATTATCATGTTATTATTATAATTATATTAACGTTATTATCCTGACGAAGAAACCATCGGCTTTGAAATTATTAAATTAAATTTTATTATTATTGTAACATATTATTATTATTATTATAACATGTTATTATAGTGGTTTACACAAAGTAATTTGTTTCATTTAACTAATTAATTACCTTTTCCGTTGTTTGTTTTTGGGGTGTTATGTCGTGGTGCGCTACCCCCTTCTTTAGCCGACGTTTTGGACAGCGTTGCAGTGTCCATCATCAGGGCAGATCCGACGATGTCCACACATCGTCGGATCTGTGGACATCGTCGGATGGAAACTGCAACGCTGTCCGAAACGTCGGCTAAAGAAGGAGGTAGCGCAATACGATATCTAAAAAAATAAATAGCGAAATCTAAAAAACGTATCTAATTAATTACCTATATATAATTCAATTTTTGGTGTAACTGTCTAATAGCTTGATATCATTAAATTCCGTATGTATTGGAAATACATACAGTTTTTCTTTACCTTTTACCTGCTCAGGAGGCCCTGAGGAAAAAAAATCCCTCTTGCCATGTATCGTCTTGCTGCTGTGGGATGTTGTGTGGAGAGTCTATTTAGGGGGAAGATCAGGGAAGTAGAGAAGTACGAGGTTTAGGAATCTAAGGGTTCGGCTAGAGAGGTCATAACTCATTCTCATTCTCCCTCAACTAATCTCTCCTGATCTGGCCTGCGAAATACGTGGAAAAAGGCATCCCCAGTCATGAACTAGACGAACCTCACCCCATGAATCGAAGCACCCCTGCTAAGTAACCAACCTTAGCAAACCTCTTAAGGTGACCGATAGCAGGATGTTGGTCATACAATAAATGGTTCCCAGGTGGCGGTATACACCCATACCCGTCTCCCAAATTAAGTGTCAATTTACATATAAATATGTCAATATAGATTATTTTTTATCTGGAGTTAGTTAGAAGTTATTTTTAAGATTTTTAACCACCCTCGGCATAATTTTTCACACGAATCAATTTAAAAGAAGCATTTTTAAAATCAAATTACCATCTGACAGTAAAGTTGCTCTACAAGAGCTGATAAATTCAACATTTTAATAAGCATAAAACCAAAGGAAAATCATTTTATCTCGTTGGAATTAACCAATACAAAAATCGAATTAAGTTGCGCACCGGAAGCTGATAATTACCGTCCGAGAGTTCGCCGGATACAGTCTCCGGTACCGGAAGTCCTCCTTTTTGGACCGGAGAAAAAGTGTGTACGCAGTCTTCTCTACACGGCTGTAGATAAAGCCCCCTCCGCCCTCCTCCTCACACCCCTAAACTGCCCTATCCCCCCCATCTCGTTGAGCCTCCTAGATTTCTTCCGTTATGATGCCTCTTAATATGATTAAGGGTGGTAATGAAAAAAAGTTATTTTTAACTGACTTTGTCGATTATTAAAAAAAATTACTGAAGAAGCAAACCTTAAAACTCAGGTACGGGCCATACGTTATTCCTATGTCTACCTACGTTAAATTATCGTGAAAACAAGCTTATGTGTCCAAGCGGTTAATAATATCTTATGGGTTAATAGATTAGTTTTAATTTATATCAGTTCATTTTGGAGGAAAATTTTCACCCGATTTTCTTATTATAATATTTTTTTATTCTGCACACGTTCCTGAGGAAAATATTTTCCCTCAACAGCTATGTCCTCTTTGGGGATTCTGTGTGGAGGGTCTTTAATGGAAAGAAAGGAAAATAAGTTCTGGGAAGGAAAAAAAGTTTAACGGGCTCGGTAGGAATCTGGGAGTCAGTGTATCCAGAATGACTGACGTATGAATCCATCCTCCCCCCCCCTCCCCATTGCGACCAAGGCATTCGCATCCGCCACCAAGCCTGGACAAACCCCACCAAACTTTTCGAACCGCTTGGGGTGACCTATGGCACAGGTGTCGGTTATCCAAATAATGGTTCCCGGGATGGCGGTACCTATGCCGGCCTCCAAAATTAATAAAACATTTTGGACGAAGTGTGTACTTCGATATTAGATTAAACTCGAGCTTTTCAAGTAAAATCGTTTAAAAAATGTTTAAATGTATAAACTCGTTATTACTAATTAGCACAATATTTCAAACTGAGATTTATTACACTTTCGGTGTTAAAATCGTTGTTGAATTAATATATTTTTTTTTAAACCTTATTACAACAATAAAAAATATTTTTTTTATAATAACGTGGACCGGTTTCGGAATAACCATTCCTTTCTCATTGCAAAATATATTTATTCCATTGGATGACCACGAAGCTATGGCTATATTCAACACAATTAACTATTTATTTTTCTGAGGTAGCTAAGACTCTATAATGACGAATCTGTTACGAAAATGATTGTTCTGCGTTTTCTGTAATTTAAAAATTATTTGATTTAACAAAAAAAAAATGTCTGCAATTTAAAATCCAACTCAAATTCACATCACCTTCTTCATCAATAAATATTAAATTGTAAACAACTTATGAATAACTCTAGAAAATAAGACATGATATAATATTATTCACGCCATATTTTTGATCCAAGACTGGTAATTTTACTATTGATATTATTATATTCCGTAAAAAAGTTGTACGTGAATAACATTCTCGTTATTTGAGGCCGTGTCATAATTCCGTGAAAACAACCGTATAAAACTAACAGCAGCATAAAACTTTTTTTCTATCTGTCTTGACGAAAATTTATATCACCAGCCTTCTTTATAATCCCCTCGAATCACAGTGGCGGCGTCACATAAAAAGAACACGAGATGAATAATTCCGCGCACTGTTCTCCAGGGGTGGCAATCGGTCATTGTCTCACCACCCGCCCTTGCATAGGGGAAGAGGTTTTAACCTTCCCGGCGAACCCAGTCGAAGTTACCAAGCTTTCACAACCTGCAGTGTCCCCAAAAATGTACACAATACCAGCATGTTTTAGCTATTACTAAAATTTACAGGTAAATTTACAACCAACTCAGTAAAAACTTTATCACGATATAATTTTTAAAAAACTTAGCTATAAAATATTTTCTAAGAAAGCCAATCATGCGTTAGATGTAAAGTAATGGGTATCAAATATTTTACAGCTGAAAGCATTTTTTTTTTAATTTGATGTTTAAATGTACGAGTATAATTTAGTTTTGATGAGTTTTATTTTGCATTTGTTACTTAATACATGGAAGAAAATGTTATTCTAAAATACGAGCATTTTATTCGTAAAAACGGTTTAAAATGGGACTGAAGTTCTTACGAACAAATTAACAGTTTTTCAATGTTTATTGGCGGGAAAATGTCAGAATAATTTTTTGGTATACGTACGAAATTACGTTTACCAACAAATTATTATTTCCCGCCAATAAACATTGAAACCCTTTTAACTTGTTCGTAAGAACGTCTGTCCCATTTTTAACCGTTTTTACGAATAAAATGATCGTATTTTAGAATAACATTTTTTTCCGTGTACTTATTTATCTGCTAGGAATTGAACAGATTGTCATTTGTGTGTCAATTGTCAAAGAATTACATAAAAATTATTGTTTAAATTGTTGAAATATTATTTATTCTGATTTGTAACATTTCATATTATGTCCTCCTTGGCAACTCATAAATTACTAAAATGTAAATATAATGTTGCATCTATGTACCTAAAGCTAATATGTACATAGTTTTCAAACGAGCAAATTGCAAAAAAAAAAATTTATTGCTTTAAAATACTATGCAGATTCCCATAGAACGATGTTTGTTAGACATGTCATGTATTTACGTTTACAAATTTGGGCTCTCCTTTAAAAAATGTAATAAGTATAGTATTCCCAGGCAAGAGTCAGAAAAATAGAATGTATTATGAATGTAAGAGTATGTATGAATGTGAATGAGGCAATGAGCCAAGACCGAGGTGTTTGGCGGTCCGTCCTCTCTGCCTACCCCTGCGGAGAAACGGCGTGATGGTTAGTTGGTTAGTTAGTTTCCCAGGCATAGCTCGTATAGCGTTTTAGTAGAAAATACGCCGTAACTCGTTGTTATGATATTGTTGGGTAACAGTGACTATACTTCGATAATGAACTGTATGTACCTTTGCAATAATAAAAGTTGTAGTACAAAAATGATAAAGATACGTAAGATTTTTTTGGGATGTACATTGAATACGTGAAATCGAAATAAAAACGCAAGTGAGTACAAGTTTTTTTTCAGTCGGAAATATTTAGATTCTTGTTATTTTTCTATCGCGTTCAGATCCAGTGTTACAAGTATATTACCGTTGTGTGTGTTTTATGAATTAAAGCATTTAATTATATTTGCTTGTTTTTACAATTGGCAATACCAAAATTCGAAAGAAACATGAGTTCGCGAAATGTCCATGGGGGTATGATTAAAGATAGGTTTACTAAATTCCCAAATCTTCTGTTCTTTTGTTTTCATACAGAATGTGTGAGAAGGAAGATTTTTATGAAAGGCTTATCCTTCGATGACATACATACAACCTTTGCATGTGCATAGTGTAAAATAATATTTGAACAAAAACTAAAGACATGGTATTTGCAGCTTTCAAGCTGGCTTCTCATCTTGGGAGTAGAGGGAAATTTTAAAACATTGTAGCGGGAAGGTTAAGGACTAATATTGCAGTTAGGGTGACACCTCCGGAATTATGACACACCCCGAGAGTTTGTTTTGAAACAAAATAAAACGTGCATTAACGAGCGGATGGAAAAAAGTTAATAAGATGTCCCCCGGGGGAGGGGAGGGGGGCGTAATCGGGAAGAGATACGGAAACAACAGCGAAGCAAGCACCCCCCTCCTCCCGGGGATTCAAAGTTCTGACAATGTTATTTTTTTCTGATAGTAATTCGTAATTTCTTAGCCTTTTTTCTGATGGAATTTAAAAAATATGAGAAATTAGTTATGCTTTTTATTTGTGAAAACTTGACAAATGTCTAAGAAACAATTTTTCATTTTTTTAATGTATATTTATGTGTTGTTAAAATTACATATTGAAACTCCATAGCGCATGATAGAAATCACGCTGATTTTTTCGCGTTATTCAAGAAATAAAGGAGAAGACTTAAAAGGCTGAACAAATTTTTAAGAGGATGTCTAAACTACTTTTGAAAATGTAATGATAATATGATGTTACACTTTTTTCACCTGAATCCTCGATTATAACATACATTTTCTGAAAGGAGTTAGTTGAAGGAGTATTTTTTCTTGTAACAGTTTTAGTTAGGCCCTTGGGCATCGAATTTTAGAAATTCTCTATGATAGTTTTCTTTGAAAAATATAACTTAACACCACTGGCAAGGAGTAGAAATTGAGTACCATTTTTCTGCCATTGTAAAACTTCTATTCTATAATGCTATTGCGCAATCAACATCTACGTCATTTTAAAGCAGCAAAAGTTTTATTTTCGCCCTTCGTCGACATATATCCTTCACCAAGTTCACGTCCAACGATTTCAACCACCCAGGAAGTGCCCATGAGTGGCCCCAAGGGTCTTATTCCCAAATAAAGACCTATTCATTGAAAGGAAGGCGTATTCTTCAACCTACCCACACCTAAGCTAACACCCATTTGATCGCGTCCTTTAAATCACTGCTTCTCGACTTGTTGAAATAAATTTTATATAAAAGTACGATTCAACACAATCCTTCAAGCTGGATTAATCATTTCCCCTAAGTTTGTATCCCAAAAATCAATGGAGGAATTATACTTTTTATAGATTGTTCAATAGAGAGAAAAACGTAAAAAAAATCAATCCAAATTGGCTCACACTCAATGGCAAAAGTATTTTTAATAACTATACAAATAATAACATTGGATGTAAAAAGCCGGTTGTCAATGTGAAAAAGGTAAAAAAATGTACCTAAATAATACAAAAACAGCAACTTTAGTTCATAGAGACGAGCAGGTACTTCTACAAAAAATAATAATAACATAAAGGAAAATAACAGTTCTTGTTATTTATAGTTATTATTGTTAAATTGCGTGTTGTAAATGGTCAAAAATATTGTTTTCAAAATTGTCATCCTGATACCACAAAAAATTGCATCTCGGAAATTGAAACCATGACAAGATCATGTTTTCTTGAACTACATATCATGATACTTATAAATAATGGTATTGGCGAGCGCCCCAAATAAATTTAAAAGTTCGACCAATGATAAATTAAAAAAATATTAATATCCTTCTCGTAGAACAATCGTTTACGCTTACTTTTTCGATATCTTTCCTGCAGGGTGCAGATTATCCTGATGATAACAAACCTGCGACATGGTAGAGACAGAAGAAAAAAATAGTTAGATAGTTACATTAATGAAAAGGGCCTATGGTGATATTTTCAAGAAAAAAAATCACAATTATACTTTTGTGCCAAAGTAAAAAAAAATCAGCACAAATTCCTCCTAAATGAACAGATTTAAATTGTTTTGAAAACACCCTTTTAAAGCGGTGCGAACAGATACAACTCAACACGTCGTGCCGCGCCGTATGAGATTTATAGAATATAAAGCGTTTCATCGTGTGTAATCCTAAAATATGAACTGAGATACACGGTACAAGGCGGCATTGCTGCGGGCTATTTGGTCAGGAGTTAACATACTGGGAGTTGGCGTACGTCTCTGGGATGTTATTTCAAACGCTAAAAGGGTTGAAAAACAGAAACAACCACTTTTTTATTGCAATCTCGCAACAAATTCGTGTTTCCCGATTTTGGTCCCTTTTTTGCCCGGAAGTGGGAGGTAAAAGATTCCGGGGAAAGTGCCGATTCAAATATTGAACGCAAATATTGGCTCCAAAGATGAAAATTATTTTTAAACGTTGTGTATACAGATTTTAAAATGGCCTGAGATTGCCTGATTTTTTTACCCATGCCGTACAGCGTACAGTTTTTACAGCAAATATATATTTTTTATGATAATAGTTTTTTTTCGTTTCATTTTCTCAGTAAGGAAAAGAATCCCTAACGTATTTTGTCCACGAAATGTTTTTTTGTGTAAATGAAGGTACTTTAAATATTTTAATATGAAGCGTGAACAAATATTTATTGATATGAAAAATAAAACAATTGCTTTTTACGGATCAGTAATTTACTAAAATATTGACCGCCCAGCGGTTTCGATTATTCCTTCAGTCTACTTGTGGCTTAGCCAATGAAGTATTTCGTCCGTTTACATTTTTTTTCTGTACGTCCGCTTTTTGTTACGGATTTCCATCTAACTGAACAAATATCACTTCGTAAAATATTGGTTGGAAGCGACTATTTAAAATGAAAATGCGTGTTCATCACAATGCGTGACATTATGTATGTACGTGAAAATAGATTATTGAAAGAGAGTTTTAACAAGAGAGTCCTATCGGTCGAAACTTCATTGGTTTATGAAAAATGAAGATGTCAACTGGCTCCGGTGCACTGAATATTTTCGGCATTACATAAAGCTAAATCTCGCGTGTTATTCCTTTACATTTTTCCTATACGGAAATACTGAGAAAACTTGGATAAGAAAATCCAATGGCTTCAGAACAGGCGCTGTGCAGTGCAATGCCGCAGGGCTCAGAATGAGAAGAGGAAACTCTTATGCTATTAAAGTCTGTCCAACGTCATTGTAATTACGCAGTTCATTGATTCCCAGTGCAATTGAGTTCCAAGAGGACAAATTTGACAGAATGGATATAACTGAGGGCTTCCCACGTACGAATTTTATTTTCCAAGCGGATATAGGAAAGGCATTAAAAGTTTTCACCTCCTCGTGCTAAGTATTTAATCCCGTTCCCACGCGAGGCGTCGGAATAAGGAGAGGGGACCCGAAGCTTTGGAACAAACTTCCGCAAAGCTTTTACGTTTTACGATTGTTAAAAAAGCTCCGGGGGCACGGAACACGGGCCGCTTCCTTCTAAACAAAGAAAACATTTTTGTATGGGATTAAAAAGAAACACGGACGGGGAATAAATGTTCCGTCATTCTGAAGCGGAGACGCTGCCTTTGATTGTTGAGAAGGAGTCAGGATTATTGCCACGGAAAGGGACGGATTTACACACGAAAACAAATAAGAGGTTTTTCTCAGCGGCCAGCCCCGGGTTTGTTTCTACAGCCCTCCAGAAACACTGATTTAGCCACTGGCGCCGCGTGCTCTCGCCATTATATCGCTGTCATATTTAATCCTATTAAAACAATTTGAATAATTGTACAAGCTTAGTCTTAAGCCAACCGAATTAAAATGCTTTTTTTAGTGTTCATCTTAAATGGGAAATGTATAAGGGTGTGGTTTTAAATAACAAAATGCTGGATATAATCCGGTTTGATGGCCTATAGTATTGTGGGCGCAATGATTATTCTGATTTAGTGTGGATTAAGAAGGTTAGGCATTTATTTTTCAATTTTTATAAGAAAAACTATATTTTCATAACTATTGAAGATTATTCCCATCAATGTAAGTCATTGAAGATATAACACTAATAATCTAAATTAATATGTGAAAACGAACAAGACACAGAAAAATAATAAAAGATAACGGTTCCAACTGGGGCACGAACCCAGAACCTCTTGTCCAGGTTTCGACCGTTTTCTTTTATTATTTTTCTGCGTCTTGTTCATTTTTATATTTAAAATTAGATTAATAATGTTGTCTTCTTCATCAACGACCTACTTTTTAAACACGTAATTTTTAATTTAAAAAATTACATGTTTCAAAATTCATTTTTAAGGCGTCGTAACGTAGTTAATTCAAGCTGAATATTGCTGAAATAAATTTTACTTTTTAAAAATCAAAACAATTTTTTAAAACAATAAAAGTGGTTAAAACTAGGCGTTTTATTAATTAATTAAAGAAATGTTCTGTGCACCCCACCCCCCCCCCCTTAGGCATAGGAGAGATATAAAGTGTAAAAGGGGGGGGGGGGGGAGAGTGCACAATTTTTTTTTTTCACAGTATAATATATACCTAAGTTTCACGATTGTTTGGCATTCGACATGGTAATGTAGGCCATACCCAAATACGGAACAAGAGTATAGCTTCCATGTGATACTAGCTTTGAGGAAATGTTTTAAAGCTATCAAATATTGTGAAGGTGGTTCAGTGGAAGAAAAATTACCCTTTTAAATCTGCTCTCTAAAAACAGTTTAACCCGTTTCATCGTTTTTCTGAACGGTGGTATCAAACAAGGGTCTTACAAATGGTTTCTTCCACTCCGTAAAAAAATATTTAACTCAAATGAGTAGCTGAATATCTTATATTCGTTGGTAGTTTTTTATTGATACCCTGCAACAGCTATTATTCTCTGGCGGGACTATCGTTCGTCAGAGATATTTATCACAAAACAAAGCTATGCTCTAACAACACAGTGATTACTCTGGTCTGAGAAAATTTTCCATTGTTCAACGATAAAATAAATATTAAATATGAAATATCTTATAAGTGAGAAAAACTGTCGACTTGAACAGATATCATCTACAAAGTCACCATGATTCGGTAAAACTGGATATTTTAGGAAACCCAATAGAACACCAAAGCTGGCCATCAGAAGACTCGTTAAGATTATGGAAACACGAATGTCATCTGCGAGGATTTGCTATATACAAATTAATTGTAACGAACGCGAATGCAGCACTATTTGCTACAGAAAAGTTCATTTAAACAAATGTAAATATGCAGTATTTGCTATGGAAAAGTATATTTAGGTACAAGAGCTTGCTAGGATATCCACTATCCAGTCTCTCTTCGATATCACCTAGCGTCCGAGATAAAACACTGAAGTCTCTTGATTATCATTCTGACATCCCAATATCAAACTTGAAAAAACCCCCTCTCATACAAAGAGAAAACCTTAAATGTATTATTTTAACAACACGATTGTCATCTGCGAGGATTTGCTATATACAAATTAATTGTAACGAACGCGAATGTAGTACTATTTGCTACAGAAAAGTAAATTTAAACACACGTGATTATACAGTATTTGCTATGGAAAAGTATATTTAGGTACAAGAGCGTGCAAGGATATCCACTTTCCAGTCTCTCTTCGATATCACCTAGCGTCTGAGATAATACACTGCAGTCTCTTGATTATCATTCTGCCATCCCAATATCAAACTTGAAAAAACCCACACTCATACAAATAGAAAACCTTAAATATATTATTTTAGCAACTTAATTTATTTATTAGTGGGTACACCTACTCAACAAAAAAACTAAATTTATTGGAGAAATTCATTCAAATAGGTTCTGTATCAATCACTATTCAGCGTGTCAGTCCTGTACGGTGGCGCAGATTCGATTCCGGCCCCGTCCATAATCGGCCACAAACATAGCTACCCCTTTCAGGCGCCAGCGTCACGTTTTGGCGCGAGCATTTCGCGCAATTTGCGAGGCACGTGAATCGCTTACCATCGTCGCTAAGTAGGCCCGGGCTTTGACTAGTACTACGTCCCAAAGTACTCGTCCAAAATGGCGTGAACCACTTTGGTTAAAGAAATGTTTCTTTGATTGTGTGCGGGAGGTGCGCAGTTTTTGTTTGTTTGTTAAAAAGTAAACAGAGTTCTAAGTATTTATTTGTTACGGAAAAAGAATACAGTAATGTAATTATTTCTGTTTCGTAATAGGTACAACTAACTTGAGAACATATTTTGGTGGAAATTATTGATATCTAATAAAAATATTGTCTTGTACCGATAAAATGTTTTATGGAAAGAAAGTGATGAAATGATGGAATGCTATAGTAAATCGTTAACCACGAAAATGTTTCAAATAATTTATTACAATAAATGTTTTACGAATGGGACGAAAATCGGTCCATATTTGGGCCGAAAGCAATCCTAGAATAATTAAAGTGGTCCAAATTTGAACCGAAATCGCTCCAGTGGATAACTTAGTAAAAAGCATGAAGTAAATTCCAAACATTAAAATATATTTACAAATTTCACTATTCACCCTTCGACGGTAATGACAATATTTCCAAACGCTTTGTAAAAACATTCAGATTTAATTAAAAATTCCGCTAAACTTCATGAAATTTTCACTGTGATAATTTCCAATGAAAATTAATGTTCTATCAAGCTCGCAAAATCTATACAGAAAGATTATCATCTGATGTTTTTGACAAGCTTTATAATTTATGCAGGACGCTCGAAGCCAAATGAAGGGATAACGGTTTATTTATTGGAGCTTTTATATGGGGTGTACCTAAAGCTTAGTAAGCACTTGACTTCTCTCCGCGGGCTGGTTTAATGGCCTGTTACTGTTTATGCATCTAATTAGGCTCTATCGAGGGCAACGAGAAACTTTTATCTCCCCTTTGAACATTTTTCAATTGAAATTTTCTTTATGAATTTTTAACTCTACGCAACATAACGAACACGGACAAAAAAAAGTTCATTATGGGACGAAGTAAAGTGCTTTTTCACATTCTAAAGATTATTTAAAAAAAAAACATGCATTCAAATTTGACATTTTATTTATTTGCTTGTGAGATAAGAATTGTGCTTTATTTTTTGAATTCCTGTTGGGGTGGTGAGAATTCGTCAAAAGCTGTTCCAACTGTTTTTTTAGGTAAATGAGATAATGGAAAAAATGATAAATAATGAAAAAAATTGGCGTAGCATTAGTGAGTAAAAAGGTAAAGCTGGAAATCTGCACTAGTACTACGGCGTAGTCCAGCGATAGGTCGTTAGACTCCCATTCCGAAGGCCGCAGGTTCGAACCCGGCGTGCGCAAATAAATTTTATTTAATTGATTTGTGTTATTTCAAAATTAATTATTTAAAAAAACACATAGTATATTTGCGGCACGTTCCAGAGTGGAAGATACTCTAAGTATCGCCCTGGTGTAAGACCACCATTCAGAATTGAAACGTTGCTTCAAATGGCTTTAGCCGTGTTTAGTGACTAGATGTGAATAGCCCGGTACTTTATCACCTTCCTCTTCCTTGTCTCCTTCCCTTCCCCACTTACCTTCAGCCTCATAACATACCCCAATTGGGGATGCCATAGTCTCACTGGCTCCAGACGGGAGCAGTTGGAACTCTTGTGTGGTATTCACTAAAAAAAAAAAAAAAACTATCCTTTTTCGGTAAAATGAAAAAAAGTATCGCCTTGTTGAAAAACTTTGATTAATGATTTATTTCCTGTGAAACACGATGAATATCAAGGAGCTGCTGTCATTTTTCAATTCTAATATGTAACACATATTTTATAACCTGTGCAAACATCAAATTATGTAAGTACCAATAAAAAGATGTTCAGCTAGGATACAATGCCACACATCACGAACCCGACACAGCCACTCTTCGCTTCAACCACATCGTCGCGTGCCTCGTCCATATCGATATGTTAATATTGATTCAACGTTTGCCAGTCATTATGATCTGAGTCAACAAGCGGCGGACGATAGTGGGTAATGGTGGGTGGTAGTTGGCGGCAGTGGGTGGTGGATGGCGAACGGCGGGTGACAGCGGGTGGCGGCTATGTCCTGCCGAAACACGCATTTCTCCTTTACGACAGCTCGCACAAAAGCCTTCGCGCCGACCGCGAAAATGGTTCATCGCGCTATTTGCAGAGCGTAAACACGCGAGCATGGGCATACAAATGACTCATTAGAATGCAGTATACTCGTATAGAGTAGGCTGGATGCCGTTGATACGGAACGCGCGAATTTACTTCAGTACATACCAACGAAATATTATCAGCTGGTGAAACGTCGGAAGTATTGATAACATACAATTCTCAGAAAATAGAGAAAAATGGAAAACTTTCCAAAAAGGCGTCTTCCAAGCAAGTAATTTGAATTTTCTACATGGAGAAAAAATTTATTCTAAAATACGATCATTTTATTCGTAAAACGGTTAAAAACGGGACTGAAGTTCTTACGAACAAATTAACAGGGTTTCAATGTTTATTGGCGGGAAAATGTAAGAATAATTTTTTGGTATAAAAAAATAATGCAACAATTCAATGGCAACATTGACTCATTTCATATTTTTGCCACTATCAGTACTATTGGCCTTAGCTTAGCAGAAAGTTTTTTTTGTGCAGTATATGTGGAAAATAAATAAACCACAATCCGTGGGTATAAGGAACTGAAAAGAGACAACAGAAGATAAGCACATGTAAAATGGTTCCTGAAACCTACTACAGAACCGCAGGTCTCTTTTAGAACTTTGTCAAAAAAACAACAGAGTCTACTAAAATGTTACAGGTAATGCAACAATGATGTTATGAATACATAAAAAATAATTTCTATATATCTAAATGATGAAAATAGGTATGACAAAACATGCAAAAATTTTCGACGGTCAATAAAATTTTAATCTTTACATTTCCCTTAGATATACAAAAAGTCGTCATTCGAAATGTTACTTAAAGTAAATTAATATTTCATGTTTATTCCAGCGTTTACTCCAGCATTGACGCACACTGGAGAAAAATACTAGCTTCTAATGTAGTCACAGTGCCCTGAAGGATTATAATTTTTTTTTTTACAGTTTTTTATTTTCTTTATTTTTGTACCAACTTTTTTTTTTTCGAAAACTCTATGTAGGTGTGTAGGTATCTTGTATGGAATATGTGGGACTGCACCAACCTCCCCACATACCGGAATAAACACTTATTTATTTATTTTATTTATTCCACTGTCGGAAGACTCCAAATTGAATCCAAATATACCCACCTCCCTCACGTTTGCGTGCAATAAAAAAAAATCCACACCTGTACAAATATTACACCTTATAAATGGACCACTAAATCCAGCGAGACTTATTTTTTTTTTATTTCACGCCCTTCTAGACTTTTACATTTTTATTTTGATGAAATTATTAATGAAAACAGTCTCGCGTTCCTATGTCAATGGCCTTTGGCATTGTTAACTCGATCGATCTCACGATCACCGAGTTAAACGGACGAGCACGGACGCGCGTATTGATGAACAAACTTTCGAGCTACATTATTAGCCATTTGCTGAAAGTATGTAGGTGTAACGAGTCATTTCCAGCCAACAGGCTAAAGGTTAAACCTTGGTGTTGAGCCATCAACCTGTTTAGTCTGAAAAGGTAGACACAATACAGGCGAATAGAGTGACAATCACTTCACAAAAGGACATTTTATATTTAACTTCTTTTTTTTCCACAACAAAATCGTCAAGGTTTCAGAAAGGTTCCAATTTTATTTTAACTTTAATAAAAAATCTCGACTTATTTAGTTAAAAATATATGCATAAAACGAGTAGAAAGATTAATACTCCTTCACAAAACAAAAATGGAATGTTGTGTTTATGCATATAAAATTAATCCAACATTGGAAGAAAATCAAGTCGTCTGCGAGGTTCTGTTATAGTTTTAATTTTTCGAAGTAAACTTCTTCGGAAAGGTTTTCCCTTTGTAATGGCATTATTTATTTCAATGAAAAGACAAATAACTTTGTTTACATCACTTTTTAAACTTTTTATCTTCTTTTATAGGTTGATACAAGGGATTGTTTGGATTGGTGCAACTGTTTTAAATCGCAACGCTATTTCTATTATGGGCTATAGAACTTTGAAATATCCGTTGAGTAGTTAAAAAATATATAGAGGCGTCAAATTAGTTAGTTGTTCGAAATTTTGTTCTTGCTTAACATGGACAAAATATTTAAATAAGTACATTGAATCGTAACATATAAAATCAGGGTGAAGCAAGATAGCAAGCACATACTTTTAAGTGTTCGATTTTTACATAAATATTTATTATGTGTGGAAAATCTTTTAAAAAAAATTATTAGTTATCAGTGTCATCATACAAGCGAAATTACTTGACATTTTACAGAGGTACAAAACCACGTAATTTATTTAAAATACCTTACAATTTATATGAAATGTACTGTGTATATCTTATAAATAACTAAAAAAAGGGGAAGTTCTGAGAAAGAAAGGGGTATGAAGGGTGGGTAGGATTCTGAGAATCTGTGTGTCTAGGAGTGACGGACGTAAGTATCTATACCTCCTACCTACTGCGGTGCGATACGGTGGGTTGAGAGAGTTTACCGTGGAGAATTCCAAGGGTCTCCTTCATCCAGCCTCCTCCAAATCAGTCATTATATTGATAACCTTTCGAAATTGACACCATCACTTTTTTTCATTTTTGAGTGATGCGATACTATATAATATCGGAACGCAGGCACGTTTTAACAGTGTAAATTGAATTAGCGAAAAATTTACCTTAAAACCTGTGCATATTTGTTAGCTAAATATTCGGTAGGAATTTTTAATAAACTGTTATTAAGTCGAGTCAGTCAATATGACGGGAAACGATATTAAATTACCTTTTCACCCTTGTCAAATCCAAAATGTCCAAATAATTAACGAAATTATTGAAATATCTTCGGAGATTTTAATTATGCTATCGGCTTTCGATAATTTGGTATTTTGCGTAGGTAATATAAAATTATCGGAGTAATAACAAGGATTTTTTATACTCTGCATAAATTCCTTGTTTTTTTTTGTGAAAATTAAATAATTGAAATTAAACGAAAAGGGGGATTCTCAAGGGGAAAATATCAGCAAAATGGTGTTACCATAATTTCGAATATCTAGTAATTGAAAGTTGCTAATTTTTAAGTATTAAATAGTCTAATAATTGATGTATTTATTACTCTACCACTCATATTATAGTTTTTTTTCTCATATCATTCATATTATAGTTTTTACAAGTTGAATAATTTTTTTTATTCAAAATGGAAAAGGGATTCTGGTAATGTTATTAATAAAACAGTGCCATCTAATGGGACACTTGCAGCAATTAATTGTAAATGAACCATTAGCTGTACGAAGTGTTATGATACTGATCGATCTATGATGCCGATGGTTCATGCTCGATGAGAAAAAATCATATAAAGCTATGTAATGGCACTGAAAAAAACATCGTCACTTCCACGGTGAACTTAAGAAGAAAGGCTGCGCGGCCTATTTCATAAAAAACCTGAATATGGCTTTTTGGCAAAAATACTTGACTTGAAAGGTATTGTGATATGGTCGGGGAGTTACTTGAAATATGGGCTATAGATCAAATTATAGACTTGTGGATTATGTGCTTATGGGAAGTAAGAAATTATAACCTGATCGGGTTAATATAATTTAATTTAATTAATATGATTTCGACGTAAATCCTACTATAACGTATAACAGATACTACTTGCTTCCATCAAAACTCTCCCAAAAGGGATAAAGGTGTTTCGGAAGAAAGATTAAATATCTAATGACGATAAGATTTCTTACTATATTTTCGTTTCTATATATTATTTCTTAATGTATGTTGCTGTGTTGACAAATTCATGGGGTTTTCACCCAAACGTTGTGGGATCAATTTCCTTGCTAGCTATATTCTACATTATTGCAGAAACAATATTCTCCGCCATTTAATAATTATGGTAGAAGGTATGATTTTTTTTATTTTTTATTGTTAGGTTTTTTTATTTTTTACATTAGCTCCACACAGGAGGCCCTGAGGGGAAAATTCCCTCAGGGCCCATGTCATCTTTGAAGATGCTGTGTGGAGGGTTTTTAAGGGAAAGGAAGGAGAGGAATTCCTGGTAAGGAAAAATGTTTGAGGGGTGGGTAGAAATTTGGGGATAAATATGTCCAGGAGTGATGGACGCGTGAAGCCATCCCTCACTGCGGTGCAAAGCGCTGGGTCGAGAGGGTCCGGCTGGATAGATCAAAAGGTCTCCCTCAACCAGTCTCTCCCGATCCGGCCTGCCACGCAGATGGTCGGCAGACGCATCCGCCCCCAAGCCCTGGACAAACCTAACCCCATGAACCCGGGCACCCCTGCTAAGTCACCAAACGTAGCCAACCACTTGGGGTGACCTGTGGCAGAGGTGTTGGTCGTCCAATAAATGGTTCCCGGGGTTGCGGCACCTATACCCGCCTTCTAACTTGAAAGTTATTCGTAACCCGAGAATGTTTTGTCTGTTTTTTAGTTCCTTGGTATTTTCAGATAATACTTTATCATTAGCGAGAAAATCTATACCCATCTCTTAAGCAAATCTTTCCATAATCCACGTTTTGTTCAATTAGATGAGCCTTTATCATCATAAAATCCCGCTCCCGCGTCCGAAAGATAATGATTTAAAATCTGTCGAGTCTGATTTGTGCCACGTAATAAAGCCTAAAGCGCAGATCAGCAAAAGTTTCGTCAATCGGGGGCCAAATTAAGCATCCCGCCGAACGGCGTTAATTGGACGGCGCACACTCGCATCGCAGCACCCGTACGCCGGCAGCCCGCCCGTGTAATTGGACTGTTCCTCGGCTGGTGATAGGATGAAATCCGGCGTCAGAGCTCGCCTCGATTCGCGTTCACCCAGTTAAGCCCCTCGTGATTTTTTTATCCGTCGAACCTTTGATCGTCCAAATAACGATTCTGAATTCTAATAATTATTTTTATTGTCGATATTACCTACATATACGCCTTTCTGCATATAGTACCAACATTGAAGTAGTACCTACACTGAAGTAAATAATACAGTGTTACTTTGACAAAAAACGGTAAAATTTTCATTTTATTGGCAATAATAGCCTAAAACAGATCACAGATCCTCATAATTTACCTCACAAATTTTACAAAATGTTTACAGTGTTATCTAAATGTATCATAATACTGAAGTAAATAATACAGTGTTACTTTGACAAAATCGGTAAAATTTTCATTATATTCAATAATAGCCTAAAATATGTCGCAGGTCGTCATAATCCCTCACAAATTTTACAAAATGTTTACAGTGTTCTTAATGAATCATAACACTGAACTAAATAATACAGTGTTACTTTGACAAAAAACGGTAAAATTTTCATTATATTCAATAATAGCCTAAAATATGTCACAGGTCGTCATAATCCCTCACAAATTTTACAAAATGTTTACAGTGTTATCTAAATGTATACTGAAGTAAATAATAGTGTTACTTTGACAAAAAACAGTAAAATTTTCATTTTATTCAATAACAGCCTATTACATGTCACAAGTCGTCATAATCCCTCACAAAGTTTACAAAATGTTATCTAAATGTATAATAACTATATAATTTCTTTTACATTTTGAAAAAAGGTCTTCACAATAATTAAAACATATATTTTATTGATGAGTGGGTCCTTACATTTCAGATTTCTTTATGGAATTTAACAAATGTCGTTACATCAAGAAATCCGATCCTTCTTTTTAGCAAATGAACATGATAATTTGAGGATGGCTGACATAAATAAAAACTTTCTGGATTCAATTTCACCAATTGGCGAGGTCGAAATATACATCATTAGCGAGATATGCGTCGTCAGGACCAGGATTAAGCTTCACCCCTTGCAGCTTCCCTCCCCCCACACTCCACCAGTTAACCCACCCCCCCTGTGCGCTGCTGGTGCCCTGTTCCATGTACCCACCCACTCCCAGCATCCTTGGGGCTCATTAAATCCAAACGATTTTATGAGATGCCGCGGGGGTGAATATCTTATTTGTAAACACGATCCCTTATTTTCAATATTGATGATTTGCTTCATAGCCAGAACCGACGGAGTTACCGTCCTTCCTCTGCCTGAAATGTTGTCTTTGTGAATATTTTATTCAAACTAGTTTTGGTTTATTCAATACATATTTTTATAGCTCCCTCGAGACGAAGTTTTGGGCGGCTTGATGGGACATTATTCAGAGTGTTATTGATAACCGCTTTATTATGGGCAGTGCGCCTGTAATAAACTGTGAGATACGGAAGGAGTCGTATAAATTTATTCTAACCACTTAAAGTTTTTGGCCATATTTTGGCCAATTTGTAAACATCCACGAGCGTCCGCTGGAAAAAATGTAGTCACTTTAAAGATATATTATATGACATTTTTTGGATTTAAAAAAAAGCTGCTTGGCTATTTTCGGATAATCACGAAGGTAACTTATTATTTTTCTGTTTAACAGGAGGTGTCTCGCATCTCTTTGTAATTATTTGTTATTGACATTCTGCGAACCGAAATTATTGAAATATGTTTTTCTTTCAAATAATTTATCATGTGAGTATATGTTCATATATTATAAAATATTCTATTAATTTTCTCCAAACAGGCAGAATTCACGCGTTTGTATATTTAACATTTTTTCATGCTCCCCAAAATTATGAGATATATATATATATATATAGTTTTTTTAAAAAGGGCGAGAAACTATATATATGTATTATAAAATATACAAATAAATTTTTTGTATAAACCACCTCAATATGCTGACTAAAAACTAAGACAACAGGTAAACTTAATGAAATAGTTTTGCATAAGTGAAGATTGACTTTATATAATTATTACACAATAAAACTACCGATTTAGAATAATGTTTATTTTTAAAATAATTTCATTTCGGGGTGGTATTTAACTATAACAAAACATCTTAAAAACCAATACAATATTATTTTTAGTGAGATGATAAAAAATCAGTGAAACACTTTCCTATTACCGATGAATTGAAATACCTGTTACTTACATGGATTTATAAACAGTTCATTGTAATAAAATATACCTAAAGTCGTCTGTTCTTTACATGATATTCAAAAGGTTTATAGCACACGTAGCAAATACATTTTTTGTCTCCAGTCATGTATATTACATTCATTTTAACAAAATCATAATGATTCAGAGGGAACTGGTTTAAAAAGCTTTCGAAGATGGAAATGTCACTGTTAACCAAATCAAATTGAATCCGGTTAATCTAGATACAACAAAGAAGGGTGCCACTTCCTCCACACAAATTCGCATATAAATATTAAATCTGGCAGATTCTGCTTATCACATGTGCTGGCAGGTGATTCATATTCCCTTCTTAACCGACGTTATTTTTTCCTCCCCCGCCATTACAGGGATGGGATGCTGGGATGTAGGGATGCTGGGCGCTGTTACAGGGGTGGGCTGATTGCATCCAGCGGGGGGTAGTCCCATAAACCACCCATTGATCCCGCTCTCACGTAGAACAAACAGAAAACACTCGTCACCTGCTTAAGCCGTGATTCTCACCGTGCCCCGTTAAAAACACGTTTTTTATCTGAAACTTTAAATCCCGCAGATCCGGCGCTGTTTGCCGAACCTGATTGTTTTGAAGCTGGGGAGGATAATCTTCTGTGGTCAGGTGTCGTAGGATTCCGGGAATGTTTGCTTTTGTTATTTTTTCCGGGTCGGCCACTATCAAAAATATCAATGGAATTTGGAATTTATCCATCTGATCCACGGCGCGTGCCTAAGATTAATGTATCTAAAAACAATAATAAAAACAAAAGCATTATTCTGATCATTTTGCCATCACTTTAAGGGCGCTTTACACAGTGAATTTAAAGCGGACACGAAAATAACATCTTATTATCTGATAACTACTCACAGCTTTTTAAAAGCTGCATTTCAACTATTATAATACTATTAACCCTCTGTAATTGCAACTAATAATAATTTAACGCGCGACTTGCATCTTACATGTTGCAACTATATACATCAATCAGTAAAAGAAAACATCTTTTCCTTACTCATATATATAATATTTTATAATAAGTTAATGAGTGTGACTTAATATTCCAAATTACAATATTAATTACGAAATATTTTCCATAACAGGCTCTAGACTCTAGATAGTCTAGATGGAAGAAATGTAACACGGCTTATTAAGAAGATAAGAAATTCAATCGACGAAATACTATTGGCCGAGAGTAATTCAAATAATAACTTATTTGTGTTATTGTAAAATTATTGAGAAAAAATAAACAAAAAACTATTCATACCTACGTTTAACTAAATAGGTAACTACAAGAAAAAACCCTGTATTCTCTTCCGTGCATATTTTTAGTTTTATATTATATAAAATTGTATTTTGACACAGACGAACGTATTGTCGTTCGGCCGGAATGTGATCGTACATTTACCAAAACGACGGAAGCGGAGTCTCGATAGCGCAATCCCACCGATATATCGGAGGCCATTTATATAATTTTACAGTGAGATAGCATATTTTGGGTAAACGGTCTTTTGGGAAAGCCGATGGATGAACGGATCTCGGGGTACCTTCCATACCCCACCTCCACCTCCCCCGAGAGATGCTGAATACCGAAATAAAAAACAGAGTACGGAATACCTTCCAAAGTTTCAAAACGCAGGTTTGGTCTGTGTGTTCGATTATTGATTGGATTAGCAGGTAGTGTTACTAAATAATCAATGCGTCGGAATATCGGTAAGGGAACAATAAATAAATAAAAATGTCACAGAACTACGCATTAAACGTCATGACAAAAAATGGTAAACGTGACGTTAAATATCAAATTTATACACCAATAAAACGAAATAATAGTTTTTTTAAATTTTATTTTGGAGCGTCTGCCATATTTCATTTCAGGCTCAAACAATGTAATAAAACTTTTTAGGAAGCATTAAAGCATCTCAATATTGACATCTATGATGCATAGTACCGAGTTACCAATACAGCCTATTTTAGACACCATCATTACTATGATAATAAGCATTTTATTATTTAAAAAATCCATTTAGAGCTTGGCATCACGTCCAACGCTTTATAAGTATTTCAAAGCATCATCACTTAATATATGACAGGTTTTGTGCTTTGTAGATGAGATTTATTGCCAATGAAGGTTAAATGCATTTATATTTCTTAGCGTATTTCTTTATTATGAATTTTGTTATTATTATTTTTTGTTATCTATACTTATTTTTAAATACTTGATATATCAACCATTAATATTTTATTATATATCCAAATTATTAATTTCCCTCATGCGATAAAAATCTGTGATAAGTTCATGTTCTAGAGAGCATCAATTAGAAATTTTTCGTTAGACGTTAATTCATTTTAAGAAGTTAGGTAATTGTTTATTCACTTAAGTTACAATATGTTAAGAAATTTTTTATGTCACCACAAAACATGATCAACATTAAACAAAAAAGAACATTAGAAATGCGATGCGATGTTTCGTGATGCAAAGGTCTAGAAAATCAGACCTTAAATATTCAAATCAAAACTGTATTTCACCATCTTTAAGAAATGGTTTTATACAAAGTCTATCTAAACTTGCTACATCAGAGGCGACATCGGTTGCGATTCAAATTCTTGTGTGTGTTATCAGTGATTCCGAAGATGGAAAATATCCCATTAACCGCTGGTTTAGCGCATAAAGTGTGTTAGCGTTACCTGCGTGTAAGCTGCCACTGGAGGCGGGCGGGAGCCCCAGTTAATGCTATTAAACCGGCTCGGATCAGCGGCTCCGGTAACGCCGCTGTCCCAAATGGTCCCCAAAGCCGATACACATCCCTGCGGTCCACACTGGGAATTGGAGAATAAGTTTACTACGGACGTCGCGACGCGTCGGTATCCTTCGCGACAAATCGACTGATCTCCGAATTAACGATAAGGACCAACCTCCTTTTCAATAATAATTGGATCAAATAATACGGGACTCAAAATAAGAGTTTTGTCTTATGAAAATGTGGAGAATAATAGTTCTAAAAAGAATCAGAAGTTCAGTGTCAAAGTCATTATGTACCAACATTTTACATCTATTAAGAAAAAGAACTGTTTCAGTTTTCTTTGATCAGTCTCACTAAAAAGGTTTAAAATTAAAAGTATGTTCAATATCACATCAAAATCTCGGGTTTCCACAAGGTTTCAGCTAGGAAACAATTTTAACCAATTTAAAATCTGCGTAAATGAGTATTTTCTTCTTTAGGTATTCTATGGTTCTGATGTAGTAATGCTCAAATCTCAATTGGTGAGTTCTGGCGTCTGGAATTCGAAGATCTTTTCTTTTCCGTAATCTATAGGCAAACTGTTTGCATAAAAATTGTGTGTGATTAATATTTTCAGAATCAAAATAAAACAAGATGATGATTTTGAAATACAAATTCAGCTTCAAATAATATAATGTAATACAAATTACAAATATTGAAATACCATAGCTTGAATTACAAATTCAGCAGATGATTCTTTTGAAATCTCGGTGTTATATACAAAATAGATATGTATTTGTGTATATTGTAATATTATCTTGCTTAATAAATAATTTTTAAAAAAAACTATCAACAAAGAATTGCCGCCAATTATACACCCATTTTCAATTATAATATTTATTTATAACAATAAGATACTTACCGGGTAGAACCTCCTATTTTATCATCATGTTTCTATTCTGTTCTGCAGAATATCAATTTTCTCGGTAATTTGAAGGCATGCTCTTGTTTCGTCTATTACCTCGACTCCGGAAAGTATATAATGGTAAGATGACCTCATAACTAGGCACATCATTATTTCGTATACTAAAGAGAAATAGATTTAATAATGCACATCTTTTTCAGGTACGTTGCGACGCAAACGAAATTATAGGTTGTTTTAGAATATTTTTTTATTTGAATACTGGATAAGAATCCCAACTGCCCAGAGTCAGTGAGATTATGGCATCCCCAATTCGGGTAGTTGTGAGGCTGAAGTTAGTGGGAGAGAATGGAGGCGTAAACACGATTAAATCGAATCCGGTGAAGTCACAGCCATTTTCCTTATATATTATGATGCATAAATAGAACAAACACATGAATGTCATATTCATTAGTTTCCCTATGGCATCAAAAAAATTTACTTGTGCACTCTATGATTTGAACCCGGTGAATTGAAAGAGTCGAAAGCCTTACCCCCTGACCACGGAGGCTGTCAAAATAATATTACTAATACACAATCAGCTAAAAAATACATTGTTCGGTTAGATTTGGATTCCGAGCACTTTGTTCACAAGTCGGTATTAGCTTTTATATCACATGATTGATGTTTTAAAAAATAACTTTATAACCCAATGAGTAGTTTTTTTACTTCAAAAGTTTAAAAATAAATCGAAAAATCCCTACCTTTTCATTGCCGAATGTGATAACGTCAAACCGGATTAAAGCATTCATAAAACAAATGTGCCTTCGTGAAAATATTATCATTACAGTTTGTCATATTTGTTTCTATCACACATAGAATTAAAATTTATTGTTAGATTTGTCAAATAGCCCCTTTTTAAATATATTTCCCTTCCCCACACCTACTTTTACCCATTCACTCTTAGGTACCTCCTCCTCCCCGTACTAAGTTGATGTTCTGTCTCTTTTCTTTTTTACCTATTAATAAAGTTCAGGTTGAACCCCAACCTATTGGTTAAAGATATTTATTTATTTATTTAATTTCTACATATATTGCACAACATGTGCCATTAAAAAGGGGTATTCAAACAAAGTTGTTTTATTTTAATTATTATAATTTGTACAATGAAATAAAAATTATGCCTATCGCACATCGATATAATAACTACTTTGTCGAAGCTCTCACATATTCACCAACAAAAAATTTGAAATAGTGTAACATAAAATAACTACAAATGATTGACGTCTATTTCTGAAAGATTTTTTTCTCAACTTTCCTGATGATGGCCAATCGAAAGCTGTCTTTAACTTACTTAAGTAGAAGGAAGTGAAACACGCCCCTTGCACGAAAAAAACAAGCGAGACAGCAATGATTTTCGAATAGACTTTTTTGGCATTTTTATTTTTGCGTTATCGTTATATTCTCTTCCCCAATATTTCTGCTGAAGATTGAGCCTTCGAATTTCTCAAAGTTTAAAATCCCCACGTGTTACGTCTGCATTATTTTCTCGTTACGGAAACAATTCCTTATGGTAAACTCAACTCCTGTACTTATATATGCCTAAAACAGTATTAATCCCCGAATTTCAAATAATATTTATCCCAAACTGGGAAAATCAGATTAAGGCGGTGGTGTGAGGATAATAATGCTACGTAAGCGATTTTACAAATGCCTGCTAAAACTTTTTGTAGAATATTGAACGTTGTTGATTTTAGAATTAATTGACGATCCATAGGGTCACGATAATAATGCTACGTGTGAGTAATGGCACGATAATAATACTACGATAATAATGCTACCATAATAATACTACGATAATAATACTACGATAATATTACTACGATAATAATACTACGATAATAATACTACGATAATAATACTACGATAATAATACTACGATAATAATACTACGATAATAATACTACGATAATACGGGTCACGATAATAATACTACGATAATAATGCTACGATAATAATGCACGGTGTGAGGATAATAATGCTACGTAAGCGATTTTACAAATGCCTGCTAAAAGTTTTTGTAGAATATTTAACGTTGTTGATTTTAGAATTAATTGACGATCCATAGGGTCACGATAATAATGCTACGTGTGAGTAATGGCACGATAATAATACTACGATAATAATGCTACCATAATAATACTACGATAATAATACTACGATAATATTACTACGATAATAATACTACGATAATAATACTACGATAATAATACTACGATAATAATACTACGATAATAATACTACGATAATAATACTACGATAATACGGGTCACGATAATAATACTACGATAATAATGCTACGATAATAATGCACGGTGTGAGGATAATAATGCTACGTAAGCGATTTTACAAATGCCTGCTAAAAGTTTTTGTAGAATATTTAACGTTGTAGATTTTAGAATTAATTGACGATCCATAGGGTCACGTAGTGGCGTTTTCGCTACGAAACATCGAAAGCTGTTGAGTCGCATTTTGCCATAATGTGACGTCCTCATAAAACTCGTTCCACCTTCTTTTCTAATTATGATCAGACACATGTTTTATAATTAAAGCAGTTTTAAAAAGAGAGGAAACCAAAATTTCTTTAAGGTACTGGCACAAATGCTCATTAGTAGCATGCTGATTTCGCATTCCATCCGCGAATCAATGAGCATGCTTTTCTGACACATGTGAAATTGAAAGGGGAAACGGTATACTCATTTATGAGCATGTGTTTGTGTCACTATCTTTATGCATTTAAATGTTAACCTCGGGTGCACCCGCATATTTTAAATTGAGTTTGAAGCGGGAATATTTTAAATAAATCTCTAAACTGATGGATATTCTACCTGTCTTGCCTCAAAAAAACTTACTTAATATGATAATTAATAAAGTTTTTCTTAGATATTATTTTTAATTAATAAAAAAAAATTGATATTTGTTTTTTCGTATTTTATGCGCTGCCACACCATTCACCCGTTTGCGCTGAAACTTTCGGAATTTGATGTGCATATACCCGGGATGGTTATAGAATAGTGAGCATGGCGTTATAAAATTTGCATAAAAAATTGAGATAAGTCACTCGCGTGTTGCTTGAAAATTGGGTGTTTTCTACGGAGTTTAGCGGCAGGGAAAAAAGGCGCGAGTGGAAGAGGAATGCGGGTGGGGCGGAGGGGAATTAAGGAGGGGAGATTAGCGGGAGGGGGAAGAGGGAAGGGGGAAGGCGGAGAATATGGAAACGGATAGAGTAAAGGGGAAATGAAAGAAGGGAGAGGGAACGCGGGGAAGGTGAAAGGCGAACGCGGGGGGAAAATGGGATGTGGGAGGGGAAGATAGGTCGGAAGGGGAACGGGGACGAATGGGAAAGGACACGAAGGGGGAACCACTTTCTTTACTTAAGTTGCATTGCAACGTATGCCGGGTATCACCTAGTATTTAATGAAATTTAAAAAAAATATTTATTACAAAGAAGTTGATCGTTGCCTATTTCGTGGTATTTGAAAGTAATTTAATATTGACCAAAAACTCATACATCATTGAAGAAGAAGACACCCATAATAAAATTAATTAAAATATGAAAATGAACACGACACAGAAAAATAATAAAACATAATGGTCGCAACTGGGACACGAACCCAGATCTCACGTCTTACCGAGAAGGGCGATCTAACCAATTCAGCCATTACGATCTATTACGAAACTGTCTTATTTGTCAACTTCATATTTCAAATTTCAGAATGAACAATATTATCTTCGACTAATGTTTTTTTTCATATTTATTGTCTTTTTTTCATTTCTTTTTTCATCAGGGTTCGAGTCCCAGTTGCAATCATTATGTTTTATTATTTTTCTGTGTCTTATTCATTTTCATATTTTAATTTAGATTATTATTGTTGTCTTCTTCTTCAATGATATATCACATTGATGGGAACTACCTTCAAAAGTTTAAAAGGTAGTTTTTATTATAAAAAAATAAAAACTCATATTCTTACCAGTCAGGAGAACGACCTTTGTGGGACTTACTAAGACTGGATTTTTATCCATCTTCTTCTCTCTTAAGGTAAACAGTATTTGGTATTTATGTTAGCACTAAAACGTTTACTATACGTCGTGAAATCCAACGAATATTTGAAAAAATCACAATACTCCCCTGATGGTATCGAAGTTAATAATATATCGCAACAAATATATCTTCATCCAGTTTAATCACCTATCGATGATTGGAAAAACGGCTAATTGCAATAATTAGGGTTAATCAGGGCAAACAGGAATAATTATGTTTGGTATGAACACACAATATATTAATAAGTAGGTATCCAAATTCGGTATTCATTACACGCTTAATTGGGTCAGATCGAATTAAATGCTATCAGGTACACTTAACTTACTATTACTATTACCACTTTAGAGGGTATTACCAGAGAATACCGGAAATTAGTCTTTTTCAATGAAATTACAGACGTATTGACTCTTTTTTACAAAAAAACATAAATTGATTTTGAAAGATTGTTATTTTATCTGGTAAACGCAGTTTTAAAATTTGGAAAAACTAAGTGTATTTTTAATATATTAAGGTTATACCGTTGGTCGTTGGCAGATTTGTTCAATTTTCAAACGGTAGATTCTATTAAACAACTTAAATTTCAAATCATACAACCAAATAATCTGCCACCTCGGAACAGGCTCAGCCTAGTGAGGTGGCATATACCTAAAAGAATGTACATAACATGTTTTTTTGGTTAATAAATAATAATAAAAAAAAAAAATCAATACATAATCTAGTCAACACAGTTTTCATTTTTTAAATTTTAGTTAATTTAAAATCATTAAAAAATAAAGGGTGTTTTGCGACCAAAATACTTCAGTTTTTCTATTTATTTAAGGTCTTACAAACTAAAATATTGCAAATATTTTTACACATTTATTTTGTTTAGACATTATTGAAAAATCATAAATACTTATGATCAAAAAATACTTAATAAAAATACACGATATTTAATAATTTATCATCGTGCATTTTAAGCATTTATATATAGGTATATATTAAAGCAAGTTTTGAATGAAATAAATCGATATAAATTTTTTAATTTAAAAATTTGATACGGGGAATAATAGATCTTTCTCAATGAAACCTCCCTGTACAGTTATAAGCATTTTTAAACTTTTATTCTCAGCTGCTGGTCAATCGCTCTTAAACTAAAATATTAATGTTGGTTATAGGATTGAGATGATTTGCAATATTTTTTTAATGCATTTAGATTCTAATCAGAAGTTTTTCTTTTAAATATGTGTATATATTTGGTGTCATAAGGGACGTACCTGACTTACTATAACAACCAGTGATTACTAAAATTATTTGGAGTAAAAATTGTGAAAGTTTTTTTTAAAACTTAATTTAAAGACTCTCTTCACTAGGACGATTTAAATACGTTTGCTTTTACAACTTTTAGTGTTCCGTTCATACAGAATGTATTATGAACGCATAACATAATACCCAAAAATAATAATGGCATATTTTCGTGAATTATTAAAATTTCTCTTAGCGGATTTATCCGTAAATTAAAATATACTATGTGAATCAATGTTTTCCGAATGCAAAGCCAGAAAATTGGTTGGAAATCATGGAATATTTCAACATGAAAATGGATTGATTTTAAAAATCACGAGTCATTAAAGCTTTTTTAAATGCATGTACAAATCGGGGAGATCAAAGAAAACTCCATTAGTTGGAGTAATAAATTGCAAAATAATACTTTAACAATAATATGAACAAAAACGCATGTGGCTTATAGGCTTTAAATATCAAACAGTGAAAGAGTTATTTTGTTTTTGTTTGGATTTTAGTATTATAAAGTGAGTGATTTGTTGTTTTACGTGCGATGAAATCTACGAAATTATAATGTTTTTGATGAGTTATTTTTCATGCATATTGAAAATCATGATTTGGTAGAATTTAAAAATCTTTCTACTTAACATTCCCATACCATTTAAAAAAATATAAATACAAACATTTCCTTATAACGAACAACCTGAATATCTGAAAAATAACCACATTCATCATTAAGTGAAAAATGTTATTTATGCAATGACGCGACTATCCTTAGACGAAAACAATAGCATTTGTCTAACCAACTGCTAACAATACCTAATTATATTATAAATAGGTACATATGTAAGGTATCAGACGTTCCACTAAGATTAATGACGAAGTAATTTATGAATATTTTATTTAAATCAAAGGATCATGATAGTCGTGAGGTAATTTTCATAAAATACGACAAGTCAAGTAAATATATGAGAAAATTCTTGGATGTGGACATTACACGGGGTATGTGTCAGGAAAGAAGCGCTCGGTTCTCCTCTCTATTGACAATGTTTGTGGGGAAAAGGAGTGATATATTTTTATTTTTACATTAGCTCCACAAAGGAGTGGACACGGTAAAACATATCTAGGGATGTTGTTCAAAGGGCCCCTTTAAGGAGAAAAAAGGGTGATTTTTATTGGAAGGAAGAAACACAACATTGTTCAAACCGTTCCACAGCCTATTTATTACCTACTAAGCACGAATTGAAAAGTAACCCCTTCCCGTGTGAAAAATTTCATTCGTGCGCAAGTGTTTGGTGTTCATGCGTTTTGTTGGCATGCGTTTGGTCGGCTTCCGTTTGGTGGGAATGCATTTGATTAGCATGCGTTTTGCGGGCATACGTTTTGTGGCCATGCGTTTGGTGGGCATGAGTTTTGTGGGCATGTGTTTGGTGGGCATGCATTTGGCGTTGTCACCCAGCTATGCACCGCGCATCGGTGCCAAAGGGATTACAGACGCTACTTCTTTGGAGTAACTTCCATTAAAACAATATGATAACAAAAAATAAACAAACATCAGACACAAGAAAGTTACAGATAGAGGGTTGAAAATCATCCTTCATAAAATATGATATATTTTTTAATTACTACGTAGGTACGAATCGCTTATCGTACAAAATGTATGCGGGTTGGCGCTTTACGTACTTGCGCCTATGACAAAATGTATCGACGTAAAATAAAACTTTAAAATAAATTGACTACGACCAGTAGTTAAAACCATCCCAGGGGACGCATTGGATCACTTTGGCCCTATCATTAATCAACTGTGAAAAATGATTTACAAATGGCTTGACGTTTCGCATGGCTGGCGCGCCGCATCACCCAGAGTCAGGAGGCCCATCGCACTGCGCTGCAGGTTGTGGATTTTCTAATTTTCCGGATCAATAATCCCGACGCTGGCATTGCATATTTCATCGGCGCGTATTCGGTAGAGATTGTTAAATTAAACATAAGCCTCCGCGGAGCCGATCGTAAAAACCTGCGCATCATACCTTTTTACACTGAGTAGGGATTGCGTGCAGGGGAGGACTATCTATCAGTTGTAGCGCTGCGACCCAATTTCACCAGAATATTTGTATCGATTTTTTCTGTCACAATATGGTTGAATCAAGTTTACCATCTTATTGGGCGTAAAACTGCAATACCTGTACGGAGAAAAATGTTATTCGAAAAAAAACGACCATTTAAATAGTAAAAACGATTAAAAACGGGACTGAAGTTCTTACGAACAAATTAACAGGGTTTCGTAAGGGCGGGAACATGTAAGAATAATTTGTTGGAATACGTAACTTCGTACGTATACCAACAAATTATTGTTACATTTACCCGCCCATAAACATTAAAACCCTGTTAATTTGTTCGTAAGAACTTCAGTCCCGTTTTTAACAGTTTTTACTATTAAAATGATCGTTTTTTCGAATAACATTTTTCTCCGTGTGCATGCCAAAATAATATGTCTTGTCCCTTTTTTACATTAAACCCACACAGGAGGTTCTGGGTAAAATAATTTCCCTCGGAGCCTATGTCATCTTTGGGTATACTGTGTGTAGGGTCTTTTAAAGGGAAGGCTGGAGAGGAAAAAATAATGTGAGGAGTGGTTAGGAATCTGGGGTTCAGTGTGTCCGGGAGTGACGTATCAATCCATCCCAACCTCTGGGGTGCAATATGCAAAACCTCATATAATATGTCTTGTCCCTTTTTTACATTAAACCACACATGAGGTTCTGGGTAAAATAATTTCCCTCGGAGCCTATGTCATCTTTGGGTATACTGTGTGTAGGGTCTTTTAAAGGGAAGGCTGGAGAGGAAAAAATAATGTGAGGAGTGGTTAGGAATCTGGGGTTCAGTGTGTCCGGGAGTGACGTATCAATCCATCCCAACCTCTGGGGTGCAATATGCAAAACCTCACCCCTTGGACCCTCGCACCCCTGCTCAGTCATCAAATATAGCAAATTACTTGGGGTGACATATGGCAGAGGTGTTGGATATCCAATCGATGGTCCCGGGCCGGCGGTACCCATAATTGCCTTCTAAATTGAGTGAATCGCATTTTATTTATATATATATGAATTAAAATTATGATTAGTCTGGAAATGGCTTAACCACTGTTTGATAATGCCTTCGAAAGGCGAAACAGCTGCCACGCGAGATAATAATTTCACAGCAGATTTAAAAGTTCAAATTTTGAATCAATATAAAAAAAAACCTTTTTTTTAATAAAAATATAGATAAATATGAAAAAACTTTAAATTGGCATCAAGATATTCAATGTTGATGTATAATTGGACATGTGGACCAACTTCAACAAAGCATCTCTAAAAATAATGGTAGTACAAAACAGCAATTCATACTGTATGTTTTTTGGGTTGTCATGGTACAGCAGTGCTACTGAGATGTTTGTAGAAGGACGTGTTCCCGAATTCCGAGCACTAATCAGAAAACGGATCACCAGCTTTAGAACGCCACTAGCCACGAGCGAAAACGCTATTGTGATGGCAGCATTGCACTTCTGGCAGGGTCCTATTTACAAGAGATGGATTCCTAAATTAGCGTGCTTAATCGTCCATACGACCGTTTGCAAGTTTTAAAGGAGGAAGAGGTTTTATTAAAATATTTTAATGAAACATTATGATAGGTGTTTAAGATGAAGCTATTCCCGTAAAGCTTAAGGTCTAGATTGTTTAAATAATTCTCAGTAAAGTGATTAATTATCTCTTTTGACACATTATTTTTCATTTTAAAATTAAGATTGAACAAAAACTAAAATACAGATTGGACAATTAAGCACTCATGCGACGTAATTTCACAGATTTCTAAAATTATTAAGTTACTTCGTCTGCGTATAGAATTAGTACTAAGAGTAATATATGTTCTTTTCCTATGTCCCATCTACGTTTATACAAAAATTCCTGACTTTTTATTTAAAATATCAACAATTCTTGATTCGATTCAAATAATTAGGCGATTACTTTAAATAAATTCACTAATTTAAATATTTTCTTAAATAAAATTTTGATTTAACAATCATTGTTTTGCAAAATGTCATTCTCAAATTTCGACTTTTTCTATTAAACAATCATTATTATTTTCAATACATTGAAAATAATATTAAATGTTAAATAGTTAGCTTTATAAATTATAGCCTATCTGTTATTCTGATGTATGAGCTATATTATTGTAAAGTTTCATTAAAATCTTTTCAGTGAATTTTGCGTGAAAGAGTAACAAACATACATACATCCATACAAACTTTCGCGTTTATAATATTAGTAAGAAATAAGATGAATATTATTATTTTATTTTCTTTTCTTTTACTTTGTATTATCCTACAATCTTATTGTTTTACTCTGTTACGGAACTCATAAGATTGCACCATCTGGAAAAAACAGAAAAAAAATGCGATGATTTCCTTTTTGTTTTTTTTTTTGCCTATAGTCATAGCTAGTCCTACCCTGAATATGATACTTACAATGCTTACGAGCGGGCCGTAATACGAGTATGTAGGCACTGTACCCCGTACGGTACTAATATCGCGCACCGGTAAGGTGTTCCCTCCGATGTGTTTGTTTATGTTTTTCATACACACGGCAACTTAAACGTAACACAAAGGAAAACTCATCAAAATGAATTATGGTGCTGTCGGGCTTGAGGATAAAATATTATATTATATGAAAAAATGCTGAACTCGTATGTTTTTCTCTATTTTTGCGAGCTGTCGAAAATATCTGGGGAGCCTTCGATATCTTCAGAGTGATGTATGGTATCGAAATTGAAAATGGAAAAAAAAAACAAATTACTTATAAAATTAATTTATTCTTCAAATATGCTTTGTGGCGTCATTTTAATTAAATTATTGGGAATACAAAGCGTTTTTTTTTTTCATTTTCTAAATTAATCCATCATTCAAATCAGTAAAGATTAAATTTTCTCATCACGGTGTCCAAATAGGACGATAATATCTATATTTCTAACGGACACATTATTTTACTACTTAATAGAGTAAAAAAACTCTTTTCTCTGATCATAGGTAATAATAATAATAATAATTGGATAACTTGTAGAGCGCCGTTTTTGTGAGAAATCACCTCAAGGGCGCTGTACATCTTATTATAAGTTCTTAGGCTCTACCTAGAACTATTTTTTACAAATGGACACAGAGAACATACTTACCTGGCAGGTCACTTCCGATAAACACACTTTAATTAGAAAGTATGCTTGGAGGAGATACGACTTTGCACGCGAAGGACGCTATATTAAAACACTGGATATTGCATAACTTTACATTTGCTAGACCATAATTTTTCATATTACATTTATAAGAAGATTACTGCCAAAAATGGAGTTAATAAATTGAAGTTATTTCGAAAGACTTGTGAATTTAGGACTCATTAGGACTGGAGGATTTGAATGAAATTAGATGTACAAATAATTCACCATTAAGTTAGTATGTCCTTTTACACTACTTACCCTGTTCTCTTATCACTATACTTTATATGACTCGACTAAAGTTTATTATAATCAACTTGATCGATCCCACTAACGGGTCACATGGTATTAACCTGATACTCCTTTCTGTGTTCATCTATTCGTCATAATTCTTAATTTAGCTAAGAGGGAATAACCAGACACAACCGGAGTTAAGTTAGCCTCTCAGAAACTGGGCGTACTGTACAGGGCCCGCAGATACTTTAATAATACACAACTGCTAACCCTGTACAAATCGCAAGTGCGCCCCATGGTTGAATTTGGCAGCCAATTCTGGTCTGGAGCTCCAACGTACCTGAAAAACACCCTTGACTCTGTGCAGAAACGGGCGGTCCGTTTGATAGATTCTCCCATCTTAACAAACGGATTGCAATCTTTATTCTTGAAGCATTTGTCATCCTCTCTGCACGCCCCTTCGGGGATACTTGGTTATGTTTTGTGTTAGTAGGTACACAATAATATATAATTGTATATAATTATGCCCGAGGGCCAACTGTCGAGGTCTCAACTGCCAGAAGCACATACATAATGACCTTTTTTTCTTTTTTTATTAGAATAACTTTTGACGGTTATTCCCATCAAAGTAATATGTCAACAAAGAATAAGATAATACTAATAAATCTTATCGAAAATATGAAAAAGAAAAAGACACAGAAAAAAAGGTAACGGTCACAAGTGGGACTCCAACCCCGGATCCCTCGTCTTACCGGATTGAGGCGCTTGTCTCATTAAGACGAGAGATTTTGGGTTCGAGTCCCATTTGCGATTATTACAATTTTTTTTTTATTCTGTGTCTTGTTCTTATTCATATTATCGTTTAGGGTATTAATATTATCTACTTCTTCAATGATATATAAGTTCCTTTTTTTTAACGCCCAGAGGGCTAGATATCATGCGAGAGTTTAACCTTAATTCATAGATTTATACAACATGCAATGTTCTGCCAGTTCTGTGTCACTCCTTTTTCCGCCTACATGTCCTATCCGCTCATAAAAATGCATTCCGTTCCGTACGCCAGAGAAATTCTAATAAACATCCCTTATAATTTTTCTGCTTGGTTTAAAATAATTTATTGCCTTTCGCCCGCTGACCGAGCGGTTTAGTTCGTAATAAAAAATGAAACACAAGTTCCTCGGCGTTCTGTACTACGGCGGTGGGAGCCAGTCAAAACTTTCCTTGTAAATCTAACTACCGCGGTGTGTATACTAAATAAGCTCTTGCAACTTTAGGGATATTCACGGTACAGAGGCGGTTCGATACTACGGCTTGTTCGAGTAGATACTGCGTTTTATGGCACTGTATCTGAATATACTCCATCTATATAGGTACGACTCGCAGATATTTCGTCATAATAGTCTGCCTTAGCAAGGTAAAACTTTTTCTGATTTTATGTAAAGAAAAGCTTTTTTTTTTAATTTGGTCGAGAAACTAATTATTGCTACGGACAAAAAATAAAGTTTTTGTTATTATTATTATTATAATTAGTATTTAATTAGCTTAAAATGACACATGTTAATACAACATAATTGTTAGAAGTCAACATGAATACAATTCTCCCGTCTGGACCCACATTATAATATTCATCTACAATGAATTGAAAAAATACAAAATAAATTCTTACGTTTTAAACATTTTAAATGGAAATTTCAGCAATTACGTTAAACTACAACACTCTTTTAAAAGCTTACATTGTCAGACAGAAGGATTTTCACTGACTCGGTATTTTTATATAAAATTTTAAATGATGTTATTGATATTATAATTACTTGCATTGATTAGCTCCGGATTCCACTATGTAATACAAGAAGTCGGGATTCATTTCAGTGAAGCAATTCTGGGACTAACTACCATATGTATTCCTCTTTGCCTAAAATTCAATATTTTTTTTTTTTTTTAATTTTCTTTATTTATTTTCTTTGTTACGGGTTTATTTTACATGGCTTTTTGACTACCAAGCTAGGCAAATGCCCGTATTATGGTAGTGGAGCGGACATCTTTAATTTGTCGTTAAACAAATAGCAGCATAGTCGAACCGTCCACGCGGCTGACTACTAGTGCGTACGAGCTCTAATAAATAAATAAACATTGTTCTCATGCTCAACTTATAGAACTTTAAGTTTTCTTATTCATAAAGCAAAAAAGAAAATTTTATCTGATAATTTAAGACCGCAAACATTCGGCAATGATCTAGTTCTGCGAAACTATTTTCATCCCATAAAGTCGTAAAATACCTCGAGATACAAATCTTTAAAATGACGTTAAAATGTTGAAAAAATTAGTTCATATTTATTTAATAAAAAAAAATAATGTTACAACTCTCAGAAAACTGGGAAATAACTAGGTACTACTAATTCTTTTAATTTATAACGCGCTCTGCGCATAATCTCATTGATATTAGTGTAAAACCTTTTTGAATTGGTTAAATATTTATTCAAAACCCTAATGACGACCCTATCGATGATAATTAACTGCCCAAGCAGGTAGGTTGGTATCTGTTGGGCACAGATAACAATGGAAGTACCCATCTTCTAGTTAAATTCAACCTCGAACTCAACGACGACGGCCATCGTGGTAAGACGCTTGTTCCCAATCGGAAGGTCGCGGGTTCGAACCCGGCGTGCGCTAATTTAATTTTTTATTTATTTTTATTTATTTCTAACAAAAGGAAAGTGATTTTGTGAAATTCTACAAAAAAAAAAAGCTTATACATACACACACAGAATTCATTTAAAAGTTCACAAAGAAGTACTAAGTACACAGAAAATTTTACACAACACGATAATATACATTTAAACACCATTTATACTCTACGGTAAGCAAACCATTTGTTTCGAGGGGGGCAATTTATATAATTGCCTTCCAGATGATAATAAAAATTATAAGGTGAGAAAAAAAAGTACATCCATTAATATTAGAAGTAAAGCTTATTTACGTTATCTTTCCCTTATTAAATTTATTTGTTTAATTTCACAATTAATTAATAAAAATAATATATATATATATACTATATTTGCGACACGTTCCAGAGTGGAAGATACTCTCAGTATCACCCTGGTGTAAGACCACCATCCAGAATTGAAACGTTGTTAATAATGGCTTTAGCCGTGTTTAGTAACTAGATCTGAATAGCCAGGTATTTCCCCGCCTTCCTCTTTCCCAGCTCCTTCCCTTCCCCACTTACCTTTAGCCTCACAACATACCCCAATTGGGGATGCCATAGTCTCACTGGCTCCAGATGGGAGCATCTTGTGAAGTATTCTCTGTAAATAAAAAAAAAAAAAAACGATTGTCATCGCTATTGGGATGAAAGTGTGCAAATTTTTTTACTCTTTTATTCAAGTACTAGCCCAAGTCCCCGGCGTTACCCGGGCTATACACAGAGTTTTTGGATATATGGTGTAAACAGTAATATTCCTCTTATTTTGAACGTCAAGTGTGTAAACATTTGTCAGGTGTCATAATTCAGCTTTAAGAGATGTGAAAAGGGGATGACAGCGGTTTTTTGAAATCTCATGTAAACAGTGACCTTCCTCTTGTTTTGATGGTCAAGTGAAGTTCAGTCAGAATAAAACTGATTTGTATAAAAATCAATCCACGCCACCCAAATATTACACGAAAGAGGAAACTTACGAAAATGAAACATAAGTTGTGTTAAAATAATCACACCTTCTGCAACAAAAAAACAAAGCCATGCCTTAATAGAAAACATTAAGAAGTTTTTTTTAAATGTGTTATGTTTTTGTTTACATTAACTCCACACAGGAGGCCCTGAGGAAAATAAATTCCCTCAGGGATTATGTCATCTTTGAAGATGCTGTGAGGAGGGTCTTTTTGAGGAGAGGAAGGAGTGAACGTGGGTCTTGAAGATACCCATGTTGTAGGAAGGAGGAAACACAGAAGCCGGCAAATCGTTCCACAGCCGAGCTGTTGAACAAAAGAACGAGTTGTAGAAGTGATCCGTTCTCATGTGACAAATATCAACCGTGTACATATGTTGGGCGCGCGTTTGGTGTGTTTCTCGAGTCACACACTCTCAGAGTTACACATTTACACTCTCGAGGTAACCGTACATTCTTTGCTTCAAAGCCCTCCGAGCCTTTGGAATTTATGCACCCTTTGGGGGCTTGTCAAGCAAAAAGCTTTCATGGACTGTACTGTCATCTGCGTAACAATGAATTGGTGCACATGTCAAAAGGTCATTGATGTACAACAAAAACAAAGTCGGAGACAGAACCGATCCCTGTGGGACGCCAGCATTTATCGAGTGTGGGGAAGAGGTATTACCATCAGCAACCGTCTGAATCGACCTCTCCCTCAAAAAGTCGGCAATCCACGTATACAAGGATGCGGGAAGTCCGTAAGAAGGCAGTTCGTTGACAAGTCCTTGGTGCCAGACCCTGTCAAAAGCCTTGGAAATATCCAGTGCGACCGTTTGGGTCTCACCGAAACGTTCCAGGCACCGCCCCCAAACATGCGTCACATAGGCGAGAAGATCACCGCACGAGCCAGATGAGAAGATCACTAACTAGGAATCCATATTGACTGTCGTTGATAATTTTGTTCTTCTCGAGGTATGTGAGCAGTTTGTCGTTGATCACACGTTCCATCACCTTGGATAGAACTGATGTGACCACTATGGGGCGGTAGTTGACCGGGTTGGAGCGATCACCCTTCTTTGGAATAGGATGGATAACCGCTTTTTTATCAGTAACTCAATTTCCAACCATATTTACATTTTTTAATGTTACTACATCTTATACTTATGATATTATATGATTGTACACTCTATAATATTATTTTTTACTCCTACACCAAACTCGAAAGCTAGTTCTTTTCATTGACGTAGAAATGCATAGAAATATTTAATTCACTTTTTCTTCTTATGCCATTGTATTACGAATATTTGTAACAATATTATAATTTGTATACAACAAAAAAAATAATACGCCTCTTAACTCACGTTAAAACCGAAAAACTGTGAATTTTTTCGCGATTTGCAGCTACATTGTGTGTTCACAGTTACTACATCTATTTTGTGCAAAAAATGTTACATCATCATAATACAGATTAAGGGAAGTACTTGACTCACTTCAACCAGTGACATTATTAGAACTAAAAAAATATATAAGAAAGTCTAGATCTACGGTAACAGTTTAGATTTTTTTTAACTCAAAAAGTCACCAGAGACCAACATTTTGTTTACATTTCTTACTCCGAACAATGTCAGAAATGAATAGTTAATAAAGTAAGCAAGTGCGTCCGTTAACAACTTGTATAATAATATCCGTACTCTAACCCGTACCGTAACCGTACCGAGGGCGTACCGCAAATATATAAATTGTGTTTATTAGAAAAAAATATCGTAAAATCAAGTACATATTTCAATCGGATCACAAATGCATATCTCTGTTCATACCTAATGTAAGTAACAGTAACACTGTAATACAACAGTATACATTGGGTGAAGCTAGCCGCGGCTATGAGGGGGACGGTGCGACGCCCCGTGGTATGGAAGCGTGACAATGAGACATCATAAATTCGTCCAACTTTTTATTAAAACTTCGTATATTTATGCACAAGGAAATACCAGCGGAGTTCTTCTCTCTCCTTTCTCCGGGCGGGGGATGTTATTTGAAGCGAATGGTTGAACTTTGGACCAACTTTCGAAATGAGACCACATTACTTGTACATTTCCTTTGTTAGTCCTTTCCATTAAAGGGTACAATTTGCGGAACTCTTTTTCAAATTTCCAAAGTTATTTTAATTAGCTTTGATAATTAAAAGCGCGGGATCTAGATCTCTTAGGAACAATGAATAAAAACCATTGTTTGCTTGGGATTAACTAAATGGAGTATAACAAAATCTTATAAACACAAAACTTCGGTAAAAAAATGAACATTTCGTATTTTTATCTTGTTATTTTTATGCGGTCATATATCCAGGTAGGTAGTAGGCACTCATACCACTCGCATTCCTAATTGAGCATTGTTCGTTTTATGTTGGGAGTTACGCGATCTCTTCCTGAATAAACAAAGAAAAATACATTGACCGTACTCGGGCCGTAAAATAAACATTTTCCCATTTCCCATATTGAACTGATACATATTGTGTAGAGCAATCTGCAGGTATTCTGAGCATCCTTAAAGAGGGGGAGCACTACTTTATGAGGGTTTAAGACTCGTATTTTGCCCGCCTCAAAGGGCGGCTGTAGGGGTTGGGGGGCTGGGGGGCGGATATTGGAGTAAGGATGCTTTATGGTTGTATTGGGATATAAGTGAATTATTCATGCATCCATCCAATCAGCATCTTTGCTTCCATCCAGGGCCACTCTACTCCGGAGGTAACTTTAAACTTTGGATATTTCCGATAATAATAAGTGCGGTCAGTAAGTTGGGTCGAGCACCCCTAGAGGAGAGTCTGGTTCAGGTGAATCACATTGATGCAGGAGCCCGGGAAACGGGCTAAAGGAGCCCTCTGGAGAGACAAAAACGAAACTATGCTTCGTTTAATTTCTCCGATATCGAAATCTAAGGCTTTACTGATGCAATTGCGAATCCCTACGGAGTTTACGCTATTTAAATGTTCAAATGCTTTTGTAAAGCTTTTGTATTTGAAAGCTCACGGAATTCATTCGAAAGTGCTGTTCATCTTTTTATACAATATTGGCGTTGTCGAAGCAACGTGTTCCTACCCGACTGGCAATGTTAACCCGACAATAAATGGGCATTACATCGATAAGTAGATTTTCCCTTATTTGTATCCTGTTCCTAATTTACTGTAGGTATCTCGTGTTTATTCGTCAAATAATAAACGCTTGCTTAATTTATTTGCTAAGAAAGGTAGATAATCACCACAATAGCTACTACCAACGGAAATTACGCGTTTTACATAGGAAGATACCTTCTTAAAGATTAACTAACTACGAATTTTATGTGAGTAATCGTATTTTTTTCTTTCCCTCTGTTTTAATACGATCTGCATTCCTTTACCGTTTATTTTCGATCGGATACATGGTCCAGCCAGCACTTGGTATGATCTAGCCGGTGTAAGCTTTCCCAGAATTTCCAATAGCCAATATTATACTTTGCAGTTATGTGCATACACAAAAACACAAAATAAACGGTATTACCCTACAAAGAAAGCTAAAAGTCTTTCCGTAGGAAATAATTATTATCTTTCACGAAGGTACCTACTTACCAATATTATTTTAGTTACTCTTATACCAATGCAACAGTATTATTTCTTAAACCGTAATTTTAAAATTTTGTATATTTTTTGTATTGCATGTATTGTTTCCCCTGCTAGATGTATGAAAAAAAATGCAAATTAGAAACAAAAACGAAACTAACAAATACCAAAGAAGAATTTTTTATTATTTTTTGTGTTTAATTCGTAGAACCCAATTATTATTTTTTTTTTAAATTTAATTTATACAGATTTCGAAATACCTTGGGGAGAATTTATTGTTTTCTCAGCAAACCAGGTTAGTCCTTAATAAATCAATTTACACCTCCAAAATTGACATTTAAAATCGTATAAGTAATTCGTCCGAATGTGTTTCAATCATAGTTTGAAAATGGCATTGTAAGCCAAAACAGCTTAACCAAAAAAAAACAAAATACCTGCAGAACTTAATAATAACATGATTAAATTAAATTTTATTAAATTTAAAAAAAAAACTAAAGAAGAAGTCGACAACTACTGCATTTTGCGCCTTCTGTACAGAATGGGGTAGGCGAAATAAGTGAGGTTATTCTTCTAGGAACTCTATGACGTTTACTAAGATGGTGACGGCAAATACAAATCTACGTAGGATTCAATGCGTGCTAGCTTAAAATTACATAAATTTGAAGTAATTTTCAAGATTAAATCGAAGAAACTTACAAAAATACACATTTAAAAAAATACAGAATTTATCATTAAATAATTTTCTTGTACTGGGTAATTATGGGTAGTTAAATATGTAGGTACTAAAAATGTGGAAAATATTTTTTTTGTATTGTAAATACTACAAGGATCCCGACTGCTCCCGTCTGGAGCCAGTGAGACTATTGCATACCCAATGGGTATGTTGCGAGGCTGAAGGTAGTGGGGAAGGGAAGGAAATGGAAAAGGGGAATATGGGTAAGTACCCGGCTATTCAGATCTGGTCACAGAAACATGGCTAAAGCCGTTTCAAGCAACGTTTTAATTCTGAACGGTGGTCTTACACCAGGGCTATGTTTAAAGTATAGTCGAATCTGAAATGTGCCGCAAATATACTAAATATAATTTTGAATTGACCCTTCAAACGTTTGGCGCATTTTGTCAGAGGCTAAAAATATTCCCGCTATTCAATAAAATCCAAATAAATGGATTATTTGTTTACGAATCCGAAAACTAAAAACTGCTTTCAAAAGGTCATAAAATAGGATTTGAAATTTTTTTATTAGAAATAACCAGGTATTTTTTTAAATATAAAAATTTTGGATGAAACATTTAAAAGTTATAAAAATCACTCACTTCACTTTTTTTCTAACAAAAATTACTTATAATGAAAAAAAAAAAAAAACACATACATATTTTATTAGAAAAATAAATTATAAACGTTACTATCACATCACTTTTTTGTCACTTTCATTTTAAAAAATTCACAAAGCTTAATTTTTTTTTCAAATTGCGTTTGGAAATGTTGGTTTTATAAAGGTGTACATTAAAATCTGTTTGTGATTAACTTTTAGGATTAAATATATAGTTTGTTGTATTCTCTTTCCAATACCGTTTAGAACACACTTCTCAATATGATAGTAAGGGAGACACAAGGATTTCTATGAGACCTATGTGAGCTGGGACAAATATGGTCTCCCGTGATTACACGGGAATTAATTGTGAAACAACGCTAAATAATCTAATTCTACAGGGGCCTTTAAAAGAATTCCGGTAAACAAATATTATAGGTGAGGATAAAAAAAAATTATCGATTTATCGCTTTATTTGAGTCTTTTACAATTTTAAAAATTACACTTAAATTCAAAGCAAATCGGAGTTACAGACAGACAAACAACCGAAATTATAAGTTTTAATGGGGTGTTTATTATTTTTCACTGAAAACTCGCATCGATTTCGGAAATCTACTGAACGTTAATCTAATTTTCAAAATAATTTGATAGATCATCGATTAGTTTAAAAACTCATTTTTTACCGGTAGTGTTGTCTGATGTTTTGTTTATAATAGACCTCCAGATCTCATAGAAATCGCATAAACAGGGATTAAAGCAAAATAAAAGGTTTTACTACTCTTCCCTTCTATTCCATTTGTAAAAAAATACTTATACTGTGCTTGAGTTTATCGACAGATACTTTTATTTACATTTTCAGCCATTAACTTTGCTAGTGGAAAGCTTTTACCAAATGAATTGGTTTGTTTTCATGTCCGAGCTTTGAGGATTTTTTAAATGACACATCGCTAGCAAGTGAATCCGAAAATCGAATACAAATTTTACTATGAATATTAATGTTATAAAATATTATCGTTTATTATTTCGTCTACTGGCATTATACCTAGTTCTCTCATTAAAAATTTTGGCTTATTATAATTGTCAAAGAATTATATATAAATATAAAAATGCAAAAATCAGTCATTTTAAATACACGTAGGATTACGAAAGATTTTTTTAAATATTTATATTGAGGGATCAGTAGGATTTATAGGTCCAGTTAGGAGCTCTACCGAGCCGAACCCCCTGATATAAAAATATCTGGAGTCGATGAATTATTTTCCCATTTGGCCTCTGGTGGGTTGACGTGTTGTTCTTGTATTGTTTTGTATTTATCATACTTATAGTTTATTTATCATAGTACAATTACATAGCAAGTATACAATACCCAAGTATACAATACGTTGTTTAGTTACAACATACATATTCCGTGAGCAATTCTCACTTCATCTGGGTTTTATTTAAAACACGTTTTAAGCGAAACCTGATGAGGTGATCATTGGTTATACTTATTGCCATACAAAACAGTCGACAGCTGTCTATTTATTTATTTAACTTAAAATATGAAATGTGTACCTACAGTTATTACGTAAATATGTACTAACATAAAAATTACATAAAATATAACAATGAAGTTAAAAAATGAGTAGGTAATTTATTTAAGTTTAAAAATTTAAAATATCTATCAGAAGGCTATATTTATTTATTAATTTAACTTAACATATAAAATATGAAAAGTTGTTACGTAAATATGTGCTAATATAAAAATTACATAAAATATAACAATGAAGATAAAAACTGAGTAGGTAAGGTATTAAGGTTTAAAAATTTAAAATATAACACTTCACATATTTTGACATGTTATCTTTCAGAAACTTTGATCAGTCTTCTGTACGGTAACAGAGAAACATAGATACAGTTTGTTAGACAAGGAAGAAAATCTTTGGCTTGGGCGTTCAGATTTATGTATTTAATTAAGTACCTATTTCAAATATTAACGTCATCATCATACTTTCAGTTTGTTTAACATCTAACCAACAACATATAAATTAACGATGTTCCTTATTTATAAAGTTCCGCCAAATTTCATTACTTTCATAATTTAGCGTTATTTGAAATTTCATCCTTGGGCATTTTAAGTAAAGCTTAAACTTTGATCGTAAAATCGGGTGAACTAACGCGTTACGCTCCCATAAAACGGTGCATCAAACTTACCTAATTTACCGGTGACGACTTATTAACAATCTGGTCGATTACACACTTACCCTTAAGGCAAGGCTTTATGCGATACAACCCTAAACCTGAGGTACTTGCCCGCTAATCTGAGACAAGGATGTTTGAGAGTATTTTGCCGGTTTCGGCGAAATAATTTACTTATCTGACTTTATCATACTTGACCTCGGTATGGAGTACCTTTCAACTAAGTGAGGTAATTATTCAAACAAGTAGGGAGTAAGACCATGCAAGGGAAAGTTTACCGACACGCTGCGCTGGAGTGACCAGGGGAAGGAAGTGATAAATTGGGTCATTGGAGGTCTGGTTTCACAAAAAACTGCAGTACCGAATTTACGTTCTCTGACTAAAGACACCAGTCGACAAGAACAAAGACCAACAGATAGTATTTTTGATATAGCTCGCATTAATTAAGGCGTTTTGCAGTTTTTTTTTCCTTTCTTTTTCAACAAAAAATATAAAATATCCACTGAGCGGCGGAGAAATGATAATAACAAAGGTGAGTTTATAGTTTATTCGACCGATTTGTAAGGCGCTCCGCCCACTGAGGCAACTGAAAACCAACTAAAACCGGCTGTTTTCTCTGTCTTGATTGGTTAAAAAGCTTGTTTAACCATAGACGAAGAACAATCAGCTGACAACCGGCAACTATCAATGGCCGGCCAGGGCAACCATCAGAGCAAGTCGCAAGTCTCCGCTTGCGTTACCATTGACAACGGGGTTTTGTGTGATTGTGAAGTGTGCGGGCCATCACATTGTCATACAAAGACAGTTGGCAGTTGAGAGTTTTCAGTTGCCTCAGTGGGCGGAGGCGCTTAAACGCACAAAAATAAGAAATGCATCATAACTATTTTACTTTGAGCACTGAAAAAAAATTGTCAAAATTTTTCGCAACACTTTTAAAAACCGTTGGTTTGGAAACATGTTGATGATTTTTATTAAATTAGTGATGACATTCATAGTGATTGGTTTTCATTTAAATATACATTTATAAAACATAACCCGAGAAAAACATTATTCCTGTGCAAATATCGTTAAAATTTATTTGCTATGTCGTAAAATTATATTAATACCGCAGTGTTTTCATTAATACGCATTTAATTTCTATCCACTTTACTCCTTACCAAATATTTAAATCAAATTGTGGTATTTATAATTATGTATGTGGTTTTAATCATAATGCTTAAAATTTGATATTTTACTACCAACGCGAATTTATATTTACTCCGATATATAATTTGATTCACTTTATAAATTAAATGGCACCCTTCCAAAAAGCTAAAACCTATGCTCTGCGATATAATAAAAATGACATTTACATTGCGAAAGTAGGCAGCGGTGGTTGGCAGAAGTAATCCAACGAGTCTGTCGTATTAACCATCACCCCATAAAACATTTTTCCTAAGAAAGAGGTTCGTTCTTCCGCTGATGTGACGGAGATAGCCCTACAAATTAACTATCCCTTCATAAATCACAGTACACCGAGCAAACTTGTAGTTGCTGCTGAGTGACCTTAAATCCCAAACAAAAGCCGGCGCGAGACTTCGGTATTTTATTGCCCGGAAGTTTATAAATGTTTTTGATACATGGCTTTTATGTATTTTCATGCGGACCCCAACATTAAAGAAGGTGGAGAGTTTTCCCTTTCCATTTCGTTACCGTCTTAAGGCTGGGAATTACGATTTATACCATACGTCCCTTGAACACTTAACGTTTCTACAGGGCAGATCCGGCAGATCCGTCGATGTGAATTTGTAGTGTGTGCTTATTTAGTTGGAAGCGATACCGTGCCGTCAGCTTCATTTCAACACTACAAATTCACATCGACGGATCTGCCGGATCTGCCCTGATGATGGACACTGCAACGCTGTCCGAAACGTCGGCTAAAGAAGGAAGTAGCACAACACGGCATAACACCCCAAAAACAAACAACGAAAATGCTTTTGGCCTTGAAAATCTAAAAACGTATCAGGTACGGTTCTGTTATTTAACTCATCATAGGTTTGAAAAAAATTACAGTGTTTCTTTACATGCTTATTAAGGTATTGTAGAGAAATTTTTGGTCTATTTTAAACGAGTCGTTTTTTATTAAACATTTTCACAGTTTTCGCTTCAAAATAATAGTTTTTAATATTAGCGCGCTCCCTCCAACATTCGTCGTGTCGTATCTCTCCTTCTTTTTAACACACATTTTGGATTATTTACAGTCGTGCCATCTTTTTTTAATACTGGCGCATTGAATGTATTTGAAACACTGTAGTTTTTGGCTTTGCCGTTTAATAAAATTTCTCCTTTCAGAAAATGAACTAAATCAAGTTATTGTTGGGAGTTTTTAAAAACTCCAAGAATCATCTACCAAAGTATCAATACCAATCCTTTTTCTTTTTCCAATTACCTACTTTTGTGTGACATTTTAAATTGAAATACCATAAATTTGGGAGGCGGGAATGGGTACCGCCGCTCCGGGAACCATTTATAGGATAACCAACACTTTTGTCATAGGTCACCCCAGGTGGTTCTCTATGTTCGGTGACTTAGCAGGGTTGCCCGGGTTCATGGGGTAAGGTTTATCTAGGTCTTGGCGGCGGATGATCTAGACACACTGAACCCCAGATTCCTACCCAACCCTCATAACTTTTTCCTTCCCAGAACTTCCTCTCCTTCCTTTCCTTAAAAATACCCTCCACACAGCATCCCCAAAGATGACATAGGCCCTGAGGGAAATTATTTTCCTCAGGGCCTCCTGTGTGGACCTAATGTAAAAAAAAATAGATTTAAAATGATACTTGAAATGGTTTCAGCCGTGTTTGTTGACTGGATCTGAATAGCCAGGTTATTTTCTACTTTCCTCTTCCCACCTTATTCCTCTAACAATTTTTTTCATCCTAACAACATACCTTAGTTGAGGATGCCATAGGCTCACTTGTTTCAAAAGATTAAAAGCAGTAGGGATTATTGTGCGGTACCCACATAAAAAAAGTCAAATAAAATCTTTTCAGTTTTTGTTTTCTTTGTTAGTTTTTTAGAATTAGAAGTAATCTTTTATCTAACTATAATAAGGTACACACAAGTACGTACTTTAACCGCTTGGACACATAAACTTGTTTTCACGATAATTTAACGAAGGTAGACATAGGAATGACATATGTCCCGTACCTGAGGTATTAAAATAGCTCCAATTTATTGAACAATAAATTTTACATTTATGTTTTATGAATTTGTTATAAAGGCATATTAATTTATAAATGTATTCTTATCCTACTGATTCCATGTTAAGTTCTTAAACCTTAACTAGATCGGAATTTGGTTGAAATAACTAAAAATAAAACAAATTGATAATATTTTAAAGAAAACCGAGTACATGGATTTATGGAGGAATTCAAATTTAAAGGTTCCTTCACTGACCCTCACCGCAACACCTCTCGTCTTATATTATCCTGTGTCGGGTTTGCACATGTCGGCCGTATGAAAAATAGCCCTTCAACCTAATAGGGAATCTATTATATATATTATACGAAGAGGGAGGGGTGTAAAAAGCGAAAATAGTCACGCTTGGCTGGCGGGGTCCGCTCACGGGTCGCCTACATAACATGCTGTACGTAATACAGGGTTTAAACTGTGAAATTCATAAATTTATATCTTTTTCTTATTTTTTTGTAAACACAAATATGAATATTTTATTTATTTATAAAATACGCGATTTAATATGTTATGGATCATGCAACCGTAATATTTCGTGAGCCACAAAATACAAATTTTAAAATAAAATAATGCATTGATGATATATGTCACATAATATATAATGTCGCTTGAGGCTTATTGAAACTAAGCGATTTGAAGAAGGATTGAACATATATGTTAATTTTAAAAACAGAAATCATACTAATTTTCTATATTATGATATTTTTCCAGACAATGTTTTTTTTTTGTTTTACAGTAACTCCACGCAGGAAGCCCTGAGGAAAAAATCCCTCAGGGCCTAAGTCATCTTTGGGGATGCTATGTGAAGGGTTTTTTTTAAGGAAAGGGAAGGAAAGGAAGTTCTGGGAAGGAAAAGTATATGAGGGGTGGGTAGGAATCTGGGGGTCAATGCGTCTGTCCATCCCACTGAGTAAAGAGAATCCTGCTGGAGGGGACTAGGTCTATGTCTAGTCTCCGTCCCGTTGCGCAGTAGGTGGGAAAACGCACTGGCCGCCAAGACCTAGACAAACCTCAACTCATCTAAGTTGCCAAAAGTTACGTACCACTTCGGTTGACGTCTGGAAGGGATGTTGGTTACCCAATAAATGGTTCCCAGGGTGACGGTACCCATACCCGCGTCCCAAATTGAAAACCAATATAAAAATAATAAATAAGCATTTTGCATATGTGTTGGCTTACGTTACATTACGGTTGCACGGACGATATATAGACATTTGCTTAGAATAAATATATAGAAGCACCATAATAGACATCTGCCGGTTTCATGGTGACCAATGCAATATAGTTGCATTGTATGTATAAGTCTAGTGTAAAAATATTAAATAAACATGCTGAAAATTGTAAAAGTTATAAATGAGAGGAGAAAAAATAAAATGGGATTTATTATTTTATATGCATACAACACATGAACAATTTTAAAATCAAGTCAAGTCTAAGGGCGCCGGTTTAGCGCCTACTTTGAGTCTGGTTTAAGGCTAGGTTAACCTTACTTATGCCTCAGTAACAAGTCAAGTTTATAACTTTTTTTCGCATTTTTAAGTAAACAGGGAAACTATTAATACTCAGGAATGACTAAACTGGACATGTTAAAGATGGAGAAAATAAGTTTTTTAAAAGATTCTAAAAACGCAGTAACAACTCAAATCATAAAACTAATTAATTTGTGCTTTATCCGGGTAAATGAAATATTATTTTCATTGAAGAAGAAGATAACATTAATAATAAAAAATTTTAAAACATGAAAATAAACAAGACACAGAAAAGTAATAAAAGATAACGGTCGCAAATGGGACTCGAACCCAGAACCTTACGTCTTACCGGGACATACACCTCTAACAATTGGGCTACTGCGATCTTATATGAGACTGTCGTAATTGTCAACTTCATATTTCAAATTTCAGAATTAACAATATTATCTTCGACTAATGTTTTTTTTCCATATTATTGGCAGCTACCAGTTGCGACCGTTATCTTTTATTGTTTTTCTGTGTCTTGTTTATTTTAATGTTTTAAAAAATTAGATTATTATTGTTATCTTCCTCTTCAATGATATATTACATTGATGGGAATAACCTTCAAAAGTTAAAGAGAGTTTTTCTAATAAAAATATTATTTTCAATTAATTTATTGAAGTAATTTTTATCAGTTTAACCCCCTGAATATTTGGTGGTAGATACTATGGTACATATACTGCCTCCCACAGCCTAGGTCGGCGGACCAACAAAACAACTTTTGGTCTGGTTTAAGGTATAAGGGTACAACTTACTTCATACTCGACTGGGAAACTTTGTTGGGAAGAAGAGGAGATAAGTTTTTTTTTAGCCACCCTGAATCTATAGGTATCTACTCTTTTGACCGTGTTTACATGTCTTTGAGCGCCCTGTGCGTACAGAGTGGCCAGAAGCCAGGTTTGGAATAAGGGTATGTGTGCCTGGGCAGGGCCAATCGACACATTTTTAAGACATGATAAAATTTTGGAGAAAATTTTTAATTAATAAAACAAATTACTTTGTGTGAACCACTAATCACATGTTATAATATCTACATGTTTCAAAACCGATGGTTTCTTCATCAGGGTAATAACATAATAAATAATAATAACATAATAAACGAAGAAACCATTGGTTTTGAAACATGTAGATATTATAACGAAGTGATTAGTGGTTTACACAAAGTAATTTGTTTTATTTAATTAAAATGATGCCACAAAGTAATTTTGCAAATATTGAAGAAAAATGTTTTATTGACATTTTACCCATTACCCACATATCGCAATCTTGATGTTTTATTTTTTTTATTATTTATTCATTTAAGTTTTTATTCCGGCAGTACTGGGAGGAAAGTGTAATCCCAGTCTGCCATATTACGTAAAAAACTATAACACGTAGTAAATTATAAATTTTAAAAGAAAAGAAGAAATAAAAATAGATTTTATAATAAACTTTATTTTTACTTATTTCTTTCTTTCTTTCTTTCTTTCATTCTTTTTTTCTTTCTTTCTTTCTTTCTTTCCTTCTTTCTTTCTTTCTTCGCTTTCTCTGTACTGTATACTTACAGTAGTATCATATCCAACTAGTTACAACTAAACCTTGATTTACGGATGCTATGAACATTTTTAATTATCTAAACACAACCTATTGGCAATTTAATTAATGTAATAATTGTTAACACTCTTTAAATGTTTCAAAGACAAAATATTTTTTTTAAACAGGCAACGCAACACGCATAGCACTGGGGTCTTTTTTCTGCGTCGAACACTCCATTGTGCGTTATATCGCTGCATATGTCCAAACCACGTATAATTTCCCTGACTTAGTTTTATTAATTGGGCTTCCATCGACCTTCCATTATTTACGAAATTCTTCATGCGTTATTCGGTTATATATGACTTTACAACCCTACACACCTCAGGCAACGTATTTATTTTCCTTTTCGCTTACTAATCTTACTAATATTAGGTATAAACGCGAAAGTTTGTATGGATGTATGTCTTTTACTCTTTCACGCAAAATTTACTGAGTGGATTTTAATGAAACTTTACAATTATATAGCTAATACATCAGAAGAACATATACGCTATAATTTATAAAGCTAGCTATTAATTTTCAATATCTTGAAAATAATAATTATTATTTAATAGAAAATGTCAAAATTTTAGAATGACATTTTGCAAAACAATGATTGTTAAATCAAAATCATATTTTAGAAAATATTTTAAATTAGTGAATTTATTTGAAGTACTCGCCTAATACTTTGAATCTAATCAAGAATTATAGATATTTTAAATAAATACGTTAAGAATGTTGGTATAATAGTAGATGGGACCTAGGAAAAGAAAATAGATTACTCAAAGTAGGTACTAATCGTTGTTGTATGACAATGTGATGGCCCGCACACTTCACAATCACATAAAAACCCGTTGTCAATGGTAACGCAAGCGGTGACTCGCGACTCGCACTGCTGATTGCCTAATTACTAATTACTAACTAGTTTATTAATTCCTTTTAATATATAATTAATATGTAAGTAATCAATCCCAATCACCTTGGATTGTGAGTGTTTAGCTTATTCTTTGTATAATTATTATATAATGTAGATACTCCTGTCTATTACTGTCAAATTTGTATATTATATTTACCCAAAATTACACGTATGGATTACATACAAACTTATTCACTTGACACTGGCCAGAACACTCCCTTGGGGTAAAATGCCATGAAAAAAAAAAATATATATATAAATTATATATTATGTAGGTACTTTATCATCTGTCTGACTTCTTCAAACAATCAGTTGCAATTTTTTAAAAATGAACCTTAAATTCAAAGCAAATCCGAGATCATTGCACCAGGGTTACACAGACAGAATTAGTATTTTCTATAATATTCATTTACGTAGGTAGGTATCTGCTCTCTATCCTTCTTCTTCATAGTGAATTTTATTGACAAAGTTCGATTATGCACGTTTTGTTTAAACATGTTTGATTTTTTATTTTAATATTATACTTCACACTGAGAAAATCGGTAAAAAATTAAAATTACTGTAAATGAGTACCTAGTGTTTATCCAGATACTAGAACTAGACAATGGTAATACAAAAACTTTTAAAAAATTGTTTTTTATATTGTTATGTGCACAAATTGTTTATATTTATCTTGACTCATTGTATTTACAATAGTCACATATTTTGATTGCCTTATAAAAACTTGTGTGCCAAAGTCATGTGAAAAATGTTGATGAATTAAAATATATCACCGTCAAATCTAACGCAGTTTTCGTGGGTTCATAAAAATGTTAATGCGGTTTCTATTTGTTATAATTTATAATGACAAAAACATGCTTAGCAACAATTTAATATTGTTAAGTAAAAGTCAGCGATCTTCCTAGCTGAGTATTTATAATGCTCCAATCTGAGCTTTATAACGACTTGCCTATTGTTTTGGTCGCAAGCCTTTCTTACCGAAGCTAAGCCGGCTGAGACAATGTCTACATTATGGAATCTATTATTATTATTAAACCAACCGGAGTTTGCCATTCGGATTTCCGACAAGGTAATCTCTAATCGGTTCATAACTGAGTGATCTTACTGTAAAACTCTCGCTACAGCGGTTCTGCCCGGGCTTCTGGAGCGATTCAGAAATTAGTGAAAAAGTGGGGGAATCGGAAAAAGATTACTGCTTTAATAAACTTCGTTACATCAATCAATCATGCAATCATTTTATCATTGAAAAAGAAGATTATACAAACAAATATTAAACGAAACATGAAATAACACAAGATATGAAAAATAAGGCGGTAATGGTCGCAACTGCGACACGAACCCATGATATCTTGTCTTACCGGGGCCCAGTGACTTAACCTTAACCAGCTCGGCCATTGGGACCTGTATTTTTTCTGTCATTTTTGTCGATTTCATATTATACATCCGGAATGAACAATATTATCCTGAACTCATTTTCCCAATAATTTTGGCAGCTCTCTTTTCGAATGATTACAAAATTCTTTAACAAATTTATTTGTGACCTAGAAAAGACTTTTTCTTAAAATCCAAATGATTTTTTATTTTATTCGCAATAACTTTCTAATAACTTTTAATGGTTATACTTATCAATGTAATATATCACTGAAAATCCCTATTGTTACTTTTTAGTTTTATTAGTATTATAATTTTTTTAATTATGTATATAGGTCATTGATGAGACCTTCAAAAGTTTTTTTGCAAAAAATATTGAATGTTTTTTTGACTTGCTGAACATAAACGTAATAAATAATTCGATAAATCAATAGTTTTGTTTAAGCATTTCTTTTTTTTCTCAATATACAAACTATTTGTTTCTCATTACTAACAATTTCTACCTTTTAAGAATTTTAGAGAAGATATTTAAATAACTGCAATCGTTTAAATTCTGTTTCCCACAATGTTTTTTTACGATAACGATTATGAATAATTTTATCTCCCTGCATACTTCGTATGTACATTTTATAAACATTTACGTCACATTAAGTTATTTTATTTTATAAAGAATTTTTGCTTGGTAATTAGGTTGTTACTTGCAAATAATTATTAGATTTTAACATCATGTTTAATCAGGCTATATTGCTCGTGTCTAATAATCTCCATCAAAAAATGAGCATATGCAACTTTTTAACTCAAAGAAAACAACAAACTTTCTACACGTAGGTACATAATTCCAGAATGCTGAACACACTTACAGAAAATTCTTTTCAATAAATTAAATTAAAATGTAACAATAGTCACCAATGGAGCTTTTCCAACAGTGTTACACCCAACAGATTGTTTTTCCCATATCATTGCACGTCTCAGGACTCAATCTTACTAATATTATAAACGCGAAAGTTTGTATGGATGTATGTATGTTTGTAATTCTTTCACGCAAAATTAACTGAATGGATTTTAATAAAACTTTACAATAATATAGCTCATATATCAGAAGGACATATAGGCTATAATTTATAAAGCTAGCTATTTATTTTGAATGTATTGAAAATAATAATTATGGTTTAATAGAAAATGTCAACATTTGAGAATGACATTTTGCAAAACAATGATTGTTAAATCAGAGTTCTATTTTAGAAAATATTTAAATTATTGAATTTATTTGAAGTACTCGCCTAATACTTTGAATGGAATCAAGAATTATAGATATTTTAAATAAATTGGTTAAGAATTTTGGTATAGACATAGATACTGCGCAGACGAAGTCGCGGGCAGAAGCTTGTTTTTTATAAATCTACATGTTTAAATGAATGGAGAAACTCTGGTATTCTTACACAGCGTTAGCATAGAAGAAATAGTAGTCACAATTACATTCAAGTGAGATACAAACATAAAAATGCAGTTTTTTACATGCTTTTCGACTACCATACTAGACAAATGCCCGTATTATGGTAGTCGAAATTGTAAAAGAAAACAACTCACGGGTAGGCAATCTAAAATGTGAATCATTTTAATTTTAATCCATTGAAATTAATTTAGCGCTTGTTAACACACGCCGCCTATTGCCATTTATTTTCAAAAATATTCACGTGCGCTGAGAAGTGGTAACGGATTTTCTCCAGTTATCGCGAATTTCCCTACAAATAATACTACTTATGCTTTTTCCGGCCGCGGTACGTGATATATTCCAAAGTTTCGCGGAATCCACATTACCGCGAGTCTGCACGAAACAAAGGTAAAATCGTATGTACTACAGCATAAATGTGTTGGGAATTTTTTAACTACAAAAAGAGGCATTGTGTAATTTTTTTCATAAAAGTAATGATGGAATTATTACTTTCAGAGCTTTACTATCATACTCTTGAATTTTTCCCAAACACGGGTAAAGTTTTGATGTAAGGCCTGCAACGCGCGAGGCCAACGGAATAAGTCAGCCACCGGGTTATTCTGGATATGTTCTGGATTCCAACACTGTTCCCGGTCCTGAAATGTTCAGTGTTCTGACACGTGTATTATTATTGGCGGTGAATGGCTCACCCGGGAAAATTCATTCCGATCACCCGCACATGTGTGATTCAACGTGTTTTCGGCGGTGAAACAATATCTGTTAAATATGGATGTGGCTATCAAACAACGGCGAGGATACGAGTTCGATAATATTTTGAATTGGTTTGTTGTTGTTCAATTAGATATTCCAATGCTTGAAAAAATACAGCGTTTTTGTAAAACAATATTATTTTTAAAGTAAAAAAGGGAAACTTTAATTATCATTTTCTACATTCCAAGATGATGTTCTATGTTATATATCTAATTTTAGTTAGGTTCCAAGGTGATTTGGAAAATTTGCAGCGTTATACAAAATTATTAAAAGTCATGAGAATAGGCCTCAGTAACTATCAAATTTTTTTTTTTTTTTTTTAATTTTTAAAAGAAAGACAAACATTCCCGGGTTACGAATAACCCAACAACATTTGAAAATCTCCTACTACCACCACACTAAGCGGAAGATGTTGCTTGTGTTGTGGTGGAGGACTTAGCCAGCCGAGGAATCGAACACGGAACGTCTGGGTGGGACCCAAACGCGATGCCCACTGAACCACTGACCGGTAATGGAATTTATATTTCTACCGTGCACTCATCGAATACATTATAAATTTTTCAATTATTCTAAGGACGTTATGATACAAGACCACATTATTGTATAGTGTCCTTAGTAGAAATATCTCTGTACCATTAAATGAAAAATAGGTTCCTTAGAGGACAGCATAACTGAGCTTTATTATTGAGCCTCATAAACCACCTGAGTGATAAAATTGAATAAAAAAATCCACGTAAAGTGACTATGTATCCATCAGAACAATGCGTGGATTTATATGTCAGCGGTTGCAATTTCATGTTTCATACCTTCAAAAGTGCATATCTACTTATAAAAGCTCAGCTTAAAGGGATTGAAATAAGAGTAAGATCTTCACTGATATAAAAACCCCCCACTCCGATGAATGGAAAAGATGTAAAACGCTACGCACACCCAATTAATAAACCGAAGTATTTGCCAAACTTTTGTCGGAGATTATCAGCGGAACAATCCCCCGCAGCATCACACAGCGAGATTAAAATATTTCCTTTAAATAATAAATATTCAAGGCGGTATTGAATCAGGCACGTCGCTCAATCCATTTGACATTTTTTCGCAAATAGACATGTCTTGAGATTTCCCGACGCTCCGAGTTCGGCGTCCCTGCCTGTCACGGGCGTCGGCGTATATCCCCTCTCGTTTTGACGGTACGATTTTCCGAACCGACATCGCGTTACCGCTGCGTGAATGGCATTTGCCAAATGAATATTGACATTTAGCTTGCTAGCGTTTTGTTTTTTCGCTTTCGTCGACTTAGATTTTCACTTGGCTGTTGTTTCATAATCCTCGCTTTTTATCTCTAGGTTATCTTTGAATATTTTGGATTTGCGTGGAGAAACCTAAAATACCCACGCAATCGAAATCTTTAAAAGTAAAACGTTTCACCCTACTTAGTCAAATTGATTTTTTTTGTTACTCTAAACACTTAACCGTTACTTATACACATTTTGGAAACGTTAATTTTGCATAATTTATTAATATATGACTATGAAATGTTTGGGATTTATTTTAAGAACAGTCAAAGATTTTACGTCACTTTATTCATTTAAAATACTCTTCACTGCCTTGGTTAGAAGTAATTTAGAATATAATTCCACTATTTGGTCCCCATACTATAAAGCACATCAAGTAAAAATTGAGAGAGTTCAACATAAATTTTTAAGATTCATTAATTTCAAACTCACCATACCCATTTAACAAATCAATTATGATATATTAATGAAACGACTTAATTTAACTGACTTATTTTCTAGAAGAACCAAGAGCAATATGGTACTTTTATTTAAATTAGTAAATGGCACAATTGACGCACCTGACTTAACTAAACTAATAACATTCAGAGTACCAAATCGTAACACGAGGCTTCCAGAGCTGTTCTTCGTTTATCCTTCGAAAACTAATTATTTTAATAACTCCCCAATCCAAAGACTACATAGGCTTGGAAATAAATTTAGTTCAGTTGATATTTTCGTTTATTCCTTATCAAAATTTATTTCTGAAATTTCAAAAATTCTGTTTCCCACTTACTAAACAATGATGTAACATAATTTGTATATTATTGTTTATTTTTCTATTATTTTTGTATTATGATTGTTGTAAAAGCTCTAAGGGCGTGAATAAATAAATAAATAAATATCTTGGAAAAGTGAATGCACAAATTACTCAAGTAATAATAAAGGAAATATTTATAAAAATGGGAATGGATGACATACGCCTGATGGTTTGCTGTGTAGAATATGCACAAGGTTGCACATCAATTCTCATCTCCTCAATTTCTTCGTAACTTTGTAAACAATAAGAATATTCCGCTTTCTACTGGACTATTGCGATCCATGGTTTGTCAACGTATATTGTTCTTTTGTTTACTTCACAAATATCAAAGTTGTGATAAGACGCCATTTACAAAAACTAAAGCATCGTCCGATGGAGAGATGTCCTAATTGGTATAATCATCTCCGATGATTACCAATCTTCTTTAGGCGGGGGCACCTGAAAAAACTTATTTGTTTGAAAATATATCTCCTTTGATAATATTTGTTTATTTTTTTTTTTATTAATAATTCAAAAAAGATACATAAATTACAAGTACATTTTATACACTAATTAATTATATAATATATATGTTTGATAAGAAAGCAGGGCTTGCAGGGAGGGGTGTTATTATATAGTTTTTATTTGTTATGATTTAGTTCAGGTTTTGAGTGTGCTTTTTAAGGTGAATTTTAAATTCTTTTACATTGGTATTCATGTTTCTAATATTTTCTGGTAATGAATTAAAGAATTTTACTCCGAGATATTTAGGATTTAACTTTCCTATTGTTTTTTTACATTTTGGAGTAGGAAGTATTGATGTTTGTCTAAGATTGAGGTTATTTTTAAAGGGTGCAGTTTTATTTTGAATATTATCTTTATAAATTTGCAATGTTGCATGGTAAATGTATAATTCACTTAATTTTTTGACCTTAAATTCTTCGAATAAGAGTTTTGACGAATATGAATAGGGTTTTTGTGTTTGATTTTTATATGTACCGCCCCATCCTATAATGCCGTATTGCATAATTGATTGACAGAACGCGAAGTATGTGGTTCTAAGTAATTTTTCGTTTAAAATATCTCTTAATATAGATTTTAAATTAAGGAAAACCAGCAAGTAACACGAAAAATCTATGTTTTTACAAATGAGGTTTTATCAATATCACAGGATGTTACAGAGGAAAGTGCAATAACTTCGGGAGGTGATTCTACATGATGGTATAAGCAAAAACAATAAAAACTTTTTCCGAAATTCCAAACTTTTAAGGGTACCTATTTGGTAAAAAGAGAAAATTAGTACGGCGTGTGCGGCCAGCATTATTATTTTCAGCTCTTATGAAACGGGCCAATCATAACATCCAAAGTTGCCAATATGGCGCCCAGTAGGCTCACAGCAAATTTATCGGGTAAAATTGTACCTTTCACTAAGGATTTTTAATATGTACGTCTTTTTGAATGTGAAAAAAAAGTTGGAATTTCGGAAAAAGTTATTAATCGTTTTTACTTCTACTGTCATGTAGAATTACCTCCCGAAGTTAATACACTTTACCCCCGGACATCCTGTATAACAACCGTTAAAACAAAGTTTAAATGCGACCCAAACGCACATTATAGGTAATTACTTAGTGGCATTTTAGTCGTAATGATGGAAGTAGTATGTAGTGAGTATTGATTATTATGCAACTAAATTCTTCCAAAAACGTGATCGTGATTGGACTGTGTTAAATTTTTCATTTAAAAGCTTGAAAAAATATATTCAAATTAACCTGCCATCGCGTTAATTATGGGTCGCTCATTTTGAAAAATGCCATAAAGGCCTCCCACTAATGGCGCTAAGCACTTTCCGCATTCAAACGTTTTCTCACTAACGAAGTATCATAAAATATGTCATTTAAACAAATTATGCCGGATCCGCTGACGAAACTAATTAATGCCACGGTGGAAGCATTTGAGTTTTAATTTGCCCGCACTGCCCAGAATTAGACGCCGCCACTGTCCCTAATTTACGAGAAAACAAAGCCACGACAGAAAAAAGGAACAAAATTTTAACGCTACGAATTTTATCTCCTCACAATTTCATTTGATGTTTTAGTGAATGTATCTCAATTTAACAACCATACTGAATTAACAAGCAAAAAAGGGCACAGCACTAAAAGTTACAAACCATGAAAACAGTTCATTCTTTAGATTGTTAGTTTGGTTAGTCTTTTTGCTGACGTGTCTTAACGATTTGTTACTTACGCTTTGTTATATGTAGTCCTCAAGTCGCAGATAACATATTTTCAAAAGGAATCAAATATGAATGCTATATGCTTTTGGGAGTAAGTAAGTGAAAAGACTTTTTTATGTGGGGGACTAATGATGAAAGCTGTATGGAACATGTGTTTGAAGCTTAAGGTTCGTGTGTGAGGGATTCGCATTACACGCTCGCCGGACCAAAACTCGTATTGCATATCGCATTACGTAATAAATTTAATAACTTAAAATAAACGTACTACACATTTGGCCTAAACCGTCCGGCGCAGTGTCCGCTTTCACAATTTCAAATGATTTTAATTGCATTTTCATCGGATTTTACAGTCTATCGAGCTACCACATCGCCCCACAATAAAGTTATGCCGTTGGCAGTTTCGTTCCTAGCGCGCTTATACTTTTGCATTAAAATTAATTATGCAATTATTATCATAGAGTTGAAAATTGTTACGGAAACATTACGTCTAAAACATCCACGTTAGCGGGACAAACTTGGCGTACGTACAACATACTAAGACAGATTAAATTCTCAGAATAAAGGTTCATATCTCGTTTACATACTAAAAACTACTTGTTAGTATGTATGTCTACACGGAGAAAAATGTTATTCTAAAATACGATCATTTTATTCGTAAAAACGGTTAAAAACGGGACTGAAGTTCTTACGAACAAATTAACAGTATTTCAATGTTTATTGGCGGGAAAATGTAAGAAGAAATTGTTGATATACGTACGAAATTACGTATACCAACAAATTTTTCTTACATGTTCCCGCCAATAAACATTGAGACCCTGTTAATTTGTTCGTAAGAACTTCAATCCCGTTTTTAACCGTTTTTACGAATAAAATGATCGTACTTTAGAATAACATTTTTCTCCGTGTAGGCATTCAACTCCCAAAAAGAGAAATTATAATTTTTACATCTGATTTCCGGTTATACACTTTATTCAACTACTCGTTGGTACTTGAAAAATCATGAGAGTTCTTTGAAATTGAGAAATGTTAAAATAATCAATTTTCAGAAAAGAAACAAAGTTATTGCATCAGTCCTGTTTTTGTATTGCATTATATGAATGTTCATGATATTAATTAATTTTGTGACATATTTGTAAAATTTATCCATCAACGTATTTACATGTTTGCACAAGCGTGGTTTCGGTGTTATTTATTTTGGGGCATGCGGTTGTCTAAATAATAGGAAACTAACAGATCACCTGTTTAACCCAACCTATGATATTATGTCAAATAAAATGTATGGATTATTAATACTCAAAATTATCTGAAAATATAAAAAATGTAAATAATTGTCAGCAAAATTAATAATTAAATTAAATTTATATGTGAATTTGGTATATTTATTTAAATCAATCTTAAATCATATTAGAAAGGACAAAATATTTTATTATTAATATGTGAATTTGGTCTATTTATTTAAAATAATCTTCAAAAAACTCCATAAATCTACATATTTGTGTGAATCAACACAACAGTAACAAAACAACTATTTTGTCACCTAGATAATTTATATTGCAGAAGATAATTATGAGAAAGCAATCAAAAAGATAATCAGTGACTTAGAAACTTTGTCAAAATGGCTCAAACTAAATAAATTAAAACTAAATGTAAATAAGACAAAACATATGCATTTATGCAGAACAAACAAGCACGAAGAATCAAAGGTTTCTATAAATGGAGAAATCATAAAAAAGTGGAAGAAATTAAATATCCAGGTAGCATTATAGACACGAAATTGAACTTCTCGAAAAATGCAGACTATTCAATTAAAAAAATTGCAAAAAAAAAACATTTTTTGGTGGAATCAGAAACAAAGTAAATAATAAAGCATGCCAGATAATATATAATATAATTATATCACCACACATTAATTACTGCAAAAGTTTTGTTATTCCCTGCAATTAAGAGAAAATTTAAAAAAATGCAAATACTGCAAAATAAAGAATTGCGAATAATAATGAGAAACATGAGAGACATGAGAGATATGTTAAAGGAGTTGATTATTTTGACAGTGAAACAAATGGTGTGTTTGAATGTACTTATTTTTATACATAAAATTAACATGGGGATAATGTCAGGAACTGAAAAGAAAAATAAATTGCAATAACGAGATACACGGACACGGGACGAGAAATTCAAAGCAAATTAGATTGCCAACAAGAAAAAAATCAAGCATCCAGAAATCTCTGACCAGGCCGTCCAACATTATAACAAAATCCCGAATGAAGTGCTGAGATAGAATAGTAATACCAAAGTTTAAAAATGAATTAAAGTAATCACTCAAGTACAGCAATCTCCATTTCGGCCACATTGCTATGTTTGCTTTTGAAATGACTTTTAGATTGCTATTTTTGCTTTTACGTACAATATTACATACAAATATTATATGTAATATACGTGTGTACAATATTTGTATGTAATATTGTACGTAAAAGTAAAGATAACAATCTCCATGTCATTTCAAAAGCAAACATAGCGATGTGGCCGAAAGGGAGATTGCTGCTTTTGCTTTTACACACTTCAATTCATTTTTAATTTTAGTACTATTTTCTATCTCTGCATTTTATTATCTTAGTACTATTTTCTATCATTTCATTCGGGATTTTGTCGAATCTGGTCGAAATGGAGCTGCCTTTGCTAAAAGTAAGTATGTCTACCTCAAATTTTATTATAATTATAATTTTTTATTTGTGACTGTATATGCTAATATTTTAAGAAACATTATGTTTGCCAAACAATGTAAATGTTTATATGTTTATAAAACTATTAACACACACGAAGATGTGAGCTAACTTAAGATACATAAAAAAAATATGTACCGTTAATTATAATACCCCTACAGTAGAAGTGATTCCAAAACGAAATTTCTCGGATCCTATTAGATCCTTGAGCAATGAAACTATCTTTGATATTGAATGAGAAGTCTTAATCCTGATTACAACCGCACTGAATGGCTTTTCAAACGTGGCTGGCAAAATGCTTCTCCGGTTTTATTAATCCGACTCGCATAATAACTTAGCGGCAAATTCACCTGCTATCCCTTCTGACAGATGACGCGGTTTCGTGAGATACTGTAAGACTCATGGCTCAGGGATTAATGGTGATGGTCAGATGGGTGGGCGGACTGTGATGGGTGGTGATGGGAGGTGTTGGGAGGTGATGGGAGGTGATGGGAGGTGATGGGAGGTGATGGGAGGTGATGGCTTGTGGAGGCAGGAAGTGGGAAGAACTGGGAGGTATCTACTGGTGACTGCGGATGGGATTGTACCAGGGTGCCAGAAGGCTGCGGGGGTGGGAGTGAGACAATTAATGGGACTTAGGACAAGCCATGTAAGCTTACTGGCAGACAGTACGCGGAAAGGTCAAAGCCGGACGCGGTACGTTATGCATTGACGCACGTTAATATGTCAGGTAAATTGAGCTTTAGTTGGGAATACTTATTACCAGTCAGTGGCTGAGATGGCATCGCGTTTGGGTCCTACACAGGCGCTGCGTCTCCATTTCCTTGGCTGGCTAACTCCTCCATCACGACACATGTAACATTTTCCGCTTACTGTGGTAGTAGTAGGAGATTTTCAATTATTGTCAGGTTATTCGTAACCCATTCTTTCGTCATCGGTTTTTAGATCTTTAAAAATATTCCAATAAATCAACTATTTTTTCCTACCACAAAAAAACTGTGTCGTAATCATTTTTATTATATTATGTGCGCTTTTATGAGGTAGAGGGAGATATGGCAACGAGGCTCTCAGCAGATCGCCTATACTTTGTCAATTATACTAATTGGGAGTGAATTATACTCTCCTTCTAATATTTTATTCAAGCCACCAACAATTTAAAAAAAATCTATTTCTTTAAATCACTTACTAAAATATATTATTGAAATGCACACATCTAATATATAAAAAATTATATTTGTTTATTCGTACCCTATGCGTGGTCATACCATTCATCCAACTGCAATGAAACTTTAAGAATATGATGTGCGCATACCCGGGATGTTTATAGGATAGGGAGTACTAGCGTTATGAAATTAATTTATATACTATTTATACGATTGTGATTTAAATTTCATCCGATTGCTACAAAATTTTTTTGATTTTTTGTGAACATGATCGTGAATATTTCTATATATATGCTAGTGAGCTCCGGCATTATGAAATTTGCATAATAAAATTAAATAGGTCAAGCGAGTTGTTGGAAAAATTAGTCTATTTTATGGAATTAAGGGTATGCGGGAGGGTCGGAAGCGAATTAAGGAGAAGGGCTTTGCGGGAGGGTGACGAGGGGGAGGGACGAGAGAGAGGGGAAGGCTAAGAAGGTGGAAGCGGAATGCGTGAGGGAGGGGGGGGGTTGCAAGAAAGGGGAGAGCGGGAGAGGGAAGGGGACGCTGGAGAGGAAGAGGAAGAGGAGGCGGAAGGGGAACGGGGACGAACGGGAAATGACACGAAGGGAGAAACAAATTATTTATTTAATTGGCATTCAACGCATGCCAGGTATCAGCTACTTAAAAATAAAAATGATTTGGTAAAGTAAATAGGTACTAGATAAAATGTAAGTACAAGCCTGGTTAATTTTCTTGCTTCCTTGGACGTTACGTTCAAATGCAACAATCGTACTACAAGTCCCAAGCATGGCCACCGCTATAGCAGGACGTTCTTGGTTGCTACGATGCATGCTACAATGCAACGTAGCTTACTGGCACGAGTCTACGTCGTAGCGGCGCTACGGTGCTACGAAGCTCTCTGCTACGACTCTACATCGCAATCTCTGAAACTAACTTCCGGTTGTAACAAGTGAAGCTGCCGGGCAAGTAATTAAACGATCATAATGCTCTCCCATTTCCGTTTTCTGCGGAGCATAATATGTGGCGTACATACAGACTCGTGAATATAATAAATATCGTCGGCTCGGGGTGGAAACATGGAAAAACATGCTTTTGCTATTTCGTAAGTAATTTAATATTAACATGTTTTACAAATTCGTGCATTTATAGAATGGACGGGCCAAAACATTACAATAAACAGCTATGTTATGGAAGGCGTGAAACTATAAAATCATGATACTGCCTTCCCGAGTACAGAGGGAGACATGTAGGTTGATCCGGCGTAAAATCCATTATCCTATCTTAACAAACAGATTACAATTTTTAGAGCGTAGGCGTCAGGTGGGAATGCTGTCCTTGTTCTACAGATGCTTCGAGGAACTAGCGTCTTTGATCCTCTTGGCACCGATGCATAGTTGGGAAACACGCCAAACACGCGCTCAGCATATATATACACGGTTGATATTTTTCACACGAGAATGGGTCGTTTCTAAGACTCGTTCTTGTGTTCAACAGCTCGGCTATGGAACTATTTGTCAGCCTCTGTTTATCCTCCCTCCTACAACATAGGGCTTTTCAAGACCCATGTTCGCTCCTTCCTCTCCTCAAAAAGACCCTTCACAGAACATCTTCAAAGATGACAATTGAGAACTGACAACTAAGAGAAATTATTTCCCTCAGGGCATCCTGAGTGAATGTAAAAAAAAAACAATGTAATAACATATCATTGAAGAAGAATATAACACTCTGAACAAAAATATGAAAAAGAACAAAAAAAACATGAAGAACAAAAAGAACACAGAAAAGTAAAAGGGACTGGGACTCGAACCCAGAACCTCTCATCGTACAAGTCATAAGCAACTTCTCGTATCAACCGTTAAAACTTTAGTTTTTTTATAAAGTGTAATCTAATTAAAAGTCAATACATTGCAATATAATAGACAAAACAATAATTAGGTACATTCAATAAATCTCTTCATTTTGACTATCCTAAAAAATGTAAATTTTCTAGTTGGACAGCCAAAGATCATTGGAATATATGTAATACATAAAGTATTTTTAAAAAAAAATTAATCCACTGCCACCAATTATTTAAACGTCATATTTGTCAATCTCATATTTCAAATTTATAATTAGCAACATTATCTTCGACAAATTTTTCTCCATTTTATCGGCAGCAAAATTTTTCATTGTAAACGAAGTTCTATGAATGTGTTGGTTACCTAGATAGTGTCTCGGATAAAAATATCCGATTTTATTTATATGGAACAACTATTGACCATTTTTGTAAAAGTCTAAATGAATATTCAATTTTTATTAGAACAACTCTTTTTTTATAACTTTTGAAGTTTATTCCCATCAATGTAATATATCATTATTATATATAAAAAGACAGTTAGTTGTTCTAATAAAACTTCAATGTAATAATAGTTCGTCTCGCTCTCTCACAGCTTATATCGCTGGCATGCTACATGCATCCGTAATTTTCATGCACGATGAATGATAAATCTAATCTTTATTTATTATCATAGTGAGCATCAAATATAACAGATTGTAACTTATCTTAAACATACTTATATACCTATATATATATATATGTTTCCGCGAGTTGAGTAAGTACTTTCGATTGCTATTAATCAGAGTAATTCAAATAGCCTATAATGCTTCCATATCTCCCTTTCCTTTGTTTTACCCAGAGACTTTGAAATTGAGCACTTCGAAAACAAATGAAGTCCGTTTTCGTTCCACACGCCAAAAAGTCGCAATATGGAATACTGTTAACCGCACCGAAAACATTCTTGTTGTTATTTGATAATAATCAAATTATCCGCTGTAATCCGTCGTATTTTGTTGTACCCCGCCAAAACACATGTTTTGAACCGCCGCGACCGATATATTTGTGGTTGTGTTATTGAATAATACTATTGTGTTTTTATATGTGAATAAGAATGAGAAGAAAAACAAGCGGCTATTGAACTGATATTTGCAGTGGATTATTGAAGGGACATTTGCAGTGGATTAGGTAAGTCTTTGGGCTTCCCACTTCCCTATGCATTAAAAGGCAAATGTATTTTAATTAATTTAATTTGTAATTCACATCACTGCGATCGAAGTAATTGTAAAACCAGCGCCACCATCATTGGTCCTACGAGCTAGGATATTTATTAAATTGAACCACCAATATATATATATATATATATAGATATATAGATACTTTCAAGATTTAATTTCCCATTCTTTCGCAAAACCGTTATATATTTTTATTTGTGTCAACATTTTCAACAAAAGTAATTAAATTGTTTTCATAACATTTTTCGTAATGAAGAAATATTTTCACGTCACTATTAATGTTCCTGATGAATGGTTCTTCTTTATGAAAATGTTATTTTCTATAAAATCTAGTTGATTTATCCGGGGCGCAGCGAGTTGTTTATCGAGGATTTTCCGCCTTCGCAGCAGAACCAAATTGATTTTTTCCCCTGGAATTTCGATTATGAACGATGGCATGTCCGACGGCAAAAACAAGATAAATGATCCGGTAAGCAGATGTTTTGTCCCGTATCAATATATACAAGGGACAGGCTGTAGGAGTAATGAAGATTAACTTTACTACCAACGAAAGAGACTAATTAGTGAGAGTGGCAAGGTTCTAGCGCAGTGCCAGGCCCGGCCTAACCCGCCCGGGCCACCATAGCTAACTTACCACCACCCACCCCCCACCACCAACCTCCCCCGACCCTCCGCAGTAGCGACCGATTTATGGTATCATCGTGTCGGGCTATCGGACTATCGCTGACAATGCCGGCATCGGATCCTAAACCTAATTGCGAACAGGGTAATTATTTCAAGAAATCAGTTGTGCTTACTAAAGCGCTCTGGTCTTAATCAGATTATTATTTGTGAATCTTGATTTTTCGAGAATTCATACCGTTTTTGAAATCCAAGTCACTGAAAATTAATTCATTATGCTTTCCTTCCCCTAACGGCGTGTTACAACCCTTCGTATAAGTTTTTTTTTGTATTATGAAATGAGTGTTTTGTTTGCTTGGGTTTATTGTATCTACAAATTAAATACTTTAAAATGTAGGTAATATTACTTGTTTTCAGAGCGACTTCTATATTACCAGCACATTTTAAATAATACCGATATTCGATACTGTTTAAAATTATACCTAATAACAGCATTTAAAACCGCATTAATATTAGACTTTTAAACATAAAGCGGTATACATAATAAGTACGTATGCATCAGCAATATATATGTATGCCTTTTAAGAAAAGAGAAAAACACCGCAATCTGTTATTAAGTTGCAATAATATGAAATAATAATATAACGTAGGTTCATAAAACTTTATATTATACAAGTACATAAAAGGGGAACAAGTTTTTAGAATCTGAAGACATGGTATACATGAATAGCTCCTATTTGATGCTCCAAAATAATATAACAACGCTATCGTTTAGTATCGGTTCTGTGTACTGATTAATCAATAGTTTTATGTACATATCCAAGCATTCAGCTATACAAACGTGGATATTTGTGGAGTTATGCTATTTGCACTATTTTGTAAATCTTCTTGTTCCATTTTTTGGCCATCTTTCGCTTTGCAGTAGAAAAAGTTAAGCGAAATCAGATGATCTCACTTGCCAAGGTTATTTGCTTTCACTTCAATCCAAAGCAATTTGGAAAACGTACGCTTTTACGTACGCTCGTACCCCTAATCTAAATACATTTATTTGTTTGCATTGACGACTTCGTAAAACGATTCCAGTCTGTGTTCTTTTAGTCTCTCGTCTGAATGTTCTTGAATGGATTTTCATTTACTAATTAGCTTACTCCATTCATACTTCTAGTCTCCATCTGTATATCTCCGACGTATTCATTCGCCGCTTCTTTCATAATGTACGAAACCCATTAAATTAATTTATCTTCTGACTCTTTTGTCTTGTTGACTATCTTTATTGAATGATCTTGCCAACTTATTTGTGATTTATCCTTTGCCTCGCCAACTTACTACCGCTAACCATTTCCACGTGTTCAATGATTCATGAAACTGAAAACTATTTATTTATATAACTTGTACAGCTTTCTGTGTCGTCAAACTTTACTTCTGTTTTGTTTTATATACGCAACCGAGATTAGTTCATCTACTTACCGTTCGATGCTATCCTGTCATACATGTATGCAATGTGGATCTTTAAACGAAATTTAAAGGTAAAGTCAAGTTTAAAAAGCTGAGTAGTTTTTGAACATTGGTATGTATCAGAAGATTAAAAAACTCCTAAATATAAACCAGGCCTACAAGTCAGTGAAGATTCTGAGATCATCATGTTCTATGTACCTCAGGACACCCCATTAAGAGAGCGTCAGACGCCGGAAGTTTTTGTTTGTAAGTTCGGAAGACAAATAGCTCCGGCCACTTAGGGTAATTAGAATTAGGTACTAAATGCGATGCAATACTCTCTGGCCGGCTTTACAAGTTGAAAGGGCGAACTTTTTAAAACACTCAATTCTTGCAACGCGTATCGTAATTACTTCATTTTTAATACTAGTTTAATTCATTTTTATGTTTTGCCTTTCGGTGCTTATAAAATAAGTTGTAAGCTTACCTAGAATAAATAAGAATACGAGAAATGCATTGTGGGCGTGATTCGTGAACAAATGTTTATTCGAGGCATAAATTTTTAATACAAATTTGTTTTGTTTTTTTTACGTTTTTTACGAAATTCTAATGGGATGGAGATCTACGATGTCAGGCGAGTGTAAGCGAGACAGATCGCTGGGCTATTGGGCTAAATGGAACATTATTTGTTTTGGATGCTTTTTCAGTTTTCTTCTTCATATTTCGATAGTAAAGTAGGAATGGATAGTGTAAATGGTTTGTATAGTATTAATAATCTAATTTGGTTAGTGTTTTGCGGATACTCTAATTAAGTCACAAACAGTTTCTTGAGTTTCGATCGTTGTATGAGATATAAGTAACTACCACGTATACATAACTACTATTTCGCCTTCTAGAGAAGATATATTATATTTTCAAATCTGTTTGAAAACGTCTATGGAAGACAGAATAGATGCTTGCATAAAAAATACTTTCACTTTGTCCGAAATTATTTTCTGCTATTATCAATAATCTGCGATCTTCCCTTATGCGTTAACGCATTCACTGGGTCCGGAGAGTTAGAAGCCCTTAGGACTATTATTATGCAGTATTCGCATAATTTAAAAAAATATTAAAATTCTTAATTTACGGAAAAAAATGTGTCTATGTTATTGTTATTAAAAAATCAAACTACAACATTTTAATACAATCATAATTTTCCTACATAACATTTATTTTATCCGATTCCACAACAACGCAGTCCTTCTTATTTATTTAAACCTCTCTTCTAGGAAGTAGAAAGTAAATTCAAGCTCGGTTGTGTTTTTACAAAAGCGGACGGGCAGCAGTTTCCCGGGTAAAATTATTTATGTTGCACCCTTTACGCCAGCTACCCTCGTCAATGTCAATTACAACCAGTTTAGAGATCATACACGAATAAGTAGTGTATTTGGCTTACCCGACAACTGCTCGTCCGGCGTTCTCAAAGGTAATAAGGCAGGTCATCCGAGAAAACTAACTCAAACAGGTCATGGGCAATTACCTTTATTAATATCAGAGAAAAACAATGCTTTTTGTTATGGAGTAGGTCAGTCAAAAGCAACAGCTTTGTTTTATGTCTTACTTCTGTCATTGATTTGCTGTGTGGGATAACAGAATAATTTTTTTTAATCGTTAAAGCGAAGTAGAAGTAAGTAGTAAAACTAATTTTAGTTACTTATTTCAGGGTAGGGATGACAAGTGACACATTTTCATAATATTAACTTTTTTCTAAATTATCAAGCATTTACGCTTGACTTATGCAGAAAAACTTTTAATGTTTTTCTCCTCCTTTTGTTCCATTGTGGGCTAATGACCTTAGAAAAAACCCTAACCTAGACCTTGGCGGCCGGCGTAGTCCAGCGGTAGGGCGTTGGGCTGCCATTCCGAAGGTCGCGGGTTCGAACCCGGCGTGCGCAAATAAATTTAATTTAATTGATTTGTGTTATTTCACAATTAATTATTTAAAATAATATATAGTATATTTGCGGCACGTTCCAGGATGGAAGAAACTTTTAGTATCGCCCTGGTGTAAGACTACCATTCAGAATTGAAACTTTGCTTTAAATGGCTTTAGCCGTGTTTAGTGACTAGATCTGAATAGCCAGGTACTTCCCACTTTCCTCTCCCTCGTCTGCATCCCTTTCCCACTTACCTTCAGCCTCATAACATATGCCATAGTCTCACTGGCTCCAGACGGGAGCAGTTTGGACTCTTGTGAGGTATTCACAATAAATAAAAAAAATTAAATAATAAAAATGTGTATTTTTTTATAAGGCAACGTAATATTATTTATATTTATCTGATTGTCGTATTCATTGTACGGGATACAAAATCCCTTGTTTTATGTGTATATGTTGTGTCTTTAACATGGGGTACTCCATATATACTAAGGACACTTACCTAGCTAATAAAAACAAACTAATTGAAAATTAAAATTTAATGTTTTCTATGAGGAAATATTTTCAATGCTAAATATCATGACTAATTGTTTGTTTTCCCGTATAAAAAAATGAAAAGTAAGATACTGGAAGATTTTCTACTTTAGATAACCAAAACATCTACAAAAGTATCAGAAGGTTGACTACAGGATAAAATATGCTTAAATCATCAATTCATCATTGCTAATTTCCGAAATATCCTCCATTCTGTCTGTTTGAATATTAACAAACAGTTTACAGTCCGAGCATCAATATCTCGCACAGTGGTACAGCCAAATGAGAATCGAATTACACGCTCACAAATTAGCAGCAACGAATAACATAAGTTCGAGCTTTCTCCCGCAATGTCACAGCGGGCGGCGCGGCGTTTCAGATCGCACGTCTGAACCAAAAACAATACTGCAGTGTAGCGCAATATTTGCAATAATGATATGATTGAACGTGTGAGCCGTGGATAATCAGATATAATGCTGATTTCACGCTTGCGATGTGGGATGTGGTATTAGTCGGCGGTTGGCGGTTCCCAGATCGCTTCTATCGATGGTAACATAATATCCACCTACCAATATTAATATCTACTAGTGACAAGTAGTTATTTGAACAGTAGACATCGCAAACAAAAAAAACAATATTTCCCCTTAAGAGGGTATTACCAGAGATTACCGGAAATTAGTCATATTTAAATCAAATTCTAGACCGTGTTTTGTGACAAAAATACCTCAGTTTTTCTATTTATTTAAGGTCTTACAAACTAAAAAATATATATTTTTTTACACACTTATTTTGTTTATATATTATTGAGAAATCATAAATACATATAATCAAAGAATACTTACAAAAGTACACGATATTTAATAATGTATCGTCGTGCGTTTTGAGCATTTTTATTGCTTACTTAAATGTAGGTACATATTAAAGCAAATTTTTAATGAAATAAATCGATATTAAATTTTTAATTTAAAAAATTTGATACGGGGAATAATCAATCTTTCTCATGGGAACCTCCCTGTACAGTTGCAAGCATTTTTAAACTTTTATTCTGAGCCGCTGGTCAATCGCTCTTAAATCATTAAAGTATTGGTACTTGAAATACTTACCTACTTAATTAAAAAAAAAAATATATATATATATAAAGAAATAAGGAATTATAGAATTCGTCCAAAAAAAGTTAGGTACCTACTACGTCAATGAAAACACTTTTTTCAAACTTTCTTCAGGTAGGTACGATTATATTTTTTTAAAAATCAAATAAGAAAGTCCAAACAAACACGAGATTTCATATATGAACACGTTTGAAAAAAAAAAATCTATAAAGGAACATTAAAACAATTGGGTTAAAAAGGGACTTCGACGAGATACGCAGTTTCTACGCTTTAATAATTGTGATTCAACAAGGTCCAAGGTCTTGAAATGTGTTGTTATTGTTCGAAATCTGTTTTTAAAAACAATTTCGTATGAATTTGGCATAAGAAAAACAACCTTTCCCATTATTCGGAGCCAGTGAGACTATGGCATTCTCAATTGGGCCACTCTGTTAGGCTCCAGGGGAGTAAGGGAAGGGAAGGACACGTATTTTTGCGATCACTTGGTGAAAATATTTTCATTGGGATTCACAAGTAAGATAAAAACATTAAGTATCTTTTTTAATTAGTTACCGTCGAGAATCTCAACTACTCTCAACCATCTGGAACCAGCTATGGCACCCCCAATTAGGGTAATTTGTGAGGATCAAGGGAAGAGGGAAACCGTGAAAGGATGGTTGGGCAGTATCATAAAAATGTTAACAAATTCTTATTTGTGAGTTATTTGTACATCTGATATCATTCAAATTCTCCAATCCTAAATTCTCAATTCTTTCGAAATAACTTCAATTTATTAACTCCATTTTGGTAGTAAACATCTTATAAATGTAATATGAAAAGTGATGGTGTAGCAAATGTAAAGTTATGCAATGTTCAATGTTTTAAATGTAGTGTCTTCCGCGTGCAAAGTCGTCTCCTCCAAGCATAAACTTTCTAATTAAAGAATGTTTATCGGAAGTGACCTGCCAGTTAAGTACGTTTTCTGTATCTATTTGTAAATAATAGTTCTAGGTAGAGCCTAAGAAGTCAAAATAAAATGTGCAGCGCCCTTGAGGTGATTTCTCACAAAAACGGCGCTCTACAAATTATCCAATTATTATTATTATCTGGTTATTCAGAGCTAGTCACCAAATACCACTAGAGTCACTTCGGTAACATTTAGATTCTGACTGTTGGTCTTTTACCAGGACGATTCTAAGAGTACTTTGTTGCAAAGGGGGTGTAGGAGGAAAACATAGAGAGAGAGAGAGAGAGATGGGAAGTTTTTAAATCACGTTAAAACAAAGTGTTTAATTTATGATTTAAATGTACAAAATATAATTTAATTTTACACCACAAAATGGCTCAGAATATTTTATAGATTTAATGTCTCCCATGGAATATTAATACAAATCTTAGAATTGTTTTATCATTTACGTATATTTATTTACGTATCATTATAATTTGCTTTAAATTTGCAAGAGCTGATATGATTTTACATCTAAATAAAAGTTTCATTTTAGCAATAATTCTGCGGTTTACGATGTACAATAAAATTATTATACATCATAAAGGGTTTTTTTTACTGTGATTGGATGTATATTGTATGTACAAAAGGAAATATATTTTTTCCATCATTGCTTAATGTTGTCTGAATGCCCGAGAAAGAGAAAAAAGCAAATAAATCGGATTAAAACGTCAAGACCTCAATTGGCGCTGTACACGCAAGACTCTGGACGTAATTTACTTTACAGCAGTGATCAATCTCTATTACTGTGAAACCTACAACAGCTGGTGGGCGGATGCGGTTCTACTCGGGGAAATAATCAAAAGGGTCGATCAATTCATCTATTTAAATTAACTGTATTTTTCAATGGTGGAGACTTTTTGACTTTGAGGAAGAAAACGATGTTCTGACGACTCTTTAATACTCGGGGATATTGTAAAAAGGTTCGACCAACGTAGTCCACTTAACAGATATGGTTTATATGCATCGTCGGGACCGTTTGGCTCAGTGGTAGAAATCAAAGTACTGGTCACTATTTGCTGCTCGGTCATATTGTAAAAAAGGTTAAATCAAACAACCTGCTTAAAGATTTCCTGTCATTCACATATTGGAACTTTTTAGTTTGGTGGTAGAAAACGTAGTGCTGGCCTTTAGGAAGTACAGTAAAAAGTTGTTTGATACAGTATGTTTAGGGATGTGCGCTCTTTCTTGGCATGAGAACGATTTGACTTGGGGTGAATAGTGAAAATTAATGTATTGTTTCAAAATATATTATTTTTACTACGATTTTGTGATCAGATTGATCGAAAATAGCGTAAATATGGTTTTTAAAAATAATAAAATAAATTATAAGGTTGCTATTGAAACCAAAAGCATTTTAGATTTATACCGGATCAGCATTTGCGTACTATTTAAGTATCTGCGGGCCCTGTACAAGTGTACAGTACTATGCCTAGCATCTGAGAAAATAACTTCCATGGAATCATATAGAAACAATTTTATAAAATAATTATCGGCATAACATGCTGTCTTAAACTAAACGTGTGTATTTGGCAATATTTGCCTTAAACTAAAGATATGTAGGACGTAGGTACATAAACACGAATACTACAATTCACTCTAATAAGATTGCTTGTGAGCGGCCGATTTAATAAATTTCCATGGGACCTTTTCCTTCGTTAATGCCTTTTTTGTTCTAATTAATATACGAGAAAAAAAGGTTTTTTGTTAAAAAATAAATCAGAATTTTTGTCTTTTCGAAAATTATTTAAGTACTCGTATATCAGTAGTTTATCCGGATATGCAGTTTCAAGAAATCCGGATTTAAAATTTTCCGGAATTGCAATCACTATCTGTACCTACTTAAATGCCAGAGTAATATTGATCAAACTCACGGCTAATTAGCCCGGAACCATTAGACTTAAGCTCTGCCGGACAGATGTGATATTTGGTTGAGGCTTTCGAGGACGTATCTTCCGGTCGCCAAGTACCTACCGGTTGTTGGGCTTACTCTTGAAATGTGTTTCAATGGAGCTTTTATCAAATTTTATTAGAGCTCTGGTTTCCGCCGTTGATATTATTTCATAGTAATGAGGAGAATCTTATTATTTCATTAGACTTAAATCATTTTTTATTCATTAAGAGGAACGGCAGCGCGGCCTTTTTAATAAAAAACTTAAATTTGGATTTGAGGTCAAAATACCTGACCAAACTGAAAAATTATTTTTCAATCAAAAGGTATAGCAAATAAATATGTAAAAGCCCGTTATGGCGTTGATGATTAATAAAATAAAATATATTTTTTTAATAATTATAATCAATTCACAAAAAATTCAACCTGAAATCTTTAATTATGGTTTATAGGTAATTAAAGAATTCAATCACAATTTTTTGTGAATTGATTATAATTATTAAAAAATATTATTTATTTTATTAATCATCCACGCCCTAACGGGCTTTTACATATTTATACCGTTTTTATGATAATTAATAATTTTAATAATTTTAGTATAAACAGATCAAGAAAAATTCCTGTAACAGAAAAAAATTCAAAAATGTGTATAACAAGGGTTAGGTGTAGAGTGTGGAGGTGCAATTGAATATATGTTTTGATAATATAAATAAAAGAGAAAAAAAAAAACAGATTTTGAACTGCAGATAGAAAATTACTGCATTATTTAATTAATTAATTAATCTTGCATTACTGTGTTAAAATAATGAAAAAACAGTAACCAGGTTTTTTGGGTAGCAATTTTAATTAATATACAAGTAGGTACGAAAAATTAGTTTTCTGACAATCGGTCATTTGTAATTTTTATTTTAACGCCAAATGCCAAAAATGCTTTTTTTAACAATTTTTCCTTTTTATTTTTTTCTATATATATGTAGTAAATAGAGTAACATTATTTATTTAAAGTAAAATTATTTAATTTTGAACATAACGAGTTGAACATCAAATTGCAATATTTTAATTAATTAAGATGATATTAGCGAAACTCAATCGAAAATTTGAAACAGAAAAATATATGGTCACATTTTGGATAACCCAGGACCTTCGGCTTTCCAGGCCGCAACTTTACCAACGAGCTAATGTGCCCCTATCCGATTCGGTCGTATGTAACTGAGAACTACCATCATTATCTTCATTTTCTTAACTGTCTTCTACTTCTACTAATCTTGAGCTACTTAAAAAGTCCATTTACTTTAAAAATAGAAAAACATTGTCATTTGTTAGTAAAAATAAATTTTAAATAATTTTTGTCGGACGATTCCGTGTCGACATTTTTAACTGGATTTCACAAACTAGTATTCTTTAAAAATGTTATGAGATAGTAAAAAACAGTTACAACCTTCTCAATTATTCTCCTTTGTTTGCAGCTCTTGTAGGAGGGTGGGCCTCGGCGGGATGAAAATGCATGAGCAAAACCCGGCAGCCGAACAAAACATGAATCTCTGATTCCTTGAGGCATTTCCCTCCGCAACTAAATGATAAATCACCCTCCCAGGATCACCTATCCATTAGATTCCAACTTGTGCTGTGGTTTGTTTTGCCTATACTACAACACAGCCTCGGAATGGGAACTCTTTTTTCAGAACTTTTTCTATGTTCTTCTCAAATTGATATGAATCTGCCTGCGTCAACGTTCGTTTCACATTAGCATAAACCTTGTTTGGTACTTTATTTTTCTTCAATTTATATTGTAATATTTGCATAAGCGGATTTTCATAATAAATAGAGCTTATTTAAGCATTTTGAGTGCCTTTTGTAGGTTTCAGACTATTACTACTGCAACTATTGTTAATGAAAGCATTGAAACCAAAATTTTTAAACAGAACTTGAATAGATTTTTCACAGAACTTGATAATTAAATTTGAATTGTTAAAATTGTTCAAAACAACCCGTCCTAAGTAATTCAAAATGGTGAGAGAGATAGTACAAAATCGAGCGTAAATCAAATAAATACACATTATTTTGGTACTAAAACTACTTTCAAATAAAGCATTGGAGTATTCCACATTACATAATAGATTAAACTATCTACTTGCTTAAATAATTGACTAAATAACTCTGAAACTACCTGCTTGCTGCCGTTGCAACTTGTTAATTGGACATATGAAACATAATACATCGTCGGTTGTATTACCCGATGCACAAATCACTAATTAAGTTTATGTTGCCACACAATGTATCCATCAAATGTTATATTAATTAAAGCAAATGACTAATGGCTTGTTGATGGGATTATCCTTCGGTTTACTCGGCACAGGACGGTGATGCGGTATTGTGTTAAATGTACGCTGGCACAAACAACCTTTGATGAACTTTATCAATGTTTTATCAGGGCTATCACATTGATTCGATTTGGCGCTTAAAAGCTACCCTACGAGTAGGAATAGAATTTAGTTTTTTAAGCCTGTTATCACAGTTTTTTCTTTCATAGAGAATTACGATCGGTCTTACTTGTTTAACACACGACAAAAATTATAAAATCATACTTAAACTTGTTCGCGAATTGAATAGCACTATAAAGCAAAATATTGTAATGATTGTTAGCATTTTCGAATTTTTTACATTTATTGTGTATACTGTGTAAGAGTCTGTCTGGAGCCAGAAGGATATTGTGAGGCTGGAGGAAAAGGGAAAGGGAGGTATATGGGGAATATGATTGGCAAGTACCTGGCTATTTAGACCTAGTCACGAATACGGCTTACGCCATTTCAAGCGACTACTTTGTTGTAGTCTTTCACTGGGGTGATAATTGCTTATTTTAAAGAATGCCGAATAACCCCGAAAAATGTGTTAAGTGCAATTACCTACAAGTCGTTAAACAATTTGGAACTCGTATTTCAAAAGTGGCCATGTGCACTTTTTACCATTTTCAAGGTTTCTCCTGCAAAAGTTTTAAAATGCTATTTTTTGGCTTTGGCATAAGGATACCTCCGTCAGAAGTCAACAATTAAAGATAGAAAAGGGCCAACTGCAATAAAGTAACTGAATTATAAAAGAAGTGGTAAAAAGACCAGATTCCAACCTGCCGTGGAAAATTCCAATTTTTCTTCTTCAAGTTTACTTGTGCCACATAGTCCACTTGTGACATAAAAAATAATCCTATTTATAAACTTCAAGATTTTTCAAACATAATTAATAATGATCTTAATAAAAGAAAACATGTACTCGTATTATTTATTGATAATTCGAAGGCGTTTGATACTATTGATCACAGTAAATTACTGGAAACTCTTGAAGCAATTGGAATTACAGGAAACTTACATAAATTATTTGTTAATTACTTTGAAAATAGAAAGATTTGTGTAAAAATTTTAGATCATTATAGTAAAAAAAAGAAAGTTTTCGCCGGCGTACCACAAGGGTCCATACTAGGCCCTACCTTGTATATTATATATATTACTGCAATGAAATTGATTTTCTCTCATTTAAACTTTATGTTTATGCTGACGACACTGCCTTAGTTATTTCACACGAGGATTTATTAATGGCGAGTATTTTACTGCAAATTGACTTTGTCACTCTTCAAAAATGGTCACATGATGTAGGATTAATAATCAATGCTAAAAAAACGAAGCTTATGCACATAAGATCTCCTCATGCCAACATCACCATAACTCCTAAAATTGTTTCTCATGATTTTGATTGCATCCATAATTCTGTAATACAACCATGCTCTTGTAAACGTATTGAACTCGTTTCAAATTACGTATATCTAGGCTTAACAATAGATTGTTATTTTAAATGGGATTTACATATACAAAAAGTTTGCACAAGGCTTAGAGCTATAGTGAGCAAAATTTATAGACTGAAGTTTTTTATTCCACTGAACACCCTTAGAATAATATATCTATCATTGGCGGAATCCCTAATAAGATATGGAATACCTACATGGGGACATTCAACAAAACAAATCTTCTTTCAGTGCAAAATTTACAATATTCCTTAGTAAAATTATTATTAAACAAAGCTGAATACGAACAAAGACATGATGTATCAAAATTATTACTATATAACTCTGTAAATTTATTATCTGTTCGTGCTATATTGTGGTTCAAAATTGCGAATCAACATACATCTCAATCTGAATATAATAAAATAGTGGTACATGTTCATAATACAAGACTAACTGCAAACGATGGACTTGTTATTCCCAGATACCTAAATAAATATGGTCAAAGAACTCTAGAATACCTCGTACCAATAATTTACAACATGTTACCCAATTCAATAAAAAGCTGTGAATTGACTTTCAAAAGGAATAATAATATGCTAAAAAAAGAAATTATGTGAAAGAATTTTTTTGTACTAACCTTTGTTTTTCTAAATTTCGTTTTTAATGTTTTTTTCCATTATTGCAACCTTTTTTCTTTTTCTTTCTTTCTTAATGTTTTTTCCATTATTACAATATTTTTTTTATGTAAAAATATGTGGATGTATGTATATATATATATATAATGTAATAATGTGTATATTTTATGTACCTGTTTAAATTTTCTAAAATGTAATTGTTAAAAGAACCCGTTGACAAACTGATATAAATCAGTTTAACGGGACTTAATGTAGAATTATGTAAAAAAAAATGTTAAATAAATAAAAAAAATAAAAAAACAAATGGCATAGAAAATAATCATATTTTTTAACCAAATACTTCAGCTTTGTATACTAATACACACCTTATAAGTCAGTTTCTGCATTACTTACAATTGAAAATACTATGCCGGTTAGTTCTGATCTCTTAACTACTCTTCATCATCACAATTGGCTCTACAACCCTTGGTGGGTCTAGGCCTCCTCGAGAGTCTTCCTCCACTCATCTCTGTTTTGTACTAGTTCTCTCCAGTTTGGAATCTCCAAGGTACGTTGGTCTTTGAGGACGTTATCGTTCCACCTTAATTTTGGTCTTCCCAGGCTCCTTCGCCCTACAGGTCTAGATTTTAGCAGGGACTTTGGTGCTTGATGCTCTGTCATTCTTTCCACATGACCCAGCCACCGAAGTCTTAACTATAAAATATTATCTTCAGGATAGACTGTTGATCTGATTTCCAGTGCAAGTAGTAAATTGTTGTTGTCGGTGACTGTCACGTTGGTTGTGATTTGTTAAGTGGTTTGTGGATTCAATAAATTAATGTGCAATTTGTTTTGAATACATTCTCCTTCATGGCCACATGTACTTTAGGCTGGAGTGAGATTGCAAAAATCAAAGATCAGTTTTGTAATAGCAGAAAAAAGATGCCTCAAAAATCCATATTCTCATAAAAATACTCATAAAAATAAAAAAAACCTGTATACATATGTCTCTACCAAACTGACATCGAATTGAGCGTCCGAAAATGAAATTTTATCGAGCTGATGGAAAATCAATTTAATTCGAGAGGTTATCTGGGCCGTAAGTTGATGCTACCATAAACATTAATTATATATTTTTTACATTAGCTCCACACAGGAGGCACAGAGAAAAAAATCCCTGTGGGCATATGTCATCTTTGGGATGCTGTCTGGAGGGTCCTTTTATGGAAAGGAGGGAGAGTAGATGTTCTGGGAAGGAATAAGGTATGAGGGGTGGGTAGAAATCTGGTGTTTAATGTGTCCAGGAATGACGTACGAATGAATCCATCCCTCCCACTGTGGTGCAAGGTGATGGGACGAGAGAGTCTGGCTGGAGAGCTGGAGTCTCCGCCACGCACTAGGTGGGCAAACACTTCCGTCGTCAAGACCTAGACAAATCTCACACCATGAACCCGGGCACCCCTGCTACGTCACCAAACGTAGTGAACCACATGGGATGACTTTTGGCAGAGGTGTTGGTTATCCAATAAACGTAGTGAACCACTTGGGATGACTTTTGGCGGAGGTGTTGGTTATCCAATAAACGTAGTGAACCACTTGGGATGACTTTTGGCAGAGGTGTTGGTTATCCAATAAACGTAGTGAACCACTTGGGATGACTTTTGGCAGATGTGTTGGTTATCCAATAAATGGTTCCCGGGGCGGTAGTATCCATACCCGCCTCCCAAATTGAATATTAGATATCATCGTCTTTTCAAGTTGTCCTATAATTTCGATTATTGCCTACTTCAGCAATTACAAATATTTACAGAGTTTCATTGGCCATCGAGTTTAGCTCGATATATCCATACAACCCTCTAGTTATAATCATTCCATAGATCTGAGCTTTTTTCTCTTTACAGTGGTGTTATCGTTATAAGGGTTCTCGTTATATCACATGGTAGATAATAATATATACGTACCTACCAAAATAGATATGCACCGATTGTAATAGATTTTTACCTATCTTTATGTACATTTTTAACTATTTACTTGCGTACAAATATAAAAATATTTGTTTCTTTTTCGTCGTATCGTATGGTAGTCGTCCTTTCTTAATCCCTTGTCTGCCAAATTCTGAGCAGTTGAAGTAGAAAAACGTATATTTAGTACATTTTATTCGCTCTCATGAAGCCACCTTGTTAAAAGGGGTGGAATGATTTAAGGCATTGCTTTACGAGGCGTGAATTGAAAAGATTTTTTTTTGTTTGCAGCCGAAATTTTGAGTTGCCCTAAAAGGTTAGGGTCTGACGCAAACAATAATAATAATATTTTCACTGGTTGTCGCGAGGCGGGAGGCCGACGGCCATAGAACACAAAACTTTTAGAAACGCACTTAAATTCACTAAAATTAACAGATTATAGTGGAATCTAGAGAGCTTAACAAATTTTATCATTAGGGATATGCAAATCTTGCCACAATGCTTAAATTTATCACAGAAAATCGAGCTTTGTATTTATGAATGTTGCTGATGAGAGCTGTAAATGTTGGCCTCACTGGGTGGCTTACCCGTGTTGAGGCCTCCATTTATTATGGAATAAATTTGTCCTAGAATTTAATAGATTCAAAATTTTTATACGTGGTAACCATGTTCGACATCCTATCGATACCTATTTCTCTGGACAAATGGCAATTAATCTTTTCATCCACAACAACTCCAGTGCTGATAGAAAGAAGTGAATTGATTTCGGGGAAGCAAAATGCTGAGAAATCCAGCTTTTTCAAGTTTTGATCGTCTCGAGTGATGTATCTAGATGAACGTTACTATATTCCTCAATGGCGTCACAAAAGTTATTATTTTATTTATTGGCTCGCCAACAGAATACATCACATAATTTTTACAGTAATTTACATTTATACATGGTTGTAATGATGTTTCTAATTATAGGTGAGCACAACATTCATCTCAATATTCTTTATGTAATAATGATTGGTTAGTTACAAGAGTGATAAATTTAATTTCAAATATGTATATAAAAATAAGGAGGATCGAAATCAGTTATTAGGAAGAAAAAAAGCATACATACTTATAAATATAATATACATATATATATATACATACATACACACACATACATACATACATACACACACAAATATACTCACATAATCATATATGCATATATGTGCACAACGTACTCATATATATATGTATATGCATACATGTACTTACACTTGGACATACAAATACATTTCTTGCGGAGCCAATGCACAAGTAGTAATTGTTAGAAATTTAAAAAAAAAAATGGCTTAAGTAAGGAGATCATCTGGTAAAAGTATGTGTAAGTTCCTTCTGAAGGTATTAATTGAGTTTGAAAATATATCTAAGTCTTGAAGATTGCAGTACCTATTGTACAATCGAGTCATTCTTGATGTTGGTTTGAAAAAACTTGTATTACTACGACAAGTGTCGATCCAAAAGGTTACCGGATTTCTTGTGGATTTCGGCCTTATATTAAAATTAATTTGATTAATTAAAGATGAATCATACACATTGTTAATGATTTTAAACAGAGAGATTATATCTGATACGTTTCTTCTTTTGGCGAGTGAGACTTCTCTAAAGTGAGTAAGTCTTTCAGTATAGTTACCGAGATTGCGATGTACTCCAGATTTGTAAGCTAGAATTCTTACGTATTTTTTTTGAACGGACTCCACTTTGTTGCTATGAATTGCATAGTGTGGTGACCAAACCACAGAGCCGTACTCTAAGATGCTTCTTACATATGAGTAGTACAAGATTCTGAAGCTACTGATGTTCTTGAACGATTTGGTGATTCTAGTGATGAAACCGAGCATTCTATTAGCCTGATTTACAATGTGTTGATAATGCTTTATGAATGTTAGCTTCGAGTCCAGTAAGATTCCCAGATCTCTAATGTAATCTACTCGTTTTAGGATCTCATCAGAGATCATGTAAGGGAAATCGATTTTATGGACATTTCTCGTGAACGAGATGATATAACATTTGCTAATATTTAATTCCATGGCATTATCTATGCACCATTGAGACAACGTGAGTAGGTCTTTTTGCAAAGTTTTGCAGTCTTCTTGTGAATTCACGGGATGAAAGATTTTTAAATCGTCCGCATATAATAAACATTTACAAAATAGTTGTGCTGTTAGATCATTTATGTATATAATAAAGAGAAGTGGCCCTAAATGGGATCCTTGAGGAACACCAGATGTGACTAGTTTGGGAGAGGACTTATAACTATTAACTTGTACATATTGACTCCTGTGCGAAATATAAGATATAATCCATCTCAGGAGATTGCCGTGGAAACCTGTTCTTTTTAGTTTTTGGATCAGAAGAGGATGACTGACTTTATCGAATGCCTTTCGGAAATCAGTATAGACTGCATCTATTTGTGTTCTTTTGTCAAAATTAGTACTTAAAAAATCGACATATTCAATTAAATTTGTGGTAGTGGATCTATTGCATACGAATCCATGCTGAACAGAACTTAAAATATGTTTAAAATGTGTAAAAATGCTTTTATACATTAAGGATTCGAAAATTTTCCCAAAACATGAGAGAATACTGATTGGACGATAATTAGAGATGTCGCTTTTATTCCCAGATTTGAAGATAGGAGTGATACGTGCTATTTTCCAAAGATCAGGAAAAACACCTTCTTTAAGGGATTTACAAAATATAACATGAAGAGGATAAACCAGAGATTTTGCACAATTTGATATAAATAATGGTGGAATGGCATCTGGACCTGGACCTTTGTTTGAGTTTAGTGATTTCATAGCGTTGAATATTTCAGTCCTTGAAATTTCGACATGACTGAGCGAGTAGGTGCTTTCTTGAGAATCACTATTTACATGTTGATTTGACCTATCATTTGTATTAAAAACAGAGCAGAAGTAATTTGAGAATAGTTCACTAATTTCATGACCATTGCTTGCTACAGTTTCATTTAGGTGCATTATTTTAGGAATTGAGTTAATCATACCTTTTGATTTTGCATAAGTCCATAGTGGTTTTGTACTATGGTGTAATGAGTCTTCGATAGAATTTATATAAGATTGCAAGCATTTGTGTATTCCAGTTTTGACCCTTGTTCGTAGGATTGTGAAACTATCATAGTCTCTTGGATTCCCAAATTTTTTAAATTTTTTTCTAAGTTTATCTTTTTCTTTAATTTGATGGATAACAACACTGGAATACCAGATAGGATATTTATTTTTGTTCGCTTTTTTTGGTGTGTATTTCTCTATAATTGGCCAGATACTATTATATAGGAATTGAAGAGACTCATTGCAATTTAGTGTTTCCATTGGGGTCCAGTCGATTAAGGATAATTCTTTGGTACAATTAAGATAATCTGTTTTCTTGAAATTGAATAAAGGACGTTCAAGGTTATCATTAAGATTGTGCATTGTATTAATAGTTAGATCCATTTCAATTGGTGGATGGTGCATGTCAATTTTAGAAAGAGCGATGGCAGGTTGAACATTAATCGTAAAATCAGAGAGAGCTAAATCAAGTATTCTACCGTTAACATTTTTAATATAGTTATACTGTTGTAAGTTTGAGAAATGTAGAAATTCTATTAACAATGAAGATTTTTGATTACCAAATGATTCAACATAAGTACCATCATTATTGGCGTTAACTGACCATTCAATAGAAGGAATATTAAAGTCTCCAAGTATTAGTGTATGAGAATTGATTTGAGATTCAATAGAGATGTCTTGACACTTGTTGAAGAAATTAGCAAATGCGTCAGTTGCAATGTCTGGTGGAAGATAAGCAACACAAATATTTATAAATTTTTTATTTGATCCGTTAGATTTAATTCTTACCCAAATATGTTCAATATTAGAGGGTTCTTCATATACTTGATAGGCTACAATGTTTTTCTTGATAGCTATTAAAACTCCCCCCCCGTTTTTTTTTCTGGATGTTAGTTTTTCTCGGTCTTGTCTGAAAATAGTGTATCGTTTATCCAGTATCTCTGCATCTTGAATTGAAGAATTTAGCCATGTCTCTGTTAAACATATAACATCATAGTTTGACGAGAGAGCGTTTATCGAGAAATTATCTAATTTGCTTCTCATACCTCTTATATTCTGATAATATAAAGACAGAGCCATTGTGATTGTTAGAGTGATGTAGAAAAGTGTATATTTATGCAGTTTTTAGATTTTATCTAAGACGTCTTTGCTGCTTGCCCATATTGCCGGGGAATTTTCATTTTTTCGAATATATATTTTTCCATTCCGTACCCACACGAATTTAATGTTTTTTTCTTTGGCTACGTGACGTACTGCAGCGTGAAGTTCTTTATTGTTGGGAGTAAGTTGTTCCGAGACATATACAGGGTTTTTTCCAGTAATCTCCAGATGTTCACTGTTGAGTTTGCAATTAGGGTTATTTTTATTGTAGTTTTTTACTGCAGAAAGTAAAGCATCTCTGGTGTAGCTGCTAGGTAGTTCCACTACAATATTTTTTGGTCGACCTGAACTTTTGTTTGCTTGAGGAACACGATGACAAGCTAATATCTCTTCAGTTCGAATTGGGAATGAAACTGCTGAACAAAGTTTTTTAAATAGTTTTTTAAATAGGTTCACTGGATTTTCATTAGATTTCTCAGGAACCATTTGTATTTCTATATTATTTTTCCTATTGAATTGTTCAAGAGCATCAATTTTCTTCGTAAGAATATCATTATTTGTTTGGAGACGTTGGTTATCGACGCATAATTTGTTTATTGTTGCGGAATTTTCTTTGGCTTCTTTACATAAACGATCATATTCTGTTGATAAGAAATCCAGTGAGGTCTTAATTTCGTCGAACATGACCAATTTTTCTTTTATTGAGTTCAATTCCATCGTCACTTTACTTGAAATTACATCGCTAAATTTTTGTATTAGGTTATGTTCCAGGGCTGACGTCAGTTTATCAAGTTTATCATCGATGTACTTGGTATATTGCTGAAGATCGTCTTTCTTGAATGGTTCGACATTAATATTTTGATCAGTTTTTGTTGTGCACGCATCTGCATTTTGCTTCGCCCTTGTGTTTTTCATGTTACTGTTTTTTTTTATATATTTTTTTTTTAAATTTATTATTTTTAATTTTATGCCGTTAGTTTTGGTTGTTTTCACGAGATGGAGTTGTAATTAAAAGTTGTATTAAAAAAAAAAAAAAAAAAAAAAAAAATGGATTGACTGGGAATCGAACACTGCTTCTAGGTCTGTTTAAAATGAGCGCGGCAGCAGCGCTAACCACTCAGCCACGAACCAGATATCACACACTGTGACTTATGTGGGATATATTGTTCCGAAGTGCACTTTTATGCAAAGATGTCATTCCTAAAGTCCACGGGGTGAGTACGCTGTCACTGATTCCACGGTCACGAGTGAGACCCCCACAGTTATGCATCATCAGCATTAAAGTTTGTTCGATAGTCATGTCAGACCATATTCCTGACCAAAATTTGTGCGAGCGCCTAATCTTGGCAACAATGGGCTTGTTCCAGTAAGAATGGTAAAGAAACCAGCACCCGAGACTTTATTAAATTTTATTTCATGTAATTGTAAAAAAGGATGCAGCCTTGCATGCGGCTCCAGGAAAGCCGAATTGAAGTGTTCTATTGTGTGTGGGTGCAGTAACGGTCAAACATGCCAAAATAATATTATTACATCGATATCGAGGACGAAGATGAAGAGATTTTGTCAATGGAAGCCCAGAATCTCAGTACCACAGGTACAAAAATTGGAATTTCACAATTTTTTAGAAAAATATTTACATTTCCGCCACTGTAACTCGTTACCTATTAGACTTAAAAAAAAATTATGAAAACATAAATTATTGGAAATTTTATCTTCTTTATGTTTGTCTTTAACAATTTGGTTGTTAGATCAACCATTGCATAATTATTTTGAAAAAATCAAATTTTGGGACCTTCAATCCAAGATGCGGCTCGAGCTCGACCACCCCAAGGTCGAAAACTTTTTTTTTTCGTTAGAGTCCCAATCTTAACAACATATATTATAATCGCTACTACTTGACCTTTTGCAAGGTAAAACTCCCCACTGACTGGACTATTAGGCGAGTACTTAAAATGAATTCACTAATTTAAATATTTTCTAAAATAGAATTTTGATTTAACAATCATTATTTTGCAAAATGTCATTCTCAAATTTTGACATTTTGTATTAAACAGTAGATAATTATTATTTTTAATATTTGGAATACAGCTAGCTCTATAAATTATAGCCTATATGTTATTCTGATGTATGAGCTATATTATTGTAAAGTTTCATTAAAATCCATTCAGTAGTTTTTGCGTGAAAGAGTAACAAACATACATACATCCATACAAACTTTCGCGTTTATAATATAAGTAAGATGGTATGTTTATACCGTTGAAATTAAATAAAAAAATAAATAGATATATTGATACATCGATAGCCTACATAAATATATAATATTGTAAAACAGTTGTTCTACATAGAGCACGTGGCTTCATCACAATGTAATAAAATTGCAATGAACCCATTTCCATATCGTTGGAAAGTAGCACTTTTGGGCGTCTAGATTTTAGTACGTTCTTTGGCTGTGACGGAGATTTCCATCGTGGACAGCTACCGCTTTATTTTCCATTTGTTTTCCTCCGAAGGTTTCTGTTTCAGACACTGTCGACCTTTCTGTTTCCCGGATAGCTTCCCTCCGCCCGCTGAAAGGAAATGTTTATTTTAATATCACAATGCGAGTTTTATTTTCACGACAAACAACAAACAAAGATCTCGAAAAGATTTTGACCCGGAAGCGGGGAGAGCGAAAAAGATGTAAACTAAACTCGTGCAAACTCTAATGCAATTATAAACAGTTGGCTTAGTTTCATTTAGCTTTTTTATTTTTATTTCACTTTAGTTAACGCCCAGTGAGTCTCATTGTTTCTCAACAACCTACGCTATTATCGTATAAAATAATTTTAAAATTTACAGGTTTTTTTTTTTAATTCTCTCACCCTTAATATGTCGATGGATCGAGTGGACGCGGATTTAGCAATTTGTACTGAAATAAAGCTGGTATTTATCCAACAAAAATAATAAGCGCACTCTGTTTTAATAGGCCTGTATTCTTGTTCCAGGGAGAGATCGTATTGTTTTAAACTCTTTTATATGCCCATGAAGCTTTTACATTGGAAACAAAATGTTAAAAAATTTTACATAAGGGAATAAACAATTGCTCGCAAAAATATTTCTTGTATACGATTGGATAAATTTGAAAAATTAATAATATTTTTCGTATTCAACGATCCTCCTAAAAGCTGTTCATAAATACCTTCTTTGTCCCACGTCTTGTATGATGGACAGAAGCCATTGAAATTTCGCGATTAAACGAGTGAATCACGAATTTCTTGTTAAATATACTTAATTAAATTTTAAATCGAATGAATTTTGCGTTATTTATTCATAATTATTTGTGAATAAATTAAAATGATGCGCTTATAATTAAATAAAATTCTTATGCTAACTGGTAATATTATTTAGATTCCACGAATTTATTAATGCATACATACAAATAAAATATTATGAATCTGAATCAACGATGAAAAATATATATATGGCCATATAATAATAATATATAAATGTATTATATTGTAATGGTCCCGTCAATTATAGAAGAATGGTCATTGTCACCCATCAATATTATAAGAAGCAAATTACGATACGTTCCTTTCGAATGGTCCGTGATGACGTTGATTTGACCTCTTCCTGTTTTTACTTTAGCTGGTATTTGTTACGAAATATTAAAGAGTGTTAAAGAAGAGACATGTTCAAAAAATCGATTCTCAATAGTTCTTCAGGCATATTCACCCTTAGAAATAATGATTATTTAACTCCGTGGATATTGCTATATATTTTGAAATTTTTCGTTTTGACATACCTCGTATGTAGGTTTTTTTAATTATTTTATTACTCAAACAAAAGTTTGAGCCCGTGAAACAATTGTATCCTCAACAAATAAATATAACAGCGTAAGGTTGGGAAGTCCTCGATCATTCAGATTATATCGCTACTATAAAATCATTTCAAGCAACACTGTTTATATTCGTAATAGTGTTCAATCACAGGGACTGCGGGTAGTGTATACTAGCCAGATTCAAATATATATAAAAACTAGTTTTTCACACTTTAGTACATCCCTGTCCTTCCCTATGTAAAAAAATGTCTTGATGGCTCCGTTGCGACATGGAAGAAGGACAAACAAACAAAGTTCTGCAAAAGTCCTAAATTCTGTTTTATCCAAGAACTGTCAAATAACGGGCCCATGATGAAATAATGATAGCACTTGATTAGAACTTTCACAGAACTTGAATTTTAACTTTATACGCGAATACCGCACAAGAGGCCCAACTGATCCCGTCTGGAACTTGTGAGATTATGGCTTCCTTAAAAAGGGTATGTTGTGAGGCTGAAGGTAGCAGAGAGGAGAAGGAGATTTCAAAGCGGAATGTGGGGAAGTTCCTGGCTATTCAGATCTGGTGACCAAACATGGCTAAAGCCATTCAAAGCAACGTTTCAATTCTGAATGGTAGTTTCACACCAGGGCAATACTAAGAGCATCTTCCAGACTGGAACGTGCCGCAAATATACTATATAATATTTTTAATTAACTAATTCTGTAATAATACAAATTAATCAAATAAAGCCGGGTTCGAACCCGCGACCTTCGGATTAAGAGTCGAGAGCCTTACCCCTCGACCACACAGGCCGTCAAATCTGTTTGCTGGTTTATAATTTCTCTATTATCTCATTTCTATTTTTTTATTACGTTCTTACATTATATTCTGACGTTCTTACAATAAATTACATAATTTTTTTTATTTCTATAATTTAACTAAATCATGTCAAACTCTTCTGAAATTAAAAATGGGAAGGGCATTGATAATAGCTCAATTTTTAAAATATTCCAACGAATTAAACGTTTCACAGATATCCCAGAATGTTTTTTCAATTTAGGAGACGTTATGATTACCGCCGACCTTGGAACAATTTATTGGATAAATACCCCGGCCATAGGTCACCCCGAGTGGTTCGCTACGTTTGGTGAAATATTTTTTTAGCGGGGGTGCCCGTGTTTATAGGGTGAGGTTTGTCTAGGTCTTGGCGGTGAATGCGTTTGCCCACCTACTTTGTTTCGGGATAAACTGTTTGTGGGAGTTCTAGCCTAGACCTCTCCAGCCGGACTCCATCGACCCATCGCCTTGCTCCGCAGTGGGAAGGATGGATTCTTACTTCCGTCACTCCTGGATACATTGAACCCCCAGATTCCTACCTACCACCTATACCTTTATGCTCCTCAGTACTTCCTCTCCTTTATTTCCTAAAAAAGACCTTCCATACAGCATCCCCAAAGATGACGTTGTTTTTTTCCTCAGGGTCTCCTAATGTAAAAAAATAAATCTTTTTCATACAATGTACGAGTAGTTGTACTCGTTCAAAGTTGGTTTAGTGACTATGGGGGAGGCAGGGGAAAGAGGATCTTAGGGAGGAATGTAATTAATCATATTATTCAGTCCTCGGAATGAACCCTTTTCCAGTTTGCCTCTGCGGAATGTTTTCTCTTCTTTTGGTTGGCAAATTTATTAGATGATGGATGTCCATCACCCTCCTGCCGCTCTCGCCCTATCTCCACCCCATCCTAATATTCCACCTGCCCCGTATCGTACAGGACTTTACACATTGTCTCATCACAATTACAAAGTTTGATACGAATATAATACATTTTATTATGGAAATTTTCAGTATCTATTTTGTAACTTATCAGTTTGTCACTTTGAAATTTCTGTTTATAACCAATATTTACTAAAGCTTGGACAACTTTAAGTTATCAACATTGAGTGACAGTCGTTAAACCTTTTTGTTTTGATTTTCCAACAAAACAAGCTTTCTGTTGAAACCGTGTAAATTCGTAACCATATTTTAATTTTATAACGACACGTTATATAACCGGTTTCTACCTCCGTCATGACAGAAATAAAATAAACACAATATTATTTATATTATTAACACTAAGTTATATTCACAAAGTCATAGTGTTTGCAGATTTCAAATCATTCATCTAAAACATAATATTTTCGGTTGTCGATGCTTGAAGCGTAAATATATTCGTGCGTGAAATTATTCACGTTCAATGAACTCAAATTTGCTTTAAATTTAAAAGAATTTTTCAAAATTGGAACTGCGTTCGTGGGGAATAATTCAGACATGCGATAAATTAGGTACCTGCCTATTTGTGAATATTTTGAATTATTTTTAAAAACTTGAAAAAATAAATTCTCTAAATAAAATAACAGACAAAATATTTTACGGATATTCGGGTACTAATAAGGTGTGTACTTAAGTAGTAATTACAGTACGAAACACACATATTAGCATATTACCCTATATGTATTTTCAGGTTCTTGGAGTTTCAACCCATGCATAAATATTTACTTAGCAACTTTAAGCTATAAAAATAAGTGATTTTGAATTCCGGTGTTGTTTTATTTATAAAATAGTAAACACAGACTTAAAGCTACAAATGATCTGAGTGTTTCAGTACCAAGGACTTATAATATATTAATGTTGGGACAAAAGGTCACAGACCGCAGAATATGTATACGCCAAAAGCAGTATAATTGGTTGCTTTTCCGGTACAAATAATGGCTAAGTAAGCCTTATTCTTGTATGACATAATGGCCACATCTCGACCGCCCACCCTTCCCCCTCCCGTCCGGCAAAAGCCTTCCGCTTGGAGCGAAATGAGTCCCCCGCGAATCGAAAACTCAAAAAGTATGAAAAAAGATAATAAATTCAAAGGTACCAAATAAATTTTCCATAAAGGATGAGAACAAAGGACTCGGCATTAGACCCCACGGCAGGGTAGGTACTATTATGGAAATTAAATTATGATAAATGCAAGAGAGCGCGTAAATAGATTATAAACTCATTCAAAGGGCTTTACTTTTTCTAACCCCCTCGTTCTACCTTCTGTGTTCTACCTCTGTCTCTATCCTCTCATTCCACCCTTCTCTCCTGGCAAGGGAAGGGAAGGAGATGACCGCAATGCCACCTGATACCTTTATTAGTTTGTTGTGTTGGGACGAAATGGGATTCAGCTCATATCATTTAATATGAACCACTGGAACCTGAAATACACAGATATTATCATTTTTTTATTTATTTCTCTTGGGTGGTAGATATCGATTATTTATATGATAAAAATACATAATCTTCAGTGATAGTTTTCTTTTTATAATGAAAATGTCATATATTTGTAAATAACTTATTTCATTTCCAAAATAGAATATGATATTTTTGGCATTTTCTTTTGCAATATTTTAACCCAAATGACATCTTCAGTATGTTCACCCTTGTCTATTTTCATTCAAATAATACCCTTTCTCTGCGTAGGAGACAAAAATAAAGGGAAACTTTGGGTATTTGTTTATCCTAGCTGAAATTTTAGAAGTGGGTATGTGTTATACGTCATTTTTTTCAAAAATATTTACTCTTCCAAATCTATACGGAGAGTATCTTCCAGTCTGGAACGTGCCGCAAATGCACTATATATTATTTTTAATTAACTATTTAATTATAAAACAACACAAATTAAACAACAAAAAAAATTATTTTCTTAAATCTTTACAAAATTTACTTTGTGGCTTCATCTTAATTAAATGAAACAAATTACTTAGTGTAAACCACTATAATCACATGTTATAATTTCTACATGTTTCAAAACTGATGATTTCTTCGTTAATTTGTTTCATTTAATTTAATTTATATAAACTGTATTTGCGCACGGTTTTCAACCCGCGACCTTCGGATTGGGAGTCAAGAGCCTTACCGCTCAACCAGGATGACCGTCAAAAAGGAGAAGTAAGTATAAATTAGGCGTAACAACACGTCACTGACTCTTAATTACCTTTAAATCATTATCACCCGGTTGTTTACATGCTAGAAGTTGTACTACAGCGTAATAAATTAATAAATATTCACAAAAAGCCGGAACGGGACACTAGGTAAGCAGGAGGCGGAAAGGGTTGGTGGGCTAGTTGAGTAAAAACGGCAAGACAGGACGGGATGTTAGTGTGATAAATTGAATTTCCCTCGGTCGGTTGTTTCATTGCCGACGGTTGGTTAGGGAACATTTTTCCGGTTACACCGTATAATCGGGCCCGAATTACTTGGCAGATTGAAACACATTTTCGGGGCATGTTGGATGATGAGATTATAATTGTTACAAATGCGAACCTAATTCTAATATTAGGTGTTAGGTTTGGGCGCGCGGAAAAGATAATGTTTGATAACGAACTTGGGAACAAACAAAGGTTCTGTAAATGCATTATTTATTAGCTTGTAGGGTACGTGCTCTGTAGGTTGTATAGGTAATTGACGAACACATAATCAGGGGAGTTATAGCCAATCTTAAGAGTGATTGACCAGCGGCTGATAATAAAAGTTTTAAAATGTTTGCAACTGTACAAGGAGGTTCCAATGAGAAAGATCGATTATTCCCCGTATCAATTTTTTTATTTAAAAATTTAATATCGATTTATTTCATTCAAAACTTGCTTTAATATATACCTACATTCAAGTAAGCAATAAAAATGCTCAAAAATCACAACGATAAATTATTAAATATCGTATACTACTTGTAAGTATTTTTTGTTCATAAGTATGAGAGTTGTAATATTGTCTAAACAAAATAAGTTTGTGAAACATTTTTGAAATATTTTAGTTTGTAAAACCCTAAATAAATAGAAAAACAGAGGTATTTTTTATCACAAAACACGTTCTCGAATTTATTTGGTAATGATTTTAATTAAACTAAAATTAAAATTCAGAAAACTGTATTGACTAGATTATGTATTGATTTATTTTGTTGTATGATTATATGATTTGATTTTTGTTGCTTAATAGAATTTATCGTTTAAAAAATTAAACAAATCTGCCAACGACCAACGGTATAACCTTAGTATATTAAAAAATACGCTTAGTTTTTGAAAATTTCAAAACTGCGGGTACCAGATAAAATAACAATCTTTCAAAATCAATTTATGTTTTTTTGTAAAAAAGAGTAAATACATCTAGAATTTGATTTAAAACGTACTAATTTCCGGTATTCTCTGGTAATATCCTCTTAAGTGTTCCAGAAGGACCTTGGGAGAGTACCAAAGTAATCGGTGCATATTTTTTACACTTACGACATTCTTTTTTCTGACGCCTACTTTTCAACCATACTAATTTCGGTTGTGGATCTGTCATTTTACAACTGATTCAATGAACTCGGATTTGTTTTGAATTTAAGTATCATTTCTAAAATGGGAACTGATTGTGTCAGGAATTCAGACAAGCGATAAAGTACCTAACTATGATACAATATGGTAACAGAAAATTCTTTTCATGTCATTTTCAAGATAGGACCTGTTGTGTCAAGAGTTCAGACGAGCGACAGAGTACCTACCTATAAATTATTATATATTGGTGGAAAGTGTTTTTAATAATTTTGCAGTTGTCCTTGTTATCATGTGTTCTGTACATAAAATTTCGGCTTCACGAATCGTGCGTTTATATTATGGCGGGTATATGGTGGTTATTATTATCATTGAGAACGGTAGAACAAATTTAGTGTAATAGTCGAACTTGAACATTCAAACAGATTTATTATGTGGCTTTTTTACGATGTTAAAAATTTTGTTTTTTCTTACTTCAATTGTCTTATTTTAAGTCAATTAAAAAAACAATTCGATACCTATACGTACGCTCTTGTAAATTATTAAAATTAATATAACATTGTTGCATTTTTAAAATACGTTTTAAAGAACGGTTAATAAGTGCAAAATAAAGCAATTGTGGCTTCAAAATACGTGTCTCTTTATTTCATTTTTTAATGTTGTATTCGAATATTTGTTTAATAACAAGTGAAAAACTTCAAAAGGTAATAAATATGCAAGCTAATTGTTTTTTTATTTATTTTGTATTTGATACAATTTTTTTACATTTTATGTTACAATCCAATAATATTGGCCTCACTGGGTGGTTTACCCGTGCTGAGGCCTCCATATATAAATAAGGAGAATATATATTTTTTTAACTATCTACTGGATAGTAACCTAACCTAACCTAACCTAGGTAACCAAGTGTTGTGTCAATAAATTGACTCACACCACCATCTATCATAAACTAGAAATAACCGAACTGAAGAAAATAGACAAATCAATGAGAAATTTGTTATATGATAATTTAAAAAAATAAAATGTTAACAGAAAATCTTTTTTATTTTATATATATATATATATTTTTTTTAACGATCTAAAATCAACAGAACTGAAGAAAATAGATGAGAAAATCAATGAGAAATTTGTTATTTGATAATATAAAAAAAGTCTTAATAGAAAATCTTTTTTATTTTTATTATTGCGTAGTGCTGTGAGGCTTTCGAGTATTATTATTATTGTTGTCAGAGCCTGCCACTCATTTCTGCTCATATTTTTGAACAAATGACAATGAGTTTTCATCCTTTGACGGGGCATGATGAATGTCGCCCGAAGGCTGAAGGGGTTCCGTGGCGCCCCAAACAATCCAACAGGATCTACCCAACCCAACCCAACACGGCCCAACACCACCCAACCCAACCTAACAACACCCAATACGATCCAGGGAAGGACTGAGCTTATTCTTGTTGTATTGACCCTTATTTTAAAAGGGCGTTTTCAAATGATGATAGTTGGTTATCATTTCAATAAAATTGGTTATGCTAGTTCGGTATTTTACGAAAAACTTTTAACATCATTAAAAAACTGCGTGTTAACGTGTCACTAGAAATAAACAAAATAACTTATGTATAACTAACTATTAACAAAAAAAAATTATAAAAAATTAAAAATAATATAGGGAAGGTACGTACCTAATTAGAAAATGTTTTTATATTGACGTACCTAATGTTCACTATGTGTGAGTATATTTATTTGTTTATTAATTTATTAAAAGAATTTTGTACATTGCATAGATATTGTGTTATTTCATCCGCCATCCTAGGGATGTCCCTGTGTTATAGCGGGTGAAGTTTACAGATAATATAATTTATGGTAATGAAGTATACTGATAATACAATAATTGATGATATTGAAGTTTACAGTTAACGCAGCAATGAATTAATGATAGTTAAGTTAACATATAATATGATAATTGATGAAAATGAAGTTGACAGATAATATAGCTGTGTATTTATGATGATTAAGTTTACATATAATATAATAATTGATGATAATGAAGTTTACAGATAATATAACATTGAGTTTATGACAATGAAGTTTACAGATAAAATAATAATTGATAAAAAAGAACAATAATTTATTGTTATATTATCTTTATATATGTATCAATCGATTACTGCTTCTTTAAATGTATTTTATACCCAAAATCACATTTTCATAATTCAGTTGTGCATCAGCTTTCATTATTTTAAATTTTATTATTATTTGAATTAATTTTAAGATTTGCTGTTAACTCTCGTAAAAAATGATCTAAAAATAACCCAAAAACATCTCATCATTGACTGATTATCTCACAAACCTGGACCTTACAACCCCGAGATATATGTAAATATTATATTACTAGATCTCGTTAATTATTTTAGAGTAGTTTTAGTTTATTTATATTAGTTTTTATTTGCACAGCTCCTTTTAAATAATAAAAAAAACTCTGAAGTTTGTTTTTATGTTTAAGTACGTTTTAACATATTCGGTAGATTGGTCTATTTGTTCCCGATTCGCCCCAGCACAGCCCTGAACCCGTTTGTTATATTATTATTGTCTTTCTTGTTTGTTGGCTGATTGTGACGGCTATTGGGAAATCAGTTGATGAGTGAGCCGTTCTTATTACTCTTTGTGGGGATCTTCTTTTAGCGCGAGAGGAATCAAAGAACGGTTTGCCCATTGTTCTAGCTGAGTCTAGGCTAGACTATACAACACTGCGTACGTAGTAATTATAATTGTGTTTCTACTGATTTTCCTGTGCTTTGATATACTTTTACGCTAATTAATGTGGGAGCAATACATTTGATGGCTGAACCGCCAACGTTGTTTTCAAGAGACTCAAGTTTGACTACTACTTTGGTAATTCAGTGGTCTTGTGTATAATTTTATAACCTATAAAATTATTAGTATATATACCTATGTATTTTAATATAAACTGGTATCTCCTACGAATTACGTCAAATAAATTGGTTCTCCTTTGGGCATAATTCATTTTATTAAAAAAAGTCAACAGACGATTCAAACTGACTCAGCTAGATAATACAGCATTTCAAAATATACCTATATGTGGAATAAAATTTCTTTTTGGGTGTTTCCTTATTTCATCTAGTAAGACTCAAAATTTTGTTCGCGCAAGAATATTGAAATTCCGTGTGATGATAATAATATGTATGGTCGAACAAGAAATTGCAAGAAAAGAATAGGTAGAGAACGTGTAAATGAGAAATCAGTAGCCACCAGACTTTCTAGCATTAAAAAAAGTCAACGTCTGCCACTTTTTTTTTAAATCTTGCGTACAATTTTGTTTCGTAACCTTTTAAACATTAATTTTCTTGTAAGAACGGAAAACTTCATAAAATGAATATTTTTATTGTCAAAATTTCTAACACAAGAAACCCTTTGTTTAAAAAATGTCAGTTAACTTCATAACGCTTTTATCAATTCTTTTGTTAATTAAGATTATACTCCAATTAAATCTTTTTTCAAAAAACGTTCGTACGTTGGAAGGTAATGTATAAGTTAATAATTTATTAGATGAAAATGTTTTGCAAGCACTATTAAAGCCCGGGAACAGTGATGACATTAAAGTGACTTTTTTCGTTGTTTCACAGTACCTACAAATAAGTGTCCCAACTGTCCAACTTCCCTGCTCTACCTCCTCCCCCTCCCCTCCACACGGGCCCCTGCAACCACCCCTCCCGCCCTATACTAGTTAGTTGGCTGACATTACGTTTTTTAATTGTTGATTTTGCGCCGCAACAAGAACTTTTTTCGTAACCGGAAAATGGGGTGTTTTTTATTCGAATGCAGTATGACGCAATAAAACTTTAAAATACTGAATTTTATTTTATATGTGATTCCTGCCAGTCAGATGTTTTCAAAAATTTCAACAGTTCAGTTTGTCGATCATCAAAAAACTTTTTTAATATTATTTAGGCAAGGTGGCAACATTTATTTAGAGTTTGTCAATTAAGAGTAGAAAAAATAGGAGGGCGCCACTGTTCTTCTAATGGCAATACTAAAATTATAACGCATGGTGGAAATGTACAGATGTGTAACGTTTAATTTTGTAAAAGTGGAAAATATTTTTTCTTTGGTCTCAAAATTGGAATTGCATAAGGTATATTATACCTTTGCAATGTTGTGTTAATACAATGAAGAATAAAGATATTGTAGTAAAATAAAATAAAAAAAAAAAAACAGTTTACAAATTGTTTTTAGATTTTCACGGCCAAAAGCATTTTTGTTGTTTGTTTTTGGGGTGTTATGCTGTGTTGCGCCACCTCCTTCTTTAGCCGACGTTTCGGACAGCGTTGCAGTGTCCATCGTCAGGGCAGATTCGGCAGATCCGTCGTCATCGTCGGATCTGCCTGATCTGCCCTGATGATGTACACTGCAACGCTGTCCGAAACATCTGCTAAAGAAGGAGGTAGCGCAACACGGCATAACACCCCAAAAACAAACAACGAAAAAGTTTACAAATTGCTCACTTTTATTTTATATTAGCTGAAATTCCCAGCGTTGCCCGGGCTTTAGAACACCCCCCAAAAATGTACCTTACGACGAATAGCACTGATTTCAAAACTATCTACAGCTTTCGGAGGGCGACCCTTTCTTATTTTGGCTGGAGTTTCAAATTGACCCCCATTTGTTTTGCTCTCCTTGACAATTCGCCTAATGGTACTTTCTGTTTGACTTGCGAAAAAATGCATTATAGCTAACAATATTGTAAATCCATATAAATAAAATATAATCATGCTTAAAACCATGTTTCAAAATTTAAAACAAAGCGCGTTAAAATTATTATTATTTAAATATTTATTACGAAAATATTTGTATTTAACAAAATGTTTTTTAAATGTTACTTACAGTATTCAACATATACAGTGTCATTGCTCTCCATTTAAACTGTCAAATAAAATGTAAACATAACTTTAAATAAGTAGTAATTTTCAAGTGTTATAAAGCAAGTTTCCAACAGAATTTGTTCTTATCATTTCAAAGTATTCAGAATTTTAAAAAAAATTAAAATAAACTTTACAACATACCATTCATCTCAGAAGTTTGTCCGTTGTATCAATTGAGAATCTTTCGGTTTTATATTCTTCTAAATGACGTAGAAAAACGTTAAAAATAACCTCTCTAAGCGCCACTTTTTATTGCTTTATTCATGATGATGATCGTTTTTAGTTTAGATTCGAAAATAATGCTATTTTAAATACAATATCACTTGAAAACCCTTGCTCTAACGCTAAACAAAATGCCTCAGCAAAATACAATTTATATATGATAGTTTAAATTGGTGTTGCCAGCCTATAAATGTTTGAGTTCCGTTTTTAATAATTTCTACTTTTCATTGACAAACTGTTAATATCATATTTTTATTAGAAAAACTCTCTTTTTGACATTTGAAGGTTATTCCCATCAATGTAATATATCATTGAAGAAGAAGATAACAATAATAATCTAATTTTTCTGTGTCTTGTTTATTTTCATATTTTAAAAAATTAGATTATTATTGTTATCTTCCTCTTCAATTATATATTAATATCATTCTATTCTTTACAAGACGACTTTTCGTGTTTAGCAAACCTGTATATATGTTTATAAATTTATTTTTTATTTCTACTAAATTAAATTGAAAAAATAAAATAACATACAACAACCAACATACACAAGGTATTTGGTTTTTGATTTAATGAGCTGTGCTTCTCAAATACACCCAAATTAAACCATGTTCATAAACCCATTTTTCTTGTAAACGATTAAAATGTGTGAAATAACCGATGGGTTCGACATAATAAAAAAAAATAACACGTAAAAGTCCAGCAGGGCGTGAAATACAAATAAATAAATAAATAACTCGTTGAGCGAATTTTATTTGTTTTCCCAAAAAGTTCAGTCAAAAGGTACTCTCATGACTCAAGATCGCACCTATTTGAGAATCTAAAGTAAAAATTAAAATATGCAGTAAAAAAATAATCCTTTCATTTCCGTATTGTATGTTTTTTTCATTGTAAAATGTTATATTGTGCTAGTGTTTTTTGGTTATTCAGTAGTTGTCTTAATGGAAAATAGTTTTTGGTTCAGTCTGTATTTACATGCTGTTGTTATTTAAGGCATTTTGAATGGGCCATGGACTATAAAACGAACTTAGCCAATAAATATACTGGCGAAATTGCTTTTTTGACTGGAGCACCCATTATTGCATTTTAATCGAACACTTTATTGGTGTTTGTGTTATGATTGGAAATTGTTCATTGTTTTTACAAAATAACATTCCCTGGAAACTATTAAAACTCTGTAGATACAAATATAAAACTAAAAACTTACAACCAAGGATTTTATGATGTCAGGGCAAAATTACACGGAGGTTTATTCAACGTACCAATATTAAGTACGATACCAGAATTACACGAGCACGGAATTACATTTACTGGAATTATTACCGCTTATTACATAAAAACGTTGAAAGTTAGCACTTACAATGCCTTTCTCATATAAAAATAAAGTTCATTGTTTGCAGGTGAAAAAATGTAATAAGCGGTAGTTGTTGAATGAAACACTAGTATATATTGAATCATTTGGCGGGTAAGAGATAACCCGCCGTAGCTCAGTGGATTAAGACCTTAGACCATTAGAAGGGCGCGAATTCGAGTCCCGTCGGCGGCATGTATCTTTTCTCGGAAGATTGTTTCAATGTGGATGAGTGTTTCAGGCTGATAATTATTGCTTTTAATAATTGTTAATTTATCAAATAAAAATAATGATTTTTTTAATGCTTTTTTTCGTTAATAAAAGAATGATAACTTGAATAAAAGTAATTAATTGGGCATTTTTCCACTCGAGATCCAATCATTTTCCGAAATGTCAATGATCCATATTTCAATGTCATTAGTTTTTGCTCTTGCCCTTTTAATGGGGAACTATTATTTATCTGACCCCCTTTCTTCCCCGTCTATAAATTCTGCCCCCAATCTTCTTCCTTCTTGCCCCTTTGCCCCGTGAAGCGCGATCTGTGTCGTCTCTCTCCCGAAATATTATTGCCCTAATTATTTATTGTCGCTGCGGTAATAATTCAGGCAGACACCAGTCCGGAGCTTACTAAGAAAGCTCCTAACTACAGCTAAATACAACCCTAACACACATTTCATCAAAAGGGAACTTATAACACTGACCCCATGAGAAACTGTTCTCTAATGGTAAGGTCATTTTTATGAGGTTTTTCTTCTTACTTGGTGGTGCTATTTTGATCGGAATATGAACCGTGGTACTTTAGATTGGTAACGGTTAGTACCTACCGTAAGTTGCAAGAAACTGGTAGCTACTCTGATTTGTTTTCATGAAAATAATGATCCGTCCTTAATTGTATGTCCTTGCTTGTGAATCAAGATACATCTTATTCTACAATAGAGAAAAGCTTCCAACTACTTTCGTGATTGATCAGGGGTCTAAGTCTTTATCGTTTAACTCGCGTCACCGTGACCGCAAACCGCATTTTTTGCAGATCTGAAAATATGTGAGAATGTGAAAATAAGCATTTAATGGATACGGTAACGTTTGAACCCATGGGAAAACTTTTTTAAAAGACACGTCGTTAATTGTTTATTTATATAATCTGTATTCATTTTGATGAACAGAAAAAAAAGTAACAGTGTAAGAGTGTTCCCAGCGGTAAGTTTTCTAACCGGTGTCCATTTAGGTAAAAAAGGTGATGTGGGATTTTGTTTTGAAATACAAAGCACTCTTTTTAGGGTGAATTGCATATTTAAAAAAAAAAAAAAATATGTAAAAATTGTGTTTTTATTTATTTAAGTTACAAGAATAGTTACTTTATTATTTGTATAGAAGTTTCTCAAAATAATAAACTGTTCTAAGGCTGGTTATGACCAGATAAATGGTACTTACGGCGTATAAAACAAGGGATTCAACGGACTCCTTTGTATTTGTCGCAATCTATTGAGTTTCGTACCACTTTCAGCGTAGTGCTGCAATAACCACATGTAGGATGTGAACATTTTTCCGGAAAATGATTTGAATTGATATTGTTAGAGGTTAGAGGTTGACCAACACATTTTAGTGATGTAAATATAATCCATTAGCTGAAAAACCAACTTTTTTCAGAAGTAAACATATGTAGGTACCTAATAGTGTTTTTTTTTTGTCAATTATCCAATTGCCTCAAGAATTATTAATACAAAATAAATGATTTAACGAAGGAAGAATCAATATGGTTATACCAAAATTTGACCCACCACCCGGATTTCCACGCAATGTTTTAAGATCATGTAAGTTGGTCTTATATATACACTTATTATATATAGTCTGATACACTTTTCAGACAATCATAGGTCAAAATCATAGGTTTTGCCCTATTCTTGTTCTATTTGATAGTTGTTTCTGGTGTAGATTGCAAATGATGGAACAAAAGCAGGCTTTAGACGGTCTATCGTGACGCGTTTTGGTTTTCCTTCAACGGTAAACTTACGAAAGGCAACAATCACAGATCAATCAACAAAATTAATGATCAAAGGAACAACGTATAAAGGACCTACATCTGGTATCTCTACAATTTCCTCGTCACAGAAATTTCGTGACATCTTGAGCAAATACCCTACATTGATGAGGCCTAATATGAAAATACCGGATACAAAAAAACACTCTGTGACTCACTGCATCGAAACAAAAGGACCACCTGTCACGGAACGTGCCCGCAGACTATCACCAGCCCTATTAGAGGCAGCAAAAAAAGAATTTAAGTATCTGATGGAACAAGGGATTTGCAGGCCATCAAAAAGCAATTGGGCCAGCCCTTTACACATGGTGAAGAAAAGCAACGGAGAGTGGCGTCCTGTTGGCGATTATCGACGATTGAACGCTAAAACAATCCCGGACAAATACCCGATACCTCAACTACAAGATTTTGCACACAAACTTTCAAATGCAAAAATCTTTAGTACCATAGATATGACCAGAGCATATCATCAAATTCCAGTTGAACCAGAAGATGTACAAAAAACAGCCATCATCACACCGTTTGGATTATTTGAGTTTACATCCATGCAATTCGGTTTATCTAATGCAGCACAAAGCTTCCAACGTTTCATGCACGCGGTAACTAGAGACTTGGATTTTTGCTTTGTATACATAGATGACATTCTGATTGCTTCTGAAAATGAAGAAGAACATAAAATACATTTAGATTCTTTACTTAAACGCCTGGCTGAATATGACCTAGTAATAAACATAAACAAATGTCATTTTGGCGAACCTACAGTCAACTTCTTGGGTCACACAATTACCCAAAATGGAATGTCACCTATTAAAGAAAAAGTTGAAGCCGTCATAAATTTTCCATTACCTAAAACAGCAAAGGAATTGCGACGATTTTTAGGCATGTTGAATTATTACCGAAGATTCCTTCCCAATGCAATTAACACTCAAACAAAATTATACGACTGCATTGCTGGTTACAAGAAAAATGACAAGAGAATATTGGTTTGGAATCAAGAACTGACGGAAGCATTTGAGGAATGCAAACAAAACCTAGCGACCGTGGCTTTACTTGCACATCCAAATCCCAATGCAAAAATAGCTATAATGGTAGACGCCAGTGACGTAGCTATGGGAGCCTCACTACAACAGTCCAACAGAAACGCTTGGGAACCGCTAGGATTCTTTTCAAAAAAATTCACACCCGCGCAACGAAAGTATAGTACTTTTGACCGTGAACTTACTGGTGTTTATGAAGCGGTAAAATACTTTAGAAATCACATTGAAGGACGGAATTTCATAATTTACACGGATCATAAACCAATCACTTTCGCCTTTAACAAGAAACGTGCCTCTAGCTCTCCACGCCAGGAAAGACAGTTAGATTATATAGCACAATTTTCAACGGACATTAGACATATTTCAGGACAACTCAACACAGTAGCTGACGCACTGTCTCGAATAGAGGAGATTAATTGTCCTACTTCTATTGACTATAGGCAGATGGGAAAAGCGCAGTGTCAAGATGACGAATTTATGAAGGCAAAAGATGACACCGCCCTCGCCTTACGTCAAATGGTGATGCCTGGTACTGAAACTTCAGTATGGTGCGACATATCAACAGGTCACGTCAGACCGTTTGTACCTGCTTGCATGCGAAATCAAGTAATTGAAAGTGTACATAATGTTTGCCACCCTGGCATCTCGGGAACAACAAAGACAATTAAACAAAGATTTGTTTGGTCTAACATGGCAAAGGACATAAAAAACTTTGTCAAACAATGCATTCATTGTCAAAAAGCTAACGTTTCTCGACACACTGTTGCGCCATTAGCAACGTATATATTACCAGAGGATCGATTTCGTAATGTACATATCGATCTAGTTGGACCCCTTCAAAAGTGCAATGAGTACCAGTATATACTAACAATGATTGATAGATTTACTCGATGGCCCGAAGCAATTCCCCTGAAAGACATGACAGCGGAAACAGTCGCCACTGCACTCACAACCCATTGGATTGCTCGTCACGGAACCCCTGACAGCATAGTAACCGATCAAGGTCGTCAATTTGAGAGTCATCTCTTCAAAAAACTCACAGAAAAGTTTGGAATTAAACACTTGAGAACCACAGCATATCACCCACAAGCCAACGGCATGATTGAAAGATGGCATCGTACTTTGAAAGCATCTCTTATGGCATGTGGAGACCAGAATTGGGTTGAAAACCTTCCACTCGTTTTACTAGGCCTGAGAGCGACAGTGCGTGAAGATCTAAAATGCTCACCAGCTGAATTAACGTACGGTAGAACTCTAAAATTACCTTGCGATTTCTTCACAGCAACTTCTCGAGAAGAACCCGATACATACGTCGGACGTCTCCAAAGAAAGTTCGAAGATATCAAATCGACTCCGGCCAGTATCCATGGTACAGGAAAATTCTTCGTTCATAAGGATCTACCTACTACTACACATGTGTTTCTCAGAACCGATGGTGGAAGAAAACCACTCCAAAGTCCATATGAAGGTCCATACAAAGTTGAAGAACGTGATGAGAAAACATTCGTTATTACCGTAAAAGGAAAACCAAAACGCGTCACGATAGACCGTCTAAAGCCTGCTTTTGTTCCTGTAAAAAAAAATGTTCCAATTTCTACAATTGTACCTAAACCACTTCCCGAAATTACCAGAACCACAAGATCTGGTCGAAAAGTTCATTTTCCAGACAGATTGGGACAATTCAAAACCTAAAAAGGTATTATTATTTTTTACGATTATAATTATCTTCTCTAAATCATACTAAAAAAAAAAAAAAATTAAAAAATCTCAGAGATATATTAATGTTACTAAACAAACTTTGTATCTAAACTAAAAAATAAGTTTTTAAATCATATACCTACTGTGAAAATATGTTTACTTTTAGTTATTTTAACCATGATCATTCAGATGTATAATGGCAATCACATCTGATTGAACATGTCGTTGAAATTTCTTATTTATATTATGTAATAATTCTTTTCAAGTGTTTACGTAGACGTGTGAATGTTTAAAAATAATAAAATGTATTATATTTATTTATTTAAATAACAGCGATAAGTTTTAATGAAAACAAATATGTCTACTCTGGATGATACACTACCCAGTCTAATTTACTGTAATTACAAAAAACTCAATAAATATGTTGAGTTCATCAATAACGCACTCCAGTAAACAGTTTTAAAAAAAAAAAAAAAAATTATAATTATCAAACGCTTTGTAAAATTTATAGCGTCTCATAAACATGTACCTTATTTTTAAGAAATACTAATATATAAGTTTTATTGAATCCAGTTATTATTAGATATACAATATTGTGTCATAGTCACAGTTACTTTGAACACTTGTTCCAAACGAAATGTTTGTAGATGAAAACATTTGTTTTTAAAATATAGATACATAAATAAATCTAGTCGAAGCATTCTCCTAGACATAATTTTTTAAACTTAAGTTAAAAAATACTACTTTTGTTTACCATATAGATATTTGAAGATACCATACTTATAGTTCTGTATTCATGTTTTACAACTATTTGAGTTTTTAATTTAGAATTTTTTATTATTTTCATATATATGGTTGGGCCACAAAATATTAAGCGACATGTTTGTGTAATGTGCCCTACAAAGCATGGTCAATTTTGCCCTTATATCGTTTAACAACTGGAGGGGAAGTGTGTAGATTGCACTGAACAACCAAAAACATTTATAATTTAAAACACTGGATCAGTAACCTAGCGACAGCTAATATAACAAAAGACAACGATCGGAACGCCGTTCTGTTGTGCGCGTCACCTTGGTTGGTTGTGTTTAATTATCTACACATTTATCCTTCTGAATAGTTCCTGATAATTAACTTGATTATCAAATGTAAAAATATCATTTAAATAAAAAAGTGAATCCAATGATGTTGTATCATTAAACTGGTGAAAAAAATACTAAGCGGTGAAGACAAATTCACCTCAACATGAATATTTCGTATTGGGAAAACTCGGAGAAGTATACGAGTCTTTGGGAAGCGCTTGATGCGGTTATTTCCGCTATTTATTATAATCCACATAGTATTTGCAGTAGGATAAGGAGTAATTTCTGGTGGCTGTGTATCATTGATATCATGGTCCTTATCAGAAGAACAATCAGCTTCCATAATCCTTTCAATACGAGAATCAGATTCGAGATTATTTCCAGGGGCACTCCTACGTACTGAATCTCTACGTCTTGATACTAATATGTGAAATCCCATCGACAGTTTCAGAATCTTTTCCACCTCCAAATCCTCAGCATAGTTCTCCGTAATTTGCTTAAATAATGTAAGGAACTTATCTTCACCCATGTATTCAAGGTCTTTTATGATAAAATCTCCGCCTATTTCATTTTCAATCATAAAATAAAATAAAAACTTAATTTTGTGCTACAGTATACGCTTCTACTGATACATTAAACATTCAATAACTATTATTTTTCGGGAAATGAATTTGAAAAAATTGTTACAGTTTCTATGAAAACAAAACAAAACAATCATGTATAGTATAAATGTACTTACTTAAGTTTCAGGAACAACTCACAATTTAAAAAAAAATAAAAACAATTTAAAAACAACTGTTCACCAAAACTGATAGCTATCGTGTCGCTAAATGGTAGCTGGTTAGATATCTGACCAGAACGCATTTTTCGTAATTTATTCGATTTATTTAAGAGGCTAGACTTTGCACTACACACGGAACACACGCGTCTGTCATTCTTCCCTGCTCACAATAAGCTCACACACACTAAAGATACATGGGAATGCGAAATGTGCGAATGGGACAACGCTCATATTTACCTACAGAAATCGCTCGAAAAGGGGTGTTGGGAGAAAACATTTTTCTACATCCAAACTTTCACGAAATTGTTATTTAAAAACAAAAATATGTTTTCGAAAGAAGAAGCTATGTCGGTATCTTTTTATAATTTTGTAATTCTTTATGAGAATTAAGTTAGCAGCACTTTTTACTTAAGTAATATTTTAAATTATACATGTTTGACATTGAATGTATACGTTAATACGAAACGCATCGAAAATTTAAAAACATACCGACATAGCTTTCACCTTCTGAAAGGCATTGTTTTTTAAATTTTTATTTGTGCAATTTTCAATGTAGAAAAGTGTTTTTTCCCGGGCATCCTTTTTGTATGGGCCGAAAAGCGAAGTCTATCGTCTTAAGAGCCCTGTGTATAGATAGAACCATTAGAACCCTTACGGATAACTTATATTTTAATTTACGATGTGATATCACAAAGTATCAATTTAAAATAACTTTTTTTTAAATATTGTTCATACGAAGCCGTGAAGCATGCCCAGCGACGGTTATTTTTTGTATTTTCATTTTTAAAAAGTGAAGCTAATGATTTTTGTTCGGCTGCTCGTTCGTATTAAAAAACACCTTCTTCTTCTTCTAGTGCCCTGTCCGTTCAATGGACTATCATGTTGGCTATGCGGACTTTGTTTACTGCGGCCCGGAACAGCTCTACAGTAGACTGGCCAAACCACTGTCCCAAAACTGTAAAAAACACCAGTAGGGTTTAACTTATTGTCTATAATGAAAGTAATTTTATTATTTTGAGTGTGGGACAGACAATTACAACTGATAAAGTTGCGCTGCCTGTGTATCCTAGTTGAGCAGCAACTTAATTGAAAATGTAAACACGAACCACAACAGCTTAATAAAGTTTATATTATCTATTTCCAAGTTCATCCAAACAATGAAACAAAACAAAAACCTCCCAGGGGGCCGTAATTATTCAGCCTCCGTCCTGCAGACCCGTAATCTTTTGCGGTGTCATTTGACACTGAAATGTGACACTTGAGTGTCGAGTATCCCCGCCATCCCCCTCTCATGGTGTCATACGCCACCACCGCCCTGTCATCGGACCACGAGGCCTTACTCTAAAGCCTGATTAATGGCGGCCGCTCTTAATCCGATTCAATTGTAAAATCCTGCCTGTGACACTCTTTTTGTTTGTTTTCCTTATCGCCGCTGCAGTTGGTTCTACGACTTGGGAGTGAACAAATTGCAAGTCGGATTCCGGAATTAGCGAAGATTGGTATCGAACTTCCAATTGACTTGTTGAAATTGCACACCTTCCGGATAATCGAAAACATCCCAATGGCATTTGCGCTTGCAATTGGATCTATTTCGATTAATTCCATTCCTTTTTCTACCTAAAACAAAAACGAATCGATTAATAAAATTTTAAGCGTCTCTTTATTTTTAGTGAAATAATATAATTTCTGCTATTATGGTTTTTTTGCATTGCAATATTTACACGGCAATAAAACACACGCATAAAAATTGGATTGTAGTTTTGTGATATAACACAAGAGTTCCTACTGCCCGGAGCCAGTGGAACTCGTGGTATCCTGATTTGATTATGTGAATTATAATAATGGCCGAACAATAATAACATAAAATTGTGTAAAAAGTGCACTAGTTCCAGGGAAAGGTCGTATTGATGATCGTCCTAAAAGCCGTTAATAAAAATCTGCCTCCTCACTAAAACGTTAAATGCCTTCAATCATATATCCACGAAGTGTGTTACTTTAGAATTGTATAACTATTACGGTATTGCCAGTTGTAAAAATAGCAAAAAAAATAAATGCTTAAATTTAAGAAACGCACACAGTGGTAAAAAAACATTCGCCTAGGAAATGGTTGAAATTAAACATTTAATAAACCCTTTTTTTTTATTATTTATTTCTAACAAAAAGAATACAGTTAACAAAGTACACGGTTTAGACAACAAATACCTAGTTCCGCGAAGCCCCGTTATGTATAACTTCTAGCTAATTCAATTTGTCTTCATTGGCCAAATATAACATCTTAGAGCAGTAATCTAAATTTTTTATCGAAGAGAAACCAAATTAAATAAAATGAAGAGAAGTTGATACCACGTTTATGAACACGGGCGTAATAATAAATAATCCTGATTACTAAATAATACAATAGTTAATATAACATGTTTTGCTGGTTATGTTTCAGATAGCGCGGTGCAAGTAGAAATCCGCACCCTGGAGGCCTTCGGCAGCAGCGTGGACTACATGTCCGACAGGTGAGCTCAACCTAAACATTCCTGCTACTCTAACACACAAACCAGTGCTTAGGCCCTCGCGTGGCTTTAGTCCGGTGCGCGGTGCAGTGTCCCCCGATTTAGGATAACGTGGTATTTACAACCAAATACACCTGTATTAAGTACTTTTAAGTTGGAAATTTCTATTGTATTTCTTCGGTATTAACTATATAACAACTTCTAAACATTTTATTTTAGAAGAATTTTATTTTCCAATATATATTTGTTATTTATTGTTTTTAAAAACGCTAGTTAATTATACGGAACTGTCGAAATTGATAGCAAAGTTTTTAAAAATAAATAAGAAATGAATAAATAAGTATTACGAAGTACGCTTCTAAAACAAAACAAGTATTTAGTTGTTTAGGTAATAATGTTCGTCATTTCTATAGCTGAAATAATATCATACAAAAGCTTTAAATGGCGTACATAACAAAAAGGTTATTTTTGTCATATAGGTAATTTAAATTAAGTTATTTTTTCATTAACACCTTGTTTCGCACTCATTTTGCAAAACTTTTGGTTCAATTCAATTTTGCAAACTGGAAATAAACTTTTAGCGTATACTATATGGAATTATTGGATGGTGATCTGCCTCAAACATCCACAGCTCGTTAAAACACAAAAAATAATAATAAAATTAATCCCGAAAGTACTTAGAAGAACTCCATTAAAATATTTTTTTAAAACCTTTAATGTCTTCAGTAGGTATCGTAAAACTCTTTAAAAAAAGCACTACCCAAATTTAAAAGAAAAAGATGAAAACCTCAAACCAACTGAATATCCAAAATTAAATACATCTTTTGGCCTGAAAACCATAATTTCCATACCATGAAATTATTCCAAATGAAATTAAAAACAAGAAAAATTATTCAAATTATGAAGTAACGCCAGCAATACCTAGTCAAAAATATTAAGATTTTTTTTTCTTTATTTTGTGGGAATCAACATACACGAGGAAGAGGAAACCTACAACAGGAATACCTAGTAAAGAGAACGGGGAATATACTTATTAGCTTTGGATTTTACTTACTAATTGTTGTTTATTTTTTTGTTTGTTTACATGACATTATTGTTTACATTTACATTTTATTTGAATGTTTAACCTCACTAGAACAACACATTATTACGCTCGAAGCTCGCAATCTCAGTAAGTTGAGATGTAAATATAGGCTTATTAACATTTTTTTTAAACTTGCAAATAAAAATTTTATTGTCCGGTTCGCTGAAAAAAATAAATATTAACGATTTCAGATAGATTATCGTGAGGTTTATATAACTCTCCTGAAATTTAAATAACATGAAACCCGAAATATACAAATTAGGAATATTCGAAGAAAACCAAAACGACTCCTGTTGAGCAAAAAAAAAAACAAAAAATTATGAGATTTAAAATTTCTTGTCGACGCTATTCAATTTACCAAATGAACGCGAGAAGGCTTTACGTGGAAGAGCATGTAAATATTACGTATATTATTCGCGTTTGTTTTTATACGAATTCGCAACAAACCTTGAATCCAATCGAGTGTGAAATGTACTTTTTCCGAATGGCAACATTCCGGGGAGATGATTGAAAAAAATCGCGTTTGTTTTCCGGATCGCATTACTCCGCGCACGGGGCTTTTCTATATTTCGACTCAATTTAACTTCATAAATACGTCAGTTTTTTGGTGACGAGAAATGGCGGGGCCTCCATATTGGAAAATGTTGTAAATCAAACAGCGGAATGAATTATTGGGAAAGTAATGCGAAGAAACATACCCAAACAGCGGGGTTTACTCTTTCCCTTCGTCAGCAAGTTTCATTCCAGCCTCTGAAGGTCCTGAGAATATTCGTCTTCTGATGTATTATTATATTTTGTATTCGCAGCGCAGGACTTTTCATATTAACTTTGACTTTGGGGTGGGATATTGGTCGATAGATTGAGGAAATCAAATAATAATAATGTCTTCATTTAAGAGGAGCGGTGTGCGGCCTTTTTCATACCAAACTTAAATTTGGATTTGGTGTCAAAATACTTAACCAAGCTGGAAAAAATGTTTTTTTTTTAATCGAAAGGTATAACAAATATCTAATAGGGATTTGTGTCACTTTAATTATTTGTGTATTAAATTAGAGGCCATTAAAGATTCTGTTTATCGTTATTTTTAGGCAGCTTTGACATTTATGGTTATAAATGGAATTTATTAAAAAAAAAAAATTACCACAACAATTTATTTAAATATTATAATTAAATACAAAATAAAACATTTTAAAAGGGTATTTTTAGGTTTCAAGATATGTAAGCGTCCGCGGGTCCGCATCTTACGCATCGGACGGATCAAATAAAACGGATTTTAGAATAATTTGTATAGTTAGTTGTACAAGTGCGTCCATCGATCTGCGCCGGTCGGGTCGGACGCATTGAACAATGGGGGCACGCCTCAGACCATCTGTAATGTTAACGGAAATTCTGGGAAGGGTAACTAATCCGATACGTGTCGATGACATAAAAAAATCGATCAGAAATGACCGTTGCGTCGTCAATCCGAATACACTCGCACTACGCCTAATAAATCCGTTTGGATCTGTTCGATGCGTACGATGCGGAGCTCTATAGACGGTAACCTTAAAACGGATCATTTGTAACAATCCCATAATATTAACTCCTGCGATCAACGCTGTTAGTTATTTTTTTAAGAATCTTTGCAATTAATACTATTTTTTCATACGTCAGCACAACGCCCCATTATAATTATACTAATTTGATATATTGAGTTTCAGATAATTCTTAGCGAATTAATTTATCGATCTCGGTGAATGTCAATTACAGCTATACGTCGAATTTCAGGTCAAATCATTTTGTCCCGGGGGGACAGAACTCGTACAAATTATTACATACATACATACAAACTCGTACATATTGAGTTTCAGATAATTCTTAGCGAATTAATTTATCGATCTCGGTGAATGTCAATTACAGCTATAGATCGAATTTCGGGTCAAATCACTTTGTCCCGGGGGGCAGAACTCGTACAAATTACGGCAATAATTTGGTTTCGTAGATGGTTTCATCGAAGATAGCCATCGTCTCACGCAGGTCGCTAATGAAATTAAACACAAGAACGGAATCCCAGCCAGAGGGCGGATTGGGGAGGATTGTAACGGGGTAGCAAGGGGTGGGGGAGTGATAAGGGATCAAGGGTTTCCTAATTGGTTCGCGGTCCAGAATTACTTTCAGATTGACCCCCATAAAGCATCATGGCTGGCTGTCGTGGCCATTCTCTCTGTCGATTTGTTCCCCGCCTGACACAAATATGGCAATAAAGTTGTTTGTCGCTTTATATCAGCGATGGAATTGATTCCGTCTGATCGACCCCAAAACAGTTATCCGCGACTCTGGAGCGAGTGAATGTCCATAAAATCCACAAAAATATTTACGCTTGACAGATATTTATTGTTTGGCCATAATTCTTGCAATCGAGAATCGGAGATTAAGTGTTAATGGGTTAAATCATTTTATTAATCTCTGGATTTGTCTTAAAATATATTTGTGTAAGCTTTTATAATTGCACCATAATTAACGCTCATGTCGCTAAACTTTATGGTTTGAATATGATTCGAGTGGAAGATACTATCAGTATCGCCCTAGTAAAAGACCACCTTTTGGAATTGAAACTTTGCTTGAAATGGCCCTTATTGGTAATCAGATCTGAATAGCCAGGTATTTCCCCACCTTCCTTCTCCCCATCTCCTTTTATTCCTCTCTTCCTTCAGCCTCACAACATAACCCAATAAGAAAGTTGAGTCCATTTTTTTTATCAATGTTCACATGCAAACTTAAATACTAGTATTTTTTTATGTTCATTTTCATAATTAAACCAATTCTCTAAGTTTGAATTTTATTACGCCCGCCAAAACGTCCGGTAAGATGCGGGAGTGTGTGTGAAGTCATCTGTACGAAAAATAACGGTAAATATTTACAAAACCGGGACACGCTTAATATGGACTAAAAAAAATAAAAGTAGTTAGAAATTAACTACTGCTAATCAATTCAGTTACCGGAATTTCGAAAAAAGTGCATTTTAATGTTTTTTTTTTTAAATTTAAAAACATGAAATGTCATTTTCACCGACCGCCGTGTTACAAACTATTTCAAGTTTCATGGCTGTCGGTGAAAAATGACATTTCATGTTTTTAAATTTTAAAAATAACCTTTAAAATGCACTTTTTTCGAAATTCCGGTAACTGAACTAATTATTATTAGTTAATATCTAACTACTACTATTTTTTATTATTTATTTATTATTTCATATTAAGCGTGGCCCGGTTTTGTAAATATTAACCGTTTTTTTTCATATAAACCCGGGTACAGATGACATAGAATTCTTTCGAACAATCATGAAGCGTTTTTCGTTGATTATCAACATTTTTTTAAGAACGTTTAATTAATTCTAAGAATAATAATAATAAGTCGAAATATTTTTCACTCAACTTCCTTATTATTGTGTTTATTTGGTAATTTTTAAATTGCTACGCAAATCATTTATTTGCGACCGTTTTACAAAGCTGTCGCAAAAACATGTTTATTTTTTCCATGCTTTGAAACTAAAAACAAAAGCTCAGCTCAAATCAAATTTTATCCCCATTTATTTTACGAACAGTCATCCCCTGAACTGATTGAGCATGAAATACTTTAGGCAAATTTCTACTTTTGTCGAATAAATAAAGAGGACATTTTTATTCATTGACCGGCAAATAATCAATTACCATTTTTTTTGCAAAAATCACCAACGACGGAAATGTTTTTTCCGATGTTTGCTGGCAACATTATTGGTTACTATATTCTAGTCCCGGGGAGAGATCGTATGTACGTCATCGACGATCGCACCAAAGGCCGTTCATTGCCGTTCATAAAATAATCTTTTTCTTACACGTTTTGTATCAAAACAAAAAAGGAAGAAGGTACTAAAACGTCTTTGATACTATTTCCATTAACACTTCGCGAACATATATTTCTATTGATTTTTATAACTATTAAGGTATTGCCAATTGTAAAATCAATCAAACTTAAATAAAAACCATATTTCATAAAATGCACACAATTACGGTGGTAAAATTTGTACAGGAAGAGGTTGAAATTAAATATTAAACAAACACTTATTTGATAATAGTTTTACCGTAAACATAATATTGTATTATCCTTATAAACATAACTATGTCGAAACTTGTAAAACACGAGGCAGAACATATTTTTTTTAAAGAATAAATCACTAAACAGCAAAATAAATTGTTTTTATTAATGTTTTGAGATTTCAACTAGAATGTCAAAACGGTGTCATTTTGTATCATTTTTTTACTACTGACTGTCGTCGTTAAATGAGGAAAATTGTAATTTTTACAATCGTATTTGCGAAATATAATGCTGATGGTTCAGTAATGTAGCCACCCAATTATAAATACTGGAATTTTTCGAACACTTGAAAAAATACATATTATTTTATTTATTTATAAAATACATTATAATACCTACATTAAAACATTTACATACATATGAAATATTATATCACCATACTAGGCGGCTGCCTGTTTCATGGTGACCAATGGATTATAGTTACATTAGATTATAGTGTAGTGTAAACATATGGGTTAAATATATAAACATGCTAAAAATTGGAAAAGTTGTGGTAGAAAAATTATAAATAAAACTGGAAAAATTATTACAGAATGTATAAAATAGAAAAGAGAAAAGAGAAAAGACGAGGATTAGATCTTGTACATAATTTTCGTGTTTTATATGTATGCATGCATGCATGCATGTGTGATTACATGCACACGTACCATACACCCACATGTACATATAATTATATATATACACATGTAGGTACATACGTTTTCAAATAGATACAAATTCACACAAATGCTCTCTTATTATAAACAATAAATACTGTTTCTTCAAACTTCGCAAAATCACTTTGTGGCGTCATTTTGAATTAAATTAAAACAAATAACTTTGTTTAAACCACTAATATAATCATTATTTGAACAAATCTGGAGTTTATAAATTAATTTGTAACGATTGTAACTTTTTTATATTGGAAAGACTTCTAGAAATGTTAATATTAGAGTTAAGGAACATCTAAGGTGTTTGAATAATAATTATTATTCTGAATTTGCAAACCACATTTTAGAAACAAATCATTCTTTTCATATAAATAAAGGGTTCAAAATTTTACACACAAACACAACAGATTTACAATTAGCAAACTTAGAAATTTTAGAAATTAGAAAAAGTGTTAATAGTAAATTAAATATTATTAATAACCAAATATTTTTTTAAAATAGCCATCTCTTAAATTTATTTTCTTATTAATAATTATATTTAAAATAATTTATTTCTGTTGTTTAAACATCATTATTGTGTTTTGATAATTTATATAATGTAATTTTTCATATTTTTAAAATAATTTTTATATTTAATTTTAAATAATTGTTTTTATGATATTTTTTAATTAATTAATCACCTTTCTCTATAATATATTATTGTCCATAGTTATTTTTAATCTGTTCTTTTTAGTCTATACTTGTTTGTTTATTTTGTTAATGTGATTACTACCCTGACGAAGAAACCATCGGTTTTCAAACATGTAGGTGATTGTGATTATATTAGTGGTTTAAACAAAGTTATTTGTTTTAATTTAATAAATACTGTCTTATTTCCTCTCTCTCTTACTCTATCTAAGTACGATAAACACGCTTGTAGTACTAACACATTCCCTCATCAAAAAGTCCCCAAGCTATTATATCTCTTGTTTTTTATAAATGTCAAAATTTTTTTTAGTGCTCAAGAAAAAGATTTTCGAATAAACAAGTAAATTTGAACATATGCAGCAAATATTTCGATTCCACATATTTATTAATGTGAGTCTGAATACAAGTAAAATCTTATGTAACTTTATCAATAATGCATGTACTTATATATTATTATTACATCTTATTGTTAAGGTCCCGTTAACAAGAATTTTCACTGTTATCCACTAATACTGTAAGAAGCAAGTTACGACACACGTTCCATTGAAAATAAATACTCCGTGATGACGTGCCTACTATCTCTGCCAGGGAATAAATACTACTCTAACTCAATATTTAAAATACCATCCGAAGAGAATAAATATTTCCACAATTTTGTTAAAGGTATATTTAGTCCTCTTTCCAAAAATTATTGTATAATAGAAAAATTATTTCCGAAATTCGCACTTAGTGGTTTTTAAAAATAAATGTCTTTAAAAAAATTTCAGTCTAATTTGTGTACTTATGTGGTGTTGTTACTTTGCAGTATGGAAAAAATATTACCCATAACTCTAGTTATTTTGTACGTTTATTAATATTATTATCTGTTTTCTCAAATTTGTAAAACAACATTTTTTTATAAAAACGTGTATTCGTAATATTGCTAAACGTTCGTTAAAAACGTGGTTACCTCCTTTATCTTTCTTTGTGTGGTAGTAATGATTTTCGCAAGGTACCATTAAACTCTGGGTTTTAATTATAGCTTGTTCATTAAATATTTGATTAAGTCATAGATTTATGTTAATATGATGGTAACACATTAACTTGTTGCCACAAGGTTATCAAATCCCCAATAGAAACAATGAGCGTTTAATTAATTTCACAACGATTAATCAATTATGTATTAATCTCCATAATATTATGAGTACTTGTACTGATTTATAGCGTTTTGAAGTAATAATTGGGTACAGACACTTAAATATTAAGGAAAATATGTTATTTGTCACTTGTTTTAATAATATGTTTCAAAGGAGGGGTTTTAAAAAATATATAAAATTTAAAAAAAACGTCAAAATCGATGTTATGTATTCTCAATTTTTCTCCTCCAAAACTGGAACAATTTTTAAGATTTTTCTTCCAAATGTATTATATAGAATAAAATATTATATGTCTGTACATTTTTTTTTTTTTTTTTTAAATGCATATTCTAGTTTGTATTCTGAACGTCTGCTGATGGCGTTCAAACCAGGTTTTTTTAGGATTTTTGGAGGGTCATACATAACTCCTTTAAGAAATAACTTATCAAACCTACCGACGAAAAAAAGCAAAACGCGACTCTAGTGGTCAATATCCATATTATATTTAAAAAAACATTTGCATTAATTCCAAAATCCAGAGAGGAAATTGGGGAATACGTTTGTACGGGGAAACGACTCCCGGTTTCCTATTAAGGTATGAGTATGTAATGGAAAAATATGTGATTTTGGTTTGAAAACTAGATCGCTTCGAAATAGTTTAGATGCTTTAATTAAATTCAGCGAGTACAACACATGTGTCTTTTATAAAATCGAATTGATTAGTCTTTTTATAAGCTTCGAAAAAATATAACACAAAGATCAAAATCTCCTACTTACGAAACCCCTTTTTTAATATGGTTTTGTTCTGTAATGTGTGAAATTAAATACTTTAGAAAATAATCATAAAATATTTAAATATTTGTGCCTGAGCTTCACAAAATGACCTTCCACACAGCATATTAGATGACATAGGCCCTGAGGAGAATAATTTCTCCTGTGTGGAGTTAATATAAAAAAAATATAATAAAATAAAACACGCTTTTGGCGATGTTTTTTTCTCGAATAAATCAAGAGGCCGCTAGTGTTAAACGTAAATTTAAACGTTATGGTCATCTACATGAACAGTGTTATTGTTAGCGGCCTAGTTTTAGTCGAAGTGGATAAAATTACCTCAATGCAGAAAGATAGTTCAAACTGATATTTTTTTATTTTGAAATTGAACGTGACTATTTTCAGCCCGCAATCTCATTTAAAATGTCAATTAGCTGTAAAAACCGAGACATATTTGATTGTGTCTCTTTTAAAAAATAAGGATAATCTAGTTAATCCAAGTGGTAACGATTGGTAGAATAATATTATGATAAACTTTAAAAAATTACGTAGGTTGTGTATCTAAACACCTTTGTTTACCATGTGTTATCAGCGCTCACCTCGCTTCCGAAATTAAAACCGACCCTATTAAATGAAATTATTCATTGACGTGCCTGTCCCGTCCGATCTTGGGTCAACTGCGTTAAAGGGTAGTTAAGTAGGCACTGCAATACCAGATAGACCAGCCCCCCACCAATGACGAATAAAATAGCCACTATAATCATTCCACATGCCAATTTGACGAAACTCCCGCGTATACGTTTAATTCCGGAAGCAGTGCTCGGTTCGGGCGCAACCAATTTATTAGGGTAAAAATAAAGGGGTGAATAATTTAAATCGCTGTCCCGCTACCAGTGTGGTCAGTGCCGGTCAGTGAGGAAATTTTTGCCTATCTGAAAATAAATATATTCGTGACGTTTCGCCCGATCGATGGCCAGCAACACGGTCAGATCGCCGCCAGCTTTGTTTTCAACGGCGGCTATTCGAACCAGACCATGAATTTGGGAAAAGATATATTAATGAGATTTCTTAAATTCAATGCCCGAGAGTAGAGGGTAGAGCTCACGGGGTGAAGAGCGACGCTCCCTGATTAACAAGATAATAATGATTGAATTTTTAAAATCGCAACCTTTTCCCGTCGTAATTTGAAAGGGGTCTATTTTGTTCGGCCGCGTTTTTACAGCGGATATACAGGGTGTTAAGGTACGTACTTGAGTTACTTTAACCAGTGATTCCTGACATTATTTGGAGTAAAAAAAGTAAATGAAATTTTGGTCTCCAATGACTTTTTTTATGTAAATTTTTTTTTTTTCAAAATATTTTTTCTTCAAAATCAAACAAAAATTATTTTTTTTCACATGACCTTATTGGTCACTCAGCCGAGTTACCGCCCCACCACTTACTCCGCCCCCAACTACCCAACACCTACCATTATTTATGTTTTTGTAGAAAAAAAAAAAAAAAACATCAAAAATGTCACCGGAGACCAAAATTTCATTTACATTTTTTACTTCAAATAATGTCAGGAATCACTGGTTAAAGTAACTCAAGTACGTACCTTAACACCCTGTATGTTTTTGAAACAATTTTAATTTTTGAATATCAATATTGCTAATTTGTTTCAATATTTTCTTATACTCTTAAAATAATTTTACAATAATTATTGCTTTGAACATACTGTAATGGGGCCGCATCTGCGCCTATCGTCACAAAGCTTCGCGAAAACGTATTATTTTTTTCAAAATTTCCGCATTACTTCGGGACGATAGGCGCAGATGCGGTCCCAGCATAATAAGAATCGCACATGTTTTATTAGAATACATTTCTATAGTTAGGTAGATTTTGTGTCAATTTTAAAAGTGCTACATTGGTTTTACAGAAAATCTAACAAGACTTTTTAAAAAGTGATGTTTGAGTCAGAATTTTTGTTGTTTCACTCATACATGCCGTACCAAGCTTTTAAAACATAAAAGTTATTTTATTGCTAATGAATGTATTATTAGTCTTCAGGAAATTTTAATAATAAGTAGTAGGTACCTACATAGGCACATGTGACTTAAAAAATCTTGTTGCTTGATTTTCTATAAATTCTAACAAATTAACATATTCATGTTAAAATTAAACATCTTTCGTCTTTCTCTGAAGTTTTTCAGGTGGATTAAACCATATTTGACAAAATAAACTGAAATATAAGACCCATAAAAATGACGGCAAATAATCCAGTCTCAGTAGCTCAGTGGTAGAGTGTTGTCCCGGTGTTATCCCTTAAATGGGTGCTGTAAAGGAGTGTTCTGAAACAAATGCTGGTATAGTTCTGATTTTTTTCCTCATGTATGTTTTTTGTGGCGCTGATTACAATACCAAGTTTTGCCGAAAACAAAATCGTTGAAATTTGAGTTATATCCCAAAAACATAAAAATAATATCTCCTTTTCCTGTTTTTTTTTATTAAAACTTAAAAAATTAATTTCTAAAAAAAATCCTGCAGTAAAATAATTTCAATAAATTTTCCTATAATTAAGGTTCTCCCTAGTTTTTTCGTCACGCGTACCGTTTAGTTGCAAACGCTAGTTAAAGTTTGACGAATGTTTGTTAGCGCGGCTTGAACATCCAGACACCATCCTGTTTAGTACAGCTGACATGGCATTGTGAATAGAACATTGTCAGCGATTGTTTTTTTTTTAATGAAAGAACAGTATATCATTAGTGCTATTTTTTCTTTTCCTGGTTTTGGGAAATAGACAGATGCGTTCAAAATTAAATAATCGACAACTTTGTCTGCTTTCTTGCACTTTGTCTTTGCTGAGGCAAACTTGTTTATCAGAATGGACATGAGTCGATCCTTGTTCTTCGGTTTTGATTGGCCAGAAAGTGCCTTTGGGAAACAGTGTGTATCGTAATTTCATCAAACGTTACTTCACTTGATATCTATTTCCGCGATCTTCAGACCTGCTCTACACATTTAGTGCCTCCTAGTGTTTCATTTTCAGGATATCCATCAACATCAACACTTTTAGACCATGCATTTTATTCGTAATATATAACAGTTGACACTTTATTTGAACAAAGTATTTTACGGTAGAAGAGGTTTATTAACTTAGTCCAAAATGATAATTTATAACCTTGATAACCAAGAAAGATAATTGTCATGTGCATGGACGGGATGGTTACTTATCATTCAAGCCGCGCTAGCTAGTAAGTCAAACATTAACTAGCAATTAAATTATACCTAAATGTTGCAAAAAACTTATGAAAACCTAAATTATAGGAAATTTTACGCATATTATTTTATGGCATGAATTTTTTTTCAAAAGTTGATAGTTTTTGAGTATAATAATAAAAAACATGAAAAATTTTTTTTTGGGCTTTATCTTAAATTCCAACAATTTTTTTAGCAAAATTAGGTTTTGTAATAAGCATAATAAAAAAATCAGAACTTCATAGAATTTCTTTCAACAAAATGCCTAATGACTTGACAATAACAACAGAGGTCCCAGTTGCGATCGTTACGTTAACTAATCTTCGTTTTTTAATTTAATCTTCTTTCGTTTAGTTTTATTAATATCTTCTTCTTCAAAGACAAAATATCATAAATAAATTATGAAAATAATTATAAATTTATTTTTAAAAAATCACCAATTCAATAATCGACACCTGAACTTATACAGGTGGCGCAAAATTCATCACCCTATCTGAAAATGCCATAATTTTTGCAAATGTCAGTTCTGATTTGACGTTTGTGAAGTAAACAAATTCAAAATCTACGACAATAAGACATAAATCGCTATACCCCTCAAGAATGCGGAAAAATAGTTTTTTTGATTGACACCGGCCAGTGCAAATCTCTCCAAAACTCTCATTTGGTGAGTCGCACCAGCCGGCAAGATTGCCCGATTTTACCGTTCTTGACTTCTTTTCGTGGGGTTTCTTGAAGTCACAAGTTTATTTATTTATTTAAACGCCATAAAAGGCTTTTACATTCAAGTGAAACATAAGTTTACAATGGTACACAGGAGGGAAACAGATTAAGAACAATATACAACAAGCCTCAAACTCTTATGTCAACAAGCCTTGTAGTATGTATTGTTCTTCTTTGTAATTTCCCGTTCATGTAAAACAATATGACGTATTAAATGTGAGACAATCAAATGGTCTTGTTAAATGTGTCGATAAATTTAGATGTGTAAGTGATATTATGGTGAGAATACTGAAATAAAACTCAGGTAAATTTTATTAATATTGCTACAATCTGATTATTAAAAGAATGATAAGTTAAACGAGATACTCTATGTTGATATGTGAAATCACAGGGGTGTGAAATGAGAGCTGAATGGCTAACATTTTATGGTTTAAATAATGAGCGACTGCGAGCACGTGTCTATAATTTTAAGTCCAGTATTCAACAACGAATCAATTTATAATTTATAACGGTAATCCGCTAAAATAAGATGGATTCTCACGGGTGATCTCTGAATTCCACCATAACAGGATTTATCAGTAAGCAAACAGCCAAACCCGCCGGGCCTTCACAACAAACTGGCGTCTACGGCCAGTTTTGCAACTCCTCCTCTCCCCAGTGGCTAGGAAACTCGACGGCAACCGCGTAGCTAGAAAACATACGTCCCGGTAATAACTCTCGTATCGTAAATACTACGGTCTCAGACTCTTGAAGCCCTCAAAAAGAATATCTGTCAAGAATGCGAGAACGCATCGCCGAAAGAGTGATGGAAAATGCCATAAATCGGGCCCACATGGTCCCAATTATAGCGGCGGCCACTTGGCCGATATCATTTTTTCAACTTTATAAAAAAAAATTAAGACATTAAATAAACACAATCATAAAATAAAATCAATTTTTTATATTTATAAAAAAAATTACAGCCAAATGACATCAGCTGACAACTTCTGCGCCACTTTGTACTTGATTGGTTTCCATTTATCGCAAACCAACAACGAGGCAATATCTACCGTATTATTGCGACAACTCACACATAATAACAATAAACTGTTTTCGCCGTGTTTAGAATTTTGGTAATGACTATAAGTATGTTGTTGGCATATTTAACATATCGGTCTCTAAATAAAAACAGGTCTAACGGCTGCTGTTCCCAATCCTACTAATCAATTACTAAGCCAAAATTTTCGCTTAGTAATTGATTAGTGCACAACTACGCTTTTTCCAACACACAAGTATCTCTTACCGCCGCTGTTCCCAATCCTACTAATCAATTACTAAGCCAAAATTTTGCCTTAGTAATTGATTAGTGCACAACTACGCTTTTTCCAACACACAAGTATCGCTAAAGCATTTATCTTAACCTAAGGAAGCCGGACTAGTGGATTAAACTCGTTCCGGCCGCCTCAGTTTTGGACTAGTTCTTAAAAGTGTCAACAGAGTAGAAAAAATACCGCGAACACAATGCATGGTCGATGAACTATCACTTTGACAGAGACACAGTTTCGCGCTCATTTCACTTCTGTTGTATTGCGTTTATCAATTATCATTTTAATTAATATGGATTGAGAAGTTCGGATGCGTGCGGAGCAGAGACGAAAAACGGTTAATTTATGTGAAAAACTATGTCGTTTTCGAATATACGCCAAGCCAAGTGTCAAGTCCAGTATCTACGGTCAAGCTGACACTTTATTTTATATACGTTTGTTTAAAAAATATAAAATGTCAGTTTATGGATAAAAATATTTTAAATAAATTACGTGTATTAATAATAAATACAACAATTAACTCTATAATATTAATTAAACTTCGAAAGTTCTTACTTTGATTTCATTTTATTGTCTATGAAAGTGGGCGAAGCCAGATAACATAAGATGTTTGGGAACAACATAAATCGAGCGCTACCCTACAAAATGCTTGGCTGATCGTGGCCTCAAATGAATCGATTTAAAAGTTAGGAACAGCCCGGCAAGCAGAACAACAAATAAAAAAACGGAATTAAACAAACTGCCTAGCTCTGCGTCGAGTTATGTCATTTATTTATTGTACTATTCCAATCTACTATTTTTCTATTTTGCATTATAAGTGTTTTATTTTTGTTTTGTTGTGCTCATTTAGATGTAATTTTTTTGTTAAAAATATATATAAACATGTTTTTACATTGGGCCCAGCTGGGCGTGCAATTCAAAATAAATAATAAAACTTGCTTGTGTTATTTCACACAACAATCAATCTGAACGTATTTTCACCTACGGCAGAATATCTGATCGAGCTCCCGCGGAGAATCTTCGATCAATCTTGGCATACTGTTGCTTTCCCATATTCATTTTGGGCTTGTCTATTTGTCTAAGGCAGTTATAGGTAAGATCTATAACCACCCCCGAGGCGGGAGCTACCAGTCTCCGCCTACCCTCCCCCTCTCCGGAGCCGGTGTTAAATGATTGATCGAGGGACAGCAACAGGCTACCGCAAATCCACCTTCTCATCAGTTTCCATTTCCCTTGAGATCAGGTCTGGCAAGGCCTACGACTCCATCATACAGGAGATACGTCTCTATCAAATTATGTTGTGATAGTTCCGAACTTTTCCTATAACGGCATGAGGCAAGTAATTTTAATCATATCAACCAGACGTTCAATACATTATTAGGGGCGTTTATTTTATATTGCAATCAACCAATTCAAACAAAGATATTTTTTTAGCGGTGTAAGGGAGTTCTTGTCTCTCTCGTACACTGTAAGAGATAAGAAGCCCCCAACAGTCCCTAGTTAGACTCGTCCAGTGGCTGTTTGGTGTCGAATTTGCTGTGGACTGCGATTGTCGTGATATCCAGAGGAATTGAACCCAGGACCTTAATCTTGCCAGGGCTCTGCTCTAACCACTGAACTAATTATATCATAGCCCCTTCGGTCATATGTAACTGTAACATATACTTCGACTAAGCTGAGAGCTCTCAGTAAGTCGGGACTATGACCATCTTACTCTTCAAAATTGTTTAACACAAAGGAAATGAGGAAGAAAAAAGAGTAAGATTGAGAAGTACCAGGATAAATCATTTCTTTTTTAATAACTAAAGCTAGTAAAAGAAGCGTTTGCATTCCAAATCAGTGATTTTTATCAACAAAGCCTTAACGATAGCATCATCCACTTTGTATTAATAATGACTGCATAAATTATTCTTACAAATTCACCCCGATCCGGGAAGCTTTCTTGCCTTCAGCGCGCTTTTTACTACATGGTAATAAAATGACGTCGGCAGTAAATAATTTATAATGGCTGGAAAAACGGCGCAATCAGCGCGCACTCAGACCGGAGTCATCAAACTAAATCGGGCAATAAAAAGAGTTACGTTAAGAAATCAAATTGCCACCATACTGATAGTAAAACCTTTTTTACAATAAATAAATACCACCTGTCTTCCCCTTTTCAGCGGCCGCCTGCGTCAACTTTTTAGCTATAAAATTTATTTGTTGCCGGCTATGTAGGAGTGCTGGATTATTGGGGGATCCGTGTTGGTTTAGCTATTTACTGTTCACAAAAAAGATGCTGTAGGTTGAATTACCCATCTGTCATAACAAACGTCGCTTTTAAAAGATTTTTTGTTTTATAGAATGGGATCATTCACACGACCGACTCTCGCACAACCCACTGAACCGCTCCCAACTAGCAAATAAGTCAATAAATACATGAACAATGAAGGAAAGGCCCGGATACATTATTATAGTGTCAAATGAGTTTTGGCCTTTTGATAGATTATTTATTTATTTGGTAGTACGCAATGGCCCAGTACGTTGTGAGGGCATCGTGTGAATGGAACCAATCAAAAGAAAAAATCAAACTAGGTTCCAAAAACCAGGTTATTTCTAGAAGCTTGTTGCATTTAATGTTATGTAAATCAAAAACCTCATAGAATGTTGATGTTTTATAGTTATGTAATGTATAAAACGTAATATTAAAGAATTTATACGAGAATTATATCACAGTGCTGTTTTGGGTTTCCCGTTCTTAGGCGGCCAGAAGTAGTTTTTATATTTTGGTTTTAATTGCCCAGATGTCTTTACATTGCTTTCATAATATTTGAAAGTTGATTAGCACTATTTATTTTGTTTGATTTGGTGTGGCTTTATATTTTGCTTTAGGTTTAATATTTTGCTGTCCAAAAGATGTATTAAATTTGGGAATAACCGGTAAATATTACAGAAATATATTTTTAGCGAATACTTAATGTACGGATATGTGCTACTTTATTTATTTACTTTCAAAATTCTAAAATATGGACCATTTAATAAACTGAATTTTATCGATTTTTGAGGCAACCTTGGCAATTATTTTTGGGTTACTGATAATTATAAAAAAAAATTCTGCTTGCTATTTAAATATGATAAATTATAAAATAAATAAAAATATTAATTACCTACTTTTGAATTCAAATTACAAGCGACCGATTTACGTTGGAACACAAATTTGTCGTGCATAACATTCATATTTCGACCCGAAAGTCGCCTTTTTAGCAATGTTTTATTTTTTAATTTCATTAAATTTATAAATTAGCTTCAGTAAGATTATTTTTATAATAATTACTACTACTCATAGAAAAATATGGAAGTTTCCTCTAAAGTCATGCAAAATTTAATTTCTTAATTTCGGATTTTTTTAATAATTTAAATCATACTTAAATAAAGTATAGTATAGATGTTAGCAATATCTTTGGATAAAAGGAAGAATTATGCAGTTTGGTAAAGTATTTTGTACTTGTAAATTGAATGTACTTGACTTACTTTAAACAGTTTAAACATTAAAAAATCTGTGGGTTTTCGACAGTTGCGGTCGTACGTTTTCTTGGCTACGTGACCAGTATAGGTATATATTGTTTGATTTTGAAGATTTTCTTTTTTTACCCTTGGAGACCAAAATTTTGTTTAAATTTTTACTCCAGATAATTTCAGGAATCACTGATTAAAGTAAATAAAGATAATCCTTTAACTCCCTATATAAACACATTGCTCTGGTGGAGTGTTAATTTTATGACGTGGAGAATTCAAATATGTTTTTTTTTTATAGATAAATAAAACAATTTTTTAGAGTAAGTTTTTGTACATTGAAAACTTTAAAGTTTATTCAATATTTCGTCTGAATAAGTTCCAACCAGAATTTTCAAAAATTACTTGGCACTTCTTTTTGGGCTACCTTCGTCCCGTATTGCATTTGTGATTAACACAAAGCATAATATATATATTTTTAATATCGTATGTTGGAGATATTACGAATGTTTCTAAAAAAATACACGTACGTGCTAATTTTTTTTTAAATAGTATGTGAGTTTCAACGAAGATTTTCATAGATTTCTTTGTCACTGTCCTTTACGAAATGCATGCCTAACCCAACTATTCAAAACTCCAATTTCCACTTATCCTAAAGTCAATATAATAAATGAGTCTTGGTAGAACTAAATTTATCAATCGTGCACCCCCTACCCTTTTACATTCTACGGAACATGTTTTACTTTCAAAATACAACAATAATTTTCCCATTTTTTAAGTCTGTTCATCCTGCTGAGTATCGCCTATGTACATATGTATAATATAATAGTTATTAAGTTTTGCCTCGTTCTCTTATACAATTTTTTTAGTCCGTCATTTTTTCCAAGTATTACATCAACGAACAACCTATTTCCAAGAAAATGTCTTCGCAGTTAGCTCATTATGTAAAATAAAAGTAGGTGTATAAGAGTTTGGTTCTTTTATATTTTGAAATAGATCCCTCTTTAACGATCTCGGAAATAATAATTTATTACGGATTTTATTTAAGAACAATATAGGTATTCTTCGTTGAATTTAAAACTGTAGATGCGCATAATTTTTATGTGAGCTATTTTCGCAAAAGGTTTTTTCCGTGAAAAGGGTTATCTGTGTAAATGAATTGACACAGTTCAGCTGATCATTGTAACTGCACCTACGAGTTGTATATTTTATTATTATTTTCATATTATTTAAATATCTGTGTTCCATATATCATCCTAATTTGACTGCCCTAAAACGGCATTCTTCCTAGATGGGCAGCCAAAACATTCAATAAATAATGTGTAATACATGTATAAAAAAAAGTAAATAAATAAAATAAAATAAAAAATAAATATTTCTTAATTTTGTGTACTTCAATCTAAATCGATATAATAATATTGTCTGAAGAATTGAAGAGGGCTCCTTTCATTCATTAGTAATACTTTAATGGTTTCCCGACCAAGAGGTACTCTAGACACGCTAAGTATGATATATTTCATACAAAAATTATATTATAATTGTAACCTTTGTTAGAAAGATTTGATCGTTCTGCTGATCTTATACACACTTTACTGAATTGAAAATAATCTAAATTGTAATTTTTAATAACCTAAATAATATGTTATTTTAAGTTCTGCAAGTATTTTAAATTTTTATTTTTATTACAGCTGTTTCGGCTTACAATGCCATTTTCAAACTGTGGCTGAAACCATGTTTAGACGAATTATATACGATCTTGAGTGTCAAATAATTCATAGCAACAACGTCATACATATTAAACAATTAAGAACGCATTTACAATTAGTGCGGAGAAAACATACATTGGTTTAACCGGTAATAAATTAATTTATGCGCTTTCAAAATTCAAATTTCAAATAGTATATAAGTCGTCTAAACGTGGTTTCAGCCACAGTTTGAAAATGGCCTTGTAAGCCGAAATAGCAATAATATTTAATCGTTGACTTGATATCCAGTTAAGTAGCATTAAAGATTATTTAAAAAAAAAAAAAAATTATAATGGCTACAGTTTTCAATATTTTATAAAACTTAGCTAACTTAAATATTCACCATTGATTTTCCTGGAGTTGCCAGTAAAAGAAAACGGGCCCTGTAACATCGATAGGTGCACGGCACCGTGAATCCTAGAACCTAGGTAGTTAGCTAGCTTCCTGTCTAGTTGATGGTTATGAATACAGGTACAGCAATGTTCAGGATATACAAGATATAGTGTACGGTGTAGATACAGCGCATGGGTATTATTGTATAGTTCCAAGCCGCCCAGCTACCGTGAGCGACAGCGTACAATACGCTCACTATGAAATTGATATGTTTGCAGTCCGCTTTTTCATTAACTTTTTTTCACAATCCCCAGCCATCTAATATCGAGTTTGCAGGATCGTTTGATACGCCGATACTGTTGATTGTTGCCATATAATATATGTTTTACGAGCTGGTATATAAACGGAGCACTAATGTTAGGGTGGGCTTTCAACTTACACAGGACTTTTTTGTTGTTTTTGGTATATCATTTTCACGGAGATCTCAAAATTATCGTTTGCCTAGCGAGATTTCAGCCTCATTTTAATTTTTTGGATTCAATGATCTCTTTGGCCCTATACCACAGTATGAATTTTTTGGAAATTTAAACCATTTTTTCCGATTTTTTTTTAATGAAAACACTTTTTAAAGATAAAATAACTTTTGGTTTCCATTTAAATTCCTGTAGATGCAGCATTGTTTTATCGGCTAGTCTTATTTGCCGAAAGTAAGTTCAATTTTCCCCAAAAGGTACAATAAAAATAATAGGGTTTACATCATTGAATATACAAACTGATATTTGAGCATTGTATTATCGGGTTATCTGATTTCCCGAAAATAAGGTTATTTTTTACCTCGCGTCAAATCGAAATATCGGAATTCATTATTGAATGAATAATCTATTTTATTAACTTATCTGGGGCCTAGGAGTTAAAAAGTTTTATTACATAAGCGACATTGGTTTTCCTTCATTCCAATGCATTCTGTTGGTTTTTAGCTGTTCTGTACCTAGTTATTTTCGCATATTTTCTGCGGTTCTGTTCAAAATTTCGAACTTCCGCACTGTGGTCCTAATGACCGATTCAAATTGCTGTACTTTACTATCCGCTTTACTTATAATCTTTTTATGACCTGTAAATGAATCCTTATGTTTATTGAATTAAATTTATCAGTTTTTATGACTTAACTGGCCTATTTTCAAAACGATTTAGAAATATACCACTTTATAATTTTTCTCGTATTTAAAAACAGGTATTTACTATAATTTAATCACGTAACAATGTACAGTGTGTCCTTAGAACGGGGTACCCCAGTAAGGACACATTATTTTATTTTAAAAAAAGGTGTTATCAAGCGCAAAATATGTTTTATGCGCGGAAAGGATAATGCGGCTTTAAAGGGGTTAAATTCAGTTATAGGGGTTTGAAGGGTTAAATTTTTCTGTTCTTTGGGCGTAGCATCACAAACAGGCAATTCGAGATCGATTTTTCTGCCAAAACACTGCAATTTTGACTGGCTTACGCATGTCATTCATTTCACTGTGTCATTTTTAGCGCGCTGAACGGAAAATAGCTCCATCCGTGGGAAACGCAAGGAAAAAATTAAAAAAAATCTTTGATGGACAAATAGTGATGGACAAAAGAATGCGTTAAGAGTTATAAAAAAACTTTGTCAGTCTTATTGGCCTTATAAAGATGTAAAAACAAAAGATTTTTACTTTTTTGGCCTCTGAAACATATAAAAAAGAAGTATTTAATATTTAAAATATACCTACATATGTATGCATATTTTTAACGTTATCAGTCTTCGAATTCGCATATTTTTAGGTCCCTGACATCCACATTCTTAAAAAAGCCCTGACGACCCACCCTAATAAACAGAGTATGAATATCAATACAAACTAGTCCGAGCCGTATTGTTTCACAAATAGGATTTGTTACGGAAAAGGGCTGCGATGGAGTTATAGAAAAATTTGCCGGAAATAACGGACCCGAAAATTTTGCGTGCGCATTTTTGAACTCGCAGATTTTTTTAGCTTCATTTTTGATGGATTATTTAGAATCCATGGACTTTGCATTGTGGAGAAGTATTTAATTTTATCGTAAAAATATTATTAATGTTATAAAAACGTCGATATCAACCAATTACCAAGGTAAAGTTAAGTACTCGTTTTAAGTATTCAATTTCTACTCATGTGCAAAATTGGTGTAAAAACAAAAAAAAAAAACAAATTAAGGGTACTATAATTAAATAAAATCATTAAAAAAATCTCTGGTGTGAAAATAAGTCATCCAATCCAGTATTTTATTATCTACTTAATCTTAAAAGGGTATTTTGTTCGTGATGAGTATATTTTAATAACAATGTTGTGTTTTAAACAAAGTCCGGAACCTTTTATTTTAAACAAAGACATTAATTATATTTTTACAATATTAACTTGTATAATGAGCTAAGTGCTGGTGCTAAGAATGAGTAATCACATTTTTTAAGGTAGGTTGCTGTATACCTTTATTTTATATAATTATTCGTTTAAGTTCATGGGTTTTATTGGGTAAGAAACAGCCTCCTAGTTTTGTGAGTAGCACTGGTACAATTCAGCGGTCTCCCATCAAGATGTCAATCCGCCACTGGTAGGATCACAAGTCACAACCGAGTGAAGGAAGCACAGGAGCGAGGGAGGCGTGCCTGCGCCCGCATCATAGTTGCAGGCTCTTGTTTAAAGAAGTGACAAAATTTTATTCATTGTATCCTAAAGGGTAAATTAATAAACACAACGGTTCGACGAGCAATGGACATTTGAAAAAATAATACGAGTATTTACTGAACCATTAACCCGCCCTGTGCTGACGCTAAATTTTTTTGGCCGATTTTTTTTTTTTATAAAAACGTAATAACTTATCAAAGTAATAGTAAAATTATCATTTTGTAAATTATACCATCTTACCAGAAAGTGTTTATATATATTTTTTTATAAAAGTAATATTAAACAATCTACAATGCGTATTTCCCACAGAATAAGTACTAGGTATATTACGCAGGAATTTTTTTTTTTTTTGATCGATTTTTGATCGTTTGGATTATGACAGTTTAGAACGATTACTATTTTTAACCGGAACGAACAAATCGTGATAATATATTTTACATATTATTACAATTCTTAAAGTAAAAGTTTGTGAATAGGTACATAATTTTATTACTTACTAGCGAGTACCCAGCAAGTGTTTTTTTCGGTTTATTGAAGTCCTTTTGGATACACATTTTTTTTTGTTTTTCCGTCTGGTTCGTACACGAATAAATCAGAAGGTTTTTCGACCCGTGTCAGTGTGATAAGAATGGATTTTCCAATTTTACCCCCTGCTTTCCCCTACCGTTACTATGTCTCCTTTGCAATCTGGTGTGTGCACTTAACAACTTACCTATTCATCACAATCGCATAACTACTGGTACAGTAAATAATTTTAGAACGCCAACGCATTAATTAGAGCAGACACTTGCTGATGTCATACAGAAATCATCACATATACACGATAAATTACCAAAGTTTCATAGCAATCGGATCAATTCTTTAGGTACTGCATAAGGGACAAACGAAGAAACATTCATTTTTATATATAAAGTTATTTAATTGGTTTACTATGAATATAACATTAAAGCATATGTACGTTAAAGATAATTTTTTTCTGATATTTGAAATCATAACCTCAAAAACATGAATCGGGACATTCAGATATTGAAAAGTTGAATAGAGTGCGACAATGATAGAATTTTTGCACAGTTTGTACACTGCAAAAGCAAATGGTGACGGGATACTGACATTTTACAAATGCATTCTTCAATTAAAATCGGTTAAAATACAGAATGAAAATCGTCGCGAATTCGGCATACAAATTTCAGTACTGAGTAGGTATCTATCCATCAAACGACTAAATTCATTCACCATGCGCCCGTTTTATGGTAATATGCTGTAACTATAGATTCAGCATTTTGGCCATACAGCGCTCAATTATTTCAATTCGTCGAGTTATATCATATTAACTAACGTTTATTTGTTTATTGTGGTTTCTTCCTAAGGAATTGACGACGGTACAATGCTGTATCTGCCAAAAAGAACACTTCTGCCAAGACAAAACCACGAATGGGTACGCTGTTTTGCCATTACAACGCCATTTTCGTTCGGGAGATAGGATGTTTGAGTTACAGCATATTGGCCTGACGCGACGTATCTACCTGTAGCATTTGCGATTCGTGTGATGTGTAAATATGATGTTTGTATACTAAACTAATTTTTGGATGGTTTATTTAATTTTTTTATTCTCAAAATAAACGTATTAACAATTTAAAATTTGTTGAAAGGTTTGATTGAGAAATAAATTGGAATGCTAAAAAGAAAAAAAATATATATCATGAATTTCAAAACACATGACACTTTACGATAAATTTTTTTTAAACGAAGAGATTTTTTTTTTTAATTTCAATTTTTTTAAATGAAGAGTCAATCTAACAAAATATATATATATAATCTAAATTTGAATTTTTTCTACTCTTAGTTTGCGAGAGATATAACAAAATGTACAAAAAAGTTTAGTAATTTGTCTTAAAACTAGCTTAACGTATTTAAGTAAAAAGGTAGCAGTTGACTTGAAAAAATTGACTGCTTTATGTACGTAAAATTTGAGTACATTGCTTACTAATATTCATACTTCTGACTTTTATGTCCTGGTTAAATCTTCCCCACAGGAAAAACTTAACCCCTCCACACACTTTTACACAATAGATCATCTAATCAATCCATGCTATGTAATTGTACTATTTAAGTAATAAACAATACAAGAACAACACGTCAGCACCAGAGATCAAATGGGAAAATAATTCACCGACTCCCGACCGATAAATCCTAGTGATCCCTCAATATAAATATTTAAAAAATCTTTCGTAAGCCTACATGTAAGTATTTAAAATGACTGATTTTTGCATTTTTATAAATTTGTTTAAACATTTCTTTGACAAATCTAAATTTTTATTTTTTGTATAAGGTTAGGATTAGAAGCGAGTTTATTATTAGGAAACTTATTGTTTTCCTTTAAAATTGTATCTTTAACTGTATCTTATTATTGTATTATTAATTATTGTCCTTTATTAACGAAATGAAATTTAAAAAAATTGTAATGTTATTAAAATGAATAAAGAATTGAATTGAATTGTAAATTGTAATTGTAACATAAGCCATTTAAAAATAATTTGGAACCACGTAATGTATATGTAATATAATGCATTTACCCCTAAACACGTAATAATTTACACCGTCGAACAAAATATTTCCATCACACAGCAAGGTGCATTATAACTGGCTCGCCGGCCAATCCGATAGAAGTTTCCGAGTCTTATCAGCTCCTTTTATGGAATGCAGAAAGAAAAATTCTAACTTCTGCGCTTGGTACAATGGGAAGTCGGTGTAACGTTTATTTATTATTCTTGGTAGTTCAGTGGAGCTCAGTTCCCGGCAATCCCGGCTCCCCGGGCAGCACGGCGAGCCAAGGGACGGAGGCAATCGATAAGGTGAAACAATGGCTGTTTCAATCAGGTATTTCACGGCGAGCATTTTTATTAGGATTTATCACGATCATTTTAAAATTTGGTGCAAATGTATACTACTTGAGTGTTCATTTCATACCATCATGCTTATCATCTTAGGAGCCGGTTCAGCGGATTAACCGTAGGTACAAACGTTGTGGTGATAAGTCAATTTTAACTTTATTTCGACCATATGCACCGGGTATGACATATAAGTCTAAAATCCCAGGAACATGTTTTCTCTCGGTAGGTTTCAACACTTTTTTTAATCAAACAGTTTTTTTTTAAATTATTTCCTTTTTTTTTAAAGTTACAAAAAAACAAAAAATACTGTTTTATAAAATCAGATATTAAAACATAAGAAAGAAGAAAAGAAAAACATAAATATGGATACATAAAACTAAATACTTTACAGATAAAATAATAATATTAATGTGCATCAGATACTTGAGTCGGGCCATGTCAAGAGTCTGAATAATAGAAGAGCATGTATGATAAGATGTATGAATGTGAATGAGGCGAGGAGTGTATGCCAAGACCAAGTTGTTTGGCTGTCCGTCCTCTCTGCCTACCCCTGCGGGGAAATAGCGTGATGGTTAGTTAGTTAGTTAGTAAAACTAAATACAAATATAAAAATTAAAAGTAATCTGAAAAAAAATATTTTGTTCATAATAAGTTGAATAGTAAGTATCAAACAATTTCAGGTCTTTACACATAGCTCATGATGGAAATAATTAAATTCACATTTCAATTTATTACATTTCAGAGCGACCAAAGTTTATGATCGAAGTGATATCACTAAGACTTATATGAATTTTGCATCTCTCCGCTGATTTTGGAAATGACGTTAATAAAACTTACTTACCTACTACTGAAGTAATTCAAAGTTATGCCATTATTACATATTTTGCAATTGCAAACATTAATTTATATATATATATTTTTTTTTAATTACAGCATAATTCATTTGGCATTTCACAAAAAATTGATTTCTTAAAACTGGCAATCTGCAAATATCGCCCTAAAGAAGCTAATATCGCCCTAAAAAAACGTAATAATACTTGTATACATTTTGAATATATTCTGTTATTATGTGAAATGTTAGTATTTTATTAATATTACCATTATTTAGCAATATGTATCCAAAGTAAAAAAAATAATTAAATATATAAAATTTGAAGGCGTTGTATATTTTCAACACAAGTTGCGCTTAATGGGTCTAACGCCCTTCGTTCACGCAGCTACTTACAAGCGATTAAATCGTAGCTACCCGCTACCTGTCATACTATTTTGCTAGTGTAGCGCATAGCGGGGTTTACAAACACTAATAATAGTACGGAAGGTATAGACGAGCGGCGATCGCGTCGCTTGAAATTGGCTCCATGGAAGAACGGCGTAAGTCTAAACTGAATATTAAATTTAACATTTTCTTTTTCAAAAAGAAAGAATGAAGATTTTTTTGTAATTAAAAGTGTAACACTAAATACGGAGAGCAAACCCTAGAGTATTCGCCCAAAATATATTATAAAGTCCAATTATTTTAAAATGCGATTTATCAAATAGATTCAGATACATACTGAAATCATGGCTCCTAAGAAGAGATACTTTATACCAGGCGAACATATCAATCAATGTATGTTTTTGACCAACATAAAGATTTAATATTATTTTAGATTATGTGCGTCAGTAATAATAATCTGTAGATTAAATTATTAAATAATTTACGCACCAAACTTTTAGGTCCGGGTTTAGTTTTCCCCATAGGAAAAACTAAACCCTTTCACACACTTTTCCATAAAAATGATCATCTAGTAAATACAGGCTATGCAAGTGTATTATATAAGTATAATTAATACAAAACAATACAAGAACAACATGTTAACCTACCAGACTATTAAATGGGAAAATAATTCACTGACTCCAGATATTTTCATATCAGAGGGTTCGGCTCGGTAGAACTCCTAACTGGAACGATAAATCCTAGTGATCCCTCAATATAAATATTAAAAAAATCTTTCGTAAACCAACATGTTTGTATTTAAAATGACTGATTTTTGCATTTTTATATGCAAATTCTTTGACAAATCTTAATACTCCTAAATTTTTAATGAGAGAACTAGGTATAATGCCAGTAGCCGAAATAACAAATGGCCATATTTTTATAGTCTGAGAATGCCAAATTGTTTTAATTTCATTTTCTAAATCTGTATCTTATTTTTTCTAAATCTTATTTTTTCAGAAACAGATTTTTCAATATTACAGGAATATGGAATAGCTACATCAATGATATAAGTTATTTTTTTAATTATTAGTAATATTATTATGTATATATTTATTTTATTTTGTAAAAGGACGTGAACATTCTGTTGACAAACAGCTTGATTGCAGTTTAACGGGATAGTTCATTGAAGAACAACAATACATTTAAAAAATATATATATATTTCATGACGTCAGAACTCTCTTTTTGCTGCTTCAGCATAGATTTTCTACTTTATAGTCAACATTATCAATCCACTTTATTTCAAAGAAATTTAAATTTGTTTGGAAGTTTTTTATGGTTTTCCCGGATAATTAATCTTGAATATAATTAAAATTTAAAAATTTCTCGTTAACTGAAACACCTACACTATTTGAGAAAAGTTATTACTCAACAAATTTTGACAAACATAAAATATTGCGTCAGAGATGAAAGTTCTGACCGGTCAACTACCCACACAGTTGAAATATTAGGTCCCCCATTGTACATCAAGTTATATAATTGAATAATGGTTGCCTTAACTATTTTCCCTGTGCTACCTGCTACCGAACCTTTTCTTCCCTTCCTGAACAAACAACACTATTTATCATAACTCAATGTGGGTTAAGTACATTATACAGAATTCAAAATATTTATTGCTAAAAACCATCCATTTTAATGTGACGAGGAGGTAGAATAATGTCGTTACAATAAGAGTGATTCCAAAAGTTAAAAGTGGTTAGGTCAGGTTTTCAAAACAATTCTGAACAGTACCTTTTGACTTCGCAGAATCTTTTTCTTGTTATGTATATACCTCACAAGAGTCCCATCTGCTCCCGTCTGGAGCCAGTATTGGCATCCCCAATTGGGGTATGTTGTTAGGCTGAAAATACGTGTGGAGGGGAAGGAGATGAGGAAGAGGAAGGTGGGGAAGTACCGGGCTATTCAGATCTACTCACTAAAAATGGCTAAAGCCATTTTTAAACAATGTTTTAATTCTGAATTTTCTTACAGCAGGGCGATGCTGAGAGTATATTCCACTCTGGAACGTGCCGCAAATATTCCTTATATTATTTTTAAATTATTAATTTGTGAAAGCACAAATCAATAAAATAAAATGCATCTGCGCGCGCCGGGATTTGAACCCGTGACCTCCGGATCTCTAGTCAAGGGCCCTGCGCCCGGACCACGACGACCGTCGAATCAATGAAGTTATTATTCGTCAATTGTTCTTTTAGAGGAGGATTACGAGACTCTGAGAGTGTAACTTCAACAGCTCTTTTGAAAAGTCATTAAGAGGGTATTACCAGAGAATACCGGAAATTAGTCATTTTTAAATCAAAATCTAGACGTATTGACTCCTTTTTACAATAAAAAAATTGATTTTGAAAGATTGTTAATTTATCTGGTACACAAAGTTTTAAAATTTTTAAAAATTAAGTGTATTTTTAAGATACTAAGGTTATACCGTTAGTCGTTGGCATATTTGTTTAATTTTCAAACGATAGATTCGATTAAACAACACAAATTTCAAAGCATACAACAAAATAAATCAATACATAATCTAGGTAACATAGTTTTAATTTTTTAAATTTTAGTTAAATTAAAATCATTAAAAAATAAATCCAAGAACGTGTTTTGTGACAAAAATACCTCAGTTTTTCTATTTATTTAAGGTTTTACAAACTAAAATATTTCAAAAAAAAATTACACACTTATTTTTTTTAGACATTATTGTAAAATCATAAATACTTGATCAAAAAATACTTACAAGAAGTACACGATATTTAATAATTTGTCATCGTGCGTTTTGAGCATTTTTCTTGCTTACTTGAATGTAGGTATATGGGCGTTTTTCAAAAAAAGTGTACATAGATAAAAGTCAGTGTCCCATCACTTTCAGGATCAGTAACTTTTGTTGTGTCGGTTTTAATGACCAACCATATATTTTACCAATATAATAACAAATAAATACCTTTATGGACTAAAAATAATGAATAAATATATTAAATTTCGATATTATTTTAAAATAAGTAAGACTACAGGTCACTGTTTCTGGTATGTCCTACACCTACCACTACCAGTAAGAGTTCAAAAATTAATGTTATTTAATGTTATCCCAGTATTTATTTCTAATTCTACTAATAGTATATGATAATATTTTCGATTTGCAACCATAATATAGATTAATTATCGTGCAAAATAATTTAAATACCAGATATTGAGTTGTCCTACGAAATAGCGTATGGTGGAATTTCCGCCTACGCCACCACATTATTGACGTCTTCCAATAAAAATATTACCAAATTGATGAATATTTTCGAAAATAGCAACCCTATTTAGTCTATGAAGGGCGGCCATGCTTGGTTTCTTACAGCCAGTTTGCCAAGAAATCGTAACAAAAGTGGTCGTTCTCGGCTGTACTAAAAAAGTGTTCCACCAACGCTTCCGTATTTCTCCAGGTAATTTACCAGAATGTATTAGACTCTACTTTGTATTAAATTGATTCATTTATTGTTTTATGAAATGTTTAGTTAGAACAAACAGAAGTTTCATAATTTATTGATAAATACATTTCAAAAAAATATTGACGCGATTACGCTACTTCTCTTACGCAACGGTGTCGTGAATGGAACTTAAAAGTGACGTAATGGAATTCTAAAGGTCGGTTCACTCTGTCCGTCTTTTAGGGTATTTGGGTGTGTTACAATTTTCTAATTAAATTTATATTTTGCATGTATCTTCAAAATGTAACTATTACATGTAGATATGTGGGTTGAGTGATATATGTAGCATTGAAAAAAAAGAACAGCATAGCTAAAAAGAAAAAATTATTTGATTTTTATGTGTATAATTTTTTTTCTTTTTTTTTATTAATTAAGATTATTAAAGATTAATTCTGAAAGAGTCGAAATGGTGTCGAAGTACTAATATAGACAGCAATATGAGCAACTATTACTGTAGAGGCAACTCTGAAATTCAGTATAAAATCAGCTGGTTCATACAATTTTGATTAAGTAAGTATAAAATGTAGCATGATTTATGTTCCTGTGTGTTTTAGTTAATCCTGTACCTAATTAAAGTTGTGTACATTAACAAGTACTTTAATACCCTTTCAGCTTAGTTACCTATTTCAGGCTATACACGGTATGCACGTGTAGCCCATTATTACCTATCTAATTATTTGTGCATTTTTATAAATAATTTATTTTAATTTTATGTTCAAATATGCCGTTGAAAGCTGCAGAAAAATCAAAAAGGTACAGAGACAAAATTAAAAACGACCCTGAAAAATATGAAGCCTTTATGAAAAAAGAGTTACAAAGACAAAAATAACATCAAAATATAATCAGAGAGCTAACCAAAGAAGAATAGAAAAAAGAAGACGTTGGAGAGAACAGAAACGAAAAAAAAAAAGAAAAGAAAAAAGAACAAGTGGAAGAAAAAGTACTTGCGCGGGGGGCCTTCCACGGTGGCGGTAGTACGTTAAATCGTCCTTTTTTATAGAGAATACCTCACATGAGTCTTAACTGCTCCCATCTGGAGCCAGTGAGACTATGGCATCCCCAATTGGGGTACGTTTGAGGCTGAAGGTAAGTGGGGACAGGAAGGAGATGGGGAAGAGGAAGGTGGGGAAGAGGAAGGTGGGGAAGTACCTGGCTATTCAGATCTAGTCACTAAACAGGTTAAAGTCATTATTAAGCAACGTTTCAATTCTGAATGGTGGTCTTACACCAGGGTGATACTGAGAGTATCTTCCACTCTTCCCATACCAGTCGCTTGTCGCGCTTTCAGCAGTGTAGCCACAACGTGCGTACACATACGACTGATATTTCGCGCCCGCTGTCGCTACCGGGCAAGCCTCTCAGTCTGGCCGAGGCCTTAGAATTCCTAAACGTTACCAAATTTTTCCCCTTACGCCACTGTCCTGTTATTGCTGTGATTTATTTTCTAAGATCAATTATTATATCTCAAAGAAATTTGTTCTTTTTTTTATTGATATAGTTCATGATTAATTTTAAATTTGTTATAATTAAACATTCGTAAAACAAAAACTTATATTCGTCTTTCTAGAATGCAAAATATACAGTACAAAGTATCCAAAAGTAGCGTAAAAGAATATTTTTATTGAAAAACTTAATATTTAATTCAATAAGCTTGATTATTCATATTTTTTAGGAGACTGATTGTGTTTTCAATTCGTAAATAAAAATCTGAAATAATGAATTTCTTTTAATTTTCTTTATAAACTTTATGATAAAAGTGACGTAAAAGAATTTCTTACCAATAGTATTAAACTTAAATTGCAATTATTTTCGAAGTTTATTGACATTTTCTATTTAAATACTTTTTGTCATGAAGTTCATTCTTTCTTTAATAAATTTACGTATATTTTTAATCGAAATGCAGCATCTCACTTAAGTGGAATTCCTATTACGTCACCGACATCTTTTTTGGAAAACGCCCTTATATTTAAGCAAGTTTTGAATGAAATTTAATTTGAATTAAATTTTTAATAAAAAAAAAATTGATACGTGGAATAATCGATCTTTCTCATTGGAACCTCCCCGTACAGTTGCAAGCATTTTTAAACTTTTATTCTCAGCCGCTGGTCAATCACTCTTAAAATTGATGAATTTTAGCTATATTTCAATTCTTTCAACGACTTTTCAAAGGGATGTTGAAATGCCACTTTGTTGAGCTGTCGTTAAACCAAAAAAAAAAACTTTAATAAGTTTGGGAAACCCTGCAATATAATATGTTATAATGTGTCGTCCTTTTCCGTCTAGTTGCTAGTTCCCAGTTTTCCCCCTTTCTCTCTTTCTGGTTGCCGGGCATATATTTTAGTTAGAGAAATCCGATAGCCATTTGGCAAACAAAACGGAAACTCAAAGAGGCGCTTCAGAAACGTACTGCCGCCATCATTACAGACTGATAGGTTGGCCCTCCCAATACTTGCTAGCCCGTATTGCCATATTAGACTGTATTATCAACAGTGGCAGTTCGTGAATTATCAGTGTGCTCTAAAAGTTAAAAATATGATTTTTTAATATTTTTCTAGCCGACAACAATATTTATTAATATGTCTTTCTGGAAATAAACCCACTCTCCGACAGCCAATTGAGCTGAAACTCTACCAATTCTTGTTGTCTTATGACAGCACTCTCGTATACACATGCGCACACACATTAAATATCCTAAAATTTGATAATATTACATCAGTAAATACGAAATAAATGTCTGTACCAACCGATTAAGATTTGGCTTAAGTCTTAACGGTGTTCACTAATTTATTCAATTTCTAGTGAGGAAGGTTTAATCCTCAGTAAAACCAAAAAAAAACTTTTAAATTGGCTACCAGCCTGCCTAATAAATGGCGAGACTGGCTGAAAAAAAAATTCCTAATCTTTTTGGACAACTAAACAACATCATTAAATAAATGAGAGAAAAAACCTTTACAGGCTGAATCCAAAGTATTTCTGAGCTCAGTTATAAACGATCAGGTGTTCAAATATATTTAGCTAGCGAATGATTATGAAGTTTTCTTATCATTTACTGTGTTTTTAATCCGTACGCGCTAGGCGCGTTCTCAGCACCCAGCGAGTATTCGTAATACGCTCCAGACGCGTTGTCAGCACTCAACGCGTTAATCTGTTTCTTTTTCTATTTTGAGCACTCTAGAATATTCATAAATTACGAGCCACCACTGATTGCCATCACACTGATTATCAGTGCACAGAGGCAAAAGCTGTGCCATAAAAATAAGTAGATTTTTTTTTAAAGTTAAATTTCTCAAATGACTTTTTCCATGAATTTGATAAGGAACTTAAATGCACATTTATTCAGATGACCACAGTAGTCAGCAGAATCTGTTAATACATTGTGGGCGATTTCCAAACATTCAATGCACAATAATTATTTTTACCCGAACATGAAAAACTACGCAAGTTTAACTTTGGTCATAGAACAATGCACGCCACTGATTGTCGGCATTCATGTATTCAGTATTGCCAGTATCACCAGAATCCCCAGTATCGCCAGTCTCTGCCGGGTAAAGTTAAATAGTATTGTTTTCCCATTTCTGGCTGCAACTTTTTCTATTGTAGGCAAGTTCGGTGTCATAAATCTCCGACCCAAGGAAAGTTAAATGTGTGTTTGCTTTTTATTTCTCGCGTTTTCGCGGTGTGTATAATTTTTTAACAGAGCCCTTCTTTTCATGGACATTTTCTCCTAAAAACATGTTTGTGTGCATACAATTGTGTTTCTGTTCTATTTATGGATAAAAATATTAGTTCTACTGGTGAGATTAATTTATCATTGAAGAAGACGATAACACTAATAATCAAAACTAAAATATGAAGAAAAAAAACAGAAAAATAAAAGATAACGATCACAACTGGGACTCGAACTCAGAATCTCTCGTCTTGCCAAGACAAACGCCACACAAATTAGGTTACTGCCACCCCTTATTTGAACGTCATATTTGTTATAATCAATACAAGTTCCATATAAATAACATCGGATATACATGTATATACCGATATATGGTCAGTGGTTGAGTGGGCATCGCGTTTGGGTCCCATCCAGGCGTTCCGTGAGCGATTCCTCGGCTGGCTAAGTCCTCCATCACAAAATTAACATCTTCTGCTTAATGTGGTGGTAGTAGGAGATTTTCAAATGTTGTTGGGTTATTCGTAACCCGGGAATGTTTTTCTTTCTTTTAAAAATAAAATTTTTTTAAATATATATATCCGAGACACTATCTAGGTTACAAACCAGTTCATAGAAGACTTGTTTCCAAAGGTAGCTTCCAATAATATGGAAAAAGAAAAAAAATAGTTGAAGATTATGTTGTTAATTCTAAAATTTGAAACATAAGATTGGCAAATATGACGTTTAAAAATGTGGTGGCAGTAGCATTATTGATATGGCGTTTGTCCCGGTAAGACGAGAGGTTTTGGGGTCGAGTCCCAGTTGCGACCTTTAACTTTTTATTTTTCTGTGTTTTGTTCTTTTTCATATTTTTTACATTGATGGGAATAACCTTCAAAAGTTATAAAAAGAGAGTTGTTTAAATATTAAATGTATTTATGTTTTCTCTAATATCTGTAGTCTCAATAAATGGGATTCAACTTTTAAGTAGAAATCCATATTAGATAAACCAGTTTAAAATTATGCAATAACAATTTGATGGAGGTACACACCACACACCTAAAATCGCAACGTTAATATATTAAACAAGGTTTTTTTTTATTCGAGTAGTTCCAGTAAGTAGTAGGTAATTTAAGAAGTAATTCTCTCCATACGTAATGCCTTCCCTGTGTAATTTCGTTCATGTGTAAGTCTTCAGTGTTGGTATGTGAAATTCACGTCTGTGTAATTTTTAATTTAGTTTCAGTGCCGGCAACCAAGGCATTTACTTTATTTTAATGTATTTACATAGTTTTCTTTCACCCGCCTCACTAGACAAAGTGTGTTCTTAAAAGATAAAAAAGATATATTATGTGGTGTTATATTAAATATTTACATATATATTTAGTTTTTATTATTATATATATTTTTATAAAAATATTTCATACGTAATAAAAAAATATTTCACAATTGGAAATAAGATAATATGCAGGGTGTAAAGGTACGTACTTGACTTACTTTAACCAGTGATTCCTGACATTAATTGGAGTAAAATAAAAAAGGAAATTTTGTCCTACGGTGACTTTTTTTTCTTTTAAGTCAAGTAAGTACCCTGTATTATACGGCAGGTACATGATAATTAATTTTTCAAAGAAGCAGTACCCTTTGTATTTTGTTTTAACATTATATAATTTCGTGAGAAATTGTTTGAAAAATGAAATGAATTTTGTCATGTAGTCGTATAATTTTAATTTTCGTTTAATAATACATTTTTGCAAATTCTATTTCAATTTTAAATGTTAACTTCTTAATGTCCTTCGATGTATTATTCCACAGTTTACTCATTTACATAATAAAAAGTATATTGGCAGAACGTTCCAGAGTGAAAAATACTATCAGTATCGCCCTGGTATTTCAGTATTTGAAAGATCGAAAATGATATTTATCGTTATTTATTTTTGTGGTATATTAAGTGTTGGGCTTCCTCCGTTTTTAGCCAATGTTTCGGACAGCGTTACAATCCCTATCCTCTTAGGGCCGGTATTACAGTATAAAAAAATATGGACTAATATTATCAATCTAACTTTCTCAATCCTTCAGAGATATGTTTTCACTTAGAGGGTTAGAAGTTAACCAACCTCTCGGCAACTATCCATTACATTAAATAAATTTAAGCAGTAGGATTTTTGAAAACTCTGATAACTTAATAAATCGTTAAATCGAAAATAATATGCTATTCCATTGATAGCGCTTATCATTTCAAGACATTTCAAATAATTAATCACATATGGCAACATTATTTTCAATAAAAACCAATGGTCGTTAAATAGGTACTGCACAACACCTTCAAAAGGATGCCTCTTTAAATTCTGATGATTTTTCAACTTTTTACGTGCGATTTATCGCAGCCCTTCTGAAATCACAACAACCCCGTCCCGTACATCTCTCACGCCCATCAACTTGGTGCCCGTTCACCCTTAATTTGTAGGTAAAACAACCCTCGCAGGGTGAGCCGGATCCACGGTGCTTCATTGTACTCCGCAGGGTGGAAAAATCGACCAGCAGTGGCGTACAGTCCATAAAGGCTGAAAACTGTGCAACCCCCAAAAAGCAATCGTAAACAAAGAAGAAAAATAATAAATAACCTTAAATTTCTGCTAAAAATGATATGTAATATTTGTTCCATCTCTTCACATCGCGAATAATTTCCAGCGCAAATATTTGTTTATCATAAATTGCTGTTACCGCTGTTTTTCTAAAATTTAATTAGCTAATATTAGTACGGATCAATGTTTTGCAATATAGAATTATAACGGCAAACGGCGCTACTGTTTCTAGGAATTTGTATAAATCCTTCTTATAATACTACACAATTCATTATAATGTAGATTTTTTTTAAATACGCTATTGCGAACCCAATAGCAATTTTTTAGAATAAGCTCAGATATCTTACTAATAAACACGAAAGTTTGTATGTATGTAAGTGTGTTTGTTACCCTTTCACCCAAAACCTACTGAATGGATTTTAATGAAACTTTACAATAATATAGCTCATATGTCGGAATAACATAAAGGCTTTATAAAATTACCTATTTTCAATATATTATAAATAATAATTATTGTTTAATAGAAAATGTCAAAATTTGAAAATGAAATTTTGCAAAAAAATCGAATTTCATTAAAATCAAAGTTTTGTTTTAGAAAATTAGTGGATTTAGTACTCGCCTAATACTTTTAATAGAATCAAGAATTTTACATATTTTAAATAAATAGGTTAAGAATTTTGATATAAACATAGATAGAAAATAGGCAAGTACTACCTGCGCAGACAAAGCCGCGGGCAGAAGCTTGTAAAACATATAAGGAATTCTGCCCCAAAACACAGCTGTGCGAGGAGCTTATAAGTATAAAATCGTAAAAATCATATCCGAAACACCATCCTAAACAACAATACAGCTCACTAGCTAACATAAGTTTTGAGTTATTGCAAGAACTGAAATAATTCGCGGTGGAAAAAATACGTTCAGGATCCGCAAGGATCAGCTCCAGAAATCTACAGCTTCTTGGTCAACTAGTAATGTACGCCACTGACTCCTGGTCCGTCGGAATGTCCCATCCTCCCCAATCCAAAATAATTTACCTTTGTCAATGTATCCGTGATTGAATTTTTTTTTCGAGTTTGTTTAAAATATCAGATTGGGGAAGACAAGCCCTAGGCGGAATATAACAAAGACATTCTTTGACGATATTGAAGCACAAATTCATCGAACATTTTGCGAATATTTTTGATTAATCTAGATTATTTAAGGTATGCTCAAAATTTCCTTAATTTATTATCAGATTTTGTAATTTAATTTGACTAATGTCTTTGATCTTTTTAGTAGCCGGTTTTGGAATTGCGTTAGTATTATTTTAGAGTAGGTACAAGTATCATTCTAAATTAATTAAATTTCGTACATACCTGTAAACGATAAAATTAAATACAGCGTAAAATAATATGCTGAGATTTCGTCTTTTGAAAAATAAAAATTCACGATCAGCTTTTACAGTATTTTTTTAATAATCGAGACCATACCCAAATTATTATCAGTTCCTATACTCAAAACTTTGTAAAACATATTACGACCTTAAGGGGAACAGCGCTTCTACGCTTTAATTCAGATTTGAAACCAAAATACCCAACCATACTAAATATAGTTTTTAAATAAAAAGGTTTAACAAATATCTAATAAAAGGATAAGTACAATTATATTTATTTTAGTTTTTAATTATAAAATTTGATTGATGAATTTTTTCATGACTTCAAAGTGCATTTACAACTATTTTGTTAATATGATAACAACAAAATTTAAAAAATTTAAAAGCATTACTTAATTAACTTTTTGATTAAAAAAATATCTCTACAGTTTAGTTCAGTATTTTGGCAAATTTCAGGTTCGTATAAAAATGCCGCGCAGCCATTCCTCTTAAGAAATATTCCTTCCATCTCTTGAGGTTTTTTGGTTTTGCTTCGCTTTCAAGTGTTTTTCATTAGACAATTTCATGGAATAAACTCCTTCGAAATATTCCATTTAAATGGTATTATTCCTGCGAATTATAATGAACAATTTTCTTTGCCGCGTCGCGTCTAGGTCTAGCTTTGGTATCATAAAACTGTAGAGTTTAATAACATCATTGTTAATAACATCATATACGTTATTGATTCGTTCGAAAAGGTCTGAATACTGGACAAGTAGAATCGATTCAGAGCGTCAAAATCCACGAAGTCTCTGGAACTCAATTAAGACGGTCGTTGCCGATGTCCGTACACAAAATACAACTGAAATAGGTCCAGAAATCTTCTCTAACTTTTTTCTCGACAAAATTAAGTCAATACGCGCCCTAACAGCATCCGCTCCACCACCATCTTTTACAAGATGTAATAGCGTAAAATTTTCTGCCTTTAAACCTACATCCTTTGAAGAAGTAAAGAAGGTAATACTTACTTCACCGAACAAGCAGTGCTCTCTCGATCCTATTCCAACGTGGTTGCTAAAAAAGTGTTGCAATGAAATATCTCCCTTTCTAGTTCATCTTTTCAATAAGTCATTTAGCATCGGTGAATTCCCTATATCCTTTAAATCAGCTGTCGTAACTCCATTAATAAAAAAACCGCAATTGGACGCTGAAGATCTTTCAAACTACCGACCCGTTTCAAATCTCCCATTTATATCCAAAATCTTAGAAAAAATCACTGCTTCACAGATAATATGTCACTTAAATTCAAATGAATTGCTGACTAAATACCAATCTGCATATAGAAGGTTTCACTCAACGGAAACTGGATTACTACGTGTTCTGTCGGATATAACTCTTGCTATCGAGTCGGGCAAATTGGCACTCCTTTCAGTCTTGGACATGAGTGCCGCTTTTGACACGATTGACCACGATTTCCTCATTAAACGGTTAGAAGAATCCTTTGGTTTAAACTGCGACGTTAAGAGCTGGCTGACATCGTACTTGGCTAATCGTAGGCAAGCCGTAAAGGTGGGGAAAAAACAATCAATATATGCAACCCTTTCATCTGGAGTACCCCAGGGGTCTGTTCTGGGCCCACTTCTCTTCATCCTCTTCACAAATGATGTCGCTAAAATAATCGAATCATTTGGTCTTCTATCTCACTGCTACGCTGATGACCAGCAAGTGTACTTTTACTGCTTACCAGAGGAAATAGACAGTCTAAAAATTCGCATAACTGAGTGTCTAGAAGCAATCACCCGCTGGATGACCTCAAATAGATTAAAGCTGAATCCATCAAAGACTGAATTTCTCTGGACCGCCACTAGCAGACGTCAGCATAACATCGATAACTCCCCAATATCCATTTCAGGAAGTGATATCACTCCTAAGACATGTATTAAACTACTGGGTGTCAATCTGGATGCTGATTTTTCTCTTAAAACTCAAGTGAACAGAACTGTAAGCACTGGGTTCTTTCAATTAAGGCAAATTAAAGCAGTGCGAAGAAACTTGCCAACAGAGGCGACTAAATTACTAGTCAATTCGTATGTTGTTTCACGCCTAGATTATTGCAACGGAATATATGCAAGTCTCCCAAAATATCAAATCAACAAATTACAATCCGTTTTCAACGCTGCGGCGAGACTTATCACCGGCGTATCTAAATATTCCCATATTTCAGAGCATCTCAAAAATCTTCATTGGCTCAAATGTCCTGAAAGAATCCAATTCAAGCTCTGCTGGATGGTATTTAAGTCCCTTAATGGAATGGCTCCTGCTTACTTATCAGAAATGTGTATCCCAGAAAACTCCAATTCTCGACAGTCAACTCTTAGGTCAGCGGCATCATCAGCAATCGGAAGGTTGAAGGAGCCAAAGCGCACACCAAATACTAAGTTCGGTGAGCGTGCTTTCGGAGTGTCGGGACCTAAAGCCTGGAATGGACTGCCACATGACTTAAGAATGATCACAGACTCGGCGAAATTCAGAGCTAAACTTAAAACTCACCTTTTTAGACAGTCGTACCCATAAAGCCAAAAACAAAAACCTTCACTTTCACCTTCTCAGCCCGCGACATAGTAAATAACTAATTGCATAAAAATGTTAACAAATTCTTAATGGTGAATTATTTGTACATCTAATTTCATTCAAATCCTCCAGTCCTAATGAGTCCTAAATTCACAAGTCTTTCGAAATAACTTCAATTTATTAACTCCATTTTTGGCAGTAATCTTCTTATAAATGTAATATGAAAAATGATGGTGTAGCAAATGTAAAGTTATGCAATGTCCAGTGTTTTAATATAGCGTCCTCCGCGTGCAAAGTCGTATCTCCTCCAAGCATAAACTTTCTAATTAAAGTGTGTTTATCGGAAGTGACCTGCCAGGTAAGTATGTTCTCTGTGTCCATTTGTAAATAATAGTTCTAGGTAGAGCCTAAGAAGTCATAATAAGATGTACAGCGCCCTTGAGGTGATTTCTCACAAAAACGGCGCTCTACAAATTATCCAATTATTATTATTATTATTATTATCAATGGAGGTATCAAGGGTTGGCGCCGTTTAAATATTTTGTTTCGAATCGGGTTTAGTAATTGCAGTCGAGACAAAAATCAGTTTTATTTTGTGACTGTTTCATAAAACATATTCACCAAAATTATTTTGCAACCAGGCATTTCATTGCGCTTTTAGTTTGTGTATATGTAACATTTCATCTTTTATGCTGCCGATAGTGAAAACATCTAAAAGTGGGATGTCTAGGTACTTATCGCAACACCGGCACAACAGCAATTATTTTGTGCCTGACAAACAATTATTACAATTTGTGTAGCTCTTCTTTAACGTAAATCCATGAGCCATAAATATGTAGGTATATATGGGCCATCAGTTAAGTAAAAAATATGTTTTTATTAATCAAGTCGTGAAATAATAATATATATATATATGTATTTTTTATTGACAAAATTTTTTGATACATATATTTACAGGTGATACATACAATAAGATACATATAGTAAAGTAAAAGAAGAGAGAAACAAAAAAATCCCACAAAGGCGAAGCCTGTGCGTGGGCATTATAATATGTGGGTATAAAAACAGTGGTGGTTAAAATAAAAGATTAAACATTAAAAATATAGTACACGTGTAGAGGAAATTGATTTTGCAGGAATTTCTGTGAAAATTTTTATTAACAATAACTTTTATTCGTAGACCATCATTTTTTCAGCAATCTGTGGTAATGTAACATGTATTTGTATTAACATAAATCGATGATAAGGAGCATCGATAAAAATCTAAAAATATATTCCCAAAATAATTTTAATCATAGGAAAAAAAAAATTCTTGGACCAAGTATCTTGTTATCACTCGTATCTTAATTCATCGTATCTTTTAATTTATTATTAATAAAATTCTCGTAATTATTCATGTTTTTTATATCATATTTTTTGCTTTCGGATAAGAAGGTGCATTAAAAAATGTTTCTTAACAAAATGCTATCTCGATGGACCAGCATTCTCGACAACTTTTTCATAACAGCCTGGAAGTAGACTGCCTCCACCTTGAAACAAATTAACTCTAGGAATTGACAACACCAAGTTGGAGCCAGCGATTGCATTGCGCAACTTCAATTTGGAGTAACCAGGATGTCTGTTCGGGGTATTGCCCGTAAGTTGTTGAGATTTATTGCTGGACCGAGGCGGAGGCTGTGGCCTGCATCCCCTATACCTTACACCCCCCTAAACCTTATACATTTCCCACCCCCGAGCCGGCAACGGGAAACTTCGGAAATGATATAACTATCGGCAATTGAAACGTAGAATGAAATTAATAAGTTAATTCAATTGGAGTTGCAGAAACCATTTTAAATTCTCTCGCAATAGCTGAAGCAGCCTTAGTAATAAATTATTAAGAGATGCTTCCTTGTATGCAAAATTTAAAAATGAACAAACAAAATTTTCGCATCAGAATTTTATATTTATGTACTGCACAAGTATTATTTATTTTTTTATAAACTCCTTACGTTATCTTTGGAAATGGTGAGTATTTTAAGGAAACAATGGAATAAAGTGACCTACATTATAGGAAGGAAGAAACACAGAAAACAGGAAATCACTCCAAGGGTTGGAGAAGAAAGTTATGATTAATTGTATTGAAACGTAGAACGAAATTAATAGGGTAATTCATTTAGATTGCTTACTAGAGACAATTGCCGTTTCACTTGAGAAATCTGAACCAGCTGAAATATTAAAATATTCTTAGTTATTTCACTGAATACTTTTTTTTTGAGTTAGTCAATAAGAAAATTTCTTTTTATACTCAGCTGGCAAGACTCCAAAATCTTAATTAAAAATGAGGTGAAATATTTTGTGTCACATTTCAGCGTTTTTAAACAATGGGATAGGTACTTCGCTAAAGGTAGATTTGAATTTTAGAAATCATTTTGTTATTGTTATAAACTTTGAAACTTATTTGAGCTGTGGAAGAAAATAAAATTGTTCTTGAGTGTGAAGCTTGACTTGTAATATTTCACAGTAATTAGATCGCAAGTCTGAACACAAATGCATTACTCCAGTTTTAATATGACTGCCTTTCATGATATATGTGAACGTACTTGTATTATTACACGTGCAAGAAGTAAGGACCGTTTTCCTGAGGGATGTTATGTTCATGAAGTTATGTTTTTTTTAAGTAAAACATCTTTACGCATGCTCAACTTGGCTAGTAAGCTGGTGAATGCGTGACAAAAGCGTTACGATAATTGTGATCGGGCAAGGCGAACGGAAGTTAAGAGAAAGATATAAGTTAGTGAAGACAGAAAGAAAAAGAGTTTCGTTTCGTATATTAACTCTAAGGGTAAGAGAGAGAGTTGCGAGCACGCATTTTTTATTATCTCTTTCTCTCATAGCCAGTTACGTTTCGTATATCTAAGACACATTGTATCACATTGTAGGAGCTAGAGAGAGCAGTGCGCGCGCACAAGTTTTGCTTCAGTCATGTGGTGTGAAGCACACTCGTTTTTTTTTTCTTTTTTCATTAAAGTGCTAGTTACATATTAAAGAATTTTGCGACCACCACGCTAGGCACATGCCCGTGTTGTGGTGGTTAAAAGCAAGAAGCGTGAAGAGCGGTCACCGATGCACTAAATTAATCGAGTCTTATTACCGTTCAGTACAACTGTGTTTATGTCCCTCGATAAACAGTCAAGGTGGCCTAGCACGGCAACACCGACATCTAAGAAGAATTGATACGACAAACTAAGCTATCAACGATAGTTCATCAATATTTTCGATTTTGAGAAAACTGGTTAATCTGAGCAATTGGCGTAAGGATGTGGTGAACCTACCCCTGGCCTTGCTAACTTCTATGGGTCTCGGGACCTCCTGTAATGTACCTGTGGGGCTACCCGGCACCCGTTGTACTGATCCGTAGTCGTCTATCCTTGGTTTTTCTATTCTTTCCCTTTAACATTAGCTGTCGGGATCTACTGGCTACGCTACCCTTATCTTTTGGCCTTCGATCAATATACCCTTGCATCTAGCTACACCTAACTTTTCCTTAAACCCCTGCGATTTTCTCACAGTAAATAAGATTTAAGATTTTATTGCACATTATTCCTATTTACCCCGTTGTGTGATTTTTTGATTCGGTAATTACATTTGCATGTGTAAATTAATACACATACACATGTAGAGGAAATAATGTAGTGTGTGGTAACCTCAGATTCTTTTGGAGTAAAGTGTGAAAGAATCTCGTTTGATAAACTGACCCCGTTTTTAGATTGTTTTGTTTTATTTTAAAGCCTATCCGTATTACTCGCCTTTTCTCAACTTGGACAAGTATGTCATTGACGCTAATTCTACCGTAAATTGTCACCCGGTTTATAAAATTCAAAGTCATAGTTTTCTTACCTGATTTTTCCCTTCCTATAGGTATATATTGGGTTATTTTAACATAACCTGGAAAGAGTGAATTTTGACATGCATGCTAGGTTCCTTGCGAAGTTCTCAATGTCGTCGTACTGCACCTAAATGGTCAAGTTATTATTGTTATTAGTATACACTACATGTACTGGGGAAGAGGAAGGTGGGGAGGGGTGATAGGTGGATTTTTTGGGGAATATTGTTTCCTGAATAAGTCGGCTCCTCCTCTAACCAAATAGATACTGGTGACCAACATTCCAGACAAAGACTCAATCATTACGTTTGCTAGGATGGTCCTTAAGTCCTGATTTTGTTCTCTTGCATGAACTTCATTGCTACGAAAGGGTCCCTTCACGCCAGATGAAAGAGCGCAGAGTCCTCATGTTACTTCCAGTATTATTCCGACTTCCTTTCCTCCAGATTTGATTTTAACTCGACTGATTCTAGAAGGGGTATGTCCATTTCTTCCCTTATCATGACTCTACTCGCGTTGAGTGCGTACGGAGCCGTTTGAGATGATCCTTTCGTCTCCTTCGTAGGATAATCATTGGCTTGCGTTCCTCGCCTCTGAGAGCCGACATAACTTCTACCTCGTAAAAACTATGTTTGCTTTCAGGTCGACATCGATGACAAATACGCAAATGGTCGATTGTTTGAATGCCGCGCCAGCGTGTCAAGTCAATACAAACTACACCTTCCTCCTCACGTGCAATTCGTATCTTTGACACCGTCGAAGGAATCAAAATCACTCCTCAAAAAAACAGTTGTGGGCTGTTTAATTCAGAAAATGTTTACGTACCTCACCGAGGAAGTGTAATTTCGCAGGGCAAATATGGATTGGTGGACTGTCTGATCTTGTTGTTTGCAGTGGTTTTTTATTGAAGGTACTGACCCCTCGTGTAAGGAATTAGGTAAGGTTACCCATCTGTTCAGAAAGGTATGAAATGGAAAAAAGGGTTGAATTGCGTAATCTGAAGGTTGAAGACTATCTGTCTTATGATTGTGGGTCCAATGGAATCCTTTAAAATTGAAATTTAAATCTCTATAATATTAATAGCGCAATCGATTGAGGGTAAGTATATGTCTGTTGGAATCATAATACTAAACCGAAGTTGAATATGCTGGTTCGTTAACCTCTGGCGGAATGTGATACCCGAGAAATGTTTATATAAGGCCCATTTAATTGTTTGTTTATAAAACACTTGGTTTGGCCTACTGCCCTAGATCGGAGGATTCTGATTTCAAGGTGAGGTACCTCTAATATATTCATGTTGGATCTCGATAGTGATAATATCAATAATAAGATGATTTACAGAGCGCCGTTTTAGGGAAACTCGTATATATTTGCATTGTATTTATTGAGGTGAAGGTCACAGGTGACGAAATGACGTTAGTGCTAGGTATTTGAGATGACCTAGTTCTGGCTGTTAAGTACCGTTGATAGGTAAAATCTATGGTTAGGTATTTCAAAATGACCTACTTCCTGTATAGGTACTTGGATGGATAACCTATATTCTCAGTTAGGCATTTTCGTTTTATTGGAAGGTGAAGGTCACAGGTGACGAAATGACGTTAGTGCTAGGTATATTTGAGATGACCTAGTTCTGGCTGTTAAATACCGTTGATAGGTAAATTCTATGGTTAGGTATTTAAAATGACCTACTTCCTGTATAGGTACTTGGTGGATGACCTATATTCTCAGTTAGGTATTTTTGTTGACCCAATTTCTAGTTAGGTACTTTGTGATGCGGCTGAACATACATCACGCTAACCTGTGGAAAAACGATCTATAAAATGTTACATTTTGTTAGTGTCAATCATGCTATTTCGCAAAAAAATCGTAGACACGTACAACTGCTGCAGAGCTCTCCGGGGTCTGGAAAATGTTTAATATTGAGCACTTACCGAGATCTCTCCAAATTACCAATTTTCCACTGGGAATACAACAGCTTGGCAATATTTCACTGTGTTTATCTTACCTTAAAATTACAAAATTTGTGAATTTAATTTCTCAATATTTCTCCCTGATCTAAGAAAATATAACTATTTCTAAGTGACTACCTCCTTTGATTACATTGTACTTAATGTTCAAATTCTAAAGTTTTCTAAATTGTGCAATATCCCTTTCCGTACTTTTTATGACATTATTTAAAGTTATCTAACGTGAAGGATTTATTTAAATTTTCGAACAAAAAATGGAGTCCGTTTTCCTCTCAAGTCCGTTGTAGTATATTTATTTAAATTTATTTAATTCGTGAACTTAATCCTCCTTCCTTTATTTTTATATCAATAATAATGCACGATGTTTACTGTTGATTTATTTTAATTATTTGGGATTTTTCTCTTTTCAATCACATTTAAATAATAACCGCGAATAAGTTTTAATTTTCACATAATTTTATCAAATTAGATAATTATTATTTTCCCGAACGCCTTCCTATTTCACAATAATAACCGAACTCTGTCTATCAATACTTTGATTATTATTTTATTTAAACTTTAAAATAAACTTTTTCTACACTTAGATGTACGCACTTTAATTTAAACACTCGGATTTATTTTAAACTTTATTTTTAGGCACTGCTAAATATTTATAAAACTAATCACTTTTGTTATTTAATCTTTAATTTTTATATATTTTATAAACTTCACTGAAGTGTTGATCATTTTGGGGCACGATAATCTTTTTGTTTACACTCACAACACCCTTTTTATTTTTATTTATCACCATTTTTATAACTAAATTAATAAGGTAATTATTTCCACTAAAACTTTTCCGTTTAAATGCAAGTCACTTTAATTGTTAGCACTAATAATTATTATTTAATTCAACTCTTTTACTTTCACTTGATAAGAATAAAACCAAATTCTAAAGGAAACTCTAAGTGTTGAAAATTATTTTGAACGAATTTATAACAACACTCTTCAATTATGTAACTGGACTTAGAACTTTTGATCTGTAAATTTCACTTTGAAAGTTAGCCGTACGTATGTCGCGTTATTGTAGATAATCCTTCCGTTGTCGAATCAACTGTCATTCTGAGCTCGTCATCCGCATTTATACCTCCCTCAATTCCAGAACATCTTAACTCCACTTGTCCTGGCATAAAATAATGATTCCTATCAACTCGTAATTTTTTGAAATGGACACATTATTATCGACTGTCTTGACTTAAGTCATTTTGTTTCGTGAAGAAATATTTTTTAGTTGCAACCCCCCTAGCTATTTCAGTCACTCGCGGAATTCGGATCCGGACTGGTAAATATAATCAACTATTCGCCCAACCTTTCTGAGAATACAGATCAAGTGGATATTTTATTTATACATATAAAATTTATTTTGTAACCGAATATGTCCATGATCGCGGACACAATGCGAGCCTGTCACTGGGTGCAAATACGCTATTTTCCCGTTGATTGAGTACATCTCTCTTCACTTTCAAATTTTTTGATCCAAATTTTAACTGAAATACCTTCAGACTCTTTCAACTTTATAATCGATCATTTAGTTGCACATTTTTCCTTCGTTTTTCGCTGAATTTTACAGCAAAAATGGCTTTCGCCATGCCCATCTATGTATGTATTAAATTTCTTTCTGAAACCGGTAGAATACCTATATTCGTCATTATGTGCATTCTATTCACCCTCGAATCGTGCTAATTTCGATGTGATTTAATTTTTTGGCACCATTTTCTGATTTTAAAAAGGGTTTCCGTTCTATAAAACATTTTTCCCTCTTTCCAAAGTGATTTGCCATGTATTCAAACGCTTTCCAATAATTTAAGGGGAACTTAATTTTGTCAAGCATTTTTTCTTCCATTTTCTTGCACCTTCACTACAAACGTATCACCAATTCGACCCCGTTTAAATGTCATCTTTAATTGTTTTATTCAAAGTACGTAAGTATTTTGTTTCACTCACCCTGGGAAAAGCATTAATATCCATTAAATATCTATGTTTATCATTCGATTTGTTTATATCCCAGGACTCCGCTATCTCTGTTTACGTTACGTATTATTTTAATGTGTTTCCTCTGTTTAGATTATCTCATAAGACCAATGTATTTTTTTACGACCTCTAAAGCTATAAAAGGGTCCTTAATTGCTAGAAATCATGTTCAAATTTTGATGTGTTTATGTTTTGAATTCGTCGGCGGCCGATAACCTTTTATATCCGAGTTTCTCCCTTGTTAAATCACATGTCTATACTCTGGTTTTTCCTTTAAATTTCATGGTTCCGTACGTCCAACCATTTCCTTCTATTTTCCAACAAAATTGGCTGTCGGTTTTCAATAATATTATAACCCTCGCATTAAGATTAAAGCTGTTTTCAGTGTTTTAAGCTATCCGTCATCTGTCGATAAAGTACGAATTTTCCTTGATTTTCTTTTCGATTTGCCGTTCCTCTCGACTCACTATACCATATCAACTCTCATAATTGTATATTTCCCGTTTTCTGATTTATACAAATCTTAGTTCGGAATTCTCGTTCTGTCTCGCCTTTTACGTCAATTTTCACCAATGTTCGTAAGTTTTTTAACACCTCAATCATTGTGTGTAACTTTTCCTTTATCGTACTGACGCATTTTATACATCTGATTTTCATAATCATTTTACGTGAACTTTTTTTGTCATCTCGGAGGCAGTTTCTTCCCGTACTTCAATGGTTAATTATCCCTCTACTGCACTCGTATTGTAAACATTTGCTAGGGTCATCGTTCCGAATGCACTGATCGTGTGACTTTGTTTATTTCTCCGGGCATGAACCCTTATTCGATTTTAATAAATCTCAAGGTTGGATCCATTAGTTTCTTGAATTATGTCTCAAGTCCAAAGTTCAAAGTGGTCTTTCATATATTGTCACGCCTCCTGTTTCTTGATTGGATAAAACTTTTCTGTGAGACTCCACCCTTAAAGTTTTAAATATCACGTTTTTATTTATCGACATCTTTCGATGGAAGGAGAAATCACCATAATCTTGTTGTTTTACAGATCTCTCTAATAGTTTGTTGATTTATCGCAGGTGTCGCTATAGTGTCCGATTTGAACTTCGTTTGGGTGGGAAAAAAAAATTGTATGAGCTTTTCCGATGAAGAAAATCCTCCTTTTTTTTTTCTCTTTCGAAAGTAATGTTGAAGTCGTCACAGCCCCCCTAGAGTTTTAAATCCAGCGGTAAACACGCCTCCTAGTGTTAGTCGGTGGAATTGGAACTCACCATAGGTCATTTAATTCCTTCAATTTTCTATTGATGTTCCGTACCCCTGATCCTCGCTATTAAATCTTGCATGGTTCCGTTCCATTTTCTTCATGTGTCATTCATTGAAGCTAGTTCCATTTTCCGTCCTACTACTCGTACGTTCCTACTTGTACAAATCTTTCTCTCCTTCTTGCTGTCCTACTTCCCCCCTATGACTCTACTCCCTCCTTCCTTTGTATCCTTTTCTCTCATTCTACTCTTTTTTTTTCTTCCATGTTCTCACTCCCTCTTCTCTCTCTCTTTTTTTCTTCTTTGATTGTTTAACAGCCTCTGAATCTGAACCAAGTTTGTATAATTTTCAATTGTTTTCTTTTCCGCGTTGATTCTACCTCTATGTGTAGTTATAAGACAATGTAGTCATACAATATATATATATATTTTTTTTTTTGTGAATTCAATCAAAATTAATAATTTTTTTTTTATAAGATACTAATGCGCCCCGCGCCCGCGCAATAGAAGTGTTCCTCAATCCATTTTGACCCGGAACTCCTGTACAATGGTTCAGTTCAAAAGATTGTTCCTCAATCTCGCGGTTTTCTTTTTTTTTTTTTTTTTTTATTTTTTTTTTTTTTTTTTTTTTTTTTTTTTTTTTTTTTTTTTTTTTTTTATTCCCTTGATTTATTCATTTCTCGCTCTTTCCCTTGCACACGTCTTCATTCGAATGTTGCTCCCCTTTTTTTTTTTTGTTGTACTCCAAATTTCGTGAACAAATGACGCAGTCTTAATTTTGTATTTGTCTAACTTTAACATTTGATTTTTTTTCTTCTTGGCCTAAACCTACGTTATGAAATCTTTTTTTGTTTTCCTAATTCTACGTTACATGTTTAATCTAATAATTTTCTAACCCTACGTTTCGTTTTTTTTTTTTTTTTGTTTCTTGTAATCTGCCTAACCCTAAGTTACATTTTTTTTCCATTCCTCCTAATTCTACATTATATTTGTTCCATTTCGTTAAAGACACGTAAAAATTTTTTTTTTTTCATAAGCAACCTAAACTCTAACATATCTAAATCCAATAACCACTATATCTACCTCTATTTCTCCTCCCCCCCCCCTAAGCAAAAATATTCCCTTTTAACGGCTAAACTCCCCTTTATCTTATCATTCTTCCAGCATAACATGTTAATTTACGAACTATATCTATTTGAAATTCCTTATACCCTTTATTTTCCTATTTTTTAATATGCCTATATCTCTTGTCTACATAATTATATAGAACTCTAAGTTTTCGCAATAAACTATCCCCTAAATTTAACTTTCTCCTGTTCCCCTTTTTTTTCCTCAATCAATTTCTATCACCTATATCCTCTTCTGTTGTTTTTCAGTTTCATCGAAATAATATCTAGCTAGATGTATAGCACTATAATCGCCCCGTATTTCTTTTGTTTTCGGATCCACTAGTGTGTACGTGTTACAATATGGTATAGCCGCGACTACATAAGGACCCTCATACAATAATGCAAATTTCTTTATTTCCTTTTTCAATAAACTAGACTGAGTGTGCCTCTTAAGTTTCACAAAAGTCCCTACTTCATAAGTGACTAACCTATTCCTTATATTGTAAAATTGCTGTCTTTTTCCGGCGCTCCTTACCAAATTTTTTTGTACCGCATTCCTAACCTCTTCTTCTGTTAATTTAGGTATGTTACTTTGACGCATAAATTTGTCTAAGCAGTACTTCGGTTGTTTCCCAAACACGACTTCATTCGGTGAAAAGCCAGTTGTACAATGTACGGTGTTATTATACGTTTCCTCAATGTCTTTTAGAAACATAGGCCACCTGGTATGTTTTTCATGGCAATATATTCTAAAATTTCGTCCTAGCTCTTTGTTAACCCTTTCCGTGATGTTTGGCCCAGGATTTCGCACAGAGGTGTGCATAACTTTAATACCTAGCCTCTCCAAACCCTGGTTCCACCTCTTCGAAGAAAATTGGGACCCGTTGTCCGTTAACATCGCCTCAACCCTCACCTTTTTAACAAATAGTTCTACGCACTTTAATACTGTACCAGTGTTAGCTACCTTTAATTTATTTAACTGGATGAATCTACTGAAAGAGTCCTGAATCACAAAAATAAATCTCACTCCCCCTATACTCTTCGGAAGCGGTCCATATAGGTCCGCCATTGCTAACTCTCCCACTTTTTGTGTTATAATTGACCTGCCAGGCCCTACTGTCGGACGTATTTCGCGCCTCGCCAATTGACAAAGTCGGCAAGTTTTAACCATCCATTTAATTTGTTTACTCATTCCCGGCCAGAAATATCTACTCTTCAAAGCTTGACCCGTTTTCAATCCGCCTGCATGACCGATTTCCTGATGTACAAATTTGATTAGGTCTTTAGTTAAATCGCTAGGTATGGCTAATACAATCCCATTTTTCACCGTTTTGTAATATAATGTCCTGCCTTTTAATTCGTAATTTTTCAAATACCTAGACGCCTTTTTTGTGATAGTCTTGCTAGGTTCCCCTTTTAAGTGCGCTATTAGCTCTCCCAGAAACTCGTCTAGAAGTTGTAGTTGATCTAAATTTTCTAAATGTGATTTTATCTGTCGCTTCCCATCCACCGCAAAAACTGCTACCTCGGGACATTGTACCTTTTCCTCCTGCACATTTATCGCATCCTGAGAATAACGTGATAAAATATCGGGTCCAATGTTTTCTTTGCCTTTCACGTACTCGACTTTGAAATTAAACTGATTTAGGTATAATATCCATCGTGTTACTCTTGCACTGTATAGCTTCCAAGTTTTTAAAAATGATAATGCTTGATGATCTGTTCGTATTATTAACCTCGCGCCTCGCAAATAAGTTTCAAATTTATGTAATGAGTAGATTATCGCATATAACTCCTGTTCAGATACGGTCCATTTCAACTCAGCGCCGGTGAGTGATTTGCTAACAAATCCGATCACATGATGATTTCCGTCATCATCTAATTGATATAATTCTGACCCAATGGCGAACCCGGAACTGTCAGTTTGTAAGTAATAAGTTTTGTGTGGGTCGTAGTGTGTTAGCATTACACTTTCCAAGAACAAAGATTTTACGTTGTCAAATGTCTCCTGCTCTACGGCGGTCCATCTCCAAGGTCTATTCTTTTGTAATAAGTCGCATAATATTTTTGTTGACCCCCCGTATTTATCCGCAAACCTTCGATAGTAATTGCACAATCCCAGAAAACCTCTTACTTGCTTCACCCTTTTTGGTGCCGGGAAATTCTTAATAGCTGAAACTTTCTCAGGGTCCATACGTATGCCATATGGTGTGATTATGTGACCCAACATCTTTACTTCCGTGAATAAAAATTGACATTTTTCCAATTTGCAAGTCATATTTGCCGCCTGCAATCTTCCTAAAACTGCGTCTAAATGTTTTAAATGTTCGTCAAAGTCCCCACACGTGAATACGACTAAATCATCCAAATAGTTCGTGCAATAATCCTTCATCTCGCCCCCCAGAATTTTATCCATCGCGCGTGAAAAACTTCCTACCGACGTCTTCAGCCCTTGTGGTAGTACGTTGTAAACGAAAGATTTCCCATTATAAATGAAGCCTGTATATTTTCGACTTTCCTCACTTAAAGGGATCTGAAAGTATGCCGAATTCAAATCCAGAGTTGTTACGTGTTTTACACCGTGAAACTGCTGCAATATTTCTGACGTAAGAGGAGGACGTTCGACGTCTCCGGACATGTGAGAGTTTAATGACCTAGCATCGAGTAAAATACGCACCCCTCCGTCCTTCTTCAAAGTATAGGTCAAAGGACTCGCGAAAGGAGTCGCCATTCGACTGATTATACCTAGGTCTTCTAATTCTTTTATTTTGTTGTCAACCTTGTCCCTGTAAGCATATGGTACTGGATAAGATCGCTTGACGAAAGGCGCTTCATCTACCATCTTAATCTCGTGTACATATTTATCTGTTAAACCCGGTCGATCTATGAATACGCTACTGTGTTTATCCAAAACTATTTTCAATTTACTTTTCTTGACGTCATCTAGTCCTAGTCCGGCTACCATTGTCGCTATCCTTTGTTCCGCCTCTCCCTCTAGGTTTGACAAGTGGCTATGCTCAATTACATGTATTACCTTACTTGCGCAATCTATGGTTTTCGCGCACGACTGTTCTGCTGATTTACCTTTCGAAATTACTCCGGAATTTATGAGTTCAATCTCCCTCCTTCCCTGCTCTGTAAAAATTATTAATTCCCGCTTTTCTCCGCATTTTACCTCCGCAGAATAATTATCCAACCAGTTTACCCCTAAAATTATAGATCTTATTAATTTTGGCACTATTAAACATGACGTATTTATTTGGAAATCTCCGAAACGCAAAGGTATTAAAACTAACCTCGATATTTTTAAGCTTTTCTGTCCCATTGCCCCTTTTAATTGCATAGTATTCACAGGTAGAATTGGGTATTTCATCTGATCACTCAAGTGACACTCCCAGAACTCCTGTGCAATACAAGTTATTTGACTGCCTGTATCTATTAAACAACCTACTTGTATCCCATCTATATACGCTTTGGCCTCGGGTAATTGCGATAATGTATTCCCCTTTCCTACCTCATCGTAATCATTGTCCTCGAATATCGTATTAAATCCCACTATATCTCTCCCCCCCTCGTGTTCCCGCACCTCTACCTCGTTCCATACATCGCTAACCTGTTGTAGTGAGTTTACAAACGCATTCACTTCCTCTTTTGCAATCGATTCACTCTCAAATTCACTCTCTTTTCTACGTACCGCCTTACATGCCTTGATTGGAGTCGTTATTCCCTGTCCGTTTTTTCCCAAACCTTTCGTTATATCCCAATTATACTTTAACATGATTTTTAAAGCTACGTTATGCTTTGGCGTCGCTGCCCTTAGTTCTTCTGGAGTCGTAATCCTCAGAGCGTTTGGACCGACTCGCTCTCGTTTCCCGATCCTTCAATCATGCATAACTCCTTCCCATGGTCCGAGGTTGTAGCGCCACTGATGATTACCGGTACACCCGATCCACTGCATGCCCTGCATCCTGTCGTTTCCGGTGCCCCTCCGATGGCTGCCACCTTCGGTCGTACTGCATGTCGTCGATCTCTAAAATTTTCATGGCCACTCCTCTCTTCTCTACTTCTCTTGTCTATGTTCTTGTCCTGCGGGGCGCAAACCATGTTATCTAGTTTTCGCAAAAACTCTGCAGCATCCAATTCATCCCCTTGTTCGCGAGAGAACCACAAAGCTTGAGTTTCTTTCGGAAAATGTCTCATTATCTCGTTTATCACCCCTAAAGGTGTGTCAGTAATTTTCAATGCCTTGGCGAGCTCCCAGTATTTTGCAAAATGCGCCAACATAGTTATATCCTTTTTCGGTTCCCATACCGCGTCTGATAATCTCCTCCTCATGTTTTTCTGACATATGTCTCCCCAATAGTTGGCGATAAAATCTCTTTCAAAATCTTCTATTTTACTCCAGCGTTTAGAATAAAGCTTCATCCAGCTTTTAGCACCAGCCTTTAAGCTCTCTTTAACAACCATCATAATATCAGTGCGATTGGTACGTCTTGTATAATCTTTTAAGTCTTCCAAAAATGCGATTGGGTTCTGAGTTCCCCCGCTAAATGTTGGTTTTTCTTGTGTGGGTAACATTTCAACAAGCTGAAGTACGTTTCGCGCCGTATTCGTTGCCGTAGTCTCCGTCGTCACAACCGTTTCTTTTTGTTTTTCCATCTCTTGTATTCTGCTGACTAGAGGACTTAGAGCCTGCTGTATAATGAGGGTAATCTGCCCTACATCCATTTGAGAGCTTCCACTTGCTGTGCTTTCGACAGCGGCCACAAACTCTATTCTCTCCCTGTCCTGTCTGGTATTTCTAGGCATCTTTCTATTTCTCTCCACTAAACTCGATGACAGTGAATGAACCCTTTTCTCTGCGTCTTCCCGTTTCTTCTCTTTTCCACACTCACTTGTTTTTTTTTTTTTGTTATAATATTATTTTCAATCTACTTTTAAAGCTATTTTAACTCTACGTTTCCTCTGTAAAATGGCTTAAATCATATAAAATTTCATCTCTCTCTTTTTTTTTTCGCTTTATATTTTTTTTCTTTATTCGGTTTTTTATTTTTTTATTTTTTATTTCTTTAGTGTTTTCTTTTTTTTCTTATTTTTCTTCTTCTTAATTTTCATTGATTTTCCCTGTAACGAAATTTCTTTTCGAGTTATTTCGGCTCCTTCTTCAAGTAAAATCTCGCATTGACTTTTTCCTGTACTTAACGAGCTGCATCCTTCCTCTTCTATCATATCTTCAACGCGTAACTCGGACTTACGAGAATTTTGAAAAATATCTCGCAAATCTTTTCCTATAGTCACCTCACTATTTTTTAATGTTTCTCCTTCCGTTTTTTGTTGTTCATCCATTCTCAATAAAATCTTTCTCTCAAAATTTTTTTTTTATTTTTATTCTGTCAATAAAAGGTCACAAAACGCACGCTGTCCTCTAAATACACACACGTAACACGTTATTTTATTTTGTGTAAATAGTTGTGTACCATATTCAATAATACAATTCTTTTGTTTATTTTTTTCTCAAAACGTTAATGCTTCTTTTAAATAAACAATCAATTGTTTATACTTGACGTATCCACTCTTCTCGAGAATTGAAGCGATTTGTTTATCTTTAATTTTTATCTAATGTTTGATCTTTTATCTGTGGTTTATCTATTTTTTTCCAACCTTAACAATGTTTTCTGTTTATATATTTTTTTTCGTGGATACGTAAAGAATGTTTCAAACACCCTCGGCCTTGCATTTGTTATTTAATTCAACAACATTAAAATTCCTGACCTATTTTTGATGTTTAAAGTACCGAGTCATTTATCAAAATACCAATGGGTCTTGTTGATAAACATTCAGCCGTGCATTTGTTTACGTATTGGGATTTATTGAATTTCATACTTCTTTTATAGTACTAAGTTGTCAAATTAGCAAGCCCTTGAATATTTCGCTTTGTTATATGTATGTACAACATACATACACATATACATACATATATACATATATACATACATATATATATATATACACATACATATATATACATATATACATATTATTTCCTTTTCCCACAAGGAACAACCCTTTCTAAGTGCAATCAAATGTTTTCGAAAGCGGTGATCAAACAAATTTAACTATAAATTCTATGAACAATTTTGAACGGAAGGTGAAGCTTGATTTTTATTTTATTTTCAAATGATTTCTAAAAATGATTTATTTTATTGTTTATTTAATCAAAAATTTATTTATTATTTTTTTTTTTTTGTAATTAAACAAAAATCAATTTAAATCAATCAATTAATTAATTAGATCAATCAATTAATCAATTAAAACTTCTGCTAATTAAACGATTTTATTATTATTTTTATTTCGTTTTACGTCGACGTAGTAACACGATGTTATGAAATTATTATCATTTACATTGTTTACGTTTCAACCGCAGTAGTAATGCAATTGTTTACATATATCCGCACTGTCATGTCTAATGTTTACAAAACATTTGAGGAGCCATCATTTGTTTATTTATTTTTTTTTAATCGTTCCGTATTCGATGTTTATTTAATAACACGACCGAGATACGATATTTTATTATTTCAAAGATGGGGTTATTTGTTTGTTTATTTAACGTTATCATTCGAGTATTTATGTATACGTGTTCATTTAAGGTTCGGTTTTTCAATTTTAGTTTTAAATTATTATTTATTTATTTCAATTTAATTTTAATTTCGAAAAGCTTATTATTTCCAATTTATTATTAGTTTCGAAAATCTTCCACTTGTAAAACTTTCTCCTTTGGTCACGGCACCAGCTGTAGTGAACCTACCCCTGGCCTTGCTAACTTCTATGGGTCTCGGGACCTCCTGTAATGTACCTGTGGGGCTACCCGGCACCCGTTGTACTGATCCGTAGTCGTCTATCCTTGGTTTTTCTATTCTTTCCCTTTAACATTAGCTGTCGGGATCTACTGGCTACGCTACCCTTATCTTTTGGCCTTCGATCAATATACCCTTGCATCTAGCTACACCTAACTTTTCCTTAAACCCCTGCGATTTTCTCACAGTAAATAAGATTTAAGATTTTATTGCACATTATTCCTATTTACCCCGTTGTGTGATTTTTTGATTCGGTAATTACATTTGCATGTGTAAATTAATACACATACACATGTAGAGGAAATAATGTAGTGTGTGGTAACCTCAGATTCTTTTGGAGTAAAGTGTGAAAGAATCTCGTTTGATAAACTGACCCCGTTTTTAGATTGTTTTGTTTTATTTTAAAGCCTATCCGTATTACTCGCCTTTTCTCAACTTGGACAAGTATGTCATTGACGCTAATTCTACCGTAAATTGTCACCCGGTTTATAAAATTCAAAGTCATAGTTTTCTTACCTGATTTTTCCCTTCCTATAGGTATATATTGGGTTATTTTAACATAACCTGGAAAGAGTGAATTTTGACATGCATGCTAGGTTCCTTGCGAAGTTCTCAATGTCGTCGTACTGCACCTAAATGGTCAAGTTATTATTGTTATTAGTATACACTACATGTACTGGGGAAGAGGAAGGTGGGGAGGGGTGATAGGTGGATTTTTGGGGAATATTGTTTCCTGAATAAGTCGGCTCCTCCTCTAACCAAATAGATACTGGTGACCAACATTCCAGACAAAGACTCAATCATTACGTTTGCTAGGATGGTCCTTAAGTCCTGATTTTGTTCTCTTGCATGAACTTCATTGCTACGAAAGGGTCCCTTCACGCCAGATGAAAGAGCGCAGAGTCCTCATGTTACTTCCAGTATTATTCCGACTTCCTTTCCTCCAGATTTGATTTTAACTCGACTGATTCTAGAAGGGGTATGTCCATTTCTTCCCTTATCATGACTCTACTCGCGTTGAGTGCGTACGGAGCCGTTTGAGATGATCCTTTCGTCTCCTTCGTAGGATAATCATTGGCTTGCGTTCCTCGCCTCTGAGAGCCGACATAACTTCTACCTCGTAAAAACTATGTTTGCTTTCAGGTCGACATCGATGACAAATACGCAAATGGTCGATTGTTTGAATGCCGCGCCAGCGTGTCAAGTCAATACAAACTACACCTTCCTCCTCACGTGCAATTCGTATCTTTGACACCGTCGAAGGAATCAAAATCACTCCTCAAAAAAACAGTTGTGGGCTGTTTAATTCAGAAAATGTTTACGTACCTCACCGAGGAAGTGTAATTTCGCAGGGCAAATATGGATTGGTGGACTGTCTGATCTTGTTGTTTGCAGTGGTTTTTTATTGAAGGTACTGACCCCTCGTGTAAGGAATTAGGTAAGGTTACCCATCTGTTCAGAAAGGTATGAAATGGAAAAAAGGGTTGAATTGCGTAATCTGAAGGTTGAAGACTATCTGTCTTATGATTGTGGGTCCAATGGAATCCTTTAAAATTGAAATTTAAATCTCTATAATATTAATAGCGCAATCGATTGAGGGTAAGTATATGTCTGTTGGAATCATAATACTAAACCGAAGTTGAATATGCTGGTTCGTTAACCTCTGGCGGAATGTGATACCCGAGAAATGTTTATATAAGGCCCATTTAATTGTTTGTTTATAAAACACTTGGTTTGGCCTACTGCCCTAGATCGGAGGATTCTGATTTCAAGGTGAGGTACCTCTAATATATTCATGTTGGATCTCGATAGTGATAATATCAATAATAAGATGATTTACAGAGCGCCGTTTTAGGGAAACTCGTATATATTTGCATTGTATTTATTGAGGTGAAGGTCACAGGTGACGAAATGACGTTAGTGCTAGGTATTTGAGATGACCTAGTTCTGGCTGTTAAGTACCGTTGATAGGTAAAATCTATGGTTAGGTATTTCAAAATGACCTACTTCCTGTATAGGTACTTGGATGGATAACCTATATTCTCAGTTAGGCATTTTCGTTTTATTGGAAGGTGAAGGTCACAGGTGACGAAATGACGTTAGTGCTAGGTATATTTGAGATGACCTAGTTCTGGCTGTTAAATACCGTTGATAGGTAAATTCTATGGTTAGGTATTTAAAATGACCTACTTCCTGTATAGGTACTTGGTGGATGACCTATATTCTCAGTTAGGTATTTTTGTTGACCCAATTTCTAGTTAGGTACTTTGTGATGCGGCTGAACATACATCACGCTAACCTGTGGAAAAACGATCTATAAAATGTTACATTTTGTTAGTGTCAATCATGCTATTTCGCAAAAAAATCGTAGACACGTACAACTGCTGCAGAGCTCTCCGGGGTCTGGAAAATGTTTAATATTGAGCACTTACCGAGATCTCTCCAAATTACCAATTTTCCACTGGGAATACAACAGCTTGGCAATATTTCACTGTGTTTATCTTACCTTAAAATTACAAAATTTGTGAATTTAATTTCTCAATATTTCTCCCTGATCTAAGAAAATATAACTATTTCTAAGTGACTACCTCCTTTGATTACATTGTACTTAATGTTCAAATTCTAAAGTTTTCTAAATTGTGCAATATCCCTTTCCGTACTTTTTATGACATTATTTAAAGTTATCTAACGTGAAGGATTTATTTAAATTTTCGAACAAAAAATGGAGTCCGTTTTCCTCTCAAGTCCGTTGTAGTATATTTATTTAAATTTATTTAATTCGTGAACTTAATCCTCCTTCCTTTATTTTTATATCAATAATAATGCACGATGTTTACTGTTGATTTATTTTAATTATTTGGGATTTTTCTCTTTTCAATCACATTTAAATAATAACCGCGAATAATTTTTAATTTTCACATAATTTTATCAAATTAGATAATTATTATTTTCCCGAACGCCTTCCTATTTCACAATAATAACCGAACTCTGTCTATCAATACTTTGATTATTATTTTATTTAAACTTTAAAATAAACTTTTTCTACACTTAGATGTACGCACTTTAATTTAAACACTCGGATTTATTTTAAACTTTATTTTTAGGCACTGCTAAATATTTATAAAACTAATCACTTTTGTTATTTAATCTTTAATTTTTATATATTTTATAAACTTCACTGAAGTGTTGATCATTTTGGGGCACGATAATCTTTTTGTTTACACTCACAACACCCTTTTTATTTTTATTTATCACCATTTTTATAACTAAATTAATAAGGTAATTATTTCCACTAAAACTTTTCCGTTTAAATGCAAGTCACTTTAATTGTTAGCACTAATAATTATTATTTAATTCAACTCTTTTACTTTCACTTGATAAGAATAAAACCAAATTCTAAAGGAAACTCTAAGTGTTGAAAATTATTTTGAACGAATTTATAACAACACTCTTCAATTATGTAACTGGACTTAGAACTTTTGATCTGTAAATTTCACTTTGAAAGTTAGCCGTACGTATGTCGCGTTATTGTAGATAATCCTTCCGTTGTCGAATCAACTGTCATTCTGAGCTCGTCATCCGCATTTATACCTCCCTCAATTCCAGAACATCTTAACTCCACTTGTCCTGGCATAAAATAATGATTCCTATCAACTCGTAATTTTTTGAAATGGACACATTATTATCGACTGTCTTGACTTAAGTCATTTTGTTTCGTGAAGAAATATTTTTTAGTTGCAACCCCCCTAGCTATTTCAGTCACTCGCGGAATTCGGATCCGGACTGGTAAATATAATCAACTATTCGCCCAACCTTTCTGAGAATACAGATCAAGTGGATATTTTATTTATACATATAAAATTTATTTTGTAACCGAATATGTCCATGATCGCGGACACAATGCGAGCCTGTCACTGGGTGCAAATACGCTATTTTCCCGTTGATTGAGTACATCTCTCTTCACTTTCAAATTTTTTGATCCAAATTTTAACTGAAATACCTTCAGACTCTTTCAACTTTATAATCGATCATTTAGTTGCACATTTTTCCTTCGTTTTTCGCTGAATTTTACAGCAAAAATGGCTTTCGCCATGCCCATCTATGTATGTATTAAATTTCTTTCTGAAACCGGTAGAATACCTATATTCGTCATTATGTGCATTCTATTCACCCTCGAATCGTGCTAATTTCGATGTGATTTAATTTTTTGGCACCATTTTCTGATTTTAAAAAGGGTTTCCGTTCTATAAAACATTTTTCCCTCTTTCCAAAGTGATTTGCCATGTATTCAAACGCTTTCCAATAATTTAAGGGGAACTTAATTTTGTCAAGCATTTTTTCTTCCATTTTCTTGCACCTTCACTACAAACGTATCACCAATTCGACCCCGTTTAAATGTCATCTTTAATTGTTTTATTCAAAGTACGTAAGTATTTTGTTTCACTCACCCTGGGAAAAGCATTAATATCCATTAAATATCTATGTTTATCATTCGATTTGTTTATATCCCAGGACTCCGCTATCTCTGTTTACGTTACGTATTATTTTAATGTGTTTCCTCTGTTTAGATTATCTCATAAGACCAATGTATTTTTTTACGACCTCTAAAGCTATAAAAGGGTCCTTAATTGCTAGAAATCATGTTCAAATTTTGATGTGTTTATGTTTTGAATTCGTCGGCGGCCGATAACCTTTTATATCCGAGTTTCTCCCTTGTTAAATCACATGTCTATACTCTGGTTTTTCCTTTAAATTTCATGGTTCCGTACGTCCAACCATTTCCTTCTATTTTCCAACAAAATTGGCTGTCGGTTTTCAATAATATTATAACCCTCGCATTAAGATTAAAGCTGTTTTCAGTGTTTTAAGCTATCCGTCATCTGTCGATAAAGTACGAATTTTCCTTGATTTTCTTTTCGATTTGCCGTTCCTCTCGACTCACTATACCATATCAACTCTCATAATTGTATATTTCCCGTTTTCTGATTTATACAAATCTTAGTTCGGAATTCTCGTTCTGTCTCGCCTTTTACGTCAATTTTCACCAATGTTCGTAAGTTTTTTAACACCTCAATCATTGTGTGTAACTTTTCCTTTATCGTACTGACGCATTTTATACATCTGATTTTCATAATCATTTTACGTGAACTTTTTTTGTCATCTCGGAGGCAGTTTCTTCCCGTACTTCAATGGTTAATTATCCCTCTACTGCACTCGTATTGTAAACATTTGCTAGGGTCATCGTTCCGAATGCACTGATCGTGTGACTTTGTTTATTTCTCCGGGCATGAACCCTTATTCGATTTTAATAAATCTCAAGGTTGGATCCATTAGTTTCTTGAATTATGTCTCAAGTCCAAAGTTCAAAGTGGTCTTTCATATATTGTCACGCCTCCTGTTTCTTGATTGGATAAAACTTTTCTGTGAGACTCCACCCTTAAAGTTTTAAATATCACGTTTTTATTTATCGACATCTTTCGATGGAAGGAGAAATCACCATAATCTTGTTGTTTTACAGATCTCTCTAATAGTTTGTTGATTTATCGCAGGTGTCGCTATAGTGTCCGATTTGAACTTCGTTTGGGTGGGAAAAAAAAATTGTATGAGCTTTTCCGATGAAGAAAATCCTCCTTTTTTTTTTCTCTTTCGAAAGTAATGTTGAAGTCGTCACAAGGAGCACCGTCACCATATGATGTATAGAACGATTTATAAAAATGACAGCTTTAGGTGTAGTGCCAGAGTGCCATTTTGTAAAACTGTTAACGAAATAAATTGTTTATAACCACGAAATTTATTGAATTCATTAAGACCGATTGATTTCGTTTATTTTTTTTTCGGTGGCGCTTATGTTATGCGAAAGTGGTCGGTCTTAATAAATTATTTCGGGTTGAACAGAATTATTGTTTTATTTCATTAATATGTCAAACCACACAATGACTGCATTCTAAAAAAAAAGATAAAAATAGTATTGACGTTTCTATGTACCTACTTTATTATTCAGTCTAAGCCAGACCGCAACGGCCAAGTAAATTATATTAATTGAAAAACCACATAAATAAGATTTTGCCCAAACACCAGATACTCCTTTTGACTAGGATTAGAATTAAGCGGATGTAAGAACTCGTAGATTACAATAATTGCAAAAGTACAAAGATTAAAAGATTTTTTCTTGTCTATCGTCTTGAGTACAGCTGAAAATTATAATGCCTTTAATTTTTACTATTTGAATCGCACGCCATAGCGTACGTACATTACATAAGTACACTCATGAAACATAATCCCAAGAATCGAATAGGTACAAAAAACGTGTCAGCATAATCAAAATACTGTAATATCAATCAGTTATGAATGCAATAGTAGGCAACCAAGGACCCACGTCATGAATAGGTACGACTAAAACACTAGAATTACCTGAAATAGCGTGCTAGGCATTAAGGACAAAAGGCTCCTCTGCGAAACGTCATCCCCTAATATAAGTAGTAAGTCCCGGAGGGATGTCGTGCGCTGTGAACAGGGTACGCTGTACTGTACACTCTACTCTACGGTGTATACAGTATACGGTACCGTGCAGGGTACATTAGGGTGTTTGATTTGGTTCACCAGACATTGATTGGATTGCGGCGCCAGACAAGTTACAAGAGATCTTAGCAACCCTCGGCAAGGGATCGCTTACCTCAGGAGCACGTGTGGTCTTGGGGACGGGGATGTAAGCCCAGCGAATTATGTGAAAGCTTGCCGGTTTATTAATACGTTTCATTGCTGTATTAATTTTTGTGTTGGACTTAAGCATTGCTGGTGAGAACTTCATAATTGACGCCGAAGCTTTTAAGTTTTGTTTTTATTTTATTACAGATTTCTATAATTTTATTTTATTTTAGCTCTATTACGTTTTAAGCATGATAGCAGTTTCATCTTCCGAAGACATTGCCGATCAGAGAACCAAATGGATTAGGTAATTGTTAAATAATGTTGTAAAAAGGCTTTGAACATAATACAAAATTGAAATTTAATACAATAATATTTGAAAATTTACGGAATTTTAAAAAAATTTCATTACATTAATATATCGGAGCTGCAATTCCGACTATATTGAAATTTATAAAGTAGTATTCGTACTAAATCAAAGATTGCTTTTTGTGAAAATTATATCTAGTATGGGAGGCCATTAAATACTTCTCCTATGGAATTGTCAGGTTTTTATTGTGAATACCGTTCAAGAGTCCCAACTGCTGCCAACCGTCTGGAGCCAGTAAGAATATGACATTCCCAACTGTGGGATGTTGTGAGGCTGAAGGTACTGGGGAGGGCACAAAGATGAGACGAGGAAGATTGGAAAATACCTTGCTGTTCAGATCTAGTTAACAAGCAAAGATTTAATTCTGAATGTTGTTCTTACACCAGGGCGATACTGAGAGTATCTTCCACTCTGAAACGTGCCGAAAAATATACTGTTTATTATTTTAAATTAATGAATTGTGAAAAAACACAAATTATAAAATAAATTTTTCTTACGCACGCCGGGATTTGAACCTGTGACCTCCGCCAGTAGAGAGCCTTTCTCCTTGCTCAAGAAGGCCCTTGAAATTACGCATTCCAAGTGGTTCAATTTTATAATTTACCTCCATAAAAATTGCTTACTGGGAAGCTATTAAAAATTTTTACTATGAATTTTAAATTTTTAAAATAGTAACGGATTACGATTTTAAAGCTATTTGATTTATAGATCCTATTTCCCAAGTGCTTAAATAACATCTCATACAGTACCAGGTACCAAATAAAATTTATTCTTAAAAAAAATCCTGAAAAATCCACTTCGGGCATAAGTTCTTTAAATTATTCAAAGTAGAGTTTATCGTACAAATGAATCGAAAATGAAATATGTGAACTTAGATATTTTCAACCATCTACAAGTTTTTATGTTTTTAAATGGCCTCATTAAGTAAGTAGGTACTTAATTTCGTTTATCGCATTCACCAAAAATACCGAACAAAGATGTTACATTCGCATAACTTAGCCGATTTATTGTCTAATATAAGAATTAGGCTTTAAGCCAGTTCGATTTAATATTATCATTATAAGTTTAAGTCGTTCGTCGTGATAGGAAATGTTTTTTTTATTCCTAAATAAATTAAGATTTATCATTGTGCTTGAAAAAATTCCGAAATCGGTTTTCAAAATATTTAATAATAATACAAAACCGAGCTATGCGAATTATACTGTAAATAAAGAGTAAAAAATAATTATTTGTTCACATGAAGCAGTTACTTTGTGATGTGACATTATCATTTAAAATAAAACAATAACTTTGTATACACCACTTTTATTTTTGTATACTTAATGCCGACCGGGTTTCGCTACAACCGTAGCTTCTTCAGGGCAGTATAATCTCTTATAATATCAGTATAATCATTTGTTTCTCTTATAATCTCAGTATAATCATTTGTAGAGATTACACTGCCCTGAAGAAGCTACGGTTGTAGCGAAACCCGGTCGGCATTAAGTATAAAAAAATAAAAGTGGTGTATACAAAGTTATTGTTTTATTTTTTTTTTAAATTATTACTTCATTCATTCATTAAACGAATTGTAAAGAAAACGTGAGACATATTAGACGAAGAAATTAAAAGAAATACGACTCGAAAGTACTGGATGTACGGAGCAATAGCGATATTTGGCGATTTGCCAAAGGAAATAAAATTATAAGAAAATATAAACAAGTTTAACTTAAAATGAGTAAATATGTTATTAATTCATACAAAAAATATTTTGAAGTAAAACTTTTTTAGGCGCGATATGATGAGTAATTCCGATGTTTTTCGGACGGAAATAACGTTTTCAACCGGAAATGACGTTCGGTTGTCGGTACAGTTACTACCAACTGTTTTTATTCTTATTTTTAAAGGGTTCTCATCTTCCCTAGAATATTTTTATTATTTTACGATTTTTATGAAAAATGAGGAGCGAATATTCATAATTTTTATTGCATTTCTCAATTTAAGCGACCAAACTCAACAACCGATGGTGTAGCTTTGTATCATTTATCAGAAGACATTCAGCGAAGGCAAGAATCCTTTTAAAATAAAAACAAACATGGATGGCAGTAGTTGTACTGTTTTAGTAATACTTGCCACAACAGTCAAAGAAGTTATACTTCAACCGCGCGTAAAGGTTAGATGTACTCTTATTATTTTTTTTAAATAAAACATGTATAAGAATTTTTTAATCATCTTTGTCCTTTGTTGTTTTATCAATAGGTACCTAAATATTTTGTGTTCTTTTTTTACTACTTTATAAACTTATTATCCTCAAAACAGGCTTGTTCTAGTGAGGTTTATATTGAAATATGAACAATAATACCTACCATGTAAAGAAACAATAAATAAATTGTATTAGAACATAGGTAGATCGGCCACCATAATACGGGCATGTGCCTAGTATGGTGGCCATAAATTCCACAAATGTTATATTTACTATTCAAAGAATAAAGAAACATAAAAAAATAAATAAAAAACTACTTAACTATTTAATGACCACTAATAAAAAGTTATAATATTTAATATTGTGTTGTTTCAATAATTTAGTACATGCATTGTATCTACCTTAATCAATTGACGTTAGATTGATTCTTTTGGCAGAGTAATTATTTATATTGACGTGATTTTTTAATTTACCTATAGTTTGAATATATATTTTTTTTTACCCAGCTTATCCGGACAAAACGTAGCTTATAATTTCGACTATAACTCAAATGGGGAAATCTTTATTGGAAGAAATGTTTCTAAACTACATTCCATTGTGACAAATGCAATTGATTTATTGTTACAAGACCCGAAGTTAAAAACTAATCCATCTTTACGTTTCTTCGGAAAAATAAATGTCTTTGTATTTAGGTGGGTACTTAATTCTCTTTTCGTGATCAGATGATGTAACAGTCAAAGTATAAGTACCAAAACTTTGATCCAATACAGTCAGCTGCATTCATCGAAGATGCCTTTTGTTCATTTGATGGTGAAATTAGTTAGATCTCAGACTTAAAATGTTTTACAAAAATAGGATTTATTTTTCTTTTTCGTTATTACGTTCACGGCATCAAGTACGACAAGTCGGTATACGGCTACTCTGCGAAGTACTTGTTGCCCGCCCAGTTGGGATGGGCGCAATCTCTTTCAATCCGAGATAGCGCTTATATTAATGCGCGTACCAAATTCTGTATTCCGCTCCCGCCCTCTCCGGCCCGCCCTACCCTGGACAAACGACCCGCTAATGTTGTGGAACCCAAATGATCACCGAGAAAACCGCCCAGATTTATAACGGTATTTTTTTCTCAACCCTAATAGCGCGAGGCGTAAGTAACAACTAAGAGCTTTCATAACAGTATCTCAGGAGATGGACGGATCAAAATATCTTTAGTAGTGAATTCATGCTACTTTGCGTTCGGATTCTCGCTCTATTTCCCCATCAACTTTTTTAGCATCAATCCTACCTCTCACATGAGTGATAGGTATGAGTGATAACTAAGGGCCTTCAGAACAGTATCTCGGGAAATGGACGGATCAAAATATCTTCAACTAGTAGCGAAATTATGCTACTTTGCGTTCGGGTTCTTGGTCTATTTCCCCATTAGTTTTTTTTTATCATCGTTAAAAAGTAGGAACGTCCTGCCTCTTCCATAGTGAAAGGTATAAGGTATAAGTGATAACCAAGGACCTTCATAACAGTATTTTAGGAAATGAAGGGATCAAAAAATCTTCAGCTCGTAGTGAATTTTTGGTACTTTGCGTTCGGATTCTTGGTGTAATTCCCCATCAGCTTTTCTATCATCATTCCTACCTCTCGCCCTCTCGTATAGTGATAGGTATTTATTTATTTATATTTAAGCGCCCATAGGGCTTTTACATACATAAAGCAATACATGTTTTGATTAATTACAATGCAGAGAAAATACAGGTAAGTAACAGAAAATATAGGTTAGATAAAATATGAGTTGACAAAATGTAGGTAATACAGAATATAAATAAAGTTAAAATAGAAAGCCTGCCAATATCCTCCAAATCAATAATAATAGGTATTAATAAAAATGTATAAAATTGGTATTTACAATAGTTTATGAATTAATTAGAAATAGTTCGCAAATACGGCGTTTAAAGTTTGCCAAATTGAAATTATTGTCAAATACATCAATATTGTTTAAATATTGGTTACCAAGACTATGTAACGTTGTATTGAGGAGTGCAATTTATAGTTATAATGAGATGTGTGTATATAAAATGTTAATGTTTGTCTAGTAGTTCGTGTAGGTACATGTAGATTTATTAAATGCAAGAGTTCACAGCAATCAAATTTAGAGTTTAATCATTTTAATAAAAAGGTTAGGTCAGTTATTTTTCGTCTGTTTTCTAAAGTTGGAATATCTAAAATATTCGTTAATGATAGGTAATTTATGTCGCTCTAAGGGGATGTTAAGTTTAAAATTTACAAATCTTAGAAATTTTCTTTGAATTCTTTCAATATTATGGATATGAATTTTGTAGAAGGGCGACCAGACTATTGAGTTATGTTCGATAAATAAGTGACAAATAAGGGTAACATATTCTCACGAGATGGACTGATTAAAATATCTTCATCTCTTGAAGGTTCTTCAAGTGGTAGCGAATTTATGCTGCTTAGATTTCTGATTTTCGTCCTATCTTTCATATTTGTGGTCATAAGTAACAACTAATGACGTTGATGACCCTCCCATATAACTACATTCGACTCTTGGTGGATGTCCAATTTTTCAACTTGTACTATCAGCTAATTTAAGCTACTTAGTATAAGGCATATCTTCCCGACATATTCGTAATTTTATTTGTTTTTAATGAAAGGAATTTAAAATACTTAATATAATAATGTATTTACAAAAAATGCCACAAAAGAGCGTGGGTATAATAATGATTTTATTGGTGGAGATTTAAGAATCAAACATAATTTTAGGAAAAATAGAGTAACTGTATAAATACTATAAAAAATAGAGCATAATAACGGTCTGTGCTGTTATTATCGAATTTGTGGACGTTAATATAGAAATAATTTTATAAGTTTTATTTTTATTTTTTATTATTAAAAATCAAAAACATAGCGAGCAATGTAATATTTCTCCAATAGTTTCGAACTCTAAGGCCTAAGAGATGTAGGGATTAAAATATCTTTAAGAAGTTAGTGTGAAGGTAAGGATGTGCTGCATAGCTTTCTGATTCCTTGTCAATTTCACCACTAGCAATTTGCACCTTGCTCGCTCTTCACCGTGACTAATTTTAAAGATCTCTATAGTTTTTAGATTTTCACGGCACAGAGTATTTTTGTTATTTGTTTTTGGGGTGTTATGCCGTGTGTCGCGCTACCTCGTTCTTTAGCCAACGTTTCAAAAAACATTATCTAGATTGTATTTAGTTCGGGAAGTAGCTTGCAATCATACATAAAGATAGCAGCCAATGAAAATATTCGTAAATAAAAAAAATGGACAGTGGGGGTAGGAGGAAAAAAATTTAGGGTTATATGTATTTTTTAAGTCTAAATAAAAAATTTTCAAAATTAAAAAAATTGTCAAAAAAATAGAAGAAAATTTCTGGATAAGGGACACTCTTAACCAGCTATCGGTATGAAATATACTAATAAACCTATTTTCATACCTACCATATAAGCATACAAAATTTAATAAAAATTGATCAAGCCGTTTTGGAGGAGTGCGACCACAAACACCGTGACACGAGATTTGTATATATTAGATTAATATTATATATTACTAGCTTGCTGTGGCTAACAAAACACTACGCCATCTACTGGTAGATACCTAACCTAGATAAACAAGTAATGTGTGTTGTGTCAATAAATTAACTCACACCGCCATCTGTCAGAAACTTATGGAACTTACAAATATTTTCAAATAATTGTCCCGTAAAAAAAAATTAATTCGCAATAATAAATATTGACGGCAATAATCGAGATATTTTAAAGTTGGACCAAATTACACACAGTAAGCCAAATTTCATCAAAATCGGTTAAGTGGTTTCGCAGTTTACCTCGGACGAACATTGTGACACGAGATTTTTGTATATAAAAGATATTAACACACAGTTTTTTCAATCAAAAGTCCCCCAGCGAATTCCTAAATTACCGACAGCTCATAAAAAATAGAGTACACTTAAGTTCCCATTTAAAAATAGACTTTTATGCAGAGCGCCACAAGGCAGATTTTGGATTGAGCCAAGACGTCAGACTATGGGGTTAAGTGAAGCCGCGGGGTTAAACGGCCATGGTTAACGGCCGCGGAGGCTTTCGTTGCATTATTACCTCCGACAATAATAACGCCGAGACTACATTTACCCGCGAGAATGTTCAAATTCAATGGAGCTTACAATATACGCGTCTATAGCAGTGGCGTGCTGCTGTAGACGCGTATATTGACTAAAGTAATAAAAAGTAATAAACTAAAGAAAGTTCGAGACAAATATAGAAGTTTATGACTCATTTTAACATTTTTAAATCAGTGTAATCAATAAACGCCAACCTCGGAAAACAATTCATAACTTTGTTTGCTAGTTCCTAAGGTTTCTACCTGAATTTAAAATATACAGGGTGTCCTGGGGAAAAGTGCATTAACTTCGGGAATAAAAAAGAAAAATACCTTTTTTCGAAATTCCAACTTTTGCCCGTACAAAAAGGCGCACCTACTAAAAATCGTTAGTGTGAGGTACACATAAATTAAACTTGGCAACGTTGCACATTTCTGATTGGCACGTATCTATGGAAACCGCGTGTAAGTAATAAGATGCCGAGATTTTAACCATTACAATTACGCTACCAAATCTATTGTTTTAAATAAAATTAAAAAAGTTAACTGCACTTAATAACAAAATTAAGTTACACCTATAAAAATAAAATTATTTAATAGTTTTAACCAATGTCAAGATATCCACCTTATGCTTATAGTCAAGCATGAAAAATAAACAGAATCTATCGAGAGCACCACCCGTTTCTGCACGGAGTCGAGGGATTTTTTCAGGTACATTGGGACTCCTGACCAAAGATGGCTGCCAAATTCAACCGTGGGGCGCACTTTATTTGTACAGGGTTAGCAGTAGTGCACTATAAAAGTATCTTTGGGCTCTGTACAGTACGCCATCGAGGCCAGAGGCTAACTTAGCTATGGCCTCGATGGAGCCCCCGTATCTGAGCTGGTCAGCTGGTAACTTAGAGTTACACCGACCATATCAACGGAGGACCTGTTCGGAAGAATGCCACCGTTGAAGGAGACTAGATTGTGATTTCGATCACTTTTAGACGTAATCAGACATGATTGGGTCTTTGAAACATTGAATTCGACGAGGTTATTCTTACCCCAAGAGAAAAAACTCTCGAGGTAACCGTCCATTATTTGCTGCAAAGCTCTCCGAGCCGTTGGAATTTGTGCACCCTTTGGGGGCTTGTCAAACAAAAAGCTAACAAAAGGTTATACAAGAAATGGTTCCCAGGGCGGCGGTATCCATACCCGCCTTCCCAATTACCATACAAAAATGGTTGTTTATCGATTATATAAAATTTAAAAGAAGTTTATTAGTAAGGGTGATTATATTTACACAGTTTATCTAGTTCAAACTCTCAGTATCGCCCTGAGTGTAAGACCACCATTTAGAAATGAAACGTTGCTTGAAATGGCATTAGCCGTCTATGGTAATAAATATATCTACATAGTATATAAATATATCTGATTAAATCTGATTAGCCAGGTATTACTTCCTCGCCTTCCTCTTCCCCATCTCCTTCTCCTCGCCAACGTTACTTGAAATGGCTTTAGCCGTATTTGTTGACCATTTCTGAATAGCCAGGAACTTCCCCACCTTCCTTTCCTCATCTCCTTCCCCTCTACACTATCTTCAACCTCACAACATACCCCAATTGGGGACGCCATAGTCTCACTGGCTCCAGACTGGAGCGGTTGGGACTCTTGTGCGGTATTTAAATAAAAAAATAATAGATACTAAAAATATTAAGTAAAAAAAAGTTAATATTTAATGACTTTTTTTATTTATTATTTGCGGATGATATTCTTCTTCTTCTCGTGCCCTGTCCGTTCAACGGACATTGGCTATCATGTTGGCCATGCGGACTTTATTCACTGCTGCCCGGAACAGCTCTACAGTAGACTGGCCAAACCACTGTCTCAATTATATTATAATTTGTTTTTTTTTCATAATGTTTTTAATGTTATTAGCATATATTACATATGCCTAATAAAATAAAATAAGCAATTGAATTTTTGTTTTCATGTGTAGATTTTCTTTTAACAGATAATGATATTTAATATGTTTATATATAATAACGACTTTCTCTTATATCTTCAGTATTTTAAATTAACATTTTTTATTGTCTTAAGATTCTTGAGCATTCCACGCCACTGTTAAAAACAAAAAAGGAGTCAATTTCATGAGTATGCACGATAAAGTGGAATTTGTCTATGTGTGCACAATAAAAGCAGACATTGGAGGAAGGCGAGCCGCTTTTTCGGGAAATTGTAAAATTAACCGGCTCGGTGAGAATGCGGGTGGCAGTGGCTGAAAGGGGGAGATAGTGGGGCACTTGTACCACCCACCGCCATGCCCCACCCATGAGAGCCAGAATTTCTAAGAAATCTAATTTAATAATAATATTAGTAATATATATCATATACGGACATATTTTAATTAAATTTAATTTCAATACGCGTACATCATCAGCACGGGAAAGCACACAAAGAGGCTCATGTTACCAACAAACGTTGTATAAAAAAATATTGATAACATATAGAAAGAAATTGACTTACCCTAAAGTAAAATCTGGGTATCATTTCGACAAGCTGGGCCACTTTTATTTTAAAAGTGGTTAAAACCAAGTATTTTATTAATTTTGAATTAAAATGGTGCCACAAAGAAGCTTGCTGGGTTTGAGGAATGCTTTTTTTGTTGTTATAGTTATTTATATTATTAGATTAGTTCATTAAATTAAATTTACCTTTCGCCCTTGCAAAGCTTGACTTTATTTTTTTTTAAATTTCCTGCAAAGAAAAATTCTGTTGCGTAAATAAAAAATAATGCATTTAAGGGTTTCACTAAATGGATGCACATATTTGGTCAAATGCTGGAAACATTTTACAAAACTAACCAACCATCGCGCTATATACCCCGCAGAAAAAGTCAAAGAGGGTGGTCCGCAGAACATCTCGGTCTTGGCATTCACTCCTTGCTTCATTCACATTCATATATCATCTCATACACACCATTCTGACTCTTGACATGGCCCGACCCAAGTATTTGTTTCACTTGGTCGGGCAATGCCTTTATCAGGCTTCCCCGACTTATTCTACCATTCGCATTCGCATCACACACTCTACTTACACTTCTTTCTTCACTAATTCGCTTTACATTCGTGCCCAAACCATCTAAGCGTTCCATATATTAATCTTGTTTTTTTTATTTTTTTTATTTATACTGGGGTTTTACAGATGTTCGCACTTACGTGAGAACATCCAATTATAAAAACTCAGTTATTGTACAAATAGAGACTTACAATTACAAACAATCTACAATTACATACAATTAACTATAGATACATACAATTAAATACAAAACAGAAAAGTCACAAATAAAAAAATAAATAAAAATAAGTCACAATAAAAATAAATAAAAAAAATACAAAATTTTATACAAGCTCCTCAAGTAACATATATTACAATGAGAGGCAAGAGACACTAGAGGCAAGAATCACGAATACTTACCTCAGCCTCGCAATCTTTGCGAATCTCCACATTTCTCATAGGAGTGTAGATAGTTTTACCACATGTGTCACAGGGATCTCATTTCCAATTACTTGTATTGACCCTCCGTTCGCCCTTTTAGTAAAACTGAAAGAAATACAAGTACCCGATATAGATGACATTGATTTAAACTTCGTAAATGGTAGGCCGACTTTATTTAATCGACCGTAGTATCGGCACGCTACGTGTTCGGAGAGCTGTCGGATGGCATCGAGATGCATAGAGAAAATAGAGATATTTCCTGCAGCCGGCACACTCTGCCATAAGTGTTTACAATAACAATGAATCTCGAAGGATTCCATCGGTTATCTGAATTGCCGATGTCACCCAGTCTTAGACGGTGGGACACTTCACAGACATAACATATCGTCATGGGGAGATATTTCACTTCCCCGATTCACCGTCACAGTTTTCGACTGCATCGGTCACAAAAATGCAGCTGAACGTTAAATTTGCACCAAGGCATTCGGAATGCAGTTTACGAGACTGATTAGCGTTTTTAGAAATCAAACGTTATTAATAAAGACATTTATCAATTTTACGAAATTTAGATTAAGTACTTAAGTAATGTATTAACCCCTCAGGCATCGGACATATTTTTTCTGAAGATCAAAATATTTTAGATTTACAAATAAATGGAATGCTTCTGAACGTATCCGAAAATTAAAAACTGTTTTTGAAAGGTGATAAAATACGCTTTCTAATTTTATTATTCGAAGTTAACATATAACTTTGGTAATCTAAAAATTTTGATTTCAAACCACACGACTGAAGTAAAACTTCTTTAGCTCCATCTATACGTATGTATATATATATTATTTTTTTCCTACAAATATTTATTTAAATTTACTATCGTTCGCCTCGCCTGATCACACTTTTCGTAACGCTCTCGTCACGCATTTGCCAGCTTACTCCCCAAGTCAAGCGTGCGTAAAGAAGTTTTACTTCAAAAACGGCTCATCTTACGTTTTTTCTAACTAAAATTACCGATAAAAAAAATCACACATATTTTATGACACAAATGTATTATAACCGTTATTGTCATCTTACGTTTTGTCGTTTCATGTAAAAACGATTATTAAAAAAAATCCCAAAGGATCAAAATATTTTTTCAAATTGCTATCCGAAACTTTTATTTTATTAACGTTTGTTCATTTTTAATATTCTGTGGTTGACTTTTACATTTGAATATTAAACGTGGTATTTTATCTCTCTAACAGCGTTTACGTCGCATTTCTCATCATGACATTAAGGGAGACAAAACGATTTCTATGAGATCTATATCACCCTTCGTTCACGCAGCTACAAGCGACTAAATCGCCGCTACCATCTGTCATACTATTTTGCTAGTGTAGCGCCAAGCGGCGTTTACAAACACTAATAATAGTATGGAAGCTACAGACGAACTGCGATCCCGTTGCTTGAAAGTAGCTACATGGAAGAACGACGTAAGAGTTTATTTAGCCCTATTTGAGAACAAATTAGCCTCGGGATAATATTTAAATAAATTTTGGTGCCAAAATTGTACTACTCCGATAATTTATTTATGCCAACACGAAAGGTCACGTGCTTTCCCTTTAATCCTTACCCTTCTGGCTCACATATCAAATTTTGTCTACGATGGTTTTACTTAATAGCGGAAGAGGGTCCAAAACCAATGTACGCCTATTATATTTCATTCACATTATCCACTCGATAAAGTCAAACTACTCTTCTCAGCATTTTCAAAATATTTTGAGACCTATTTTTCCGGACCATATTCAGTTCATCTATGCATTCACACTACGGTGAAATTATATTAGGTGCGCAAATATCGTGGGTGTTTTATATAAGAAAAACTCATAAAATTGTGTTTTCATTTAAAACCATGTGAGCGGAAAATGAAAAAAATTTTGCCTCAGAGAGATGCAAATTGTTTTTGGTCAAAGACAATTATGTGTCTTAGAATCAAAAGTGGTAAAATAAAATTCGAAACTTTTAACGATTATTTTTATTTAATTAAAGAAGAAGGCAACAAAAATAATCTAAATTAAAATATGAAAATGAAGATGACCCGGAAAAATAATAAAACATAATGGTTGCAACTGGGATACGAACCCAGATCTCACGTCTTACCGGGACGGGCGCTCTAACCAATTCAGCCATTGCGATCTATTACGAGACTGTCATATTTGTGAACTTCATATTTTAAATTTCAGAATTAACAATATTATCGACTAATGTTTTTTTCCATATTACTGGCAGCTACCTTTTTTCATTGGAAACAAGTTTTCGAAGAATGTATTTGTTACCTAGATAGTGTCTCGGATAAATATATCAGATTTTATTTTTATGGAACACCTATTGACTTTTTATAAAAGTCTAAAAAATGAATATTCATTTTTTGTAAGAAAAACTCTCTTTTTAACTTTTGAAGGTTATTTCCATCAATGTAATATATCATTGAAGAAGAAGACAACAATAATAATTTAAATTAAAATATGAAAATGTACAAGATACAGAAAAATAATAAAACATAATAGTCGCGACAACTTGGACATATGAACCCAGATCTCACGTCTTACCGGGACGGGCGCTCTCTGTCCCAGTTGCGACCGTTGTGTTTTATTATTTTTCTATGTCTTGTTTATTTTCATATTTTAATTTAGATTATTATTGTTGTCTTCTGCTTCAATGATATATTATTACATTGATGGGAATAACCTTAAAAACTTAAAAAGCGATTTTTTCTTATAAAAAAATAAAATTTTATTATTGTTTATCAATTATTTCACAAATAGATTAAAAAATGTATATATGCAGGTTCGTAAGCCACATTTAAAAATCCAATGGAAGATACTCTCAGTATCGCTCTTGTGGATGATGACCACTCAAAATAAAAACTTTGTTTAAAATGGCTTAAGCCGTCTAGCCCTGGTCTGAAAAGCCGGGTACGATCTTCCTCTTCCATACCTTCTTCCCCTCCCCACCACCTTTTAAAATATACCTCAATCGGTGACGTCATATTCCCACTGACTTCAAACGCTTGGGACCAGTTGAATCTCTCTGGTTTTTAGTATTTTTATAGCACATGTATTTTTTTTTTAAATCTCATAAAAAATACCAACCAACAACTAAAATAAAATGTTGGAGTGTAGATAGACCTAGAGCAAATAATATATTCCACTGTGCACATAAATAAAAAGCACAAAAGAGTGCATGTTGTAACTTGTAGCGGCCAACACGGAGCTCAAATATTTTACTTCGTTGGTGGCAGTGTGCTTTCCGCGAAATCTGATAGCTACATTAATACTTCCGTATTTCAAAGGAACTTAAAAGTCGTTTGTTTTACAAACATCGCGACACTGTTAACTTACTCTACACAAGTATTTTTTTAATATTTCTAGAAAATGTGTAATTAAAATATACTTGTGGATAGATTGTAATAGACGCGTCTTGGAATGATCAAGTGAATAAATACTTTAAACAGGCCACGAAGAGTCAGAATAACAGAAGGAGAGGGTGTATGAATCGGAGAGAAGCAAGTACTACTAAGACTATTCGTACTGTAAAACGAAGATTATTTTATGTCTTTTTTTATTTTTATTCTATTAAAATTTAAATAAAACGTGCATTATTTTATTGGCTGTAAGCTAATATGAGGTCATAGCAAGTAGAAGTATTTGATAACAAAAATATTATTATGTTTATTTATTGTGTCTTTTCTTTCTTCTCTTTCTCTGTACAACCTACTTATTATGGTTTATGTTTTATTTTGATTAATATTACTTCTGTTACTTCAGTAGTAGCATATTTTTTTATATAGTGAACACCGTACAAGAGTCCCAACTGCTCCCGTCTGGAGCCAGTGAGACTGTGGCATCCTTAACTGGGGTATGTTGTGAGGCTAAAGGTAAGCTGGGAAGGGAATGAGATGGAGAAGAGGAACGTAAGGAAGTACCTGGCTATTCAGATCTGGTCACTAAACACGGCTAAAGCCATTTTAAGCATAGTTTCAATTCTCAATGGTGATCTTACACCAAGGCGATACTGAGAGTATCTTCCACTCTGGAACGTGCCGCAAATATAGTATATATTACATTTAATTAATCAATTGTGAAATGACACAAATTAATCAAATAAAATTTATCTGCGCACACTGGGTTCGAACCCGCGTCCTTCGGAATGGGAGTCCGAAGCTTTGCCCCCGGACTACGCCGGCCGTCAAATCTTCACCTAGTAACAGCTAAATCTTGACTTACGCATGAAGTGAAAATTTTTAATTGTCTGTTAATATCCATGCATGTCCAGTGGCAATTTCATTAATGTAATATTTGTTAACACTATGTAAATGTTTTAAATAATAGATAATAATAAATTTACGAAATGACAATTTTCTTTCAATCTATAAATCATTTGGTAAAAATTGATCGGTGAATACAAAAACGTGTACAAATGTAGAAAATTTTCCAAAAACATTTTGGGTCACCTTCAGGCGAAGCATCGTTAAACGGAGATTGCTTTAAAATTGGACCAAAATATTGTGCCTTCACTTTTTAAATTAAACTCTTTTCAAGAAAAAGCTCTCGTAAACAACGTTGACATGACTTTGACAATGTTAAAAAATATATCACATAAATATATTTATAAGTAGGACATCAGCTCTTAGCTGAAGTAAAAAAGGATGCAGACTTTTAGGTAAGTAAGTATTCTTGTTGCGAAAGGGTGGCAGTTAAAGAAAAGTTGAGCAGTGGGTTAAGTTTCCATTCCATCTGACTACTACAAACCGAGCAATACAATACCTTTATTATTTTTTTTTACTGATATGATCTTTATATATAAAAATCTCGTATCACAATGTTCGTCCGAGGTAAACCCCTAAACAACTTCATCGATTTTAATGAAATTTGGCTTACAGTGTGTAATTTGGTCCAACTTAAAAGGTGGGGTATTTTTTATCTCGATTATTGATATAAAAATTATTATTGCGAATTAAATGTTTGTTATGGGACAATGATTTGAAATTATTTGTAAGTTCCATAAGTTTCTGACAGATGGCGGTGTGAGTTAATTTTTTAATTATTTATTTAAAAAAATAAATACATTTCCTTTTTAATGACGCTTTGACTGTCGATCTAGGTAGGTCTCTCGTTATATGTCAGTTAAATTGACAGGTTTCGTATATATTAGGTAGGTAGGTACACTATGATTCATTTAAGTCAGGGTTGATAAAAATCATGATTTTCTTAATATTTCGACTATTTTACCTCAGAAGTCGGTCTATGTAAAAAGAATACTCGTGTTGTTGTTGTTGTTAATTTTAATTATCTCTCCGTACTATAAATTAAAGCCCTCCATTTTCAGAGGTTCTGTGTAAATTTGTTGAAATATATAATGGAGAACGTTTGTGTGTGGTGGAGCAGGCTGGCAAGCGGGTGGTGTGGATTTGTTTTCTTACAAATCTACAGTTTCATGCCGCGGTTGATAAAATTTTGCACATGTGACCGTCAAAACAAGCCACAAATGGATATTTTTTCTTCGAAATGAACCCATGCCGCATCTTTTTCTTCCTGATAATTTGTCTTCACTTCACATGTTCATTAATCAATACCGAATGACCAAGCGAAAACTCATTCGGTCGCGAGTTTATATTTCAAGAATCCCCAAATTGTGAAAACAGTAGTTTTAGCATTACACGCGTGTACGTGCCAGGGAAAGTCCCTAGGAATTTTAGGCGGGGGAAGTCCCTTGGCACTGCAGGTGGTGATTTGATTGCAGTAAAAAAAGTATTGATTGAAATTATGATTAATTTCAAAAAAATCACTTAATTTTAATCGCGATTAAAATCAATGATTTAAATCAAGTGATTTTCACCCCTGATTTAAATATTAAATAAAGTTAAAATTAGAAACTTCTTATCAACAAAAAATCTTTCAATATATACTGCGCATTAGTACAGTCTATTCTTCAGTATGCCATTATCAGTTGGGGAGCAGCTTACAAAACTAGTCTGACCCCCGTAGACATAATAACAATTATGAGTTTTTGAACAATAACAACAACAAACAGATGCGGTGTGAGTTAATTTATTGACATAACACTTGATTATCTAACCATCCAGTAGATGGCGTTGTGTTTCATTAGCCACAGCAACGCGTGGGCGGGTCAGCTAGTATTTAATTTAAGAATATTTTTTTTGTATATAAAATGGAGGCCTCAGCATGGGTAAACCACCCAGTGAGACCAACATTATTGGATTGTATTATAAAATACTGTAAAAATATTGTATCAAATAAAAATAAATAAATAAAGATATACTATTCGAAGAGCAAATAAAAGTTAATCAGAGCTTTAATTAACACATTTTCAGCGGAAACGAATGATTTCGTTTTAAAATATTGATTCCTAAAACTTAAAACCTCTCTGCTCTATTCACAATATCGGGTTTATTGAATTGCGGCAACCTTGGCTATAAAGGACGCATCACTCCCGACAAAACACCCCGAACCAGCAACCTTTCACCGTACAAAGTACAAGTATATTGCAACACTCGCACAATTGAACAATGTAACGCGACACAATACCGAATGATCAAAAAAGGAATGAAACAAGCGAGCGTCACTTTTGATAGTATCGAAATATAACTTACTGCTAGGTGTATTATTGTAAAGGTGGGAATGGCTAAGACGACGTATTTTAAATATGCATCCCGCGAGCACCATCAGCAGCAAGTATTCTTGTCACCTGAAAACAGTTTGCCTCCGGAACATTTAGGTTTGAGGTTAAATGAAATTGAAAATCTGGTAGAATGTTTTTTTGATTTGTTTGTAATTTAAAACATTTTTTAAATTACTTCATTAAGAGTGATTGACCAGCGGCTGAGAGTAAAAGTTTAAAAGTGCTTGCAACTGTACAGGGAGGTTCCAATGAGAAAGACTGATTATTTCCCGTATCAATTTTTTTAAAATAAAAAATTTAATATCGATTAATTTCATTCAAAACATGCTTTAATATATACCTACATTCAAGTAAGAAATAAAAATGCTCAAAAAGCACGATGGTAATTTATTAAATATCGAGTACTACTTGTAAGTATTTTTTGATCATAAGTATTTATGATTTTTCAATAATGTCTAAACAAAATAAGTATGTATAAAAAAATTGAAATAATTCAGTTTGTAAGACCTTAAATAAATAGAAAATTTGAGGTATGTTTGTCACAAACACGTTCTCGGATTTATTTTTTAAGGATTTTAATTAAACTATAATTAAAATTCTCAAAACTGTGTTGGCTAGATTATGTATTGATTTTTTTTTGTATGATTATATGATTTGAAATTTAAGTTATTTATACGTCGTTTAAAATTGAAATAATCTGTCAACGACCAACGGTATAACCTTAGTATCTTTAAAATACACTTAGTTTTATAAAATAACAGTCTTCCAAAATCAATTTATGTTTTTTTGTAAAAAAGGGTCAATACGCCTAGAATTTGATTTAAAAGTGGCTAATTTCCGGTATCCTCTTAAGATTAATTTTCTGTTTTTGTTAGCTTAGAATATTTAAAGATCCTCTTTTTTGTGTATAGTTTGCTAATGGAAAATAACTGTGGGTTAAAATTGGGTTTTAAAATAAACTGAAGTAAAAATATTGCTTCTTTCTATTATTTAATTTTATACCTACTGATAAAATAACAACGTTATTATTAGCGTCCATTGAACAAATCGCCAATGGTCCCCGATGCTGAAAGAAGATATTTGTCTGATAGGTTTTCTAAAATCATCCGTACCTTAGACACCGATGTACTTTCCCAGATTGGTATTTATATTAATTTATTGGTACCGTCCTGGCGAAAGACCAACTTTTCTTGAAACGACTTCTTTACCTTCCTCTTCTTACTCTCTCCACTCCTTTCAGACTGACAGCACACACACACACAGTCAGTAGACATATCAAGCGCGATGCTTCACAGCATACTTTCATGGTGAATATTTCCCGCATGTAAACCCGTTAGTGCTATATAACTATTTGACATACAAATTTTTCTTCTTTTCTGAACATTCATTGGCTGTATTGTGTACATTTTATAAGACGAAGCAAACATTTAACAACTCTCTTAAAATTCCTCCGGAATTACAGTAAAGCATTAAAACTGTACCATCACTCTTCTGGAATTAAATAACCATCTTATGTTTTACAACTCATTCGAATGAGCTTTAAGCACCATTCTTGAGAGTAATTAGAGGAACTGCAGTCTTCAGGTGAGTTCCTGGAATGAGCACTTAAGGGAACAAGTGTAATATATGCCCTGCAATTCCTAAATGAAAAAAAAAACTTGTGTTTCTTATACTTCGCAGGTGAAATTGTATTTCCTTGATAAATGTAAGAGTGTATTACTTACTTACTTGCATCATAGTTATAAAAGCATTATTATTTGCACCAGAATTACTTATAAGATTATAAACTTTTTTGTCCAACCAGAAATCATGGTTCTAGTGATGGAGACTAAAAGGGTGTTCGAAACATTGATTTAGGACGTAGTATCTAAGCTCTGTATCACACTCGTACCTTTTGTTTATTACCTTTCTACGATATATAAATATACTAGCTGACCCGCCCACGCATTGCTGTGGCTAATGAAACACAACGCCATCGTTACCTAACTTAGACAACCAAGTGTTGTGTCAATAAATTAACTCACACCGCCATCTGTCAGAAACTTATGGAACTTACAAATAATTTCAAATCATTGTCTCATAACAAACATTTAATTCGCAATAATAAATATTAAGGTCAATAATTGAGATAAAAACTATGCTATCTTTTAAGTTGGACCAAATTACACACAGTAAGCCAAATTTCATCAAAATCGGTTATGTAGTTTCGGAGTTTTTTTTTACATTAGGCCCTCCCAGGAGGCCCTGAGGAAAATAATTTCAGGGCCTATGTCATCTTTGGGGATGCTGTGTGGAAGGTATTTTTAATGAAAGGGAGGATAGGAAGTTCTGGAGAGGAAAAAGGTACGATGGTTGGAATCTGGGATTCAGTGTGTCTATATCATCCGCCGCCAAGACCTAGACAAACCTTACCCCATGAACCCGGGCACCCCTGCTCAAGTCACCAAACGTAGCGAAACACTTGGGGTGACCTATGGCAGAGGTGTTTACCTTAGTCGAACATTGTGACAGATCTTGTGTTAGATCTTCTCAGTAGGAGATCCAGTGCTGAGAAGGAATAGGTTTTCAGCGACTTCTATGATACGACGTCATGGGTTGGGTAGGGTTTTATTTGTATTTTTTATAAATATTTATTAATATTATATTATTTTGATAAAAATATTGGTGCCGTACATAGATAAAAATATTGGGGTCGTACATAAATAAAATTATTGGTGTCGTACATGGATAAAAATATTGGGGTCGTACGAAGATAAAAATATTGGTGTCGCACATAGATAAAAATATTGGTGTCGTACATAGATAAAAATTAAACACCACGGTGGCTGTACCGCCTTTATTTCGTCCTCAATGCCCATTTACTAGGGTGGGTCCGCCGTTCACCTTACACCCCTGCTGAAAAGCAATTCAGAAATTCCAATAGGTTTTATTATCCTGTCCGTTCCGTCCATCCTGGAATGCATAATATATATAATATCATACCTCCATACCTGCTCAGTATTATTAAACGTGAGTTGTTGGTTTCATACAAATAAGATTGTAGGTATTTTGGCAAATTTCGTCTGATCTTTTGTCAGACGTCATGTTATTATACTTGTTGGTCCATTGTCGTGGTTCGTTCACCGTTCACCCTCTTTACAGCATCCCGGCATTCTATCTGCATCTGTCTGCATTTATCAAAGCAGTCTCGAGTATTTCAAAAGACTCGTTAGACCTTCGCCCTTGCCGACAGCGTCAGCCAGTAATGGTGGAATCAGTCGTACTGCTTCAAGTTGTCTATTTATCATCTGCGCTGTAAAAACGGATAAACAACACAGCAACGAATGGATTAAGACCTTATTTTTTATGTAAAGAGTGATAAATTGTGTTATTAACCTTTTTTAACAAATCCGTCCTGAAAAAAATAATCTTGCATAATCTAAATCTATATACAGGATGTTAAAGTACATACTTGACTTACTTTAACCAGTGATTCCTGATCACTGGTTAAAGTAAGTCAAGTACGTACCTTAACGCCTGTATATAAAAATGAATCTCGGTTTCCCTTGGTAACGATATAACTTAAGAACTACTTGAACGATTGCGATGGAACTTTGGGGATTTGATTTACGCATGCCCGCGATGGTAAAAGGATAGTGAGCTCTGGTTTTATGAAATTATTTCCTATACTATTCGTCCGATTGCGATGTAAATTTGGTCGGTTATTGTGAACATGGCCGCGAAGATTTCTATATTGCGATATTCTATATTGTTTCTTTATTGAGCTCTCGCGTTATGAAATTTGAAAAACAAATTAATAGGTCACAAGCGAGTTGTTTGAAAAACGGGTGACTTTTATGGAGTTTAGCAGCCGGAAAAAAGCGGGAGGCGGATAGGAATCCTGGAGAGCAGGAGGGGAATAAGGGTAGAGGGATCATGGCAAGGGGGACGAGGGAGGGGGGAAGGCGGAGAAGGTGGAAGGGGATTGCGCGAGGGGGGGAGGTTCGCGAGAAGGAGAAGGACACAGCGGGAGAGGGGAGAGGGAACGCGTAAGGTGAAAAGGGAACTCGGGAGAGGAAGGAGACGCGGGAGGGGAAGAGGAGGAGGAAGGGGAACGGGGACGAATGGAAAGGACACGCAGGGAGAATCAATTTCCTTATTTAAGTTGCATTGCAACGCATGCCGGGTATCAGCTAGTTAATAATAAAAAATAAAGAATCACTTCCTTACCAATAATCTACAATCTGTCACTGGTAATATAGACCATAATGAATATATCTTTTAGTTCTTCCATCATCGCCATTCATATTTCCACGAAAACCCATATTACATTGCAATTTTCGTGGCGGGCATGGGTACCGCCGCCCCGGGAACCATTTGTTGAATAACCAACACCTCCGCTAAAGGTCATCCCAAATGGTTCGCTACGTTTGGTGAGCTAGCAGAGGTTCATGGGGTGGGGTTTTTCTAGGTCTTGGCGGCTGATGCATTTGCCCAACTACTGCGTGGCGGGCCGAACCGGGTAAGACTGGTTGAGGTAGACCTAATCCAGCCCGACTCTCTCGACCCATCGCCTTGCACCGCATTGGGAGTAATGGATTCATACCTCACTCCTAGACATACTGACCTCCAGATTCCTATACACCTCTCATATAATTTTCTTTCCCTGAACTTCCGCTCCTTCCTTAAAGACCTTCCGCAACGCATCCCGAAAGATGACATAGTCCCGGAGGGCAATTGTTTTCCTCGCAGCCTCCTGTGTGGAATTATAAAAAAAAATGTATATTGTAATAATTCGTTTTATTTATGTATTTAAATCTAGAGTGTGTTCGTCCGTTTAATTTAATGCATTTTCCAAGCTGAAAGCGAGAGTTGTTAATTTCTATCACATAGTCCACTAAAAGCAAGAGTTATTAATTTATATCACATAGTCCACTAAAAGCAAGAGTTGTTAATTTCTATCACATAGTCCACTAAAAGCAAGAGTTGTTAATTTCTATCACATAGTCCACTAAAAGCAAGAGTTGTTAATTTATATCACATAGTCCACTAAAAGCAAGAGTTGTTGATTTCTATCACATAGTCCACTAAAAGCAAGAGTTGTTAATTTCTATCACATAGTCCACTAAAAGCGAGAGTTGTTAATTTCTATCACATAGTCCACTAAAAGCAAGAGTTGTTAATTTCTATCACATAGTCCACTAAAAGCGAGAGTTGTTAATTTCTATCACATAGTCCACTAAAAGCAAGAGTTGTTAATTTCTATCACATAGTCCACTAAAAGCAAGAGTTATTAATTTATATCACATAGTCCACTAAAAGCAAGAGTTGTTAATTTCTATCACATAGTCCACTAAAAGCAAGAGTTGTTAATTTCTATCACATAGTCCACTAAAAGCAAGAGTTGTTAATTTATATCACATAGTCCACTAAAAGCAAGAGTTGTTGATTTCTATCACATAGTCCACTAAAAGCAAGAGTTGTTAATTTCTATCACATAGTCCACTAAAAGCGAGAGTTGTTAATTTATATCACATAGTCCACTAAAAGCAAGAGTTGTTGATTTCTATCACATAGTCCACTAAAAGCAAGAGTTGTTAATTTCTATCACATAGTCCACTAAAAGCGAGAGTTGTTAATTTCTATCACATAGTCCACTAAAAGCAAGAGTTGTTAATTTCTATCACATAGTCCACTAAAAGCGAGAGTTGTTAATTTCTATCACATAGTCCACTAAAAGCAAGAGTTGTTAATTTCTATCACATAGTCCACTAAAAGCAAGAGTTATTAATTTATATCACATAGTCCACTAAAAGCAAGAGTTGTTAATTTCTATCACATAGTCCACTAAAAGCAAGAGTTGTTAATTTCTATCACATAGTCCACTAAAAGCAAGAGTTGTTAATTTATATCACATAGTCCACTAAAAGCAAGAGTTGTTGATTTCTATCACATAGTCCACTAAAAGCAAGAGTTGTTAATTTCTATCACATAGTCCACTAAAAGCGAGAGTTGTTAATTTCTATCACATAGTCCACTAAAAGCAAGAGTTGTTAATTTCTATCACATCGTCCACTGAAAGCAAGAGTTGTTAATTTCTATCACATCGTCCACTGAAAGCAAGAGTTGTTATTTTTTTATCACATAGTCCACTAAAAGCAAGAGTTGTTAATTTTTTATCACATAGTCATCGAAAGTTTGCTGTACATTCATGAATTTCTTTGAATTGTGATGTTTTCATACATTTTATGGTTTACTAAGTTAACATTATAAAAATGCATCCATCTATGGTTTGTCTGGGGGAAATTTAATAAAAATTACAACCGCTGAGAAATGAAACGCTTTTCTACCGTGACTGCTTATCCCATCGGAATACTCACATTTTGATAATACTTTATTTCCCTCGCGATAGCTTGTTTTTTCCACTCAAGTACCACGGATGGGTAGATACTCGTACATAGTAGATGCAACTAAGCTGCCCTTCCGTTTTGTCCCAGTCCATTAAGCGGCCTCCCCTATATGGAAGGCTTGGGTTCCTGATACCTGCATAAGTCTCATGCTCCCCTGGTATTATAATACTATATTGGACGCACACCATTAATCAATACTCCTCCTATCACATATCACCGAAAAACAACAATTTACATTCAAAACGTGAACACTATTCCTATAACGGTGCACACCCCATGCAATAAAAGTTCTCCACAAAAAGCGTATTGCACTTACGTGGAGCTTAACGTGCATGATACATTATTTATGAGATAAGTATACTTTTTTATGGTGGTAAATTATCGGCTTCTTAAAACCACGCTAGGCAAATAAAGCTTCATCTTTTATTTATTTTTTTAAATGCCACAGAATAACTATTTTTTAATGAACCAAATCGCGTTTTTTTGCATTAGCTCCACACAGGAGAAAACAATTTCCATCAGGGCCTATCTCATATTTAGGAATGCTGTTTGGAGGCTCTTTTAAGTGAAACGAAGGAGAGGAAGTTCTGGGAAGGAAAATGTATTAAGGGTGGGTAGGAATCGGGGGGTCAGTGTGTCTAGGAGTGACAGACTTATCAATCCGTTCTTCCCACTACGGTGCAAGGCGATGGGTCGTGAAGATCCGGTTGGAGAGGTCAAAAGGTCTTCATCAACCAGTCTCTCCCGATCCGGCCTCCCACGCAGCAGGTGGGCAAACACATCCGCCTCAAAGACAAACTTCACCCCTCGAACCCAGGCACTTCTGCCAAGTCACCAAACGTAGCGAATCACTTGGGGTGACTTATGGCAGGTGCGACGATACTAATACCCGCCTCCTAAATTGAAAACGTATTAACCTTATAAGAGGTATAATAAATACTTATATGTCGTATATGGTGGTTCAACATCTAATTGGAAGCACCACATAAGAATAATATAACCACTGGAGCGACAGAGCAAATTAAATATTTTTTCTCGGATTGCTAAAGGAAATTTTTCCGCCCACATTAAAAAAATCATACCTCCGAATTTGAATATGGAGACGTACAAACTGATTGTTATATGTAGCCAATGAATTCCCCTATCTTTTGTCTATCACATGTTTGTAGGATTTATAAAAAAAATATATAATTAAATCTTTAACCTTAAAACGTTTTAAAGAATCTAGAAAATATTTATTTTGATATATTTTGAATGTACAATATATTATATGGTCGTTTTAATAAAAATAAAAATTAAATTAAATTTGCCACATTTTGGCAACAAAGCAATCCGTGGTTTTGGAAATAGTGCCATAATGTGGCAAAAAGCGCTCGAATGCATAAAGCTATTATAATAATATGTATTATATAAACTAGTCCCAGGGAGAGCTCGTACGGACGTAATGACTTTCCTTCTCACGCGTCTTGTTTGAAATCGAAAAAGATAGAAGTTACCAGAACGATAACGTCATTTACAATCTCTCGTTGGGACTTTCATTTACTGGGTATTTTCATCATTTAAAATTTGCATATTTAATGGCGTACTTTCTGACTAGATACATAATGGAAACAGCGAGGCCGACTAGATTACAGGCCTGGACGCGCGATTCCAAATTGCGAGGTCCCAGCACTTACTACTAAACCTCGCTGTTCAAAATAGTCTCGTTTAAAATAGTCACTCTGTTTATTTAATAGGTTTGTGATGAGCATCAACAGCAATCGCCGCCATTTGCAAACTTTCGTTGTCTCGATGGCACTGACTTGATGATATAATACTTTAAAATCTGTCGCGCGCAAAATCATGTACTGCAAAATCAGACACCTATATATACCTTTTATGACGATTAAAATATGGGGATTAAGAAGTAAAAATAAATTTGTTAACATTAAATTTCGGGTACACAATTATAATACCCCTCTAGGAAAAAATTATAGATCTTAATTTCTGGTAAACAAGTTTTATTGGGTAAGTTATTAGAGGGTATTACCAGAGAAAATCGGAAATTAGTCCTTTTTAAATCAAATTCTTGACTCTTTTTTACAAAAAAACATAAATTGATTTTGAAAGATTGTTATTTTATCTGGTACAATCAGATTTAATTTTTTTTTAAACTTTGTGTATTTTTAATGTACTAAGGTTATACCGTTGGTCGTTGGCAGATTTTTTCAATTTTCAAACGACAGATTCTATTAAACAACACAAACTTCAAATCATATTCATCAACAAAATAAATCAATACGTAATCTAGTCAACACAGTTTTCATTATTTTAATTTTAGTTAAATTAAAATTATTAAAAAATAAATCCGAGTACGTGTTTTGAGACGAAAATACCTCAGTTTTTATATTTATTTAAGGTCTTACAAATTAAAATATTTAAAAAAAAATTTACACAATTATTTTGTTTAGACATTTTTGAAAAATCATAAATACTTATGATCAAAAAATACTAACAAGAAGTATACGATATTTAATAATTTATCATCATGCGTTTTGAGCTTGTTGATTGTTTACTTGAATGTAGGTATATATTAAAGCAAGTTTTGAATGAAATAAATCTATATTAAATTTTTACTTTAAAAAATTTGATACCGCCATTTGATAACACAAAATCGATCTTTTTCATTGGAACCTCCCTGTACAGTTGCAAGCATTTTTAAACTTTAATTCTCAGCTGCTGGTCGATCTCTCTTAAGGCACACATAGAAAAAGTCACTTGGTACGCCATTAAAAAGTTACATCTGTTATGGGAATATTAGTGATATAAATAGTACGACGCCACTATTGGTAATACTGTATCCAATTCATTTTTCTACTTGAATATTTCTTTGTATCGGAGCATAACATGAAGGAAAAGAAATGCTTAAAAAATATTGTCCAAGATATCACTAAAGTACGTTTTGAAGAAAATCGAAACAAAATCAGGTAAATAAATTCATTGTTCTCCGAAGAAGAAAAACTGTTCCCTTGTTTACGAACGACGGGCCTGAAGGGTTGGGGGTGTCTAAAAAGCCACCCTCCTGCCTTTATCTATTGACTTGGTTTTGTTTATTACACGCGGATATTATGAGAATATTCAAGGGAAACAACAGCTGGCGTCTTTTGCTTCTATTTTCATACGATAACACCCTCTCTCTACCTGTAATATTATAATAGTTCATTTTTAAAAACTTGATATGACGACAATCCAGAAAGGTTTTCGTTGCTGTTCATCTCGGCTACAAAACCTGAAAGCTTTTGTGCAATAATAATGGTATACGAGGATATGTAATAGTTCATCTTATTTAGAGCTTTTGTTTTCTGCGAATCCAAGTTTTATTCAGCTTTTTTTTCCATTCAAATTTTTATTTCATACTTGATAGAAGTTTTATCATATTGAAAAACAAAATAAAACATTACATTTTAGCAGAAACAATTTTGAATTATGCATTCACGTTGAAAGAGTAACGTAAATATTTAAATTGAAAAGAGGCGTTCTTTCAATTTTCTGTAATCTTTATTACATATTATATATTACATTGTGGAAGATAACCTCAGTTAAGTGGTGATAAGCCACTACATGATAAATGTCAAGATGCTTTTTTTAAATGGATAAATTTTATTTTAACTAGAAGTTTTTTTTTTATTTCAATCCATCTTTAAAACAATTCCCTGATTGACTAGCATCAGGCAGTGGAGTCATAAAAACTACATCGAAAGTAAAAATACGTATTTTTTATATTACTTTTTTTTTGTAAACTAATAGTAGTGTACCAGACGTGGTGAGGTACACAAGAACTATAATTAGGCTGGAGGTCCCGATCCACGGAGGTACAAAATGTAGCTCCCTTCACCACGTGTGGAGGGAGAATGCTTGCCGCTGTAGCGCTGGTCCGAGTGGCTGTTCCTTTGACGAAGCTGGGTCTGGTCCAAAGAGTGTGAGGTAATCCGAGGTCCAGGGTAAAGCGATGGTCAGTGAAGGAAAGAGGCAAGTAGAAGTAAAGTCGGAGCGAGGTAGAGCGGGCAGGGCAGGAGAGATGTTGTCGTGTCGGCTGGTAGCGTGATACTGACCTGAGAACGGCCAAACGGGCCCTATATATAGCGGGCAGCAACACCGAGTGCGTTGCCCCTGCTGGTAAAACACTCTCTGCGCTCCTCGCCCTACCCCCACTCCGACGATTTATTTATTAAAACCACATATTAGTTACAAACTTAATAATCATAATAACACAAACATAAAATGACAAAACTACTATCAGTACGTCCGTCACAAGTAGTAATCTAATAAGATTCCAACACAAACTTCTTAAGAGGATCCAGCAATCCATTATTCCGTTTTTAATGCGTATTCCGATGTTTTTACAACCATGAAGCTAAACGGTATTAGTTGTAAATTTATTTTAAAATGTTATCAAAGTGAACAGCGCGAACAGACAACCTCACACGTCCGCGTCTCGGCGGCTAATGAATCGGGAGAATTTTTTGACTCGAACTGCCATAAATTGATCAAACGGGAGATAGTAAATGAATGAAAATTATATACTTCTTAAAATTAATTTTTGATCAAAATAATTTATAATTTTTCAATAATGTCTAAACAAAATATGTGTGTAAAAAAAATCTGAAATATTTTAGTTTGTTAGTCCTTAAATAAACAGAAAAACTGAGGTATTTTCGTCACAAAACATGTTCTCGGAATTATTTTTGAATGATTTTAATTTGTGTAAAGTTTAAATTTTGAAAACTGTGTTGACTAGATAATATATTTATTTATTTTGTTGTATGATTATGTGATTCGAAATTTGTGTTGTTTAATAGAATCTATCGTTTGAAAATTAAACAAATCTGCCAACGACCAACGGTATAAACTTAGTATATTATAAATACACTTAGTTTTTCAAAATTTTAAAACTGCGTGTACCAGATAAAATAACAATCTTTCAAAATCAATTTATGTTTTTTTGTAAAAAAGAGTCAATACGTCTAGAATTTGATTTAAAAATGACTAATTTCCGGTATTCTCAGGTAAAACACTCTTAAATTTAAAAATCAAATATTTTCAGTTTTAGTTCGTTCGTATGCTACTATGTACTAATGAACTTATAACTTATAAATGAAAATTCTTAAATCCATCAAGATTTTTTACTAACTTCATAAGACAGCAATATCGCCAACTGCATTCGCATTCCGCAAAACTACAGTAAAACAATCCCAGTAGATACACGACGTACCATTATAATACGTGTAACGCCATTAATTTCAATGCAATGGCATCTGTGTACCTTACATAGAACCGTGGTGAAACAGTGTGAGCTCTGCTAAAAAATAATCCTCATATTTATTATGAATGTGCAATTCTGTTTTATAATAGATTTTTTTTTTTACAATTGACTGAAATATTGAATATTGAAGAATCGAAGAAAATGGTTTCCATAAGGGCCTAAGTCATCTTTGGAGGTTCCATGCGGCGGATCTTTTTGTGAGAAGAATGGAGTGAACCTGTGTTTAGAAGAGATCCACACAAACATAGAGGCCGGAAAATATCAACAACAACTTACGAGTATCTTCCAGAAAACAAAAATTTTCACTATCCAATGCGAAATATACGATTAACAAAATTAACTATTTTAAATCCCACACTACACAAAAACTAACTACACACAACATTGTGTGAAAATGAACATTCATTTTTCAGAAGGACGTACAAAAAATACGATAATTTCTTTTCAGACGTTGATATTTTCCATTTGTCGTTCGTTACTAAATGTATATTAGAAAAAAGTAAAATAAAAAATGTTAATTACGCACCCTCAACCCCTGCTGTGTGTTATTTTCTCTTTCTCGTGTTTTTGATTTTCTTGTATATTTTTAAAACTATCGTGTGATATAAATATGTATTATTTTTATATAGTTACATAGTTTAATTTTTACATTTTCTATCGTGTATACTTTATTTTGTGCTGTTAATTTATTTTTCTTTATTTTTAAAAGATTTTCTTTTTCCACCAGTTCCACTTTTTTTGTATACTTCGATTTTTATGCGGAAACTTTGCTGGTTCATGCAACCATGTAATATGTAAGTATTTTAATAAAATATATATAACGGTTTGTTTTCCTGATAAACCAAAATAAAATAAAAATAAAATATTATATTGGGCGCGCGTTTGGCGTGTCTCCCGACTGTGCACCGGTGCCGAAGGGATCAATAACGCTAGTTCCTAGGAGTATCTTCCATTGAAATACAGGTAGGATAAGGACAACATTCTCACTCAAAGATTGCAATCCGTCTGTTATAAGGAAACTAACTAACTAAATAACCAGCACGCCGTTTCCCCGGAGGGGTGGGCAGAGAGGACGGACGGCCAAACAACTTGGTCTCGGCACACACTCCTTGCCTCATTCACATTCATACATCTTCTCATACATACTTTTCTATTATTTTGACTCTTGACATGGCCCGACTCAAGTATCTGATTCACTTGATCGTGCCACGTCTTCCTTGGGCGTCCTCGGCTTCTTCTACCATTCACATTCGCGTCATGATTTCTCTTTACACCCCTTTCTTCATTCATTCGCTCAACATGCCCAAACTATCTAAGCGTCATTTTCTTAATCTTACGTTCCTTTCTTAATGTTATAAGTAGAGAATCTATAAAAGCGCCCGTTTCTGCGCTAATTTTTTCAGGTATTTTGGGCCCCCAGAGGTGCCTGCCAAATTCAACTGTGTGCAATTTGTACAGAGTTAGCAGTTATGTCATATTAATGTATATGGGGCATCTTTACTGTACGCATAGCTCCTGAGAGGCTTAAACCAAACTCTGGCTACGATGGAGCCCCTAGACCTGAGCTGGTCATTTACAGTTACACCAAGCAAATCAATGGAAGATCTGTTGAGAGGATTGCTTCCATTGAAGCAGACTTATCATTTCGATCCCTGTTAGGCATACCTAATCAGCCATGATTGGATCTTTGAGATAGGTCTATGGCATAATTAGGGCATATTGAATGGAGTGCTAAAATAAACTGGTGGATTGGATTGGTTCATAACAATAATACCAATACAAAATTACTGTAAACATTTCAATTCCTACAATTTAACGAAATAAAAATGTATGCAAATAAAACTATGTGTGTGTGAATAGATATACTTGATGTTATTTTTTTAGATATATTTCGATATTATTTCAGAGTATGTATTTTGTTCATAATCTGTTTCTCTCCTGGGTATTATTGTAAAATTATGTATCACTTGAATGTAAAAGCCTTTTATGGCGTTTAAATAAATAGATAAATAACAGCTTCGGGATTTAATCCAAAAATGAAAGAGGTTTTTTGAAGAAAAAAATATAAAATTTAAATATTATAAATTTTCCTGTATTATTTACGATTGACTCTCAAGGTTTTGAACACCGGCAATGCAATATTCAAGAGAAACAACGTTTTTATTGAGATATGTCTGGAAAATATGAATGACGAATGAGAAAAAATCTCCCTTTCGAACTTAAAATTAAATGATAATAAAATAAACACACGGGTTGCCGGCACTGAAACAAAAACTGATTAGTTTTGGGGGTATTATGCCGTGTTGCGCTACCTCTTTCTTTAGCCAACGTTTTGAACGACATTGCAGTGTCCACCAACAGGGCAAATGTGTGATCCTATGTAAAAAGATACATATGTATTTTGGGAATGTTGCTTATTATATTATTTGACCTTCCTAAGCCCACACAACTCATACAGTACGTTAAGATTTAAGACAATCGCATAAAAAAAACTAAAGCATTAAAATGATGTTGACAAATAATGTCAAAAAATTTCGATGCACTGTCGCATTGGAAATCAAAAACAATGGACGTATTCATCAAATTGATAAAGGCACTAGAGTATTTTTTGGGAATAGCGCCCAAGAGTCCCAAGTGCTTCCGTCTGGAGCCAGTGAGACTATGAAATCCCCAATTGTGGTATGTTGTGTGGCTAAAGATATTGGGGAGGGGAACAAGGTGGGAAGAGGAAGTGGGGAAAGTACCTGGCAATTCAAATCTGGTCACTAAACACGACTAAAGCCATTTCAAGCAACGTTTCAATTCTTACACCAGGGAAAAACTAATACTATCTTCCACTTTGGAACATGCCGCAAATACGAGTACCTAGACTTTATATTATTTTTAATTAATTAATTGTGATCAAATTAATCAAATAAAATTTATTTGCGCACGCTGGGATCGAACCCGCAATCTTCGGATTGCGAGTCGAGAGTTTTACCCCTCGACCACGGAGGCCGTCGTAATATTTACCTAGGCAATCATTTTTTAAATATAATTTTTAACTTATTTTGCTTTCGTTATAAGCATACGTTTACGAATAGTATTTGCCTGAATCGATATAAACATTTCATTAGTATGGTTTTATAATATCTACACGAGTTATTAGTCAAATAAGTGAAGTTTGTTGTTTTCGTAAACACCGGAGATTTGCCCCATCAAATGAAAACAAGTCGATCCGGCAGCTTTGCAAAAACATTCAGTTGGTTAAGGTTCAGCCGTTGTTGGCTTAATGTTTGTTTTATTTTTAACGAAATAATCCCCTAACAACATCAGGTAAACAAACTACGCCGCTCGGGGGGCGGTGTTGCCAACAAACTACTGGGCCATTTAAAACCTTCCCCAGTTTTCGATCTCGGCAACAAATCCTCCTAGGGAATCTATACCCCCGGCCGTGCCCGCAAGTTTCACCCCAGGACCGTGGGAGAGGATACGGCGCGAAGGGAGAAACTTGAAGCTGGCCGGCTGCGGCTTTCCCGGGACTTTGACGTATGGTCGTATTTTGCTGCCGCACCGAATCGCGCGGGAAACTTTTGTAATTGGAATCGTGGAAAATGGCGGTAAACTAAATATTTGGTTCGGTGATTATTCCCCACATCATTTTTCCACCAATGAAAAACTCAGAACAGATAATATTCCACACAGCTAATTCCGGACACAAACGATTCCGCACATTAAAAACTCCGAGCACAGACTTTCAAACTCAGGGAATTTATTTACGGTTTTTTACCTTCAAATATACAGATTAAATCGTTTTATTAAAAATAATACAAAACGAATATGATGTATAAACATACTGATATGATTCAAATTGGGTAAAAATTAAAATGAGGCTATGAGAAAAAAATAGAAAACCGGTTACGCTTTTTTCAAAAAAGATGTTAATTGCTTTTTTGCAAGTTGTTGCGGTGCTATTAAAATGATGGGCTGATTTTGAATATTGGTTACATTAGCTTAAAAATTAGTAAACTAATTTGTTTTGACATTATTCTTACAGCGAAAGATATTTTTAGTTCGCGTGACTATATCAAGAACATTAAATGTAATCAATTTCAATGCAGGGCTATCAATGAGGGAATTAGTGATTTGAAAACGAAAAATGACATCAGATATCAATCTTCTATCAAACAGCTTTATTAATTTTAGATTTTTCATTACACGAAAATTAAACGATTAAAATGCGACGACCAAATGGGTGAGATATATTTAATGTGACTTCGAGCTGGTGAAGGATTGTTATTTTATCTTATTATATTATTAGGAAATAAAAATTATTATTTTATAATGTTATTCTGATATTAATCTGTGATCAATAATATTATTAGTGATCTGTGTTCGAAATTTCCGCTCTGTCTAATATTCTGAACGCTTTATGATGTATGTGCGAAATAATTTGTCTTTGGTACTTTCTATGTGCGGAAAATTGTGTGGGCAATAATCCGTGTGAAATATTTGTGTTAGGAATGGTCATTGCCGGAATAATCCGTGCACCAAATATTGCCATCGATACAACCAGCCGTGGTCGGTTTAACGTTCAGCCATGCAGGTCTGGCGGATACCTACCTGCAATACCTACCCAACCTAACCAGCACTTTAGTACCTAGTGGTTTAAAAATGGTTTAAAAATGTAACCCCGGTTTTGACCAAATCGGATTTGGGTGCGGTAGTGCATCCGATGGTGATCTCAATTTTATGGAAATGTGGTTTTCATCCAAATTTTATGCAATTAACTCACCTGGATAATAAGCGCATCCCCGTAGTTTGATGGTCGCCCAGATCACAAAATATAAAAAAATATTTGTAGTGGGTTAAATTTTTTATCCCTACTACAAAAACTGTCATTGCATCATCACATCAATGGCTACACTGTCATTTATGAACACCTTAAGAGGAACGTTGTTCCTGTTTGAACTGTTTCATACTAAACTTAATTTTGGATTTTAGGCCAAAACACTTAATCAATCTGAAAAATTGTTTATGTAACCAAAAGGTATATCAAATATCTAGTTTGGATAGTTGCTACTTTATTTATTTTTTTGCTATTAAATGATGACATTTAGGTTATTAAATAAATCAGTTTAGGTTCATTTTGAAAGCAACTTTGGAATTTATTTGTGAGTTATTTCAAAATATTTATAAAAAACATACTGCCCTATCCTCGTACTGTGAAAAATAAAATAAAAAATCTTTAAACATACATTTCTTTTGGTAGTCATTTTATTATAAAAACGATATTTTTTCCGACGCAAATAGGTAATTTGTAATTTTATTTACGCCCATCAAAATTCTTTCTTTAAAAAAAAACATTATTTTAATTTTATATTTCATCATATTTCGATAAAATATACAGTAAAAATATACAGTAAAAATATATAATACATATATAATTTTTTTTTTTTTTAAAGAAAGACAAACATTCCCGGGTTACGAATAACACAACAACGTTTAAAAATCCCTTACTACCACCACAATAAGCGGAAGATGTTGCTTGTGTTGTGATGGAGAACTTAGCCAGCCGAGGAATCGAACACGGAACGCTTGGGTGGGACCCAAACGCGATGCCCACTCAACCACTGACCGGTCAATGTTTTTATATGTTTTAATGTTTTTATATGTTTACGTTTACTTGCAAATAATTGTCCAAGTTGTCTCTTAAATCATAAAATCTTTAATGGCTTATATTTTATAATTTAAATAAAAAATAAAAAAGTAGTGCCTATCCGAACTAGATATTGTATATACCTTTTGATAAGAAAAATTATTTTTCAGTTTGATTGAGTATTTTGATCCCAAATCCAAAATTGTGATTTGTATGAAACGGTCCGAAACGGTCCGCGCAAACGTTCCTCTTAATTTGTGTCCAATCTCTTCATATTATTTAACCGCTTGGACACATAAGCTTGTTTTCACGATAATTTAACGTAGGTAGACATAGGAATGACGTATGTCCCGTACCTGAGTTATTTTAATGACCACCAAATCGTTGATGAATGCCATTTTGACCGATTTAAATACCGATTCTTTACCAGTTTTAGCTATTGGTCAAAGTATGACTAGTTGAATACTATTTGAAGAAGTTTGAAAAACCCCAAGTTAACCCTCTGTTGAAAGGCCTCTTTTACTTCCATCATTGATGAAAAATAATAGAACTACATTTGAAAATAATATTTCTATAAAAAAAAAGTTTAAAAAAATATTTTGTATCTTTCCGTAAACCAATAAGATTACTTTTGAAGGTACTACCGCCCCGGGAACCAACACCACTGCCATAGGTCACCTCAAGTGGTTCGCAACGTTTGGTGACTTAGCAGGAGTGCCCGGGTTCATGGGGTGAGATTTGTCTAGGTCTTGAAGGCGAATGATCTGGACAAACTGAACCCCAGGTTCCTACCCAACCCCCCATACCTTTTTTCCTTCCCTGGATTTTCTCTCCTTCCTTTCCTAGAAAAACCCTCCACACAGCATCCCCAAAGATGATATAGGCCCTGAGTTAAATTATTTTCCTCAGGGTCTCCTGTGTGGAGTTAATGTAAAAAAAAATCATTTCAGTTTTTTTACAATTTTTTTTTACGTTAATCTTTAGGTAAGTATCTACAGTCGATTGAAATAAATCTCTTATTTTTACGGACTTATTATTTTATACAATAGATATTATCGTTATTATTAATAATTTGATATTATTAAAATTAGGTTTTATTTCTAGGGACTAAAGTTTTACGTACTTGATACATAATATTGTATGCAGTATGATATTTTTTTCTAGGAACTGAAATTGTATGTATTTGATGCATTATATTGTATGTAATATGATATTATAATAACGTTTTATTTCTAGTAACTAAATTTTTATAATAATAATAATAATGAAATATGGATAATTTGTGTATCGCCGTATTGTGAACATACTGAAAATGCTTTTAAATACAATAAGATATGTTCGATTTCATTAGTTTTTAGGGTAGTTGGCTTAAAACTCTTATTGATGTTTACTTGAATTTCAAAACTTAATTTAATTTGTCTAAGGCCTTTGAGATGTTAAGTAACTTCGGGTAATGCTTAAAAATCTCTACCCATCGCTGGAGTATTAAAACACAAGTTCCTAAATTCAAAACCACTTAGCGAAATACAAAAGCAATGCAATTCCGGTGGTAGGATGTCAAAATGACAAACTCTTTATGCCTCGGCCACGACTCCGTGCACTTGTCCTTGCAAACTAGCGACTGGCGGCGGGAGTAGGTACTGAAATTAAGTTGCGCTATAATTTCGCCCGCTGTGGGCGCTTAGAAGACGCTCAGTGAGCGTGCTGTACCAGGGAGCAGAAGTGGCAAACTTATGGCACCTGCGTTATTTATACGTCTGCAAATAATTATTTCGACATTTCACCCATTCAAAGGCTAGTAATTAGTATTGTTCAAATGTTTACCATTGACACTTTACCGTTATAACTAAAAATTAGTTATAGATTTATTAGGTTTTTCATGCTCACCCATTTAATCACAATATTTTTTGGGCAGGTGTAATCGCAAAGATGCGAATCATGACGAGTGGACTGTATCAAAATAATATGAGGTGGCGTGACACAACTATAAGGATGGTAATTAGGACTTCGGGAAGGATCTGACTTACCCTGAATTCCTGGTTCCGTTCTTGGGGAGTTATTGTGTCACTGGTAATCACTTGTACAATTAATTGCGCAAGTATCCCGTTTAATCGATATTATAGCGCCGAGGGATGAATAATCACGCACTGCACAGCACTATAATAGATTCCAATAAAGTCGTTGTTTAGTAATGAGAGGTCCAAGCGACCATTGCACAATACAAGGCAGACGGGTTAATAGTCGATGTAAAAGACGAAGAGGGATGAAGGTACATCGCTGCACATCGCCAAAAACAGACTTCACAAGGTCGATGTTTATTGCATGAAGCACAAAAACAGACTCACAATACACATGTGGTTATTATTGCCCTCACATAGTATTGTCCCCTGGTGGGTAGTCAGAAGGGATAGGTAGGTGGAAGGAAGGTATATACATGCATAGTTGCGCCAACAGGCAGGTGTAATAAAGGTTTGTTATATTATAAACGTGCTTTACAACGTTACAATACCCAACAACTACTGTCCTAAATCTATCATTCACTCGTGTTTATTAAATATAATATTTTTAACAGTTATTATAAGCAATAATTATCAGCCAGAAACACCCATCCACATTGAAAAATCTTCCAAGAAAAGATACATGCCGCCGATGGGACACGAACCCGTGTCCTTCTGATGTCCGGTCAGGTGCTCTGATCTATTGAGCTACGGCGGGTTACCTCTTACCCGCCAAATAATTCAATATATAGGTACTAGTGTTTCATTTAACAACTACCGCTTATTACATTTTGTTCACCTGCAAACAACCAACTTTATTTTTATATTAGAAAAGCACTGTAAGTGCTAACTTTCCCACTAGGTGGCGTCGATACATATCATGTCTACATTTTTTAGTGAAGTACTTTAACTCGTCAAATATTGATTATTTTTAATTGATAAACTAATGTTTAAGACAAGATTTTTATGCATAGCACAAAGGGTAACAATTATTATAAGCAATAATTATCAGCCTGAAACACTCATCCACATTGAAAAATCTTCCGAGAAAAGATACATGCCGCCGAAGGGTTACGTGTTCGCGTCCCGTCGGCGGCTAATATTATATTCATGATACTTACACAATTTGATAATTTTTCAAAGACAAGCAAAGCTTCATTTGGCTCCTTTGAATAATAAATTCATATTATTGGCTTTAAACCTTGGACCCGTCCATGAAAAAAATTGGTCTTCTATTGGTATACTCTTCATGTGCACTATGGCACATTACGATAATTGCCTTTTAGAACGATGCACGATGTACAGATAAATTTTGCTGAAGCAGGAGATTTACCAAAGGCAAATGATTATTTCTTATTTTTTTTAATGCAGTTTAATCAAAATCATATCAAGCTGTTTTATTAATATTTGGGTCAACGTTTTTTGTGAGCAATTGTCGGTTTTAATTGATGCCTTTTATCAGCATTAGACTATTTAATACATATCAGATAAACAACAATAAAGCTGTCACAAAGTTATAAGTGTTATAACTGCATCTAGTAACGTACGTTTTTATGCTTACAATAAACTTAATAGCGTAAAGTTAGTTGATTTCAGTATTGAATTAAATCTAACAGGTGATTTTTTTTTATTTTAAAAACTATTCATTGACAAACTCAATCAAAAAGGTTCGCCATCCCTGCCCTGGAGAGCTCGTGCCCATTTTCGTTCAAACCGAAATATTACACACCGCAAGATCTCATTAAAAAGGAACACAGCAATTAATGGATTTTGTCTTCTCTAAGTTGAGCCTGATCAATCACTTCTATCATAGGGCTCTGCTTGTATGTTATGAATCTGACGTAGTACCTGCAATGCAATTTGAGTCTGATTAACTTCTTACTTCAACTTCAAACATATAGCATATCTAGAAGCTTCATTTAACGGAATTAAGTAATCCCACAAAAAGGTGTAGTACGCAAGAATTTATTTGTTAATATTGAATAAGCAAATATAATATACAAGATCTCCCAAAATTTTACGATAGGAGGGCTGAAAGGCTATCTCATGGTAGACCAGAATATCATTGTGTGATATTTTTGGAAGATGTCTTTAGTTTTAAAGATATTTGCACTTTTATGAATTACGTTAGAATGGACACGTTAGATCAATTTTTTGAGTGCCACAGTTATGATAATTTTCTTGTCCGTCATGAGTTCAAATGAATTGTTTAATCGGCCCTTTAAAGGATATGGAATTACTACCCAATATCATGATAAACATGCACGTATCATATAGAAGGTGTTAAGGAACATACCTGACTTACAGTGATTCTAAAATAAAAATGAGTTATGGTCTCCAGTGATATCTTTGATGTGCTATTTTTGTTCAACTAAACGTAAACAAAATATCAGTTATCGGATAACTGGAGGGGGGTTGGACGGTTACTCGACTGAGCGACCAGTGACAAGGTGTAGAAGAATTTTGGTTGTTGTTTGGTTTGAAGATTTTTTTTATATAATTGTATGAAAAAAGTCACCGAAGACCAAAATTTCAATAATATTTCTTACTCCAAATAATGTCAGGAATAACTGGTTAAAAAGTAAGTCAAGTACGTCCCTTAACACCTTGTATAATATGTAGAGGTTTGTATAAAATTTCAAAAAAGAAAAAAAAAATCGTAAAACGTGAAATATTACTCGGAATAAAGCGGTTAAACTACTCGTTATTACGAAGAGTTATAAAATATTGCTACATTTAATTAATATATATATTGCTACCTTTAATTCATATATAACACGGTTTTAAGAACCACATACGTATTAAGGCACCATAAAATTTTCCGCGGTCCAGTAAATGGTACCTAGAAAACGGCGTCAAAATATTTTATTTTATTTTAACCTTATTACGTGGGTCTATTTCAGAATATTTTTTAAAATTCGATCAAGTACTCGCATCGTAATTCAATTGACCGGTCTATGTTTCGTACGGTAATTGCATTTATAACGCGAGCGATTTTTCTCATCTAAAAAAATTATTTTCAAAAAATTACCCGAAATGCAAGACGACATTATTTTCTCTATGTTTAATGTTGTTTGAATACACTTGCACTCATTTACGTTTATATATATGTAGTGTATAGTTTTAATAATTTTAAGTTTCAAAATCATTCGTGGGGTGAATTCTGGTGTCATGAAACTCAGTAAAACCTGCCAATAAGCCTGCAAGTGTTTTATTTACTCAACTCATGGAATTTAAAATAAAAATACGTATTAAAAAAATACGAGTGTGCTTTAGAATACACGACTGAAGTAAATACTTCTTTAGCTCCATCTATATGTATGTCTATATATAGTTTTCTAAAAATATTTATTTAAATTTATTATTATTCACCTCGCCCGATCAAGCCGTGCGCATCGACGTCCGCTCCCCCCCCCCGCGTTTGGCGCGTCACTGGTATTTCAAAATACTGACTGAACTATTTCATGCACTGGCTATGAGAGGAAGAGAGAATGAAAATGTGCGCGCGCACTGCTCTCTCTTGCTTCTACAATGTGATACAGCCCGTTCGCCTCGCAACGCATTTCACTTTTCGTAACGCTGTAATTTCCGTAACGCATTCGCCAGTTTACCCCTCAAGGCAAGCGTGCTTAAAGAAGTATTTTCTTCAAAAAGATCAAATCAAAAAAGAGACATTTGAAATTATTTTGTAAGAAAATGAGCTTTAATATAGCGTCAGTCCTTAAAAAAATGAGTCGGACGCCATTTTTGTTTGTCTCACATGTTTTAAGTATTCAATCAGAAAAATGGTTATGTAGAATGAAACTTTATATTCTAAAGCGTAAAAATAAGCATTCAAATTCACAATCACAATTTAGTTTTTACGTACGTGCAAAGTAGAGTGAAGTTTCCTCTACTAATCGTGGCTTTAGTGCTTAATCCGGGGATAAGTTAGGCCTGGCGCGCGCGTGTGTGAGATCCACTTTGTTCCGGCGGTGTGTCGTGTTCCGGTGCAGGTGTGTATTTATGTGTGAAGTTGCCTTAACTACACTAGTTGCCCCTATCTCCCCCGAATGCTGAAAACTGAGATGAAGATGCTGGGGGAACGGAGAGGCAGCCTTGGAGTACAGCGGGGTCAATAGAATACAGAATTGCGGCACGTTAAGTTCAGATAGACCTAAATATCTTAGACTTGGGGTTATATTATACAGATGGAGTACATCTACTTGAGAATGTGAGGTTCATTTTGTGTTATTGTTCGGTATATTTAATAGAAAATCTGTAAAAAAGAGCTTTTCAAAAGGGTTTTGGGTAATTTATCTACTCCTGTGTGCTTGTCATTTGTAATAAATTACCCGAACTTTTCTCATCTGATATACTTGTAGATCTATTTATTCCAACATTCATAATTTATTTCTTAAGTAGATATGTCAAATAAATAAATACATCATTAAGAACGTATTATCAAAATTTGTTGGAAAACATTAACCAAAGAAGGACAAAGCGAAACTCGGAATAAAAAATAAAAAAAATTAATCAAGATAATTATAAAGTTTTATGAGAAAAAATTTACGAAATGCTAGTTTAGTCGTCAAAAATATTTTAGAACAAATAATATAGATGATGATCCAAAGATATTTTATTTTATGCAGACATTGTAAGACTATTTAAAAAAATTGCAGGTTAACACAAGCATTGTGATTTATCACAAAACGGCGTTCTACAAATTATCCAATTATTATCTGTGTATGTATTTAAATATCTTTTATAAGGATTTTTTTTTAATTTAACTAAATTAAATTTTACAATATTATTATTATATTTAATTAAAATTAAATTTTAAAAATATATGTTATTTAGTTCTGCAAGTGTTTTAGTTTTTTTTATTATTGTGACGGCTGTTTTCCAGAAAATCGGTTTAACTGATAATAAATCAATTTAATCGCCTTCAAAATCGTATAAATACATCGTCTAAATGTGTAACAACCACATATTGAAAATTTCCTTGTAAGCCGAAACAGCTTTCGCAATAATAAAAAAACTAAAAAACACTCTCAGAACTTAATAATAAAACTATTAAATTTAATTTAAATTATTTTTTTCAAAATTTAATGGATTTCTACGAATTAAACACAAAAACAATAAATAAGGGCAATTTTATTATGCCTTTAAAGATTAAGTACAATGATTGTTTATTCCATTATAATATTATATTGATAAACAATTTTAAAATAAAAACAAAAAATATAGCTTAAAAGCTAAAATGAAATGAAATTGTCGATAAATAACAATGCATTTTAAAAACTGCGCAATTTTTACTAGCTTACAAAAATAAATCGAATTCATTTACTGAAAATCAATGTTTCGGAATCAGTGGATTTTTTAAAAATTAAAATATTGATTATAACAGAACGATACGCTATAAGCGCCAACATTAATGAAGTCTACATTTTAAAATGCGCAACATCGGATTACATCACGTGATATAATAAAGGTACAAGAAAAAAGATTAAAAAAACACAGTTCTTTTTGACATGAAATATCATTTTGGCTGTTCCGTTTTCCGCATTTTGGGCGGTTTGAAGCGTTCGTTATAATTGCGTTACATCGCAATTGTGAAGAGAAGATTTGCGGCGCTGTAACAACTGCGGAGGTGTAGAGAGTGGAAGACCGTGGAGAGGCAACGAGAGAAGAGAAGGGAGAGGAAGGAGTAAAGTAAAGGAAAGTAGAGCATTTTCTCCATTTCACGCTGAGAACACTCAAAACATGACTCCACAAATACATTTATTACAGCCATTGTTGCAATAAATTCACATTAATACTAATGATTATGTTTAATGCGGGGCACTCTGTTACCCAAATTAGAAAGCACAAAGAGATGCTTTCATATTTTAATAAGTTCCTACCTACTTTTTTATGTAACCTACCTACCTCTTTTTCACGCGGAATTAAAAGATTTTTAAATTTCATAATTCTGCTCGAAAAACTTCGACGTAATTTATTACAAAATAAATGCATATTTACTGGCGCAATCCCATAAAAATACGGTATGATGGAAAGGCCATATACACTATTATAGTGTGACATATCTGTTATCTATGCGTACGTGTAATAAAAATATTTTTTAAATCAGACCAAATAATAGAAAAACATAAATAAATACAATGGAGTGAAATATAAACATTTTAATTGTAGAATTTTGTAAGACTGAATGTATTTATAAAATATTTTCCTCGAGTTCATTGGCTATCAAAAACAAATTTTGTCAATTTTCTTTATAATAATTATATTATATTGATATTGTTTTATTGACAATTAATTTGAGAGACGACAGAAATTACCTTTCGAATTAATACCATTAGTAAACTTTAAAAATCATTCGGGAATCAGATTCATATCTGGCAAACATAAATTAAACTAAAGGAATACAGATACGTTTTTAGATTTTCACGGCCAAAAGCATTTTCGTTGTTTGTTTTTGGGGTGTTATGCCGTGTTGTGCTACCTCCTTCTTTAGCCGATGTTTCGGACAGCGTTGCAGAGTCCATCATCAGGGCAGATCCGGCAGATCCGTCGATGTCTGCCGGATCTGCCCTGATGATGGACACTGCAACGCTGTCCGAAACGTCGGCTAAAGAAGGAGGTAGCACAACACGGCATAACACCCCAAAAACAAACAACGAAAAATAAAGGAATACAAATTGAAAAAATAAATAAATAAAATAATGTTGGTAATTACTTTATAATATGTATATACTATGGAACATGAATAAAGGTAAGAACATAGCAAATGGCTCGACGGACGCATTCTACGCTACACCTAACAATATTTGTACTACTTAGAAACTTTGCTAAGTAGTCTAGATGTTGTTACATCGACCCACCATTTACCTATCTTAATTTTACGCATTTCGCAGGAATACAATTTCAAATCACCATTCACTTACAACCGAAATTAGTATGTTCAATAACATGACTTCAATTAACCATTGCTTATAAACTAAGGGCCTTACTCATAAACGTGATGTAAATTTTACACAACCAAATGTAAGGTAAATGGTTGTTTATCAACTGTGTAAAATAAAATAAAACAATATTTTAACTAATGAAGATAATGTTAGCGAAACTCAATCTAAAATCTAATATTATCTTCTTCAACTAAAAAAATTAAATGTAAGGTTTGAGTTAAAAATAAAAACAAAATAAAAAAACAGGTTTTTAGTAAGGGGGTGTATATATATTTTTTACACAGTAAGTTTACAATTGTAACCAAAATAAATATTTATAAGCATAATAAAATAGTACAATGGAGAAATCTATAATTGGTTTCTCAGTTAGGTTTTTTTTTTTTAGTTATTTATTTTATACATTTTACAAATATAAGACAAAAAGTCCCGATAAACTACTTTTTAGTAGTTTGTCTAAAGGGTTCTTTACATTAAAGATCTTATCAATTATCTAATAAATTACGCATGTATAAATGAACCAAATTGTAACCGCTGATTTCCCTAAAATAAATAAATTAACAATTTAATATTATGAAGGTGTGTTTTTTTATGTAACTAGGAATTACTGAATAAATTACCTTATTAAAATTGAATATCTGAAATATAATTTTCAGAGATTTTATTAACCTTTTCGACTTTATTATAATATTCAAATCTTAACATATAATTATTTTTAAATTTTGTGTTTTTTAAGAAACTACATTTCTTTAGTTTTCTTTTGTAGTGTTCTATTTTTTATGTATTTTTCTTCTTTTTATTTGTTTCAAAAATAGCAATACTAGAACATATATTATATCATTTAGAATATTATGTATAATACCAGTTATGTTATTTTCTTAAATACTTATGCGAGGTCGTCCATTACTGGCGGGTATTTATAAAAGGTGTTTTAATTCTAGCCAGACTCCGCTTATAAAGCAATCTAGCGACGAGCCAAGCTCAACCCGTGCGGTAAATAATACTTAAAAATTTTACGATCAACTAAATAATATTATCCTGTTAATAACGAAAATTTCCAACAGAGTTTTAATAAAGCATAGCTGTAGTCGGCTATTCGGGTTTATTTATAAATAGAGGTGGGCAGTAACCAATAACCACGGTTCTACTATGATGTCCGTAAGTGTAAAAACAATAAAAAAAACGTGAAATATAGTTAAAATAATAGATTTTTAAAGACGGTGCGCACTTTGAATCATCTCAATCCTCCACACAGCGCCCCCAAAGTTGACATGTACCCATTTCTAAAACATGAATTTCAATTTTTACCCAACTGATAAACGATTATTTATCATACATTATTGATAGTTTTGTCAGTTGTGCAATTTTAAAACACGTTTATTACTAAGGACTGGACGTTTATTTTATTTTTTGAAGCTCAGGTTAAAATTTTCATGTAACTAATATGTTTTTTGATCAAAATGTGAAGAACTTCATTCCATGTGATGCTGTAAGTTTGATAAACCTTATAACATTGATAGAAAGAAAGACAGCAAGCACGCAGAAATCACTTAGATACCAGGCTGTTCATATATTTATAACAAAATCCTGATCGAAATGACTGAGATCGAAAATAGTTAAAATTTTTATTGAATTAAGAAAGCGTATCCACCTAAAATTTTTCGTTAGAGGTCGAAAACGGCCGGCGTAGACCAGCGGTAGGGCGTTGGACTTCCATTCCAAAGGTCGCGGGTTCGAACCCGGCGTGCGCAAATAAATTTTATTTTATTTTTTTGTGTTATTTCACAATTAATTATTCAAAATAATATATAGTATATTTGCGGCACGTTCCAGAGTGGAAGATACTCTTAGTATCGCCCTGGAGTAAGACCACCATTCAGAATTGAAACGTTCCTTGAAATGGCATTAGCCGTGTTTAGTGACTAGATCTGAATAGCCAGGTACTTTCCCACCTTCCTCTTCCCCATCTCCTTCCCTTCCCCACTTACCTTCAGCCTCACAACATACTCCAATTGGGGATGCCATAGTCTCACTGGCTCCAGAGTGGAGCAGTTGGGACTCTTGTGAGGTATTAACTATAAAATAAATAAAAAAATAATTCAATTAAATAAAAAAATATATTCAAAGTTTTATTTTCCAAATTTTTATTTATTTTTATGTGTGTTTCTCAAGTTATTGGCACACACTACGATGTGAGCTAAATTAAGAACAATAAGTTAATTAATATTTAAATTTTTTTAAACTTTGTGTTGACACATTTAAAAATAAAATGTTCTCTAGGAAAGCTTGTTTGAAGCACAATCTAATTTCATGCAATGTGAATTTCTAGATTCAAGAATATAATTGTTTGCTACCAGTACTGTAATGTTAAGTAGCGTTGTTAAACACTTTGGGGGTCGGTAAAACCTCAAAAGTGAAATCGTTAATCCACGGTAAACATTTCGGTAAGCCGGAAACCTGCTAGTTAATCAATGGCCGCCTGCCTAAGTCAACAATGAGCATGTTCATCGGAATACATTTTTTCCCTTTCTTCCCCGGCGTGGGGAATGATTGATATTCTACTTAATTTTCATTTGCGTGTTCCTACATGACCAAGGCAGCCCTGAGGAGGTAGGCTGGGGAGATTGTGAGGGAGGAGGGGCGGAAAGCGGAAGCAAGGGGCGCCATTATGCTCTTTTGCTTCCCCCCATGTGGTATTATTAACCGGATTCACCATTTATATTCAGATCACTAATGTAAACAGCTTTTTGTGGATTTTTTTTACGGCTTCTGAAATTTAACGACCGGCGTAGTCCAGAGACAAGGCTTTGGATTTCCATTCCGAAGGTCGCGGGTTCGAACCCGACGAGCGCAAATATATTTTATTTGATTAATTTGTGTTATTTCACGATTAATTAATTAAAATAATATACGCTATATTTGCGGCACGTTCCAGAGTGGAAGATACTCTCATTATCGCCCTGGTGTAAGACCACCATTCAGAATTGAAACGTTGCTTGAAATGGCTTTCAGCCGTGTTTGGTGACTAGATCTGAACAGCCAGGAACTTCCCGGCCTTCCTATTCCCCATCTCCTTCCCTTCTCACTTACCTTCAGCCTCACAACATAACCCAACTGGGGATGCCATAGTCTTACTGGCTCCAGACAGGACTCTTGTAAGGTGTTCTCTATAAAAAAAAATAAAAAAATGTAGCACTGTCCACCTTTTGACGAAATTATTATGAGTTTTTTTTTTCATTTTTCCTACTCTCTCGTTTTCGAAAGCGGATTATATTAAAATTAAATTCACCGTAAATAGATACGCTTTCTAAATTTTGATAGGAACGCCAGTATTTTTTTTAATTTTAAATTCCGACGTATTTTTTCCACTTATCTGTTAGGTACACCTATCTAATGTTCATAGTGTAACACGCTGGTGGAAATACAAACATACATTTACAAACTGCACTATTTTTATAATATATTTAAATTAATTAGGTTTCACATTAAGAGGAAAGTTATTAGAGAAAATTTTACCACTTTTTACATTTCACAAAATCAATTTCTCTGAAAATTTTACCACTTTTTACATTTTACAAAATCAATTTCTCTCAATTAAAATAAATGTTACAAATAAATAAAGATACATTCAGGTAACGTTAGCAACTGGACTCGAACCCAGACCCTCAAGTTTTACCTGTAATTGTGTCTTTACCGATTGAGCTGTTGCATTAGATACCTTTTATTTTCTATATCTTAATCTCTTTCATATTTTTATAAAGAGTTGTTGATTTTCGTTGTTTGTTTTTGGAGTTTTATGCCGTGTTGCGCTACCTCCTTCTTTATCCGACGTTTCGGACAGCGTTGCAGCGTCCATCATCAGGGCAGATCCGGCAGATCCGACGATGTGCACATCTGCCAGATCTGGCCTGATGATGGACACTGCAACACTGTCCGAAACGTCGGCTAAAGTAGGAGGTAGCGTAACACGGTATAACGCCCCAAAAACAAACAACGAAAATGCTTTTGGCCGTGAAAATCTAAAAACGTACCATTTGTTGATTTCATCTTCTTCAATGATTTATACAATGATGTTTATAAGCTTCAACGAGTTAATCCTAATAAATTATATTCGTGTCTGGTATTTACATAACTCGTCCCACATGAGTGTTTCAAAAGTGGGAATAGATTAATTTCTATGTTTGATTAAATTTTTATCACTATGATTTCTCAGAGATGAGAGACGAATTCATTTCTTTCCGAAAATAATTAACAAAACTCAACAATTATTATAAGCAATAATTATTAGCCTGAAACACTCATCCATATTAAAAAAACTCTCCCGAGAAAAGATACATGCGCCGACGGGACTCGAACCCGCACCCCTCTGTTTGCCGGACAGGAGCTCTACCATTAAGCTACGGCGGGTTACCTCCTACCCGCCAAATGATTCAATATATACCTAGTGTTTCATTCAACAATTATCGCTTATTATATTTTTTCACCTGCAAACACCCAACTTTATTTTTATATGAGAAAGGCATGTAAGTGCTAACTCTCTCACTAGGTGGCGTCGAGACATATTATATCTACATTTTTTTGGTGAAAATACTTTAACTTGTCAAATATTGATTATTATTATTTTTTTAATTGATAAACTAATGTTTAAGACAAGATTTTTTTATGCATAGCACAAAGGGTAACAATTATTATAGCAATAATTATTAGCCTGAAACACTCATCAATATTGAAAAACTCTCCCGAGAAAAGATACATGCGCCAACGGGACTCGAACCCACACCCCTCTGTTTGATGAGTGTTTCAATATTGATGAGTGTTTCAGGCTAATAATTATTGCTTATAATAATTGTTACCCTTTGTGCTTTGCATAAAAAAATCTTGTCTTAAACATTAGTTTATCAATTTTAAAAAAAAATAATTACAAAACTCAAACCTAAAATTAGCTGTATTATTTTCCGCGGATAAACAATGTAAGAGAGCCAAACAGCGATGAGATTTGTACCTCCTAATAGATGTTGGCTTAGTTTGAAAACAACCCGGGAATACTGATGTTTGCACAATTACGATTGTGTTTAGAAATTTTGCACGTGTGCATATTAGTTGAATTAGCACACAATAAAATCTCGCATATACGCCGGTAAGTGGAACCAGCCCTTAGCGAAACGTTAATACTTTCTCAGGCCACCATTGTTGTAAATTCCTTGACAGGCGCATTGTGTCCCATTAGCGGCAGAGGCAGCGCGACTGGTGTAACTCGCATGGTATGCATACTAACCGACTTCCCAATTCAATTACTGAATTATTAAATATATGCTCCGTATTATACCCGTAACTTCTACAAGTCGGCTCAGTATTTCGAATCTACATAATTGTGATGATTTAAACATATCGAACCTCCTCTTCCTAGGCTTTTGTGAGCTGCTACCCCCTGCCGTCATTCAAAGAAAAGGGGTCGTTTCCTTTAATATATTAAGGCAAAAGCATTCCGAGTTAATATCAACCCTTCCAAGAGTTAAATTGCGGCTCAAATATTAATTGATCTCTGTTTGATTTCTCATTTCTGCGTTAGATGGGAAATTTATTTAAATTGCTATTATTATTATTGTTGTTGGTTTTGTTTTGTTTTCCGTTTATAAATGAGGGAAACAAATGGCGGTCGGCCTTTTCTTCGTTGGCGCATAATTTCCGATGTAATTTATGGAAAAACTCCACAATCGATGGAATAAACAACTGGCCAAGCTTAAGTATGCGAATAATTAAAAATATTTATATTTTACAAAAATTGATAAAGATTAATATTTATGATATTCGAATTAAAGATTTCTGAAAGGATTTCCATGTTCAAACTTTTACGGTAAACAAATATCAGTATTGTGCTTTGTGAAAAAAGATTCAGTGAACTTGGTTGGGCATTATCATTTACGGCTTAAACATCGCACAAATCTGGAAATATCTAACAATCTGCTGAAATAATGTCATAACTTTCTACTAGCGAGTGTTTGCCGCGGATTTTTATACACCAAAGGACCCGTATATTTCTATCGATGGCCCCCATAAGAACCGATGGGTGGTTTCTCAAAAAATCTAGGTATTTCTGCCATAATGGATGAAAACAGATTGTATCGTATGGGGAAACTGAAAATAGACTTTTTATGGACACACTACCCATACGACCAAGGATAAATTGTATTTTTTTAAAAGGTTCAGTTTATCGCTTTTTGTTTTTTCATAATTTCTCTGACACATCACGCCACGAGCCGTGAATAAACTAATGATGAACACTTCTTTTTGCATCATTTTTTAAATGCTTGATTGAAAATAAATTTAAAATTACCTATGTAATGGCTTTATTATTTACGATAATAACACGTGTTATCTTACTTAATTTGCTCGCATACATCTATACCCTCTGATGTATAGTAAATAAAACAGAGGTAGGAAGTATTCATTGAACAAAAACTTCTGAAATGCATTTAAAAACTGGTCGGACGAGCTGGAACGGAGTTTGCGGTTTGCATAGCCAAATAAACAGTATTATTTGGATTTTTTGCCTGCGGGAATCGTATATATTAACTCTACACGTCGGTTTATTTTTATTTTATTTTTTCGAATTTGTGTTTGATATTTCAGCAGTCGTGTCTATGGGGGATACTTGAAAAAAATTAAAAATACATGAATTACGACAGAGAAGTTTTTCGTAACGTGTAAAAAGTATTTGAAATTTAAAAAGTGTTGTAAAAAGGATGTTCTGGTCTCTTACAATTTGATTATCCTTTTTTATATAATTTAGATCAGCATTTACATGTTAGCCTCACTTTGTCCTGTTAAAAGTTAGGTTTGATATTATTTGTGTTTTACGAATGCACGTGTAATCTATTTAAATAATTTAGCGGGTATGAGTTTCCACGGTGTAAAATTGTTTTACACATATAAACAAAAGGTTTTAATGTGTCTGTTTAGTTTAGCAAAAAAAGTGTTTTTATATGACTTTGGTATTATTTTAATCACTCTCGATTTTCTTGGAGAAAATAGATAAGCACAAGGACAGCACCTATTATTGTGGGAGAATTTGTAAATTAATGATAAGTAGATAAAATTTAAGGTTTTCCGATATAAATTTTCCATAATTATTTCCCCCTTGTAAAATTTTCAAATGTAGGTAGTTCCCATATCATAATTATTTTTTAAAATTTTATTTATCAAAATCGAAAAGAATGTGATCTTTCTTACTTAACCCGTTCTAGGGGTACACTGTACATGGTTTTGTGAATTAATTACCAATTCGGTTATTTTGTAAGGAAGTAAATTTTTTTAATAGCGAGAGATGATGGACACTGCAACGATGTCCGAAACGTCGGCTAAAGAAGGAGGTAGCGCAACACGGCATAACACCCCAAAAACAAACAACGAAAAAATTAACACCACAGTTTAAAAATGGCGTTGTAAGGCGAAACAGCTGTCACAATATTAAAAACTAAAAAACCTACAGAACTTAAGAGGGTATTACCAGAGAATACCGGAAATTTAAATTTTTAAATCAAATTCTAGACGTATTGGCCCTTTTTAAAAAAAAAAAAAAAATTATTTTGAAACATTGTTATTTTATCTGTTAAACGCATTTTTTAAATTTCGAAAAACTGAGGTTATTTTTAATATACTAAGGTTACACCGTTTGTGGTTGGTAGATTTGTAAAATTTTCAAACGACATATTGTATTATACAACACAAAATTCAAATTATGTAATCATACAATAAATAATCTAGTAAACACATTTCTCAGAATTTCAATTTTAGTTAAATTAAAACCATTCAAAAATAAATCCGAGAACTTGTTTTGTGACGAAAATACCTCAGTTTTTCTATTTATTTAAGGTCTTACAAACTAAAATATTTCAGATTTTTTTTTACATACTTATTTTGTTTAGACATTATTTAAAAATCATAAATACTTACGATCAAAAAATACTTACAAGTACACGATATTTAATAATTTATCATCGTGGGTTTTGAGCATTTTTATTGCTTACTTGAGTGTAGGAATGTATATATATATATATATTAAAGCAAGTTTTGAATGAAATAAATCGATATTAAATTTTTAAATTTAAAAAATTTGATACAGGGAATAATCGATCTTTCTCGTCGGAACCTCCCTTTACAGTTGCTAGCATTTTTAAACTTTTATTCTCAGCCGCTGGTCGATGGCTTTTAGTAATAACATTATTAAATTTAATTTAAATTAATTTTTTAAATAATTGAGAATAATAACCATACTGTAAAAAGTTTTCATAATTTCAAGATTTTTTTTGTAATTATTCATTTTTCATATATATGGAGCAGGGTATGTTTAAACAGTTGTGTGGTTACACTGGTTTGATAATTATTGTAAGTACCTGTATTATACCTACAAGATGAGTAATACGTTTGCACAAGATTTATGCAGGAATAACTTCATTATTTAAAGATGTCGTCTTTATTACTTTAATTATGGCGGAAACCATCCAGATAATGGGTAAGAAAATCCCAGGATACAAGGCAATTAGGTAAATGGTTTCGCAAGACTAGTGTCTAGTGTTGACTGTTGATGCCGAGAGTAGTTTGTACGGATCCGTCCGCATTTAAAATTCACTCGACGACGGCTGAAAATGACAAAAGAATCGCAAAACGCGCGCCGAGGGGCACAAAAATGGCTGCTGGCTCCGGCTTTTACCAGAGTACTAGAGGGTACCTACCTACCTGCTATTTTTAGTGCAGTCTGTCAAAATATTATAGATAGAAATGGAGAGTGCTGCGATAATTTACATGGTGAAGGCATCAAGATGGTTGAAAGAAAAATTATGTAATTTTGGGGAAAATGCCTGCCGGCTACGTCTTTCAAAATAAATTAGACAATGGATATCAAGTTGGCTGAACAGCTAAATAATGTAACTTTGAAAAGTACTTTGATTTCAGAGGATAATTTTCACATCAATATTATCAATATTAAGCGGTGTTCAGAAATTATTGATAATTCCTGAAAGGAAATGATTCTACGTCATATTTAAGGAAATGTAATTTGAACCTTTTTTTTTAACACTTTGAAATAAATGCATGATTTTTTTGTGTCCACATACATATCAAATAATAATGATTAGATGTTAAATAAAATTATAAACTACGTGTAAAAAAAACACACAATTTTAGCAATTTAAAAAAGTATAACTGGCATTTTTCTCGACTAGTCGACCTCTCAGACTAAGAAGTCAAAGATAACGCCACACTTGAATGTATTATAATCTTCGTTCTAAAATCAGTGTTTCTCGGTGTTGCCATGGTAATGTAAAACTTTATTAAATTTAGATTTTGTTGACACGCTGCACCCGGTACCTCAACTACCCCTGCCTCCCCTAGCTGTTTCAGGTCTGTACGGTGTAGTGGGTAGTGGGTAGGTACTAGGTATGCCACTTCTCAGGATGCAGTGTGCTCTGTATACACTCATACCTCTGAGGTCTCCTTTTGCCCTCCTTGGTAAAGTGGTTTTGCATACTAAAATGTAAATAAAACATTTAGGGGTAAAATTTAGGATTTTATGTGTTTTATTGTTTTGTTTTTCATGAAAAAAATATTTCTTGAAGTGTTAAGATATTTCAAAGAGATTATCATATTTACATAATATATCTCGCAAACTATAAAATAAATAAAATAATTTGAAACTTTTTTATTTTAAAAATATCTGATCTGCACCTGTTGTATCCAAAACTTCTTACGAATTAGAGCCTCAGATGCACTTCAAAATGGATTGTAAATACTTTAAACAGAACGAGACGAAATGGTGTTTGCTGAAATTGGAATATATAAATGAAATATGTTTGGGGAAAACAAGGTATGCAAGGAAAAGGGACCCCCAATCACTTAACATTGAATATCTGCGATGGACTAGGTATATGAAACAAAAAAGTTATACAGTTCCCCCGCGATACTTCGGGGTAATTATCGTCACAACTAAACGAATGAGTACAAAACGAAATTATTTTCCGATAGTATGTACACGAAAAACACTAACAACTTGCTACCAAGGTAGTTCCAAATGTTCAAAATAATTGCTCTCGAATTATCACTATTCTTTCAAATTTCAAATACTTTCCCTGCAAGGTGAGGTTAAGGGGAGGTTGAAATAGGTTAAATGACATCTGATAGGAACAAGCATATTCTCATTTCAAAACCAAACAGCGCAATTAAGGTATTTTTACATAAAAACAAGGCTGTATATAGATATTATTATTATCCGCCGTTGTTTTACAGATGGAAAAAAAAAGTAAGTAAATTTTAACATGTATGTAAGAATTAAGAGAAAAATTGAGAATATGGTAAATTATGTGGTTTTAATACATATTATATATTGTTGTACGAGTATATATCCTTGTTAGAAGCCTAATCGAACACAACTCCATGTTCTGGTCGCCCTTCTATAAAATTCGTATTCATAATGTTGAAAGAATTCAAAGAAAATGTCTACATTTCGTAAATTTTAAACTTAACATATCTTTAGGGTACACTTTAGAAATTCTGCTATATATAAACCTTCACGGGCAAGTCCACAATAGATCACCAAATTTTTATCGCAATCGGATGAATAGTATAGGAAATATCTCTAAATATATCAAAAGCGTGAATTGATCCAATTTTCTTCATTTTTCTTTCCGTAAGAACCTTCTACAAAGTATTAAAAAACTTTTTAAAAAGATGAATAAGATAGGTAAAGTCATTCTGAAGTTATGGCGTGGCCAAGGGAAACACGGATTCATTTATATTAGATGTAATTATATTTTTTGTCGACAAATTAGAGAGCCGATCAGAAATGTACTCTTCTAATGAACACCTTTAGTAAATCTAGTCAGTTAGCTTATAACACTTTCTTTAAAATGGAAAAAGGGCAGACCCTTATCATCACGTAAACTGAATTTACTTGTCAAAATTATCCCTAAAATCCTTATACGCATTTCGATTATATTATGGAAATGACATTTAAATTCAAAACAAATCTGAGTTCATGGAACCAGAATTACGATTGAAATGATTATTTTCAATTATTGCTGTTCATCGGTAGAGTGGCATTTGCGGTAGTCACTATTCTGTTCGGTTGTATTGTTTTTACAAGTATTGTATAATGCGTTGGTAGAAAAAAATTAAAACGCGTTTTTGCTAGATAGTCTGGTTTACGTAAATATGTGTACATTCGGATCCCTTTTCCACATTTGTTGATTATTGGCCTACTCGTCTCGGATGTGATTGCGATAGCTATGCCTCAAGTGTAATTTCGCAGTTCAGCGGTAGAGTGGTATTGCGGGAGTGGTCACTATTCTTGCGCCGTCCAGTGGAAGTATTGTATCACGAGCCACAGTAAGCCAAACACCTGCGCCGTACAAATCACGGCCGCGAAGCGACGCCGACGCGACGGGAATGTATTTTTAGTTTACAATGGGCTTTGTGTATCGGCCAGGCCCTGGACGTGGGAACGGTTGCACGCCACTTAAGTCTATTTCAATTCTTTCTGATAACATTGAAAAAATCTCGTACCGGTTTTTTTTTGCCTTCGTTACTAGAAAATTGTCTATCACAATTCGTCGCTGAATCGGAATTAAATAAAATTATTTTATTCTTGTCAATTTTAATTTTATAATGTAATCCTGAATAAAACACAGTTTTACGTGTCTAGCTATAAATCAGTGATTCCAGCTAGATTAGTTATGTTGGCGGTGGCCTCAGGAGCAATGCGATGATACCGAATACTGAAAGGCAATAAGGGGGTTGAGGACAAGAAAACGCTGAATGTAATATTTGGAATAAGTAATTTTATGTAATTTGCCACGGAAGACGCAAAAATCATACCTTTGGACTAGTCAACATGCTATATTTTTACTACTATATTATAAGCATTTAAAATACGTGTAACCGCCAAATGCCTATCAAAGTAACTGAACTTTCAACTTATGCAGATCTTCTGTTAAAGTAATTATTAATCGAAAAGTGTTCCCCGAGATAAGAGAGACAATAAAAATATGCAGAACTAAATAAAAGGAAAACTTAAATAAATGGAATTATTGCTTTAATAATAATAAGTAAAAATAAAAGCTTTCTTCGAAAAAAAAATTGTCGCAGTTAAGAATATTCGATTCCTTTACTCTTTTCGATTCTCAACCGTTTTATAATGTGATATTCTCTTCGGCTGTTCCTGGTTTAAATTGACGACTGGGCGGGTGCTTAGCATTAAATCTTACAGTGATTCTAATTCCGGGACAACTCTTTGGAATTTATTTTGGAATAAATTTGAACATTTTACTTTTATGCTAGGTATCTACCATTAATAATACTCTTCTGTCTTTTATTGCATAATTGAATACTTTAATTAGTATTCCGGTAACGGTTTAAAAATACAATGAATATTACTGAGCAACAATTTAACATTAAAAATATATCGACGGTGAAAGTTTTTGTTCTTTATTAAGAAATATTGGTCCCGTTTTCTTTATTTTAAAAAATCCTATATTTTGAAATAGTGACGATCGTTACGTACACCAGGAAGGGAGAAAATATGCTAATTGAATTTTTTTACATTTTCTTCAAAGTTACGTAGGTATTTTTTTAGGTACCTATATTTAAATTTTTCATATTTTTAGCTAATTTTTTTTTTAAATTTTCCCCTCATTTATCTACTCTTCATGTTCCACTCGTGTTCTTTCCAATTAAACGTTTAATATTTCTTGCCTTTCTGCGTCTATGTTGGGTTATTTTCTATATAAAACCTCCCAGAGGGCCAAATTGTCAACTAAGCAACTTGCAACTAATGAGCGATCGAAATAATTTTCATTTTATTACAATATGTATTTTTGAGACAAAATCTACACTTGCGACGCCACTAACTGTAAAGCAACGTGTGTCATGCTGTGTGTAACTTAAACTTAAGTGTTTTGATTTAAATTAATAGAAAAAAAGCATTGAGGTGATTTCTCACAAAAACGGCGCTCTACAATTATTATTATTATTATTATAATATCATCAACTCATTATTCATTATTTCATTATATCGAAAGCTTTAAATCAGTTATAATCGAGTGAAGCTAACAATTTTCCAAATGAATAAATCAAACCATTGTGATTTTAAAATAACACCAAAAAATATTTCCTTTTTCATACCCTTATAATATTGTTCAGCGATTGTTGTTCATGATTTTAAAGCTTCTGAATAAGGTTGTTTTGTAAAATACTTCTGCTCGGTCATGCCAGATTTTGTGATTGCATCAGACTTTTTCTGCTGCCATTCCGCACGGACGTCGTGTGTTCACTTACAGTTCCAGAATAAAAACAAGAACGTTACTTTGGATGACCGACCGGACGTATGAATTAAAAAAATATTTTTCATGTCGGGTTTTTCTGACTGAAATGATGACAATTTTTATGTCACCCTTTTTTTAACCATCAAAAGAAAACAATTAGATGTTAAATTTTTAATGACTTCTTCCCAGTTTAAATTATGTTTTTTTCTCTTCAATATTCATATATTTAATAACTCAATTTTGCTGTGCCCAATTTGGAGACGTGTCACGTGGGGAAAACATTTACGAGTATACGAGTCCACGTTTACCGATTTCAGTAAATGTGCAACAAAATAACATCAGATTTTAAAAAAAATAGTACCTGTATATGGATTACACATTGGTTCTATTGACGAAAAGGTCACTGCTTAGTTGCAATTCAGGATTTCTCCTGGAATGCAGCTGGTTTTCAGCAGTGATCATTAACGGTTTGTCAACAGGGAACAACCTGAGTATCGGGCTTTTATTAAGGTTTATTTGGTTGTTGATGACTTTGCTATTAATGTTTTTACTTTCCGTAACTATAATGCTCCTAAGTTATCTAGCTTTTCCGTTTTTATATGGTCAACTTACGCCTGTGTTCATTATTATGCCACGTGTCTCATAATCTTATAAAAGTTCATGGCGTAGAAAATTAATATATATAAGTAAATAAACGTGTGGTCTGTTCTCCGTACAGTATGGGAGTGTGGCGAACCCATCGCTCAGAAAGTGGAAACGCGACCTGCAGTAGCCATCCTAATCTAAGGTGTGAGCTACCGTGCTCAGGCTGAATGATCTGGGGAACGGTGTCACGAACGGTGCATCTGAGAAACTATCTATGTATTTAGATCTTTCATCAGTACTCGGGGTTCTGCTGGAGTGTACCTTCTATTTTTTTAGTTGCTCATGGACCGAAAATTGAACCTTTAAAAACTAAAGCTCTCTGGGGAACCTAGAAGAGCTAACGATTCATCCGTGGTCTCTTTCTTAAACAGACGTTCAAACATTCCACAGTGGGGTCTGCAAGGAGGAACCAAGAAGAGGAAACATGGAGAAGAGAGCTGAGGCCACCTTCGTGAACATTTCCCTTGTAAAAATGCAAATGTCGACGTTGGATATCCAATGCCTTAAAAGTGGAAATAAAAATAAGCTGAACATTTCAATTTTAAGCAACTTCATATAAAGGGGACTGCGTAGCGCCTGTTTTAATCCTTTATTGGTCAATAATGAAAAACGGGTACATTTGTAATCTGCATGAAAGACACTATGAAACATGACCCTTGTGCTCCCTAGGAATTAGTGAATACGAGTGAAGGTGACTACGGAGTTCATTTATACAAGAATCATGGCATCCCTGTCATTTCTGCCATTTGGAAGTGGATTGTGGTATTCGAACTTTTCAATGTATGCTTCTGAGTTTTGTTATTTTATTTTTATACTGAGAATACTAAAAATAAATATGTTTTACACAATGTATTTTTTGGCAAAATTCTGACACCAAGGATAATTTTCCTGAACGGTCGGTGAAATTCACCTGAAAATATGAATTTACAAAAAGATTACTTGTCCTTTAAAGGGTTAAAAGAATGATTAGAATAAATCAACATCTACAACGATTGTGATCTACTACATTAGATAAGCATCTGTAATGATTGTAATCTACCGTCCCGTATGCGATTTTTCTCCCTTAGTTCTACACTAGTCGCATCTAGTATCTAGTCTCTAGTATCAAGTCACCACGTAGCCCATCGATCAAGGTACCGTGCGCTCTATTCCGGGATTAGCCGTGCCGCGTTTTTCTACGTTCACGTTTAGTGTTTTTATTCCATTACGTGGCGGGGGCGGAAGTGGCCCCGTGTACTGTAACATTGCAGTGACGTCGCATCCGGAAGTCGCCGCTCCGCTGATCGATGTAGCCAGCTCACTTCCATTAGTGCGCGACTTTTTCCACTTCCGCCGCACAGTGAAGAGATTTCATATACATATAGGGACAACATTGCAATAAAATAAAATATTAAAGAAAAAAAAAATAGATGCAAAAATAAATCAAAAATAAAATAAAACAATCCTACAGGTTGGGTAATTGACCAAAATTCCTTGTCTCTTAGTAGCAAAAACAAATTTTCTCAGAAATAATTACAAATAACGATACAAAATGTCATCAAACTTGATTCATGCCATTATTGGAAATGCGCACCCTCAATCAGTTGTTTAGCAAAGCTCATAGTTTCAAAATAATACACATAGGTACATTACCTAGGTTATTTTAGTTGTCTCCATGCTCGAAGCAGTCGCCAAAACTAGATATTTACTATTGATGCTCTCACTTTGAGCTCTGTCTCATACTCTGCACTTTTCCAATTATTACACAATGTTTTGTATCTAATGACGTTTTTAATGGTTTTCTTTGATTATTTCTAAGAAAGGGTTATTGGCTAATGAGCGTCATGCATTAGTCATTTTTACGAAATATGTAATATGTAATATGTTTTTTTATTTGTAACATTTTTTGTTGTTTGTTTTTTTTTTTTGTATTTCTTGGGCATTAACTATGTAACAATTTCTAGACATTTTGTTTTGAAGAGTTTTAATTTTCAATGTACTATCGTTACTTAAATTTTAATTTTTATGCTACCGGTTTCGACACATCCGTGTCATTCACTAGCAAACTTAAAACTAAACTTAAAATTTAAAACCCCTTTCTCCCCTTCCCCCAAAATCACCCCTCCCACCACCCCCACCTAATAACATCTAATTCATTTCTGTACTTGTTTTAAATTTTAAGTTTAGTTTTAAGTTTGCTAGTGAATGACACGGATGTGTCGAAACCGGTAGCATAAAAATTAAAATTTAAGTAACGATAGTACATTGAAAATTAAAACTCTTCAAAACAAAATGTTTTTTTTTTCATTTTGTCCCTGTTTCGTACGAAATCATGGCTCTGTGTGGCTGAAGGAAAATGACTCGTCGATTCCGCCATCGCATTCTCGCCGTCTACCGCCGTGGTGTGGCGGGAGGAAAACACAGCGATGTTTTAAATTCATTTCCGGTTTTTTGAGTCATGTCGGTTCGAACAAAAGTTTTTCAGCCGACAGGTGAAACCCATTAGGTAATGCATTTAACAAAAAAAATCGTTTGAAAACTTCATCAATGGAATTTAACGTATCGATAAAATTTCATTATTGGCGGAATGTCATGTTTAAATTTTATAAAATGTTTTTTAACAATTTTCGCTTAACCTTTGTTTTTTTGTATGGCAGTATTTTTTTTTTTCAATCCTTATAATATAGGCATTCAATTCAGCCGTGCTTATAAAACTATTCTTAGTGAATAAATAATTTTGGATTTTGACATGTAGAGCGAATTTACGGGGAAAGGTTAGTCAGGAGAATATAATTTAAAGGCGATCCCATCGACAGAGTTAAAGACATAAATCGGATTTATTTTTAAAAAATTTCTATTTTCATTTCTTTGTAATTACATGTGTAGAGTATTAATGATTCTATAAACCGAAAAGTGTGTGCGAAAACAGTTATATGTGGCGAAAATATGCTAAATAACAGTCAATAATTTCTTTTTAGTTGATCTTTCCTGTATATTAATTGTATTTGTATATTAATTTTATTTTTATACCAATGTAAGTTCAAAAACTGCTTAAATTTTTTCTTTGCGTTGATCTATTCTCTAATCACTTTTTTTAATATATTTTTGATTTTTTAGTTCATTAAATCATCAAAATCAAAATAAAATTTCCTGGAATGATTGAAAGTTAAACGTGTTTATAATTTTTGGATTTATATTTTATTTCTATACTTTCCTTTTCTCTTTTAGTTACTTTTGATTCTTCAGTTCATTAATTCATCAAAAACAAAAGTAAAATTTCATGGAATGTTGAAAAGCATACATGTTTATAATTTTTATTTTATTTCATTGTATATTTTATTTTTTTATTATTGAATGTTCTTTTTAGTTCTCTTCTCTGCATTTATATTATTTTTTAAATATTTATTTACATTCTATTCATTTATCATTTAATAAGTAACTTCTCGTATCAATCATTAAAACTTTTAATTTCCTTTTATAAAGTGTAATCTAAGTAAAAGTCAATACATTACAATAAATTATAATACACAAAACAATAAGTAGGTACATTTAATAAATCTGTTCATTTTGAGTGTCCTAAAACAGTAAATTTCCTAGTTGGACAGCCAAAGATCATTGGAATATGTAATACATTATGTATTTTTTTTTAAATAAATAAATAAGTGCCATATATTAAAATAATTCATCAGTAGCGTGCATTCTATAAGGGCTAAAAAGCTGTGCCTACCCTAAGAAAAACCACATTTTTTAAATAATATCAATTAAAAAATCGTATTTTATGCAAATAGGTAAGGAATTTGTACGCTGGTTTATTCAGTTGGCTTCAAAAATCAGCGGAAGATGATGATATAATGGCTATATTCAATTCACAATTCTTATTCGAATTTCACAAATGAACTTTCGCCGTAGAACAATGCATGCCACTTCAGTTCATTCAGTGAGAGAAGTTATGATAAGTTACTAAGAAAAAGCTTTATTGTATGAGATTTCTTAAAACAAGGGACTCCCACGCATTACTCACAACTCATTGGTACATAAAAAACCTTAAGGGTTCATTTGTCCCAACCGAATCAACAGCAATAAACCCCGAATTCATCAATAAGTAAATAAAATTGCCGATTCTCTTTTAGTGACATTAATCTCGATGAATTTTAGAAGAGGATTTTACGACGGTGATCTTTGTCCGAAATATATCTCAGTTTTACGGTGCGTGCTTCGGGTCGCCGGTCAATGAGACCTACCACAATCTACTGGTCTACCAGCTTTGTATTGTGATAGCACCAATCAATGTTGTCTCGTGGACCCCGGGAACTTACTGTGTTATTTCGAAGCAGTGACTTACTCGAGAGGTTTTACGATCCGCTCTGTATCAAATGTACCAACCTACATCTCCTAGATATGCAGTTTTATTGCAATCTGTAGAGATGTGGCTTTATGGCACTGAGTTTTTTTCTATCTCCATAAAAATGACATTAAAACGATTAGTATGTTGATAAGTGTTTGTTTTTAGTAAAATAATCATCCATTGTAATTGCGAGTGTCATCTTTGCGAAGGAGTTTCCCCCAAAACGTGTAAAATAATGGACAGTCATTTTACAGTTCAGGAAGATGACATAAAATAATGAAGTCTCTATCCTTTATCACTGTTTACCCACATACAACTTCAGAGATATGTTGTTGTGGTGAACCATGCTATTTTTAAAGGAAACTATCGCTTTTTTAAAGAAAAAAATATATAAATTTACAAAAGATACACCCCATTTCTTCGTAAGTTTGGAAAATTCACATATTTATTATTTGTCCCTAGAGCGAGTTCAACTGGTGACGGATATTAAAATGTTTTTTCGCAATTATTGCGTCCACGCACAAACTCTGTTTTTGAAAGTTTTTTCTTTTAATTTGTTGATTCACAACGACCCCTGCTGATGGTTGAAGGTGTCTGCGCCATCCCAGGTCCCCAGCCCTAGCCCAGTCCAGTCTCCGGAGTCCTTATGCCTCGGCACGCACCACTGCCAATAAAACTCTGGAAACCTTAACGACTGTCTGAGCAAACCCACGTGCGATACCAACCGGCATTCCAGACAACCAACCATTCCAGCAACCACCCACCTACTGTATCCAAACTTCATGTATTAACTAAAAAAGTTTTTAAAAATCTATTTAGTTTTCAATAAGCATTATTGCACAATCATCTGCGTCTTTGACATTTTCGGCAATTTATGCCAATGTGATTTTAAAACCATGGCACCTCTAAAAGCATTAATTCCCATAAAAGTTAATTTTTGGATTGTATTCATTATTTCTGATTTTAGATATTTTTGGGCTGAAAAAAGTGTTGGGATGTTGGGAAATACCTGGCTATCCAGCTTTGGTCACCGAGCTTAAACACAAACGTATCAAGGTGGAATCGCTATGGATATCTACTTTATATTTTTTTTTTTATTTATTTTATATTACAAAAACAAACAGTACATTGGTTACAGTGATGAGATAGTTTACATATATTAAATGATATTTCATGGTGGGTACCTATGATATGTTTCTTTGAATGTCTTATTTGTAATTACCGGCAGATGTGCGTAGTGTATATGTGCGTGAGTGTATGTGTGAGTATGTTGGTAGGTGTGAGAAGTGTATGCGCATTGAATAGTTTATATCATTGAATAGTTTATATCATTGACATGTTTATATCATTGACATGATGCTCTTTTTAAATTTGGGCAGTGAATCGGAGAAAATGTCAATCTTAGAATTTAGGCAAATATTATTGAAAGTATGAAGAGCACGGTTAACTGTCGAATTAGTTGCTGCATTTGTTACTTATAGAACATCGTTGCTCAATGGTCAAGTAGCGCACCGTTTTTATTCTAAGAGGCGGTTTCACACCGAGACTATGCGTAGCTACCATTTGTTTAATGAAAAGTTTGTAAAAAAGTACCCAGATTAACATAATTATTAAGGTTTCTGCTCTGTTTCCAATTATTGTGACATGACACATCGTTACATGTAAAATTTTAACTTAGAAGCGGCAAAACGGTCAAACTTAAGACCCTATATTATAAGACAATATTTTTCAAACTCATTGTGAAAAAATGTTTACAATAATTGAAAACTCTTAATCTTTTAACCAATCTTATAAAATTGTTTCAACTAAAATCCCGGATTGTAGACGTCTAAAATATAAATAGTTAGTTTGCTGAAAATAAATATTATTTCTAAATATTTCATCATCGTGTTTAATATTCTCATCAGAGTAGGTGTACTCTTTGTTATCGGGATTAAGATTTAGTTTAGTATATTTTCCAGGAGTTAGGGAAGCTTTGCTTTCTCTGGAAAGGGTGTAGAGATGAACAAAATAAGAGAGGGTTCATCCCTTCCCGAGATTTCAATTTCGCGGTATCCAATCTCGAGATGTGTCACGCGGGGAAAACATGTACATCAGGAGTCCACGTATCGATTTAAGAGAATGTGCACCAAAATTACGTGAGATATTTTGAAAAATCTAATATTTAATATAAAAAATTACGAACCTTGAATAAATTCACACTAGTGAAATGATCATTAAGGGTTGTCATTATATTACATGCTGTTAAGTTTCACTTTTTTTGAGTTCTGATATTTGCATCAGGACGATATTATGTTATATCTTCCACTCTGCAACGAAGTACTAATTATTTATGAAAAATCTATTTAAAAATAAATTTAAAAAACACTGGTTCCAGTGAGACATCGTAAATACGCCAACAACGACCGTCCTATAAACTGTTCATAAAAATCTTTCTTCTCACAGATCTTATACGAAAACGAAAAAGACAGAAGGTACTAGAATTGCGAAATACCAGTTTTATGCTTCATTGTGATATTAATTAATTAAACCATGTCAATAATTTTGAATGAAAATGAAGTATAATATTTTAAAAATCTCTTCGGGTGCTACTTTTATTTAATATTGCGTCCACAGTAATGATTTTGTAGTATTAGGAACCTACTACGTAAGTAAGTAATTTATTATTAATAATGATATGAAGCAAATCGTTCTAAATTTATTAAAATGCTTTAACATAGATAATATTGTAAACAATTAGTAAGATTGTGATAATATTTAGAAAAATAAATACGTCCATAATTCACATTATTGAAGGAAAAGCTATCAAGAAAATGGTGATCTTTGATTATCTAGTAACAATTACCCGAAATCGCCCGGAAATTGACTCTTTTATTTCTATTTTATTTATGTTTTCTGTGTTCTAAAGTTTAGTAACCATCACGTTATTAAGTTTGTTATTTTAGTCTTGTAATTATCTTTCTGTTTTGTATTTATATTTGAATTATTTTAGTTACTATCGTGTTATTTAAATGTATTAATCTAATTCTGTTTTAAGCTAATTACTTACGCTATTTATGTATTTCACACTTACACTATTAATTACATAATTTATTTACACTATTTATTTATTCAAAAAATGAAAATTACTTACCTTATGAACTATAACGGCGCTAGTCCCCAATTTGTGTAATAAATACCCATGTATAATAAATAAAAAATTATAAAGATATTTTAGCCATTTTACTAGTCCATCACACCCTAAGAGTATGGATATTAGAGAGACGGCATGTGAAGTGTGCCCGCGCGCTCCAAGTGTGCCTTTTCGAGAATTCTACCCACATGGCTGACATTGGCTGTCACCATGTAAAATGGCTGCTGTCGGAACGTATTAAACGTCCAAAAACCAGCAGCCAATGTAAGCCGTTTGGGTAAAATTCTCGAAAAGGCACACTTGGAGCGCGCGGGCACACTTCACATGCCGTCTCTCTAATATCCATACTCTTAGATCACACCCCTTCGCGAAATCACCTCAACTTAGGTAACATTATTTAAGTCGTGGTAGATAACTAGCTTCTGTGTATACATGTATTATATTAAAAGTGGTTTGTTTACATCCACGAAGCTCTCACTTCTACCTCTCCTCATACATGCATGTTTATACCTCGCTCGTTTACTTTGCCTACTTTCGAAACAATCACTTTGATTCTCAATTCGTGTTAACATGAACATTGACACGAGCGCTTGTTCCAGCCGTTGAACGAGAAAATAAATTCAAAGAACTCAAATATACTACTAAACCATTCTCAGAAGTGGTTAATCGAACCACGTGTACATTTGTTTTACTAATTTGATTAAATTTTGAAAATGGTTTGCTAACAAAACCTGTCTAATTATTAAGACGAAAATATAATTTAAGGTTGTAAACGTTTAGATAAAGTTAAACTACGCCTTTGGTATTTTGTTATTGTATTATTTAACTATGCTTAGATGTTGAAGAGACTGTATTCTGAGATATTAACGTTTTGATTTAATTTTCCGATACTAAGTAGAGTATTATTTACGTTAACAACGTTTAAAGGTAACGAAAAACTTTAATATCCTGCGAGTACAAGAGATAAAGCAAAAATTTATAAAAACGGCTAACCAATTATTGGTTGCGATTACTTCTTTTGCCTTATGTTTTGTATCATTATGTTATTTATTTATTTGTAAGAAACAAACAGCTTATGCATAGAAAACAAAGATAAATATATATATTAAGTCAACTAAAGTCAAGCCAAAAATGATGAAAATGTGGCTTGGAGATGGCGTCTTATTGTGTCGTAAAATTTAGTTTAGGTAAGGGGAGAAGTTTTATAGGCTAATAACTTATGTACCTGCTTACGTAAATAATATTATAATGGTAAAAAGTAGAGTTTAGAAATAAATCAATAAATTGGGAAGCTGGTGCAGAAATCGCTACCCAGCAACCATTTATTGGCTAACCAATCCCTAGGCGTGACTTAGCAGGGGTACCCAGGTTCGTGGGTGAGGTTTGTTCGTGTTTTGGCGGGATATTCTCCTGCCCACCAGCAGCTTGGCAGTCCAGATCGGAAAAGACATTTTGACCTCTCCAGCTCTGCCTACTTATTGCCTTACATAGCATCCCCAACGATGACATAGGTAAGGATTAAGATTTTATCTTATCTTCCAATATTTCCATTTAATTTATGAATAGGTTACGTCAATAGGTCAGATTAAAGTTGGTTTAAACGTCTTTATATCATACAATTAGTTTTTTGAGCATAAATATTCGCGAATAGCGTCATTTCGATATCTGAAGCCGAATTTCCTCATATTAAAGGGCAATCGAACTACTTAGCAAACTGCATTACAGTTTTACATTACATTACAGTAGCTTAGTTTGAGTAAAAGCGAGCCGCATATAAAATTTAATTTCAGCAAAAGATAAGTTTTTGTCTACGCATCTAGACGAAGATACGCTTCTGAGATGAACCATATCACCAAATTCACACTCTATTGTAACTAGTTACAAATTGCACAGGTGTGAATTTTAAGAACCAAGTACCAATCTTACATTGCTATAATTACACATGGACGGAATTACATATGGAGAGAAATAAACCTGTCTAAATTGGGCCTACTGGAAATTATACATTAAAAAAAAAACGTAATCTAACTATAGTTTTTATTAAATACATTTAAATAAAGACCTATTAAAATTACGCTATTCAAGTAGATGTAATTAAAGTAAGTGTGATTCTCTTCGTAAATGTTGTCTTTTATACTTTTATTCATTGTTTTTCATTTTGTCCGTGTATAATTCTGGCAGTGTAGTAATGTTAGTATGTGAAATTCACGCCTTTGCAATATTGTCCTGACACCACAAGGAGAAAAATGTTATTCTAAAATACGATAATTTTATTAGTTAAAACGGTTTTAAACGGAATGTAAGAATACTTTTTTGGTATTGGTACGAAATTACGTATACCAACAAATTATTCTTACATGTTCCCGCCAATAAACATTGAAACACTGTTAATTTGTTCGTAAGAACTTCAGTCCCGTTTTTACGAATAAAATGATCGTGTGTTAGAATAAAAATTTTCTCCGTGCAGTGTAACTGTCCATTTCTTTGTTTCTAGTAAAATATAAATAAAGATAACAAAAATAAGTTATTAATAAGGCCACCATAACATAACAAAACACGGGCTTGTGCATAGTATGGCGGCCATAAATTCCATAAATGTTATATTTACTATTCAAAGAATAAAGAAACATAAAAAAAATAAAAATAAAAATTTATATAAATCATTTTCTTGACTGAGCTAGGGCACAGCACTCACTCAGGAGTGGAAGGCTGCGTTCACCACCGTCTTGTCGGAGGCCATTAGCCGCATCCTGGATCCTGGCTCTAGTGACCCGTTGTCTCATCAGGTCAGGGAATACATTCAGTCCTATTTCCGTAAACACTGTCAATGCGCTACTGCACCTTCTGTCATAATATTGGATCCGGAGTTGTTCCATCGAGCTGATTCTGGAGTGACACCATGCATCACAAGTATATAGGCTAGTGCAAAATGCATTAAACAATCAAAGTTTTAATCTTTGACCCTTTCTCTTTTATGAACAGTGTATGACTGTTTAATTTAGAATTAACAATCGCTTACTTATGAATATCTACTATTTATGACAACAGTGTAATTAGCCAATAATTCTTAGCCGGAATATCTATATGAAGAGAATATTTTGGTACTGTTGCGGTTTCTGACGAGAGAAGCTTCGGTCAATAAGCGTCGCGCAGGTTAGTGTAGGAGTTGGTTATCACGATATGTGTCTGAGCTATCAGTTACTCAAAGCTCTGCATAAATCAACAGCCAAACAAACCGGCGGCACTGCTACTCTATACAGAACAGTGTTTGGAATCAGATATTCGGGCCTAAACAAGTAATATGTGCATAGTTTATTTCGGTTTGTACACGCAGGGTGTTGGTATAAGAATACATTTGTGGGGTGAGTATTTCAGTGTTTGTTTTGCTTATTTATATTTTTCTTTAAAGCAGGTTTTTTTAACTTTCTATCTCTTTCAAGTCTTGGACACCAAATATTGCTCAATTTTTTAAACGTTTGTAAAAACATTATTAGGGATTTTATTTTGTCTATTTTATATAGCTCTAAAAATTTTACATTTTATATCTAGTGTTTATCTATCCTAAAATTGCTGTAATATTATTATATTACCTACTTCCTAAAAATTGGACTTCAATGTCTTGCGAGAAAACCCACTAAAAACTTCTTTCGAATTTCTTCCTTTTAGCTTTTAGTAACATCCGTTATACTCGTATGCCTTGGCACAGTATGTAATACAATAGGTACATTAGGTACATGTACTGCAAAGTTAGTTAAATCTTGAATATATATATTTATTTCCAAATTACCAAAATGCCTAGGTATAGGTATTTATTAAATACATTGATGAAAAGAGTATGTATTTGTTAAAATTGCTCCAGTGAAAATGTATTAAAATGCCCTTCAATCGTTAATGTTTGGTTCTTGCTGTTGAACCTAAATATTTTACAAATTAAACATTCTTTAAATTTGTAATAATACCCTTTGTCGAATATGAATTCCAAAGATAATCTCGACTATACCATGGAAAAATGAGGAGCGTATATATTATACATATCTACGTTGATATTACGTGTGTACACGTGTATAATTTCAAATAGTTTCGAGGGGTAAGCACATAGCGGTCGGCTGCATTTGGTCCTGCAGCACCTGTTTCGGTAAACACTGACATTAATTAACTAAAATACCCTTCAATTTCAGAAAACCTCACGTATGTTTCGGGCAGTCAAACCCGGGACAAGCGACCGCCGCCCGTGGCAGGGCCGGACCCACCTGGCTCGGGGCAGCCACCGTGAATTTTCCCGTGTGCCAATCTATATTAAAACAAAGGTCCTTTTGTTTCTTTTCAGTGCCCTTAAATAACTTGCCTGCCAGGTAGACGTAACTACGTATACATGGGTATGAACGTTGGTAGCTACTATCCCGATTCCTGTGGAACTAGGGATCTTTTAAAGTTTCTTGGAAAAGGTACCTACTTGCGCAATTTCTTATAAGAATGACAAAAATTCGCGATTACCAATAACCTGACAATATAAAACGTTAATAGAATAGTATTCTAATATTATAATTCTTACGATAGCTGTCAACTTCAATGTACCATAACTGATTCATCAAATAGAGCAATATGTCGTTTTCAAGAAGGATAAAAAAATTGTCTCTAATTATAATGAACTTATAATTATCTAATTATAATAATATTATACAACAAGCACAACATCAAGTGTGCGCTTCGTAACATCTGCTGAACATAGCATTAATAATATTAATTTAGGTTTTTCTGTGACTCTGTTCAATAAACTCTGAAAATCGGATTTGCTTGATAAGTCTCATTTGGAAATTGAATCAAAATTGTGAGCGTTTCTTTCCAAAAATTCTGATAAGCGTTATGTTAGGACCAGTTGATTAAAAAAATGGAAAAATTCTATTTTTGATTACAAAATTTGACATGTCATCACGTCTTCCATCATTTCAAATACAAAATGGGTTGTTTCAACTCCAAAATAACGTTCGTTAAATTTGAAAATTTCACTCAGTGTTCCTTGCTGAATCACAATTTTAACGTCTGCGCATGCGCCTCCCATCACATCAACGCTTAGCGGTTGAACTCGGCTAATTAAATTTCACATCACATTTCAATTTCATCAAATTTCTTCTGACGGATGTTGAAAGTACCCAATTTTTCGTTGAATGACGATTTGAAGGAAATTCGTATGTGAAATTTTCCGAATACAACTGGCCCTTAGTACCTGTCTTTGATATAATATTTCTAACAAAATTATTTTGAATGCTATTTTCAAAATTGACCCGATTTTTCGAAATTTTTATGCTATCCGTGATTTTCCAAGGGTCTGCGCTAGTTTACAATAAAACTCGTTTAATACCATACAGTATGTGGTAAATTGTGCAAATAGCTACAATTACTAACTTATTAAAGATCTGTAGTCTTGGCTCTTATCTGTACCATTAATCTGTTTAATTTTACGGAAAGGAATTTGAAGAGTTGATTTGTGTTTGGTTGGCGGATTTGATTTGTGATTGGATGAATGAAATACAATTGGCGAAATGAGTTCTGAAGGACGTAATCTGGATGCGGGTTTACCGCCTTTTTATCTTGTCACCCCTGACAGTGTCACAAATGAAAACTAGAAAATTATTCTAAACATTCCTAATTTTTTTTTTTTTTTTAATTTATATTTATAGGTTTATTTTTTACAATAAATACATTTTATACAGTGTTAAAATAGTAGATAAGAATAGCTTTTCCTCACCATAAAAATACGAGGCTCTTGTGTTTGGTGAGGGAATTTTAGTTTAATTATATAATATCATGTCTGAAAGAAAATAATACAATATGGCAAAAACAAGGGATAATTAAGAAAATGCTAGATTTATCAATAAAGGATTTGAAATAAATAATAATAATAGTGAGATATTGACTCTTATAGTTGTTTTAGGTATTTTTTTTTAATTTTTGCTGAAATTTCTGAATATTTTCGATTACTTTCAGATATAATGGTAGTTTGTTATAATATGTTATACCTAGAGAGAGATAAGTATTTTGTGTATGCTTTGTACTAAATTTAGGGATTTTGATAGTATTTTGATATCTTGCTGATGAATGGAATGGTAAGTTATTTAACTGTACTTCTTTACAAATTTGTAGTATTGAATATGTTTTATATATTTTGTCTATTGTAGGTACATTGAATATTGAAAATATTAAATTGATTATTTGTCACATCGAAACATTTCAATTGAATGATGCCCATCACTAGACTAATGGCATACATATAATTTGAGTGCAAGTGCAGCGCTGATGCGAGTCAATTCATGTTGCGGGCCAACGTTTAAATAACCACTTTGCCATGCAAAGTTTTCCATACCTCACTACTTTCAATGTCCAGAATTTTCATCTGCAGCTTTCACAGGCTATTTCGTGGAAATAAGCAAATTACGGAGCGGCGATTTTCCATATTGGTTCGGTTCAGAGAGTCAATAGGCCAATTCATTTCCACGCAGCCCTTTTAAATTTAAAATGCTTTTATAAAAATCCAATTTAAAAAATCTATAAAATTCGAGCAAAATATAAGACTGACTGATTTCATTCATCTCGCATAGGTATACATATCCGTCAAAACCAATTAAAGTAACTAAATTTACCCCGCAGCATAAAGAGAAATTAGAACATAAATTTAGCACTAGATTCACGCGCAACGACGGGTTAATAGTTCCAAAATTTAATAATAAGTACGGACAGAGAACGTTTGAATACAACATACCGAAAATATTTAATTTATTATCTGACACTATAAAGCAATGTTATTCTATGAATATGGTTAATTATGTGGTGAAAAATTGGCGGTCGGAAAAAAAATATTTATATTATTATGTATGAAAAAATGTATGAAAAAATGAATGAAAAAATGTATGAAAAAATGTATGAAAAATTAATGAAAAAATTAATGAAAAAATGTTGATGTAAATTAATTTTTTTAAATCTATATGAATGTAAAATATAAGCACCTGTTGACAAGCCAATTGAATTGGTTTAGCAGGACTTGTTTGTTGATACTATGTATTCAATTATTCTTTCAATAAAAAAGAATTTAAAAAATTTAAAAAAACTAACGTTTTCATCTAACATTTGATATAAAAAAGCATAACTTGTGACATGGTGACCTCTTGTAAAAACGTAGGTAATTATTTCGTTGAATTAAAGAACTCACCAAACTCGCAAGTTCAAGCCTAGTTCACAGAACACAATATCCAGAATATCATTTTTCATCACCAATTTCCTCGCCCCACAAGAATAATTGATCGCGTGTTGTTTCTAATGCCTGTTCCCCAGTTTTAACGTTGCAATGAAATTTAAACATTATGTTAAACCTTAGAAATAAATTATACAAATCGCATCCGAAACCCTAAACTGATATGGCATTACTACTCATAGCTATTTTAATACAAAATTAGGCATATCATTGATTTTCGCTTATCCGTTCGCATCCATTATAAGCTCGCATCGGAAATTCTTCATTAAAAACGATAATTTCCGAATATACCGTGCCATAGAGTGATGTTCACTTTCCTTCGTGACGTCACGCTACCTCATTCAGCCGGAACATAAATGATCCGATAACTATCGACATGATATTAACATAACTGTTTTTTAGGCAGCTTATTCGGAACCACAAATCAAAATTAACAACTATTCAAGTCGTCTGATACAATATCATTAAATTTAAAAACAGACTTCTGCACAGCTTTCAGAAAAACGCATAATTTTACATGATATTCCTGGTACGGTTAGCGCAGCAGTGAACAAACAATAACGGGTTTCAGAAAATGCACCAAGAATATGTGCATTTATCAAATTTCTTTTTTATATTAACTGCACACAGGAGGCCCTGAGGAAAATAATTTCCCTCAGGGCCTATGTCATCTTTGAAGATGCTGCGTGGAGGGTCTTTTTGAGGAGAGGAAGGAGTGAAAATGGGTCTTGAAAAGAGTTATGTTGTAGGAAGGAGGAAACACACAGGCCGGCAAATCGTTCCACAGCCGAGCTGTTGAACTCAAAAACGAGTCATAAAAACGACCCGTTCTCATGTGATAAATGTCAACCATGTACATATGTTGGACGCACGTTGGGCGTGTTTCCCGACTATGCACCGGTGCTGAGTGGATCAATGACGCTAGTTCCTCGGTGCATATCCTTGTTCATAGAACAAGAATAGCATTCCCACCCGACGCCTGTGCTCTAAAGATTGCAATCCGTTTGTTAAGATGGGAGAATCTATCAAACGGACCGCCCATTTCTGCGCAGAGTGGGGGGTATTTTTCCGGTACTTTGGGGCTCCAGACCAGAGGTGGCTGCCAAATTCAACCGTGGGGCGTACTTGCAATTTGTACAGGGTTAGCAGTTGTGTACTATTAAAGTATCTGCGGGCCCTATAGAGTACGCCCAGTTTCTGAGAGGCTAACTGGCTTCGATGGAGCCCCCGTATCTGTGCTGGTTACTTAGAGTTACACCGAGCATATCAATGGAAGGAACATTCCCTAATTACGAATAACCTGATAATGTTTCAAAATCTTCTACTACCATGACAATAAGCGGAAATGGTTGCTGTGTCCTGATGGAGGACTTGGCAAGCTGGGGAATTGAGCACGCGACGCCTGAGTGGGACCAGATACAAATATATATAAGGCTTTCGCAAAAATTGTAGCAGGATCGTGTAAGAAGTGCGTGCATTGTGCCTGTCGCACCCCCCTGTTGCCGATGACATTTTTGATATCAGCGAGAAAATATATTTTCATTGTAATAATGATGCTTTCCACACCCTTTATTAGACACTAATCATATTACAAAAGATATCTAAATCATGCTAATAACTGAATACCGCCAAACTAATTGAATCTATTATCGTAAATTAATGATTTATAGTCATCCCATTCCAATTTACATAATAATTAACCGTACAATTGATTTGTTCAAAAGGATAAACTAAAGTTGTTTATTACATTAAAGTTTAATGGTTTAAATCATGACATTAAATCACAGTTTATCACCAAATTACAGCGATAATCATTCAATTTGGAAAGCGGTGAAAATAAGTTATTGCCTGTGTTTTCGTGTCAATTTTAAAAATCTTAATATATACCTACAACAAAGTCGGGTTAGTTACACCATTTATAACTCAAGAACGGCTTGACCGATTTTTATGATCTTTGATTTGTTGGATTTGTCTCCGTCCCGATTAACAGAATAAGTATTAAAACAGCGAAAAAATCACGAGAATAATTATTATTAAGAAAAAAAAAATTTCATATATTTTTTATGGAACGGCTTTTCAAATAATGTGCGTTGGTCGACATTATTTGAATCAATTCGAACAGCTAATAAATTAAACACAATATTTATTGATTCTGAGGCGGTACGAAGTCAGGTGCCGGGTCAGCTTGTTGTACATAAAAAACTTTCAATTAACACGAACTTATAATTATTATTTTCCATAGCAACATACGAATCATAAAGCTCAGATATTCGATATCTATGTTTTACGAAATTGAGTTACAAAACTAGACTCTTCTAAAAAATACATATTTAAATGTTAAAGTATTTTCTTTACAGTAAGTATTCCAACCTTTAAAAAACTAGCATTCAACTACAGTTATCTGAAAACATCTGTGCTCAAAGCCGTCAAATTCAAGATGTATTATTTCTGAATCTAAAGAAAGCTATATTGAAAACGCTTTAAAAACGTCTCAAGTATCCTTGATATTATTTGGCTTACTAATGAGCTTTCAAAGTTCTTTTCAAATCGATTTTACAGTTTAAAAATAAAGTTTACACCGTCGTGGATGCAATCTTCGGCGCTTAAGATTATGACATTCACCCCGTCTGCTTGTAACGATTAAATGATTTCTCGGGCGGGCGGCTTTGGTCACGTCGTTTGGGGATGCCACCACCCCTCCCCACCCCCCCGGCCAACCGTTCCCACCCAAACCCTCCCACTCACTACTTCGCCGGGGTAAGGGTTGGATATTGTAGGTAACGAGGGTTGTCACTGTCAAATGAAACAGTTTATTGTATAAGTGAACTACTATTCAGTTACTTTATTGATATTTTTCCAATCAAATGAATGCATTACCTTACTACTCACAAAGGAAAAATGCCACAATTTCTTTCACCGGTATTCCAAAGTCCTTTAAAATATTTTTGGCTTTTTAAATATTGTAACTTTTTGATAAGATTTTAACGGACTCAGAACTTTTATAGTTAGATGTGATTTGAGATTTTTGCGGCCAAAAATAATCGTATCATCGTGATTTATTTTTGTGATATATACTAATGATAATACTTGGCTGATTTGTATAGCGCCGTTTTTGTAAAAAGTTACTTCAAGCTCACATTTGCCCTGGCGATGGACACTGTAACGTTGTCCGAATCGCTGACTAAAGAAGGAGAAAGAGTATCCCGGCATTACACCTCAAAAATAAATCACGATAACTTTAATAGGTACTTTATTTTATATTTAAAAAAAAAACTGCTGTTTTTCACATCTGATGATGATAACTGATGAAATACTTAGTGTGATTTTTAAACCCCTACACTTAAGGCTGCGTATACACATGCGAGCCGAATCTGCGAGAAGAACCAGCGCTCTGATCGCGCTTAGTTTATGTATACGCAGCATTATAATATCGAATATTAGCTCCATTTCGATTTTTTGATGCACAACGGATCCCGTTACACATCAGATATCCACCCGTTGCAGCTCAAATTTAGCTGACAAGCTAATCGTTCGAATTGCCCCAACTTTTCTTCATAGTATTTTATTTTGGAAACCATGTTTTTTTTTTTAAATAATCTAAATTTAGCAATAAGGAAGTTGAGTCCGTTTTTTTAATGCAAACTTTGTAGCGGCTTACCTATCGATATCTACGCCGCACTAATTGGCACTGTCCGGCGCTTCGCTGCACCTACCTTTTTGTTGTTGACCACCTTCTGGAAAGAGCTCGGTTCTGCGGTACATTACACACAGCGCTGCGTAGCCATATCGAGAATCTTCCAGCTTGTGCACGATAATGCCTGCCATTCTCGTACCAGGCTCGGCCCTATATAAGGGCTCGAGTAAATCAAATCCAGCAGTCGATCTTACTCAGTCTTCACTCAACGCAGTGCTCGCGCGGCAAGCGGCCGAGTAACACAACTACGCAATCTGCGGTTCGGTCGGGGTAATATAACTTACGCAATTTGTAAATACTCTTCATTTGTAAATAGTGCACAATGTGAATATTGTAAATACATTCATCTTATCATCAACAATCATTCTCGCATTTATTATCCCGACTACAGCACGCGGAGGTATCACGACACACCGATATCTCCTCTTCCATCCGGAGGCCCAATCATCTCCTCACATAGGAGATCCGCACTCTGCCTCTAAAACTTAAATACTAGTTTTTTTTTTTTAGTTCATTTTCATAATTAAATTAATTCTACAAGTTCGAATTTTATTAAGCCCGCGAAAACGCCGGAAAGAGTATATATAATACCGTGCGGGAGAGTTCGTGACGTCACCCGGTCCTTGATTGTGTGAAATATAAGGTAAAATATTTACAAAACCGTTTAACGCTTAATATGGACGAAAAAAATAAATTCGAAAAGTTGTAATAGTTAGATATTAACTAGTACTAATCAATTCATTTACCGGAAATTCGAAAAAAAATCATTTTAATGGTTATTTTTTAAATTTAAAAGCACGAAATGTCATCCTAACATAGCGGTCGGTGAAAAAAAAATACTGGTGCTTAAGTTTGCATGTCATCTAGATGAACATATTTTTATAAGTCTAAATATTTTTCACTCAACTTCCCTATTATGGGTTTCCTCTTAGGTTGAGTTATCTTATTAGTGAAACTGCTTAAGTGAGACACGTGGGTGCTGGACATTGGTACTCGCAATGAGGGTGGCCAATAGCAAGGGTGGCAAGGGCAACCCTAGCACAGCCAGTCACCACCCGGCCGCACTTTAACGATTCACCGCTCGTAGCCGCTGCTCGAGAGCTACTGCACTCCTTTATTCCCGAACTAGAGGAATAGCTGTTCTTGTTGACACTGCGCGCATTGAAACCTGCTGAGCCCGTACCTACTGCCTACTGCCGTGGAACCAGGAAACTGGGGAGGCGGGAGGCATTCAATGGACCCGTTTCGCTGAATCTTTATTGAAATAATTAGTTGGGTTGAGATGATGGGATATGTGCATCAGATGTTCGGGTTATACAGATGGAAAACTTGTCACGGATAGGTCATTATTATTTTATACCATAAAATTTTAGTCTGAAGAAAGTACATTTGTGTCAGGAGAATAAATAATGTATCTATAATATGACTAAACCTTAAGTGAATTGTGGTGGAAATAAGGAACGAAGACGAGAACCATGGTCAAGCGAATCAAATAGTCACTGCCGATAATGACAGATTTGGAACAAAATATAACAGGCATAAGGGGGGTGAGGTTTTAAAGACGAAAAAGGGCATATTTTCGTGATTTTTTTTTTAGATATAAATAATGTAAGTTTATTTATTTTATAAATACTTTATAATATTATATCTGTAGTATCTTCGAAAAAAATTCAATTAAAAATATTAATAAATAAGCCCGTGAGAGCGAATCTCCAGAGGCGCTTGGAAAAAAAGTTGTTATGCGGTGAACATCATAACTCGTTCCCAGATCATCTGACACAAAAAAAATTGAAATGATTTTAAAATGTGATAAGTTTTCTTAGATAATCAGCGAGATTTTTTTTTTTGCAGCAGCAGCAGCATTTTGAAGTGGAAAACGCCGTTTTTGCTAAAAAAAATTCGCTGAATTTGTTATTATAAAATAGAAAAAAATGGTAAAAACAAAAAACTCTCTCTGACTACCTTTTGATTTATGTGTAGAAATAGTGTACAAAATTTCAAAAGGATCGGTCAAGTAGATTTTGAGTTATGTTTGCTCCGATTTACTTGAAATTTTGACTTAACGTCTCGACATGTTGTACATTGAGATATATTTTTTTAAGAGATTTTTAAAACCTCCCCCCCCCCCCCTTAAAAGAACTCTGCATAGAATCAGGGTCTTAGATATTGGACAGTTATTTACTATTTATTAAGATAAGTGATGTGATGTGACTTATGGAAAAATAATCTACTGGTAGCTCCAAAAACATCAACTCCCCTTTAATCAAACCTGGGTAGCGTGGTCCTTAAAACTAAAACCATATTTGCTTTCATCGCTCCTAAAATATAAAATGCTTTGAGTACCGATATAAATTCAAATAATTTAATATCCCTTGTATATAACATTGGATATTTGAGCGGACTTTTTTTAGATATCAGATTAATTGAAAATTTCGCTTCACATAATTCATCAATCTTTATAATTTTTAATACATTTTACTCTTCTTTTGTATTTATCGGTATTTCTTAGGAGCTCTTCACCGCTCTATATAGTTGTAATGAGTTCTCATGAATATTGACTTCTTTCTTTTTAATCGTGTTTTTTAGTAGTATTTGGGATTTTATTTATATGTTAATCTAAAAATTCTAAAAATAATGCCTAATAATAATCAAGATCAATTCGCTACTTCTATTTAGTTTAGTACAAAATGTGGGTATAAATATTTTACACCATGATTAAATTACATTATAACGTACCTCAGTCTCCAATTTGAAGATTGGCATTAAATATCATAATATTATTATCTTTGCGAGGTTTAAGGTTAGTTTAGTTAGGGCAAGGGTAAGGTAGGTCAGACTAAAGTTTACAGGTCAGGATAAAGCAATAACTTTTATCAAATTGTTTAAAGATTAAAGAATTATTTACGTAATCACGTCTGGATTGGGGAATCGGGTACGGTCACTGCCATGATGGGAACCATTCATTATCAGATGAACGACACTTCTACTATATGTCACCCCAAATTGTTGACTACGTTTGGTGACAAGCAGCGATGCCCGGGTTCATCGGGTGCTGTTTTTCGGGCATTGAGGACGATGGAACGATGGATTCATACGTCCGTCGTGCTTAAACTCACCGACCTTTATATTCTTACAATTTTCCACCTCTCATACAATTTTCCTTCCCAGAACTTTTTATCTCCTTCCTTTTCCTTAAAAATACCGTCAAACAGCATTTCCTTAGATGACTTATGCTCTGAGGGGATTTATTTTCCTCCCGCGTGGAGATAATTTCAAAATAAAAAAGTAAATTTTAAAAATGATTGCCACTTTTCTAACCAACCATCACTTTGCATCTCTGAAGTGGTAGGCAGAGGAGATCAATATTTACAAAACTAAACACAAGCCATGGCGCACGCTTTTTGCTTCGTTGATTTCCTACGTTCTCTTCTATTATTCTGAATTTGATACACTTGATCATGTCAGGTCGTCAGATGCTATAATTTACTTATTCATCCAATAAAGTCGCAGAAATTCTACACTCGTGCTATTTCAACAAAAAATAGCCACTTTTAAACTAGATTGCCCTGAATTTCTTGATGAAAATTTAATGAAGTGCGCCTGTCATATTATAAACACGACAAAATCACGTATTAAACGCCACGCAACTGGACACTAACTCAAAACAAAACACATCCATTCTTAAATCATATCTATATCTAAAATCAATAAATAACATTCATGTAATATAGTCATATTTCTCTAAACAAACTAGATCCATCTCGTTCCCTCGCACCCACCATCCCATCCCCATGGGCTAATGTAACTCTTTCCTCTTTTTTGTTGTTTGTTTTTGGGATGTTATGCCGTGTTGCGCTACCTCTTTCTTTAGCCGACGTTTCGGACAGCGTTGTCACGATACACATCTTCGGATCTGCCGGATCTGCCGGATCTGCCGGATCCGCCGGATCTGCCGGATCTGCCCTGATGATGGACACTGCAACGCTGTCCGAAACGTGGGATAAAGAAGGGGGTAGCGCAACACGGCATAGCACCTAAAAAACAAACAACGAAAATGCTTTTGGCTGTGAAAATCTAAAAACGTATCAAACTCTTTCCTCTTTTATATTTACTAATAATGAAGATACATCAGTGAAAATCTAATATTGGTTCAATTACTACAAATTTTAATAAGCATTATAAAGTATTGTCACTATTGTTTTCCACAATAAAACGAAAATAAAAAATTTAAATCTTTTGTTTTATGAATACCGCGCAAGAGTCACAACTTCTCTTCGTTCTTCCCCAAGTGGATGTCGTGAAGCTAAATGGAGTAAGGAACAGAAGAAGATGAGAAAGAGGACGGTTGAAACCTACATATTTTAATGGTTTAAATCGTAAAAAAAAGAATCGTCTAAGTAGGTAGATACTATTAAAAAAAACATTATAAGGGCACGTGGCATAAATATTTTCGGCCCTTTTTTAACTCATTATTATATAATACTCGGTTTTCCCCGCAGAATACCCGCTCGTATTTCCGGCAAATCGGAAATAAAAATTCGGCCGCTTCCCTACCGCTGTAACCGCCATTTTTCCACCTCCGCGAGCTTCCGGTGGCGGGAATTAATGCAGTGTCCTTTCCGGTTAGAGCCCGAATCCGATGACCATTTAAGTTCTCATATTTTGTTCTATTCTTAGAAGAGCATTCATCTCGTTCCCGGAAGGATAATGCGGTATTATTCATGATGATGAATCAGAACTTCGCTTGTTCTCTGTGTTATTTAACCAAGTAACAGTAACGTGACGTGGATTTTTCCAATAAATGCAATTATTGCGATAGAAGCATTGTGGGAAGCTTTTCTTAGATTACTAATTCCAAAAAAATTTTTTTTTTAAAACCGAATTTTAAAGTAAATATAAATTCTTACGACTTTGTGCAATAAAAATGCATAAAATTGTGACTGGTCCATTCAGATTCGAAATGCTGACTGAAATAGCAATAACCGTGTTTAATGGTCAGATCTAAATATCCAACTAGTCTCCCCACCTTCTTCAGCCACACAACTTACCCCAATAATCAGGTATGTCATAGTCCCATTAGCCCCGACAGTTGAAACTCTGGATGTTTTATTACCCTACTTTTATTATAATTAACTGTTATAAAAATGTTTACAAATTCTTAATGGTGAATTATTTGTACATCTAATTTCATTTAAATCCTCCAGTTCTAATGAGTCCTAAATTTACAAGTCTTTCGAAATAACTTCAATTTATTAACTCCATTTTTGGCAGTAATCTTCTTATAAATGTAATATGAAAAATGATGGTGTAGCAAATGTAAAGTTATGCAATGTCCAGTGTTTTAATACAGCGTCCTCCGCGTGCAAAGTCGTATCTCCTCCAAGCATAAACTTTCTAATTAAAGTGTGTTTATCGGAAGTGACCTGCCAGGTAAGTATGTTCTCTGTGTCCATTTGTAAATCGTCGGTATACTGGTAAAACCAGCTAAATGACAAAACTAGCCGAAATGAGTTAAAAATGCGGTTTTGTTCAGTTTCATGAGCTCTATCGACTGTTAAAACCCACAACATCCTTCGATGGTTCGTTTTAAAGTTAGAATTTTCTAAAAACCTCTAACCCTCTTGTTACCTAAAAATGTATTCCGTTGAAAACAACTAAATCCCTTTAGTGGAAACTTTTTTCAAATATCTTCTATTAAAACAATTTATAACACTTTAATTTTTTTTATGGGTATGTTTCACTTTGCTGAACGAATAATATTATATCACGTAAAACCATTTAAATCGCTTTAGCGTTATTTATTTGTTCATTACATGCACGTTCACAGGAAATAATTTCAATTAAAAAACCCTAAATTACTATAACCGGTATGATTTGTTAACACGGATGAACGAAATGATTTTTTGTTAACAGTTGAAACCAGTTAAAGTCTTATAGGTGTTTTGAATGGGCCATGTTGGTGATGTTAAAATGAAGAGTGCTGACAGTTAAAATACGTTAAATGCAAATAAGTGATTTCAACAGACTGTTATAGCGACGTTTAGATAGTTAAGCATTGACTATTGACCCAAAAAACAAAGATCGTATGAAATGAAAATATTTTTTTCCCAAAGGGAATGACAAGATAACAGTTTGCCAAAATATTATGACCAAAACTATCTGCATATCACCAGACGTTATAAAACTTACAATCAAGAATAAAAATGCGCAGGGATTTTACACTCAAGATGACAAGAGAACTCAAAAAGAGCCTCCTCATAAAACTAAGGTGGACATCTTTAATCATGTGAAATCACACATTGAATCATTTCCAAGCATGGAGTCTCACTACGTGAGAAAATTGTCAAATCGTAAGTATTTGGACAGCTCTCTGTCCATAAGGTCCACCGGGTCACTGGAGCCAGGATGCGGCTAATGGCCTCCAACAACACGGTGGAGAACGTAGCCTTCCAGCACCAAGCGCCACTCCTGAGTGAGCGCTGGGCCCGAGCTCACTCAAGACCACGCATAAATTGATTACCTATTTATAACTTTGTACCTTCTTTTAATTGTTCTACTTTATTTATATTTTAACTGTATTTGTAACTATATGGGACGTGTGGGATTGCACTATAAATGGAATAAAACATTATTATTATTATTATTATACGTGGAGCAAAGAAACTGATATTACCGAACCTGTTACAGAAATAACATACCGACCAATATTTTCAAAAAATTACATTCTAAGTTTCTTCGTACCAAAGAAGGATCAGTGCCTAATTTGTTCAAACTATGCAAAGGATGGTGATAAAAGCAAATTAGAAGAAAACTACAAAGAACACATGGAAAGAAAAGATATTTGCAATACGGAGAAGGAAAAAGATAAAGAGAGGTCTAACAATGAAAACAACTTCATGTCGCTAACATTCGAACTACAGTCAGTTTTACAAATACCAAGCGGAAAAGTCGGCCTTCTCTACTATGCAAGAAAATGATGTGTGTATAATCTTACATTATATGAGGCACCTGCGTACTGTTTTCAATGGTCCGAAATAAATGGAAAGCTTGGGAGTTGCGAAATAGGCTCTATCCTGTACTACTACCTCAAAAATTACTTACCGGACTATATTAATGAAATAAGCTTCTTCTCTGACACATGCGGAGGGCAGAATCGAAACCAATATGTAGCAGTAATACTACTCTGAGCCGTTCAACACATTGAGCACATCAACATTATTGAGCAGAAATTTCTAGAATCTGGTCACACACATATGGAAGCAGATTCAATGCATAGTAGCATAGAACATGTTAAGAAAAAGTCTTCTGTGTATACTAAGCATGATTGGGTTAATATCTTCGAACGAGCTAGATCACAAAAAAGCGAAAAATTGACCAAAAAATAGTTACCGTCAAGCCATACAAAGTTAAAGAGTTTAAACATGATGAATTTATCGACTTGAAAGACCTCGCTGACAAGGTTATGATAAACAGAACGAAGGATGACCAAGGCAACCAAGTTAGATGGTTAAAAATAAAAATATTGAGATATGTGAAAGGAGAAACGGAAAAAAATCTTCTTCAATTATGACATGTCTGATACATTTCATTTTTAAAGCACCTGACAGAAAATCAATTACAAGATCTTCTCTTAATTCACCTGGCCCACAAATAAATAATGTTTCCAAAGTTATTTATTCTCCGAGACTTAAAACGACTCTAACCAAAAGAACTTGAACCACTGGCGATAAGTCAGGCCAAGAAAAATGACCTACTGAAACTGTGTCAAAAGGGAATTATCCCTGAAGAATTACATGGATGGTACAATGGACTCCGCACTAATATCGATCTGAAGGATCGAGTTCCGGAGCCCGCTGATGATGAATGTGAGCTTGAAGATAAAGGTACTCAAGAATAATTCATTCTTGCCTTAATTAATATTATCTTTAAATATCGAAATAGTTTCATTATTTTATTTTTTCTTAGAACGCTTTTTATGATTTAGATAATTAAAAATGCAATTTTTTATTTATTTTAACAATTTGTTTTAATACACAATAAAATTATCTTAATAATGGTTTAATTCCTCTACAAATTAAATCCTCTGAAGGTATTTAACGTTTTCTTGAGCATTAAATTCAAAGTACTGGCTTATATCGTGTACTGATAAAACCAGTTAAAATCCCACCATCTTATCTTTAGAAATTTTTTTTGGGGTTAAACAATTTATTAAGTTGAAATTATTTATGAAAATTATAAGTTAATTAAACTATAAATATATCAGCATTTTACAGAACTGAAAATTTAGAATGCGAACATGACTTTTACACAGTCAAACTTTCAAATTGATTTTTCTCAAAATCGTCATTCATGCACTTAGTGGGTTTTATCAGTATACCGACGAAATAATAGTTCTAGGTAGAGCCTAAGAAGTCATAATAAGATGTACAGCGCCCTTGAGGTGATTTCTCACAAAAACGGCGCTCTACAAATTATCAAATTATTATTATTATTATTATTATATTATATTATTTGCTCTCAAAATTAATGAGCAAAACCAAAATGTTCTCACTTAAAAAATGTGTTACTTGGTGTTAGGTAGTAAACCATCATTTTTTTTTTTTTTTTTTTTTTTCACCAGATTTACAGACGATCATTTATATTTCCATATAAATGATCGTCTAGTAAATCCACGTTATGCAAGTGTATTATATAAGTATAATTAATACAAAACAATACAAGAACAACACGTTAATCTACCAAACTATTAAATGGGAATATAATTCACCGTCTCCAGATATTTTCATATCAGAGGGTTCGGCTCTGTGGAATTCCTAATTTGACCGATAAATCCTACTGATCCCTCAATATAAATATTTAAAAAATCTTTCGTAATTCTACATGTATTTAAAATGACTGATTTTTGCATTTTTATATACAAATTCTTTGACAAATCTAATATGCCTAAATTTTTAATAAGAGAGCTAGGTATAATGCCAGTAGCCGAAATAACAAAAGGTAATATTTTTATAGTCTGAGAATGCCAAATTCTTTTAATTTCATTTCCTAAATCTGTATACTTTCTTATTTTTTCAGAAACAGATTTTTGAATATTACAGGAATTTGGAATAGCTACATCAATAATATAAGTTATTTTTTTTAATTTTGTCATGTAAAACTATATCAGGTCTATTATGACCAATTGGTCTGTCTGTTAGTATAGTTTAATCATAGTAAATTTTAAAGAAATTATTTTCTAAAAATGAATTTGGTTCGTATTCATAATATGGTACTATATTATGACATTCAATCAAGTTATGTTAAATTACCAAACTTTGGTGAATTATTTTTAAAACCTGATTGTGCCTAAATGTATACTCAATTTAATATTATTTGTATTAATGTATTAAGTTAACAAAGCGATATATGTAGGTATATATCTTTTAACTTAATTAAAAAATAATAATAATATTAAGTTCGTTGTCAATATTTGTAAAGAGATGATATTCAGTAAATTGGTAGATGAAATAAAAACGGCCGTTAGTCATTTGTCAATAAAGCTGTATCTTCCGTAATTACATAACTAATTCGCCATTCTCCAAAACAGTGATGTTGATTTATCATTCCTTGTCATATTATTTACTAAAGCTAATCTGTAATTAGATCTGTTATTGCTGTTTAATAAACAAACCCAATGTGTTTATCACGTAATAAGAAATAGCTTCCTCCCATTGTTTGGTCTACGGTGTTTAGTTTATTGAGCCAATGTTCTCTCGTCTCAAGTCCTGGGCTAACGCAGTTTTATTTTTGTAATGGTAAATAATAATCTACTTCTCATAATAAAGGTGTATTTATTTTCTGTAAGATGACTGACTCCTTTGGCATAGAGGATTCTCATATTGTAAACATTCGTTTGTATGTTGAGCGTGGGAGAATACTTATTATTGTCATAATATTTTATGTATTTATTATGCGACTGAAACCTTTTTTAATAGTATATGTATATAACTTAATTTAGGAAAAATGTATAATATATCAAACATACATATATATGTGTGATGATTAAGGTTTTCACGGGTGTAAGGCGTAGAATAATTTTCTCAGTTTACCCGCGTGACGTAGTCCTTAGAAGGACTTTTTAACTCCTGACGTTTCGGACAGATCTCACTGTCCATCTTCATTTTTCTTTTAGGTCTTGACTTCTGGACTGAACAGACACGCGTAAGCGATCGGTTTGATACAAAATTCATTTAAACTTATTTATTATTTTTTCATCTTGCATTTAAGAAAAAAAAATTGTAAGTTATTTCACACATTTGGATGCTCTTTGTGTTGTAGAGCAAATGAACGAAGAAGGAGTGTAAGGAGAATATATGACGCAAAAGTGACAGGAAGAAGAAGTTGTTGACACCCTAGGAAGACATGGCACGATCAAGCGAACCAGATGCTTGAGTCGGGCCATGTCAAGAGTCGGAATAATAGAAGAGCAGTTATACTAAATAAGTAAGATTTATGTTAATAATATTTTTCCTAGGTTTATTAAACCGTTATTTAAAAAATAAGAATGCTGATAATCTAAAAGCTAAATAATTGATTGAATGGGTTCCCTTATATCATTAAAACCCATATCTCAAGCTCTAGTATAGACAGTTAGAATTTCACCTGATTCGAATACATTTGACATACCTCGCGTTACTTGCCGCTTTAAATTGGGGCATCTTGGTGGATTTCCGAAAAGTTACTCAATTGTATTTTACTTTTGATTACAAAAATAATTTTTCAATTTGGTTGGGTATTTTGGCCTCAAATCCAAAACTACGTTTTGTATAAAACCGGCCGCGCAGCCGTTCCTCTTAAACGTGCCCACTAAATGCAAACAAAAACTGCTAGCCACCGCCCAAATATCAGTTCGATATTTTTATTTTTTTATTATTTATTGTTTCTTCACATTTTAGGTATAACAGTTTACAATACAATTTTTAACTTCACTAGGACAAGCCTGTGATATATTTTATATACATTTATTAATAATAATAATTGGAAAAATTTTAAACGACGCATCGCACTGCACGTGCACTGGTGAGACGGTAAGTCATAAATAGTACAAATAAATCATTTATCATATTAATTAAAATAAAATAACTTGAATACTGGTAAGTTGAAAACTACTTTATTTTCTATTTCTTTAATATATAACATAAACCGGTTTCAATTGAACCTCAAGCTTCATCAGGGTTATATGAAAACATATTAATTTACTTACAGATTTATATCGTATTTATAGGTAACATAGAAGAAGAAGAGTGAACATCAATTTTGGTGGGGGGCGAGGGGGAGTTAGGAAAGAGAGAGAGGGGGTAAAAGTAGGTGTAGAGAAGGGGGATATGTTTAAAATGTGGCTATTAGATAAATCAAATTGTTTATTAAATAATTTAGTTTTATTTATCTATAATGATTTTTTTTTAAATTTCAATGGCTTATACATAGATTATTAAGGAGTAGACCCATTGCGTACGTCCCCGAAGATGTATTAAAATAATGATCTTTATCTATTAAGTGTGTTGTAAATTCTGAAAAACCTATACTATTTAGGTACCTCAAATGTTTGACCACCCTCGTCTGAATATTTCTTGCAGTTTTACCTACGTAAATCCTTAAAAATCTATACATGTAAGCTTATAGATTACAGAATATAGATACCTTCAGCCTCACAATACACCCCAATTGGGGATGCCATAGTCTCACTGGCCCCAGACGGGAGCAGTTGGGACTTTTGTGAGGTAATCTCTATAAAAAAAATTTTTTTAAAAGAATGGCATAAATTATTTTCTTTGTCCTTAGATATGATCAAAAGTTTTCCTAGGCTATTATTAGCAAAAGCGGTTTTAATTTCTGTAGGAAAATTTAAAACCCATAAGGATGAAAAATTGTTTAAGGAATAAAATTCAACGCCAACCGTGGTTAAAAATCATTTATGAAAAAAATGTAATCTTATAAATAAACGAATTCGGGCAACGGATATATTATATAAACGAATGGTGTTGATTTATACAAAAAAAAATGTAATGATTCGATCAGTTCGATTGAAAGTTTAGTGGGAAAAGTATCGGGAAATAAATGTATAGCCTCTATCGCGATCGCTCTGATCGGTCGTATTCATTATGCAAACGCGTTTAACACTAGGAGCAGGAGCAGGAGCAGGAGCCGGAGCCGGCCGCCACCTGTCGCTTGGGGCGCGTGCGCCGCTCCGGCCGCCCCAACCCTCCTCGCGGCGCCCGCCCGACCCGCACCCCTCCGACCACTCCGCACTCCGCACTCCGCACTCCAGTCCAAGCGCGGACGCCGAGCGAAGCGCACGCCGAACAGCCCTACGACGCTCAAACCTCGACATTTCCCGCGGAGTGTACTATCTTTTGTTGACTTTCGTCGGGGTGAATCTTAGTCCGCGAACGCCTGATCAACGGTACACATGAATTATTATTATGCCCACGTGTCGAGCGCACTTCCGACAGCGGGTCGGTGTGGAATTTTGCAAAATACCGCTTTTGTTCTGTTTTTCGGAATGTGTTGTAATACTAAATAATTTTATGTCATTTGATGTAAATTCCTTTCTTTGATTCAATTCCGTATAAAAAGTTTCAGTTTTCATTCGTACAAAGGAGATTTCTTTAGCCATGAAAATGTGTTTTCACTTGCGTTTCCTTTCATACAAAACTAATTTTTTTTAAGTTTAAAATATTTTTCCGAAAAAAAAATATGATTACGGTGCAAATAAGAAATTTCACATCGATTAATAATTTTCGTGTGTAACATAATAATAAATAAAACTTGTTTTTATTTCTTTCCCAAATACTTAACAGCGTTTATTTTACAAAAAAAATAATGTGTACTTTACGCAACTTAATTTGTTTTAACATTAATAATAGCTGCTGTTAACCATTTAAACATAAATATATCTGTGCCATAAACTGCAATGCAAGGAACACAGCTGTTGGGCAGTAAAGTGGAGTTTGTTGGGAAATGATACACGCAGACTTCTGACGGAGATTTTCCAAGGGGTATTTGTAATATCAGCCGACCATGTTAGATAAGAGATCGAGTGACCTAAGGTATTTTATTAGTTGTCTGTGTGTGTTGTCCAACTATTCTTTTCTTCACGATACAGAATGTTAATCCAACTGCAATTTACTTTGAAATGGAATCCCGAAGAACCCAACATAAATTAAGTGCTTTGGGAAAACAAAAATAGGTTGAATTGTTTGTTTTTCTTTCCTGAAATCACTAAATCAGGATGTTTCATGGTTGTATAATAAAAGTGAATTTGGTTTTTCTCACCATTTCGATTGTTTTTACTTCAAAAATATTTTTGTTCAATTGGTACTTACGTGTATAAAAATGCTTGATGTGAAATTGACTTATTTTTGATAGTAAATATTTTGATTTTTTCGTAATTTTTTTTCCCTGTTTCGCAATATTTTTGATACGTTAAAATATCAAAGGTAAAAATATTAAAAGCTAAAAATATCTCAAATTGTTTACTGTCGCTATTATGTTACATATGGGAATAACATGTTTTGATGTCTTTTCCCAATAATTATATTGATGTTTTTTTCATGATTTCTAACACAAGCAAGTAGTTTTGTATCACTCTGTAAGCGAAGATTTGTTGTTTGTGTAATTTGACAAATTTATTTATTTGTGAATTGTGAATTGTGAATTGTGTGTATTTTATATTTGAGAAATACCACATGTTTAAGTAAATCGTACAAAAGCAATAACCAATATTATTTAATGTTTGCTTTCGCCAAATCTACTGCGGATAAGAAGCTTTTTTTCTACATTCCTGTTCACAATATTGAATGGATATTACGATTCAGTTAACTGGACAATTTCATATTCCGGAATAAATGTCAAGTCTGACAGCTTTATCGGCCAGTCGCTGGCCACCTTCCAAATCAAAGCATTCGGGTTTTTCCAGAATCTCTAATGTCGCATTTTCCTTGTATGTTGTGTGTTTTTACGATATTTTTTTGTATGTCGATGAAATATTTTGTTCACGTATTAACTTGGAAGCATTCCGTACAACAGAATTTGTAGTTAATTATTTATGCAATATTATTATATTTTTAACATGTACTACAATTTACTTGGAAGTGTTGGATTGTGGCGTAGATTTGTGACAAAAGAATCTAAAACATACAAGTTTTGTCCAATCGCACTAATTTAACTAATCACTTTTAAATGTGGTTCTAAATAATTATTTGAAGTAGTAAATAAATACATAACTTTTTCTAATTTTTGGAAAATCAACATTTGACAGTCATTATGGTACCTTATACAATGTACAAACAACTCTGATAACTTTTATATAAAATATTTTAAAAATAATTTTTTTGATAATGAAAAATGCTTAAATAACTCAAAATTGTAATAATCGTAGACGTATCACATGGAATCTTTACGAATATTATTGTAAAATATTTATTATTTACAATCAATACTCTTGACTCCACAATACAGTGCATTGCACCTTTTTTATATGAAACAGTTTACCAGCACGCATAGAGAGCAAAGGTACCTTAACGTGAAACCTTTATCTGTCTGTAATATTTAAGACCCTCTCGGACCGACGACAACATTTTTCTAGCAACGAACCATCATAGAAGCCAGGCATGTGGGAGTAAGCTGATAATAAAAATACCGCAGACCAGGCAAGAATTGTGTACAATAAACCAGCATTGAAAATAATCAAACTATTTCCATTATGCCCAATATAATTTCAACAATCATTAACCAAAGTTCCGGAAGATGAAGGCGAAAAACCTATATTCTTTAACTTCAACATTCACAATAATCACACGCAATCAATGTGCCTACTCTAAATATATCTTTCTTCCTACGTCTACAGTCTAAACTCTTGTTTTTCTTGTCGGATGGAGTCTGATTTACATCCCTCTGTTTAGTTTCAAAGAAAAGCAATTATTCCACTTGCAGGCAGGCTGCATTATGTCGGTAGGTAAACTTAAACTTAACTTAATAATTGTACGTGTTTGATTGTCCGAGCGGCTTAACATATTTCCTTATACGACACAACTTGCAATAAACAGTAGGGACGTCGGGAGAAGCACTAGAAACTAACTTAATGACAATTACAAACAGAACACTGCCGACCACTGCAGTGCAATGCACATTCTACATATGTACATATATGGTTTGGAGACGTGGCTATGGACTAAGTATTAAGCGTGATCCAATTTTAGCACTTGATTATTCAGTATATGAATAATTATTGCGGAGAGAAACGGCTGTCTTAGGCTTAGTTAGCAAAGAAATCTAAAAACGTAGGTTCGCACACTGATTTTTGAATTTTCCTCAAAAAACGTTTTAAAGTGATAAAAATCAAAAATTTTGGCAAGGTTAATTCAAGAATGAAGAAGAAGTTTAAAATAATCAATTATAAAAAAAATATATATCTATTGTCCGAATGAATCTTATAAATATGTCCCATAATCTCTCTGTAAGCGTTTCTTTAAAAGCTAGTTTTTGTTCTAAAATTATATGTTAAATCCGTAAATACTTCGTCAACGCATAAGTTCTGGAATATTTTCTCGCAAAATGATTACACAATTTATAATCACGAAGCAGGAATTTAATTAAATTATTAATTAATCAATAAGGTACCTATTCCGCAAATTATAACCTAAATGTGAAATTTAGTTTTAATTATCAAATACTGAAACATGTTCTCTCATAAATTAGTACTTCCCCTTATAACTGAGTAGGATTTTCATTCAACAAAAATATTTGATAAAAATTCCATGAAAAAAATATTGTTTACTTCCTGGTGCCTTACAAAGTGCGTGGCAGTTACACCTACCTCTTTTTTTAAACCTGTTTTCCAAAAATTTGATAATGAAGCAGCTCAACTCTGCAAATAGACCAAGCCAAAAAATAACTGAGAGAAATCATGTAAATGTAACTGGTTACTCTTTGGTGGGAACAGAATAACTTTTTTATGTTGTTGGTAGTTATTGTAGCAGTGGCTAGTTCTGAATTTTGGGTGTCATCTTTTTAATGAATGTATGGTTAGTACTGTAAATGATTTGTAGTGCGCCGTTCTAATGGAAGTAATTCACAATAACAACACAACCCTGGTTCAGTAGTCCCTATTGGTAGCGTGATCAGGGCAGGCGTTGCAAACACTACACGCGCTCCCTCGGCCACTCAAGACTTTGCAGCTTCCCGCCGCAGCGCTCAGCAGAAGCGGATATTTGTTCGGCGGGAGTCATCCGTGTTATACTCCCACCCCCAATCCCACCCACACCCCCTAGTTCACACCCTACTGCGCCCATATATTACTGCTCTTGCCGCCCCAACACCCGGGGGAGTTGGTCACTTGCAACACCGTGTACTACTGTTCAATCCGAATATCTTATGCACTTTCGAGGGCTGTTTTTATACCTTTGGTGAACTAAGGCCAAAATATTAAAGTTAAATCCTTTCAATTCATTGTCTCCGGTTCCCACCCACACGGAGAAAAATGTTATTCGAAAAAACAATAATTTTAATAGTAAAAACGGGACTGAAGATCTTGAGAACAAATTAACAGTATTTCAATGTTTATTGGTGGGAAAATGTAAGAATAATTTGTTGGTATACGTACGAAATTGCGTATACCAACAAATTATTCTTACATGTTCCCGCCAATAAACATTGAAACCCTGTTAATTTGTGCCGTTTTTAACCGTTTTTACTATTAAAATGATCGTTTTTTCGAATAACATTTTTCTCCGTGCAGGCGCCATTGATTCAATTCTGTCACCTATGTTTTGTACTGATGTTTGTAGGAGTCTTCAATTTGGGTATGGGTATGGGTACCGCTGCCTCAGACAACTTTTATTGGATAACCAACACTTTTGCCGTAAATCACTCCAAGTGATGAGAATGGTATTTTGGGTTGAAATTTTAACTTACACACAACAAATCGGTCGTTTGTAATTTAAGTTTAACCCCACTAAAGTGATTTTTTATATTTTATCATATTTACATAACTAAAAGGTAGCGTAAATTATTTGTTAGATAATTTCCTTTAAAAATTGCCCCAGTTGCCTCTGAAATCATGAAAATGGAATTCTTTAATGCTTTTTATTATATAATTTAAAAGACAAATAAAAAAATTCCTCACAACCGTCCTTTATATTTGATATATACATATATATTTAATTTTTTGATTTAAAACAAGTTTAGTTTAGTCGAGTATTTTAATCAGAAAACCAAAATTAAGTTTAGCATGAAAAAAGACCACACAGTTGTTCCTTTTGATGACTTATTTTATATCATCTCTGCCCTCTCAATAAACGAGTTATTTTTTCACTAAATTATGACTCATATAACAAAATTAAATTTTTTTAATATTAGAATTTACTTTTTAAGTGTAGAAGCTAACAATTTTCTAATCTTGAATTTTAAAAAAATGTTGATCTAATAATATTGAATATTTTTAGCTCATATCAATTTTCCGTCGCACTAAAATAAACACGCATTTTGACGGTACTTTTCCAACTGCTCTTTATTATCACATAAATAATATTAAAGTGCAAACATTGTGCTTTGGCACACAATTTTATTACTTGGAATGTGTGCATTTAACGCGCCCGAAGTGTCCTATCGAATTGATTGAACCGCCGGCTGCCATTAATTTACAATAAAGAGAAATTAAGTTATGAAAGTTGAAGTAACGATCAATGATTAAAAGCTTTGTTCCATTATTCATTTGGGACTAAACCGACTTCTTCCTGCGGCAGTAATTTTCAGGATGGTCAGTAGTAGTGAAAACTGTACAAACTATAAGGTCAATGGAATTTCACGACAAATTAAGAGTTTAGCTTTTGTCAAGGCTGTCATTGTGGATTCATAATATCGTCACCTTAAAGCAATAGTGAGATATCTTGAAAAATGGTATTCTGAGATAATAGGACTTTTAGTTTTGCGTGAGTTCTAGCAGAATCAAATTAACTAATATTGCAGATTAATGATATGTAAATTATTAACACAAAATTGTAACAATAGATAAATAAATTTGTTTTTCATACTAATTTTGACAAAGTATACGTAAATCTAGAAATATCTCAATACTGAGATTTTACTTGTAACTAGGGAATTTTTTTTTTTCAAAATATCCCAGTAATGTATTTTGTAGAGCTCACATTTTTACATCGAACAGCATACTTATCTCAAAAGTGGTATTTTCGAAGATATCTCAGTATTGCTTTAAGGAGACGATATTTAACTATTAAGTAGCTCTTTGAACAGAATGTTTATCAAATAACGTTCACTGTGCTATTTAAGTTTCCAAAAAACACAAAATGATTTATTATAACTCAAGGGAAAACTTTACTTATCTATTTTAATAAATCTTTAATCGCAGCTTAGGCTAAAACTATCGCAAATTGATATTAATTCGTTTATGACAGGATAGTCTTATCAGCAGATATAACCGCTGCATTAGCACAGAAACTGTCAGTATCTAGTTCCAAACAAGTTTGTTATAAGATTTATTGCGGGAGCCATTATTTAATACATGAACGCCTTTATTCACTTGCGCCACAAATCCTGGTTAATATTGCAGTTGGCTCTTCTCATGCTGTAACGCGCGTTTTAATTAATGTGTATGTAATATAAGCGCGTCGGCGTCGTGGCGTACATCCGTGACGCTGCGCGCCGCAACGCCACGAGCCCGAGCCCGAGCGGAGCCGCGAACTGCTGCGTACTGTCTACTTCTACCACTGTTTAGCACTGTCTACAGCGGGTAACCCCGTATGTCGCGGGAGGTCATCAAACGCGATAAATATTCATTACACGTTTAGCGACATTTAAATATCACCCGAATAGGCATGTTTTGTCGTGTAGGGAAATTTTACTCAACGGGATATTATATATTAGTAGAACGTTTATACGAAATTCACATAATTAATATAACGATGTTAGCGTAATTGAACATGATAATAAATGAGACATTTATGTAGATGATCTGGACTGTTTAATACTTTTGATAAATAGGTAGGAAAAGTATAATTGAACTCGATTAAGAATGGTTACCTTGGAAGGTTTGGATACGTCGAACTAAGAAGAAATCGGAGGTGCTGAAAGAATATAGATCGATCAAGTGAAACAAGTGTATTAGTTGGGACGTGTCTAGACTAGCTTAACAGAAGAGTAATTTTTTTGAATATGAATACCGCACAAGAGTCCCAACTGCTCCCGTCTGGAGCCAGTGAGACTATGGCATCCCCAATTGGGATATGTTGTGAGGCTGAAGGTAGTGGGAAGGGAAAGGATATAGGAGATAAGAGAAGGGTGGGTAACAAGAAAGAAAGGTATAAATAAAGTAATAAGAAAGGATATAAGAGTAGAGTGGGAAAGTACCTGCTATTCAGATCTGGTCTCCAAACACGGCTAAAGCCACTTTAAGCAACTTTTCAATTCTGAATGCTGGTCTTACACCAGGGCTATACTGACAGTATCTTCCACTCTGGAACGTGTCGCAAATATACTATATATAATTTTTAATTAATTAATTGTGAAATATCATAAATTAATCAAATAACTAAACACAAGCTTCCGCTTCTATAGGAGAGACACAATCAAAAATCAAAAAAAAAAATCTGTGAAAACTTATTTTGTAATTTATTGTTAACAACATTGTTATACCTTGTAAACTTATAATTTAATAATATAAAAAAAAAAATAAAAATAAAGTTTTAACCCACGACCTTTGGATTGAGAGCCTTTCCCAAAGCCAAGACCAAGCCGGCCGTCATATTGTATAAGTCGGTAACTGAAGCCAGGCGGCGGCGGGCCAATATACAACTGTATGGCGATCTATTCTCCTGGTCTATCCCTGAGGTAATTAACGTGATGTTAATAGTACACTCGGTAAGCTTATTTTTGCATGATGGCATCATTCGTCAATATACAATTCAGATGGCGCGCGTGGATTTTCCGTGATTGTGCGCCGTTGAAAATATTAAAATAATCATGAAAATTAAGCCCGCGCACTAGTAGCGCACAAACCACGGGCCTTTTAATTATACAACACCTGTAATCCTTTAACATTTTAAATAACACACGTTTTTAAGCACGGTTGGCGTGTTTTTCTCTGTTCTTGGTGAGAATTTCATTTTTTATTTATGGCATTGTTTCCACGAACGTTAAATATTTGTTAGTATGGAAAACACGCGAATGCATGGCCGGCGTGAGTTTTTTTAATTGGTTAAGTAGATATTCTACACACTTGCGGTTTTGCTTCAAACTCAAAAGGTTTTTTTTTAAATTTATTTATCTTAAAAATGGTACATGTTCATTTACGCTGGTCTTCCATTAAAAGCATTTGCTTGTGGATAGAAGAAGAGTTTACATTTCACCTATGTACAATTAATACAGTCACGTGTTTCACATATTATGTACAATTAATGCAGTCACGTGTTTCACATATTATGTACAGTAAATATAATACATCGCAATCAAGACCCTTTAACTGAAATATATAAACATCTATGTATTCAGTAAGAAAAAAAAACAAGTATAATTATTATTAGTGTGACTTTCATGTGGAAATAGAGGAAGCAGTCTTCCCGTTGATGATTTTTTTTAAATATTTTTTAATAGAGTTCAACAATTTCACCTCGTTATAAATGCTTCTGATTTTTATTGGTAGTTTATTAAAGAAGTATTTTCATTGATGTGTGTAATGGCATTGGGCAAAAGAAGTGTTTAGTTTCGGGCACACAAATGCATGTTTAAGTCTAGTATGATATTCACTTGTGAATTTTTTGTTTTTTAAATTGGTACGATTGAATTTTTCACAATTAAGTTTTTAAGTGTTGGAACTTTTGAATTCTTCGAATGTGCGTTCAGTGGGGACGTCTAGTTTATTTTTAACGTTCCTGTTACTTCTAACGATACACGTTATTCCTGTTTCTAGAAAAAAAATGTGTTTAGTTACTCTTTCGGGTGATGTGTGATAGAAAACTCACCTATTTTACAGAAATTTTAATCATTCAAGACAATAGGTGAGTCTCAAACGAAAATTTGAAACAGCTCGAAGTCCTCGCAAGATCTGGATTCAATGCCCAGATGTGACTGAACCTGTTTCTTATTTTTCTGTTTCAATTTTTTGTTTGGGAGTCGTTAATATTGTCTTCACTGATTAAATATTATGATTACTAACTAAGTAATCCCAAAAATATATTTTTTTAAATATATCAACTAAAACAGGGTGTACGGGTATTTGTATCTTATTTGCTTCAAAACGACTCGATTAGTTTCATCCTGGTGGTTTTTCCTTTAAGATGGTTGAACTCTGTATGATAATTATGTATTTATTATATTTACTTAAGTTCTGCTTAGTATTATAAAAAAATGGGTAATTTATCATGAATTACATCAACTTGCATTATTTTTCCTCTTTAACATTTTAATAATGCTCCGAATCAGGATGCCAATCTTGATTTGATATCTCCGGGCGAATTAGTTTCACTTTAAAACAAACTTTTTTGTAAATTATTTAGCAGGGAGGTATTGATTTGCTGCCAGATAAGATATTATTTGACTACTTGGATGGGAAAAGGAATTTAAGCATTTAATCCTGTCTTGCGAAAAATCTTTTTTTTGTACTATCTTTTTCTTATGAATATCGGCCCAACACGGCTTGAAACAAATATAAAAAATATCAAAAACCTCTCCTTCCATTATAGCAATGGAATTATTATTACGTTTATATCTATGCACAGGAGTTGACAAATTAATATGCAAGAAATTGTTTGCAAGATAAAATGTAAATGTCTTATTTATCAAAAATCAGATCATCCTTAACCATTAGGGTGGTCCAAGCCCATATAGTAAAAAAAAAATATTCAAATATAGGTGTAGCCACCCCCTTGATTTGTTACACATACCATTCCTATTATGTGTAAAACATTTCAGCCCCCTATCTTATGTACAAGGGGGTGCTCATCGAGTTAGAAGTTTCTGACAAAAAGTTCAGGATTTTAAGTAAAACACGTAATTTAAGGTTTATAAATATTACAAGTATTTTAATCAAATAAGTATACAAAGTATTTAAATATGAACAAAATTTGGTAATAAAGCAATAATTAACATAATATTAGTCGCAATCTTTCAAAACCATATTTGTTAACTCCTTTTTGGGTGTTTCAGTAGAAATGATTTTTCTGCATTGTTCAACGATGTGAAGTAAAAATAGCTTTTCTTCCTCATTCTTAGTGAGTATCGTGTTGTAATCTTCAAATAGTTTAACACCTCTCTCCTCTGTATCATTAACAACACGCAAACTTTTGACGAAGGTTTTGCCTTGAAGATAATCTACATTGTCATTCCAAGTCTCAGGAGGTAATTGCAAGAAAGAGTCCTTGATATCAAGAACTAAGAGTGTTTTCGTTCTTTGTATTGCTAAAGCTTCTAACATAACTTTTGAGGCAAGCTTAGCAGAATAACCCCGTACTGAACGATTACCGCCATCAGAATTTATTTTTTGAACAATAGCCTGTTTCTCAGCATCAGACAGCTTCTCAGAAAACAAGGCAGATGTAACTAGTTCATCTGACAAATACCACAAGTGACGCTCTAAGACACCCCTAGCTGCAATACTGAATACGGAATCAATGACTTCATACAATTTTAAGCTCTTCCAAAAAAGTAAGTCATTTACTGGTACATCTGCTGCAAAACTGAGGGCAGCAGACTATGGAATAATCAATCGAATTGCTTCTCAATCGGTGATCTTGTTACGATCAAGCGCACTGGTAACGTGTTGTGTTAATACTCGTATACCACTAGTGGACGGTTCAACGTCAAAGGAACTAGAAGCACTCTTGATCTTTTTTGGTACAGCCACTACAAACTCATATTTGGACTTATCCTCTAATATGCGCCGCACCACTATCATTACTAGAAGTGCTACTGAAGATGCACTCAAGTTCTATCTCTTGACTCGACACCACCGAAGATGAAGCATTACTTTTAGCAGCCATTTCTCTCAATTCTTCAGATCTTTATTTCTGTTTTAGAGAACGTTCTTTGACCTTTTCTAGGTTCTTGTCGATTGAGGTCATAATCATCTTACGTTCTCCTCTTTGATCGATGAGAAACGCTCTGTCTTCCGCAATTTTTATCAAATTCAAAGCGCTTGCATGAGCAATACCAAAAAGTTTGTCTAGCTCTTTTGTAAACAAATACTCTCTTTTTCTTTGTGCTTCAGAATTTCTTCCTCTATTTTTCTTCAATAGCAGCCAGTTCTTATGAAACTTAATCAGTTTTTCAATGCAGTGATTTGTCTAGTCGGAATACTAGATTTACTCCATACTTCTGTAAGTTCTTGAATAAGTGCAGGCGCGGAATCTTTCACATTTTTGGATTCATTTAATATGTGGTGATAACGGAGTAAAACTTTCCGAAGAGTAGGAAGTTGGTTAAGCCTCATCAATGGCTCAATATCTCGAACCCCAAGCAGAAAAATTGCGTCTTTTTTTCGGGTAGACGAACACATTTTATTGCACTAATTCACTTCACAGTCTACTAAATAAGTATCAAAACTGTTTAAATTTGTCTTTAAAACTCTTCAGTAGTTTATTTTAATATTTATTCGATAGTTTAACACATGTAACTATCCTGTAACAAAAAGTAAAAATTAAGCATTTTACACAAAAAATTCAAAAACAAAACTCGATTGAGCACCCCTTTCTACGTAAGCTATCTCGCTGAAATTTTACTATGTTATTACTATGAGTACAGGTAATAAATTCACGGGGTGGCCAAATGAAAAATCGTAAAAAAAATTTTTTGGACCACCTTATTAACCATCTTTAAAATCATTTCATTTATATACAATACCCATGTGGAAACCTGTAAATGGTACAATTAATGTAACTTAATTAATTTTGCCTTATTAATAATGTATAGTGTTGGTCTCCCAAATAAAATAAAATAAAATACTAAAATCGTTTAAAGTGTAATGCACCTCACTTATTCCCAACACACCGGCAGATAAATGAACATAGACGTCGTCTTATGCGTCTTATTGGACGTCTGACAATTAGTTTAACGTCCACATCATTGATTTCTCCTTTAAGTACTGTCTTCTTGATTTATTTTAATTAGTTTAACTGCTCTTACTTCGCGCATACTCGGCGACAGAACGTGGCATGTCTCATTACGACTGTTCAGTGTTTATAGCTAGGTGCTCAGCTAGCGAGTGTGCTTTACGAATTGGCGATAAAACTCAGCCATGGCTCGGGCCGCGGAGCTTTCTGGAAAATGAACCAAGGAAATGTGCACGTTAAGTGAGAATATGAGAAGTTCAAGAGCGATGATCGGCAACTTTAAACTTTGCGTTTAATCTATCCAAAAGCATATTCAACAGATTTACCTTCGTTAAAATAGAAAGTTTTAAAGGGGTGTTTCATATACCTGCCTTATTACTGCGGGGTGTGGGTGTAGGACGTGAGCACCTCAAAAGTCAAAGGCCGAGAAATAATAATTTTAACGAAAAGTGCAAAAAAGCAATTGCTAAATTACCTTTTTTAGTAACAGCTTTCACTCGAAGAATAAAATCTTCTAATTTTTATTATAGCTTCGAGTTTACGTGTAAAGAAAATTGACTTCAGATTACTGTGAGAACTGTTATATTATTTATTATAATCATTTTCGGGAAATCGACAATCAATCTGTACACGTGCATTATGCAGCCAAAATAAAAATTATTAGGGATTTCCTCCTTGTGGCTTTACCTCTAATAAGAATATATGTAAAAATAAAAATCAAAATTAAATTATATAAAACAAAAATTGCTAATGACACGTCAGAAAAACACGTAATGTTAGAGATGTGTTAAATTTCTGGTTGCTGTTGCATTGTATTATTTTATGGCGTGCTAATAGCATTTTTTACTAAATAGTAAGTCAGAGAAGAAAAAAAATCCTCAGTGATAATTTATCATTTTAAACAGCCTTCTCTAGAAAACGGACATATTTGACTTGTGGATGTAGATACTTTTACGGTGTTAGTACATCCAATAATTTAAATTTTAATATTTTTAAACCTTGTTGTAGGACAACCGTATTACAACCCTGTATTGATACTTTAAAACTAAAGATTTATTCTAAATACGAAACTATTTTTTTTACACTTAAGGTAAAGATGTACATAGATTTAAAAAGTATTTAAGGATTATCTTAAGATCTTAAATTAACAATTTATTTCTAGTACCTAAATGACTTCACTAAAATTTTATCAATCGATCTAATCAATCAAATGGCAACGAAGAATCTTTATCTGTGTAAACTCTTTGTCTGTGAATGAATTGTAAAATTCAAAGACTATCGATCTCGAAGGTCGCGTACTCCGCTCCTTTCTACTTCCTTTGTTACTTTCATTCAGATATATTTGAGGAAGCTTTCGGTGATTCTGTATTCAGTTTACGCTTTGAAAAGTGCGGCAGAGTGACGGATTGTGTTTATCAGAAAAAGATATTTCCATGTACGCGTGCGGCGGAACGTACCTCTCGCGGGTCATGGCCACATATAAAAATAAAAATAAATTCACCGTATAAAAAAGCTTCGATGCTGATTACTTTTTTTCTTATTCCAACGGTTGGGTTATTTTTTTCATTCCCTAAAACCTGCTGTATCTAAAAATAAAAAATGTTTTTCGTTAATTTTTGAAGCACTTTAGATGTAGAAAACGTTTCTTTACATGTAGAAAATCTGCATTTATTTCGCTCTCTTCAATCAAATTTTATGTCGCAGGGCACAAAATGTATTTTGGCTTTCCACCCTTATATGCTCAGTAGCCCCCCATGAGCAAAGCAATCTCGATTTTTCTTATCACCAGTCACGCAATGGTAAATCGGTTTTAATTATCGCACCCGTTCGTCTTTTTCACTACCAAATATAGAATTACTCATTGATTTATAATTCATTCGCTGTTTGTTGAAAATAATAGTCGTAAGTTTTTTTTTGTGCCTGCAACAATTTTTAAATCGGGAATGTTGTTAGACGGAAAGTGATAGTGAAGGAAAAGCAAAAGAGAAACGTAAGAATGAGCCTGGTTATTCTAAACGATGTTATTCTTACGTGTTTAATACTTTCACGGCCAATAAATTAACTAACAAATTTAAATTAACTAATAAATTAACTCACAACGTCATTTGTCAGAAAGTCATAGAACTTAGAAATAATTTCAAATTGTTGTCCCATAACAAACACTTAATTCGCAATAATACCGGTCAGTGGTTGAGTGGGCATTGCGTTTGGGTCCCACCCAGGCGTTCCGTGTTCAATTCCTCGGCTGGCTAAGTCCTCCGTCACAACACAAGCAATATCTTCCGCTTAGTGTTGTGGTAGTAGGAGATTTTCAAATGTTGTTGGGTTATTCGTAACCCGGGTATGTTTGTCTTTCTTTAAAAAAAAAAATTATTAAATTTAAAAAAAAAAAATTAATTTAAAATATATATATATATATTGAGGTCAATAATCGAGATATAAACTATCCTAACTTATATTAAGTTGGACCAAATTACACACAGTAAGCCAAATTTCATCAATATTGGTTAAGGAGTTTCGGAGTTTACCTTGGACAAACATTGTGACACGAGATTTTTATATATAAAGATAAATATTAGCATATCTTACTTCATGATTACTGTTGGCAATATTTTCAGAAATAGTAGATGCGTTCCACTACACGGAATATAGTTACAAATTAGCTACAATTACATACCTCAATAATAATACAATCAATGTTAGCATAATACCTGTTATTCTTCCGCGTGGGTTCTGTATAATTTAATTAGCAAATTTTACTTAAAAATTAGTGAGTGTTCCACAAAATTATTATGTACCATGTTTGTAAAAGCCCGTTTAGGCGTAGGTATATTAATGATATAAATAAATAAATGTTCAATTTTATTAGAACGACTTTCTTTTCATAACTTTTGCAATATTGCATATTTTAGCCTTTTTTCCCAATCGTGCATATTTCGTTGATCAATTTGACAGTTCTGATGCCATTGCAATTCAGTCAAGCATACTAACATTTGAAGACGCACCTATTAAACATAACACATGTCATGTCAACACATTTCCACAAGTTACCAGATGCCATAGAATAATTGGAAACAAAAAACCTTCCTCTATCAATAGAAATACTGGAAACAATGATCGAACTTGCCAACGCCCTTCCTAATTTAATATCAGAAAAGATTCGTAAAAAGTTAGACGCTATTTTGCTTAAAAACCCGAGTCTTGAAGACATGAAGAACATTGCTTACATCAAAGGCACAGGTCCATACCTTGCCTAAACAGGTATCTCCAGAAATGGCGTCAAATTTTAAATTTTGTCCAGTTACGTCAGTTGACGTACAAATTATTACTGGGTGGCAAACGTCACAAATTTGCGATCGAAAATTTGGAAAAATACTTAATTGTATATTGTCACTAAAACTATGCATAATTTTAAGAATATTTCGCTGTTTTTGTACCGTCTTTAATTAAAATACATAAAAATAAAAATGTTTTTTTGATTTTGCATTGTGCATATTTTGGGCATATCAAGAGTTTTTAGTTCATATTTCGGCATTTTTAGTAACATATTCTGGCACTTTGTTAGTGCTTATAATCCGATGTCTACTAATGATAATCTAAACGATAATATAAAAATTAACAAGACCCAGGAAAATAAAAGACGATCAAAAACGAATAAACTCATTTCAATTAAAGTTATTTCGAGCAACTTTTGGTCTCTCACAAAGCCGCTTTAATTATATTTCTCTCTTTTAAGATACTGTTTAGTTTAGTGAGTAGCTTTTAAACTCCACTCAGATGACGCATACACACCCGTTGACATATATATATATATATATTGTTTAACTGCTCATGCCGGACTATTTACGCCATTGCTCTTGCAAACATTGCTCATTATAATAAATGGGGCCCTTTAAATAATTGCGTATCACTTATCTCTTACGTCGCCGACTGGAACTTGACTGCTTCGCGTTGTTCTTATCATATAGAGAGGATCGTTACAAGTTGAATAATCACCACCCTTACGATAGTTCTCAGCTACATCAATTCCTTTTCTGGTCGTTATTTACAATACGTTTGGCTTGCGCCCCATATAATTTACTTCTTCCCGTGTTGTCGGTGTTTCCGGGTGGGTAGGGGTATTCGCGAGTATTATTATTGCTCCTAGGAAAACTTACCTGAGCCGCCGGGCGTTAGATGTGTGTTCATGGGTTACTTTTTTCATTAATCTGATATTTATAAAGCAGCGAGCACCTTGAAATTCATTGTTGTTCTATAAAATATGTGTTTTTGAAGTAAAACTTCTTTACGCACGCTTGGCTTGGAGGGTAAGCTGGCGAATGCGTGACAAGAGCGTTACGAAAAGTGTAGTCGGGCATGGCGAACGGGCTGTATCCCACTACAGGAGCAAGAGGGTTACTTCAGTGGTGTGGTCTAAAGCACACTCGTATTTTTTTATAAAACTCTTCTCTAATAAAAAAAATACTGTAATGCTATTTAAAATTTATTATATTTTGTATGTTTTATATTTAAACAAGCTTCTACCCGGGAATTCGTCTGCGTAGGATTAGTACTTCGATTAATCTATTTTCTTTTCCTAGGTCCCCTCTACGTTTATACCAAAATTCTTAACCGATTTATTTAAAATATGTATAATTCTTGATTCGATTCAAAGTATTAGGCGAGTACTTCAAATAAATTCACTAATTTAAATATTTTCTAAAATAGAATTTTGATTTAACAATCATGTTTTGCGAAATGTCATTCTCAAATTTTTACATTTTCTATTAAACAATAATAATTATTTTCAATATATTAAAAAAAATTGCTAGCTTTATAAATTATAGCCTATATATGTTATTCTGATATATGAGCTATATTATTGTAAAGTTTCATTAAAATCCATTCAGTAAATTTTGCGTGAAAGAGTAACAAACACACATACAGCCATACAAACTTTTCGCATTTATAATATTAGTAAGATTATGCATTATCGAAATTATACCATCCGTGGGTGTTTTTTCAAAGAAAAAAAATTGTCAAAATAAATTTTTTGTTGCAAAGTTACAAAGTTGGGCTATATAATAATAATAATAATAACACGAAGATAAGAAAATCGTAAAAATTATGAAGAGTAACACAACCTGCAGTCAACAAACGTGAAGATGGGGAAATCGTGATGTAACACCACACAACTACCCACAGACCGCCTCGGAACAGAAATCTCTAATGCGGAGGACTGTGAATAAGCTACTAAATAAATGTGTATGTATTCATAGGTTACAATTTTTTCATTAATCTCATATTTATGAAGCGGTGAACACCTCTAAATTCGTTTTTGTTTTATAAAAGATGTATTTTTTATAAACTCGTTTATAAGAAAAAATACCCTTTTACTTTTAAATGACCTAACATTTTGTGGGTTTTAGATTTCAATTATGCATAATTCAAATTATTCGAACCGTGGGTAATCAAAAAAAATAACATGTCGATATTTAATTTATATATATAGGTATATTTTTTAATTTTTTTTTATTAAAATATATATTTTAATAAAAATATGTCGACATTTTTGTTGCTAAGTTTGATATAATAATAATAAGATGAAGAAGAGAAAAACATAAAAGTAATACTAACACAACCTACAGTCAACAAAAGTGAAGAAGTGGAAATCAACAAACATAGTCAACAAATATGGAGATGAGGAAATCATGATTTAACACAAATACAACTACCTACAGTCCGCCTCGGAGCAAGAATCCCTAGTGCGAGGGACTGAATAAACTACTTCCCGTTCCAGAGTGGAAGATACTCTCAGCATCAGCTTTATGTTTGGTGACCTGATCTGAATAGCCAGGTACTTCCCCGCCTTCCTCTTCCTCTCGCCAAACCTTCAGCTACACAACATATCCCAATTGGGGATGCCGAAGTCTCACTGGCTCCAGACGGGAGCAGCTGAGACTTTTGTGTGGTATCCACATAAAAATATTATTTTACTCTATTCGAATTTCAAAGTAATACCGACCGAGAACAACAAACACTTCTGCTCTTGATCTTAAGGAAAGCATCATTGGATATTTATCATGTGAATGCCAAAATTTGTAAGCCCTCCGACGTACATTGTCTTCTGGAGCGTGTTTCCTGTCCCTGAGTAATCTTTCAGGAAACAGCGGAGGTATAGATCACCGGGAGGACCCCCTGCAGACAGAAGCCTACAATAACGATCTACGTTATCGCTGATGTCAACCGAAGGTTCCAAAATTGCCTCTACGAATGGCTCCCGTAGCTCGTTCAAAGTACGTAGATGCTAAAACGAAAAATACTTGTGTGTTTTTAGCGCAACAAAAATTTATATGATTTTATTTAAAAGTTTTATACAAGTAGTAACCAATATGCATGTTCGTTTATCAACTCTTGTAGGATAACATTATTATAATACATTAAAGCCAGGTCTTTCGTGTTTTTGATATTTTTTTTTCGTTTCCTTTGTGATGAAAGCTCGTTGGCAAATAATATTAATAAAAACAAAAAAACTATCATCTAGGATTTTTTTAAGTAGGTATTCTATGTCTTACATACTTTGTAAATTATACTTATCTACTCCTGAAGCTTGCTTTATGTCTCAAGCTCGATAAATTTTGATAATAAATATAAAATATTCAGTCAAGTGACGACCATTTTTTTTCCAGGCGTAAGATTTTATCTGAAATTTACAATATGCGTGGTTATTGCTTACGTCGGCAGGCTATTATTAAAATTCTGGCTTAAGTTATTACATTTAAATGAATAAAATTAAAATGTTAATCTTTATATATAAAAATCTCGTGTCGCAATGTTCGTCCGAGTTAAACTCCGAAACTACTCAACCGATTTTGATGAAATTTGGTTTACTGTGTGTAATTTGGTCCAACTTAAAAGATAAGATAGTTTTTATCTCGATTATTGACCTCAATATTTATTATTGCGAATTAATTTTTTTTATGGGAAAATTATTTGTAAGTTCTACAAGTTTCTGACGGACTGCGGTGTGAGTTAATTTTTTGATACAACACTTGGTTATATAGCTTGGGTAACCATCCAGTAGTAATGCGTTGTTTTTCGTTAGCCACAGCAACGCGTGTGCCGGTCAGCTAGTATGTATATAAAGTGTTTTACGTGGCCACCGGTGAAGTTTATATTTAGAATATTTTTTGATGTTCAGGAAATAACATTTCCTAAATAATTAGGGATACAATTAAGGGTAATAAGTAAGTATAATACCATAAAATTATTATGACTTGGACATGCAAAGTGAAAATATAGATAAAAAATTGACAAGAGTATGACGGAAGTAAATACCTAAAAAGTCACGATCAAGTGAGTCCAGTTTAAGTAAAAGGGCTGTTAATAACGTACATTATATTAGAAATGCGTTAATGTTGATAAAACAAAAGCTTGTGGTGTTCAATCGCATTTCCATTTCCATGGGGGACTCGTGTGATGGTAAATTAGTTAGTTGATGGGAGTATTTTTAAAATTAATAAATTATATTCACACTTCGCTGAGCTTCAATCCCGCGATCCCTTGGCCCGTAGCCAATGCCCTTGCCGCTCCGCCACGCGGCCCACCAACTACGTTTGAAAACGAACCGTGCCAGACCCGTAAGTGCTATGTAGGCGCGGGGTTAAATAGATGGGGTAGGTCCTTGAAGGTGATTTATGTGAACTTTCGGTAGACACGGCCGGATTTTCCGCCACCCCGAACAAAACAAACGCTGACAGTGTAGCCTCCTACCGGAACCTCCAAAGCCTCTGCCGCCCGGCACCGTTACCCGCCACCCATTACCTACCTGCCCAACGCAACCTAAAATATGAACTCATCTGTTCACATGCATTACTCCGAATGCATAACGAGTCGCTTTGCTTATGCTAGGTTAATATTCCTACAACACCACACAAAAAACGTCAAATTGAATTTTTGTATTTAAAAAAAACACTTTTCAACCATAGCATACTCTTTGCTGTTTTGTATCATTTAAATGAATTTTAATCAAGCACCCTGTACCTTTACCTGTTCCCGCAGTAACTTTATCAAAAGTATGATTAAATATTAGGAAACGCTTTGTTTTTCTTCGAACTTAACTCGAACTCGCTTCTTAACAAAGATTGTCGTGGAATAAGCTAAGGCTTTGTTAAGGGAAACATTAATTTCGTTATTTTAATGCAAATTTCCCCTCAGTCGTAATATTATTTTTAAAGCATTTGCATAAAGCTACAATTCAAACAATTTAGGAAGTCGCAAAATAATTCTATTTTCTCACATTAAAGGTTCACGGAAATCATTTTCTTCTTTTTGGTTTTACTAAATACGCGTAATCGAACAACCTTATTTGCGACCCAGAGATCCCATTTAATTTTAAGTTATGACAATTGTGGAAATTAATTAGTTTAAAACATTATTTACGGTATTAGTATCCGGTTACAGAGTAAAAGACACACTTAAAATCGCTCGCAATAAAGATCACTCCCTTCACCTTTTTAATTTTACACAAATGGGAACAGGTGTCATAGTTTTATTGACGGCAGAGCAGATAGAATATTTTATTTTAAACTAGCTGACCCAGCAAATTTCGTACCGCCTCAGAATCAATAAATGTTGTGTTTAATTTATTAGCTGAAATGAATTAAGTTTTTATTAAGTTAAAATACATAGGTACCTACTCTAAGTTCCAAAAATTAAATTGAGCTGTTGACTAAGCACGAAATGATCGGCACACTACACCATTGACAGTTCGAATTGATTCAAATTATGTCGACCAACGCACATTATTTGAAATGCCGTTCCATACAAAATATATGAAAAAATTTATTTTCTTCATAATTATTATTCCCGTAATTTTTTCCGATTTTTTAATAGTTATTCTGTTAATCGGGACGGAGACAAATCCAACAAATCAAAGATCATAAAAATCGGTTCAGCTTTTCTTGAGTTACAAATGGTGTAACTAACCCGACTTTTATTACTAAGGGCCGTCTGTTTCAACGCTAGCTACAGTAAAAGTTAAACTGGCTAGCCTTACAATTGTAAGTTTTTTCGTATGTTTACGACTTCTGGCTAATTGGCACATTGGATGCACCTTGAATATGCAATATGCATTTTGAAAATCCAATGTGCCAATTGGCCAGAAGTCGTAAACTTACGAAAAAATACAAGTGTAAAGCTAGCTAGTTTAACTTTTACTGTAGCTAGCGTTGAAACAGACGGCCCTAAGATATGCTTTTGAAACTGTTTCATAACACAAATGTGAACTATTTATATGAGAACAAAAACGTGCCCTTTGAATGCTTGCATCGTGCTTTGGCGAGTTAATATAAAACAGACTACGTAGGTACCTTATATTCAATAATAGAAACGGTAGGTACCTTTTATATAAAATAAACACGATTAGAATAGTACCAGGGCATCAGATGTCAGCGGAAATAACGCTTCTCGTTAAGCAGACGTTGCACTAATGTGGGAGTCATCGGTAGGAACGTTGGACACGTGGCCACCACACGTGACTTGTATTGATCCGTGTTTGAATTATTATTATTGCATTCAGAAGGCATTCATTTATGTAGACTAGCCGACGGCTCATTGCAAACCCGCAAGCCCCCTCCGCATTAGGCACTTTTTGTTTTCGTGTATTCATCGACTCGGGGGCGTTCTTTTAATTAAAATTAGTATTTTTTTTTAAATACAGTTTTTATATTCATATTTTTATGGGATTGTAACACGACAGCTGAAATAATGGTATATTAATTAATATTTTGGGAAATTTATGAGAAAAACGTGTGTTTAAACTTGCTTCGAATATGAATTGTTTGTTAACGAATATGTTTTTGTTTCTTCACAATACATTTAGATTATAGAAATATAAGTAAGTTGATGGTTGGTTGGATTGGAAATAATCATCTACATTGTATATAATAGATTTTCTTACGAAGTTAACTGAATCGTTACAAGGAATATTTAGTGCAATAAAATGAACAAAGCAATGTTTTTCGTTAATGCTTATCACTTTTCATGTATTCACAGCCCAATTTAAATATTTTCCATTATATTTATAGTACTAGAGCAGACCCGTTGAAAAATCGTAAGAACGACGGCATACATTCATTAGATGTAGTGAACATTAGAATTGCGTAGATATTTTTTAAAGATTAGAATGTTATGTGGATACGTTCATCACATCCGAAGTAATTATATTGTTGAATTCTTTTATATATTCAACATACGGTAAAAAAGATTTTTTTTAAAATGTGTATGATATTTTATTTAGACATTTTCATTTAATAGATAAATTAATAAAAATATAATCGATCCATTTCATGGTGACCAATGGACTTTAGTAATTTTGTATGAAAAATTATAATAGAAACTATAAAATAGAAAAGAAAAAGACGTGACGATTAGATTATACACATATTTTAAATTTATATACATATTACATTCTCCGTGCTTAAATCTCCAAGTTTAAATCTCCATGCTTAAAGCTCCATGCTTAAGGCTCTGAGTTTAATGCTCCTTGCTTAAGCAAGCTTTAAGCGTCAAGCTAAAAGCTTAAAGCTTCAAGTTTAAGATCCGAGCTTAAAGCTTAAAGATCCAAGTGTATGTTCCGAGCTTAAAGATCCAAGATTAAAGATCGAAGCTCCAAGCTTAAAGCTCCAAGCTTAAGCTCCAATCTTAAAGCTTCGTTCTTAAAGCTCCGAGCTTCAACCGAGGCTTTCAAAAGGGAAACATTTTTTTAATTATAGTAAAGGTATGCAAATCAAATCTTAACACTGTAATGGGTGTAAATTCTTGAGAAAGTTTGATACAAAGTTTTTAATCAAGCATCCATAAGAAAAAATGTTATTCTCGCTTACTTTACTTACAAACGTAAAACTAAATTCTCATCACACCAACGCTGTGTCTACAATGACAACAAAAAATAATCTATCGATAAAAAAGTAATCCATTAAATAGACATTACCAGTGACAAAAAAATCTACATGTACACAATCGAATCCATCATTATTAAATATGAGTAATATTTCCACCCCAATAATTTATTTTGATACGTTCGTCACGGGCAGACGTGACTGTAGCGTGGCCGTGGCGTGGCCGTGGCGTGGTATTGAAAGCAGGACCGCCCCGTGCCATTAGGGGAGGTGTTCGTGAACAGGGTTCATTTTGAGAAATGGTTCGTTCACTGGTTTTCTGGATATTAAACAATCTACTACCTACCAACGTAACATCAGTTTTAATCGTTTTGTCACTATAATTATTTCGCAGTTTTTCTCATCCTGCTGAGCTAATAGAATTGTTAAGTACTAAAAAGAGAACGGAAGCAAATCAATCGTTTGATGACGAGTTACGTAGTGCTTTTTCGTAAATATAAACACCGCAGAAGAGTCCCAACTGATGCCTACTCACCGATGTCAGTAGGACTATAGAATGCCGAAGTAGGTTGTGCGGCTGACGGAAGTGAACGGGAACAGAAGTTGGGGAAGAACCTATTTGGTAATTCAATAAAATTTCTCTCCTAAATTGAGATTTTTCACTAGTTTATAATTCAAAGCCTTTTTGATTTCAAGATAAACAATGCTTAAGAGTTTTTCGTTTTTGTTTTAATATGCGGCTAGAATTTTTTGATTTGTTGAAAAATTACGTTTGGAAAATGGATTGCAAGTAAAAGTTTGTGATATTATGTCGTGACTTTCGTGGTTTTCCACTTCTGCCGTATTTTACTGATACTTCTCCGTGAGATTTCATCCGTTTCAAAGTTTTTTCCAATAATTTAATTCGATTCTCTTTAAAAACCGCTCTTCTAATAAATTTACCTTTTAATAATAACACCTAACTCACATACCAGTTTACCTTGAGAGCGCTCTACACTAAATTAATAACCTTTAAAGTATTGAATTTCGTTGTCGTAGAACCGGAAAAACTGCGAGAACTGTGGGAGAGAAGGATAATATTTAAATAAATTATTTTTTTATCTATGTAAAAAAATAATTACATAGGAGAACTTTTTAAAAAATAAACAGTTTTTTATAAATTAAATAATAATATTTTAAAAATTAAAATAATAGCAATAAAAAATAAAAATTAATATGTTAATTTTGTTAAAGGGAGACAAACGTTATCTAAACAGAATTTAAATTCCTCCTTCTACCGTTTTTATGAACGTTAAGTATGCGTGATGGAGGATTTAGCTAGCAAAGGATTGAACCTCCGACACGCCTCGGTGGGAATTCGTCGCATTTGTCTATTCGGCTATAATAAAAATATATTCGTCGAAAATGCTACCAAGTTTTAGTATCGAAATTCATTATCGAATAAATATGTTTCTAAATTCAAATAATATTCAAAGAACACACATAACAATCATACTACAACCACATGGGTACCGGTTTTCATATTGCGGTTACGCACTGTCCAAACCACCTCAACTCAATAAAATTTTATCGAAACAAAATGTTAATTTAACCTGATACATCTGAACAGCCCTCATGGTTGTGGGAACCCCTTTCCACCTTTAATGCCACGTGCACCGATCCCCCCTACCCCCCGCCCATTATAACCCGATACTCCCTAAATAACCCCGACCCAAAACAACCCCCTTCCCCTAAAACAGCCCTCTCCCGGCGACGCGACCGTCCGGGCACAAACAAAAGAGAGGTCCTCTTGCCTTACAAGTTTTTTTTTACCCTGAGTGATTTGTTTCATTTAATTTGAATGGGAGTCGTGTGAAGTATCCACGCGTACGGTATTTGCTCCGACTTTCATTAGTTGATTATTCACTTGATCAAATTAATAAATTATTTTGTGATGCCAAGCAAAAGTTATCTGCATTCATTATTAAGTTGAAGACCAATAAGTATAACGCCGTTCTTCCACGTAGCTACTCACAAGCGATGCTACCGCTACCTATCATACTATTTTGCTAGGGTAGCGCCTAGCGGCGTTTTCAAACACTAATGACAGTATGGAAAACACAGATGAGCGGCGATCGCGTCGCTTGAACGTAGTTCCATGGAAGAACGGCGTAAGAATCATTCAGTATGCGATGTTGTTTTATGTATGTAAAAGTCTCGTGGTATTTGAGGTTTAACAATATTCAAAGAATTTACTTCAAATGAGTGCGTGTTTTCAAAACAAATACGAAGGTCTGTACTATAATACATTTTGCGTGTATAAATATTATGTATATAGTCACTAGCTTTATCGCACAATTTTGCCCAAGATGTTCTTCGAAAAATGGCATCGAAATGCATCTTTTTTTTCATTACCGATAGTAAAATTTCATAGCTCTGAAGCTCATGGTGGTATCGTCTTTGCGAGCTGAAAAGAGTTGCAACGATCGAGAAATTTTACACTAAAAAGCTGGGCATATTTCGAGAAGCCGGAAATCAGAAGTCAGATTTGCGATATCTAGGAATCAAAGACAGTAATAATATCTAGGTAGAAAGGTACAATTTCTTAGAACTTAAAATCAAATCAGTTAGCTTTTGTACAATTTAAAAATCAACATTAAATATCAACCATTACAATCGATATAAACTGTTGATTGTAATGGTTGATAAGCCTGACAACCATTACATCAAATTTAAATATTTAACAAAAAATCAAACATTGAAATATTTTTATTGATCAATATATTTATTTATTCGATTCAACTTAAGCACTGAAATATAATATTTTATGACGTCTTTTTTCAAACAAGCATTGTATTTTTTCTTTCACTGCGTTTTTCGATAGATATTAAACTTAATCCGACGAAATTCTATTAATGCCCCCATATTTCTTTTATTGTGTCAAATATTTCTATCTATCTCATCGTAATTCTTTTCAGATTCGAGCACACATCCGAATAAAGGCATCTTCCCTGCGAGCGTAAGCTTGTTCTTCTGTATAACATTTGAACTGTATCAAGTATCTTTTTCCTTGACAAAAGAATCACGCCCGCCCTTGGAGCAGGAAATATTTTCATGTACGTGAAAGGAAATAAAAGTCGCCATAGCTCGCACATCCCTGATTTTTATTATCTTCGCCTCATGCCAAATGTCACGGATGACGTGCTCCGTTGTAATAAGTGTTCGGTTTCAAGGTTCCCTTATATAAATCATATCCCTATCCGGCTCAAATGTACCCTTATAGTTTGCTATTTATTACGATCGTTCGGGAACTTTGGCCAAACTGAATTCGCCGCAAGCGTTGTCACGCCACTATGTTTGGGAAACTTTTTATAATCACTTCGAAATGGGGTCGTTTGATTGAAAAACAAATAAATCCGTTACCGAAATATGTTTGCAATATCTTATTGGGGACTTTACCGTCGCGTATTGGTACGGCTAATGTGGATTTGCACACAAACCTTTTTTTCCTTTCCTTTTTCCTTTTCTTTCTTGTTTTATGAGACACATTATAAAAACGTGGCGCAGAGGTCCCCGCCATACCAGGAAAAGTATTGTTTCGGTAACTCCGACGTAATCATAATTAAAAGGAATTTTATTATACTTCCATGAATACCGTATTCGAGGTGGAAGTGTCTCAACTGCAAATCAGGAAGTCTCGGATTCAAATCCCCACGTGGGCGAGTAAATTTTATTAGAGCGTTTGACCAGCGGCTGAGAATAAAAGTTTAAAAATGCTTGCAACTGTTCAGGGAGGTTCCAATGAGAAAGATCGATTATTCCCCGTTAACACTTTTTTTTTAATTTAAAATTTAATATCGATTTATTTCATTCAAAACTTGCTTTAATATATACCTACATTAAATTAAGCAATAAAAATGCTCAAAACGCCCGATGATAATTTTATTAAATTTCGGGTACTTTTTGTAAGTTTTTTTTATCATAAGTGTTTATCATTTTTTCAATAATGTCTAAACAAAATAAGTGTGTTAAAAAAATGTTATATTTTAGTTTGTAAGACCTTAAATAAATAGAAAAATTGAGGTATTTTGTCACGTTGTCGGTTTTATTTTTTAATGGTTTTAATTTAACTAAAATTAAAAATTTTAAAACTGCGTTGACTAGATTATGTATTGATTTATTTTGTTGTATGATTATATGATTTGAAATTTGTGATATTTAAGAATCTATCGTTTGAAAATTGAACAAATTTGCCAACGACCAACGGTATAACCTTAGTATATTAACCGCTTGGGCACATAAGCTTATTTTCACGACAATTTAACGTAGGTAGACATAGGGAGGACGTATGCCCCGCACCTGAGTTATTAAAAATACCCTTAGTTTTTCAAAATTTTAAAACCGCGTGTACCAGATAAAATAACAATCTTTCGAAAACAATTTATGTTTTTTTGTAAAAAAGAGTCAATACGTCTAGAATTTGATTTAATAATGACCAATTTCCGGTATTCTCTGGTAATACCCTCTTAAATTACTTTGTATTGCTTCAAAACTAATTAATTTGAATAATATTTGTATACTATTTTTGCGGCACGTTCCAGAGTGGAAGATACTCTCAGTTTTGTCCAAGTGAAGGACCACAATTCAGATTTGAAACGTGATTTTTAATGGCTTTAACTGTGTTTGGTGACCAGATCTCAACAGCCAGGTACTTCCCCATCTTCCTCTGTTCACATCCCATTCCACTCCCGACTGCTTTCAGCCTCATAACATAGCATAATTGGGAATAATGTAGTATCACTGGCACAAGACGGTTAGCAGATGTTGGAACTCTTGTGCGGTATTCATGTAAAAATGTTTATAAAACCCGAACTCACGAAAAATATTTGGCTAATCTCGGTGTTTCTAAACTTCAGTAAATTTTTTTTTTTAACCCTTGCTGTTTTGGAATTTTGATTTTAAAGGTATTGAATTTATGTATTGAAACTGTATTATAATGATTATATTATATTTGAAATTAACTAAAGGTCATAGCGTGCTCAATCTAATTTTTTTCAGATCTTTGTACATCTTGAAGCTTTTTTTACTTCGTAAATATTATTACATTCGCTTACTAGTTTTCTTACGTCATGCAAGGAGAATTATTTCTACTACCTTTATTTTAATTCGATGTACAAATATATTCATCATTAATCACAAACCCTCATAAATAACAATTACATGTAGGAAGAAGACCCACGGGAAATAATAAAATAATGAACCATTCGTTGAGACTTACAATCTCACAATACGTTCAAACAACTTGTACTCCAACATGTTGTGATACAAACGTTCTGTCCCAGAGGACAAAAAAACGAATTACATACTTTGGTCTGAGAAGTAAAAAAACTATTATAGGGTCTCCAATATTCTACAAGTAGTGCTTGAGGCTATTTCGGTAAGGGTTTTATTAACAAAGGTGTTGACGGAAATATTTTCTTATTTCTTGCTTTAATAATGAACTCGTGAATTTGACGCACTTTCTCTGTCTGGCGGAAATTATACTGGTGAAAGGGGCGCTTTTGATGTGCATCTGACACATTAATTATCGTCCATTTGCATCGAGCTCACCCCGTCCCAGAATCCTGTTGGCTGAAGGTTCCCGAATCATTAATTTTCATAAATACACGGTTTCGTTAATCAATCAGAATTCAATACAATCAAAATATAGTATAAATTTACTTTATAACTTCTTTTCCTTTGTAAATATTAAATTAAATTACCGTAAAAGAACAATGTACAACAATAATATTCCAATATGTAGTCAAAACAGGCAAAATACCTAATGAAGTGTAATTAACACAAAAATAATATGTAAATATTTCTATTTTTCAAACTAATAATTAATTCATGGTGGAATTCCATTATAATTTTTTTTTGGTTATTCCCAGTAGGCTATAAAATAATTAGATAGTTGGACACTCAAGACCACTTAACAATAAATGTAATAAAATCCATAATTGAATAAAATCACGGTTACGGTCAATAAATTAAAAGTGGAAAAAGTTTTAAATATGTAAATATTTTTTTTAAGTATTCAATAAAAAAATAACTAACTAAGTAGCATGCTGTTTCCCCGCAGGGGTATGTACGCATCGCTACGCCAAACAATGCTTAGCAACCCATAAATTTTCTATGAAAATGGCCAGAGACATCACACGTCGCGATGCGTGTGGCCAATGTGATTCCAAAACATACATTTTCATTGAAAATCTATGGTTGCTAAGTAGCCCAGATATTGTTAGGCGTAGCGATGCATAGCGATGGTAGGTAGGTTTTTGTTGCTTTCTGTGTCATTTTCAGATTTAAATACTAGCGCGAGGATGGCGAAACAATATAAAACATTTTATATCCCTGGACAAGTCTGACACAAAGCTCTACATTAATTTCCCAATCCGCAATAGGTCGTAGATCTTTTTGAATTCTGTTCTAGGCGGATGATTCTGCTACGGCTATGCTCGTAGCGCCGTAGCGGGCTACATATGATGGGGGCCGGGCCGGTACGCCGCCGGGTGAAACACGCTGCCTCTACGGTTCAGATAACCATTCGTTCTGAAGAACAATTGTGATACCTTCTCCTGACAGAACAATCCCGGCCTTGGAGTCTATTGTTCATTGTGAATCACGTGGTCTGCTCTTTCCGTTGAACTTTTTCGCTGAATGCCGGATCTACTGTTCCTCCCCCTACCCCTAGCACTGACTAAACTCGCGCGACGGCTTTCAATGCCTTCAAATATGAGCTTTGACTTTTATTGATTCCTACGCTGTTTAGGTATTTCATTTACAATGCTACGTTTTAGAATATGTACTCCAGTTGTCAAAACCAACCCAAATAATCTTTTCAATAGTGTCATGCTGAAATGAATCTTTATCTATGTATTATTTATTAATCTTATTTCTTTCATTATTAATCTTTATTTATTGAATTTCATTAAATGCAATTACTATGTATTTTGCTTTGGCCATTTTGTACTTCGTGATTTTTGTGTATTCCACGAATGCTTTCTTACTCGAACATACAAAAATATATCAACTTGTATGAGTAATGTGTGAGTATGGAGTATCAATCGAACAAAGAGTGTGTGCTAAGACAAAGTTAAACGGCTTTCCTCTGTCATTAATTACCAAACTCTGCAAAGAACTGTCGCAATTTTTAGTTAGTTCTATACATCTACCAAAAAAACAAAAACTGTAGTTAAAGTTTTTCAAAGACTTTGAATTATTGTTTCAAATCCTAGATTCATTCAGTTGCTTTAGGATTGTATGTTTGATCATGAACCGAGTTCACTAAAAAATCAGTAAGTTATTGTTAAAACAATCTTTTGTCTCTGTTTGTATTCGGTGTTGTGGCTCTTTCATTATGAAAACAATGGTTGTTAAAATCAACGATTTCCTAAAAAAGAAAACCACCGATTTCTGTTTAACCGCGAAGTCTTAAGCTCTGAATAAAGGCTCTGTTCGGCGTCGTTCTGCTGGTAGGTAGTATTAATCAACCCTAGCCGTGTTTTTTTCCATTTCGCTCGCATTCAAGCAATTTTCCGTTGAAATCGTTAGAAGCATTCCATGTCTAGCTCGCCCGGCGCCCTCTGGAAGTGCCTTTCATCCATTAAAAAATTAAGTGCATAACATAAAACGTCATTATTTATTCTGGTCGCCCGCGGCTACCTCTAATCCCCTTCTCTCCCGCTTAAGTTTTTTGAATTCGAGAATAATGTTTTAAGTAGGTACTTCTTTCTGCTTTATTATTTATCTTGGAAGTTGGATTTTGTGCGAGGGTGGAGGTGGGGGCTTGAACTAGAGGTGAGTTTAGGATTACAGTAGTTCAGTCAAGAAGAGAGCCGGCAGAGACTTCGAAATGCCTGTTTATTGGATTCTTGTATCATGCTTTATGTTACCAGTGTCAGTTTGAAATTTTTTTATCTATAAATACCTCATAAGAGTCCCAACTGCTCCCTGAAGCCAGGGAGACTATGGCATTCCCATTTAGGGTATGTTGTGAGGCTGGAGGTAGTAGGGAGGTCATCTGGTCACCAAACACGGCTAAAGCCATTTCAAGAAACGTTTCAATTCTGAATGGTGGTCTTACACCAGGGTTATACTGAGAGCATATTTTACTCTGGAACGTGCCGTAATTGTGCTAAATATTATTTTATTCATTTGATTAATTTGTGAAATAACACAAATTAATCAAATAAAATTTATTTGCGCACGTCGGGTTCGAACCCGCGACCTTCGGATTGGGAGTCCAGAGCCTTGGCCCTGGATCACGCCGGCCATCAAAAACTAATGAGATATATATAAGTCTATGTCATGAAACTACTTTATATACTATTCGGCTTCATCCAAGATTTCATGTCATCCATAATCTTTTTAACTTATTTATTATTATTTCGACTTGTATGTAATATCTATATCAAAGTTCCGTAATCCATAATTAAAATTGAGCTGAAAATAATTGTTTTCCAACTATAAAATCACGATAGATAAATCTGTTCAATGGTTATGTAGGGGTCAACCCTACCTTCCATCTTCCCATTTGTGACAGCCCTACCGATCACGCCACTGCGATGACAGCGCCACCACGACGGGGTAGCGCGCAACGCGCCTACGCAACAGAAGCCGCGTACCCGTCCTACGATCAACCGTCCGTTCGACTCTCTCTCTTGTTATTTTACGAATCATTACTGTATCATTTTAATTTAGCTCTCAGTGCTTCTCCTGAGACGCAATAAACGTATCTACAACGAATCACTATTTAATTTCCACACTCACCTTCCGATCCCTAATCCCGTGACGCTCTCACCACCACACCACCGGCCAATCCACCTCCACATTGGTGACCCTCGACAGAACACGCAAACTAGTGAAGTGTAACCATCTGAACTTTCCTCCTGGCGCATTGCAGAAGTGCCATAAAGACGATCACTGCGTCAGGAGTATCAGACGAACATTTAAATTCAGTTTCAATTGTGAATTAGTGCCACGAAAGATGATGCAACCAGGTGATAATGTGCCGCCTGCACCGACCGCACCTCTCACCCCCGCGCCGACCGCCACGCACGCACCGACCGCAACGCCCGAAGTGGACCGCGTGGCTGTTCGCATCCCGCCTTTTTGCCCAACGGATCCGGAACTGTGGTTTGCGATGGTGGAACGCAGTTTCGAGGCTGCAAGAGTGACGGAGGATGCCTCCAAGTTCGGCTTCGTCCTGGGAGCCCTGGACCCAGCCTACGCCCAGGAGGTGCGAGACATCATAGTGGCACCACCGGATGTCGGAGCCTACGCTCTGCTCAAAAGTGAGCTTATACGACGCCTCAGCGCCACACAGGAGCAGAAGACGAGGAGACTCCTGGAGCACGAGGAGCGAGGGGATCGAAAGCCGTCCCAGTTCCTCCGACACCTACGTACCCTCGCCGGCAACACAGTGTCTGACGAGGTATTGAGGACTTTGTGGATGAGTCGCCTACCTCACAGCACACGGGTGGTCCTCGCCACGCAACAGGACACCCCGCTGGACAAAGTGGCGAACCTCGCTGACGCTATTGACGATTTCGCTGCAATGCCCTCCGCCAGTGAAGTTCGAAGGCCAACCGCGGACGAAAGGCTGAAAGAAACGATAGCCGAACTTCGCTGGAGAATGGCTAACATTGCAGTGAGGGATCGCCAACCCAGGGATACGACCCCGTGTCGCCGTGACAACCGCCCTAGGTCCCGACTTTCGCGCAGCCGCAGCCGCGCCAGGGGTACGCAACCATCCGACCTATGCTGGTACCACGAAACGTTTGGAGCCAACGCCCAACAGTGCAGGGAGCCCTGTAAACACGCACAGGGAAACGCCCGGGGCTCCAACTGATGGCGACCAGCACCTGCAGCCCGCCGAAACTAAGTCGCCTATTTGTCACAGACCGGGTAACACGCACACAATTCCTCGTGGATACGGGCGCGGACCTGTGCGTATACCCACGAAGTTTGGTACGAGGACGACCTCCCAAACAATTTTATGAGCTGGCAGCCGCGAACGGAAGCACCATCGCCACCTACGGAAACCTGACACTTACCCTCAATTTGGGACTTAGACGTGACTTTACCTGGAGTTTCGTCATCGCTGATGTCTCCAAGCCTATCATCGGGGTGGACTTCCTGGCAAAATTCAACTTGCTGGTTGATGTCCGCAACGGTAAACTCCTGGATCAAGTGACGAACCTGACCACGACAGGGACAAGGACCAACGACAGCACTCCTTCCATAAAGACAGTCACAGGTACGTCACCCTACCACATCCTCTTGCAACGATTCCCTGACCTGACGCGCCCGGATGGTACCAGGAAGGAAATTCGACACGAGACTAGGCATCACATCAGAACCACTCCAGGACCCCCGGTAAGCGAACGACCACGCCGCCTAGCCCCCGACAGGTTGAAGCTGGCCAAAAAGGAGTTTGAGACAATGGTACATCTTGGAATAGCTCGCCCTTCAGAGAGTTGTTGGGCATCGCCACTACACATGGTACCCAAGAAAGACGACCAATGGCGACCGTGCGGAGACTATCGGAGCCTGAACGCCAGGACTATTCCAGACCGCTACCCTGTACGCCACATTCAGGATTTTGCCCAGTCGTTGAGCGGCACTCGAGTTTTCTCCACCATCGACCTCGTTCGCGCTTATAACCAAATCCCAGTGGCACAGGAAGACATCCCGAAAACAGCCATATCGACACCGTTTGGCCTGTTCGAATTTCCCATGATGTCCTTTGGCCTCCGCAACGCAGCTCAAACCTTCCAACGCTTCATAGACGAAGTCACGCGTGGACTCGATTTCTGCTACGCCTACATCGATGACATACTCATAGCCTCATCATCAGAAGAGGAACACATGACTCACCTCGAAATATTGTTCCAGCGCTTACAGGAATACGGTGTTGTCATCAACGTCGCAAAATGTCATTTCGGTGTAAGTGAAGTCAAGTTCCTTGGATACTTGGTATCCAGCAAAGGCACAACACCTCTTCCCGAGAAGGTGGAAGCCATCCGGCGCTACAGCCGACCCGAAACAATCAAAGATCTTCGCCGTTTTCTGGGAGCACTCAATTTCTACAGGAGATTCCTGCCCCACGCTGCGGAGATCCAGGCACCACTCAACGATTTTCTACAAGGGAACCAGAAAGGCAAACAACCCGTTCCCTGGACACCGGAGACCATAGAAGCCTTTGGCAAATGCAAAGAAGCCCTTGCCCAGGCAACTTTAATCGCTCACCCAAAGTGTGAAGCTCCTCTATCCATCATTAGCGACGCTTCTGACACCACAGCTGGTGCTGCACTCCAGCAGCGCGTCGACGGAAACTGGGAACCACTTGGTTTCTTCTCGAAGAAATTCAGCCCAGCCGAACGTAAATACGGAGCGTACGATAGAGAACTTCTTGCCATCTACCTAGCCGTAAAACATTTTAAACACATGGTAGAAGGCAGGACGTTTACCATTTTTACCGATCACAAACCGATCACTTTCGCCTTTCAGCAGAAAGCTGAAAAATGCTCGCCAAGGCAATTCCGACACCTGGACTACATCAGCCAGTTTACAACCGACATACGTCACGTCGCAGGCAAAGATAACATCGTCGCTGATGCCCTCTCCAGAGTCGAGGCAATCGATACTCCTCTGGACTACGCAGCGCTGGCGGCGGACCAAGAAAACGATGCAGAGTTAGAGAACTGCCTACAGGGAGGATCTAATCTGCAGCTCAAAAAGATGCGCATCCCCGGCACCGATGCAGACCTCTACTGCGATATCTCCACAGCAACAGTCAGACCCTTCATCACGAAAAAGTTTCGACCAGCAGCATTCAATGCGGTTCATCAATTGGCTCACCCAGGCATCAGGGCAACGACCAAGCTCATGACTCAACGCTATGTCTGGCCAGCCATCAAAGTTGACACCACGAATTGGGCACGTAACTGTCTCCAGTGCCAACGAAGCAAGGTATCGAGACACGTATCAGCACCTCTTGGAAACTTCCCCACAACCGCATCCAGATTTGAGCATGTCCATGTGGATATCGTCATCATGCCCATGTCAGAGGGATATCGATATTGCCTGACATGTGTAGACAGGTTCACCAGATGGCCCGAAGCATTTCCCATCAAGGACCAAGAGGCAGAGACAGTAGCACGCGCATTTTACGAAGGATGGATCACCAGATTTGGAACACCACTCCGCATCACGACCGACCAAGGCAGACAGTTTGAGTCGAAGCTGTTCAGGCAATTGAACTACCTGGCAGGAACGACCCAAATACGCACAACCGCATACCACCCTGCAGCAAACGGCATGGTGGAGAGGTTGCACCGCCAGTTGAAGGCAGCCATCAAATGCCATCAGAGTAACCGCTGGACACAAGTTCTTCCCACTGTCTTAATGGGCATCAGAGCAGCCTGGAGAGACGATCTCGCTACTTCTTCAGCCGAACTGGTATACGGCAAGCCACTTCGCCTACCAGGAGAATTTCTGATTGCACGCCCATCATCAACACCCGAAGTCGACACCGGCAACTTTCTTAAGGAACTGAGGAAACAGTTCGACGAGTTAAGGCCCGTAGAAGGTACTCGCCACGGTGAAAAACGACAATTCATCTTTAAGGATCTACCAACGGCAACTCACGTGTTTCTGAGAGACGATACCGTAAAAAGCCCACTCCAACTACCGTATAGTGGTCCGCACGAAGTCATTCGCCGCAGTGAACGCACGTACACCATTCGTGTTAAAGGCAAAGAAGTCACTGTATCAATCGACCGACTAAAACCAGCCTACATTACCTCAGAACCGACAGAAATGGCAGCGACAACGACAAACACCATACCCAACACCATCGAGAAGCCGGATCGAACGTACACCACTACGCGCTCAGGCCGACGTGTGCGATTCCCAGACCGCCTCGACGAGTTGACAAAATTTTTGGGATAATTATTTCTTTTATGTACAGATCACTAACCAACGATTGGTTACCCCTGTATTTAAAACACATTATCATCGACACGAATGCAAAAAGCTGCACTTTGATAAGCGCTGACGCGATGCATTATCAAAAGGATCATGTTACGAAAACATTCTCGAGAACAATGAGCGAAATGACATCATACTTACGAACAATGCACCGACCGAAATCAGCTTACATAAACAAACAATCTACAATGCACTTCTCGGAATTCTGTCAAGTTATAAATTAGCGAATAATACACGAGTTATTTTATTTAAATTATAATTTGCAAGCAAACGAATTTTCTACACGAGTAGACCGAAACTGCAAAATCAACGAAATCGCATCAGACATTGAATTCGCTGACTACGTATTTACGACTTTACTTATAGCTTTCATTACTCAACAATCTTCAGTTCGACAATAGCCAACGATGGGTTCACAACAGACCAAGGAAGAGATCTTCGTCACCCAACATGGAAATACGACCGTGCAGCACTTTTCGCTTTCAACACTCGTCATCCTCTGTACCATAGTAGCTGCCGGTCTAGCATACCTCACTTGGAGATGGTGCCGTAATAGGATCAGAAGACAAATTCTGAAAGAAGGCACACCAAACAATCCGACACCGATTCAACAATAACCACATCCGATCGACTTCAAAGGTATCGCATCTTCGTCTCCAATCTCCAACCTTCAGTCTCCAGTCGACTCAGCCGCTGGAAAGGGGGTACTGTAGGGGTCAACCCTACCTTCCATCTTCCCATTTGTGACAGCCCTACCGATCACGCCACTGCGATGACAGCGCCACCACGACGGGGTAGCGCGCAACGCGCCTACGCAACAGAAGCCGCGTACCCGTCCTACGATCAACCGTCCGTTCGACTCTCTCTCTTGTTATTTTACGAATCATTACTGTATCATTTTAATTTAGCTCTCAGTGCTTCTCCTGAGACGCAATAAACGTATCTACAACGAATCACTATTTAATTTCCACACTCACCTTCCGATCCCTAATCCCGTGACGCTCTCACCACCACACCACCGGCCAATCCACCTCCACAGTTATAACACAGAGCACAATGTAACACAGTTTTTTTTTATTGCTTCGGCTCTAATATTTAATAGCGATTTTACAGCAAAACATGTGCCCGCGTGTATTTTAACCCGTTTAATCACAGGGACCATATTTGTCCTAGCTCACATAGGTCTCATATAAATCGTTGTACCTCCCTTACTGTCATAGTGAGAAATATTATCTTAACGTGTAAGAAATAGAAAACCCCACGCTTTATATTCAAATCTAGAATTAACCATAGTAATTGAGAAAATGTATAAAATTTCGGTAATTTTGAGAAATAAAGTGTTAGTGTTTTTCTTTTTTTCGTTATCATTTATTTTATTTTGAAAAAACGTAAGGTGAGCTATTTTATAAACATTTTTAAGTTTGTATTAAAAAAAATTATATTACCAAAATTAAATTTTTATTTCTATTAATAACATTTATAAACGTGTTTCATCACCTATCTGTGTATTCAGAAATATTCCAGTTGGATTTTATTGTAAAGCGGAAATTTTTTTATCTTCTGACAAAATAATGTCCGAATTATGAGGGGTTAAATACCTGAACTAAACGTTTTCAAATATAGATAAAATAAATATTTTCAGTGTGTTCTTTCCATAACCAAAACTATAAATTGCTGATGATAAATTAAATTCTAGTCATAACATCAAATCTGAATCATAAAAACGGAATACATTATTTTATTGATATTATTACTATAATTTATTCGTTTATTGAGGCAAAATGGAAGCATGACTAATATCACTTTTTATAGGTAATATTAATATTCATTTGAAAGGCGAGTCGCTTCCACAAAACGTTTGCTTCGAAATAACCTATGAAAGGCTTTATATTGTTTTTAGCAGTCTTCTTTTTGCAATATGGACAAATCGAAATTGATATTGCGTTGTAAAATATATTTAACGAGAAACAGAATTACAAATATTCGAGGGCGGTACACAAACGAATTTGGCAAACTACATAAAACGGGAATATTTTGTTTGCGGTAGAATTTTTCGAATGATTACTAAGTACTTTTTTGTCTACCGGGCATGACATTGATAAATTGAACCAAATAAAATCACATCAACGTTTACAAAAAACAAACCTATTTTATTGAAATATTTTTTATCGTGTACACTTCGTAAACGATGTCAGTAAATTTACATTTTGATTTTCAGAAAGACTCGTCATTTAAAAATAACTCAGCCGGTATTAGGTATACATAAAGGTATTCTTGAATTTTTTTGTGTCCGTACAAAACTGGAATGCTTTTCGAATATCCCAATAAAAGCTCTCAAAATGAAAACAGCACGTTTCTGAGACGAAGAAAACTAAAAACTGGACAAAGCAACTACACTAATCAGCTTTCGTTCAGTACCCAAGAAGTTACAAAGTGTTTAATGTTTTCATTTAAAAAAAGAAAAAATGGGGGCAGGCAATTCATACAAAATATTTTCACGTATTCTTTTACCGTTATTTAATATCGCTACTTATACGAATTACAATCTAATGCGAATCAAACTGCAGTTTCCAGTCATAAAAATAATATATTTTTTTGTCAACTTTTTCACAAAAGCTATAATTATTTCCAAGACCGTTTTCCCACAAATAAAATGGTTTTTAAATCAATCCGGCAGTTTCCGTGTTTTCGACGAAGGGCGGATGTAATCGAGTTGATTGTGAGGTCCTTATCTTACACTTTCATAGACTATTCGCCATTACATAAATTCGGTTCTTCTTTCGCAAGTCATGACACGCTCGAATTTTTCATCCCCTTCAACCGGCATCCCCCTCGGTTCCTCTCTTCCCCTCGCCGGAGTCGAATGCTCAACAATATTTCCCCTTTTCAAATTCCGATCAAATGCAATCTCGCACGTGAACAGATTTTTGAGTGATGATTTTCGAGATTAACGCAAGCTGTGATGAGTCCCTGCTGGCGCCCTGGGAACAAACAATTTTAACCTGATTTACAGTCCCTAAAGGTGGAATTATAAAGGTGATATTATTTATTGATTGTTGATATTATTTTTTCCGAAAGTGATTGTATTATAGGGCTACTTTACTGGGGACTCTTGTTGGATTTATCTTGACCGGAGAGTCCTACATTGTTTAATAATGGGGGATGGTATGAAACAGTGGGAATAGGAAATGGATAGTTGAAGCTCCATTTCTATTAAATGTTCAATAATAATAAATCAAATCAAAAAATATTTATTGTACAAATAAAAAATACAAAGGGTGTAGCTTATGGGTATACCCCATTTCTTCCAGCTAACCACATCTGTTATTATTATGTTTACACAGATAAAAAATACAACTATACCAATCAAAATACAAAAATAGGTGTTTCATTTATGTGAGGTATTTACTTAAGGTGTAATGACATTTGTTAACAAGGAAAGTGTTGAGTGACGAAGATTAATAGAAGGAGATTGATGAAAGACTTTAAGAAATTATCTTTAAAACCTACCCGCATTTGTAGTACCAATCCAAATGGTCAAAGTTTTTAAGTTTCTTCCCAACCTTGATCTTCTCCGTCTCCTTCCTTCCCCACTTTCTTTAATTTCTCAACATACCCAATCGGAAATGTGATAGTCCACTGACTCCGGTAAGTAGAAAGCAGTAGAACTCTTTTGCGGTATTCACACCTAAAAAATAAAAAATTACAAATTTCAGTCAAATTCTTAAGGAAGCCCCAAATGATCTTGCATAATTGTAGGGAACGTACTAGTATTTATTTTTTGGTAAATAATAAATTTTGCTGGTTTAGGTCATATCATCCATCATTCATCTGAAAATATTCTATCATTCCTTCTATGATGAAACCTTTCTCGACACGAGAAGTATACAGGGATTGCACGTCATTCTGCAATGCGCCTTTTAATATTATATTGGCAACCCGCGTCCCGCACATCGTATTGAGAAATGCCTGACCTACATAACATCCCAATTTACTTTTCCATGTTTCGTGTTACCCGTATAATCGAACAACGAAAAATTGGATTGAATAAATGATTATTTTATCTGTTTCATTATAAACCCGATACCGAGTTGAAATAAGATACGAATTAAATAATTCTTTATCACTCTGATTGTGTAATAATAATGTGTTACAAATAAATCTTAATTTAAAATATACATAGATAGTCGAATAAATAACATTTTTGTATTTCTTGGGCATTAACTATGTAAAAATTTGAAGAGTTTTATTTTTCATGTATATTTGTTGCTTAAATTTTCATTTATTTGCTACCGGTTTCGACACACTCGTGTCCCCTAGCAAACAAACTAACTTAAAATTTATTCAAGTACAGAAATAATTACATTTTATTAGATTTGGCTAGTGGGAGGGGTGATTCTAGGGGGGATGATAATTTTAGCAGATAAATAAAATTTTAAGTAAAAACCCTTAAAACCAAAATGAATAAATACCTTCCAGATTTGTGAATATTTTCAGTATTGTCCTGATGAGAGACCACCATAAAAATCAAAACGTTACTTGAAAAAGCTTTAGCCGTGTTGTTTTCCTGAAATTTCAGATACTTCCCGAAATTCTTCTTCCCCATCTCCTTCCCTTAATATCTCTATTCAGCTTGACAGCATGCCCCAGTTGAGGATGCCATAGTCCCACTGTCTCTGGGCGTTAGGGAACAATGACCCAGCAAGACTCTTGTGCGGTATTCATAAAAAAATACTTGCAATTGATATGAAATAACATTACTACAATTTTTCAACAGATTCTCGTTGTGTTATTCTTGAGTGAAATTTATTTACTTGTATTTCAAAAAACAATCGCGTTTTATGGTTCGCTTTGGGCGTTTTGTTTATTTTCAGTTCGTTAAAATTCCAAAACGATAGCATTGCAACTTTTATTCTCTTTGTCTACACTTTGTTTTTTTTTCTCCTAATTTACATAAAAAGCGAGGCACATTTGTAGGCTACGGTTGTTTTCTGTTTATTTTTTATCTGTTGGGAGATCCGGATACCTCGCTCCAGACGGGGTTCTGGGTTGCTCTATTTGTTTTTTTATACAAAGAAAGAAGTCGTTTCGATTTATTTTATCTTAACACAGTCTTGTGAGCTCTATTACTAACAGCGTTTATATTATCACGCCGTCTACTTGATTTCAATCAATATAAATAACAATCCCAATACAAGCTTTAAATTCCGTTTTAAATTCCCACGCGGAACTATTTTACTTTCTTTTAAGCTTCGTTACTTACAAATGAACTGTTTTAGGAGTTATTTTATTCAGTAGAAATTCATTTTACAAATTGTTTTGTTTTGTTTTCGTGTTTCTGAAGTAACGTATAGTAAGTACATTGTTTTGGAAGCATTGATTAAAGCAGTGAAAGGTAATTCGGTTTTGCTTTTACACCTTTACGAAGCAACAAGGGAGCCACAATGAGTTATTAAGTCACCTTCACCTTCCATTACGAGCATCAAGCTGACTAACATCCTGTCCCTTGTACTAATACACCTCCGCACAATAACACTCTCAACACTGTTAACCTTCTCGCCCCTGGTCTGGACTGGGGATAGGGTCCGCCCTGGCTGCTGGCCGCCCGCGCAAGCCTCCCGCCGCCCACGGCACTATCCTGGGCGGGAAGCGAGGGCGCGAGGCGTGGGGCCGCCTACCCATTATTGGATTATTGAAATCTAGATTTATTAGAGGGCTCCATCCGACCTGAATCCACCCCGGGCTATCGCTGCCTCCGACCATGTGAACACAGGATAGGATAAGTAAATGGTTACTTCGAGATTCTGCTAATTAAAATCTATCTAAATATTTACGTCGGACTTTTTAAAATTTGAGCGGCGCAAACAGGGCGAATTACGTTGAAGGGCTGCAAACTCGCTGAGGGTTAACTGCCTCCCCGGCACGTTTTAAACGGCGAACTTGTAAAGAATGCATTATTATTTAAGAACTTAAATGCCACCCTTTGGGAAATTCCCCGTTAGCACGCAGCGGGTAGATGGCACTAAACTAGGTAGATACTGTGTTGTAGGCTCTATCCTCCCAACTGGCAACACAATGCCACGTTATACGAATGTCGCGTCGACTAAGATAATCTTCGGCAGAAAAATGTTTGCGAAACACGCCCCTCTGTACACTGTACGTGTCTCAGGTATTATTCCCTTAAAACTTTTGCATCGTTTTGATAAGCTTTTACTGGGAATCCACTTAAGGGGATCTCTGAAATACCTTTTTTATTCCGCCCTGTCACTTGTTTCCCCCAAAACGCATTTTAATAAATCACTGAAAAGCTTTTCACTCCATTTGAATAACTGTTTCAGCGTGCTGCCATTACAGTTACGAATAATGTATTCCCTTGAACATTCCGAAATTGTGTGTTTTATTTTATTCGTGTTCTACAAATCGGGACAAAATACTTGTCCGAATGATTAATTACTTGTAACCGACAAATGAATTATTATTTTCAGTGGAAAATCGAGAGATTAATTTTAATTCATAGTAAGGTGTACTCAAAAATGATTCCATGACATTTGATCCATCGACGGTTGGCCCGCCGAAGGTTGATCCCTCGAACAGTTGATCCCTCTGCTAGTTGATCTCTCTAATATAACAAAGTTTCAAAGTATATCTTATTTTGTTCTTCGGTGGTATATCCTCACTGCATACTCCTTCGGGACACGGCATTAATATTATCAAAAATATTTATGTAACGAATTTCCACTCAAAACGTTTATAGATATATCGACTTTTGATTTACGGCCGCATATCCTCTCTGCACACTTACTTTACTAAAGAGGACGTACAGCAGAAATTATCTTTTAAGGGATTAACTGTCCGAGGGGTCAACTGTCCGAGGGGTCAACTGTCCCGGGGGTCAACTGTCCCGGGAGTCAACTGTTCCGGGAGTCAACTGTCCCGGGAGTCAACTGTCCCGGGAGTCAACTGTCCCGGTAGTCAACTGTCCCGGGAGTCAACTGTCCCGGGAGTCAACTGTCCCGGGAGTCAACTGTCCCGGGAGTCAACTGTCCGGGGAGTCAACTGTCCCGGGAGTCAACTGTCCCGGGAGTCAACTGTCCCGGGAGTCAACTGTCCCGGTAGTCAACTGTCCCGGGAGTCAACTGTCCCGGGAGTCAACTGTCCCGGGAGTCAAGTGTCCCGGGAGTCAACTGTCCCGGGAGTCAACTGTCCCGGGAGTCAACTGTCCCGGGAGTCAACTGTCCCGGGAGTCAACTGTCCTGGGAGTCAACTGTCCCGGGAGTCAACTGTTCCGAGGATTAACTATCGGCGGGCCAACTTTCGGGGGACCAGCCGTCTAGGGATCAACTGTAGGCTTAAAGAAACATCAAAAGTTTTCACGGTTGTTAAATAAAAAATGAGGATTTTATTGTGTAGCACATTCTTGCAATCTAATAGATTTGTGCAGCTTATTGTGACTTATTTGCATTCGGTGTCTTTTTACATAAAAATAAAAAAAGTAAGTACCAAAGTTAGTAGCCCATTCTAACGCAAAGTGCAGTTGAGACATACAAAAAGTTCCTCTTATCACTGGCGAATTTGTAAGGACCTACCTAATTGACCTAGCTAGTAGCTAGTAGCTAGCTTTCAGTGGTGGTTCTCTACTCTTTTGCAATGGTAATTTGATTCTCGAATTTTAAATCAGACAACAAAGTAAGATGCTTTATTTTTATAAGCGCAGGAATAATTTAATTAAGTGAATGGACTATTTATTTTTCTGAATTTTTAAAATAATTTCTTTGTTTATTGCGATTATATGATATTATTTTGTGAATGTATAGTATTTTCATCTCTGTGTTTCAAACTAATAACACATGTGTTTCTATTGTTAATAAATACACTGTTTAGATTTTCGATCTCAACAATCTTATATTCTTAGTCTGATAAACTTGGCTAATAGTTTATGATAGAATTGACGTGATGAAATAATTAGAATATAATATAACAACCGTTTTAGTCTTCAAAAACTAATTGGAAAGGATCGTATGTGAATGATTGTCGATTTCTCTTTTTACTACCGATTTGCATTATTAATTAAAATTTATAAAATTATCAAATTCAGCAACCCTTTCATGACGTCATGATCCTTGTAACCTTTTTCAATGCCCGTGTTCGGCCGACGCCGTTCTGAAATAATCGCAGGCGTCGAGTTAACCGTCGCGGGTCGGCGTCGATAAAACGAGAACAGCTTATTAAGGGATTTATGTCAACCGCACAGCCAAGCAGGCACCACTGCTACCCTTGCGCCTCGTATTTCTAGCCCTTTTCTCATTCCCATCCAAGTGCTTGCAAGATGCTAGGGGCAAGGACTAACCTCATGACTACCTGGATAAACCTTGAACCCACACAATTAAAGATTATTATTTTTCTAAGGGTTGGGTATTTTTAAAGCAATCTTCACCCTGCAGACTGCAGTCCGAAACAAGTCAATTTAATAGGACTCTTATCAGTCAATTAGGTGCGACGTGTTTCTCGACTACTTCTTCCATCAGTCATCAGACTATTTATCAGTTAGTAAATCGTGCATTTGTTGCTCCTCGTGTTTCGACCAAAACATCAAATTATTATTCTTATTCTATCCTCTTAGTTATTTTTTTGGGCGTTCGATTAAATAGTTTGGGATGACAAATTTACCCTATTTGAGGTATTTTGAGTACAAACAGAAATTTCAACATTTCAAATGCAATGAAAAATAATACACTGTGTCTTTTCCAAATATTCCAAGGTGAAATTAAAGAAAGTGGTATATTTCTACGAGTCATGGAGGTGCTAGATAAATACACCGCACCAGTATTTAGGTTATATTAAATATTTCAAAAAATTGTCTTCGTTTCACATTTTACGTTTCACGTTTCTTCATAACAAGGATTCACATGAAAGAAATATTAGAAAAGGTACTTTCCAAGTAAAGTGAAAGTGAGATGTGGCTTACAACATGTAAAAGCTTTTATAAAATTCCTTTATTGCCTTTATCTCAATAATATTCCTTTGCAAAATGTATTTCTTTTGGATATCCGGAGGTGAAAATGGAATTTCTTACTGTATTCGGATTTACCTTATTAGGGTCTTTATAAAAATGGAGTTTTCCCTGCTGCATCAATCATTCCGTGAATTAGGAAATGTTTCCTCGGTAGGAATCGCATTCCTCCGAGAAGGTGTAATACGAAAGCTCGCATTCTTTGTTTTACGTTAACTTTTCCGCCTCCGTGATTATCCTAAGGAAGGAGTGTTCAAAATTGTTGGAATCATTTTTCATTCTCGCCTGACTAGCGGTGGGGTGGGAGGGGGTATAGTCAGGGCAGGGGGGAATCGTGCTCGCAACATAACATTGAATTCCCCTTTTAAAAGAGTTACCTTCCCTAACCTGCTTACTGCGTAGAGGCAATTGGAAATTGATTAATTCGGTTGGAATTGGTCACAAGAATCAAAGTGCCTTTTTCAATCAAAACTTTTTTCGCGAATTCAGCTTGTTTACGAAATTTGTCCATAATGTAGGTGGAATGAAATCATCATCATACACAAAAATGGTTTTTTTTAATGTAGAATGTTTATGTTAATATCGAAATAACTTTTTGTAGTCATATATTATCTAACTTTATCTAAGCTGTTTGTTTGATTAAAGCAGAAAAAAATTCGACTTCTTGAAAAAAACTACAGTTTTTCTATAAGTAATTTTTAGGTGACTCTTTGAAACTTCCCGTTTACTTCTGAAAATATGGTTTGAAACAATATTTCGAAAACAGATCTTTGAAATCTACAGAGAGAGTGGATAAATGAGAATTAATCCATATTGAGGTTGAAGCTGAGTTACAAGCTAGTAATAAATTTAAATTTAAGCTAGAATTTAATTAAAAAGAGTCTACAATTTTTTTTCTTAAGCAAATGATAGTATAAGCTTTCTGATCGTAAAAGTGTCAATATGAATATGTCAAAATAATTGTAGATTGAATTTTATAACGAGGTTGTAATTTTTAAATTGCTCTTAAAACCACGTTGTATTGATCGAATCCTTTATTGAGAACGAACCAATTTATTTCATCCGACCTTGTCCTTTGTCCCATTATAATATATTTCATTTTAATTGTTTTCATCGTGCTTCCGAATACTTCTGTTCCGGTATCCTTAATTATGTAATGGCTCCCTTATTCGAGCAAATCTTCCAAACGATTGCCTTTCATTTTGTTTAAACTATAAAATCAAATTGGTATTTTAGGGCAGCGTAATAATAGGCGGATGCGGAAAGATTTATGGGGTGAAATGGTGAATTTATGGGTCTCCATTTGAGCTTTTTTTTATTTTTGCACTGATCCAAGATTTTAATATCTAAGGAAATAATTTGAATTTCATCGTATTTTTGGAACTCTTGATCAAAACTACAGTACCTAATGAATTTTTGTAAAATTATTTTTTTTGTAGATAGGTAAATGAAAAAATTATTCTTTTTCAATGTTGCTGCAATATACAGCAATTGCATTTTACTCTGTTCTTTTTTATTAACTTCACTCAGGAGTTAATGAGATTTGCCTCGGGTCCTAAATCATCTTTGGGCATACTGTGAAGAGAGTTTTATAAGGAAAGTAAGCAGAAAAATCTGTAGGGAGTAAATGTGAAGCCGGAAAAGCTTTGGATAGCCAAGCTATTCAGCAAACAAACAAATCGTAAAAACATCACATTCCATTGCGACAATTTTATGTTAGCCGTGTACAAAAAATGTTGGCGGCGAAGTGGTCAGTGAAACTTATTCGTCAGAGCACATTCCAAAAAAATATAACGGTAAAATTTTTGTGGTTTAAAAAAATATTCGTGCATATCTGCTGATTCTAATCTCCATAGTGGCTAGTTAAAATTAATGAATTTGTTTACTACTGACAACATAAATTTTCGTTCTATGGGTGCACGAGAAATTTTCTATTACGTGAAATAGTATTGATTTGAGCACCAAAAAATATGAAACAGTTTGATAGTTTTATTTTTTATTATTATTTATTGAGTTACTTTATACAACACGAATATAAACTAATACAAATAAGATATATTTCATTTTGTAACTTTAAATATTTTTACAATAAACATAACATTTCTTTTAAATACGTTCATTCTTCAGACTTTAAGGCATTTCGTCATACATCTTTATTCCTCTGTACATTATGCAGTTCTGTGATCTGTATTTCTTCATATGTGGGAATCTAATTCTATTTACACTTCTGGTTTCGTAATTATCTACATCACTTTTAAAAACAATTTCATCCCTAAAATATGTTGGAATTTGGTTGTTCATTACTTTATGAACAAAATAGAAAACATTAAATAACAGTCTCTTTTTTATTGGAATCCAATTTAACTGCTCTCTTTTTTGATTAACCCTTGCATATTTGCCTTTTTTCCGGTATACATCTCATAGCTCTATTCTGTATAACATCTAGTTTGTTCAAATTTCCTTAACTAACTAACTATGTTTGAATTTGGTTGTTCATGACTTTATGAACAAAATAGAAAATATTAAATAACAGTCTCTTTTTTATTGGAATCCAATTTAACTGCTCTCTTTTTTGATTAACCCTTGAATATTTGCCTTTTTCCGGTATACATCTCATAGCTCTATTCTGTATAACATCTAGTTTGTTCAAATTTCCTTAACTAACTAACTAACTAACCAACCATTACGCCGTTTCCCCGAAGGGGTAGGCATGGCCCGACTCATGTATCTGATTCACTTGATCGTGCCACGTATTCCTTAGGCGTCCTCGGTTTCTTCTACCATTCACATTTGTGTCATAAATTCTCTCTACACTCCTTTCTTCATTCATTCGCTCAACATGCCCAAACATCAGCCTTGCATTATTTTCGGATCTCCACATTCACACGATCATATATGGTTTTACCACATATACGCCTCAGGGATCTCATTTCTACAGCATTCAGTCTACTTTCATCCTTTCTCTACCAGTTACATGCTTCACTGCCATACATCAGGGTAGGTACCAGTACTCCATTGTGGACTGCTAGCTTCGCTTCTCTGGACAACTTTTTGTTGGCTCCAACGGTGTTCAATCCTTCATTAATGGAATTACCTGCATTCATCCTTCTTTCAATATCCCTATCAGCCTTCCCATCTCTCGTAAACATACTTCCTAAATATTTATTTATTTATTTATATAATTTGTACATTTATGAATAACAATTACAGGCAATATAGCCTAAGACGTTATAATTGCACCATTTATGCAGTGTATATGCAATGCCAAAAATCTCACAAATGCGCTATAGGACACAAAAAATAAATCAATTTTTTTATCCACCGCATTCAAAAAGCACGTAGCTCTCCCCACAGGTGAGTTCATAAATAAATTAGTGCGGCTTGCTCTACTATATAGAAGATTGTGATGACGTCCTCGAGAGTAAAACTCTGCTACAAAAAAATTAATTGGGCCAGTATCTCATTAATAGATAAGTGACCGTTTATTAGTTGAAAAAAATATGTAAGCAAAGATATATATATACAAACTCATCCACCTGCTCCAAGTGTTCATCATTCACAACTATATTACACAATGTTTTCGTATTCTCTCTTTCAAACACCATGACTTTAGACTTACTTACATTCATCATTAATTTATTCTTCATACATACTTCGTTCATACAAATTTCCTTCATTGGCCAAATATAACATCTTAGAGCAATAATCTAAATGTGAAGCAACTATGGTTTTATAAATGAGCTCTGTAGTGTTTCCAATCAGTTTATATCTTGTCTAATCTTCTAAAAAAAATTACTTTTTTTAAACCTTCATTAGCACACATTCAAAATTTGCTACGAACGTTAGTTTTGAATCCAATAATGAAAATTTATCATTGATGCATGTAAATTTGTATGTTTTATTATTGTACTACAATTTCCTGAATATTCCACATCCTGTCTCCTCACCCCCTGTAAGTCCACAACTACTCCTCTAACGGTGTGTGCTCCTCGCCCCTTATTCCCTGATTTATAACGGATTAGTTCCTTCCCGAGATCCTTCCCTGCCCGAATAGCCGTAGCCTTTGGGGGTGGGTTCAAGTAATGTTAAACCTCGGAGAAAGCTCACACCCAATCCGGTTCCTAAGCATTGACGATGCAAGTTCTTTAATGCTGAAATATGTTTTAATCGCTAAGCCAGAAATATGGATGATAATTTCTAAATGTTACGTTTAAACACGCTAAGTGTGAGAGCTGTTTGTATGGTGGAACGCGATTGTAGCTTCCCTTCCATTTTAGAAGGGTAACTAAAGCATTCATCGAGTCTTTAAGGTTTATTCTTTGAATGGATTTCTTACATTATATTTTGTTTAAAAATAATAATATGAGTTTGAGGATAAATATTGAAATTTAACATAATAATGTCAGTTGTCGATGGTTGCGTACAAGCGTAAATTTATGCGTATCCCTACGTAATGCGTAAAATTATTCATTGAATTTCATATACTTAAATTTAAAAAATTGTAACTGAAATCAAACCTAGACACGCGATAAATCGGGTATCAAAATTAATTAATAATTATTATTTGAAACTATCTAGACCCTGCCGTTAGCGAGGTTTTACTGATCAAAAGAGTTCTGTGTCACCCCAACTGGGGTATGTTGTGAGGCTGAAGGTAAGAGGAGGGGAATCCGAGTTGGAAGAGGAAGATGGGTAAGTATCTGGCTATTCAGATCTAGCCACTAAATACGGCTAAAGCCATTTTTAAGCAACGTTTCAATTCTGAATGGTGGTCTTACACCAGGGCGACACTGAAAGTATCTTCCACTCTCGGGCGTGCCACAAATATAGTGTATATTATTTTTAATTAATTTATTATGAAATAACATAAATTAATCAAATAAAATTTATTTGCGCACGCCGGGTTCGAACCCGCGACCTTCGGAATGGTAGTCCCTTACCCCTGGACTACGCTGGCCGTCAACCCCGTGGTATTGGTATTACAAAGTTTATTTCGTAGACTTATCAATCATTAAAAATCATAAACTCATTGAAAATCATAAACATTTTTCACGTCAATTTTTACCATATTACATGAAAAATATTCGGCAGCTAATTAGGAGGCAATTTGTAAGTTATAAAACATTCAGAAATTGGACATGAAAAGTTTCACACCGCTCTTCTGTTTCTCCTCTCGAATCTCGAGTTCATCTTATTTCACAGCATGGTACCTCCTCGCTGTGCGTATCTTAGGGGGTGCGGGCGCTGGCTGCATCGGGCGATATTCGCATAATTGAATAGACCCGGGGGCGAGACAAGGGAGGAGGTTGGAGTGGGAGGGAGATTTCCTCCGGTTGAAGTTTCCCTACCTACTTTCCCCTAAGTCGCTTCGCCTTTCTTTGCTCATTCCTTCATACTTACACGAGAAACTTGTCTCTTACAGCTTCATAATAACACAAGGGACTTCAAATTATAATTTATTTGAAAAGAAAGTGCTTCGCGTCGTCTTAGTTTTTAAGGAGTATGTGGCTTTGCGAGCCCAGGACAGAGCAGCGTATATCGTGCAATATATAGCGTGCAATTTTTCAAATGATCATTGTACGTGTATAAAAGTAGTAAAAATCTATGTTTATGTCACCATTGGCAAACCGAAATCTATTCGGTCTCTGCTCTCAGATATATTTTGTTAGTTGTTTCAGTAGAGGAAAGTTTTTTAAAAAGACTGAAAGTCAAAATCGCAATATTATTCTACAAAATACGACCACCTCTGAACCTGTAACTTTATTGACAATTTGTAACAGAAAGGAGAGACCGTATTTTTTTGCACTTTAGGGGAAAGGTTAACATAAATATTTGATATTTTTCAAGGTTCATTAAGCTCGAGAATCAATAAGCCCAGTCTGACAGCGCATGGATATATTTGAATTCCAAAAACGATCACTATCAAAAACGATCACTATCAAGAAAGTCAAAATCGCAATATTATTCTACAAAATACGACCACCTCTGAACCTGTAACTTTATTGACAATTTGTAACAGAAAGGAGAGACCGTATTTTTTTGCACTTTAGGGGAAAGGTTAACATAAATATTTGATATTTTTCAAGGTTCATTAAGCTCGAGAATCAATAAGCCCAGTCTGACAGCGCATGGATATATTTGAATTCCAAAAACGATCACTATAAAAATATGTATTTATTTACATGAGTCATTTTTATTGAGACTCATAGTCAAGTGCTTAAAATAAAGGAAACCGTTGGTAAATATGTATTATATTTAACCTTTTTATTCACCTTTCCAAGTCATGATAGAATGTTACATAGGTGATCAAATTCAAATTTATTCAAAATTTATGCAAAACATTCTTAGACGGTTGTAGTTTGCAACTTACTATAACCTATGACAGGGCCTCAAACGTCAAAGGTTAAAACCATGGGTTAATACCAAATCGTTTTAGTTGCGTGACATAAAAATAAAAATTTCTTTGTTTATACTTGGTCTTTAAAACGTGAAAGCATTACCTCAAAATACCGAAATGATAGCTTAAGAATTTGGGGAGATTTTTGGGTAGTCAAGATCAATTCTTTATTGATATTGTTCAGTAATAAGTATGAATTCCAAATCATAATAATTATTTAAAGGTCTACCCTTTTCTATGTAATAGAAGCTCTATTGACCTGAAATCTACCTGAAATCCTTTAACAATCTTCAAATTAATTAGAACTACCTTAATGTTCTAAGAAAGGGTTGAAAACTCAGACTGCTATACGATCCATGGTATATCTCGATCTATTTATTGTTTCTCAAACAAACATTTATTGTTTCTTCTTTTAATCATATGGTAAACGAAACATTTTATCATACTGTGAACTAACAATAAACAACAAACAATTTCTCACAAATGACACCGATGCGCTCAAAACAAAAAAAGAGCTTCCAACGTAGCTCTCAGTGGCAGTACCGTAATATATGAATAATTTGCCGCATGGGCGTGCGATGATGTGCCGCCCCAGCACAGCATATAGCTGGAGCCACCTGCTTGGGAACTGAACCTACTGGAAAATGTATGAAGGATCCACCTTCCTTGGTCTGTTTATATTACGACGAACCGCGGCATTTGAGCTTGGAAAAGAAAACAAAGGTTGTGCGTAAACAGAGCTAAACAAATAACATTATCGATAATGAATACTTCCCTCGTCTACCCACTCCCCACATACACTCTCTAATTATTTTAATGATAATCGTTGGCGCACGTTCGAGCCCCGTAAACAAAAATATTTGTATTTTTTTAATGAATGAGGCTCGGGATTTTTTGGGTCCGTTAGAGCATGAAAGGGGGATTTGAATAATTGTTTATTGGAACGGATTCTGGAAAACGATACAAGTATCGGGTATTATGTTTTTTCTTTTATTTCATGTCCATTACAAAAACAAATCTCCGATAATAATAATTAGACCCTTTTCAAATTCGATACTGAGTTAAATTATTGAATTTATCAAAGCCTGTTTAAAAGCTCTTATTATCACATAAATCGATTTTGACAAACCCAATTCTAAATCCGTAATTTATAGCTTTTGCCTTTGACGATTGTGGCAATTTCAATTCTCCATTTTTTCACCAACTTCTGATGACATTTCCTGTCGGAGGTTGAAGATCATCATGAAAATCACCCCCCTGCAGACTAGAGTCAAGAATAACTTAGTAAATATACTCATAGCGGTTGCAAAGGTTTCGTTTAACGTTTTGATCTCCTACGTCTTCCAACAATCTTAGTTTTTCAATTATTATAAGCAATAATTATTAGCCTGAAACAATCATCCATATTCGGGACTCGAACCCGCCCCCCTCTGATTGCTGGTCAGGAGCTCTATCCACTAAGCTACGGTGGCTTATCCCGCCTTATACCCGCCAAACGATTCAATTTATACTAGTGCTTCATTCAACAATTACCGCTTATTACATTTTTTCTGACCGGAAAATCAGAGAGCCGCGGGTTCAAGTCCCATCGGCGGCATGTATCTTTTCTCGGGAGGTTTTTTTTCAAAATGGATGAGTGTTTCAGGATAATAATTATTGCTTATAATAATTGCTACCCTTTGTGATATGCATAAAAATTCTTGTCTTAAATATTAGTTTATCAATTTAAAAAATAATAATAATACTAATAATTAATTATTCAGTTGGATAATTCGTGATGTGTTCAAGATAATTTCAGTGTTTTAATTTTTCAAATATAGTACATTTTCTAATGTTGTGGCCATTCGATACCTAAACAACTTGTGTATTAAACCCCATATACCTATATTCTGCAGCTGTAACTTGTACCACGCGTACCGACGACGTAGCGCCGACGAGCTGAACAAGTGGTCCTCGTACGCAGCGCGTAGCGAATCGCATGGTTCTACAGTTCTTTTCCTATTTACTTTTCAAAAGCGTCGATCTTCAATGTGAATACTTGTATGCGTCTTCCATACCATTAAAAAATACAGAAAAACATTACGGCAAGCATTCTGATCTGTAAATATAAGTTTTGTTCACAGTAATAGTGAGGGTTACGAAGACGCTTCTGGCCATATCATTTCAAATCCTTACTTCCTGAAATGTACGCATACCTTTCAGGCATTAATATATTTGTTATTTAATGACAACCATTATGCTACCGAATCATTGCTTTAATATTCTAATTATCTTTATGCGATAATAATGCTCTTTGATCTCGCGCAATATGCACTAATCCGAACCCGTTCGTGATCACATAAAACGCATCCGGTGCACTTTGCAGGAACCAAATCATATCACCGATGCGAGTTTGCTGATTTGGCCGGCGGCAAATTTTTGTTTAATTGCATCACGTGACGGGTGCCCGGCTTTGCTCGGGCATTCGGTTACATCTGCTCCGTCCAGTATGACGCGGTGGATTATTTTGTCGCGTATAATGACGCCTATCGGGATTTAATTGTCGAAGTGAATCTGCATTGCCGTGCGAAATAGATTAACTTTGGACGGGTTTACGTTTTACAATTAACAGTGCGGGGTTTATTGTGTCGGGTGTCGGGTGTCGGATGTCAGGTGGTGGGTATGGGGTACCACACAAATAAATGCTGGTACTGCTCAAATCACACACATGCTTGTCTCGAAATAATGTTATGATTATAATAATTGACTGACGTAAATTTAAGAAAGGTACCTAACTAGATACTTGCGGTATAGTGTTGGTGAAAAACCACCATAAAATTTTTGTTGTATTATGACGAGATGAATTTCCTCCTTCATTAGCCAACGTTTTGGGCAGCGTTACAGTGTCCATCATCTGGCATCGGGGCAGCTGCGTCGATTGTGATTAATTGTCTGCCAATTAGTTAAATGAATGTAGTTTTCGGCGTTAAATTTGGTGTAGACATTAAGTCATATCCCACTGTAAAATTTACCATTTATAATTAAATGAAACAATATATCTTAGTTACAACCACTGATTTATTTAGTTACACGCCGACCGGTTTTGGAACAACCGTTCCTTCTTCAGGGCAAACATATAATATGTTTGCCCTGAAGAAGGAACGGTTGTTCCGAAACCGGTCGGCGTGTCTAAATAAATCAGTGGTTGTAACTAAGATATATTATTTCATTTAATTATAAAATGGATAACCACAAAGTGATAGCTAATTTCAAAAGTTTACCATTTATGTTTGGGTGACAAAATTTAGATTTCCAGATACATACATTCCAATCTCTCTATATTCATAATCTCTCCATCAAATAGATACAATAAAAATACACAACTGGTAACTCTGTACAAATTGCAAGTGTGTCCCACGGTTAAATTTTGTATCCACCTCGACTCTGTGCAGAAACGGGCGGTCCATTTGAGAGATTTATGTATTTATTTATTCTTAATATATTTATATTACAAAGGTATAGTATATTGTCCTCCACTCTAGGAGTTCACCTGTGTTGTAGAGGACTTTTTTCAATTGTAAATTATAATTTGTACATAGTAAAACAAATAGTGGGCTAAGTTACACTATATAAAAAGAGAAACAATAAAAAATAAAACTTAAAATATAATATATGATAATAGTTCTATATAGTTTCAACAATTTCATAGATTGATATTTTCATAGATTTTCTTATCTTAACCAATGTATTGCAGATCTTTAGAGCACCCGTAGGTCTTTAGTGGGAATGTTGTCCTTGTTCTACCGGTATTTCAATGAAAAATGCCCCGAGGAACTTTGCGTCATTGATTTATTCCACACCGGTAGACAATCTGGAAACACGCTAAATACGCGCCAAAAATTTGTACACAGTTCACATTTGTCACATGAGAACGAATCGTTTGTACCACTCGTTTTTGAGTACAAGAGCTCGGCTGTGGAACGGTTTACCAGCCTCTGTATTTCATCCCTCTTACAACATGGGTCTCTCCTTCCTTTCCACAAAAATACCTTCAGCACGGCATCTCCAAAGATGACGTAAGCCTTGAGGGAAATTATTTTCCACTTTTAATGTTTAAAAAAAATTTCATGCGTGATGGTCATGATTATAAGTTATGAATAAAAATGATAATAATTAATTTTACTAATTACACCGGTCGACATCAAATCGAAATCACTAACATACTACAAGGCATTTAATTTAATTGTCAGCGAAAATCACACCGACATAATTCTCTCCACTTCGTATAACGTAGCGTACCTTATTCCTGATAGAATTCCCTTTATTGATTTTATTTCCAACTACACTCAGCTGATTAAAAAATCCTGGAGTCATAAAAACGGGGAACTAGGGTTCGTTGATTCCGAGGAACTTTATAGCAAAAGTTGATAATACATAATTATTGTTTTGGGAATACGAAGTATTCCTTGGTTTACAATTTTATTTATCATTTTTTCCGTACAACGCGAAAGTGGTACAGCAATTTTAAGAAGAGTAAAACTTGTTAAATCCAAACATGTATTGGTAAAAAAACAATGCTAATTCTCTAACGGTTATACGAGTAGCATGGCGGGTGAAATAATACAAAAAAAAATATGTTTACTTTATAATTTTTTATTTGTTTAGCATGAAGTAAAAATTAAAAATGTTGTTCGATGAGAGTCGAATATTTGATTTTTTAGAAATCTAGTTTTTTTTCGTTGAATCACAAAAATGGGTATGTTTAACATTGCCTTGGTTACACATTATGTTATGTAGTTGACATTTAAGGATTTAAGTGATTTAAATTCGATTGACATATAAACTTTAACTGTCGTTTCTTTATACTCCAGAGCAACAAATGGTTTAATTTGTCATTAAAAACTTAAAGACAACAAGTTGTCTTATAAAACGACAATTAAAGCTTATTTTTCAATCGAAATTAAATTGTTTTTATAATATTTAAATCACTTAAATGTCTCAGCCACATAACACAATGTGTAACCAAGGCAATAATGACATTTGAAAAAAACATAAAATAAAACAAAAATTTATAATTCAAATATAAAGGAATCGTAGGCATTTCTAGGTACTTATTCCTTTACTGTAAAAAATCGTATAGATTTTACCTTTTTATAATTGAAACTGTAAGTTCAGTTTGTAAAATGGATCTCTCCGTTTAAATTTCACCCAAAATCGAATAACAATTCTCATGAAAATGGCGGAAAATTGTCGTACAGCGGATTGGCGTGAAATGGCTGACGGTCGAGCGGTTCTTCCGCTATGATACCAGCGCCATACCAGGATGACAGAACGTATAACAGATAGCCGAGCCCATCGGATAGGGTACGACTTATAGCCGGTTAGAACTGAGCAGTATAGCATAGATGTCGGTACCCGCCTGGCGGGCAGGGCTGAGCAGATCGCGACTGGTTCAGGGATGTTTATTCTACAGAGCAGAGTAGAGTAGGTGCAGTGCAGGGTGGGTGCAGAGTACACTAGGTGCAGAGTGATTGCATTGCGGAAAATGCGCACTGACGATTGAACTGGAGAATTCTCGGGTGAATCAGTCAATTCCGAATTTACCTGCAAATACAAGTGCTACTCACTCGCTGCATTATATTAATTAAAACATCGGTGTATTTGATCTGTCCTTGGTGAAGGGAGTGGAAAATGGGTAGACGAGCGATTCAATGATTTATTTCCGATAGACGCATTTACCCGAATTCTAAACCAATATTGCCTTTTCCACCAAGGTTTTAGTTTTCGTAGTTGTACCACAATTGTGTGTATAACTGAAGTGTTTCATGTAATTATGCGTTACGATAAAAGTGAGATTTAAAAAATTAGATATTAAGATGTTAATAGTGATACGGTTTGGCTCCAATTTTGACATGCACATTTTTCCAATTTGAGAAAATCAAAGCATTGACCGTAATAACGGCCCTAATAACAAAAATGATATTTTTAGCGCTTCACGATCGCAAAAAAAAATTAAATAACAATCGGATTAAAGTAAGTTCATGCTCATTTCTAACAGATGTTTAATAACCTGTTTTACATTTGCAGTTAATTTATGTTTGGTAGGGCAGAACTGGCTTAAGTTAGTTAGGCCACTTTTGCATGCTGGCAACTCTGAGCCTTTTATAACGTAACTTACAATAATATAACTCAAATTTTTCTATGATGACTCATTTTCTTTTTGTCCCGCAAAATCAAAACTTTCCTTAAAATTTTAGTCCATAATATTAAAGGCGGCATATGTAATTAGTAATTACTATTCAAAAATAATTCATTCAATTTCTTGTGCAAAAGCAGTCTCAGAGAGAAAAAAGGCACAAGAGAAGGGTAGAGAGGAAAAAAATATATGTAAGAACTTCAGAAGTACAAAATTGAATGTAGATTTTTATTTATTTTTTATCTATAATGCAATAAAAATTGCATATAGGTGCTAATTATTCAAAAGTCACAATTCTACAGTTAGGCTGGTGCCGCTCAATGCCTCATCTAAAAATATGGAAATAAAACTTTATTTCTTCAATCCTTGCAAATTCACTTTGTGGCATCATTTTATTTAAATGAAACAAATTACTTTAGTGTAAACCACTATACTCAATGTTATAATATCTACATGTTTCAAAACCATGTAAGAACGAAGAAATCATTGGTTTTGAAACATATAGATATTATAACATTGATTATAGTGTTTTACACAAAAGTAATTTGTTTCATTTAAAAAACAAAACAAAAAATGTTATTAAGCCCGACAGAGAGCAGATTTTTGTTATAAAAGCCAACATCTCAAGGGATGGGGCACCAAAGGATGTGGAATAATAAATTAATAATGAAAATGTCCTGTATATGTATGTTCCATCCCTCCTCTACTAACACTGTACCGTGATCCGTGTCGAGGAGAGTCCTTCATGTCATTACATATTTCATTATTATCATTTTCAATTTACCGGGCCATGGCCACTGGTAATTTGACTGTACCTAATATTTGTGTACATAATTGTTCTGAATTATTTATTTATTTACTTTATATTATAGAATATATAGTAAACGGTCCCCAAGTATTTAAAGTTTACAGTTAATCCACTCGGAATAAGAATATGTTACAAATATCGGGGTATATTGTGATGCTGAAGGTTGTTGAGAGGGGAAGATAATGGGACAGTGGAAGGTGGGGAAGTACCTGGCTATTCAAATCTAGTCAATAAACTCGGCTGAAGCTATTTCAAGCAACATTTAAATACTGAATGATAGTGTGTCTCCTCCACTTTACAAGAATTATTATAATTATATATAGTACACTATAATAGTGATATGATATTATGTTGTTAGAAATTCAATGATTATAAATTTGCATAAGATTCAACAAACCGTATGTTATGCCTTGATGTATTAATTTACGTTAACCCTTAAAAAAATTGGCGTATTTTGTCAGAGGCTAAAAATATTCCCGCTTTGCAATAAAATCCAAATAAATGGAACATTTGTTAACGTATTCGAAAACTAAAAACTGTTTTCGAAAGGTGATGCAATAGGCTTTCAAATTTCTATATTAAAAATGTATTATTTTAAATAAAAAAAATTTATGTGAAAACTTTAAAAAGTGTTCAAAATGGCTCACTTTACTTTTTTTTCTAACTAAAATTACTGATAATGAAAAAAAATATAAAACACATACTTATTTCATTAGATAAATGAATTAAAAACCTTACTGTCACCTCACTTTTTATCGTTTCATGTAAAAAAAAATGCTTAAAAAATTCACAAAGTTCCATAATTTTGTTTCAAATTGCTATCGGAAACATTAGTTTTAGAAAGGGGTAAATTTTATTTTTTTGTCGTTTTCTTTTAGATTTGAATATATAGTTTGTTGTATTCTCTTTCCAATACCGTTTAGGTCACATTTCTGACTATGATAGTAAGGGAGAAACAACGATTTCTGTGAGACCTATGTGAGCTGGGACAAATATGGTCTCCTGTGATTAAACGGGAATACATCAAGGCGTAACAACACTTCTTCAAAAGACGTTAACATCCTAACTGCTGAGCCCTTTAGCCCTGTCGAATGTCGGAAGTTGTTTTATCGAATTCCCGTTGTCATAAATTTATTACTTTTACGAGCATACGGGATGAAGGCTATAAAGAGATAATTTACAGCCACCCAGTCTCCCGGTTTCCGTCTCCCTCCCCGTGGAACTATGGCCGGAGATATGGCCGCTGCATTCGGCTAACACAAAAACTAAGCCGATCTGTACACACAAAAAGCAGACAATATCAAATCACCGAAAGCACAAAGCTCCCGCAAAGCGCTGCTACCTTGCCCGCACGGCGCGCGGCCCGGCAGTGCTTTACAGATTCCGAATTCGCGAGCTTTTCTGTTCTCTTACTCTTCTTTTTGATGCGGTTCAAAAACCAATTTAAAGTAAAAACTCAAATTAAGCACTGATTTGCGTCCTTTGAGGGAAATTCTAAAATGATCTACTGCTTTTGTTTCCTAGTCATGTTGAAATTGATATAACTACTATATTATAATTATTTTGTTAAACCCAATTTTTTTTTAAATAATAATAATAATAGTATTTGGTTAATTTGTAAGTGCGCCGTTTTAGTGAAAAATCACCACAGAGGCATTTATTAAGTAACTGCAATAAAAAGGCAGTTTTTGTATCTCAATTTTATGTAGTTTATAAATTTATTTATCTATCATGATAAAATGATAAACAAATGATTTTTGAATGTCTGTTTTCACTGGGAAATTCCTGTATCGAGATATCAGTAGTAGGAATATAAATTTTAGATATTGAGGTAGGTATTAAGATTAAATGTGATAATACATGAATACTTTGAAAATTATACAAGCTTACCTTCCTGTAATAAATAAATTGTCAATCCTAGTTTATCACTTTTAAAAAATATATATAACTAAAATAATTGCTTCAGTGAAACATAACTCATTAATTATACAGTAAATATTATAATAATGTTGGTGTACTATTCCTTCTTCTTGAGTGATCGTTTCGTACAACCTTGCTGTGTCCACTATGACTCCACAGGACGATGGATTCCCCAAGGATTCCTAAAACATTACCAATCGCACATTATAAATACATAAACTACTAAAGAATTCGTTATTTCACGTCTTATGAGGACCGGCTGCTCTTCAGTTTTCATACAAAACTTAATTTTGTATTTGAGGCCAAAATACCAAAAATGGAATAAATAATTTATCTTACTAATATTATAAACGCGAAAGTTTATATGGATGTATGTATGTTTGTTACTCTTTCACGCAAAAACTACTGAATGGATTTTAATGAAAATTTACAGTAAAATAGCTCACACGTCAGAATAATATATAGGCTTTATAAAGCTAGCTATTTTCAATATATTATAAATAATAATTATTGTTTAATAGAAAATGTCAAAACTTGAGAATGACATTTCGCAAAACAATCAAATTTTCATTTAAATCAAAATTCTATTTTAGAAAATTAGTGAATTTATTTGAAGTACTTGCCTAATATTTTGAATCGAATCAAGAATTACAGATATTTTAAATAAATAGGTTAAGAATTTTGGTATAAACATAGATGGGACCTGGGAAAAGAAAATAGGCTAATAGAAGTACTAATCCTGCGCAGACGAAGTCGCGGTCAGAAGCTTGTTTTTTAGTAAAATGACTAGCAAATATCTAGTAGGTTATCTGAAATACGTGCTATTATGGTAGCAATATAAGTTATTTAATTATTTATTATAAAATGTAGGTTATTACGTTTTTTTTTCATTTTACATGATTTTAAAAGCGACTTTGGAAAAAAAAATTTCAGTTAATTGTATTTGTGAAAAAAATATTCTTCCCTAAGCTACCGTGATGACTAATGGAATACGAAATAAAAAATTAAATAACCTTAAAACGGAGTTTTTTGGATCGAAATTTTTATCTATGTATGCACGACAAGTTTGTGTTCCAAAATAAATCAGGTTTGTAATTTAATTTTAAGCCCATCAAATTGATTTTTTTAAAACCATTTTTATATATTTCATCATAATTACATAGTAGGTAAGGCAAACACGTTTTTTTTAAATAATTATCATTAACTCGCAAATAATTGTAGAAGTGCTGCCCCGGTAAGAGAGAGATCTTGAGTTGCGACTGTCGCCTTTTTTATTGTGTGTCTTGTTGTGATTTATTAATTGTTTCATATTCTTCAAAAATCAAAATATATTCAATTTTGTTGAGTGATTTGGCCTCAAATACAAAATTAAATTTTGAATAAAAGGGGTCGTGCAGCCGTTTCTCTTAAGCGTTTTGTCTCGTGTTTCCCACGACGTTTACAATTTTCAGTTGATCCAAGCCCCCCTTCTCCTGAAGAAGCCTGCTTGCTACTCGTACCGCCCTGGCAAACGGTTCCCGCACTCAGCAAATAAATGTTATTCGTCCACAAAGGGCGGCGGCATGCGCGGGCCACAGAGCCGAGAAGCAGTCACGGAACGAATTTGGCCTTAATTTGTTTAATTGAATGAGTCGTTATTCGACGCCGGCTAATTGCGAAGCTCACAATAAAATCGGGAGCCGTTGTACCTCTCAGCCGCCTCGGCTAAAGACTACTAAACGCCAAACGGGATACACTGCTTTTATTTCTCTTCTTTTCGTAACTATCGTCTAATTATAATGCAGATTTGAAGTGATTTCTTCTTCATCCTCTTGATCATTTTTTCTTCCTTGAGTTGACGATGGCTACACAATCCTTGAGTTTAATTGCATTCAATGGGCATTAACGCTGTTTTTTTCTAGTCGAGTTGACACTCTTTAACAACGTACTTCGTTGTTTGCGCTTATTAAATTTGATACGAGTCGGTTTTGCGATAAACACCGCTCCAGAGGCCCTAGCACGCTCACTCTATAACGATCGATAGGAAAACTATCGGTAACTTCTCATCAAAAACAAATTTTACTTACCTTATTATATTTTTTTCAAACTAAATAAACTAAAGTTAAAATGAAGATAAAGGTATAACGATATTGTGTTGTGTTGTACCTAATATGCCCTGCATACATATTTTGTTTAGATAAGAGATACAGACGTATCACGTACTGTAAAGCTTAGTAAATTATGAAAATTAAATTCAAATCATAAAGTACAGTCGTACCGACAATAATTTTAACAAGTTAGCATAATATAATATAATACTTTTTAAAGATAATGCAAAAATATTTACAATTATTCCATATTAACCCTCACTGTGACCATCTACAAAAACCAACAATCGGTAAAAAAAATTCTCAAATTCGCTTTTTTTAAAGCATTACGAGCAAAATTTAAAGGGTGAAAATCTTCGATTTAGTACGTTTCATACTCTTGTTAAACATCTTTATTACATGAGGTTTTTTTTACATTTCGTTGAAAATTCCAATCCTGTTGAAGATTATACTTATTGCCCTGTGAAATAATATTGTGTTTCTCTTTGTAACTAAATTAATAATTTAATTGATTTTGTAATTTCTTAAATTAAATATTTTATCGGAAAAATAAACTCAATCAGCCTTAGGAGATAGATGTCTAAGGCCCATCGTTCACGTAGCTACTTACAAACGACGCTACCGCTACCTGTCATACTATTTTGCTAGTGCAGCGCCTAGCGGCGATTTCAAACACTAATGATAGTATGGAAAATACAGACGAGCGGTGATCGCGTCGCTCGAACGTGGTGGCTCGACGCTCCATGGAAGAACGGCGTTACAGATGTAAGTATTTAAATTTTTTAGAACAATCACAACAAAAACTTTTAGGTGATTCTTTATAATTATTTTATTTTATTTTTCTTTTATACTTTTTAAATTAGGTACATCTTTGCATATCTAATTTGACGAATTAATTATCTAATTTCTCGTATGTTAAAGAAATCAATATTATTGAGTTTTCAGACGGTAATCAGTTGTTACACAGACAAATATGGGAAGCAACATTAAGTTCACATTAAAAAGTCGCCAACTAAAAAAATTTCATATTTACACCTCATTCATTAAGTTAATGTTCATCAGCTTCATACCAAACACTAACTTTCTCTTCTCAAACACAGCCTTCTCTCCTCACAACTTTCCTTACCTTAACTCCACAATCTTTGGGCAGGTGGATCTCTAATGTGGTGACAAATATAATTATATAAAATTCGAATTTTTTAAATTTCAAAATTAAGACTGAAATAATCCTTGCAAAAAAAGGTATTATTACGTTTTATAACAAATATTATATTATTCACGAGTATGGTTATGGAAACCAAAAGGAAAATCCTTGGAAAGGAGCAGTTTTCCACCTAAATTAGTTTTTGATCTGCATAATCTACTGTATCTACAAGTTCTTCCTGTTAATTAAATTTGTATAAAGTTTAACAATGTTCGCTGACCATGTAAAAGCTACCTTTCCTAAATTTCCGCTTCTTTAAAGAACCATGTCCTGCATGTTAGTAAGTTTTGTACTGAGAAGGACGCTTCTGGAATTGATAAAAAGTTAAGAACTGAAGTTCAATTCTCCCAGAATAAAGTAGTGAAGTAGCACCGCCTATGTACCACCTGTAATCGAATAAAATTGCCTCACTCGTGCCAGTCAAAGCTTTGCTCAGTCATTTAAGAAATGCCGCAATTTAACAGAGCTTTAATTTATTTAAAACTTACTTGAATATTTTTACAAAATTGAATCAGCACTCTACGTAATACCATTATGTTGTTATTTTATGGTTTCACACTTTGTCAATTATGCCAAAGAAAACTTAACATTGTAAGACAATCGTTAACGAAATCTAATCATTCCAAATTTTATTAAAAAAAAAAATTTATGTTTCTAAAACTCGGTTTTTTTAAGGATTCTTCATTACTACCCAATTTCTTAATTTCTTTGCTCAACAATATTTTTTTTAATTGAAAAATATGAAGCAAACAAATTTTCTCTTGACCTCTTGTCTTGATGTCTAGTCTTCTTCCTTGGTTGTTACGTAAGTAATTCATACTCGTAATAGAATTACCATTCCGAGCTGAGAAAAGTCGCATTGCACAAGGTATTGTAGTAATTTTGTTCGAAGGTTTTCAGTAATAAAAAAAAATGTTTTCGCGATAAGTCAAGTGGTATTATTGATTCTTTGTTATGAACCCATTTCATGTACTTTATTTTTCCATAAGGTCATCACGTTACTGGGTCGTCAAATTAAAACCCATTAACCAGCGGCCGAGAATTCAAAATTCAACTTGCGATCCTGCCCTTTCAATTGTTTAGAGCGGTTCCGATGAGAAAGATTGATTATTCTCCGTACCAAAATTATTAACTATTAACTCAATATCCACTTTATTTCATTCGAAAACTGCTTTAATATATACCTGCATTCAAGTAAACAATAAAAATGCTCAAACGCGTGATGATTAATTTCTTAATATCGTGTACTTCTTGTAAGTATTTTTTGATGATAAGTATTTATGATTTTTTAATAATGTCTAAGCAAAATAAGTGTGTAAAAAATTTGAAATATTTTAGTTTATAAGACCGTAAATACTAAGGTATTTTAACTAAGGTATTTTCGCCACAAAAAACATACTCGGATTTTTTTAATGATTTTATTTGAACTAAAATTAAAATTCCGAAAACTGTATTTACTAGATTATGTATTGATTTATTTTACTGTATGATTATATGATTTGAAATTTGTGTTGTATAATATAATATTTCGTTTGAAAATTTAACAAATCTGCCAACGACCAATGGTATAACCTTAGTATATTAAAAATTAATTCGGATTTTCAAAATTTAAAAACTGACTTTACCAGATAAAATAACAATCTTTCGAAAACAAATTATGGTGTTTGGTAAAAAAGAGCCAATATGTCTAGAATTTTATTTAAAAGGGACTAATTTTCGGTATTCTCTGGTGATAGATAAACTCTTAATCACCAAACTCACCGCCATCGCTAAAACAGTTTACTAAATGCATGATTTGCATAAAGTTCATTAGAAAAAACGAGTCGCACCGTCCTTTCAACAAATGTCACGATAATAGTCCTTTACCGAACCACAAATATCCTCCTAAGCAGGCTATCTGATTATTTGTTTGTGTAACTTATGTACACAATCAACTCGAATGAACATTAACAACGTTTGATAATATCAAACAATTTATACTCGGGGCGGAATGTCTCCGATTTCTTGCACGCAACTCGGAATATCACGGAACACAAAAAGCCCGATGTCGAAACGAGGGTCCCATTACAGTAATGAGAGGGACAAATCAAGCGGAGTGAGGGTATATATATATATTTATATATAAGGGCCCCAGGGACATTATTTGCACTGCATCAGTGGAAAATACTACAATTGGAGTAGGAGGTATGAGGTGAAGCGTTTTTGGGAAGACAGAATTTGAAAGTAATATTTATTATTGAATGTCGCCTTTGAGGGTATGTTTGTTCTGCGTATTTCAAATTGTCAACGCCATCATATTTCACAAATTATTTCTTACAAAAGGATTTCCATATTTTGCTGCCCTTTGACCTGGGATAGTAATCAACATAACAGTGGCAGGTTGGGACTTTTCTTCAAATGTTCCCAAATTTTCCAAATATGTAATGTGGAGATTTAAAAACAAAAAAAATTAACATTTTTAATTAAAAAAATTTGAGCCGATTTTCTAATTTCTATATCCGAAGAAAGGTAGATATTTTGTTTAAAATTCTCTAACACATACAATTTTAAAATAAAGTAATTTTTTTAAATTTAAAAATATACATATCACGGCCCACCGCAACACTAATTTATTGACTTTTTAAATTATTTTTTTATTTCAGAAGAAAAAGTTGCGTACCTATTCAAAGTTTTTGTGAATCAAAGTCTATCAATATGTGCTTAATAAAAAGGAAGTTCTTTATAGTAATATTATTTTTTAAATTAAATAAAACAAATTACTTTGCGTAGACCACTAATCACATGGTATAATAATCTACATGTTTCAAAACCGAGGTTTTCTTCGTTAGGATAATAACATAAATGAAACCTGACGAAGAAACCGAAAGAAATCGGTTTTGAAACATGTAGATATTATAACATGTGATTAGTGGTTTTAAGACTTGTAGATATTATACCATGTGATTAGTGGTTTACACAAAGTAATTTGTTTCATTTAATTAAAATGATGCCACAAACTAATTTTGCAACGATTGAACAAATATATTTTTTTGTAGGATTAGTATTTTAAAATGATGATGATGTTTCAAACTCGTCTGGCGCAAAGGTTTGTGGATGACACGTTGACTTTTCTACCGCTTACTCTAAAGTTATGCGTTATCAAAATATCTGATTTTCGGATACTTTTTTCCAAAGTATCATCATCATTATCCGTTTTCTTGAATGCTGATGCGTTCCATTCAAACTACAGTAGTCAGTGAATTATGCAGCGACGCACAAACGTCAGCACGTGAATTCAATCAATTAGTGGCGCTAGTGACGCATCGGACACGTATGCTGTCGCTCGCACGCTTACCCACCCCCTGCCCTCCCCCTGCAGTGAGTGGCGGGACCACCCCTAACTGTATGTGCACAGTGCACATCTTGCAGTTATTGTTATAACTGGGGTGGTAATCCTGTAAATAATTAGAGGGGATAAAGTTAGGCAGAAGATTATTTTCGATAATGTAGCTGTGTAAATCAACGCAGATCCATGTTATTCTAATTCGAACACTTACAACTGTACTTAATTTGTTAGCTCTCATTTGCTTTCATATGCTGATTGTTAAAATTGGTTAATAATATCTACTTATTTTTTTCAATATTTTTCGCTGCCTTATCTGTTTCCGAGAGGCTAATAGTAATCCAGGTTACCCATATTAATTTTACCTCCCAATTTTAATTTATAAATAAAACAACATTCAAAATTCCAAACAAATTTTAACTAGTTTTGCAATTAAAAACCGTAAATATGAGGTTATTAACAAAAAAATGCAGTATTTTGGAAAACATACTTTTCCATATTTCTTTTAAAATTACACAGAAGCCTAGTCAGGAATGAAATGAGAAAAATGTGTTCCTTCTTTAATGATCTGAAATTTCACTTTACAGCGTTATTTTAATTCAATAAAAAATAAATAACTATGTTTAAATATTGTTATACGTTTAGTTTATGATATGACAAAGAAACCATTGGTTTTGAATCATGATTTTAATTGCGTAGTAATGTCTACAAAATTTATTTATAAAATGTACATGTATAATACATTATTTTAATTGTGCATTTCATTTTTTTACATCTTTTAATTTTTAAATTTCAAAAATAAACATTATGTATTTTAAAAAGAATTGGTAATGTGTTTTAAGCATGAAATGATTTTAGCAATTAAATAAAAAAATGAAATAAAAACTTAGTATTTAACCACGAATATTTATTATTTTATATATGGAGGTCGATATATAAAATAATAAATATTCGTGGTTAAATACTTGTTTTATTTTAAAAATATAATGCCTAACCACAAAGTAATTGCTTCTTACGAATATATAAAAATTGTTATATGTTACAGTTATATGTGTAATTAATTATTGTATTAATTATATAGAACTTATTATATAGATCGATTGAAAGAGGTATCTTACATAATAGTACAACAAATGGACACATTAATTAATACACACTTATCTAATAATTCTAGCAGGATATTGGTACAATTTACCCTGAAGACAAATTCTACCATATTATAGACCTTGTGGGGGAAAGACAGTCTTAATTGCATTACTCGTATTATGTGTTAACGTTCTGATTATAATTAATACCGGGGGATTGCTTTTCTTATAACGAAACATTTCTTTTGATTAAAGATCTCCTAACGATTAGAGTTTAGTTATTTTTGCTTTAATTATCATTCTTTCTCATTATACGCTGAATAATAGGTAATTATTGCCACTATTATTGGATTATGAAATTACTTTGAGAGCAAATGAATATAATAATACATTTTCTGACAGGAAAAAAATCGCTCTATCTGTTTCATTAGGCAACTAAAACATTTTTCAGTACATTCGTGATTGACATTTTTCATAAATGATGAGAAATACTAGTGAATTAAATCATTGTAGGTTCTTGCTAATTAAAGGCATGTTTTCGTTATAAGCATACACATTATAACCATATTCCACAGAATTTTTCATGCGACCGCAATTACGTAAGATTTATTTAAGAATCGGTTAGTTTAATTTCGTATCATTCATGGACGATTAATCTTTATTTCTCGCATTAATTAATTTCGCCGCGCCTGAAAACTTTAATTATGATCATTTTTACGTTGGTAAATATCCAAATGTTGTGATTTCCTCCCTTCGAGAACCGCAAATAAATAAATCATTTTTAGTGCCGGGGCAGAAGTGGAATTAATTGCCCCACGGGAAGCCTGCCCGCGGCGCAAACAGTCGTCATAATGAAGAAACATTAAATCCCCTAATGTTGGCGGATGTGCATAATAAAACTGGATATAAATCATGCGCACTTTTGGGTACTTGAAGTAGTGACTACCGTAACTCGTCGAGTGGGTCGCGCAGCCAAGTGGCCCGCACCAGGAGCACCCCGTCCTCGTAAGGAACGTGCGCAGTGCACGCGGGCGGCTGAACCAAGGGATTACCTACCAACTATTTCGGTTATTTTCGGTTCATTTAAAAAATTCGGTTATTTTCATGGTTACCAAAGTCCGCTATCAATGTTTCAATCAGTAATACCAAAGTCCGCTATCAATGAATGCAAATACGCATTCGGACAATTTTTAATATTAATTTGATATTAATTTGATAATATGTTCAATATTTTTAATATTAATTTGATAATATGTTCTATGTATAATATGGAGCTTGTGGGATTGCACCACCCTCCCCGAGATCTGGAATAAACAATAAAAAAAAAAAATAATAATAATAATAAAAAATTATGTTTTAATACAATGATCGAAATAAGATCGTTGAGACAATTGATGTTTTGTTAAGAAACTGAACTGTCGATCCGAATGTAATGCGGATCTAAGCGTAATTATCAAAAATATTAAGAAAAACTTCATAAAATGATTTTAATATTTTGTCATTCACATTTAATATTAATTTATAGGTTAAAAATGGTATGTACTCTTCATAGTATGGTATTGCCGTGTTTGCAAGTCTTTGCGTGTATACTGTAGGGATTTTATGGATATGAAATTTCGGATCTGCATACGGATACGGAAATAGGAATAATATTATACCGGTTTCGGATACGGATACGGATTTGAAATATATTTCGGATTATCCGCTAGTGTCAGAAAATTTCAGTTACGGATATTAGAATTTTAAAATTATAAAAGTAAAATACAAATAGCAAGATTTGACTTTTATTTCTAGTCTATATTATCATATTTTTTTACAATCATTCAAATAAATAACTATTATTTTTACACTTTGAGTGAAATGTAGGTATCTATGAAGGTATGTACTTTAAAATTTAAAAACAAAATTATAATAAACAAAAATAATATTTTATAATAAAACCTTGGTACACTTTTACTGTAATCTTAGTAAGTATATAGTAACAAAAACAGTTCTTAATGAATTTTGTAATTTTTTATTAATAAACTTAGACCTTAATTGTAGTTTTAATAGTCAAAATTGAGCAAAGGTAAATTATACTTAACAAAAAGTAATTTAATTAGTAATTTAGAACAAAAACCTATCGTAACCCGCCTTTATCCGAAACTATTCGAAACATTTATATCGGTTTCGGTTACGGTTACGGATATTTTTTTTTCTGATTTCCGAGAGTTTCGGTTACGGTTACGGAGCTCCATAACATTCCTAGTATACTGTACTTCCAGATCTCTAATACTTCTGACTCATTGATACTGAGCTCGTTTTGGATACCAAGACAAAGTTACTAAGTTCCCAGGTATTTTTATTTAATTGTATATGGACGTTACATGTTACATGGCGGCCCTGAGTGTATCTCGTACGGACGCAAAAGCGCCAAGTGCCGCGTAAAAATTTTAGCACCATCGACAAGGCAGTTATATCACGTTACGTAGTACACGCAATCTATTCCAGCCCGACACAGCGGCGAGCTTAGGTCGGGAGAATCGCGATCCACCCGTGCCAAATGACACTATAATATTACGGGCATGATAATATCACTAATTGATTTTATGCCCCCACATTGCCATTTCATTTTGGCATTTTTGCAACATTGGACTCAAGTATCAATTTGTTAAGTGCCTCATAAAATTACTACACAGAATTCTATGTAATTCATCCTTGAATCAATTTTAGATTTAAATTTTCACCGTATTTTTTTGGCCGTCGTGACCATTTAATTGAAAATATTATCAAAATTAATTTTATCAAAATCTAATAACTCTTTCTTTAGGTTTTTCATCAATACCATAATATTACAGAAGCTCGGCCAAATTATAATTTTATTGACATTTATTACCACGTAATGAAAACTTTTTGTGTTGTTTTTAAAGCGTTCTGGCAGAAATGTAAAGAAAGTGGTAACGAATACAACCACGACTCACCCTCTGGAGGTAAAAGGAAAAATGTTTAACAATACAAAATAAAACTTCTATGGGAATTCCAGTCTATAAAGCTGAAGGCTCGCTTTATTTTCAATAATCCTCGGTATTCTAGGGGACAATTTATAGATGGCGCACGCGATGTTGTATATGTCAACAGAATATCCCAAGCCTAGCTACATTGATATCTAACGGCTAAACTTTCTTTAGTAAATACGAAAATAGATTCTTTTCAAAACAATTTTTTTTTATATCATTTACGTACAATATTGTGGAAGTTGTTGTTTTAACTTTTATGAAGTAAATATGATAAAATAATTGGATGCAAACAGAGTTTTCTGCATCTCACAAAGTATTTCTTCCCGTCGATATAAAGGACTTATTTCCCGGCAAGAGCAGTCGTCTCTTTGCCTCCACCCTCTTCACCTCCCCACTCCCTCACACCCCTCATTTCCTTCAACCGAACAAAGAATATCAGCAAGGCAACACCGCGCCACACACCACATGCCAAGCGTCACATGGTGCGGTGGCTGCTTGCATTGCAAATATAAACAAACATTACCTTACCGATAATATACGCTCTGTAACCGAAGACTCTGTTGACAGAAAAAAATGTGTAATATCCGGAATAGCATTACCTGGGTCTATTTATAGCCGTCAGAGAACAAAGCGCCCCATCCCCTAAAGCCTCCCTCAGTGGGTTGGAGGCGGGTGCATATTACCCTACCCCTCCTACTGCCGCCCCCCCTGGAGAATATGAAGTCCCGATTGACGAAGGTAGCCGATACCGGACGAGTGCAGCCGATCAATCGATCAATCTGTCGTGTATTATGTGCCGTCCTTACGGTGAAGCACTACCCGAGCTTTTATGAAACGGTTGGACGAGCCTACCTTTACTTCTCATCAATATTATGTAATATCCCTTTTACCCTTACCCAACCCTGATAATTTAATATATTATTAAAAACTCTATCCATTATCCAAATTCTCAAGAAGCGCACAAAACGCTTAAAATACGTAATTTTATCAGCACTAATCCAATTATTCAGCAAGCAATTTGTCCGTGTCTTTGTTCTGGCATAAATTATTTACACCATCCTGAATCATTCATCTTCATCTGCTTGTTTTTACATCACATTATTAGATAGTTTTTAGAGTGCCTACTGCGCGTCATTTAAAAGTGTTAAAACATAAGTTCTAATTTATTTACAAACACTTTCTATAATTTATGTTTTCGGCATGGCCAGCATTTAACTTTTCTTTCTCTTGGTATTAATTTTATATGTCATCACTGTCAACTTGTATTTACCATAATAAAGAATTCAAAGCCAAAGTTCAACATAATAAATGTTTTTTTAGTCAACTAATAATGTAATGGCTTCTAAAGAAAAATTTATGATGCGTTCCGATTTAACAGCATACTTCAAATGAATAATAATTGACATGACTAGATTAATACAATGGCATTGTGATTGAGAAACATCTCCGACGTGAAACTTTAAACCGATCGGCGAATAAGGTTCGCGGTGGGTTAATGTATACCAATAAAATGGTAATTTCCCGTTCAAGTGAAAGCGTTCTCCTTCAGAATATTAACAGGAAATCCCAACTTCCAAAGAACTGTCATGAAAGCCAAATTGTTTGGGTATCGAAGTTGATTTGAATTTGTGCTTTCCTCGTTTAGGTAGACATTTGTTTGGCTATCAATATTATAAGTACATACAGTGCATAATTGCCTAACTGAGTGGTCGTAAACTGCGGCTCACGAGCCACATGCGGCCTTTGGCAACTTGAGTGCGGCTCTTCGACGAATGACATGTTTAAAAAAAATTTTATTTCACTAATTATTAACAATATTTCAGAAATTTTCTTTTTTTTCTTTCGAACATAAAATAACTACAGTAGTATTATAATAATTATAATAGCTTATACCTGAATATTTGCAGGGGTAGCGCAATGCATTAAAATCCATATTTCGAAAAATAACAAAAAATTAGACAAAATAACAATACATGGTTACAAATAATAAAAACAGAATAGAAATAAAAAATATTAAATTTTAAAATTTATGAAAATAGCCCTTTACAGAGGATATTTGATCGTCTCCTATCTCCAAAGGTCCTCAGAGGGGTCTCCATCCAGGCAGCCATGGCAGTAATGTTCGTGTTCTTCGATTGGCATAGTCTAAGCTCATAAGCTTCCCATGCGGTAACGGAGAAATGCTGAAAGAGTGCACTCGTCCCTCCAGAAACATTTTCGTATCGCTGCAGTATCACGGTAGGCCGAATGGGTGATAAGCATTATTGTAAGCAAATTTTAACCTGTGCCATTGGGACGCATCGTAACATAAGTCAAATCAAATCAAATCACTGTTCTCGTCCGTCAGGGGGCGCCGCCTGAATCGTTAATTTGTAGACAATTTATTTTATTTCTCTAATATTTGGAAGTCAGACAATTTATATTCGCGAGGCGTAGTTTCACTCGCGTTAGGTAAGCCATATTTTGACGTATCGTTGTAATTTAAAAAAATATATATATTTTTAAAAATAAATGCTTAATTGTTGTGAAAAAATAAGATTATTACAAAGAATGCTACATAGTTTTACTTCTAAAAAGAGGGTTCTTGTAAAGAAATTTGGCTCTCAAGAGAAATACATATCATGTACTATTGTACTGCCTTATTTTACTCTTTGTTTGCTAATCCTTGGTTTAATTAATTTCAAATATAACATTCCACATGCTGAATGTTTGTACGGAAAATATTTAAAATCGATGAGTGGAAGCTTTGCGCAAATTATTTGTGAATTTATCGATGAAAACGGTAAAAAGAGGAAACAACGAATTTTTGTATGTTCTAGTAAGTAGCCAAATTATCTAAAGTGTGCCCAGACTACTCAGAAAAGTTTGTGTATCTTCTGCTGCTATGGAACAACAAATAATAAACTCTTATTTTTCAAATAATACCTAAATTCTTTAAAAAAATATATTTTTTGCAGTTTTAATTTGTTGCGCTTTCATCGTGAATAACATGAAGTATAGGTATGAGTAAAGATAAAACTATGTAATGTTTTGAAAAACAAATAAAATGCTAAAAATTAGCACATTTCCTCATTTACCTGATTGAAATCAGTAGATCCAAAAATCTATTCACATTATTAATTTTTATAATGTCCATAAATAATACTTGAAAATATGTTTTCTGCACGATTGCAACCCAGAAACGTTTATTCTTTTAAAATTTATTATTTTATATTATTTAATAATTACCTTAAATTATGAATTTAAAATACAGATGGTTCTTAAATTTATTTACAAAATACATTTGTTGAACATGACTATCCAACTCAATAGAGTAATTAATTCTCGCGTTTATGTTGAAGATTAGCTTACTAGCTTTTTACAAAAAACGTATGTGCTACATCCTATTACATAAAAGAGAAATACGTCCTACGGTAATAAGTATATACCTACCTAAAATAAAATATTGCATCCTTCGAGGAACAAGTTGTTTAGCCCCGCGCTGCGGCTGCGAAAAATAACCGTCATATTTCCACAATGCAATCCCTTTTAGGCTATTAAAATGGTACTATTTCACGACTTAGAAACCTACCCCGGAACCAAGCACTTTGACCTGAATCATATCACGTCCTGAGTTATGACCGTTGCGAGCAGCTTGGCTAAACATCCACTACTTCTAATTTTCAAAAGTATTATTGAACATGAACGGGGAAAATGAAACGTAATAATTTCAATGCAGCCGTATTTTTTTTGTTTACTAGCTGATACTTGTTTCTCCCTTCATGTCATTTCCCATTCCTCCCCGTTCCCCTTACGCCTCCTCTTCCTCTTCCCCTTCCCCTCTCACGTCCCCTTCCCCTCCCCTCTACCGGTCGCCCCTTTCTTGTGACCCCCCCCCCCTTCACGAATTCTGCTTCTACTTTCTCCGCCTTCCCTTCTCCCTCTTCCCCTCTCCCGTGAAACCCCCCCCTTAATTCCCCCCATCCAACCCTCCCTCATACCCTTTCCCAGATTTTTTTTTCTGCCGCTAAACTCCATAAAATACACCTATTTCAACAATACTCGCGTGACCTATGTCATTTTTTAATGCAAATTTCATAATGCCAGAGCTCACCAGTATATATACAGAAATATTCAGGGGCATGTTAATTAAAAAAATGAATGGTAATCGGATGAAATTTGAATCGCATTTGTAAGAATAGTGTAGGAAAAAATTTTATAACGCCAGTGCTCAATATCCTATAGCTATCCCGGGTATCCGGACATCATGTTCCCAAAGTTTCATCGCAATCGGATGAACGGTATAACCTCGCATGACATATGAACAAACAAACTTTAATTTATATATATTAGATAATGACAATAGTCGGCTTTGGTGAATGAGAAGTCTTTTTATTTGTTTTAACTTTTTCTGAAACCCTTCATACATATAACTCATCTTTTTACTGTAAAGCATTGTATAATTAGATACAGGTAAATCATTTTTAAGAGACTTGCTTGTGTAGAGTTGTACTGGATGGTTAAAAAATAACGAAAAAAAATTTTACTCTTGACGTTTGGATGGAAATTCAAATTCAAATTCAAAAATCTTTATTGTACAAATAAAATATAAAGTACAAAAAATGCCTATGGTTGATAGTTAAATCCCATATTTTATAGTTGACTCTATACCAAGTAAACAACGGTCTATAATTAAACTTTTACTAATACAGTTAATTGAGCACTGGTGCTAGTTGGAAATATATTTTTAATATTTTGAAAGGGTAAATTAATTGTTAAACGTCGCTAAGCACCAAACTTTTTAGAAAATTTCGATACTATCGCCTGGTGTGCGTGCACAAATACATTCAAATGTAAACTCTTTAAAATGATTGGTCAGTACCTACCTAATTTTATCGCATTTCTGAATATACACCAACATTTAGTTCTATAGGTTCAAAATAATACATACAAAATAGTACATGGAAAATAAAATTCATCATAACAAAATGTCAAAATAATATGCTAGAAGCTAACGCCCATCGTTCACGTAGCTATTTACAAGCGACGCTACCGCTACCTGTCATACAATTTTGCTGGGGCAGCGCCTAGCGGCGATTTCAAACACTAATAATAGTTTTTTTTCGTTGTTTGTTTTTGGGGTGTTATGCCGTGTTGTGCTACGTCCTTCTTTAGCCGACATTTCGGACAGCGTTGCAGTGTCCATCACCAGGGCAGATCCGGCAGATCCGTCGATAATAATAGTATTGAAAATACAGACGAGCGGCGATCGCGTCACTTGAACGTAGCTCCATGGAAGAACGGCGTAAAAGGTACTATAGGCTACTATAAGTTTCAACACTCGTCTTTCAAATATATTTTCAGAAAGAAAAACGAAGAAATATAAAAATAAGTGACAAACTACATGGCGCCTTGTCTTTTTTTAAACTAATAAATAAAAATTTCAAATCTTCATTATTCGTTATTCGAATGACGTTGCCAGCTGAAAATAGTTTCATTGAAGTTGCGTCCTGGAGTTTTTACATGAAACAAAGGACAACAGATCTTCTGTTTTATGGTAATGTTAAAACCGTTTGCTTTGTGTTAAGTTAGCAAATAGGTATTGTATTATTACAATGCGGAAAATTATTGCAATCCCCTGTAATAATTCTACGAAATTTCTGGAGTGCAATCCACCGAAACAGTATCTGATGATGTTAGAAGTATTTTCCAACATTTGCAGGTGTACACATATAAATGTTTCACTTACAAACGCATACAATATTGTACCAGCCCAGCTGGACTGGGCGACTGGAAGGGAGGTGGCATACCACCTTCACCCCCACCCCACCACCCCTTCAGCTACCCCCTCTCCCCCGGAGCACGTCCACCCTGATTTAATAGCCGCGAGCATGCCCCAAGGGTCACGTGACTGAAGCAGCAAAGTATGGGTCCAGATTCACACACCACCGTAAAGAAGTTTACAATATTTACCACCATGTAAAAAGCTTCAATCATTCGTTCACGCTTAGCTTCAACGTGGATATATATGAATTGTCTATTTGTCGCAAGGCCAATTCAATTGATGGATTTTTCTATGGGCTACTGCGATTCGAGCCTTCATCTAGACTTTGTGGAATAATGATCCCACGTATAAAATTGTCGCCGACAGAGTGGCTGCCTTCCGGCATAAGAATGTATTCAGAGGTTTACCGTTTTAACGTAGAGGCAAAACATTATCCCATTTCAAACAAGCCCTCATTAACAACGTAGGTAAATAATTATAAACTACTTACTCATTGAAAGACTTTCAATAGTACCTACCTAAAAAAATTGTATGCATTTTTACTTTTCAATATCAAAAACGCTAAATTCGGTTGTGTGTCTGTTATTTTTACTCTAGTTATAATATTCAAAATTGGTACTGATTTTGTGAAGAATTGTGATTAGCGATAAAGTACTTACCTATAATATAATCGTTTAAAAGAAAATTGTTTTTATCGTCATTTTTAAACTTAGAACTAATATATCAAGAATTCGGACAAGCCATAAAGTACCCACATGTAGTATGTATAATATTTTTTTGAAATTTTTTCAATCCTATATTTGAAATGTGTATTTCTTTTGTATAAATTTCTTTAGGTGATTGAGCCTTCTGAGTGTGTGGTGTTTTTATCCAACATTTTTTTAAAACAGTCACAACTTTCGCGAAATATTTTTTAGGAACATTTTTCCACTTGATGAAATATATACTGTTCACCGCGATTCCTTTTAATTTTCACCTCACTTTTCTACAAATTTTAGAAAAATTTTCGATTAGTGCCATTATTGCTAAGTTTTTCTTCTTTTTGCACACATTGAAGATCACTTTAAATAATAATATATTAAAACTTATTCCATGTTTTAATATAAAATTATTACAATGGAATTCTACCTCCAATTGTCAGTAACAAAAATAAAAATATCATTATATTTATTTTCACTACAAAATCAGTATTAGCACTCTACCAGAGTAAAGATCGAACGCCATTTTGGTCCAAGTTTGTTCTTTAGAAGAGAAGCGTACAAGTGCGTTCACATTTTGCCCTCTAGATCCATCCGTGGTTGATTTTTTACAGGTGTTAAAACACGTGATGATAAAGGAATCAATTATTCTAAAAAATGTAATATTATCAAAGATCGCCCTAAATAAAATCATTTCCGCCCCTCCTCTACCCAGCTCTTCAATTACCAATCCCACAATAATTATAATGATATAATAAATAATACACCGTGATTTTTGACGGGTCTGCGCTAGTTATGTTAATAACATTTATCAACACGTCAGTCGAGGCTGAACGTAGCGATAGAGATGATGGATTATTTTTTTATATATATATCGATTACGTTTTCTGGACAGGTTGTTGTTTTATTCAATATAATTAATTATGATGAGCCTTGGCAATATGTAGTTATTTTTAGTCAAGGAGCTCTGAAGTATATTTTTTTATCAATAATAAATAACATCGACCAATTGAAGTTTTTTTCTCAATAGAAAAAAGATTTCGTTTACATGATTAACTAAATTAGACGCCATGACATTTGTTCCGAATAATATTTAACAACAGAAAAGTTCTCGAAAAAAGGGCAAAATTCAAGAAATTTAGGTGAGCGTGATAAGCAAATTTTGTTGTAAAATGGGCTTATCGTGTAAACTAAATTTTATGTGGAATTTTAATGAAATTTTTAAAACATTCGAAGGAAACTCTGTGTATTTCGCAATATTACGAGAAATACTCGTGCTATCGAAGACCAATTTTATTCCCTGTGCTACAAAAATCAATGCGATAATATGGAGCGTACCGCAGTCTCGGTCGTATTCCGTGTGATTCTGATGCGAAATTTCATATCTTGTCTCCCGAGCCAAGGTGTTTGTTCCGCGCGATAAGTGTTTACACATGTTTCTTGCCCCCCCCTGTCGTTCTGCGCTCCCGATACTCCGCCGGATTATTCGGGTGTCGGGTGAATGCCGAAAGTTGGGTCATTAGACCGAACAAGTGTCGTTTCTTCTTATCACGTACCTACAGTAATGGCGCCGACTCTGCAAAATTGCAAGATATTTACGAAGTCTTTTATATTATGCCACCCTAAGGTACGCTATTCCGCCCTTAATCCCTAATACGATATACATTATTTAACCAAACTACTAATTCATGATTGGAATTTAACATTACATTTAATTCGTTCTCCTTTTTCTGAAAATTCTGTGTGGCACAGTCAAGAAGATATTCAGAAAATAAATTCAGTTGACCCAAATCTTTTTGTCACGAAATTTCGTGGCTGGTGTTGGTAGTTCTTGCTGTTTTCGGCCCCTTTCTATCATGTGATGGCGTTTTTCAATAAGAGCTTACCTAATATTTCATATTAATTCCACAGAGTAGAGAAAACTCATGGATTACTATCATCTTTGGGGATCCTCTTTTTAACAAGAGAAGTAAGTAAACCAAAGTATTGAAGATACCCACATTTTAGAATGGGACGCACAAAAGCTACCCTTCCTACAGCCCAGCTTTTTGAGCACATAGAAGGGTGTTAGAGCGGAAAAAAATAAAATTATCCTTTGACACACCTCAAAAGAAATGCATCAATGGCTTCTCCAGACACTCCAGACAAACTTGAGTCGTTTCCAACTAGCAAGTAAGTGAATAAATACTAGAAAATAGACAGAAACGCCCTAATACATTATTATACTAATACATACGATTTTATATTTTGCCCTTTGACAACTTAATTATTTATTTACTACTTACATGCGTTCTGTGGAGTATCTGCACGAAGCTGTGGGTTTGCATTGATGAAATGAAAATAATTACCTTTGATTAAACCACTCTTTTCATAAAAATTATATGCATGTTTCAAAACCAAAAGTTTCTTTATCAGCATAAAGAGCACATTGAAAATTAAAATATATTAGAATAAGCGTAGAAAAAAATATCATCGTGAACGGTGGGAGAAAGTAATGTATTATAATGTCATTATTGTCCAAAAAAATATTATATTAAACAAATGAAATTATTAAAAAATATCCTTTGCATTTATAAACAAAAAAAATTATAACCTAAAACAATATATTTTTGTGACAATTAGCGAAGTATTGCAGTCATGATTTATAGCCAAGCAAATATAGCGAAAAAAATAGACGCTTTCTTGGTGATGATAATAGACACCGTGGATACCTACCTAATTAAAACAACACCAATATTTTATTGACTGTAGCAAATAATTCACCGTTTGCGTAATGGATATTTCAATTAGTTAACACTAATCAACTTCTGGCTCAACGCTACATTACAGTTCGTACTTTCTTGTATTGTATTCAATCGTTGTTCCGTCCGTTGCGCTCCTCGCAGAATACCCTCAAGGTAAGATTTATTGCGATTCAACAAAGTTAATTAGATATTTCGCGCGAGCTTTCTTAGAGGGAAACATTTTCAAAGTTTTTCGCCTTATTCATAGAACATGTTTTGACAAAGATAAACACTGTTTACGAACACGAAAATGTCAAAAACAACTTTCTCCTGTGGTGTAATTTATGGTGTTTAAAAAATTTATTTAAAACTTTGTTTGCTGACACGCCGATCAGCTTTTATACCTTGAAACAAATGTATTATTTATGTTTTGTTTATTTCTATAGACAAATAAACTTCCTGTTATGAACATGTATTATTATTATCATTCATCAAAGAACACCCCCCAAAGAGAAATTCGTAGAGTAAAAATAATATTTATAAGTAACTTTTTGTGTTTTTATTTAACCTCTTGAATGTGGATGACATTTGACCACATAATGGCCGTTCTAAATAGAAAATTAATTTCAAATCATTCCGAGAAGCTAAATTGCTGAAATTAAAAGCAACTTCTGGAATGATATTGGCGCAAGCGATTCTGACCTTGTTTTTGTACAGCTTCTTTAAGCAAAAGGGATAAAATCGCATTTAAAAAAATAAAAATACAATTAACCGGACTCCGGCGGTGTCCGAGCCACAGACAACAGGTTGAGAAAAAAAAAACTATTAAAAAAAATTGCACAGATACCTTGTTTTCTTTGATTTGAACAAAATATATTTATAGTTGGTCCGGTTTTGAACTTTGAAACAGATGTATCCGTTCTTTCTTTATTTACCTCAGGTGAACAATTTTCTCTTTAAATTTTTTTTTTCCTCAAAATTAAACAAAATTTTCTTTTACGTGTGGTTAGTGGTTACTCAACCAAGTAATAAACCAACCGCTCACACGCCCCCCTAACTGCTCAGTACCTAGTGACCATTTATGTTTTTCATTGAAGAAAACATTAAAAATGTCACCGGAGACGCTTTTTTTCCAGGTGTGTAAAAAGCGTGTGAATGTAAGAAATGTCAGGAACACTGATTAAAGTAAGTCAAGTACCTACCTTAATCCTATCTATTATTATTTATTATAGTTTGAGTTGTACGCAATGAAATATTTAACATCAGCATTTAGCATTTTTTCTTGATTCAGATATATTATTTCTTTCTACGAAGAACAAAGAAGTTGGATGGTGTGAAACTTATCTTCAAAGATAAAATATTAGGAGACATGATATTTAAGACGGCGATTATAATACGATATGTATGCATATCTTGTGCGAATGTGATCCTTTGGCTCGTCTCCAGCTCACAGTATAAAATATATTGCCCTGTCCAATGAGCAGTAGCTACCTACTGAGAGACTTAAAACTATATTAATCACCAGTTGACATGTTTAGTTTTGAAGTTCTCCATGCACCGAACGTCAAGATCTTCCAACACGTTTTTTTTTTAAATATATAAGTAGCTCATCTGTTACTTCCAGTTGATGGTTTATTTTTATGGGACAATCAATATTTTATGATTATTTTTAAATGTTTTTGTGGTCACCAAGTGGTATGCTTTGTTTTTAAAACTCTCCCTGCTGTTTCCCTGATTTTTCAATTCGTATTTATGTGACTTTGAATCACTTGCAATATGGTTAATTTTTTTCAAGATCATCAGCTGCCATAATATTTAGTTTAGAATGCCAAAATCTTTCTTCTTACATATTCGTAATAAGCATTAACTTTGTGGCTCGCCATAATTTACAATAAAATATATAAATTTGTTTTAGACCACTTTAATTTATTACTATTAATTTCTTCTTATTTTATTAACCATCTCAATCTATATCTACTAAGAGATCGTTCATTTTTATGTGACAATAAATCATTGGGATTCATTTTCATCTCTTTAAATCCCTCAATGAAGGGTTTTAAGTTGTAACGTCGCGTCGGTATGAATACAAATTTATAAATCAAAGATCTCTTTGTCATAGTTTTACAATCCCCGTGGTAGATCGGTAAGTTCCTCGGTTTTTATAATCGAAGTTCACGTCGTGTTAAAAAAAATGGCGATGATAAATGATCTTTTATTGATTTTCTCACACTGAATTTGAGTTTTTTTTTGCATTGGCTCCATGTCTCCTAAGAAAAAAACCCTCAAGACCTATGTCGTCTTTGAGGATACTGTGTGTATGATATTTTTATGGAAAGGAATATCTTGGAAAGAAAAGGGTGTGAGTGGTGGGTAGGAATCTGGGGATCAATGTGTCCAGGAGTGACGGACGTGCTAATCCATCCATCCCATATTTAGTATTTCATAGTTTCACTGGCTCCGGACTTTTTGGACTAATACTTGTACTTGAGTAGGTAATTACCCAAGTTTAAATATATAGAGGGTTGAATCTTATGTTAAATCATCCGACTTTTATGTTAACAACTACCCTTCAGCGAAAAGAAATTACTTCCTTAAAGTGTTTTTACGTAATAATAATCATTTCATATTGTGCAATGTGATTTATTACTTTTTTATTCAAAATTATTATTTCCATTCATCTATCATGCCATAAATCCAGTTTTATATGCATAAATCACATGCCCATGCGTGATTCATTGTATTCCCATGTTAATAGTTCTACTTCCTAGGGGTTAACACCTTGCGCTCTCATAATGCGACCCATTTAACCCGTTTAGAAAGAACACGCTTGAATTTGTAACGAAGCTTGAGAATAAAAAATAGTGGTGTTGAATTGCAAAAGAAAACGATGACATTAGCTGACGTAATTAATGTTGTATGTTTTATTAAGTTCTGACAATGGATAAAAAGTCTTAACTTTGATGTCTCTGCGGTTTCACATTTTATTTTTGATTTTCATGTTTTCATGCATTAATGCCGTTTTTTCTTTAAAAATTCTAACTTTACCTCCAATTTAAAAAAAAATGAAACAACATGATTGTCGACTATTATTAATTTGCCAAAAAAGTCACCTGTCCCGGACATTTTATTTTGTTATTCTTCAAGTAAACTGAATATTCGAATGTGGGCAGAATAGTATAGGTAGCAATGGCGGCTCGTGACTTTTAGTGAGCTAGAGTGCTAATATTAACAAAAATGGCATTATTGATGTCGTTGTAGCCAAAAAATATTTTTTTTTTTTTCGAAAATTTATTTTTTGTATGAAGATTTTCAGGAAATTTCAGTTTTGCCGTGCGCCGCACGGATTTCCTGAAAATCTTCATACAAAAAATAAATTTTCGAAAAAAAATATATATATTTTTCGGCCACAACGACATCAATAATGCCATTTTTGTTAATATTAGCACTCGAACTCACCAAAAGTCACCTATTAGGTAGTGGTATAATATCTGTTTTAGTATAAATCTGTTGGTCTTAAACACAAATAAATACTAATGTGGTTTTCGTAGTTTTATGCTAAATGAGTCATGCTTTTCTGGGTGGTGTTTTAATTACCACAAAAAAAATACTTAATCAAATTAGCAAAAAATAGTTATAACGACATCCGAACGAATATCCTTACATTTCATGTATCAAAACCTAAAATACAGCAAAATACACAATAAAAATGATAACCACCTACGCACAGGCGGAAGTTTAAAAATCCTAAGTTCAGGACTTTTGCTGTTCTTTTATATTTGATCTATTGAAGTGGTCTGTACAAAAGAGCACTTTCAAGATATTCATTCTCTGCCCAGGAACTTGGAACTCGCTTCCAAGCTGTGATATGTACATCATGATATTGCATGCATAGCACTAGTATGCCGTTACATGATGTTATATTACATACATATGTATATGCGCGATGATGTTACATACTGTGGGTTTGTGTATCATGTATAGGGGGGCATTCCCGTGTTCGCGCATGTAGGATATTAGATATTAGACCGAATGTGGGGTCTGTATGCAAAGGAGATACATCCGATCACAAGGTATATCCTGTCGATACCATTAGCTGATAGGAAAACCTAAAAAGCTCTGTATTCGCTCGCTTTAAATGCATCTAGAGGAAGAATAATCTCTGAATTGTGGCGGTACTGCTATACGTAGATTAGTTAAGTCATCATGTTGTTGTGTGATACCAATTATGTACTCAGTGATTCAGGTTCAAACCGAAAATAATCATTAGTAATAAATGACGGTTACCTAAAAAAAATCACTGTCTATTAATACAGCCCTGATCGATTTTTTAAATAAGTTTACTGTAGTTATCCGCTTCGATTGTATTAGCACAAGTTTGTATAGCAAAGCTACATTATTTTACAAACGTTATGGTTTGTTTTTGGGTTAAAAGAAAAAATGGATTAATTTTTTTTCTTACATTTTCGTGATATCTTCTTCTTCGATGGCGCTACAGCCCATATCGAGCTTTGGCCTCCCGCAACATTCGCCTCCAACTCCTCCTGTCCTCAGCGGCTGACTTCCAGTTAGTTATCTGGAGAAGCTGTGCTGCATCCCCTCTTACTTCGTCTTTTTCGTGATATTTATGCACTGAAATTTGCAATTTGAACACTGGTTGTGCGTCTAATAAAGTTGAGTGTAAAATAAATTGTGAAAAATAGTTTATTTCTGCGAAGGCTCGTTTTCTCGTACCAAGTTTCGGGCATTAGCGTCCATCTCTGTATTTTATTTTTGAAACGTAAAATAAATCATCGTCTGGTATGTTAATGAAATCATCATCAATAACCGTCATGGAAAGAGCGCGCTTTTCGTATAGATCAGTGTCGCCAAGAATAGTGCAGGCGACTTATCCAATAAACTAAGATTGTCCGCCAGATAAGTACTGGGTCTGTCTGCTGTCGTAACGCGTAGGTTCTGGCGGTTTGGCGGTTGTTTCCGCGGTACTGTATTACTGATGGCGGATGACAAGCTTCGGTCCATTAATCACGACCCCGGGACACAATGAGATGAGGATCTCTTTTTCACGGGTGATTTAGCCCAATATATCGCCCTCTAATGGAACCGCATTACGGTATCCCCTACCGAATCTTGGGTATGCAGTAATTTGAGCGCCAAATCACTTTGATAATTCACGAACCCAAAAAAAAATAGTCGCATAAAATCCTTCCTTACTTTTGTTACTACCAGGCTTCATCCGAGTTACAACTCAATAGTTTTTCTTTTTTTCTATTGTATATGTTCAACTTTTTGGCGTCATTCATTGTCTTCTGATAATTAGAGCTGATATTTCAGTCCCGTGCACAAATCATGCTGAAATTTACATTTTAGGGATGAAAAATTCATTTAATTGACTTCCAGGTTCGGAAAGCTCTACAAAATTACGAGATTACAGCAGAATAGTGCGAAGAAAGATTCTCTGTTTTATGGGTAAAATAGTAACAGTTTTTTTATTATTTTTTTTATTATTCTTCATTATAAAACGGACCCGCTAAACTACTAAGGCATTAAGTTCTTCAGCAAGTTAATTTAAAATATATTTTGATATACTATATACAATGGTGAATAAAGGCAGAAGAATAATTTGGAACAAGATACTAATAGTGCAATAATAATACGTGGTTTATTAAATTTTGTTTTGATATAGGCATATTAAAATGTCACAGAGTCTTGTATAATTTATACAACGTACTAGTTACACATAAATTCCTTAAAAATTTTGGCGTAATTTGTCAGAGGCTAAAAATATATCCGCTTTGCAATAAAATCCAAATAAATGGAATATTTGTTAACCTATCTGAATAATAAAAACTGTTTTCGAAAGGTGATGAAATAGGCTTTCAAATTTTATTATTAGAAATAACCATGTAATTTTTTAAATATAAAAATGGCTCACACAACGTTTTTTCTAACTAAAATTACTGATAATGAAAAAAAAATAAAAACAACTACATATTTCATTAGACAAATGAGTTATAAACGTTACTATCACCTCATTTTTTTAACATTTTATTTAAAAAATAAATCTTTAAAAATTCACAATGATCCTTTTTTTTCAATTGCGATCGGAAAGTTTGATTTCATAAAGGTGTATATTTAAATTTTTTGTGGTAAACTTTTAGATTTGAATATATAGCGTGTTGTATTTTCTTTCCAATACCGTTTAGATCATACTTCTCACTATGATGGTAAGGGAGACACAACGATTTCTATGAGACCTATATGAGCTAGGACAAATATGGTATCCTGTGATTAAACGGGTTAAAATACCTACCAACAATAATCTACTATCTACTTAAAACATCAATTCTGTATTATTCTTTTTTTCGTATTTTAGAATATATTACACCAATAAATATACAAGTTTGATGGGTTAAGATTTTATCATCCAATTAAAAATCATTCGACTGTAAGGCTGTGTGAACATTTTAAAACTATTCTTTAGCGCTCCATATTTCACAAGTCGCCCACTTGCAGTTGAAACTTTTTTATTATTTTCCTCCATTATCTGAAAATAAATAAATCAAAGAGGTGTTCACGGATGTTCGGTCGCGAATATAATTTCAGCCGCTGAAGGCACCCAGTCGTGACGCCAGATTACGGCGCGTGAACTTTCTTTCGGCATCTCTCCGTAGTTCGGGAGGTCGTAAAACACGTTCGGCTGTTTAATCCGCGCAAAGGGCGCCCGGGTTATTTGCATTAACATGCATCGACAACTATGTCGGCTAATACTTTGACATATGTTATCGGTATTATTAAGTGTGTTGACATATTTTCGAAGCATTATATTATGAAATCATACATATACGTATGCGCGTGGCGCTGGGGGAACAATCTACGCGTACATGTAGGTATGCGCGTAGCGGTGTATAGGTTAAGTACGATGGCATATTTTCTCAGCGTTATGTTAAGTACGTTGACATATTCTCAGTATCACATTATGTGTGATGGGATAGTTTGTATTGGATTTGTTAGGCATCCCGTAGGGATTAACCTTTATCCTCTGAAACGTCGCTCGTATTTTATGTAATTTTTCGCTTACCATGTTAACAAATATTCTGTGTACATACTCAATTTTTATCTTTTTTTAATCACCATTGGTGCTGATTTATTTATTTATTTAATGTCTACGGTAAAATAAACCATAAACAGTAGTTACATGACACAATTAGAACCATAAGAAAATGTTAGCAATTATTTTAAATAAAGAATAACAAATTAACTGTGGCATTGTGAAATGACATCAGAGATATGAGCAAGAGGTAGGTACAAATATATCCAAATTCTATAGTATAAATAAGGTAAACTTAGATTGAATTAATATTGATCGAAAATATAAGATATCATAGCCCTCTTGTATCTAATTTCCGTGCAGTTAAATATATCCGCTACATCAGCGTATTTATTACTAACTGCATGCAACCTAGGTACAAGCGAGTTTTTGGAATACTCAGTCCTGGTGTTGTTACATTTAAAAAGGACTTTAGAACGAGTAGCTCTCGTAGGTATATGAAATTCAATGAGGTTAGTTAAATCGGGACTGTCTATATTACCATTTACTGTCACTTTATTATAATTGTTGATATTTTTATTACAGCCCTGTTGAAAAAGCTTTAAAATATTGGTAACCTTTCATGCCTTCACGCCAGAATAACTCCACCGGTAGAGTATGTTCACCGGAACAAAAAGAGTTGGGAAATATTTAGAACAAAGACTTTTTTTTCATTTCCACTCGGTTCACTCGTGCGTACTTCAGTTCGGTGGCAATTGACATGTAGAATACAGGGCATATATACACTGCGGAATTTACGATCGGGAAATACTTACTCGTAGTATCTGGCTCTGCTTTAGCGTATCTCCTCTCCCTATCTGTACTCCTGGTCTCCTGGAGGTCTAGCATGGTCGATCGATAAAACCCTATAAAATACGATATTGACCAACTCCGCCATCTACGGATCAGTTATCAATATTTTCTTCTTCAGATATTCGACAAATTTTAGCGCGGCCTTTATGGTATCACATAAGTTTTGGTTTACTGTCAATATGCACATATTTTTTTAATTATGTCTTTCGTTATGCAAAATTGCTGGCTTTTTAATCAACGTATTGAACTTACTCTAACGCCCATCGTTCACGTAGCTACTTACAAGCGACACTACCACTACCTGTCATACTATTTTGCTAGTGCCTAGCGGCGTTTTCAAACACTAATTATAATATGGAAAGTCCAGACGAGCGGCAATCGCGTCGCTTGAAAGTAGCTCCTTGGAAGAACGGCGTTAGATATGAAAGTAGTCGTATACGCGATCCGTAGACATAAATAATGCATTAAAGACGCAATCAATTAATTCAGTTCGATCTTTGCGTTGATAAATGCGGACTGCCAATGCATATTTTGGTCATTATATCATTTTATCATGGCCAATCTATTAATATTTTTACATAATTGCTTTGCGTTCGACATTTCGAAGTAGTTATTCCCTGTCAATATCGGTTCGGTTGACAAAAGTGAAAGCGTTCTAGGGACATCGATAAAAATCATCGAAAATTACGCCTACCGATCCGATATGGTAAAGTTATCAATTTCACCATGCTAGAGCTCCAGAGGCCCTAGCACGCCTTGCTCTATAACGATCGATAGGATAACTATCGGTAACTTCTTATCGTTCCCTACGACAACTGCAGATCACAAACGAATAGGTGACAGTTCACAATGACTAAGTGTCCTTAATATATTCGATATCAACTGTCGTTTGTACGTTAGCGATCTGCAGTTGTCCTAGGGAACGATGAGAATTACCGACGATCGGTCGGTAACTTCATATCGAGCGACCATGCTAGCACGCCAGATAGATTCTACCCGGTAACTAATAATGGTTGTACGTCGATATCTCCAATAAACAAACACTATTGTGAATTACAATTTCCATTGTGTCATTACCCAATGTTGTACACATGTATTATTGTTCAAATTTGAGAGTATTGTTGCTGCTTTTCAATAATAATTTCCTTGGTTTTAATAGTGTGTTATGCATAATTTCCTTGGTTATATTGTGTTATGCAACATAACGATGAAACTCGTTGTTGGACTACGTTGAAGTGATTGTTGGATAATTTAATTATCGATTCCGAGCGAATGCTTTCCTATTGGAAAATTGTAATGTGAGAGCTTTAATCTATTGAATGAGCTTTCGGTTGAATTGCTGCTTGCCTCCTGAACTCAATTAACTGAAACTTAAATCCCGTGCCTACCATAATCTGTATTTTCGTATTTAGATAACAAAACATTTTGAGTTTCTATCATATTAGTAAGTTGTTTGATATGTACATAATATATTCTGTTTTAACTCGATTGTTTTACATTTCGTCTGTCTGTAAATTTGTGTGTAAGTACTGTAGAAGGATTACAGCCGTTTTAATAGTTAAGGTAACATTCTTTTTTCAAATGAGAAATACGTCCATTTTATTTGGACTTTCTTATCTTCATTTTAGGTACCTACGCGCTTGAAGAAAGTTTAAAAAAAAATTTTTTTAAATATATATATATATATATTTATTATTCAGATAGTGACTTTTCTTCGGACAAATTGTAACTAAACATAATTCCTAACTTGAATTTTTTAAATCTTTCGTAAAGTAATATGGTTTAAAATTAAGTAGGAAGTTATTGAAGTACTTATTTAGGTATAAGTCTTCAGACAAAACTTTGGTTTTTCCTTATTAAATACGAGAAAATTAGAACCATGCTATTTTAGACGGGGAGGTCTACAATTCACAGAACTACTAGTTATAGTTTTGTATAGGTAAGAAGCAATTAACTTTTCGAACTCCGGACTTTTAACATTCCTATCTCATTTGGTATTCCAGGAATATTTATAATAAAAGATTATAATCAATGTTTGCAAAAACAAACCCACAACGCGTTTCAAGGTTGCTAATTTTATTGCTCGAGTACACATAATTTAAGTATTTCACTGCCTAAATGAAAGCTTTCATGGAAACGATAAAACTTTATTAAAAGTGATATTTATAATATTTCTGAGCACAATATTAATGTTCGGCTTCGATGATATGATTAACTGATCAGATATCTTAAATTTGTATTAGAAATGATCGTGATACTACGTACCCATTCGTTATTGTTTGACCAATTTGTCCATTTTTCTTCGTAGCTGTGCACATTGTTTTTTTTAATAAAATCTGTGTTTCTGATAATGTGGTCGTTTTTATTTGGTTCAATCATAAATGTAGAAATTGTGGACTCTGATTACGTAATGGGTACGATACTCGGTTGGTATTACAATGAATACAAGTTGGTAAATTTTTTTTTTTGAAAAAGCTATTTATTTATTATTAAAATACCCCAAACTAGGCAAATTCCCTTATTATGTTGGTAATATAATACAAATTAAAATTATATTATATTAGACAAATCCGGAGACGTTGCGTCGTGTTGAATTGACTGCCATTTTATCTATCAGCCGTACTGTAATTCGCTTTTTAAGAGGCTCTATTTTATGCTTACTGTATTGCTGTTTAAATCCACCATATACCTTACGATCTAGAAAGACGTGAAAACGTTGTTAAGCGATGTATTCATTGTTGGTACTACACCCAGCTGCGTAAGCTATACCTAATAATTGAATGGCACAATCCGGTTTGTTAAAGACATATGATACAGTGGATTTAAAACAAAGTTATATTATTTTCATTAACATTAATAGCTTCTTTTGGTCACTAGTAAAATTACTAATACGACGCATTATATAATATTTTTATGCCTAGGGATGAAAAAGAGGCATTGCAATTCTGTAAAAAACTATGTATGTTTACTATATACATTTTTTCGACGTATATAATTATTAGTTATGTACTATAATGTTGGTGATATTATCGACGCTTAATTACGAAAATGTTTCCAACATAACTAAAGTCAAGCCCTGATCATAGTTACATAGTTAATAAAGCCGATCCAAGTGAAAAGCATTATATTATTACCACACTAATCTTGCTCTTTGAATGACACTTTAATTAAATAGAACTAATGCTGAATTTTAAGTTGGCCGTGCTAAATGGAAATAGTAAAATACGTCCCTATAATAGTGGAACAAATAGAACTAATGTCAAGCCCTGATTATAGTTGTACACAAATACAACATAAGTGATTTTTTTAAATAACGCTTTTACCGTGCGATTACATCAAAGTTCAGAGCAGCAGAGAGAGGGCGGGAAAAGGCCATGTGGATGGGTGTCCGCTGTCCACTCCCCATACCGTCGCCCTGCCACCCGCCCATCCCATCACCTACACCCTCTCCTCCCGGGCTAATGGCCGCCGCGCTCGCTGGGCGGGAAGAAATTTGAATGATGCGCGTCTAAATTGGCCGGCATTACGGACATCATGGCGCGATCAGGCTGATGGGCGACGTATCTCAGGCGGGCAGCTCTGACCAGCGGCAAAACAATTTATAATGAACCGCAGCTCTAATGGCCTGAGTGGGTCAGACGCGTTATACTCGAGCTCGGGCTCTCGGCGCCTTGGGTAAACGTCGCCATAGGTTACAAGGGATGTAAGAGGACCTGTGGGGCCCTCAGGGACCTATCAACCACCCGTCGGGAAATGGCTGCTAAGGAAGGAAATACAATCGTTTGCCACGGTTCCACAATCTTCTGTGACTTTATTTAGTAAATTCATATTTGAAAGTTTTCAGTTCTTACTAAATGTGGTATTTGCGAGATTTATTGTGACAGCCCTTGTTGACTTAATGTTAACATTCGTTCGAGATATATATAACTGATAAGGAAGAAATTACAAAGATTTTCCCCGTTTTCCTTAATAAGTTTAAGTTTTTCAGATATTTTGTGATTGTGTAATTTGCACACCCAGTGGAAACCCATTATTAAAATGATACACTCTCATGCGTTAGAACAAACTCATTCCACTCTATTATTACAGCGAATTTTCATTCGATTTTGAATTCACACATCTATCAGACCGTTAAATAAAGGAAACATAGTATGTAAGACGTAAGAAGGAATACATGTTATATAAAAAAATGTTAATTATAATGAAACGGATCGAGAAGGCAAGATAATTGCCCATGGTTTGTTTTATATGCTTAATAAACTAATTAAGATTTTGAAATCAAATGTGGGTTTTATATATATACTTCTTTTAAATAACCCTTTGTTAGAGCATTAACTAACACTGGAATCTGGTTAATTTAGTTAATCGATTTTGGATGTGGAATTACAATTTACAGAGCAATACAGAAACAATTATTAACATGAAACCCGGTGGTGGAGAAATTTGAAAAAAAGATTTTACTAAATTGTTGCTGTCACTGTTGCTCTTACTCCACCGGATATTGAGCGAAAGGGACAAAGCACCTTGGGCTACTAATACCTAACTAAAATCGAGGTTTTTTATTCCACACTTTTCTCCTCCAAAAGTGGACTGATTTTCAATTTTTTTTTTTTTACCAACTACATAAGAAAAAACTATTCTATGTCTGTACGTTATGCTTTTTTAAAAAAAACATTGTCTAGTTTCTATACTGAACGTCTTTTGACGGCGTCAATTTTATTGATTTTTGGAAGGTCATAAACTTCTAAAAGTTATGACCTTCCAAACCTTATAAAAAAGTAACTTATCAAAAAAAAACAAAAAATACCGACATGCTAGTAGTTGATATCTATTTTATTTAAAAACAATATTTTCTCTAGGGTTAAAATCAAGATAGATAAATATGAAATACGTTTGTATAGAAAAATCACCGCCGGATATCTATCCCCTTAAGCATGAAATCATTAATTATATTACGAATTAATTCGTTTTAATTTTTTACATAATGATACTCATTTTGTTACCAGGCTACACTAATGAATCGTACTGTCGTCAATTTAAAATATGTAATATATCCGACATACATAGATAAGGAATACTATCCACGCAAAAAACAATAAGTATTTAAAGTGACGTATCAAATTAAATATTTTTTTTTTTATAAGTAAACACTTTGTCTCTCCCTTTTTCTGCTTCTTTCAACAGTATTATGATTTTCAAGTGTGTATAATATGTAAATTATAAAGTCATCACGTAGTTCCGGGTAACGGCATTATCACATGCTCAATATAGTGCCTCAGACAAGGGTTTAATATTCCCCCCTTGGCAAAGATCAAAAACTCCGCCCAACCGAACGTGGAAGTTTTAAAAGCATGACTCAGCTAGGAAGAGCAAGATCATGAAACTCTGCCGAGAGGCTGAGAGGCCGGGAGAACTGAGAGCTTCTCCAGTTTTCATCTAAAATTTCACTTACGGGGAACATAATTATTCCGCCATTACACGCGTATTACCTTACGTTGTACTGTACTGTGCTTGCTGTGTCTATTGATGCTGTATTGCAGTGGTCGTCAATCAACACTCGTTTTATATCACTAAGATTATATCATATATATCATCATAGATTATTCAATCTTCCTGCTTGTAGAACTAACCTGCCAATGGTTCTCCTGGTAGGGAGAAGCATATTGCTCCGAGATTGATATATTTGGCGTCGGTGAGGAGAAGTTCAAAAGTGAAATTCTTTCGATTCTTGAAAGGATCTCTCCACATTGTCGAAACCATCACCACTGCCTGATATGTTTTTTTTTAATTGCTTATATTGCTTATATATATGTATATATATATTCCTTTAAATTTTCTATATATATAATTATATTAATTTTTTTGTAAAATATTTTATAATTATTTCTTATATGTATTAAATTAAAATTCGTAATGGTATAAGAAATCCATATGATTTTTTTTGTAACGCACCAGACATTTAGATCCACACACTTTTCCATAAAAATGATCATCTAGTAAATCCACGCTATGCAAGTGTATTATATAAGCATAATAAATACAAAACAATACAACAACAACATGTTAATCTACCAGACTATTAAATGGGAAAATAATTCCCCGACTCCAGATATTTTCATATCAGAGGGTTGGGCTCGGTGGAACTCCTAATTTGACTGATAAATCCTACTGATTCCTCAATATAAATATTTAAAAAATCTTTCGTAATACTACATATATTTAAAATGACTGATTTTTGCATTTTTATATACAAATTCTTTGACAAATCTAATATGCCTAGATTTTTAATGAGAGAGCTAGGTATAATGTCAGTAGCCGAAATAACAAATGGTAATATTTGTATAGTCTGAGAATGCCAAATTCTTTTTATTGTATAATTAAAAGAAATTGGCATTTCTTGTATAAGAAATCTAAATAAATTATTATTATTATTATTATTAAAGAACTTAACTTCTTCATCTTCTAGTTGACATCAGTATCCGGGAGCATAGATCGTGAAATAAGAATATTAACAATATAATTGCTGTGTTGATTGTAACGCAGAAAATTTGTTTTTTTTTGCGTACGATACAGTATCTATCGTCATTATATTTGCGAAACTTTTATTATTGAGATTGGCGTTTAAGAGATTCGTTACTTACCTGAATTGAGGCAATAATGTTTCCAACTATCGGATAAGAAAAAAATGTTAAAATCTCTTTTAAACGTAATATTTAAACGTAGTATCTTACCTACTGCATAGCACGATATTAAATGTTGAAGATTTTGTTAGTCGCTGTCTAACGTTTATCTGAAGAAAGGCTACTAAATCGTGTAATCTAAGTAACTTTTAAAGGAAAATATTATTTAAACAACGTAGGTAAACTTCACATGTAGTTTCGCCTACGGCGCAACCTTTTCTTTACCATTTTAAAAATATATTGTAATAATCTAGCATGGAAGTTGTTCCGAAATGCAAATAATTTTTCTTCTCAAATTTCCTTATGTAAATAGCCCATACTTTAAGAATATTTTTAAAACAATTTAACACAATTTTTTTCGAGGATAATAAATGATCACCGACCACAAAAGTTTAGGACTACTGCTGTAGACGACTCCTTCGGTGAAAATCTATTCTCTATTGTGAGAATGAACATTGTTCGGACATCAAATTTCATAATTAAGGAGGAATAAGCGTGCAATATAATATAATGTATCTATACACACATTTTTTCAATAATTTTATGAACAGTTCATGATCATAATTCTAACAATATTGCAGGAAATTGGCAGAGGCAGATTCTGTTTATCTACGTTACACAAAATTGCTTCTCGAGTCAAACTAACTTTTTATTTTAGGAGATTTCGGGATATCTGGCGGGTTCGGCCCCAGTGTTCTCTGTGAAGAAAGGCCACTGTTTTCAATCTCAGCGCTTTAAAACACTGGTTTAACAAATATGTATCACAACGCAATATTATTATTGAAATAAGGATTCGTCCTGTGGAAAAATGTGCCTTGTGTTGTAATCTTCCACGGCGTCTCTTAAAACAAGGAACCTCCAAATTAAAACAAAATACAATTTTTTTTTTGTATAATTTTTTTTTTGTTATCATGTTTAAATTGTAGAACTCCATTTAAATTTTATGTTTTTATGTATTCAATTATATCTACTACTATTTAATTTATAAAAAACAGTTTATTTATAAACAAATTCTGCTATGTAATTATTATTATGTGTGACTGTTTCGCCTTCCAGTTCAGAAGGCAAAACAGCTGTCACACGCGTAATAATAATTGCATAGCAGAACTTGTTTATAAAGAAACTGTCTTATTAAATAATAATATTATTTAGTACCTATCTGAAAAAAATATTTAAAAATTAATATAATTAAATAAATTAAAAATTTAAAATCCAACTGAATTATCAACTGTATGAACAAGAATATTTAACGATGATTATCAATGTCTGTTCAAGGGCCAATGGCCTTCAAATTCTTTTACTCTGAAAAACAAATAGTGTTACAAGGATTTCTTCTCACAGTCCTCTTCCCCGCTTCGAACCTTCTGTTTTAATAAACTCAAATGTTATATGTGTTTTGATTCATCACGTGTAAATAAAAAGACCTTCGATTTCTTTTACTCAAACATATTATTGTTGCAAGGCATTATTCTAAAGTACTACTCCCAGCATCAATTCTCCTATTATAATGTACTTACTTGTATTTTTATTCATCACGTGAGAATAAAATTACTTCAGATTCTCCTTGACTTTCTAACAGAATAGTGTCCTGACATTCTTCTCACAGGCCAATTCCTATCTTCAATTCTCCCTTTTAATGATCATATTATATATCTATCATTTTTGATTCATCACGTGAGAAAAAAATGTGAAATACAACCTGTCAGGCAACAGCCTCTGTCAACTTTTATTCGTCCGCACGTAAACGATGCGGTAGAGTTTCGGCTCCGGGTTTAGCGCGAACTACGAAGCGATGTGTAATCGGATTTCTTAACCATTGTACTTTTGCGGGTAGGTAGTACGTAATCCCAATAACAAAGAAGACTGACGTAGGCACAACTCGGCGGGAACAGACAACGTACTTAGTCTGTACGGGTAGGTGCCTGCTTAGTTTATATTTCCCGTACGTTTCGCACGCGTCGGCACACTTGAGGCGCGGTTTTCTAAAACGTGTCGTTTTTTTTTGCTAGGAGGCGTCTTATTTCAGTTTTGTAGAGGTTTTTTTATGTCTAAGCTTCAGGGATAAAGGACGATCAGACAGATTTTTATTTCACAGTTAATCTGAATTTACAAGATGACTGCTCGATAAAGCAGGGATACGAAGCTATGACGATAAATAATGTACAATTTATTTTTCTGGTGCCCTTTTCTATTCAGAATTGGCTATCATTTAGGATAATCTGTACTCCACAGATGCACCCCAGAACTGCGCTCAAATACAGGTACATTGCAAAACGTGCGAAATAATATTGAATGATGAAATGGGATAGATTCACTTTAACGTTGGTTTTTCCTGTTTTTTCTCTGTTTTGCAAAACCAAATAAGGCTTTCATACATATATAATTAATGGAAAAACATTGGAAATTTTTTTACTTATTGTTTGATAATTTTTGAGTTTGAATGTACTGTTTTGAAAAACAAATAAATTTTAGTAAATGCACACGTAGACAAAGAGAATGTACAATCGTGATTTTTTGTTAAACCTAAATACCTATTATTTACTAGCATTTTTCTACCGTGAAATGAAAACCTAATCAACAATTCTATTAAATTTTTTTTTATAAGAAAAACTCTCTTTTTTTAACTTTTGAAGGTTATTCCCATCAATGTAATATATCATTGAAGAAGAAGATAACAATACTAATCTAATTTTTTTAAATATGAAAATGAACAAGACACAGAAAAATAATAAAAGATAATGGTCGTCATAATAATCGCAGTGGCCCAATTGGTAGAGGTGTATGTTCCGGTAAGACGTAAGGTTCTGGGTTCGAGTCCCAGTTGCGACCATTATCTTTTATTGTTCATTTTCATATTTTTAAAAATTAGATTATTATTGTTATCTTCTTCTTCAATGATATAATTCTATTAATGCTGCGAATTTTGTTTTCAAAAATCCAACAATGCGTATTTTTTAAAATTTTATCGTTGCGGTCAATAAGATATCGTACATACATTTCTACGTGCAATTGGCAATAGTATGGATGGGTAGTAACAAAATATATTATGTGGTGTAAAATGTAATGCTTTACTAGCTTTGGACGAGTATTTGGGTTCATAAACTCGCCCGAAATTAGGCAAACTTGGTTCAAATAACGGGACGCTGATCGTGGTTTTGCATATTATGTCGTAAATATAATCCCCGATTTGGCGGCTTATTTATTCCCGTTCCCGCTTCGAGTCCCGCTCGAATCCCGTTCCGAATCCCACTGCGACTCGGGACGTGTCGGCGACGCAAACGTGCCGGAAATCTCCCCTACGAATTCGGAATTGAAAAATTCAAAGTGCCGATGTCGTGAATTCGGAGGATCCTTCAGCCGATATAATGCGGTACTGTCAAACGGTAAATCTGTCGGCTGGATGAAGGCCAACGGGGTGGTGGATGACAGTGGTGGTTCGCGGTCATTCTCAACAAGAGTTTTAAGAGTGTAAATAGACGGAAAAAATTAAATCAATAATATCTCGGATCATCTATTGATTTTCTGTCACATTTTTTTATGTTATCCGAAAATGACATCTGGCGCACATCGTAAAAGTTCAGATGATGCCTTTGGAACTGGAAGGAGCACTTCTCCAAATGATGAATGTTAAATCTTTGAGAAAGGCACGTACCTTTCGTCACACGAGACAAAATATGTTTCGTACGAAGTGATTCATAGGAATGTGCGATTTGGATTACGTCCCTACCATTTATCATTCAAATGCGATGATTTTTTTTGTAAGTTGGTTTAATTTCGCTCTGTCAAAGTGAAGTTATGATTTCATGATTCATGTTTGTTTTGCTCGTTGTTACGGTTTTAAAACCAGTATCAGTATCAACCTCAGATTAAATGGCAGGTCACTCCAAAAATATAGCCCCAAAACTTTGATTGACCACTTCCAACACTTGCAACATTCATACGAGAATATACATTTTAGTCTGTTGGACCGATCAGCCTTGGTCGACAGGCCCTAGCACGCTCGCTCTATAACGATCGATAGGATAACTATCGGTAACTTCTCATCGTTCCCTAGCATGACTACAGATCCCCAACCAATAAGTGACAATTCACAATGACTAAGTGTCCTTAATATATTCGACATCAACTGTTGTTTGTACGTTAGCGATGTGCAGTTGTCCTAGGGAACGATGATAAGTTACCGATAGTTATCCTATCGATCGTTATAGAGCGAGCGTGCTAGGGCCTCTGAACGTGAGTTGTCTTTTAGTAAGATTGTCCCTCGCGCAGATTTCAGATATAATCAATAATGCTCGTCCGTTCAATGTACCTTATTGCTACCAATTATAAGTTCACTGCACAAACGCAGTATAGAGAAAACCGCCACTGATAAAGGGATGCTAAGGGATGGTTGGCTGAAGGTTGTTGCTCACTCCCCGCCACCAGCACGCAATGCAAATTGGATTACACCATTCTTTATTTTCCAAAGGCTTCCCAGATAACTAACTGATTCACAGCGCTGAATGTTTGATCAAGATTCAAGTAAAGTACCTGCCCTTTAATGCCGTTGACGGCGGCACTTCCCAGATTATTTACTTACAATTACGTTCCTCCAATTCGGAATGCTTTTTATTTCACAGATATTATTTATTATGGAGGATATCGTTGATCCTTTCTACGTACAGTAGCAATAACCACCGGCCGTTATAATTTAAAATACTAAAATAATATGTGAAATTTGTTTTTAGTATGTAATTCCGTTTATAAAATATATTTTTTTTACATTAGCTCCACACAGGAGGCCTTGAGGAAAATAACTCCCCTCAGGGCCTATGTAATCTTTGGGGATGCTGTGTAGAGGTTATTTTGAAAAAAGGAAGGAGATGAAGTTCTGGGAAGGAAAAATATGAGGGGTGGGTAGGAATCTGGGGGTCGGTGTCACTAGGAATGACAAACATATGAATCCATCTCCCCTACTGCGGTGCAAGTTCAGAGTCCGGCTGGAGAGATCAAAAGGTTTCCCTCAACCAGTGTCTCCCGATACGGCCTGCCACGCAGCTGGCGAACTCCACTCCCATGAATCCGGGCACACCTGCTAAGTCACCAAACGTAGCGAACCACTTAGGATGACCTATGGCAGAGGTGTTGGTTAAATCCATACCCGATTTCCAAATTAATTCTTGAAAGATAGCCAAAGAAAATACATAAAATAATGTATTCAGTAGATATATTTAGAGACTACGAAATCACTATAGAAATATCAACTACGAAGCGGGAATTCTCAAGGACTTGATGTAAAGGAAATAGTAAAACTTCTTATCGTTTCAAGACATGTTGAGTTATGAATATTTTAAATATGTTTATAATTATCGAAATATAAATAAAGCGCCAATCGTTTTTTTTTTTTTTAAATAAATATTATACTAATTTATTAAAACGGGCTCAAACCGTGCTAATAAGTGCTTAAAAAATAACCTCACATTAACCGGTACATTATTGATATATGAATGAAATTATTGCCGATTTGGCTTAAATACCCGTTGGAAACTTGGAAATGTGTAAGCGAAACGGTCGTGCACCACATATTATACGAGTATTATATCGATCAATGAAAGCTTTAGCCAAACAGATAATTATTTACAATAAACATTTATTAATTTGTTTTAGACCACTTTAAATTTTAATTATACTCTACCGGTTTCGGAAGAACCCTTCCTTCGTCGAGAGAATATTAAAACTAATCCATGATACAAAATATTGACAGATATATTATAATTGTATATTGTAAATTATGGCGAGCCACAGAGTTAATGCTTATTACGAATATGAGATATTTATTTCATACAATTTTCCAATGGCCATGTGATGTTCCTGCCCCTTTCTTATAAGACTTAATTTTTAAACTTCAGAATAACTTGCCAAAAAACGAGAATATTTTCACGCGCCATTATTTTCATCTGCGACATTAATGCCGTGGTAAATTAGACCGAGTGCGCCATCTAGCGGGGCCCGCACGCACCGCCCTAAGCGGGGCGCGGGCTCGACCAGCCGTCGACAGTCGACCGAAAATAAACTTCACTTTGACTGAAGATTTCCCGGCACTCGGAACGAACGGCGGTGAAAAATTATCACCCCTCGGACTTCCCGGAATTGTTCTGTAAACACCGCTTTAGTGCTTCGGCGGTCGGCTTGACAGTGAAATAATTTTAGAGGACGAATCGTACAATGATTGGTAAATTAACCAAGAAAAAACAAGTGAACGCTTCGTATTTCAATTAACTCTACCGCCCCACAAAAGGAGAGAAAATAAAACGCGAAAAATACTTTGTTAATTTAGATGTATCCGTAAATGTATGAATTCAATCTTGGAATATTATGATTTGTGAAAGAGTGCTTTTTTAATGTGAATACCTCACGAGAGTCCCAACTGTTCCTGTCTGGATCCAGTTAGACTATGGCATCCCCAATTGGAGTGCTAATATTATTGTACCTAACAATCTAGGGCTCATGACTTTTGAGCGTGAGAGAATGTTAAAATTGAAAAATGAGACATTATTGATGTTGTTATAGCCGAAGATCATTTTTTTACATGGAGATTTTCAGGAATTTTCAGTTGGGATATATTGCAGATAAAAAATGTAGATTCACAATAATTTATTTTTTTTTAATTTTGGAAACAATTAAAAACAAACAATTAAACAAATTGTAATATTTAATTATCAAAGACAAAATTAGCGTCTCTAAAACTTAAATCAGAAACAGAAAAATCAGAGAAAGATATGATCTCATTTAGGAATTTAACCTACGAACTTTGCCTTGCTGGGTTTTTTTCTAACCACTAACTTAAATACATATTCCTTTCTATCATATTTAACTGTATGGTTCTTCGACTAAGATCTATCAATAATGTCTTCATTTTCTTAACGCATATTTTTATTGAAGGCATATTTTCGTTTCACAATCGCTAATACTGTCTGTCTTCAATGATTAATTAATTGAATTATTGTAATTATTAAATCTAAGATACCTACTTATTCTTCAAACCATTTTATTGTCGAATTGGGTCACTTCATATATAGGGTATAAAGTCCGGGGGTAAAGTGCATTAACTTCGCGTGGTGATTCTACACGATGGTAAGAGTAAAAAAGGTAACAACTTTTTTGAAATTCCTTTTTTTGCTGTACAAAAAGACGTACCTATTAAAAATCCTTAGTGCAAAGTAAAAACTTACCCGTTAATTTTGCTGTGAGTCAGCCGGGCGCGTTGTGGCGACGTTGGTTTTGATTAGCGCGTATCATAACTGCGGAAAATACCTAACCGGGCAGGCCGCACACGCCGCACTAATTTTATGTTTTTACCAAAAAAGTACCCCTGAAAGTTGGAATTTAAAAAAAAAGTTATTTATCTTTTTTACTTACACTATCATATAGAATCAGTTTCAGTACTGGCAACCCGAGCATTTATTTTATTTTCGTTTATGAACATGGCCTTCTTTTACCACCTCACCAGACAAATGGTAGGTTCAGACTGGACGACGTACGTATTGCCACAGACATCGCACGTCGCGATGCGTGTGGCCAATGTGATTCTAAAACATAAATTTTCATTGAAAATCTATGGTTGCTAAGCAGTCCAGATATTGTTAGGCGTAGCGATGGGCACGTACGTCGACCCAGTCTGAATCTACCAAAAGTCTGTTCTCAGCGTGTCGAATTCAAATAATTTGTAAATAGGTACTATATGCAAGATAATATTATGCATTAAATTATTACTTCTTCGATTTAACTCAAGCTTCTTTATTTAAAAACTCAGGTACGGGGCCTACGTCATTCCTATGTCACCTACGTTATCAGGGTGGGTTAACTCCGTTATGACCATGTAACCGCCCAAAACCGCCATTTTGACTGACGTCACCCAGCAGCATTCATAGATGAAGCTGAATTATAGATAGATATGTCATTTTGATTTCGCGCCATCTCATAGATGAAGCTGAATTATAGATAGATCTGTCATTTTGATATGCCACCTCTCGCTCTCTATCATAAGCGACCCGTGTAACAGAAAGAGCCACTGAACCCGTATATCCGGTCGGATTTTGTTTACTATTTACCATAGTTACCATATTTACTATTGCTTACACACGGCATCAGTGAACTTAGTTGCGTTACGTAAATGTTTTGAATTTAAAATGTTTCTTGCTAAAGTACTTCGAGGAAAAGAAGACAAGCCGTGTAGCGTTAAAGGCTGTACAGACAGATATTTGACTCGTCATAGGTATCCGAAATATGAAAATAATGAAAGTCATTTTCGCGAGTGGTCTTGGAGAATTGACAGATACGATTTTATTGAAAATCCCATGTTAGCATGGGGAGCGTCAGTTTGTGGATGTCATTTTGCAGAAGATAGTAAACACACGGTGCACGATGGATTAATAAAATATGCGTTGCCAACACTGGCTCTTCCCGGTAAGTTTGGCTGAATGTATATTTAATGATTGTTTTAAAGATTTTGCTTTCATGTTTCTCAATTTCTTCCACAAAACAATCAACGCATTATAACTAACATCACCCGAGAAAAAACATCTAACCGCTGTGCTAAACCGCTGCCTTTAATAATTATTGCTTACTTCGATAATAATTCCCCCTATTTAAGGATTTTTTCAAATCCAACGATTCATTTAGAAATAGTGTTGACAAAATTATAACAGCCAACAATTATATTAAAATAAGTCTAAACTAAAATATCATTTGGTAATTGCTCATTGCCGTGATCGTAATAACCATTCCCGTTATTCCCAAACTTTGATTAATGTGTTAAATATGTTTATTTCAGAACAAAACGTTTTCGAAAGGACCAGCAGTGTATATATACAGTGTGGTTGATCCTGCCAAAGGGGTTCGAGGAGAAGGTATACATCTGATCATAACATCTGATTTTTACTGCTTGAAAGGAATAGTATTGTACATTTTGTTCATCTAACTGTAGATTTTTTCTTCCATTCCTTCAAGAAAATCCTTCATTCATTCACTTGGAAGAACTACCCATGGTCAATCGAACGGTTAAACCGACCCTGTGTTTTTATGTGTTGTTTATCCATTGTATTTTTGAAAATAAAAAAAAGATTTGACCATGTCCCTGTGAGTTTTTCATTTTTCTAATGTAAGCAGAAAAATGTTAAAATTCGTTTCTGTTGTAAAAAACCATAATCATTATTTGAATTTTTTTCCTATTATAAGGAATTCATATTTCAAGTCTTTCAATCTTAGGTTTTTTACTGCTGCTTGATTTTTTTTATCTCGTGATAACAGGTTTCCTTCTCCAAAGCTCCCTCCTGAGAAAATCAGCTGTAAAACTCATTTCCTCAGGACAGCACTTTTTCAGATGAAACCTTGTTGTCCTGGGGAAACATTTTGATATTTTTCTGCTTTTGACACATTTTTATTTTTTAAATAATTTATCGGGCTAGTAAATTATTGGAGCAGGTCGAATGCAATTATTTTGTCTATGGTGACAAATGGCCTTGATCTTTCTCTTCAACTTACGCGATTCGCCGAACTAGATATCTGTGGTGAAGTTGTCAGTTGATGTCAAAAAAATATGAATAGAAAAGGCCGAAGATATCGATCTAGGTAATGGTTTATTTATGTACGTTATATTCTCGTGAAAATAAGCTTATGTGTCCAAGCGGTTAAAGTTTAATAATATTGTAGTAAGTTTTAGCCACTCGAGGTGTTTAGTTTTTGATTTGGCCATTCGATTTAATTAATATAATTCCTCAAAATATTAATATGGAAACATTTAAACTGTTTGCTGTGGTTTAAATCTAATGATTCCAATAGATTTCGCCGTTTATCCCGTATTTGTAAGTTCGTTAAATGTGGTTCAATTTTGGACCAATATCAATCGCAGAAAAATAAAAGCGGTCTAAATTTGGACCTAAATCGCTCCAGTAGTTAGATAAAATTAAAGTATTTTTTTCTGTTCTCCATCCGCACATCTTCTCCCTTTTGTAGTCTTCTTCTGCCTGATCAAACATATTTGAAATAATAGACTGGACAGTCGAGGCCATTATTAACGATGATAAGTCCCAGTAATGGCGGCTGCCGTTCAGCTGTCCACTTTTACGATTCTATTGCTGTTTTGTAGACACGGTTCATCCTCTTATTGTCTCTTAGTGAAACTTAAATAAAGATATTAAAGTTAACATCATCTGTCTGCCTTATATCGTACGTTAATAGATGTTTTTAGAATTTTAATTTAAAAAAATTTTTTCAACAACACATTTTTTATAATACAATATAAACATTTCAGTTTCGGTTCATCCTGAACCTTCTTCGGGGATGTATAAATACTTTCAAAATTAATAACTAATTACCGTAAGTTAGGAAACATAGAAGAGTTGGGTGTGGGTTGGAAATGAGCGTGTTAAGGGAACCAGAAGAGAAACATGTCTAAAATTGGGCTACACGATAAATCTATTTTTTTATTTATTAAATGGATTTTCTTTGTTTATAGTATTTATAATATATCTAGAGCTTCTAGTTATTTATTCGAAGATCTCTATTTCTGAAGGAGTGAACTTAATAATAATAATAAAATCGTTTATTCATCAATAGATTTTAATTTTTACAATTTACCATTTTTGATTACTCATTAGTTCTATTGACGAAAAGGTCAGTGCTTAGCTGCAATTCAGGATTTCTCCTGGATTGCAGATGGTTTTCAGCAGTGCCTCCAATAAAAGACAGAAAATAAATTTAAAAAATTAAATCAAGATAAAATAATTACAAATAAATTAAATTACATAAAAATAATTAAACCAAATCTCAAATTCAACACACACAATATAATACAATATAAATAATACAAAAAAAATAGTAATAATGTAAATAGGAATTCAAATTAAAGTCAATAATCTAAATATATAAACTAATCTTAATAATAAAATCAATTCAAATTCAAAATAAAATCAATTCATATTAAAATCAATTCAAATTCAAAATAAAATCAATTCATATTAAAATCAATTCAAATTCAAAATAAAATCGATTCAAATAAAATTAATCAATTATATTAAATGAATTCAGAAAAACCTAACTATTTGGCCATATCAATTGTTCAATCACCTTCGTATTTACAGCAGGTAAAATACTGGACATTATTTACCTACAATGTTTATGGATACCAGGTTTGCTTTATGTTCTTTAACCTTCGAATTAATCAAATGTTTACCCAAGTTGTTATTTGTGTAGAAAGCGGCATTAATTTCTGATGGAAATTTTGAAACCTTCAAGGTTGAACAATTATTAAGACATTAATTTTGAAGGATGCCATGGAATGTATTTAAGCGTTTGTTGGGTCTATTTTAAAATGTCAGTTTTACTTCGATATGGGAGCGAGTGTACATTGATTTCATTTAAATTTATTATTTATAAATGAATTCCTTAAACTGTAATCATAAATGTTACGGAAAAACAACAATAGCAAATAAAAAATTAACCATTCTTTACTCATTGAAACTACAGAAGTTACAAAAAATATTACCTTTAAAACATTGGTACCTAATAAAAACGTTGTGGGACCACTTATTTCAAATATTAAATATTATTAGTAAAAACGGTTAAAATCGGGACTGAAGTTCTTGCGAACAAATTAACAGTGTTTCAATGTTTATTGGCGGGAAAATGTAAGAATAAACTTTGAAACCCTATTAATTTGTTCGTAAGAACTTCAGTCCCGTTTTTACGAATAAAATGATCGTATTTTAGAATAACATTTCTCTCCGTGTAGGCATCTAATCTCTTTATAAAACACGAAATAATTATTTTACGAAAACCATTACTACGCTGACTACTACGCTGACTGAAGTTCTTACGAACAAATCAACAGTGTTTCAATGTTTATGGGCGGGAAAATGTAAGAATAAACATTTTTTTTTTTTTATTATTTAATCTATACATATATTATAATTACATGTTATTTTTTTCAATGCCTGTCTCACTAGGGTAAACCTGTGTCGAGACAGACGTAGAGTTAAACATTGAAACCCTGTTAATTTGTTCGTAGGAATTTCAGTCCCGTTTTTAACCGTGTTCACGAATAAAATGATCGTATTTTAGAATAAAATTTTTCTCCGTGTACTTTACTTTAATAAGTCTCTACATCATTTTTCGAGCATTGTTGCGAGATCAGATATATTTCCGTCAAAAAATATTTATAAATTTGGAATTCGTGTAGATTGTGAGACTTGCAACAGTATCGGTTTCCTGTGACGATTTTTATATTAATAAAACTATTAAAATCAATTTATATGAAGGAATTAATTTTCAGAGTAGTAAGTTCAATGGCTCTGGATCGAAAAATCGCCATTCGGAATCGAAATGAAACTTAAGAAGATTTAGCTATATTTAGTTTACCGATCTAAATTGCCATTTTCTAACCCCCATTTTACCCGTCTTCTTCCTTTACTTTTTAAATCCACACATCACTCCCCAAACGGGAATGCCATAGTCCCAATTGCTTCGCGTAGCAGGACTTTTATTAATAGACTTATAACCACTGGAGCGACAGAGCAATTTAAAACTTTTTCCTCGAATTGCTAATAGAAAATTTTCCGCCCACATTAAAAAAAATCATACCTCCGATTTTGGATATCGAGACATACAAACTGAATATAGTTCTATATAGCTACTGAATTTATCTCTCTTTTGTTTATATCAAATATTCGTAGAATTTATAAAAAAATATTATAAAATCGTTTACTTTAAAACTTCTTAAAGAATCTAGAGAATATTTGCCACATTGTGGCAGCAAAGCAATCCGAGGCTTTCGAAATAGTGCTATAATGTGGCAAAAAGCGTTCCAGTGGTTAAAGGTTTGAAAAGTTTGAAAAAAGTGGGAAAAATAAATAAAAACATATATTAAATGTAGGTTTTATGGTTATTGAAAAAGTCTAAATTTATATAACGAATCTATAAATGCGATAAACATATTGTCTGTGTATTAAAAAGCTTTAAACTGTAAAGCTATTGAAGAAAAGCATCCTATTTCGGTACAGAATTTAATTCAAAATAATATGCAAAAAGAAAAAAATCTAATGTATTCATTGAAGATGTAACGTAAAATGAACGCGGGCTCTACGAGCAGCACTCTCAAAGAAGGAAAAAGCAAAATGTAAAGAATGGCAGAGAAGAGAGTTTTGATAGTATTCCCGTTCACCCGTATCTAGTACCCGGTACCTACCCGTGTATTACCAGGAGCAGTGCCTTTTTTCCGCCCCGCCAAACAGATTAACTGAAAGCGCCCTCCGATTAGATCGACAAGTTTGAGTGGCCGCCGCTAGGAGCGCACTCTGCAACCAGCCAGCGCCGGTGATTTCCGGTGCGGTTCTTCGCTATTTATTAGATCTGGTTAGTGGAGCCCGACTACCTCTGCACTATACTCGAACATCGATACTGTATAAAGCGGACATTATTTTTAATACCAAAATCTTTTCATTTAGCTTCATCTTTTTGCGAATTGTAAATTCTAACTTTGGTCCATAAACGTACCTGTATCTGTACCACAATTCCTCTTAGATAAAATCAATCTTTCTTCTGCTGATTGCGCTAACATTTTTATATGTTCTGAAAATAATTCATGTATATTTCTATCCTCGGCTGGATTTCCTTAAACTAAATAAACTTATGAATAATAAAAAAATTATTATATGAAATTATTATCTATTGTTTTTACTCTTCAGCTAATTTTTCTAATAGTTAGGTATCTTAAAAATAATAATTCTGCGTGCCTCTTACTTTGTCTATTTTATGTAATATATATATACTTTTTATTGGATAAAAAAATTGTAAAAGGAAGTACAAAATGCAAAAGGAGAACTCTTATAATGATAGGTATGAACATATGATCCATACATATGTTCATAACATATATGATCCTGTGAATAAAGTTCTAAATTTATTTAATCTTAGTAGGGAGAAATAATAAATTGTAATAAAAAATATTACACAACGTAATATTACAACTTCCGAAAAACTTTTTACAATGTATGTGCACACGAATTCGTTTTCTTTAGCTAATTTGCTAATAAACAATTTTGTACATGCTCTAAATGGGATGCTTTACCACACAAACACAGATACAAGTCTTGAAACTTAACAAATTTCACGTTTACAAAAAGGGAATTTTTACGGACTAATGAGTTTAGATGTAATCCCCGGGCTTAATAAGGTGAGAGTTTAAGTATACCCCCCCTCCCCCCACCACTAATCTCTACCCAAACCCCTACACCCTGCTTGGACCACCCGACTGTCTTGCGGCTGTGAAAAGTGCTAAAGATATGTGAGCTAAAAACATGGTTTTAATGAGGGGCTTTTATTTAATTCCGTCCTGCGGATATCCAGTCAGAGAAATGGTTGTTCGTTTTTTGTTCACTCCGTGTACCTCGTTATGTCCTTTGTTCACATTGCTAATAAGGGTAAATTTAATTGAAGTACAATCTCTTTTTACCCGAAAAATGTTTTAATTTATTTTGTAATCTCGAAAAAAACCCCGCCCGGCGCCCCCGCCCAGCCAGGAGCCGCTTTTCAGCGTGTTTTATTCGTGGTAAAAAAAAGAGCGTGAGGCTCTTTGCCATTTATTCCTGAAGGAAATAAAGAATGCGTTTAAAGCTTTTAATGACGGAAATAAAATTGTATGACACGGTCGGGCGGCAGGTGCGTGGCCCGATATAAAGGTAACTCGGTAAAGGTACCAACCGGGACCCTATAATATTACTCCTATCAAAAGGGTGAGTATTAAATATTTCACGCAAACCTTCAAATAGAACACCTGAACGACTTTTAGTATATTTACGTCTTATTGTTCATTCAACCATCAAGGCTCGACGGCTTTAATTGCTCATTTTTACGAGCACGCAGTAAAATATTATTCAAACGCGAATTTGATTATTTTTGAAGTGTTTTATTTGTTATACAATTTTTTTGTTTTCAGATAATGTAGGTACTGAACAGTATTGGTATCTTACGACTTAAATCTAAGGAAAAAATATAAGCACGCTTTTTTAATAAATTGAGAAACAATTTAAGAATAAGGTTGTTTTAGAAATATTATTAATTGTGCAATTGAACAATTTTTGTTTGTTGTATAGTATTTTTAACTTACTTCATCAGTCACATAAATAAGCTATTATAGCATTGGAATGCATTATCGGTAATAATGACAGTCTTTAGTAAATATTTTGATGGTGTAGAACCTAAAACCCAATTTACTTCCAATGATTATATTATCAAACATCAACCCCATTGCTTCTGGGTTATTTAACTATGTGGTTAATCTCACGCAGTAAAATAATAATGGAATCAACCCGTAAATGATTATTCCAAGCTGAAGATATATATGTTATCATTCATATTAAATGAAGATATATATATAAGATAAATTATATACATGTTAACTTAATTATTATAAATTCATTGATGCATTAACTGTAAACTTCATTATCATCAATTTATTATATTATCCGTAAACTTCATTATCATCAATTATTACTAGCTTTTGCCCGTTGCAAGGCAACTAATTGGTTAAAGCACTAAGCGATTTGACGTTTGAATGTGGATGAAGCAAGAAGTGTGTGTGTCTACATTTTTTAAAAATTAAATATTTGAAAAAAAAAATCGATGTTTGAATGTGGATGAAGCAAGGATTGTGAGAACTACTCAAAGGGTCCTGTGAGTTAATCGCTCAATTTTGTACACCCGCTACTTAGCCACTTTGGTCGCCCTGGTTAAGGCGTTCAGTATGGGCCTTTTCTCGCAAAAAGGGGCCTAGAAGTTTACGGCTCAATTTTTTCACTAATAAATTGTTTCTAAATTATATGATATGCACTCACTTTTCTAATAACTCCCGTTACACCTATTTAAATTTTTTGTATGAATTTGATAACGCCAAATCTCTGCATTATATAAAGAAAACTTCGCGGGCTTGCGCACAATAACTCACCAAAGTTTCATCGCAATCGGATGAATATTATTGTAGATAATTTCATTACGCTAGAGCTCATTATTATATTTTAAAACCATTTCGAGCATGCACACATCATATCCCCAAAGTTTCATCGCAATCGGATGAATAGTGTTGGAAATAATTTCATAATGCCAGAGTTTATTCTTATAAGCAAGAAGTGTAAGCCTGCAAGAAGCAAGAAGTGTAAGCCTGCATTTAAAAAAAAAATATATTTGAAGAAAAAAAACGATGTTTGAATGTGGATGAAGCAAGAATTGTGAGAACTACTCAAAGGGTCCTGTGAGTTAATCGCTCAATTTTGTACAACTGCTGGCGACCTATGAAATCCATTTGAAATCCCCATCCTCGGTTTACCAGAAACGATTAGTTACATGACTAACCTAAAAAAAGGCTTAAAAAACAACATGGCGACCAAAATTTTTATTAATATGAAATCCCCATCCTCGGTTTAGTCAAAAACGATATGTCACATGAATAACCTTAGAAAAGTCTTAAAAAACAAAATGGCGCCCAAAATATTGACTAATACGAAATCCCCACCTTTTTTTGTGAAAAACGATATGTCACATGACTAACCTTATAAAAGTCTTAAAAAACAAAATGTCGACAGAAATGTTAACTAATATGAAATCCCCTCCTTTTTTTGGGAAAAACTATATGTCACATGACTAACTTAGAAAAGTCCTAAAAAACAAAATGGCGACCAAAATGTTGACTTATATGAAATCCCCACATTTTTTTGTGAAAAACGATGTGTCACATGACTAACCGTAGAAAAGTCTTAAAAAACAAAATGGCCACCAAAATGTTGACTAATATGAAAACCCCACCTTTTTTTGAAAAACGATGTCACATGGCTAACCTTAGAAAAGTCTTAAAATTACAAATATGATTTTTGACTGTGGATGAAGCAAGAATTGCAAAAAACCTCAATTTGGTAGGTGAGTATGGGTACCGCCGCCTCGGGAACCAACACACCTGCAATAGGTCATTTGAAGTTGTTCGCTATGTTTGATGATTTAGCAGGGGTGCCAGGGTTCATAGGGTGAGGTTTTTACCGCTCTTGGAGGTGGATGCGTCTGCCCAACAATTGCGTGGCAGGCCAGATCGGGAGAGACTGGTTTAGGGATACTTTTTGGCTTCTCCAGCAGAGCTCTCTCGAAACATCACCCCTCACCGCAGTGGTAGGGATAAAACCATTCGTCCGTCACTCCACACACTGATCCCCAGATTCCTACCCACCCCTTATACCTTCTTTCCTTCCCAGAACATCATCTCCTTCCTTTCCTAAAAATAACCCTCCACGCAGCATTCCCAAAGAATTTAATGCTCTTTGGTCCTTTATATATTTTTTATAATCCTCGGGTAGCAAAACATTTGGGATACCCATAAAAAAAAATTTAAATGTAATTTTTTAAATTGGAAATTTTTTTAAATTTGGAATTTCTTGAGAAATTTTGGCGCTATAAAAATATATTAGTAGGGAGACTTTTTGGTTTCTCCAGCAGAGCTCTCTCGGAACATCACCTTGCACCGCAGTGGGAGGGATACAACCATTCGTCCGTCACTCCATACACTGATCTCCAGATTCCTACCCACCCCTCATACCTTTTTCCTTCTCAGAATATCCTTTCCTTCCTTTCCTAAAAATAACCCTCCACACAGCATTCCCAAAGACGACGTAGGCCCCGAGGGGAATTATTTTCTTCCGGGCCTCCAGTATCGAGCTATTGTAAAAACTACTCCCTGTAGATTTTCCGAATATTGTACAAAAATACTCGAGTTAAGTACCCCGTTTAGAATGTCATCCATTAAATAATTCCCGGGGCGGCGGTACCAATGCACACCACTCACATTGAATGATAATATAAACATGCAACATACAGAAACGGCGTTTTACAAAAAGAAATCCTCCACACAGCATTCCCAAAAATGACATAGGCCCTGAGAGGAATTATTAATACTATTCGGGGCCTCCTGTATGAAGCGATTGTAAAAAAAAAGTTCTCTACTCCCGGTAGTTTTCCCGAACATTTTATAAAAATACTCAAGAAAGTACTCCATTAATTAAGTCATCCATTAAATTATTCCCGGGGCGGCGGTACCAATGCACACCACTCACCTTGAATGATACTATAACCATGCCAAATACAAAAACGGCGCTTTACAAATTTTTACTACTTAGCAAAAAAACATTATATGAATCTAAATTTAATTGCAATAAAAAAAATTCAGAAAAAATCTGTCACAAACCTGTTAAAAAAAAATTATTTATTGAAAAACAAACTAACAATACGAATTTTGGCAAATATTTGCCACCATCTTTGATGATTTTTTTACTTAAGTTTCTGCAGTGAAATGGCCCAATATTATTTATTTGAAATTTTTAAATCCAAAATAATCACATCAAACCAATAATACATTGTCCGGATAGGTACCTACTCGTTATCGCACAAAAATTACATCGAAAATATTTCAAGTTAGCGGGTAAGTACTTATGCAGTTTAACATCACTATTTGAACACAACAAAATAGGCCATCTCTACTGAATTCCCTGATAGTACATGATCCAGAATAATTTCTTTCCCGATTTTCAATCCAAATAAATTGATTTAAAAATTGTGCATTTTCAGAAGAATTTTTTTGTTTTTGTTTTTCTTAAAATATTTTTCTGGAAATGACATCATTCGAGTGTCCAGTTTTTGAATTCATCAACAAACATACTATTTTAGTGATAAATAATTATTCATAACGATAATTGTACTGAAAAATAAAAAAATCTAAGAACCTTAATTGGAGAAATATTTCTATGACACACCAGCGTTAGTCGCGACCGAACGACTCTTTTTTCTTTAAAAAAAAAAATAAGAAAAAAAATCGTTAATAATAATTAAAAAAATTATTCATATTTATCAGAAAGGAAATTTTTCACCGCAATGCATTCGACATACGATATTTGAAGCTATGATTAAAATGTAATAACATTTTCAACACTCCAGTTTCTTTGGGAATAATTTGAATTTCGACCGATGTTGAAATGAATCTTAGCAAATTAGAGTGGTACTAAGTCTTGCCGCCAGTGGAGCAGGTAAATCATGTCAACCATTATTTTTTTATAGCGGTTTCCGAATGCGCCTTTGAGGTGGTTTTTTTCAAATGTCAGATTGGAAATCAAAATAACAGACGTTTTTTCAAGAAATGTTGTCAATATGACCGTCGATTTATATTCGTAAAACTCTTGTCGATAAGGTTTTACTAAATTTTGAAAGCCGAGATTGATATTTTTAAAGCCATTTCGTATTTTCGAGCTGGCTGTCGACAAAATCAATAAAAATGACATTACACAACCGAGAAAAAACAAATGAACTCGAATTATTTGGCAGGTGAAACTTATTTTATACGTAATAAAGCATTTTTTTTACTGGCTACGAATATTTTAACAGTGTTTAACTCGGAAAATTTTTCGTAAACGTCAGAAATTCCCCACGTTTGAAAAGGAATCCTGACAAAATTTCCATGAAAAGTCATAAATATAATATATTTTTAATGTTTCGAAACCTGTCGTAGTCGAAATAATACAAAAACATCTAAGCCAGGTATCTTTTTTAAGTCGCAATTTTGATTTACCTCGAGGCTCGGCGAAATGTAAAATTTTGAGGTGAGACGCCTTATATTTAAAAAAATATACACTTTACGATTTCAGTACTGAGGCTCTTTCACAAATTTTTCGTGAAGGTCTGACGATAAATTTTTCCTTTTTTGACTGGCGAACCTGGCGGCTGGCAATATAACTTTGAATTTATTCGTCGAATAATGAGCGCTTCTAGTTTACGCCGCTAGGTTTTCATACATCAGTTTTATTAGTAGTTTTTTTTTTTTGCATCCGTTTTTTTATATGAAAAATTGCAATTGGTAAAACTTCTGGCTGAATTTTTCCCATACAAATCAGGTCTGAAAAAATCGTATGTGATTTCATCCACGGTCCCTGTCTCGCTATAATCAGCTTTCGGGTCGGTTAAACTTAAGGGGGAGAGTGGTCGTTTTTCGCCTGCAGGGCTTGTCTTAAAATATGGTCGTTTAGAGCATTAATATATATACTAGCTTTTGCCCGTTGCAAGGCAACTAATTGGTTAAAGCACTAAGCGATTTGACGTTTGAATGTGGATGAAGCAAGAAGTGTGTGTGTCTACATTTTTTAAAAATTAAATATTTGAAAAAAAAAATAATCGATGTTTGAATGTGGATGAAGCAAGGATTGTGAGAACTACTCAAAGGGTCCTGTGAGTTAATCGCTCAATTTTGTACACCCGCTACTTAGCCACTTTGGTCGCCCTGGTTAAGGCGTTCAGTATGGGCCTTTTCTCGCAAAAAGGGGCCTAGAAGTTCACGGCTCAATTTTTTCACTAATAAATTGTTTCTAAATTATATGATATGCACTCACTTTTCTAATAACTCCCGTTACACATATTTAAATTTTTTGTACAAATTTGATAACGCCAAAGCTCTGCATTATATAAAGAAAACTTCGCGGGCTTGCACACAATAACTCACCAAAGTTTCATCGCCATCGGATGAATATTATTGTAGATAATTTCATTACGCTAGAGCTCATTATTATATTTTAAAACCATTTCGAGCATGCACACATCATATCCCCAAAGTTTCATCGCAATCGGATGAATAGTATTGGAAATAATTTCATAATGCCAGAGCTTATTCTTATATATAGAAACCATCCCTAGCATGCCAACATCGAATTCCCAAAGTTTCATCTCAATCGGATGAAAAGTAAAGGAAATAATTTCATTACGCCAGAGCTTACTTTTATGCACAAAAACCATCCCAGGCATGTACACATCAAATCTCCAAAGTTTCATCTCAATCGGGTGAATAGTATATGAAATAATTTGATAACGCCAGAGCTTACTATTACGCATTGAAACCATCCCGGACATGCACACATCAAATCCCCAAAGTTTCATCGCAAACGGATGAATAGTATAGGAAATAATTTCATAAAGCCAGAGCTTACTATTATGCGTAGAAACCAACCCGGGCATGCACACATCAAATCCCAAAAGTTTTGTCGCAATCAGATGAATAGTATTGGAAAAAATTTCATAACGCCAGAGCTTACTCTTTTACATAGAAACCATCCCGAGCATGCCAACATCGAATTCCCAAAGTTTCATCTCAATCGGATGGAAAGTATAGGACATAATTTCATAACGCCAGATCTTACCATTATGCGTAAATAATTTCATAATTCCAGAGCTTACTATTATGCGTAGAAACTAACCCGGGCATGCACACATCAAATCCCAAAAGTTTTGTCGCAATCAAATGAATAGTATTGGAAAAAATTTCATAACGCCAGAGCTTACTTTTATGCATAAAAACCATCCCAGGCATGCACACATCAAATCTCCAAAGTTTCATCTCGATCGGATGCGTAGAAACCAACCCGAGCATGCACACATCAAATCCCAAAAGTTTTGTCGCCATCAGATGAATAGTATTGGAAAAAAACCTACCTAACCCTCAAACTAAAAATATTTGTTCATTTACCTACGTAATTTCTAAAAAAAAAAAAAACATTGCAATTTTATTACTTATCAAAAAAAACCATCTTATCAAACTCAATTTTACTGCAGCAAAAAAATTACACAAAGAAATTCTTTAACAATATCCGGGTACCCGTGCACACGTATAATTATTTTTATTTTAAAATTTAATAATGTCCAAAGTAAACGAACGAATCCTGACCGATCTATTTTTCGATTTATATGCATATAAAAAATCTGTAGCACTGCATCGAACCTACCTAATTTATAAAAAGTACCTTCATGCATACCTACCTACCCAGAGTACCTGTTCAGTACTTAGTTCCTACCTACCTGCATATCTACCTACCCCCGTGTACACCTACATTTTTTTGGAAATATCCATCTTTGGTTACTTTTTTTTTATTTTATATCATAATTTTTTTGTGATTTAAAGGAAAGAAGTTCTTACTTACAGTAAATATCGATATTTGAATTCAATGGAATACCATGTCTAGTGTATTCCACCTCCACCTAATACCACCTCCCTGATTGGTCAGTCAAAATGAACGACAGGATCCGGCAAAATTTCCTCACTCATTATTACAAAAACCAATCGATTAAAAAAATTACTTTTTTTTAAAATCGACTCTTTAATATTTTTTTATGGAAATGACATCTTTCAAGTGTCCACCTTTTGATGTCACGGACGCCATAACTCTTTTCGTAATCAATAATTATTAATAACGATAAATGTATAGAAAATTAGAAAAAAAACTTTGCATCTTATTTAGATAAATTTTAATGCGCCGCAAAAACGTTGGTCGCAAACGCACGACAATATTTTCTAAACAAAAAAAAATTAAGGAAAAAATCATGAGTTTTAATAAAAAAATTAATCAGTATATTTCGAGCGGAATTTTTTTTACCACCCTGTTTCTGAATTTGAATTAAAAGACCGACAAAATGCAATCGGCATTTTTCCAGAAGAAACGCATTTAGTACCTACCATCTTTGGTGATTTCTCTTAATTTCAAACCATTTATTTGTAATTCGATGGAGCAAAGTAGGTACCTACCCAGTGATTATTATTATACCAATCCACCTGACCAGTAATATTTTTAAATCTTGTAAAATTTGTTAGCGGATTTTTCATGGATTTTTTTGTAAAATATCAAATTTTTAGCTCGATATTGTGGAATATTTTCAATGGAATGCCACTAAAAAAACGGTTGAATAAGTTTTCGAAACCTTTTGCCATTGAATATATCAAAAAACATTTACGCCAGAGGCCGTCATTTTGACGCAATTTCGTTTGCAAATGAAGGATTCTCAAATACGCCAAAGCTCAATTTTTTTAAAGGCTAAAGTCTAATTTTTTTGTTCAGGCCCTAGCACGCTTGCTCTATAACGATCGGTAGGATAACTATCGGTAACTTCTCATCGTTCCCTAGGACAACTGCACATCGCTAACGAACAAACAACAGTTGATGTCGAATATGTTAAGGACACTTAGTCATTGTGAACTGTCACTTATTCGTTGGCGATCTGAAGTCATGCTAGGGAACGATGAGAAGTTACCGATAGTTATCCTATCGATCGTTATAGAGCGAGCGTGCTAGGGCCTCTGACCTACCGCAAAAGCCGTGAGGATCTTACGCTAAAAAAATTCGCTGGGTGGGTAGGCCTACGCCTCTGCAATAGGTCATTTCAAGTGGTTCGCTATGTTTGTTGATTTAGAAGTGGTGCCTGGGTTCATGAGGTTTGTTCTGGTCTTGGCGGTGGATTCGTCTGCCCACCAATTTCGTGGCAGACCAGATCGGAAGAGACTGGTTTAGGGAGACTTTTTGGGTTCTTCAGCAAAGCTCTCTCGGAACATCACCTTGCACCGCAGTGGGAGGGATAAAATCATTCGTCCGTCACTCCACACACAGATCCCCAGATTCCTACCCACCCCTCATAACTTTTTCCTTACCAGAACATCATCTCCTTACCTTCCTAAAAAGAACCCTTCACACAGCATCCCCAAAGATGACATAGGCCCTGAGAGGAATTATTTTCGTCCGTCACTCCACACACTGATCCCCAGATTGTGTGTATTGGTGCATATAACGATGCAAAACGTCACTGAGATACATCTTTTTGCCAACCTGAATATATTTAGATATTCTTAAATCGACTCAGATTAACCGGTTATAAAGGGTTTGGTCATCCAATAAATGATTCACGGGGTGGCAGTACCAATGCACACCACCCACGCTGAATGATATTAGAATAACACTATTGTGCACTATTTAAAAAAGTACCTACGCCATTTGGCAAAAAAAAAATGGATTATCCTGAGTTATTTAAACAGTTTTATTCATCATGTTAAATTCTCAATATTTGAAAAATAACGTTCCCACCCAATTAGGTACCTACCCACTGGTAAATTATTTTCTATGATCTCAGCAGCCTGAACCGTTCGAATTTTATTTGTCTGTACAAAAGTACCTACACAGCAATTAAAATAAACGTTATGTAGCTGGCCGGTAACATTTCACCTGTTTTCAATTTTCCTTTCCTTCATAAACGTCAGAATTTTTTCAACTTTTGAAGATGTATCCTGAAATAATTTACATGAAATGTGGTAAATGTAATGTATTATTGGAGTTCGGAAATCTATGGTTTTCAAAATTATAGAAAAACATCTTATCCACATATGCTATTTTTGACGTAATATTGATATACATGAGACTCGTCGAAATGTAAAAATTACATGCGAGACGCCATAGAATAATTTTCAAAAATGCCCCAACATTTCAGTACTTTGAAGGTCTGACGATAAATTTTTCCTTAATAAAGCATTTTTTTTTACTGGCTACAAACATTTTAACAGTTTTTAACTCGGAATTTTTTTCGTAAACGTCAGAAATTACCGACGTTTGAAAACGAATCCTGACAAAATTTCCATGAAAAGTCACAAATATAATATATTATTAATGTTCCGAAACCTGTCGTAGTCGAAATAATACAAAAACATCTAAGCCAGGTATCTTTTTTAAGTCGCAATTTTGATTTACCTCGAGGCTCGTCGAAATGTAAAATTTTGAGGTGAGACGCCATATATTTAAAAAATATACACTTTACGATTTTAGTACTGAGGCTCTTTCAGAAATTTTTCGTGAAGGTCTGACGATAAATTATTTCTTTTTTGAGGGGCGAACCTGGCGGCTGGCAATACAACTTTGAATTTCTTTGTCGAATAATGAGCGCTTCTAGTTTTCGCCGCTAGGTTTTCATACATCAGTTTTATTAGCAGTTTATTTTTTTTGCATCAGTTTTTTTATATGAAAATTTGCAATTGGTAAAATTCTGGCTGAATTTTTCCCATACAAATCAGGTCTGAAAAAATCGTATGTATTTTCATCCACGGTCGCTGTCTCGCGAAAATCAGCTTTGAGGTCGGTTAAAATTGAGGGGCAGAATGGTCGTTTTTCGCAAGACTGCAAAACACTTAATCGGTCATCCACGGTCGCTGTCTCGCGAAAATCAGCTCTGAGGTCGGTCAAACTCGAGGGGCAGAGTGGTCGTTTTTCGCGAGACTGCGATTGTCTTAAAATCTGGTGGTCAAGAGCATTAATATTAATACTAGCTTTTGCCCGTTGCAAGGCAACTAATTGGTTAAAGCACTAAGCGATTTGACGTTTGAATGTGGATGAAGCAAGAAGTGTGTGTGTCTACATTTTTTAAAAATTAAATATTTGAAAAAAAAATAATCGATGTTTGAATGTGGGTGAAGCAAGGATTGTGAGAACTACTCAAAGGGTCCTGTGAGTTAATCGCTCAATTTTGTACACCCGCTACTTAGCCACTTTGGTCGCCCTGGTTAAGGCGTTCAGTATGGGCCTTTTCTCGCAAAAAGGGGCCTAGAAGTTCACGGCTCAATTTTTTCACTAATAAATTGTTTCTAAATTATATGATATGCACTCACTTTTCTAATAACTCCCGTTACACCTATTTAAATTTTTTGTACAAATTTGATAACGCCAAAGCTCTGCATTATATAAAGAAAACTTCGCGGGCTTGCGCACAATAACTCACCAAAGTTTCATCGCAATCGGATGAATATTATTGTAGATAATTTCATTACGCTAGAGCTCATTATTATATTTTAAAACCATTTCGAGCATGCACACATCATATCCCCAAAGTTTCATCGCAATCGGATGAATAGTATTGGAAATAATTTCATAATGCCAGAGCTTATTCTTATATATAGAAACCATCCATAGCATGCCAACATCGAATTCCCAAAGTTTCATCTCAATCAGATGAAAAGTAAAGTAAATAATTTCATTACGCCAGAGCTTACTTTTATGCATAAAAACCATCCCAGGCATGTACACATCAAATCTCCAAAGTTTCATCTCAATCGGGTGAATAGTATATGAAATAATTTGATAACGCCAGAGCTTACTATTACGCATTGAAACCATCCCGGACATGCACACATCAAATCCCCAAAGTTTCATCGCAATCGGATGAATAGTATAGGAAATAATTTCATAAAGCCAGAGCTTACTATTATGCGTAGAAACCAACCCGGGCATGCACACATCAAATCCCAAAAGTTTTGTCGCAATCAGATGAATAGTATTGGAAAAAATTTCATAACGCCAGAGCTTACTCTTTTACATAGAAACCATCCCGAGCATGCCAACATCGAATTCCCAAAGTTTCATCTCAATCGGATGGAAAGTATAGGACATAATTTCATAACGCCAGATCTTACCATTATGCGTAAATAATTTCATAATTCCAGAGCTTACTATTATGCGTAGAAACTAACCCGGGCATGCACACATCAAATCCCAAAAGTTTTGTCGCAATCAAATGAATAGTATTGGAAAAAATTTCATAACGCCAGAGCTTACTCTTTTACATAGAAACCATCCCGAGCATGCCAACATCGAATTCCCAAAGTTTCATCTCAATCGGATGAAAATTAAAGGAAATATTTTCATAACGCCAGAGCTTACTTTTATGCATAAAAACCATCCCAGGCATGCACACATCAAATCTCCAAAGTTTCATCTCGATCGGATGCGTAGAAACCAACCCGAGCATGCACACATCAAATCCCAAAAGTTTTGTCGCCATCAGATGAATAGTATTGGAAATAAACCTACCTAACCCTCAAACTAAAAATATTTGTTCATTTACCTACGTAATTTCTAAAAAAAAAAAAAAAACATTGCAATTTTATTACTTATCAAAAAAACCATCTTATCAAACTCAATTTTACTGCAGCAAAAAAATTACACAAAGAAATTCTTTAACAATATCCGGGTACCCGTGCACACGTATAATTATTTTTATTTTAAAATTTAATAATGTCCAAAGTAAACGAACGAATCCTGACCGATCTATTTTTCGATTTATATGCATATAAAAAATCTGTAGCACTGCATCGAACCCACCTAATTTATAAAAAGTACCTTCATGCATACCTACCTACCCAGAGTACCTGTTCAGTACTTAGTTCCTACCTACCTGCATATCTACCTACCCCCGTGTACACCTACATCTTTGTTTACTTTTTTTATCTTATTTTTTATCCATCTTTGGTTACTTTTTTTTAAATTTTATATCATAATTTTTTTGTGATTTAAAGGAAAGAAGTTCTTACTTAGAGTAAATATCGATATTTGAATTCAATGCAATCCGCATGCCTAGTGAACTCCTGATTGGACAGTCGAAATGAACGACAGGGTCCGGCAAAATTTCCTCACTCATTATTACAAAAACCAATCGATTAAAAAATTGACTTTTTTTTTTTAATCGAATCTTTAATATTTTTTTATGGAAATGACATTTTTCAAGTGTCCACCTTTTGATTTCACGGACGCCATAACTCTTTTCGTAATAAATAATTATTAATAACGATAAATGTGTAGAAAATTAGAAAAAAAACTTTGCATCTTATTTAGATAAATTTTAATGCGCCGCAAAAACGTTGGTCGCAAACGCCCGACAATATTTTCTAAACAAAAAAAAAATAAGGAAAAAATCATGAGTTTTAATAAAAAAATTAATCAGTATATTTCGAGCGGAATTTTTTTTACCACCCTGTTTCTGAATTTGTATTAAAAGACCGACAAACTGCAATCGGCATTTTTCAGAAGAAACGCATTTAGTACCTACCATCTTTGGTGATTTCTCTTAATTTCAAACCATTTATTTGTAATTCGATGGAGCAAAGTAGGTACCTACCCAGTGATTATTATTATACCAATCCACCTGACCAGTAATATTTTTAAATCTTGTAAAATTTGTTAGCGGATTTTTCATGGATTTTTTTGTAAAATATCAAATTTTTAGCTCGATATTGTGGAATATTTTCAATGGAATGCCACTAAAAAAACGGTTGAATAAGTTTTCGAAACCTTTTGCCATTGAATATATCAAAAAACATTTACGCCAGAGGCCGTCATTTTGACGCAATTTCGTTTGCAAATGAAGGATTCTCAAATACGCCAAAGCTCAATTTTTTTAAAGGCTAAAGTCTAATTTTTTTGTTCAGGCCCTAGCACGCTTGCTCTATAACGATCGGTAGGATAACTATCGGTAACTTCTCATCGTTCCCTAGGACAACTGCACATCGCTAACGAACAAACAACAGTTGATGTCGAATATGTTAAGGACACTTAGTCATTGTGAACTGTCACTTATTCGTTGGCGATCTGTAGTCATGCTAGGGAACGATGAGAAGTTACCGATAGTTATCCTATCGATCGTTATAGAGCGAGCGTGCTAGGGCCTCTGACCTACCGCAAAAGCCGTGAGGATCTTACGCTAAAAAAATTCGCTGGGTGGGTAGGCCAACGCCTCTGCAATAGGTCATTTCAAGTGGTTCGCTATGTTTGTTGATTTAGAAGTGGTGCCTGGGTTCATGAGGTTTGTTCTGGTCTTGGCGGTGGATTCGTCTGCCCACCAATTTCGTGGCAGACCAGATCGGAAGAGACTGGTTTAGGGAGACTTTTTGGGTTCTTCAGCAAAGCTCTCTCGGAACATCACCTTGCACCGCAGTGGGAGGGATAAAATCATTCGTCCGTCACTCCACACACAGATCCCCAGATTCCTACCCACCCCTCATAACTTTTTCCTTACCAGAACATCATCTCCTTACCTTCCTAAAAAGAACCCTTCACACAGCATCCCCAAAGATGACATAGGCCCTGAGAGGAATTATTTTCGTCCGTCACTCCACACACTGATCCCCAGATTCCTACCCACCCCTCATAACTTTTTCCTTACCAGAACATCATCTCCTTACTTTCCTAAAAATAACCCTTCACACAGCATCCCCAAAGATGACATAGGCCCTGAGAGGAATTATTTTCTTCAAGGCCTCCTGTGTAGAGCTATTATAAAAATTAAATAAACTTCTCTTTTCCCGGTAGATTTTCCTAATTTTGTTTTAAATTAGTCGAGTAAGATCCATAGTTTATGCATAAACATTCACACGAAAAAGCCCGCCCTTAGGATTGTGTGTATTGGTGCATATAACGATGCAAAACGTCACTGAGATACATCTTTTTGCCAACCTGAATATATTTAGATATTCTTAAATCGACTCAGATTAACCGGTTATAAAGGGTTTGGTCATCCAACAAATGATTCACGGGGTGGCAGTACCAATGCACACCACCCACGCCGAATGATATTATAATAACACTATTGTGCACTATTTAAAGAAGTACCTACACCATTAGGCAAAAAAAATGGATTATCCTGAGTTATTTAAACAGTTTTATTCATCATGTTAAATTCTCAATATTTGAAAAATAACGTTCCCACCCAAGTAGGTACCTACCCACTGGTAAATTATTTTATATGATCTCGGCAGCCTGAACCCTTCGAATTTTATTTGTCTTTACAAAAGTACCAACCCAGCAATTAAAATCAACGTTATGTAGCTGGCCGGTAACGTTTAACCTGTTTTTATTTTGCATTTCTTCATAAACGTCAGAATTTTTTCAACTTTTGAAGATGTATCCTGAAATAATTTACATGAAATGTGGTAAATGTAATGTATTATTGGAGTTTGGAAATCTATGGTTTTCAAAATTATAGAAAAACATCTTATCCACATAACCTATTTTTGACGTAATATTGATATACATGAGACTCGTCCAAATGTCAAATTTACATGCGAGACGCCATAGAATAATTTTCAAAAATGCCCCAACATTTCAGTACTTTGAAGGTCTGACGATAATTTTTTCCTTAATAAAGCATTTTTTTACTGGCTACGAACATTTTAACAGTTTTTAACTCGGAATTTTTTTCGTAAACGTCAGAAATTACCGACGTTTGAAAACGAATCCTGACAAAATTTCCATGAAAAGTCATAAATATAATATATTATTTATGTTCCAAAACCTGTCGTAGTCGAAATAATACAAAAACATCTAAGCCAGGTATCTTTTTTAAGTCGCAATTTTGATTTACCTCGAGGCTCGTCGGAATGTAAAGTTTTGAGGTGAGTCGCCTTATATTTAAAAAAATATACACTTTACGATTTTAGTACTGAGGCTCTTTCACAAATTTTTCGTGAAGGTCTGACGATAAATTTTTCCTTTTTTGATGGGCGAACCTGGCGGCTGGAAATACAACTTTGAATTTCTTCGTCGAATAATGAGCGCTTCTAGTTTTCGCCGCTAGGTTTTCATACATCAGTTTTATTAGCAGTTTATTTTTTTTGCATCAGTTTTTTTATATGAAAATTTGCAATTGGTAAAATTCTGGCTGAATTTTTCCCATACAAATCAGGTCTGAAAAAATCGTATGTATTTTTATCCACGGTCGATGTCTCGCGAAAATCAGCTCTGAGGTCGGTTAAACTCGAGGGGCAGAGTGGTCGTTTTTCGCGAGACTGCGATTGACTTAAAATCTGGTGGTTACGAGCATTAATATATATACTAGCTTTTGCCCGTTGCAAGGCAACTAATTGGTTAAAGCACTAAGCGATTTGACGTTTGAATGTGGATGAAGCAAGAAGTGTGTGTCTACATTTTTTGAAAAATTAAATATTTGAAGATAAATAATCGATGTTTGAATGTGGATGAAGCAAGGATTGTGAGAACTACTAAAAGAGTACTGTAAGTTAATCGCTCTATTTTGTACACCCGCTACTTAGCCACTTTGGTCGCCCTGGTTAAGGCGTTCAGTATGGGCATTTTCTCGCAAAAAGGGGCCTAGAATTTTACCGCTCAATTTTTTCACTAATAAATTGTTTCTAAATTATATGATTATACACTCACTTTTCTAATAATGCCCGTTACACCTATTGAAAATTTTTGTAAAAATTTGATAACGCCAAAGCTCTCCATTATATAAAGAAAAATTCACGGGCGTGCGCACAATAACTCACCAAAGTTTCATCGCAATCGGATGAATATTATTGTAAATAATTTCATTACGCTAGAGCTTATTATTATATTTAAAAACCATTTCGATCATGCACACATCATATCCCCAAAATTCATCGCAATCGGATGAATAGTATTGGAAATAATTTCATAATGCCAAAGCTTACTCTTTTATATAGAAACCATCCCGAGCATGCCAACATCGAATTCCCAAAGTTTCATCTCAATCGGATGAAAAGTATAGGAAATAATTTCATAATTCCTAAGCTTACTATTATGCATAACAATTATCCCGGGCATGGACACATCAAATCCCAAAAGTTTTGTCGCAATCAGATGAATAGCATTGGAAATAATTTCATGACGCCAGAGCTTACCATTATACGTGCAAATTCCCAAAGTTTCATCTCAATCGGATGAAAAGTAAAGGAAATAATTTCATTACGCCAGAGCTTACTTTTATGCATAAAAACCATCCCAGGCATGCACACATCAAATCTCCAAAGTTTCATCTCAATCGGGTGAATAGTATATGAAATAATTTGATAACGCCAGAGCTTATTATTACGCATAGAAACCATCCCGGACATGCACACATCAAATCCCCAAAGTTTCATCGCAATCAGATGAATAGTATAGGAAATAATTTCATAGAGCCAGAGCTTACTATTATGCGTAGAAACCAACCCGGGCATGCACACATCAAATACCAAAAGTTTTGTCGCAATCAGATGAAAAGTATTGGAAAAAAAATCATAACGCCAGAGCTTACTCTTTTATGTTCAAACCATCCCGAGTATCCAACATCAAATTCCCAAAGTTTCATCTCAATCGGATGGAAAGTATAGGAAATAATTTCATAACGCCAGATCTTACCATTATGCGTAAATAATTTCATAATTCCAGAGCTTACTATTATGCGTAGAAACCAACCCGGGCATGCACACATCAAAGCTCAAAAGTTTTGTCGCAATCAAATGAATAGTATTGGAAAAAATTTCATAACGCCAGAGCTTACTCTTTTACATAGAAACCATCCCGAGCATGTCAACATCGAATTCCCAAAGTTTCATCTCAATCGGATGAAAATTAAAGGAAATATTTTCATAACGCCAGAGCTTACTTTTATGCATAAAAACCATCCCAGGCATGCACACATCAAATTTCCAAAGTTTCATCTCGATCGGGTGAATAGTATATAAAATAATTTCATAAAGCCAGAGCTTACTATTATGCGTAGAAACCAACCCGGGCATGCACACATCAAATCCCAAAAGTTTTGTCGCCATCAGATGAATAGTATTGGAAAAAAAACCTACCTAACCCTCAAACAAAAAATATTTGTTCAACAAAAAACCATCTTATCAAACTCAATTTTACTGCAGCAAAAAAATTACACAAAGAAATTCTTTAACAATATCCGGCTACCCGTGCACACGTATAATTATTTTTATTTTAAAATTGAATAATGTCCAAAGTAAACGAACGAATCCTGACCGATCTATTTTTCGATTTATATGCATATAAAAAATCTGTAGCACTGCATCGAACCCACCTAATTTATAAAAAGTACCTTCATACATACCTACCTACCCAGAGTACCTGTTCAGTACTTAGTTCCTACCTACCTGCATATCTACCTACCCCCGTGTACACCTACATTTTTTTGGAAATATCCATCTTTGGTTACTTTTTTTTATTTTATATCATATTTTTTTTGTGATTTAAAGGAAAGAAGTTCTTACTTAGAGTAAATATCGATATTTGAATTCAATGCAATCCGCATGCCTACTGAACTCCCTGATTGGACAGTCGAAATGAACGACAGGGTCCGGCAAAATTTCCTCACTCATTATTACAAAAACCAATCGATTAAAAAAATGATTTTTTTTTTAAATCGACTCTTTAATATTTTTTTATGGAAATGACATCTTTCAAGTATCCACCTTTTGATGTCACGGACGCCATAACTCTTTTCGTAATCAATAATTATTAATAACGATAAATGTATAGAAAATTAGAAAAAAAACTTTGCATCTTATTTAGATAAATTTTAATGCGCCGCAAAAACGTTGGTCGCAAACGCAAGACAATATTTTCTAAACAAAAAAAATTAAGGAAAAAATCATGAGTTTTAATAAAAAAATTAATCAGTATATTTCGAGCGGAATTTTTTTTACCACCCTGTTTCTGAATTTGAATTAAAAGACCGACAAACTGCAATCGGCATTTTTCCAGAAGAAACGCATTTAGTACCTACCATCTTTGGTGATTTCTCTTAATTTCAAACCATTTATTTGTAATTCGATGGAGCAAAGTAGGTACCTACCCAGTGATTATTATTATACCAATCCACCTGACCAGTAATATTTTTAAATCTTGTATAATTTGTTAGCGGATTTTTCATGGATTTTTTTGTAAAATGTCAAATTTTTAGCTCGATATTGTGGAATATTTTCAATGGAATGCCACTAAAAAACGGTTGAATAAGTTTTCGAAACCTTTTGCCATTGAATATATCAAAAAACATTTACGCCAGAGGCCGTCATTTTGACGCAATTTCGTTTGCAAATGAAGGATTCTCAAATACGCCAAAGCTCAATTTTTTTAAAGGCTAAAGTCTAATTTTTTGTTCAGGCCCTAGCACGCTTGCTCTATAACGATCGGTAGGATAACTATCGGTAACTTCTCATCGTTCCCTAGGACAACTGCACATCGCTAACGAACAAACAACAGTTGATGTCGAATATGTTAAGGACACTTAGTCATTGTGAACTGTCACTTATTCGTTGGCGATCTGTAGTCATGCTAGGGAACGATGAGAAGTTACCGATAGTTATCCTATCGATCGTTATAGAGCGAGCGTGCTAGGGCCTCTGACCTACCGCAAAAGCCGTGAGGATCTTACGCTAAAAAAATTCGCTGGGTGGGTAGGCCAACGCCTCTGCAATAGGTCATTTCAAGTGGTTCGCTATGTTTGTTGATTTAGAAGTGGTGCCTGGGTTCATGAGGTTTGTTCTGGTCTTGGCGGTGGATTCGTCTGCCCACCAATTTCGTGGCAGACCAGATCGGAAGAGACTGGTTTAGGGAGACTTTTTGGGTTCTTCAGCAAAGCTCTCTCGGAACATCACCTTGCACCGCAGTGGGAGGGATAAAATCATTCGTCCGTCACTCCACACACTGATCCCCAGATTCCTACCCACCCCTCATAACTTTTTCCTTACCAGACCATCATCTCCTTACCTTCCTAAAAAGAACCCTTCACACAGCATCCCCAAAGATGACATAGGCCCTGAGAGGAATTATTTTCGTCCGTCACTCCACACACTGATCCCCAGATTCCTACCCACCCCTCATAACTTTTTCCTTACCAGAACATCATCTCCTTACTTTCCTAAAAATAACCCTTCACACAGCATCCCCAAAGATGACATAGGCCCTGAGAGGAATTATTTTCTTCAAGGCCTCCTGTGTAGAGCTATTATAAAAATTAAATAAACTTCTCTTTTCCCGGTAGATTTTCCTAATTTTGTTTTAAATTAGTCGAGTAAGATCCATAGTTTATGCATAAACATTCACACGAAAAAGCCCGCCCTTAGGATTGTGTGTATTGGTGCATATAACGATGCAAAACGTCACTGAGATACATCTTTTTGCCAACCTGAATATATTTAGATATTCTTAAATCGACTCAGATTAACCGGTTATAAAGGGTTTGGTCATCCAACAAATGATTCACGGGGTGGCAGTACCAATGCACACCACCCACGCCGAATGATATTATAATAACACTATTGTGCACTATTTAAAGAAGTACCTACACCATTAGGCAAAAAAAATGGATTATCCTGAGTTATTTAAACAGTTTTATTCATCATGTTAAATTCTCAATATTTGAAAAATAACGTTCCCACCCAAGTAGGTACCTACCCACTGGTAAATTATTTTCTATGATCTCGGCAGCCTGAACCGTTCGAATTTTATTTGTCTTTACAAAAGTACCAACCCAGCAATTAAAATCAACGTTATGTAGCTGGCCGGTAACGTTTAACCTGTTTTTATTTTGCATTTCTTCATAAACGTCAGAATTTTTTCAACTTTTGAAGATGTATCCTGAAATAATTTACATGAAATGTGGTAAATGTAATGTATTATTGGAGTTCGGAAATCTATGGTTTTCAAAATTATAGAAAAACATCTTATCCACATATGCTATTTTTGACGTAATATTGATACACATGAGACTCGTCGAAATGTCAAATTAACATGCGAGACGCCATAGAATAATTTTCAAAAATGCCCCAACATTTCAGTACTTTGAAGGTCTGACGATAATTTTTTCCTTAATAAAGCATTTTTTTACTGGCTACGAACATTTTAACAGTTTTTAACTCGGAATTTTTTTCGTAAACGTCAGAAATTACCGACGTTTGAAAACGAATCCTGACAAAATTTCCATGAAAAGTCATAAATATAATATATTATTTATGTTCCAAAACCTGTCGTAGTCGAAATAATACAAAAACATCTAAGCCAGGTATCTTTTTTAAGTCGCAATTTTGATTTACCTCGAGGCTCGTCGGAATGTAAAGTTTTGAGGTGAGACGCCTTATATTTAAAAAAATATACACTTTACGATTTTAGTACTGAGGCTCTTTCACAAATTTTTCGTGAAGGTCTGACGATAAATTTTTCCTTTTTTGATGGGCGAACCTGGCGGCTGGAAATACAACTTTGAATTTCTTCGTCGAATAATGAGCGCTTCTAGTTTTCGCCGCTAGGTTTTCATACATCAGTTTTATTAGCAGTTTATTTTTTTTGCATCAGTTTTTTTATATGAAAATTTGCAATTGGTAAAATTCTGGCTGAATTTTTCCCATACAAATCAGGTCTGAAAAAATCGTATGTATTTTTATCCACGGTCGATGTCTCGCGAAAATCAGCTTTGAGGTCGGTTAAACTTGAGGGGCAGAGTGGTCGTTTTTCGCGAGACTGCGATTGACTTAAAATCTGGTGGTTACGAGCATTAATATATATCTAGCTTTTGCCCGTTGCAAGGCAACTAATTGGTTAAAGCACTAAGCGATTTGACGTTTGAATGTGGATGAAGCAAGAAGAGTGTGTGTCTAAATTTTTTAAAAATTAAATATTTGAAAAAAAAAATCGATCTTTGAATGTGGATGAAGCAAGGATTTTGAGAACTACTCAAAGGGTCTTGTGAGTTAATCGCTCAATTTTGTACACCCGCTACTTAGCCACTTTGGTCGCCCTGGTTAAGGCGTTCAGTATGGGCCTTTTCTCGCAAAAAGGGGCCTAGAAGTTTACGGTTCAATTTTTTCACTAATAAATTGTTTCTAAATTATATGATATGCACTCACTTTTCTAATAACTCCCTTTACACCTATTTAAATTTTTTGTACAAATTTGATAACGTCAAAGCTCTGCATTATATAAAGAAAACTTCGCGGGCTTGCGCACAATAACTCACCAAAGTTTCATCGCAATCGGATGAATATTATTGTAGATAATTTCATTACGCTAGAGCTCATTATTATATTTTAAAACCATTTCGAGCATGCACACATCATATCCCCAAAGTTTCATCGCAATCGGATGAATAGTATTGGAAATAAGTTCATAATGCCAGAGCTTATTCTTATATATAGAAACCATCCATAGCATGCCAACATCGAATTCCCAAAGTTTCATCTCAATCAGATGAAAAGTAAAGTAAATAATTTCATTACGCCAGAGCTTACTTTTATGCATAAAAACCATCCCAGGCATGCACACATCAAATCTCCAAAGTTTCATCTCAATCGGGTGAATAGTGTATGAAATAATTTGATAACGCCAGAGCTTACTATTACGCATAGAAACCATCCCGGACATGCACACATCAAATCCCCAAAGTTTCATCGCAATCGGATGAATAGTATAGGAAATAATTTCAAAAAGCCAGAGCTTACTATTATGCGTAGAAACCAACCCGGGCATGCACACATCAAATCCCAAAAGTTTTGTCGCAATCAGATGAATAGTATTGGAAAAAAATTCATAACGCCAGAGCTTACTCTTTTACATAGAAACCATCCCGAGCATGCCAACATCGAATTCCCAAAGTTTCATCTCAATCGGATGGAAAGTATAGGAAATAATTTCATAACGCCAGATCTTACCATTATGCGTAAATAATTTCATAATTCCAGAGCTTACTATTATGCGTAGAAACCAACCCGGGCATGCACACATCAAAGCTCAAAAGTTTTGTCGCAATCAAATGAATAGTATTGGAAAAAATTTCATAACGCCAGAGCTTACTCTTTTACATAGAAACCATCCCGAGCATGCCAACATCGAATTCCCAAAGTTTCATCTCGATCGGGTGAATGAAAATATAAAATAATTTCATAAAGCCAGAGCTTACTATTGAACGTAGAAACCAACCCGGGCATGCACACATCAAATCCCAAAAGTTTTGTCGCCATCAGATGAATAGTATTGGAAAAAAACCTACCTAACCCTCAAACAAAAAATATTTGTTCATTTACCTACGTAATTTCTAAAAAAAAAAACATTGCAATTTTATTACTTATCAAAAAAACCATCTTATCAAACTCAATTTTACTGCAGCAAAAAAATTACACAAAGAAATTCTTTAACAATATACAATCCGGGTACCCGTGCACACGTATAATTATTTTTATTTTAAAGTTTAATAATGTCCAAAGTAAACGAACGAATCCTGTCCGATCTATTTTTCGATTTATATGCATATAAAAAATCTGTAGCATTGCATCGAACCCACCTAATTTATAAAAAGTACCTTCATACATACCTACCTACCCAGAGTACCTGTTCAGTACTTAGTTCCTACCTACCTGCATATCTACCTACCCCCGTGTACACCTACATTTCTTTGGAAATATCCATCTTTGGTTACTTATTTTTATTTTATATCATAATTTTTTTGTGATTTAAAGGAAAGAAGTTCTTACTTACAGTAAATATCGATATTTGAATTCAATGGAATACCATGTCTAGTGTATTCCACCTCCACCTAATACCACCTCCCTGATTGGTCAGTCAAAATGAACGACAGGGTCCGGCAAAATTTCCTCACTCATTATTACAAAAACCAATCGATTAAAAAAATGACTTTTTTTTAAAATCGACTCTTCAATATTTTTTTATGGAAATGACATCTTTCAAGTGTCCACCTTTTGATGTCACGGACGCCATAACTCTTTTCGTAATCAATAATTATTAATAACGATAAATGTATAGAAAATTAGAAAAAAAACTTTGCATCTTATTTAGATAAATTTTAATGCGCCGCGAAAACGTTGGTCGCAAACGCACGACAATATTTTCTAAACAAAAAAAAATTAAGGAAAAAATCATGAGTTTTAATAGAAAAAATTAATCAGTATATTTCGAGCGGAATTTTTTTTACCACCCTGTTTCTGAATTTGAATTAAAAGACCGACAAAATGCAATCGGCATTTTTCCAGAAGAAACGCATTTAGTACCTACCATCTTTGGTGATTTCTCTTAATTTCAAACCATTTATTTGTAATTCGATGGAGCAAAGTAGGTACCTACCCAGTGATTATTATTATACCAATCCACCTGACCAGTAATATTTTTAAATCTTGTAAAATTTGTTAGCGGATTTTTCATGGATTTTTTTGTAAAATATCAAATTTTTAGCTCGATATTGTGGAATATTTTCAATGGAATGCCACTAAAAAAACGGTTGAATAAGTTTTCGAAACCTTTTGCCATTGAATATATCAAAAAACATTTACGCCAGAGGCCGTCATTTTGACGCAATTTCGTTTGCAAATGAAGGATTCTCAAATACGCCAAAGCTCAATTTTTTTAAAGGCTAAAGTCTAATTTTTTTGTTCAGGCCCTAGCACGCTTGCTCTATAACGATCGGTAGGATAACTATCGGTAACTTCTCATCGTTCCCTAGGACAACTGCACATCGCTAACGAACAAACAACAGTTGATGTCGAATATGTTAAGGACACTTAGTCATTGTGAACTGTCACTTATTCGTTGGCGATCTGAAGTCATGCTAGGGAACGATGAGAAGTTACCGATAGTTATCCTATCGATCGTTATAGAGCGAGCGTGCTAGGGCCTCTGACCTACCGCAAAAGCCGTGAGGATCTTACGCTAAAAAAATTCGCTGGGTGGGTAGGCCAACGCCTCTGCAATAGGTCATTTCAAGTGGTTCGCTATGTTTGTTGATTTAGAAGTGGTGCCTGGGTTCATGAGGTTTGTCCTGGTCTTGGCGGTGGATTCGTCTGCCCACCAATTTCGTGGCAGACCAGATCGGAAGAGACTGGTTTAGGGAGACTTTTTGGCTTCTTCAGCAAAGCTCTCTCGGAACATCACCTTGCACCGCAGTGGGAGGGATAAAATCATTCGTCCGTCACTCCACACACTGATCCCCAGATTCCTACCCACCCCTCATAACTTTTTCCTTACCAGAACATCATCTCCTTACTTTCCTAAAAAGAACCCTTCACACAGCATCCCCAAAGATGACATAGGCCCTGAGAGGAATTATTTTCGTCCGTCACTCCACACACTGATCCCCAGATTCCTACCCACCCCTCATAACTTTTTCCTTACCAGAACATCATCTCCTTACTTTCCTAAAAAGAACCCTTCACACAGCATCCCCAAAGATAACATAGGCCCTGAGAGGAATTATTTTCTTCAAGGCCTCCTGTGTAGAGCTATTATAAAAATTAAATGAACTTCTCTTTTCCCGGTAGATTTTCCTAATTTTGTTTTAAATTAGTCGAGTAAGATCCATAGTTTGTGTATAAAAAATGCATAAACATTCACACGAAAAAGCCCGCCCTTAGGATTGTGTGTATTGGTGCATATAACGATGCAAAACGTCACTGAGATACATCTTTTTGCCAACCTGAATATATTTAGATATTCTTAAATCGACTCAGATTAACCGGTTATAAAGGGTTTGGTCATCCAATAAATGATTCACGGGGTGGCAGTACCAATGCACACCACCCACGCCGAATGATATTAGAATAACACTATTGTGCACTATTTAAAAAAGTACCTACACCATTTGGCAAAAAAAAAGGATTATCCTGAGTTATTTAAACAGTTTTATTCATCATGTTAAATTCTCAATATTTGAAAAATAACGTTCCCACCCAATTAGGTACCTACCCACTGGTAAATTATTTTCTATGATCTCAGCAGCCTGAACCGTTCGAATTTTATTTGTCTGTACAAAAGTACCTACACAGCAATTAAAATAAACGTTGTGTAGCTGGCCGGTAACATTTAACCTGTTTTCAATTTTCCTTTCCTTCATAAACGTCAGAATTTTTTCAACTTTTGAAGATGTATCCTGAAATAATTTACATGAAATGTGGTAAATGTAATGTATTATTGGAGTTCGGAAATCTATGGTTTTCAAAATTATAGAAAAACATCTTATCCACATATGCTATTTTTGACGTAATATTGATATACATGAGACTCGTCGAAATATCAAATTTACATGCGAGACGCCATAGAATAATTTTCAAAAATGCCCCAACATTTCAGTACTTTGAAGGTCTGACGATAAATTTTTCCTTAATAAAGCATTTTTTTTTACTGGCTACAAACATTTTAACAGTTTTTAACTCGGAATTTTTTTCGTAAACGTCAGAAATTACCGACGTTTGAAAACGAATCCTGACAAAATTTCCATGAAAAGTCACAAATATAATATATTATTAATGTTCCGAAACCTGTCGTAGTCGCAATAATATAAAAACATCTAAGCCGGGAATCTTTTTTAAGTCGCAATTTTGATTTACCTCGAGGCTCGTCGAAATGTTAAATTTTGAGGTGAGACGCCTTATATTTAAAAAAATATACACTTTACGATTTCAGTACTGAGGCTCTTTCAGAAATTTTTCGTGAAGGTCTGACGATAAATTATTCCTTTTTTGAGGGGCGAACCTGGCGGCTGGCAATATAACTTTGAATTTCTTCGTCGAATAATGAGCGCTTCTAGTTTTCGCCGCTAGGTTTTAATACATCAGTTTTTTTAGCAGTTTTTTTTTTTGCATCCGTTTTTTTATATGAAAATTTGCAATTGGTAAAACTTCTGGCTGAATTTTTCCCATACAAATCAGGTCTGAAAAAATCGTATGTGATTTCATCCACGGTCCCTGTCTCGCGATAATCAGCTTTCGGGTCGGTTAAACTTAAGGGGGAGAGTGGTCGTTTTTCGCCTGCAGGGCTTGTCTTAAAATATGGTCGTTTAGAGCATTAATATATATACTAGCTTTTGCCCGTTGCAACGCAACTAATTGGTTAAAGCACTAAGCGATTTAACGTTTGAATGTGGATGAAGCAAGAAGTGTAAGCCTGCATTTAAAAAAATATATATATTTGAAGAAAAAAAACGATGTTTGAATGTGGATGAAGCAAGAATTGTGAGAACTACTCAAAGGGTCCTGTGAGTTAATCGCTCAATTTTGTACAACTGCTGGCGACCTATGAAATCCATATGAAATCCCCAACCTCGGTTAACCAGAAACGATTAGTTACATGACTAACCTAAAAAAAGGCTTAAAAAACAACATGGCGACCAAAATTTTTATTAATATGAAATCCCCATCCTTGGTTTAGTCAAAAACGGTATGTCACATGAATAACCTTAGAAAAGTCTTAAAAAACAAAATGGCGCCCAAAATGTTGACTAATACGAAATCCCCACCTTTTTTTGTGAAAAACGATATGTCAGATGACTAACCTTAGAAAAGTCTTAAAAAACAAAATGTCGACAGAAATGTTGACTAATATGAAATCCCCTCCTTTTTTTGGGAAAAACTATATGTCACATGACTAACTTAGAGAAGTCCTAAAAAACAAAATGGCGACCAAAATGTTGACTTATATGAAATCCCCACATATTTTTGTGAAAAACGATATGTCGCATGACTAACCGTAGAAAAGTCTTAAAAAACAAAATGGCCACCAAAATGTTGACTAATATGAAAACCCCACCTTTTTTTGAAAAACGATGTCACATGGCTAACCTTAGAAAAGTCTTAAAAAACAATTCTTAATTACAAATACGATTTTTGACTGTGGATGAAGCAAGAATTGCAAAAAACCTCAATTTGGTAGGTGGGTATGGGTACCGCCGCCTCGGGAACCAACACACCTGCAATAGGTCATTTGAAGTTGTTCGCTATGTTTGATGATTTAGCAGGGGTGCCAGGGTTCATAGGGTGATGTTTTTACCGCTCTCGGTGGTGGATGCGTCTGCCCACCAATTGCGTGGCAGGCCAGATCGGGAGAGACTGGTTTAGGGATACTTTTTGGCTTCTCCAGCAGAACTCTCGGAACATCACCCCTCACCGCAGTGGTAGGGATAAAACCATTCGTCCGTCACTCCACACACTGATCCCCAGATTCCTACCCACCCCTTATACCTTTTTTCCTTCCCAGAACATCATCTCCTTCCTTTCCTAAAAATAACCCTCCACGCAGCATTCCCAAAGAATTTAATGCTCTTTGGTCCTTTATATATTTTTTATAATCCTCGGGTAGCGAAACATTTGGGATAACAATAAAAAAAAATTTAAATGTAACTTTTTAAATTGGTTTTTTTTTTTATATTTGGAATTTCTTGAGAAATTTTGGCGCTATAAAAATATAAACTATTTAAAATAAAAATTATTTCATAAAACACATTTGTATTTCATTAATCTTTTTGTATAAAAAACATAATATAAAACCTACCTAACCCTCACTCAAACAAATAATATTTGTTCATTTACCTACGTAATTTCTAAAAAAAAAACATTGTAAATTTACTATTTATCAAAAAAACAATCTTATCAAACTCAATTTTACTGCAATAAAAAAATTACCCCAAAGAAATTATTTCACAATATGCGGGTACCCGTGCACACGTATAATTATTTTTATTTTTAAAGTTTATAATGACCTTAGTAAACGAACGAATCCTGACCGATCTATTTTTCGATTTATATGCAAATGAAAAATCTGTATTGAACCCACCTAATTTATAAAAAGTACCTTCCTACATACCTACCTACCCAGAGTACCTGTTCAGTTCTTATTTCCTACCTACCTGCATATCTACCTACCCCTGTGTATACCGTATGCAAATATCCATCTTTGGTTACTTTTTTGTATCATAATTTTTTTTTTTTGATTAAAAGGAAAGAAGTTCTTACTTACAGTAAATATCGATATTTGAATTCAATGGAATACCATGTTTATTCATCTTCCCTGATTGGTCAGTCGAAATGAACGACAGGGTCCGGCAAAATTTCCTCACTCATTATTACAAAAACCAATCGATTAAAAAATTGACTTTTTTTTTTAATCGAATCTTTAATATTTTTTTATGGAAATGACATCTTTCAAGTGTCCACCTTTTGATTTCACGGACGCCATAACTCTTTTCGTAATAAATAATTATTAATAACGATAAATGTATAGAAAATTAGAAAAAAAACTTTGCATCTTATTTAGATAAATTTTAATGCGCCGCAAAAACGTTGGTCGCAAACGCCCGACAATATTTTCTAAACAAAAAAAAAATAAGGAAAAAATCATGAGTTTTAATAAAAACATTAATCAGTATATTTCGAGCGGAATTTTTTTTACCACCCTGTTTCTGAATTTGTATTAAAAGACCGACAAACTGCAATCGGCATTTTTCAGAAGAAACGCATTTAGTACCTACCATCTTTGGTGATTTCTCTTAATTTCAAACCATTTATTTGTAATTCGATGGAGCAAAGTAGGTACCTACCCAGTGATAATATTATACGAATCCACTGGCAAGTAATCTTTTTAAATGTTGTAAAATTTGTTAGCGGATTTTTCATGGATTTTTTTGTAAAATGTCAAATTTTTAGCACGATATTGAGGAATATTTCCAATGGAATGCCACTAAAAAAACGGTTGAATAAGTTTTCGAAACCTTTTGCCATTGAATATATCAAAAAACATCTACGCCAGAGGCCGTCATTTTGACGCAATTTCGTTTGCAAATGAAGGATTCTCAAATTCGCCAAAGCTCAATTTTTTAAAGGATAAACTAAAAATTTTTTGTTCAGGCCCTAGCACGCTTGCTCTTTAATGATCGGTAGGATAACTATCGGTAACTTCTCATCGTTCCCTAGGACAACTGCACATCGCTAACGTACAAACAACAGTTGATTTCGAATATGTTACGAAGGACACTTAGTCATTGTGACCTGTCACTTATTCGTTGGCGATCTGTAGTCATGCTAGGGAACGATGAGAAGTCACCGATAGTTATCCTATCGATCGTTGTAGAGCGAGCGTGCTAGGGCCCTGACCTACCGCAAAAGCCGTGAGGATTTACGCTAAAAAAAATCGCTGGGCGGGTAGGCCAACGCCTCTGCAATAGGTCATTTCAAGAGGTTCGCTATGTTTGGTGATTTAGAAGTGGTGCCTGGGTTCATGAGGTTTGTCCTGGTCTTGGCGGTGGATTCGTCTGCCCACCAATTTCGTGGTTGACCAGATCGGAAGAGACTGGTTTAGGGAGACTTTTTGGCTTCTTCAGCAGAGCTCTCTCGGAACATCACCTTGCACCGCAGTGGTAGGGATAAAATCATTCATCCCTCACTCCACACACTGATCCCCAGATTCCTACCCACCCCTCATAACTTTTTCCTTACCAGAACATCAACTCCTTACTTTCCTAAAAATAACCCTTCACACAGCATCCCCAAAGATGACATAGGCCCTGAGAGGAATTATTTTCGTCCGTCACTCCACACACTGATCCCCAGATTCCTACCCACCCCTCATAACTTTTTCCTTACCAGAACATCATCTCCTTACTTTCCTAAAAAGAACCCTTCACACAGCATCCCCAAAGATGACATAGGCCCTGAGAGGAATTCTTAAATCGACTCAAATTAACCGGTTATAAAGGGTTTGGTCATCCGATAAATGATTCACGGGGTGGCGGTACCAATGCACACCACCCACGCCGAATGATATTATAATAACACTATTGTACACTATTTAAAGAAGTACCTACGCCATTTGGCAAAAAAAAATGGATTTTCCTGAGTTATTAAACAGTTTTATTCATCATATTAAATTCTCAATATTTGAAAAATAACGTTCCCACCCAAGTAGGTACCTACCCACTGGTAAATTATTTTCTATGATCTCGGCAGCCTGAACTGTTCGAATTTTATTTGTCTTTAAGTACCTACCCAGCAATTAAAATCGACGTTAGGCCGGTAACATTTAACCTGTTTTCAATTTTCCTTTCCTTCATAAACGTCAGAATTTTTTCAACTTTTGAAGATGTATCCTGAAATAATTTACATGAAATGTGGTAAATGTAATGTATTATTGGAGTTCGGAAATGTATGGTTTTCAAAATTATAGAAAAACATCTTATCCACATATCCTATTTTTGACGTAATATTGATATACATGAGACTCGTCGAAATGTGAAATTTACATGCGAGACGCCATAGAATAATTTTCAAAAATGCCCCAACATTTCAGTACTTTGAAGGTCTGACGATAAATTTTTCCTTAATAAAGCATTTTTTTACTGGCTACGAACATTTTAACAGTTTTTAACTCGGAATTTTTTTCGTAAACGTCAGAAATTACCGACGTTTGAAAACGAATCCTGACAAAATTTCCATGAAAAGTCATAAATATAATATATTATTTATGTTCCGAAACCTGTCGTAGTCGAAATAATACAAAAACATCTAAGCCGGGAATCTTTTTTAAGTCGCAATTTTGATTTACCTCGAGGCTCGTCGAAATGTAAAATTTTGAGGTGAGACGCCATATATTTAAAAAATATACACTTTACGATTTCAGTACTGAGGCTCTTTCAGAAATTTTTCGTGAAGGTCTGACGATAAATTATTCCTTTTTTGATGGGCGAACCTGGCGGCTGGAAATACAACTTTGAATTTCTTCGTCGAATAATGAGCGCTTCTAGTTTTCGCCGCTAGGTTTTCATACATCAGTTTTATTAGCAGTTTATTTTTTTGCATCAGTTTTTTTATATGAAAATTTGCAATTGGTAAAATTCTGGCTGAATTTTTCCCATACAAATCAGGTCTGAAAAAATCGTATGTATTTTCATCCACGGTCGCTGTCTCGCGAAAATCAGCTTTGAGGTCGGTTAAAATTGAGGGGCAGAATGGTCGTTTTTCGCGAGACTGCAAAACACTTAATCGGTCATCCACGGTCGCTGTCTCGCGAAAATCAGCTCTGAGGTCGGTCAAACTCGAGGGGCAGAGTGGTCGTTTTTCGCGAGACTGCGATTGTCTTAAAATCTGGTGGTCAAGAGCATTAATATTAATACTAGCTTTTGCCCGTTGCAACGCAACTAATTAGTTAAAGCACTAAGCGATTTGACGTTTGAACGTGGATGATGCAAGAAGTGTGTGTCTACATTTAAAAAAAAAAAAAAATTTAAAGAAAAAAAAGATGTTTGAAAGTGGATGAAGCAAGGATTGTGAGAATTTCTCAAAGGGTCCTGTGAGTTAATCGCTCAATTTTGTAAACCTGCTGGCGACCAAACTTTTGAATAATATGAAATCCCCCACCTTTTTTTGCGAAAAACGATATGTCACATGACTAACCTTAGAAAAGTCTTAAAAAACAAAGTAGCGATCTGAATTTACCTAATATGAAATCCCCACCTTTTTTTGCGAAAAACGATATGTCACATGACTAACCTTAGAAAAGTCTTAAAAAACAAAGTAGCGATCTGAATTTACCTAATATGAAATCCCCACCTTTTTTTGCGAAAAACGATATGTCACATGACTGACTAACCGTAGAAAAGTCTTAAAAAACCAAATGTTGACTAATATGAAATCCCCACCTTTTTTTGCGAAAAACGATATGTCACATGACTGACTAACCGTAGAAAAGTCTTAAAAAACCAAATGTTAACTAATATGAAATCCCCCCCTTTTTTGCGAAAAACGATATGTCACATGACAAACCGTAGAAAAGTCTTAAAAAACAAAATGACCACCAAAATGAAGATATGTCACAAACGACCAAAATTTTTACTAATATGAAATCCCCATCCTCGGTTTAGTCAAAAACGATATGTCACATGAATAACCTTAGAAAAGTCTTAAAAAACAAAATGGCTACCAAAATGTTGACTAATATGAAATCCCCCACCTTTTTTTTAGAGAAACGATATGTCACATGACTAACCTTAGAAAAGTCTTAAAAAACAAAATGGCTACCAAAATGTTGACTAAAATGAAACCCCTTCCTTTTTTTGCGAAAAACGATATGTCACATGATATGACACTTAAAAAATTCTTTAATACAAATAAGATTTTTGAATGTGGATGAAGCAAGAAATTCAAAAAACCTAAATTTGGTAGGTGGGTATGGGTACCGCCGCCTCGGGAACCAACACACCTGCAATAGGTCATTTCAAGTGGTTCGCTATGTTTGGTGATTTAGCAGGGGTGCCCGGGTTCATAGGGTGAGATTTTTCCCGGTCTTGGCGGTGGATTCGTCTGCCTACCAATTGCGTGGCAGACCAGATCGGGAGAGACTGGTTTAGGGATACTTTTTGGCTTCTCCAGCAAGGCTCTCTGTGAACATCACCTTGCACCGCAGTGGTAGGGATAAATCCATTCGTCCGTCACTCCACACACTGATCCTTAGATTCCTACCCACCCCTTATACCCTTTTCCTTCCCAGAATATCATCTCCTTCCTTTCCTAAAAAGAACCCTTCACACAGCGTCCCCACAGATGACGTAGGCCCTGAGGGGAATTATTTTCTTCAGGGCCTCCTGTGTGGAGCTATTATAAAAAAATTAAAAAACTTCTCCATTCCCGGTAAATTTTCCGAATATTGTATTTAAATTGTCGAGTAAGTACCCCTATAGTTTGACTATAAAAAATGCATCAACATTCACACGGAAAAACACGCTCTTAGGATTGGTGCATATATCGGTTGATGTAAAACGTTACTGAGAAAAATATTTTTGCCAATCTGTGTATATCACACTTCTAGAGATTCTAAAATCAATGATTATTGACTCAGGTTAAACCGTTGTATAGGATTTGGTCATCCAATAAAAGATTCCCCGGGTGGCGGTACTAATGCACACCAATCACGTTGAATGATATTATTAACTTGCAAAATACAAAAACTGCGCAATGTAAATTTAATGCTCATTGGTCCTTTATATATATTTTATAATCCTCGGGTAGCGGACCATTTGGGATACCCTTAAAATCTTTTTTTAAATATAATTTTTTTAATTTGGAATTTCTTGAGAAATTTTGGCGCTATAAAAAATATAAACTATTTAAAATAAAAATTATTCCATCAAACACATTGGTATTTCATTAATCTTTTTGTATAAAAAACATAATATAAAACCTACCTAACCCTCACTCAAACAAATAATATTTGTTCATTTAATTACGTAATTTCTAAGAAAACAAAAACGTTTTAATTTTATTATTTACCAAAAAAACAATATTATCATACTCAATTTAACTGCAGAAAAAAATTACACAAAGAAATTCTTTCACAATATGCGGGTAACCGTGCACATGTATAATTATTTTTATTTTTAAATTTAATAATGTCCTAAGTAAACGAACGAATCCTGACCTATTTTTTTTTCGATTTATATGCATACGAACAATCTGTAGTACTGCATTGAACCAAATTGAACCCACCTAATTTATAAAAAGTAGCTTCCTACATACCTACCTACCCAGAGTACCTGTTTAGTACTTAGTTCCTACCTACCTGCATATCTACCTACCCCCGTTTTTACCTACATATTTTTGCAAATATCCATCTTTGGTAACTTTTTTAATTTTACATCATAAATTTTTTGTGATTAAAAGGAAAGAAGTTCTTACTTACAGTAAAAATCGATATTTGAATTCAATGGAATATTATGTGTAGTGCCTCCCTGATTGGTCAGTCAAAATGAACGACAGGGTCCGGCAAAATTTCCTCACTCATTATTACAAAAACCAATCGATTAAAAAAAAAACTTTTTTTTTTTCAATCGACTCTTTAATATTTTTTTATGGAAATGACATCTCTCAAGTGTCCACCTTTTGATTTCACGTACGCCATAACTCTTTTCGTAATAAATAATTATTAATAACGATGAATGTATAGAAATTTTTTAAAAAAAACTTCTTTTCTTATTTAGATAAATTTTAATGCGCCGCAAAAACGTTGGTCGCAAACGCCCGACAATATTTTCTGAACAAAAGAAAATTAAGAAAAAAATCATGAGTTTTAATAAAAAAATTAATCCGTATATTTCGAGCTGATTTTTTTTTACCGCCCTGTTTCTGCATTTGAATTATAAGACCGACAAACTGCAATCGGCATATTTTTCAGGAGAAACAGTACCTTACCATCTTTGGTGACTTATTTTAATTTCAAACCATTTATTTGTAATTCGATGGAGCAAAGTAGGTACCTACCCAGTTATTTATTTAATACGAATTCACCTGGTCAGTAATATTTTAAAACTTGTGGAATTTGTTAGCGGATTTTTCTTGGATTTTTTTGTTAAATGTCAAATTTTTATCAGGATATTGTGGAATATTTTCAATGGAATGCCACTAAAAACACGATTGAATAAGTTTTCGAAACCTTTTGCCATTGAATATATCAAAAAACATCTACGCCAGAGGCCGTCATTTCGAGGCAATCTCGGTTGCAAATGAAGGATTCTCAAATACGCACAAAGCTCAACTTTTTAAAGGCTAAAGCCCACCAATTGCGTGGCAGACCAGATCGGAAGAGACTGGTTTAGGGAGACTTTTTGGCTTCTCCAGCAGAGCTCTCTCGGAACATCACCTTGCACCGCAGTGGGAGGGATACAACCATTCGTCCGTCACTCCATACACTGATCCCCAGATTCCTACCCACCCCTCATACCTTTTTCCTTCTCAGAATATCCTCTCCTTCCTTTCCTAAAAATAGCCCTCCACATAGGCCCCGAGGGGAATTATTTTCTTCCGGGCCTCCAGTATCGCGCTATTGTAAAAACTACTCTCTGTAGATTTTTCCGAATATTGTACAAAAATACTCGAGTTAAGTACCCCGTTTAGAATGTCATCCATTAAATAATTCCCGGGGCGGCGGTACCAATGCACACCACTCACATTGAATGATAATATAAACATGCAACATACAGAAACGGCGTTTTACAAAAAGAAATCATCCACACAGCATTCCCAAAAATGACATAGGCCCTAAGAGGAATTATTAATACTATTCGGGCCTCCTGTATGAAGCGATTGTAAAAAAAATGTTCTCTACTCCCGGTAGATTTTCCGAACATTTTAAAAAAATACTCAAGAAAGTACTCCATTAATTAAGTCATCCATTAAATTATTCCCGAGGCGGCGGTACCAATGCACACCACTCACCTTGAATGATACTATAACCATGCCAAATACAAAAACGGCGCTTTACAAATTTTTACTACTTAGCAAAAAAACATTATATGAATCTAAATTTAATTGCAATAAAAAAATTTCAGAAAAAATCTTTCACAAACCTCTTAAAAAAAATTATTTATTGAAAAACAAACTAACAATACGAATTTTGGAAAATATTTGCCACCATCTTTGATGATTTTTTTACTTAAGTTTCTGCAGTGAAATGGCCCAATATTATTTATTTGAAATTTTTAAACCCAAAATAATCACATCAAACCAATAATACATTGTCCGGATAGGTACCTACTCGTTATCGCCTAAAAATTGCATAGAAAATATTTCAAGTTAGCGGGTAAGTACTTATGCAGTTTAACATCACTATTTGAACACAACAAAATAGGCCATCTCTACTGAATTCCCTGATAGTACATGATCCAGAATAATTTCTTTCCCGATTTTCAATCCAAATAAATTGATTTAAAAATTGTGCATTTTCAGAAGAATTTTTTTGTTTTTGTTTTTCTTAAAATATTTTTCTGGAAATGACATCGCTCGAGTGTCCAGTTTTTGAATTCATCAACAAACATACTATTTTAGTAATAAATAATTATTCATAACGATAATTGTACTGAAAAATAAAAAAATCTAAGAACCTCAATTGGAGAAATATTTCTATGACACACCAGCGTTAGTCGCGACCGAACGACTCTTTTTTCTTTAAAAAAAAAAAAATAAGAAAAAAAATCGTTAATAATAATTAAAAAAATAATTCATATTTATCAGAAAGGAAATTTTTCACCGCAATGCATTCGACATTCGATATTTGAAGCTATGATTAAAATGTAGTAACATTTTCAACACTCCAGTTTCTTTGGGAATAATTTGAATTTCGACCGATGTTGAAATTTTTCTTAGCAAATTAGAGTGGTACTAAATCTTGCCGCCAGTGGAGCAGGTAAATCGTGTCAACCATTATTTTATACCGGTTTCCGAATGCGCCTTTGGGATGTTTTTTTTTTCAAATGTCAGATTGGAAATTAAAATAACGGACGTTTTTTCAAGAAACATTGTCAATATGACTGTCGATTTACATTCGTAAAACTCTTGTCGAAAAGGTTTTACTAAATTTTGAAAGCCCAGATCGATATTTTTAAAGCCATTTCGTATTTTCGAGCTGGGTGTCGACAAAATCAATAAATGACATTACACACAAAATCAATAAATGACATTACACAACCTAGAAAAAACAAATGAACTCGAATTATTTGGCAAGTGAAACTTATTTTATACGTAATAAAGCATTTTTTTACTGGCTACGAACATTTTAACAGTTTTTAACTCGGAATTTTTTTCGTAAACGTCAAAAATTACCGACGTTTGAAAACGAATCCTGACAAAATTTCCATGAAAAGTCATAAATATAATATATTTTTAATGTTCCGAAACCTGTCGTAGTCGAAATAATACAAAAACATCTAAGCCAGGTATCTTTTTTAAGTCGCAATTTTGATTTACCTCGAGGCTCGTCGAAATGTAAAATTTTGAGGTGAGACGCCATATATTTAAAAAATATACACTTTACGATTTCAGTACTGAGGCTCTTTCACAAATTTTTCGTGAAGGTCTGACGATAAATTTTTCCTTTTTTGATGGGCGAACCTGGCGGCTGGAAATACAACTTTGAATTTCTTCGTCGAATAATGAGCGCTTCTAGTTTTCGCCGCTAGGTTTTCATACATCAGTTTTATTAGCAGTTTATTTTTTTTGCATCAGTTTTTTTATATGAAAATTTGCAATTGGTAAAATTCTGGCTGAATTTTTCCCATACAAATCAGGTCTGAAAAAATCGTATGTATTTTTATCCACGGTCGATGTCTCGCGAAAATCAGCTTTCGGGTCGGTTAAACTTGAGGGGGAGAGTGGTCGTTTTTCGCAAGACTGCGATTGACTTAAAATCTGGTGGTTACGAGCATTAATATATATACTAGCTTTTGCCCGTTGCAACGCAACTAATTGGTTAAAGCACTAAGCGATTTAACGTTTGAATGTGGATGAAGCAAGAAGTGTAAGCCTGCATTTAAAAAAAAATATATATTTGAAGAAAAAAAACGATGTTTGAATGTGGATGAAGCAAGAATTGTGAGAACTACTCAAAGGGTCCTGTGAGTTAATCGCTCAATGTTGTACAACTGCTGGCGACCTATGAAATCCATATGAAATCCCCAACCTCGGTTAACCAGAAACGATTAGTTACATGACTAACCTAAAAAAAGGCTTAAAAAACAACATGGCGACCAAAATTTTTATTAATATGAAATCCCCATCCTTGGTTTAGTCAAAAACGGTATGTCACATGAATAACCTTAGAAAAGTCTTAAAAAACAAAATGGCGCCCAAAATGTTGACTAATACGAAATCCCCACCTTTTTTTGTGAAAAACGATATGTCACATGACTAACCTTAGAAAAGTCTTAAAAAACAAAATGTCGACAGAAATGTTGACTAATATGAAATCCCCTCCTTTTTTTGGGAAAAACTATATGTCACATGACTAACTTAGAAAAGTCCTAAAAAACAAAATGGCGACCAAAATGTTGACTTATATGAAATCCCCACATATTTTTGTGAAAAACGATATGTCGCATGACTAACCGTAGAAAAGTCTTAAAAAACAAAATGGCCACCAAAATGTTGACTAATATGAAAACCCCACCTTTTTTTGAAAAACGATGTCACATGGCTAACCTTAGAAAAGTCTTAAAAAACAATTCTTAATTACAAATACGATTTTTGACTGTGGATGAAGCAAGAATTGCAAAAAACCTCAATTTGGTAGGTGGGTATGGGTACCACCGCCTCGGGAACCAACACACCTGCAATAGGTCATTTGAAGTTGTTCGCTATGTTTGATGATTTAGCAGGGGTGCCAGGGTTCATAGGGTTAGGTTTTTACCGCTCTTGGTGGTGGATGCGTCTGCCCACCAATTGCGTGGCAGGCCAGATCGGGAGAGACTGGTTTAGGGATACTTTTTGGCTTCTCCAGCAGAACTCTCGGAACATCACCCCTCACCGCAGTGGTAGGGATAAAACCATTCGTCCGTCACTCCACACACTGATCCCCAGATTCCTACCCACCCCTTATACCTTTTTTCCTTCCCAGAACATCATCTCCTTCCTTTCCTAAAAATAACCCTCCACGCAGCATTCCCAAAGAATTTAATGCTCTTTGGTCCTTTATATATTTTTTATAATCCTCGGGTAGCGAAACATTTGGGATACCAATAAAAAAAAATTTAAATGTAACTTTTTAAATTGGTTTTTTTTTTTATATTTGGAATTTCTTGAGAAATTTTGGCGCTATAAAAATATAAACTATTTAAAATAAAAATTATTTCATAAAACACATTTGTATTTCATTAATCTTTTTGTATAAAAAAACATAATATAAAACCTACCTAACCCTCACTCAAACAAATAATATTTGTTCATTTACCTACGTAATTTCTAAAAAAAAAACATTGTAAATTTACTATTTATCAAAAAAACAATCTTATCAAACTCAATTTTACTGCAATAAAAAAATTACCCCAAAGAAATTATTTCACAATACGCGGGTACCCGTGCACACGTATAATTATTTTTATTTTTAAAGTTTATAATGACCTTAGTAAACGAACGAATCCTGACCTATCTATTTTTCGATTTATATGCAAATGAAAAATCTGTATTGAACCCACCTAATTTATAAAAAGTACCTTCCTACATACCTACCTACCCAGAGTACCTGTTCAGTTCTTATTTCCTACCTACCTGCATATCTACCTACCCCTGTGTATACCGTATGCAAATATCCATCTTTGGTTACTTTTTTGTATCATAATTTTTTTTTTTTGATTAAAAGGAAAGAAGTTCTTACTTACAGTAAATATCGATATTTGAATTCAATGGAATACCATGTTTATTCATCTTCCCTGATTGGTCAGTCGAAATGAACGACAGGGTCCGGCAAAATTTCGTCACTCATTATTACAAAAACCAATCGATTAAAAAAAATACTTTTTTTTTTAATCAACACTTTAATATTTTTTTATGGAAATGACATCTCTCAAGTGTCCACCTTTTGATTTCACGGACGCCATAACTCTTTTCGTAATAAATAATTATTAATAACGATGAATGTATAGAAAATTTGAAAAAAAAACTTTGCATCTTATTTAGTTAAATTTTAATGCGCCGCAAAAACGTTGGTCGCAAACGCCCGACAATATTTTTTAAACAAAAAAAAATTAAGAAAAAAATCATGAGTTTTAATAAAAAAATTAATCAGTATATTTCGAGCGGAATTTTTTTTTACCAGCATGTATCTGCATTTGAATTAAAAGACCGACAAACTGCAATCGTCATTTTTTCAGGAGAAACGCATATAGTACCGTACCAACTTTGGTGATTTCTCTTAATTTCAAACCATTTATTTGTAATTCGATGGAGCAAAGTAGGTACTTACCCAGTGATTAATATTATACGTTTCCACCTAGCCAGTAATATTTTTAAATCTTGTGGAATTTGTTAGCGGATTTTTCTTGGATTTTTTTGTAAAATGACAAATTTTTAGCACGATATTGTGGAATATTTTCAATGGAATGCCACTAAAAAACGGTTGAATAAGTTTTCGAAACCTTTCGCCATTGAATATATCAAAAAACATCTACGCCAGAGGCCGTCATTTTGAGGCAATTTCGTTTGCAAATGAAGGATTAGGGAGACTTTTTGGCTTCTCCAGCAGAGCTCTCTCGGAACATCACCTTGCACCGCAGTGGGAGGGATACAACCATTCGTCCGTCACTCCATACACTGATATCCAGATTCCTACCCACCCCTCATACCTTTTTCCTTCTCAGAATATCCTTTCCTTCCTTTCCTAAAAATAACCCTCCACACAGCATTCCCAAAGACGACGTAGGCCCCGAGGGGAATTATTTTCTTCCGGGCCTCCAGTATCGAGCTATTGTAAAAACTACTCCCTGTAGATTTTCCGAATATTGTACAAAAATACTCTAGTTAAGTACCCCGTTTAGAATGTCATCCATTAAATAATTCCCGGGGCGGCGGTACCAATGCACACCACTCACATTGAATGATAATATAAACATGCAACATACAGAAACGGCGTTTTACAAAAAAAAAATTCTCCACACAGCATTCCCAAAAATGACATAGGCCCTGAGAGGAATTATTAATACTATTCGGGGCCTCCTATATGAAGCGATTGTAAAAAAAAAAAGTTCTCTACTCCCGGTAGTTTTCCCGAACATTTTATAAAAATACTCAAGAAAGTACTCCATTAATTAAGTCATCCATTAAATTATTCCCGGGGCGGCGGTACCAATGCACACAACTCACCTTGAAAGTTACTATAAACACGCAAAATACAAAAACGGCGCTTTACAAAATTTTACTACTTGGTAAAAAAATATTATATGAAACTAAACTTAATTGCAATAAAAAATTTTCAGAAAAAATCTTTCACAAACCTGTTGTAACAAAAAATTATTTATTGAAAAACAAACTAACAATACGAATTTTGGCAAATATTTGCCACCATCTTTGATAATTTTTTTACTTAAGTTTTTGCACAGAAATGGCCCAATATTATTTATTTGAAATTTTTAAATCAAAAATAATCACATCAAACCAATAATTTATTGTCCGGATAGGTACCTACTCGTTATCGCCTAAAAATTGCATAGAAAATATTTCAAGTTAGCGGGTAAGTACTTATGCAGTTTAACATCACTATTTGAACACAACAAAATAGGCCATCTCTACTGAATTCCCTGATAGTACATGATCCAGAATAATTTCTTTCCCGATTTTCAATCCAAATAAATTGATTTAAAAATTGTGCATTTTCAGAAGAATTTTTTTGTTTTTGTTTTTCTTAAAATATTTTTCTGGAAATGACATCGGTCGAGTGTCCAGTTTTTGAATTCATCAACAAACATACTATTTTAGTAATAAATAATTATTCATAACGATAATTGTACTGAAAAATAAAAAAAATCTAAGAACCTTAATTGGAGAAATATTTCTATGACACACCAGCGTTAGTCGCGACCGAACGACTCTTTTTTCTTTAAAAAAAAAAATAAGAAAAAAAATCGTTAATAATAATTAAAAAAATAATTCATATTTATCAGAAAGGAAATTTTTCACCGCAATGCATTCGACATTCGATATTTGAAGCTATGATTAAAATGTAGTAACATTTTCAACACTCCAGTTTCTTTGGGAATAATTTAAATTTCGACCGATGTTGAAATTTTTCTTAGCAAATTAGAGTGGTACTAAATCTTGCCGCCAGTGGAGCAGGTAAATCGTGTCAACCATTATTTTATACCGGTTTCCGAATGCGCCTTTGAGATGTTTTTTTTTTCAAATGTCAGATTGGAAATTAAAATAACGGACGTTTTTTCAAGAAACATTGTCAATATGACTGTCGATTTACATTCGTAAAACTCTTGTCGAAAAGGTTTTACTAAATTTTGAAAGCCCAGATCGATATTTTTAAAGCCATTTCGTATTTTCGAGCTGGGTGTCGACAAAATCAATAAATGACATTACACAACCTAGAAAAAACAAATGAACTCGAATTATTTGGCAAGTGAAACTTATTTTATACGTAATAAAGCATTTTTTTACTGGCTACGAACATTTTAACAGTTTTTGACTCGGAATTTTTTTCGTAAACGTCAGAAATTACCGACGTTTGAAAACGAATCCTGACAAAATTTCCATGAAAAGTCATAAATATAATATATTTTTAATGTTCCGAAACCTGTCGTAGTCGAAATAATACAAAAACATCTAAGCCAGGTATCTTTTTTAAGTCGCAATTTTGATTTACCTCGAGGCTCGTCGAAATGTAAAATTTTGAGGTGAGACGCCATATATTTAAAAAATATACACTTTACGATTTTAGTACTGAGGCTCTTTCACAAATTTTTCGTGAAGGTCTGACGATAAATTTTTCCTTTTTTGATGGGCGAACCTGGCGGCTGGAAATACAACTTTGAATTTCTTCGTCGAATAATGAGCGCTTCTAGTTTTCGCCGCTAGGTTTTCATACATCAGTTTTATTAGCAGTTTATTTTTTTTGCATCAGTTTTTTTATATGAAAATTTGCAATTGGTAAAATTCTGGCTGAATTTTTCCCATACAAATCAGGTCTGAAAAAATCGTATGTATTTTTATCCACGGTCGATGTCTCGCGAAAATCAGCTTTCGGGTCGGTTAAACTTAAGGGGGAGAGTGGTCGTTTTTCGCAAGACTGCGATTGACTTAAAATCTGGTGGTTACGAGCATTAATATATATATATATTATCTGTAAACTTCGTTATCATAAATTCATTGTTTCATTATCAGTATACTTCATTACTATCAAATATTATTTTATCTGTAAACTTCATTGTCATAAATTCATAGTTATATTATCTGTAAACTTCACCCGCCATAACACAGGGACTTCCCTAGCATGGCGGATGAAATAACAAACTATCTATACAATGTACAAAATTCATTTAATAAATAAATAAAAATAAATAAATAAAGATATTTTAAAAGCAAAATCTAATGAATTAGAATTTCAGGATGATTTAAGATTCAACGGCTTTTGATTTATTTAGTGCTCCAACTGTATATTCTTGCACTAATGATTACGCACTTTTCTTTTCGCTACGTTTAAATTAAAACTATAAAATAAATATATATATATAAGAGCCCCGAGGTCCAAGACGTCCAATGCCAGCGTCACGCGATCGGGCAGTAAGGCGTTGGTTAGCGTCGGTGAGCGTCAGTGAGCGCCGTTGAGCAGTAGACCTAAGCGGTCGTCCATCAATTGTTTCCTATAGCGCCGAAGCTCTGCACGCACTCTGACGGATTAAAGGAATACTAATGTTTTTAATTATTTTTTTTAAATCTGAAAATATGCCCCACTTCGCGTAAAGGGTTACCGCTATTCTATTAACGAATGGAATTTCCCCTCCTAGAAGAAACAAAAGATTTTTTTAATGAAAAAATGTATGCATTTACTTAAGAGTAGCATTTAAAAAAATACTTTAGCAATGAACATACAAATAAGAAGAGTTTACAAAAACTTAAATATTGTATTGACATTTACAAACTTACCAGCTTCAAAACTTATGATTAGAAGCTGGTTGAGTTGAGTAAATACATGTCTATTCAGATTTGGTCAGTTAACATACCTATCTAAACAAATTTCATAACTTGTTTAAATATTGATAGAGTTGTTTTTTTTTTTAAACGGTTTGCAAATATACTACATGCAAATAACTTTTATTTCATTATGCGTGAAATAACACAACGTGTCATATGTAAAATAAAACTAATTGGTCACTTAACTTACCTATCTAAACCAAATTCACGACTTGTTTAGATATTGGTAGAGTTGGTTTTTCACCAGGTCAATACTGAGAATAACTGCCTCTTTAAAAACGGTTCGCAAATATACTACATGCAAATAACTTTTATTTCATTTTGCGTGAAATAACACAACGTGTCATATGTAAAATAAAACTATTTGGTCACCTAACTTCCGTATCTAAACCAAATTCACGACTTGTTTAGATATTGATAGAGTTGGTTTTTCACCAGGTCAATACTGAGAATAACCGCCTATTTAAAAACGGTTCGCAAATATACTACATGCAAATAACTTTTATTTCATTATGCGTGAAATAACACAAGGTGTCATGTAAAATCAAACTAATTGGTCACTTAACTTACCTATCTAAACCAAATTCACGACTTGTTTAGATATTGATAGAGTTGGTTTTTCACCAGGTCAAACTAAGAATAACTTCCTCTTTAAAAATGGTTCGCAAATATACGACATGCAAATAACTTTTATTACATTATGCGTGAAATAACACAACGTGTCATATGTAAAATAAAACTAATTGGTCACTTAACATACCTATCTAAACCAAATTCACGACTTGTTTAGGTTTTGATAGAGTTGGTTTTTCACCAGGTCAAAATTGAGAATAACCGCCTCTTTAAAAACGGTTCGCAAATATACTACATGCAAAAAGCTTTTATTTCATTATGCGTGAAATAACACAATGTGTCATATGTAAAATAAAACTAATTGTGTGTATCCTCGCTAAGTTCCGAACCCGTGATTCTAATTCCGTAGCCGTATATCATAAACACTTGACCACGAAGGGCTTATAAATAATATTTTTTTAAACTTATTTACCTAGTACGGTTTCTAAACATGCGAAAACTGGGCCTAGAATCAAAAGCTTACTCATCGCAGACATTTATCTATCTACGAATTATGTGTGGTAATCCATTTTCTGGGAATTTATTTGAATTTCCTTTCTTTTTTATCCTTGTGTGGATCTCATAATGAAACGAGTGGATTTCTCCGAAACGATCAAAACCCGTTGGCAGTAATACCCGGGTTCTAACATTGTACCCGAGAACTTTTACGGTCTGATAATAGATGTCTCTTGATGATCTGAACCAGTCGGAAACTCGTATTCATCTAAAATACCCAATCCTCTTATGACGTGATGAGATTATCCCCTCAAAGGGTTGGTGTATTTCCATTAATTTGAGCTTATCCTAGACAATTTCATCAAATAAGTGCTTTGTTTGTCGTATGGGAATCCTCCCGATTATTAATACGGAGGGTAAGATAATAATCTTGCTGTGGTATTACTTCACATTCAAACAATCTAATTGGATATTATTTTACCCATACGTTTGTGTAGGTACTGCAAGTCGTACCTACATAGGAACAACAGAAGACCACAATAAATATTATGTACTAGACTTAGATTTGTGAAACTGACAATATTTATAAACAAAAGCCTCAGAATCATTGCTGTTCAAAATAAGAAATTTACTTGTAGGATGTTTTTAAACATGAAAAATTACGACATTTATCCAATGACATCATAAAAATATAAGACACGTTGCATTATTACTGATCGAACAAAAAATATAGTACCGCTCGTGAAAAGGGTAGTTATTTCGTTTATAGGACTTGTTGAAAAAACAGTGGACGTGGGAAATGGAAATAAAAACGCTATATCCATGCTTAAAATTTTAATAATATAAAAAAACTATACTTATTTCACATATAACTGAATGTCTTCCATTATAAAATATTATATATTAGATATATTACGTGAAGTGTAATTTTTTATTTTTGTAATTTATAGAATTTCATCTGAAATTTCTAGTACGTACTATATACTTAGTTTGCAAGTTTATAGCTGTACATAATATGTAATGTACGATTTTAATTTGTACCTCTTGTGCTTTTATTAATTTAGTATTAAGTTCTACAAATAAGAGCTTGCAACAACCTAATGTGAACTAAACCAGGCCAATTGACTGTCCTAAAACGGGAAATCTCCTTAGTCGAGCAGTCAAAACTTTCTTATGATATACCTATATGTAGCTTTAATTAAATAAAGGAATTAAAAAATAAAATAGAATACTTAACTAAAACTAAAATTAGAAAGATGCAAAGATACAAAAAAAATAGTATGTGCCATTTGTGTTTTAGCCATTTCAATGCCGTAAACGGAATGTTTTCTGTAGTGCAAATGGCATTTTTTGCAAAATCAGTTATTAAATAAGCTAAAAAAAGTTTTTACTTTTTTGAAGACCATGCATGCATGCTGCGGAAAATGAAGGTAACGCACGTGTTAGATGACAACTAGACTAATAAACCAGATGCGGCCGCCGACACAAAACGCAAACGACTAAACCGTTCTCACTCACTCTTTCTTCCGAATATTCCGCTCATTATTTACTGTACCTTTAATCAAAACCAAGCATTTTAGCTATAAAATATTGTTAATATTATATTTACATAAATAACAAACATGTTTATTAATCCTAAATATGGAACGTATTCCATTGCACTACCCCTGCATACCTTCGGAAACGAATTATTATTATTGTGAAAATCATATTCATACAATTTTTTAATTGATGTCGCTAATAATGTACATAAAACCATTTGACTCTAGGTCCCAGACAGGCCAGGGAATTTTATTGTCTTTTTGGAAAAAAAACATATTTTAACAAGTTCATCCTAAGTAAGATAAAAGTCGATCTTACTTTGGAAATACAGTCACGCCAATAATGCGCTTCTATTCGTGTATCTCCACTGTTCAAGAATACACTCGGATAAATAACAATTACAGAAACTAAACGAATTAGAGAGAACGTGAATTTTCACTCAATCATGACCTAAACGACTTACAGAGAATGAGATTTTTCACTCATTAGTGACCTAAACGACTTACAGAGAATGAGATTTTTCACTCAATCATGACCTAAACGACTCACAGAGAATGAGATTTTTCACTCAATCATGACCTAAACGACTTACAGAGAATGAGATTTTTCACTCATTAGTGACCTAAACGACTTACAGAGAATGAGATTTTTCACTCAATCATGACCTAAACGACTTAGAGAGAATGAGATTTTTCACTCATTGGTGACCTAAACGACTTACAGAGAACGTGATTTTTCACTCAATCATAACCTAAACGACTTACAAAGAACGTGAATTTTTACGGATTCATGACCTAAACGACTTACAGAGAACGTGATTTTTCACGGATTCATGACGTAAACGGCTTACAGAGAACGTGATTTTTTTACTCGTTTATGACCTTAAAGTTTTACAGAGAACGTGAATGTTCACTAATCCATGACCTAAACGACTTACAGAATACATAAATGTTCACTCATTCAAGAACTGCAGAACACGTATTAATTTATTGAGAACACTTAGTGAACGTATAATAAATTAAATGAAAATAAGGCAGCTTTAATAAGTCTCCCCTGGCGGCGAGTGGCGCACTGCACCCCGCGAACCCAGCTTAACTACCCCTGCACTAACCGCGAGCTCATTTATTAATAATACACAAGTAGGTGCCAGCCACCTAAGGTTTATGGGGAGATAAAAGCCGGCCCGATAAGGCTGGTAATTATTCATTCTGTGTTTGCAGAACACTCCAAAAATGGTTTAATAAATGTTAAGCCGTATCTATTCAAATGTAATACTTATATTCTGTCGAAAACAATCGGCTTTCCAAACGTTATTGATGGATTAGTTTTACTTATATTGAAAAATATTAATTTTACCTCGAAAACTTTAATTAATTGTTTTAGTGCTTACTGTTGTTACAAACATTATTTCTTTGGATGGGTAGTATAAAACTGCTGTATAACAATTTATTACACGAATCTACGGCTAAAAACAACAAAATGGAATATTTAAAGAATCGTTACTCTGAAGCCGAAGTATGATTTCTGCAGAACCAAAAACTCTTGAACGGTGACCACTGCCATTTTAAATTTTGTCAAGTTTTTCTGAATGTAATTTCTAGATCATCAAAATTGTTTTTAGATCGCCACGCTTTATCAAAATTTTCATTAATTATCAAATTTTAAGAAGACAAGCCATATTTTTTACAATCACTAACAATAAAGGTGTGTAATGTTTTTTTATGGAAACGATTAAAAAAATTACGTTATCTCCACACAGGAGACCCTGATGAAAAAAAATCTCTCAGGGTCTATGTCATCTTTAGAGATGCTGTTGTTTTTTTTTTTTTTTACCGTCCCAACTGCTCCCGTCTGGAGCCAGTGAGACTATGGCATCCCCAATTGGGATATGTTATGAGGCTGAAGGTAAGTGGGAAAGGGAAGGAGACGAGGAGAGGAAGGTGGGGAAGTACCTAACTATTCAAATCTAGTCACTAAACACGGCTAAAGCCATTTCAAGCAACGTTTCAATTCTGAATGGTGATCTTACACCAGGGCGATACTAAGAGTATCTTCCACTCTGGAAAATATACTATATATTATTTTTAAATAATTAATTGTGAAATAACACACAAATCAATTGAATAAAATTTATTTGCGCACGCCGGGTTCGAACCCGTGACCTTCGGAATGGCAGTCCAACGTCCTACCGCTGGACTACGCCGGCCGTCAAGGGTATTTTGAGGGAAAGGAAGGAGAGGAAGTTCTGGGAAGGAAAATGTATGAGGAACCTGGAGGTCAATGTGTTCAGAGGTGACGTATGAATCCATTCCTTTCGATTTCAATAGCTCTCCCTCAACCAGTCTCTTCCCATCTGGCCCTGCTAAGTCACTAAACGTAGCGAACCACCTGAGGTGAATTATGGCAGGGGTGTTGGTTAACCAGTAAATAGTGGGCAGGCGATATCCATACTCGCCTACCAAAATGAATTTGACTTCGTGATTGTGATAAAGTAAGGTTAATTTTTAATACCCGTTTCAAAATTTGAATTAAGATATAGATAAATTAGTATCTTCAGCTAGTAGTTATTTTTTGGGACTGCTGATTCCATCCACTCAACCGCAAATGCTGTGTTGTCATCATCCTCAAACAAATTTTCTCGTCATCTGATTTTATCTCTAAGATTTTTTTAATAATGACCTGCGCTTAAGCTCAGAAGGTAGTGGGCGGACTTCCCTGTTTCGAGTTTCCAAGCGGGAGTGAATATTTCAGAGTTCCTATCTCGCATCTCCGCTTTTCTTAAATCATCCCCAGCTTAATTGGCGCGGCGGAGGGCCGAGGGGTGTGATGATATTTTCCCCGCCATTAATTATTCTCAAAGTCCCGCAAAATGGTTCCCGGCACCGAAAGGCGAGCCGATGAGTGGTCGCCTCAGTTTAGTGAATTCAACTAAGGAAAGATAAAAACTTCTTTTTAAAGCGTCAACAGCGATAATTACCGCGATTACATGAAATTATATTAATGTTTGTGTATCTTCAGGAGTTAATAGGCCTTTTAGTGTAATGAGATGCACGGTGCGGCGTTTACATGACTAAAGTTCTGAAGCCATTGTAGCGAAAACTATAAAAAAAACTCCTTTAGTAATATTATGATCGAATTTTGGTTTGGTAATAAATAATTCAATGTAGCAAAAAAAAATATCATGCATAAAAAAATTCCTTAAATAATATTATGATCAAATTTTGGTTTGGTAAAAATAGTTTTGAACAGCTCTAAATAACATGTATGCTCAATAATTCAATGTAGCAAAAAATATATATATCATGCATAAAAAAATTATATTATTAGTATTGTAAATACCTTTTTATGAATTTTTTTCACCCGCCATGCTATGTTATGCGTACACGGAGAAAAATGTTTTTCTAAAATACGATCATTTTATTCGCAAAAACGGTTAAAAACGGGACTGAAATTCCTACGAACAAATTAACAGGATTTCATTGTTTATTGGCGGGAATATGTAAGAATAATTTTGTTGGTATACGTAATTTCGTACCTAAACTGTTATGCGTGCTAAATTTGGAAGGATTGAGATGATAATCAATAGATCGAAAACAAAGTTATTGTGGCGATAGTTTTAATAAATTAAGTAGGTACCTATCCGATTTATTTATTTTTTCTGTAATATTTACTACATTTCCAAATGTGTACCTTAGAGTTTAAACTACAATTAAAACGTATCTGTACAATTATTGATGATTTGTTAATTATTCTGTTTGGGTTATAAGCGGCGACAAAATATTAATAAAAAAAATTAATAATTCCTATGAAGTACGCGCACCTTTTAACAGTAACTTCCTCAAACTTAACGACTACGTGCATAATTATTGATGGGCAGTTACGTATGTCTTTCTACGGGCTTCTGAAAAACATAAATTTCATATTTATCATCGAATTTGTTTGTACTCAACTATTAAGTCATTTAACACTCTACTTTTAACCTTTGGAACTTTCACAGTAAACTCACTACAGAAAAGTAATTAACTTAACTTTACGAATTGAATCAAAGCGTAAATTACGCCTAAATATGATAATGGAAATGTGAATAATTAAAAATATCGTAATATTACACACTACCCACATTACAAAGTTTGACTGTTACAAAGCCATTAAATGGTTAGGCACTTATCATTCAGTATCAGACTATCATAATTAAACATGGTAAAAGCTGATACCAACCCCAAAGCAAACAAAAAGAACTGTTGCGATATCTTCTAACTAATTATTATATTATGGTTCTGCGTTCCGTGTTTACCTTGCAATCGTCTTTTGACGAAATTTGGCTTACGTAAGCGGAATGGATGAATGTGGATTGTGGATATAACCTAAAAAGCTAAATATTTTAACGCTTATTCTTTAGGATACTATCCTTATCTTCCGTACCTTGTATTATCCACTAAAGTGACTGATAAAGGACACGTTCCACCGGCTAGGACTGGCAGGTTGTTGTTTCTTACGGTACCCGGGGGAATTTCTCGAGAAGTTTGCGTCATGATTCTAACATCTCCATTGGGCGTGCGTTATCAGCGACCAAATCCCACAGCAAAGTAAAAAAATTATATTTTCAGGATAAAAATACTGTTAAAATGATAAGAAGGTTATGAATTATAAATAATGAACATTTAAAGAAGTGTATTTAGAGAAGTGAAATCAAAGTGAGTGTTATCAAAACGAAATGTGATGAAACAAGCCGTGATCGTAACGACGTAGGGCCAGCTAGAAACCTAGCTTGACGCTATCAGCCAGTGTACACGGGGAAGATAAACGTATCGCTGATAAGATACCAGAGCAGGGCGGCAGATGGTATTGGGATCGGGAGCGGGTGCGGGGGCGGGGGCGGGCGGCTGAGCCCCCCCTGTCCCCGCAGGCCCCCTAGGGGACACACGGCTTAGGTGCTCTCCGAAAACATTCCTCACTCAGTTGCCCGCTGACAATAAGTGCCGCGATACCATTCATCAAGTGCGCTAGGCCAAAGGTGTTCCGATAGACTAGAGCTCCCAAAGCACCGAGGACTAGATCAGTGCGAGATCGCGATTCTTCAAGCTGAGAGACATAAACGTAACGGTGGAGGATCCGCTGCGGAGATACAGCGTCGGGGGCTCGGGCTCGGGCGTGTCGCTGAAGGCGGGGGCTCCCCTAGGAGCGGCGGCGGCTTTAGGCCTCCTGCTGCGCTCCGCCCTCGGGCCCTGCCGCCCCCGCGCGCCTCGCCCCGCGCGCCCCGCGCCCCCTGCACCCCCCGCCATGCTGCACTCGCTGGACGCCCTGGCCGGCAAGATCTCCCCCGGGACTCCCCTGGACACCAACGCCAACCGTCTGCTCCAGGCGCCTCTCAGCCCCACAGAGTGAGTACCCATACAACTACAGTCACCTGAGACGCTACTGTTACCTATTCTGCTACCGTTATAATATCTACATCTACGTGTCATTGCAATTATATTATAAAGAGGATTGTGAATCTTTTTGGTATATGCTATATTATGGTAGATTTTTATTTTATGATTACAGTTTTCTCGAATGTTGTACTGGCATAGTGCTATTTATAATTAATTTAATATAATTAGGTGCATGTGAAGTAATATCAATACTTGAACCATTTTTAAAATGTGTAAATATTTTTCTTAAATATTATTGTATTTTTTGCATGTTTAAATTTGATTCTTTAGGCACGAATTTATTTTTCTACTGTACATAATATAAATAATTGATTTGTGAATATAATATTGTTTATAAAACAACTTATTTTACTTATTTATCCAAAATATTATCGCAATCATATTTTATTTATACTGTATAAAATGTGTTTGATGCTGCCAATATTTGTAATGAAATCTTATATTGTATGTATATATTCGTTGCTTTTATTGTTCCTTTAGTGGTCTTTAGAGACAAGGGAGGGTGGAATATCAGAAATAGATTTTACCATCGACGATAAAAGTACCGGCCATTGGCCTCCCAAACATTTACACGTCCCATTCAGACTATTGTTTGGGTCATTGCAGGGAGGGTAGTTACCCTTTACACAAAATACACCTCTTGATAGCAACAAAAATAACATCTACCGATTTTACCGGAGAATTCTGATGTACCTGAATTTCTTTGAAAAATCTTTGGATTGTTGTAAGCTTTTACGGTTCTGTGCAGACTTTATTTCAAGGTTTACTTACGTTGAAAATTCTTACCATAATTTAAGTAACTGTAATCTTTGCCATTTTGCCAATGAAGGTTTTTGGGCATTTTTCAAAACGTACATTTGAATACTTGGCAATATACAAAGGGAATGTTGTTTTATAAGCTTTTTAATAACACTTCCTCCACATGCAAATACTATAACGTAGAAGGGTATCGTGTTACGCAACCGGAAATAATAAAAATATATTACCTCAAATTACGTAGCATAATAAATTCATTTGAAAACATTAATGCTTACCTTTCTCAGAATCAACTACCTAGCGCATCCGATAAACCCTTTTCAGAAGAGTTTCTCCCCCTCACTCTCCCCAAACCACCCCACCACCCCACGTAACGTTAACCCTACTATCTCCCCTCACCAGGAGCACAGATCTCACTAAAGGCATGTAAATGTGTCCGAATATATTCATTTCGAAACGCAATACTACCCAGAGGAAGTCTTCAGGGAAGCGTCTTCCCAAAACCGTATCCAGTAATACGTAAAAAAGATCTCCATTCGGCAATTTCGATACGTTTACGGTTTCCCATTCCAATCTAAGATCGTGTTATTGACTCTGTCCATATTTGAGTGGAATCATAATAAGAAAATCGCCGGTCTCGCCCGATTTAAATAATATATAATGCCGTTGCAGAAGACGCCGCCATGGATACTGGTTTAAAAACTATCCCGCGTGTTTTTTTCTCGATTTCCGTTTGAGGACTTGTAGTCTGTGTGTCCGGAAAAATGTTATTTCGATGAAATTGCAAAACGTGTGCTTGGGACGATATAGGGGGATTTGCTGACGGGAATTTGTATAATAAACAGGAAGAGCGCGCATTGAATCCTATTGTGCAAAGGAAAATATTTTTATATCTCCGCAATTTTCCGTCTCTCCTTTTTAAATGGTTTTCGCGAGATGCTAACCAACTTTCTTCCGCTGGCTCATTCTGAAGTCTCGGTTAACTTTTATAGTTTAATCAGTAGAGCATTTTGGTTTTAACTACGTATTTGTTGTGTTTAAATTGTTATGGAAAACACTTTAAATGTTTATCATTAAGCCCTGCCTCTGTTAAAGTCGTCTGATAAATATCAGTCAGTTCAAATTACATCTAGACATTTCTACCGTATTCTTGAGATAGTAAAGGCATAGATAGTAGATTAAATCTGTGAATTAAATGTCATTCCTTATCAATGATAATTTAATTATGAGGTTGTTACCAATATTTTTTATTTATGCATTAATTTTTCTTTTTCGAAATAATGTTTCTTTCCTGCAATTTTAATGTAAAAAAATTTGCATCTGAAAGCATTCCTCTAACGTGCCATTGTAACCTCTGGCTTTTTCTCACAAAGGACTCGTGTAAGTACCAAAAATATTGTTTATAACGGAGATCTCAACCGCAGGACAAATTGATTGAAAATCAATACATAAAACATCAAATATCATAATCTTTTCATTTATGCAGATACGTTACAAAATTTCGTAGTAGATACCGAGATATAAGATATTTTCGCAATTCCGTCACTCGGCAGGTTATCTCATGTCTTATCAACGGTTATTAAATAGTAATCCCACCGTCATCCTTTAATACCGAGACAGATAAGTGACAATGAATCTTGCACCAATAATATTAGTATTATCGGCGGCGGTTAGTTATTCGTACCTTCCTTCCTACCTTCACAGCCCGGGTTCCCTCAGTCGCGCTGCACTTCTGCCCGTGCCATACCCTGAAACGAAACAATTCGTTAATAATTTTATTAATGAAGATTTAGTATATTTTATTTGTTTTATTTATTAATCATATGTTTGCATGTTAAACGTACTAAGTGTTACATATTCACGTTTTAATAGTGTACTTTGTCTGCGTACATTGATTCCAATTTTTTTTTAACTTTCGGAGTGTATTTGTATTCTTTACGTGGAGATATTTATCTAGGTGATAAGGTGTTTGTGATAAAGTATTCATAGATAACGAGTATCTGGAGACCTGTTGCAATGCACGCCGTAGGATATATGCCGTTTTTAAACAAAATACAAGAAGATGTAGATGACTACGACGAGCAATGCTTGCAGTGCTAGTAAGTTCAACATTTACACTTTGATATCAAACTTACATACAATTATCTTTTATTTAAGGAGGATTGTGAACAGTGCAATCACCAACCACCCTATTAGCTTATTTATTCAACAGCAGAAGGCCTCCAATGACGTCACGAAAGTGCCTCATAATGTAACAAAGAAGCGTGCTTTAGTGATGAATTATTTGAGTTAAAAAAAATTCAATGAAGTAGTGACTTTTAATATCGTGAGCAATTATCTGTATACTCACATCAGAAAGCGAGATAATCTATCTATATGTACCTGCGCATACCCATTATATGTTTTATTAGACTTGGAAACATTTTAAGTGTACCTACATAACCTGGCTTGATAACTCATGTCGCATGTTGGCGTGCTCGAAATCCAACCTACAAAATTGAACTGGGTGGGTACCGAAAATTCCTGTTTTTCATTTCGACACGTGTTCCTATTTTTTGGTTAATCATTAATTAGTTTTTGTGTTTCCGGACATTTTCCATTTTTGGATAATTTTTCTTTTAATATACATACCTTTTTCAAATCTAAAGTTAACTAATTTGTAAATGTAATTTGCAAAGACCAAAATTTTTTAAAAGTATTGAGCAATCTGCGATTCAATTAATTGCAATTCTAATATCCTAATGTGGATACTTTTTTATCTTTATCGTGTTTAAATAATTATCTAACACAGATTTTACGATTACCTGCCTTCTTTGCATAATAAAACCAAGTCATATTAACTACTGCTAACCTCGAATGCAGTAATGTGTGCATGTTAAAATATTTATTGTAAGGTTTGTAAATAATACAAAATAGAAATTATATATGAAAACCGATAGAAAAAATGTATCTTTATTAGATAATTATATTTTAATAATTCATGTTTTTGGCTGTTTTCGCTTAGACCTTCTTCAGAATCTTAGAAATCGTACATCTTTTACAATAATTTGATCGTTTGTGTGGTGAACCTACTTGATATAAAATCATGATGTAGTTCAAAGAATAAATTTTAATCGTGTATAATCGCATGTTTGTAGAATCTGCAAATATCAAATGAAAATTTTCTTGAGATTAAAACCTATTTTCCGCTGTAGCTTTTGTACAAATTTCAACACCAAAAAACTTCACCAACGTAACTGCATCAAATCTAAAAAAACAGCTATTAAAACTTTCACAGCTTTTTAAATATTAAAAAGGATTAGAAATGCTAATTAAAATCTCCCCCACAAACTACACAGAATATTTAAAGAAGGCTTTACAAAGTTCATTAGGACATCGGAAACAGTTTTACCTTCCTGCGGTAAGCTTGGTTCATGTTCGACCAAAAGAGTGACTAAACAAAGTAATATCGTTTACGGGCGTTAAATAAAAAGAAACGCAATATTTTGACTACGTCGATAGCTCCTGCATATTAAAACATCGATCTTTTGACAAGTCTCCCTTTGCTTGTTGGAATATTAGATGGCTTCCCTACTGCAGTATGTATTTAGAAGCCATCAAAGACCGGGGAGATTAAAGACGATTTGTCTGACGAAACTTTGTATGAAGATAGTATGACTAATACAAAGTATAACCCTCACTGCGGTGGAGTACCCTTACAAGAATTTTGTTTCCACGTCACTTGCGACTGTAAGCCAATAATCCGATATCATTATTATGTGGATGAAAAGCGATATAATCTACACTAAGTCCAATACATTCTTCGCACACAACTATGTTCTAAAGTTTTCTCTAGTACAAATACATATTATACAAATTATATTACATTGATGCTTTGTTGTTTCAACGTGTTGGCATGATTTTTCAGAACGTACATTATAAAACGTAGTTTGTAATTTAATACTTTTACGAAAGTGCTTAATGATGAATGTGTAATTTTGTTTAGAAATTCAGTTCTTGCGTTATTTTCAAATACTCTTTTTTTTAAATATAACCCACAATATTTCAGTTCCCAGTAAATTATCGCGTGCAATTTAAATAGTATTATATTAATATATTTATTTATAATAATTTAAGCACGGGCAATAGCCTAAAATTGTTTAGCTTACTCCCAAATAAGTATAACATAAGAAGATAAAGAAATAGCCGCATCAGTTTGTAAGCAACACTAAATTAATAATAAAATTGTCGCAAACCGATTTTTCTTTACTTCTTCATTCCAATCTGTTTTCTTTCTCTCTTGTTTGTGCAAATATTTTACATAATTAATTAATTTAATATTAAATGAATTGTTTATTACAGATATGTACAAAAATTATTTGTTCTAACCTGATGACTTTGCTTGTTTCAGTGGCATCAACATGAGCATCAACAACAATGTTGATTCGCCAAAACCGGATCCCGACTACATAAAGGTAAGAAAATACAATATTTTATTTGTTTAGTCTTTACCTAATAACTAGGTACATATTTATGTAGATGTCTCTTGTGTACCGTCGCGTCGTATCCAATGAGGCATGGTAAAAAAAAAATAGAAACATTTCTCTGGGTTATTCTGGTGAAACTATTTATGGTAGATATATAACATTTTTTGTGAATGTATAAAAACATTATCTGGTAAGACAGTACAATTTACAAAAACAGTTATTATGAAAATAGAATCAGGTGGCGGACGGCAAACAATGACGTCGGTACCCCAAGAGATATATAGAAATGATTTTACTACCCGGTTTTAATAATATAATATTTATATTTTTTTATTTTAATAATATAATATTATTTTATATTTTAATATTCATCTTAAATAATTTTGCATTCTGACAGTGAGTAAAAGAGGGCATGTCAAATCTGTATAGATCATGGTGGAAATTTGATTGCGATCTCAAAATAGAAGTAAAATTTACAAAGAAAAAACTTTTCACCATTTATTTACATATTTTATTTTTATTTTTTAATAATATTTTTTTGTTACATATGTAGATACATTATTACAAAATAAGTTTTTGATTACAAACGTTAAAGAAGAAATAATATTAAAATTATTTTGATTTGAGTAATTTGTAAAAAAAAAATAAACTAAGTACAACAGTATCCATATGTGTGATTTCAAAAAGTCCAACATAGGTATCGCCAATTTTTCACGATCACAATTTTTGGTAGATATATCTCGGGTGAAGTCAGGAAGTGTGGCTAGTAATTTATAGAAATATCGATTAAATTTTTATCATAATAACTAAAATACAATATTCAAAAGCAAAAAATAAAATACTTTTTCAAAGAAATATTTTTTAAATAATTTAACTACGTGTTTGTACGAAACCTATCTCTGAATGAACCAAATAATTGGACTATTATTTTGCGAAGGTTCGTTTCGTATGAAAGTCAAATGGCTTTTTTACTCCAAATGAAGGGATGAATAATATATATAAAACCCCTATTTCCACGAGTCGCGCCCTTAATAATCCGGTGTAAATTCTACTGATTAAATTTCTTTATGACCAAATTTACACATTCATAATAAAGCCTTCATTACGCGTAAGTCATGACCGATGGTTGATAAGCCCTAATTTAAATAATAATTATTTGTTGGTACTAGAAGATTACACAAGCCAAAAAGGATGAATTTGTTTATTTTATACGAGTAATTCTATAGACTTCTTCAATAATTTATTGTATAATCACGTTGTGGCTTAATTTTAATTAAAGGAAAATAATTTTCTTTACTTTTAAATCAACAACGATCCCAAAGAACAATGTCGGATGTGTGATTTTGTAGTTTTGTAGTGGAGCTGTTTGAAGTTTCGTTTCTGCATTTTTTATGTTTTTGAGATCTAGAAATATATAATGTTTTGATACAGTTTAATCAGTTTAACGGGACTTAATGTTGAAATACGAGTACGATTAAAAAAAATGTAAAATAAATTAAAATTAAAATTTTAAATGGTACGAATAAACATTTTTTTTGCTATTTTGTTTAAAAAAAGTGTCTTTTACGTTTTTGATGTTGGTTTTTATTTAAATAAAAATTCGACCAACTTTGTATTTTATTCAAAATCACGAAAATATAGACGTTTAGTGAAACCACGTGCGGTGTCTCAGTAACGTATCTTCACTCTATCAATTCATCTAAGAATCTGTTAAACATTTAAACAAAAGAAATACACTTTTCGAATAAAAAATTAATAATTCATAAAATAACGTTGGAATCTACTTTATCGCTTGTCTGACGTGATTTATACACATCAGTTCCAATTTTTTCAATGAATATTCATTGAACATGAATAATTAAACCCATAACGCGGGAGTGCAATTTTAAATCACGCAGCTATGTACGGATACTGCAATTAATAATAATAATGTTAGGATGATTTCTATATTTGAGTGAAAATTTTCTATATTTCGTGAAAAAATAACCCCAAAAGCGCTTTACAAATTCATGTATACATTCAACCTAAATATACTACAAGTGGCTTGTAACTAAGGGGACATACATTAATTAAGTGAGCAATTTAAAGAAAAAATTAGACCCCTCCCCCCTTAGTGAGATTAAGTGAGATTTAGTGGGACCCCCTCCCCTCTAGTGTGATTTTTTTACTTACTCTCGAAATAAATGTTTTTCATAATAGCCATTTTTTCAGTGGGCAAAATGGGACACTTCAAAAGAAGTGAAACAATTTATTTTTTTTATTATCTATAATAATATATATACTGTTTTAATGTTGACGTGAGATTTTTATAAACCCCTCCCCCCTCAGTATAATAAGATTTGGTGAAATTTTGCTGGAATATATAATATATATACTGTTTTAATATTGACGTGAGATTTTTATAAACCCCTCCCCCCTCAGTATAATAAGATTTGGTGAGATTTTGCTGGAACCACCCCCCCCCCATATGTTTTGCTCTCGTAATTAATGGATGTCCCCTAAGATTGATAACTGATGGCCCTAATACTTAAAAAACTGATATATAGTTAGTATATTTAATACCTTAAACTGGGATGTAAGGATTTTAAATTTTGTGTTAAATCTCTGTATCAACAAATTTTACATTTTTAAATAAAATACTGCGCTTTCAAAGGCAATCTCGCCCCACTACCAGCGCATGTCCTCGTATTAGATCCCTGCGATCGTTTAAAGTTAGTATTATCCAACGCGAACAGATAACTTCCCAGGGCTCTATTATGATGTAAGTAAAGCGTATAACGGCTTCGCTTATCCTTGGTGTATTTCTAGATTTTTCTCGCTTCCTGTGTGTTCAGAATTTTCAGGTTCACAGGGCTGTTTCCATAGTCCCCTGTAACCCCAGCTAGTTCAAGCTTGTTCCTTCTAGCCCCGTCTCATTTTGAGCATTACAAGTCATACGAATTACGGGATTTTCTGAATGACGTTGTATCCTAATTTTTATTTTTTTTATTTTGATGAATTTGTATTATATTTAAAGAGTTCTCTAAAAGTGACAAAGTCATGAGTTTTCAAAGTGGAAATGGGTAAAACAGGTGTAATGGTATCTCGTGACGTCACACTAGACACGAATCGGTACAATTCATAATTCAAAAGTAGTGCCACAGTACCGTTAGGTCACAAGCTTTTCGGCCGGCCGCAAATATCAACATTTTTACGGCTTATGTATATTATCTTTCATGGGTAGTATTTAATATTTTCCAAAAATTCTGTAAGGTTGAAAAATAATTAAAATGATATATATTTTTAATAATATTGTTGTATAAGACAACCTCACTCACTCTCGAAAAATCAGTTCGATTTAATTAATGGCGGCGCTTATATTTTTATTTTTGGATACGTTTTTAGATTTTCACGGTCAAAAGCATTTTCGTTGTTTGTTTTTGGGGTGTTGTGCCGTGTTGCGCTACCTCCTTCTTTAGCCGACGTTTCAGACAGCGTTGCAGTGTCCATCATCAGGGCAGATCCGGAACACATCGTCAGATCTTCCAGATCTGCCCTGATGATGGACACTGCAACGCTGCCCGAAACGTCGGCTAAAGAAGGAGGTAGCGCAACACGGCATAACACCCCAAAAACAAACAATGAAAAATTTTATTTTTCATTAGCTGAAAAAAAAATATTTTAGGCTTATGTCATCTTTGGGGATACTGTCCGGAGGGTCTTTTTAATGAAAGGAAGGAGAGGTAGTTCTGGAATGGAAAAATGTATGAGGGGTGGATAGGAATCTGCGCGTCAATATGTCAAGGAGTGACGGACGTATGAATCCCATGCCTCCCACTGCAGTGCAAGGCGATGGGTCGAGAGAGTCCGGCTGGAGAGGTATAAGTTAGGTCTTCCTCAACAAATCTCTCCCGATCCGGCTCCCCCATATAGGTGGCGGGCAAAAGCATTGGCCGCCAAGACCTGGACAAATCTCACCCCATGAACCCGGGCACCCCCGCAAGTCACTAAATGTAGAGAACCACTTGGGTGAGCTAGGGCAGAGGTGTTGCTTATCCAATAAATGGTTAATTTATGACTGAGTTGAGATTTTACTCCAGATCTTACTAAGAGCAGCCCATTTACTCCATGTTTGTTCCCTGTAGCCCCGGCTAGTTCTAACCCCGTAATACTTGTGTTTTTTTCGTTGTTTGTTTTTGGGGTGTTATATCCGACGATGTCGTCGGATCTGCCGGATCTGCCCTGATGATGGACACTGCAACGCTGTCCGAAACGTCGGCTAAAGAAGGAGGTAGCGCAACACGGCATAACACCCCAAAAACAAACAACGAAAATGCTTTTGGCCGTGAAAATCTAAAAACGTACTTGTGTCTTGTTTCTTCTGAACCATCCACCTCTAACCCAATGACCCGTCTCGCCGCACAACATGCGCCGCGGTGCAACTAAACTAGGTTATTCTATTAAATTCTATTTAAACAATCATCTCATTCACACAGCGCGGGGGAGAGGGTCACTCGTGAATTGCTATGTTTGCATATAGCCAAGGGTAGACAATGACAGAAGGTATTTTCCTTAGAAGGAAATAGCCAATCATCCATTTCATTCGCTTTACAGAATCCTTTTTACAAAATTTACATTTTTTTTTTCTAATTTAGGTACTACATATGCAGTTTTATTTCATATATATTTTATTCTTGGACACCCTATATACAGGATGTCCGGGGGTAAAGTGCAGTAACTTTGGGAGGTGATTCTACATGATAATATAAGTAAAAAAGACAAATGACTTTTTTCGAAATTCCAACATTAAGGGGTACTTTTTAGGTAAAACGATAAAATCAGTCCGTCGTATGCGGCCAGCACTAGATACTATTTTACGCTGTTACGATACGGGTGACTCACAACAATCCAACGTCGCGGGTGGGCGCACAGTAAATTTATCGGTAAGTTTGTACCTTACACTAAGGATTTTAAACAGGCTCGTCTTTATGTATGGGAAAAAAAGTTGGAATTTCTAAAAAAAAGTCATTTATCTTTTTTACTTATATTATCATGTAGAATCACCTCCCGACGTTACTGCACTTTATCCCCATACATCCAGTATATAATGCTTTTAAAATCATTAACTGTAAATATTTTCATTTCATCTTTTAAAGCAGTGGTTCCCAAACTATTTTGGCCCACGGACCCCTTTTCATAGTCAAAATTTGCCTACGGACCCCGGGGATAGAGAATGAGTTTTCCTGCCAAGATCCCTGACTTAGCAATAAAACCATCCATTCTGGGGGGGGAGTTGGCTAGAGAATTTCAGGAATCATAAAGTTAACGGATCATCGGTCAGATTTCCTTCAGACACCCGATGTAAACCATCCATTCTGTGGGGGAGGGGGGCTGGAGTATCGTAAAAATCGCAATTATTTATCTATTGATAGTTATTATAACTTCCGTATTAATAAAAATGTCTCATATTTTTTTTATTTTATATCAAACCTTACGCGGACCCCCTGACATTGTTCAGGGACCCCCCAGACGTTATTCAGGGACCCCCAAATCAATTTTAATTTTCCTCGGACTCCCTGAATGATCTTAGGGACTCCTAGGGGTCCGTACGGACCACTTTGGGAACCACTGTTTTAAAGCATATGTTAAAAATCTTAGATACGAATATGTGGAGTATGTACAGTACCATGTTCAAGATAATAATATCTTGGGCGGGCAAGCAGATGTCACTAAATCCAAAAATCCAGTTCTGACATAATTATAAAGATGCTAGTATGTAACAGAATTTCAAATGTTAACAAAAAATATTTGATATTAAAAAAAATTTAAATTCCTAGGTCTAGAAAGAAACTTTTGTCAGTAGATCAGTTTTACATTAAATTTTGATAATTAAGGAGTTCATTATTTCTGTCTAGACGCCCGCAATTTGTGTATATTATATTTATAACCTCTAAATCTAAAGGTAGGACAGTTTTTTAACACAACTTTTGCAGCTAAGCCAGTTTTACCGATTTTTTTTTAAATAAAAAAATAATATTCCCGTTTCTCGTGTTTTTTTAATACCAATTAATGAATTGATGATCGTATGAGAAAATATTTTATCGGTATTAAATGTTGATATTCTCCCCATTTTTATCTATTTTCCGATCATTTTCGCGTACACACATCGTGTTCATTGATTTTAATAATTTTCAACTCAATTTTCTCTACTAGTGACCAAATGTTTGCTTTAATTCATATATTAATCGAATAAGCTGTGGACGTCTAAAATTTCTAGAAATAATTAAAACTCATATTGGGTACAGGACAATCTCTCTAAAACGGATAATTTTCCAGATAAACTCGCCTGTTTAAAATTAAATATCCGAATGAACGACAGTTTCGGTGTCGAAGTTTTAAATCCTGCCAATTTTCGGCAAATTACTATCAGACATAATACAGGGACATAAAAACTTGGGGAGATTGGTCGTCCTTGGAGATAGTTCGGGAACAAAGTGACGGGGGTCTGGGGCCGGTGGGTGGGGGTGGCACAGTTCAGATGTCTCCACGATAGGGCCGGACCAATTGCTCGGGGTGTTGGAGATAAGGCGGGTGTTATGGCACGGGCAAGGGCGGGTCCGGCCCGCGTGATCCGGCTGTGTTTTATCACCGGGACGGGATTTGGCCGTCCCGTCCCAGTGCCGCGATGCCGTGCCAGTTCCGCCCCATCCCAGCCATATCGGGCCCTGCGAAGAATCAGATACGGGGTCAAGGTCGAACCTATTATTCCCTGATGGATAGCCGGGCTTTCGCAGGCTCCTCCATTCACCAGATATATTGCCCACGTGCCCTAGTTAGTATTCTATAAGCGGACATTGTTCCCGCGATTTATTATGATAATATTATCTCGAAAGCGATATACCTCTGCACCGAAGGGCTTTCTAATGAAAATGAATAAATAACGGACCGGGTTAAATAGATTTACTGGCAAATAACCCGACAACAAGAGAGAATGCCGCGTAAATCATTTTTATAACAACGGTCTCGATTGTGAGGGCACATAATAATATAATGCTCGTGAAGATACATGAACTAAAAAATCTAATTTATGTTTCCCATTATTCAAAGCTCTCTTCCAATTCCATAAAAAAATCATTATCGTAAAGACTGTTAACAAACAGGCTGTTCTCGTGCTTAAAAGCTCAGTGTTAGGGGCTTTTTGAGTAAGTTAATAAACAAAATCGATGGACAATTCATTAAGTTATCAATTTCGTTTGGAAGAATACTAATAATAAATCTCGCTCAGCCTTAAACGAAACGTTCATAACTGGTGCCGTGATATTATGCATTCAATATCAGAGGTACACAACATTTGGCTTGGATCCAGAACTGCGTCCCGATCCCCTCTTTGGTTGAATCAAGATTCCGCCCTCTGCTTTATCATTCCGGCTAAGCATTCTACTTTCTGCTCCCCAAACGACAGACGTTTTCCTCATCCACTGTGTACATCCGTTACGATCGGTACATTTTTTTCCAAATTGTTTTTCTGTTGATTTTGTGATTTTGCTGGTAGATATTTCAATATCTTGAAGTAGTTTGTATTTTGAGTGCGAACGTACAAAGCCTAGTATCATTTCAGTCACGATGACGACTATAATGGAGTAGTCTGTGCAAAATTATTATTGATATTGAAAAATAGAATAAGACAGCAAATTATTATTAACATCGAAAAAAAGTATATGACAGCAAAGTCTTGTTTACTGCAGTATATAGGTTAGGTTGTGTTTGCTCAAACGAAGACTTAATTAATCGATACATCGTGACTAAAATGGTAAATGATTTTGCACAAAAAAGTTACTCTATTAGAGTCGTCAGCGTTACATAAATATTCTGGAACCTTCACTCGCAACACAAAATACGATTAGTTCAGACTTCGTATTTCTATAACCAAACTATGTAGGTTTTGACGTTTGAAAATTTTCCACCCACATTATAAAAATACTTTACTCCACATATGTGTATGTAAACATATAAACAAATTATAGTGCTTTTTCGTTGTTTGTTTTTGGGGTGTTATGCCGTGTTGTGCTACCTCCTTCTTTAGCCGACGTTTCGGACAGCGTTGCAGTGTCCATCATCAGGGCAGATCCGGCAGATCCGTCGATGTGAATTTGTAGTGTTAAGTGTGTGCTTATTTACTTGGAAGCGATACCGTGTCGGCAGCTTCATTTCAGAAGAAAGTGAACTACTTTGAAAGGGAAATTTCGTGAAAGTGCAGTATTCACATCGACGGATCTGCCGGATCTGCCCTGATGATGGACACTGCAACGCTGTCCGAAACGTCGGCTAAAGAAGGAGGTAGCACAACACGGCATAACACCCCAAAAACAAACAACGAAAATGCTTTTGGCCGTGAAAATCTAAAAACGTATCCAAATTATAGTGCTATACAGCCAATGAATTCACTTATATTTAAATAATCCTACTAAATTTGTAGGACTAAAAAAATATATTAAAAAATCATGTACATTCCAAAGGGATATATTTTCTGGGTTTTCTTGTCAAAATCTGCCGTGCAAACTTTAATTTTGCGTCCACATTAAATATTTTCTATGGAATTTCTTGTAAATAGTCTAAATAATAATCCCATATAGGGGATACGAAACTAATCATTTGAGGTACCCAATATACTTAAATTTAACCACCGTAACCAGAGACTGTAAGTTCCAGAGACACATGCAGCTATTGTAAGTGGAAAACACCAATCGATGCAGGAAATGTAAAGAGGGCGAATAGACTCAAATTCCCTGCCTTACTGCTATTCACGTCCTGATGAGAACAAGGCTGAGCTACCTACAAAGACACTGTGTAGAAACAGGATACGAAGCCTAATTCTCAATGTCAACCCTGGTGAACTTTGTCAAAGAACCGGGTTACTGTCAAAGGAAAGAAGTAAAATGGGAGCTAGCACAATGAACCTATGGCCCGAGTGCTCACGGAAACTATGTAAACCGTCTTTGTTTTATTAAAAAATATATAAAATAAAGGCAATCATCATCTGCCCCAGAGCCAGTAGAAATATGCCGTCCCCATCTTTTGGGGCTAAAGAATTTCGAGGAAAATAAGGGGAGGGGGTGAGGGATTACCTCCCGGATATTAAGATCATGTCCTAAGTACAAATAAAACCGGTTAAAAATTATTGCCATTCAATATTATTTTTCTATGAACATTACATCATATATTTTATATATGTGTTCACATGAACACATCATATATTTTTATTTATACGTATGTAGATACTCATCGATATTTGGTCGATGTATACTACAAATAAAACTTTTTTTTTAAATAAATAAACATTAAAACAGTGAAACCTTAAAAATAAGTATTTCTTATGTAAATACAGCACTGGAGTCCCAACTGTTCACAGTTGGAGCCAGTGACACTATGGCATCCCCAATTGTGGTATGTTGTGAAGCTGAAGGTAGTCAGGGGGATGGATACGGGGAAAAAGATGGTGGGGAAGTACCTGGCCATACAGATCTGGCCACTAAACACGGCTAAAGCCATTTCAAGCAACGTTTCAGTTCTGAATAATGGTCTTACACCAGGGCGAAACTGAGAGTATCTTCCACTCTGGAACATGCCACCAAATATACTATAAATGGTTTTTAACTAGTTAAATATGAATTAACACAAATTAATCAAATAAAATTTATTAACGCATACAGGATATTTATAGAATATTTTTGTTGGTAATATAAAACAAATAATAATACAAATACAAATATCCCTAGACTAATGTGTCTGCAGTAATCATATTTGCATATACACAGAAGCAAACACATGAAAAACAATGTCAGTATTTTTATATATAATAAAAAAATTATTATATAAAAATAATAAAACTAAAAACAATCTTCTATTTTTATTTTTTAGGTGCACAAATCGTCGGGATATTTCTTGAAACAAGTTATATTGTTTACAAAAATATCTATGATAGTGTGTGATTTAGCAAGATCATTGTATGATCTAGATCTAGACATTCTAGAAATAGGATTAAAATATCCAGTATTATTGGTAAAAATTTCGGTCCAAATTATGTTAAGGTTTCTGTTAGATTTGGGCCAGGCGTATAACTTGATTTGATTGACTGATATACTATCTACTCGATAATTTACAATTTTATAAAGCATTAAGAGGTCATTTATGTTTCGTCTTCTAACTAGACTCTCTAATTTGAAATATGTTAGTCTTTGTTCGTACCCATCTAGAAGATGGTAGATACCTGATCGATAAGACAAAATCCACGTAAATTTTCTTTGGGCAGATTCAAGTCTAGATACCTGTTTAATATATAAATCATTCGACTGTGTGGCGTTCGAGGCAACGAAATTTAATCATTTCTAAATAGATAACGAATAAATAAAAAAGTTCACAATTTATTTTATCAGAAATATAATGTGTTACATCACGTAACGAAGCGTATTTTCTATGTAATGATGATTATAATTTATTTCCAAAAATTATTATTTTGAGGGGTATCATTTACCATTACCCTTTTGGGTAATAGTACAAGTATCATATTACCATTATCTCATTTGTGTAAAACCGTTTTTCAAGCACTTTAGGTTCTTGTCTCTATATAAATGGTATAATTACCGTTTGTTTTGCATACATGGTATGTTGTCAAATTATTACAAATTGCCCCGTTTGAAAATGCCACGACAGCCATTTAAGATTTCGAAAACAAAATTAAAAACATATTAATTAATCTAAGCGTGAAATCTACGCTGTTAACGGTTTCGCTAAGGCTTTTCCATGGCTAACATATCTATACCAGGAATGTCGTGATATTACCATCTAAGGGGTAGATATTCTCAGTATCGCCCTGGTGAATGAACACCATTCAGAATCACAACTTTGTTTGAAAGAGCTTTACCCACGTTTGATGGCCAGAAAGGCTCACCTACACGGAGAAAAATGTTATTCGAAAAAGCGATCATTTTTAGTAAAAACGGGATTGAAGTTCTCACGAACTAATTAACAGGGTTTCAATGTTTATTGGCAAATAATTTGTTGGTATATTATGTACGAAATTACGTATACCAACAAATTATTCTTACATTTTCCCGCCAATAAACATTGAAACACTGTTAATTTGTTCGTAAGAACTTCAGTCCCGTTTTTACTATTAAAATGATCGTTTTTTCGAATAACATTTTTCTCCGTGTACCTACTTCTTATTTCTTTCATCCTTACCAAATAGTTAGGAGCAGTTAAGAATCTTGGGCGGTATTCATATTAAAAGGGAGGCATAGATGTAAAAGTACTAATGCAAGCCTCTTACCAAAACTGTACATATTATAACATAAGATACACCGTAGTGTTTTTTGCACATAAATTCTGTAATAATAATAACGTTACAACCTTAGTAACCATTTTAAAACATTTTTTTATTTATTCCAAATTAAAATACATTGTTAGAATTAATTATTAACTCCACTAGGGTTCGCCTGTATCGGGGTTAATAATTTCACAATTTAATAAAAGTAACACACAATACAAATCTTTATCAAATGCAAAATAATAAAATTTAAAAATAACAATGATAAATGAAATTTCTACAAAAAAAAAAGAATTAACAACATAATAACATTTTGTTTGATCAAGAGATCAAACACATGTTATTATTTACTGTGGCTTTAGTTTATACCATTTTCAACAACAGAGAAAATCAAAAAAATATATGTACCTTTATGGTTTAGAAAAAAAATATATATAAAAAATAATATAATGAAAAGCCTCACTTGGACAAGCCCTTGTTGATGTTAATAATAACATTTTATAAAATATGTTAATCGATAATGTTGTCCTCACTGAGTGCTGTACCCGTGCAGAGGTTCCAAATTTACAATTCAATTAATTATGATATAATAAATTTTAAACAAAAAAATACAATCAAGATGAAATAAAATAAAATATAAAGGCGGTAATGAAAAAAAAATTGGCAAATATTATGAGGCACGGTTGTATATAATAATGAGTGTTTTATTATTCTACGTTATAAAATTTTGTGTAATACCTATTACATGAGCTCGTGGGATTGCACCACCCTCCCCGAGATCTGGAATAAACAAGAAAAAAATATATATATATTGAAAATTGGAACAGTTTGTTTGGAAAATTCGGACAAGCGATAAAGTACCTACCTTTAATGTAAAAATTTTAACAGAAAAATTGTTCCGACTATTTTTACATTTCTGTGCTAGAGTTAAATAACCTCACGTGGATAATAACTAAGTAATTTAGTTATTTATTAAAAAATGACATAATTTGTTAAAATGAATATTATGTCTCTGAGATTCAAATTATCTTGTGCTTTTTGTAAAATGTATTTGGGCTTTAAGTTTATTTTTAATTTTTTGTAAACAACATTGTTTTATAGAAAATTTGACCTACTGTTCCACTGTTGTTAATATTGTTGACCTACTGGTCCACTATTGCTAATATTGTTGACCTCATATTTGACTGTTGCTAAACCGTAGCTAATATTCATGACCTTCTGTTCGCCTGTTCCTAATATTTGTTTTACCTTTTGTTCGAGTGTTGCCGATATTGTTGACCTCGTGTTTGATTGTCGCTAATGTTGACCTGTTTTGTCCAGATGTTCGTCGGGCAGGTGCCGCGCTCCATGGACGAGAATGACCTGCGGCAAATGTTCGAGGAGTTTGGCCGGGTGCACCAGATCAACGTGCTCAGGGACAAGGTCACGGGAGCCAGTAAAGGTCAGTAGCAATAACAGTAAAGATGAAAAATAAAATATATAAAAAGAAATCCACACACCAGCGTGCTCGAAATTTGTGGTCAGGCTCTCGGAATGTATCGCAACACACGGTAGGTATTGGAAATATATTGGCCCGAATTTTTCATATTACTACACCCAATTCTCGATTTAGTACGTGATATAGATAGCAGAAACATGCGTTCTTTAATCAATAATACTTTTGGACGCTGCATCGAAGTAACATTGAATTCAATGTCTTGTTTAATGTAATGTAAAAATATAATATTCTGTCATTTTTGGATACCTTTATACCACGAAGTCCATTAATATTATTTATCATTATTCATAACTTTAATTTTTTTCGGAGTATACACAACTTTTCAAGAAAGCCACTGATAGGTAAGTACGAGGTATATGCATAATATTCACCTAACCTAATTTGTTTTTTACTGATTTTTTGATGAAATATGCCGTTTTGCACCTTGTCCTACTCCAACTAACGTTTTGGATACCTTTCAGCGTCCGTTATCAGGCAAACCTTATAAGATGGACACTGCAAGTTGTCCGAAAAGTTGCCAAAAATAAGAAAGGATCGCAACACCACGTTTTTATTGAAAAATCCATCAGCAAGATTCATTTGGCGGTGAAAATCTCAAATCATGTCATTACCTTACATAGTTTAAAATGGTATTTAAAATTTCACATTATTATTTATAAGTTTGTATGCAATATGTTCTTATTGGTTGTTTCGTGCACCCCTGAATCCGTATTTATTGTCCATGGGAATAATTTTTGTTTTATCAGAAATGGGACAAGTTTCAGTTTTCAACTAGTAACTTACTTTCGGTTCATAAACACCTGTGTATTTTTATAAATTTATCTTTTTACAAATGTGATATCAGCGTTATCTTCTTCACTAGTTTCTGTTATCTTTTAGAATTTGTTGTTTGTAGACAACCTTGTAGATTATGAATTCGTAGTGACATTATCAACTGAGAAAAAATTATCGTGTTTAATGTATACTGGCTCCACATTAGACGACAATACGCACGATTCACTATTTTTTACGTTGATGGTATTTGAAAACTTAATTGGAGGCATAAACTCGTTTTCTTAAAATATCTGTTACAGTTGTTTAACTTTCAGCTTTGTCGTGTACCTACTTATTGTTTTATGATTAAAATTTTATACAAAATTAATTTAATTTGAAACGTTACAGTACACAGTTATATTATAAATGGCTGAAATTAACAATGATTTGTAATTGGATATGATTTTAGATTTCCACGGCCAAAAGTATTTTGTTAATTTTTGGGGTGTTATGCCATGTTGCGCCACCTCCTTCTTTAGCCAACGTTTCGGACAGCGTTACAGTGTCCATTAATTAAATAAGTATTCGAAATATTCAACGCATCAATCGGTTTCAATTATTCAAGCCAAATTTTCAAAAATGATCGCACAAACAATCCGCTTCATCATCACACATCACACATCTGCCCTGGTGATGAACACTGTAACGATGTTCGAAACGTTGGCTAAAGAAGGAGGTAGCACAAAACAGCATATCACTCCAAAAATAAATAACCAAAATGATTTGTATTTCATTGGTTTTTACCACATTTAAAGGTGACCAATTGCCACGAAAGCACTTTTTTAATAAATACATAATTGTGTTTTTAAATGTTTTTTTCTGGGTTTATCGTTTTTTGTAATATTGTTTTGTTTCCTATTTTATTGGGTGTGAAGTGTCTATTTTTGGTAACTCTTGAATTTCTAAGTAATTTTTTAATGAAAAATGTCACTTTGTGTAAATCACTTTATTTACACGATAACATTTTACTTATGGTTTCATACTTAATATTTGTGATGTACACAAAGTTACTGTGTTCCATTTTACAATGTTTTTAACCAATGTAACTAATTTTCAAAATATAAATGAAGTGCTAACAACATGAATGCAATAATTGTACAGTCGCTTCCATTTTAAAAGCTTTCAGTAGGGAATTTAATGCATGTTCTGGCGTTCTGTCAATATTTTCAAAATACACAAACTCTTTTCATCCAGCGAACGCAGATTTCTGTTCCAAAGCTGGAAAATATTTTCATGTTATCGATTTCCAGTCACCGTTGTTTGGTGTGTGACGTCACTAGTTGGCTGGAAGTTTCCAGGCTCGGTGTATCACTGTCTACGCTGTAACCCTGTCTATGGTCCACTGTCTGTGAACGTTTTTGTTAAAAGACATCTTTTTGTTTGTTACTTGTTGCAGGGTGCTGTTTTGTGACGTTTTTCACGCGCAAAGCGGCGCTGCGAGCGCAGGACGCTTTACACAATATCAAAACGCTCGGAGGGGTGAGTTGTGAATGTTTTTCCATAAGAAACAAATAAATTATATGTATGTCGATCACTTTGGAGTAAAAAATGCATGCCATAGTTTGAAAAAGTCTTAATAACAATAATTTAAATTAAGAATTCTAAATTCACAAAGCTCGTGTAATGTAAACGATGACAAATTCGAAATTCAAAAACCTTATGTATAAGTATATCTTAAAACTACGACATATTCGAAATTCTAATTTATTAAGTTTGCCGTGCAAAGTGCAAATATTAGCCAACAAGTAACATAATTGAATGCAGAGGCTGAATTTTACTAAAATATTGTAGAATTTTTCCAAAATGTGTGTTTAAACTTTTTACTTCAAGGTGGTCGAATTATTTTCATTAATCCAATTTGGCATCATATGTGTTTATTGTGGGTACCTATACAAAATATAATATATAGTCACATGAGAAAATCATCATTATTGTGATGAATTTTAATATACATACATACATGTTTTAATTAATTTTATTTCGCATTCATCAAACATTTAATCATAAGGAGTAAAATTACGAAATTCTTAGAAAGTGAATATATTGAGATATTTCATATCCTGTTGTTGTTTTTAGTCTAACTCGAGATATTGTTTTTAGTCTAAATACCTACGTATTCCTTGATATACTGAAATCGGAACGTTCTAAGCAGTTATTAATTTGAATTAATTTAGTCTTGAACATTATCTGTTAATATAATAATATATCAGAGAAATAACATATCTACGAGAGCTACTCGTTCTAAAGTCCTGTTTAAATGTAACAACACCAGGACTACGTATTCCAAAAACTCGCTTGTACCTAGGTTGCATGTAGTTAGTAATAGATACGCTGATGTAGCGGATATATTTAACTGCACGGAAAGTAGATACAAAAGGGCTATCCTATCTTATATTTTCGATCAATATTAATTCAATCTAAGTTTACCTTATTTATACTATAGAATTTGGATATATTTGTACCTATCTCTTGCTCATATCTCTGATGTCATTTCACAATCAAATGCCACAGTTAATTTGTTATTCTTTATCTAAAATGATTGCTAATATTTTCTTATGGTTCTAATTGTGTCATGTAACTACTGTTTATGGTTTATTTTACCGTAGAAATTAAATAAATAAATAAATATCACATTGGTGATGATCAACACCCTTTTACATAATTGAAATAGAACAGTACATATCTAATTTGTTATGTTCGTCTTGTTTCAATTACATGTAATTATTGCGCATTACGTTCCTTCACAACAAACTTTATATTTATGAGTCCAAAGCCTGGTAACGACCCATTCTGTACTTCGTTAATGTGCATCAAGTTTACAACTGACAACTTTGACGGTAAACTCATCTTTAGAGGTAGTCCTAAAGTTGTTTCAGGCGAGTTTCTTGCCAATGGCTTTAGTATTTAGTGGGGAGTAAAAAGTTCTAGTACCCAATAAAAATTGTGATTAGATCTAAACATAAAACCACGTACAACTTATGCCCACTTTATTGGCAGATTATGTCTATTAACGAGCCAGCAAACAAAGCTAGAAAATACTTTTCTTCGCCCCATAATGGTTATTTCATCGTGTATGTTTAGTATCTAGATCAGAGGCCCTAGCACACTCGCTCTTTAACGATCGATAGGATAACTATCGGTAACTTCTCATCGTTCCCTAGCATGACTACAGATCGCCAACGAATAAGTGACAGTTCACAATGACTAAGTGTCCTTAATATATTCGATATCAACTGTCGTTTGTACGTTTGAGATCTGCAGTTGTCCTAGAAGTTACCGACAATCGGTCGGTAACTTCAGAAGAGAACTTTAGAAGTAAACTTAAACTTTAGAAGAGAACTTTAGAAGTTACCGACCGATTGTCGGTAACTTTAGAAGAGAAGTTACCGACAATCGGTCGGTAACTTCATATCGAGCGACCGTGCTAGCACACCTGAGGCCCTAGCGCACTCGCTCTTTAACGATCGATAGGATAACTATCGGTAACTTCTCATCGTTCCCTAGGACAAATGCAATTCGCTAACGTACAAACAACAATAGATGTCAAATATGTTAAGGACACTTAGACATTGTGAACGGTCACTTTTTCGTTTGCGATCTGTAGTCATGCTAGGGAACGATGAGAAGTTACCAATAGTTATCCTACCGATCGTTATCGAGCGAGTGTGCTAGGGCCTCAGAGGCCCTAGCACGCTCGTTCCCTAGGACAACTGCAGATCGCTAACGTACAAACGACAGTTGATATCGAATATATTAGGGACACTTAGTCATTGTGAACTGTCACCTATTCATTTGCAATCTGCAGTTGTCCTAGGGAACGATGAGAAGTTACCGAAAATCGGTCGGTAACTTTATATCGATAGGATAACTATCGGTAACTTCCCATCGTTTCCCAGGATAACTGCACATCGCTAACGTAAAGCAACAATTGATCGAATATGTTAAGGACACTTAGTCACTGTGAACTGTCACTTATTCGTTGGCGATCTGTAATCATGCTAGGGAACGATGAGAAGTTACCGATAGCTATCTTATCGATCATTATCGATCGAGTGTGCTGGGGCCTCTGAATAAATGGTCAGCTTAGTAAGTAGCTTCTTGTATATTTCCCCTATATACTCATTCTGCAGATAACTATTCTAGGCAAGTGGGATACTTGCCTGTAATTTTACACATTGTCCATGAGGTGGAAAACTGTCTTGTAAAACAGAAAAAAGATTTAAACGGTAAGCCTAGCATCGTGTATTGTTGGTTCAATGCTTACGAAATTTTCGTAAAAGTGAAGATTTATTAAAATATTCATAAACTTGGGCAAAGGCTGGTAGTAACTACTAGTTATATTGCCGTACAAGATCATAATGCTGGAGTTTCATCTGCCGTCTGTGTCGTGCCACATGGCCAGCCACCATTTAAGTTTGTAGATTGTTATAATTGCGTTTAAATCTTGTTCTTGCTTCGAATACATTCACAATGGCACCCTTTGTTGCAAGGAAACAGAGGTTGCTTACATAATTAATAATAACATTGGGCTCAAACATGAAGAACTACTAACTTTGAATCGACTTTGGATTGTGATAATCTCACAGATTGGAAAATTAGCTAGATTGACCTCTAGTGACCGAACCCCTGCATTTGCAGTGTCGAATAATAAGTGCCCGCGGTACGATACTCCGCAATAAGTTGCTGTGTCTTGGATACATATTTTACCTTCAAATTTTTCCACTATAGTCAAACAGATACTAAGTGCACTGCCAAAATTTCATACGGGGATTAACGTACAGTAAAAACTCCGAAAAACCCAAACTCGAAAGACACTCCACCCTAATATTTATATTTTGTATTTCTTATTATTTATTCGACCCTCTAAAATTCCGATATTCGGAAATACATGAAACTGGATCCTAAGAACAATATTTTAGACGATTCCTAATAATTATACACTCCGAAACAAAATTTAGAAATTCGAATGGCGGTTATTCCCGTCGATTAGGCGACTAAATCCTTTGGAAATTCCGTTATTATATATATTGTGCTACTATAAAAGCATACAATTAATGATTATACATTTAGTAATGAGTAGTGCATTGACTTCATAAGTTAAAAAACCAGTCCATTTCTTTATTTTCAATTTGATCGACTTTATTAAGTCAGTTTGACTCTATTTATTTAATCGATGTGCTTGTAATTTCGTATTTTGTGATCTAATATCAGTGCTTTTAGTAGATAAAACATATTCAAAATGGTGGATGTAAATCAACGATACGAATTGCAGGCAGGTGAAAAAACGATAGTTTATAATGTTATCAAGTTTTTCCAAAAAATCCGTGACAATCCAGAATACATCAAAACATTGAACTTCAAGCAAGTAGGTACATTTATTGGCAGCAGAGGCTTGCGTCCTCATGGCCAATATCCCACTCTTGTAAATCTTAACAAAGTTCTAGAGAATAATTTTTTTTTCTGGATCTCATGAGTCATTTACCTTGTATTTTGCATGATATTGGTTTCCAATTCAAAATACGCAAAGATGGAAGAAAGTATTTAATGGGAAGACTAGACATTGCTAATTTAGTTGTCATATTATTTATTGTCAAATATGGTATGTAGCACTTGCACTACTACTACGACATAAGATGGAATAAAATTCGTGTTAATTAAATAAATATGTGTATCTTCATACATTTTTTCCGTGCACTGTAAAATGTTTTTTTTTTTATTACAAATAAAAATTTACCGATGTAACATGTATAAATTGGTCTCATAAATTGGTTACCGCTTTAATAAATAGCGTCAGATAAACCTTTCTAAGAATTTTCTTGATTCTGAAATATGTATGTAATATGAGTTACCGGACAACCTGTAGATATTTTTAAAAACCTACGCCTTTTTATTCAATCCTTAAATTCAGACTTGAAGACACTCCCGACAATTCGACAGTCCCGAAGATAATAAAAACATTTTGTTTAATAAAATTAATTTTAAGTCGTGAAACTTTTCGTGTTTCCTTTACCTGTACATTTTACTACCCAGTTTGGACTTTGAACCCGCATTTAGTTTCTGTTTGACTATAGGTACTCGTTAGTTTATCGGAAGAACAATATACAAAATACCTGTCTATATTATTGCACACTTTCTATGACTTAGTTTGGTATCACATACCTATTAATAATATTTTTTTACCGTCTCTACAACCTAACGATCACTAAAACTTATTTTTAATTTTTACTTCTGTACTTTGTGTTGATAGTTTTAGTTAGCAAGTTTTCATTCAAAACTATTCAGACGTGTTCTTAGAATAATATGAGTAGTTAAATCAAAACGAATTAAAAATTAATCATTTTCCCAATAATCGCAAATTTATTTTTTAATGGTGATCTATACAAAGTTAATAATTGTTATTAAATAAAGTAATTAATCATTTAAGAAGAGTAATAATAATAATAAATCTAACTAATCGTGCACCAGAACAAGACACAGAAATTGAATAGGTAACAGTCGCAACTGGGGATCGCACCCAGTACCTCTGTCTTTCCCAGACAACACTATTGATCTATTGAGACCCGATTATGTCAATTCCGATTACGTGCCATCGTTACCTTTTTTCTGAATCTTGTTCGGTTTCAAGTTTCCATTAGAATTATTAGTATTATTTTTTATAAGAAAAGCTCTCTTTTTTTAACTTTTGAGAGTTATTCCCATTAATGTAATATATCATTGAAGAAGAAGACAACAATAATAATCTAAATTAAAATACGAAAAAACAACAAGACACAGAAAAATAATAAAAAATAATATATCATTGAAGAAGAAGACAACAATAATAATCTAATTTAAAATACGAAAATAAAAAGACACAGAAAAATAATAAAAAATAATGGTCGCAACTGGGATTCGAACCCAGATCTCACGTCTTACTGGGACGGCGCTCTACCAATTCAGCCATTGCGATATATTAAGAGACTGTTGTATTTGTCAACTCCATGTTAACAATTTTATCTTCGACTATTGTCTTTTCCATATTATTGGCAGCAACCTTTTTTTCTATGCATAAAGATATACATTGAACTGTGGCTGTAGACTTTTATTTCAAAATCTTGCATAATTAGTAGACTACAGAAGTAGGTATGATTTTAATAAGAATGGAAACTAATACATAAAATAAAACCTATAAGGTAGACGATCAAAACCTTACATCTATTATCAAAGTTAAGAGGCTAGACTTTGAACGACATGCGGAACACCCGCGACTGTCATTCTGTCCCGCTCACAATTAGCTCACGCACACTTACAATACATGCGAATGCGAAATGTGCGAATGAGACAACGCTCAAATTTACCTACAGAAATCGCTCGAAAAGGAGTTTATGGAGAATACACTTTTCTACACCGAAACTTTCACGAAATTGAAATTTAAAAAAATATATATTTTTTAAAAAGAAGAAGCTACGTCGGTAGCTTTTTATAATTTTATAATTCTTTATGAGAGTTGAGTTAGCAGCACTTTTTCCTTAAATAATATTTTTTGATAAATTGTACATGTTTGACAGTGAATGTTTACGTTAATACGAAACGCATCGAAAATTCGAAAACATACCGACATAGTTTTCACCCTCTAAAAGGCAGTATAAAAAAATATATTCATTTTGTGCAATTTTCAATGTAGAAAAGTGTTTTTTCCCGGGCGTCCTTTTTGTATGGGCCGAAAAGCGAAGTCTATCGTCTTAAGGGTACAATATACTAAATTAATATTAGCCCCAAAAACATTAACATTTAAAATCGGTATAATTTTCTATCATCCCCGAAATGACGCATTGTTATGGCCATCGCAGCAGATTAATCCAACCCTATTATACGTTTTATATTAAAACAATCCATTTAGAAGATTTAGCGATCAACATTAACCTATAAATAATGATTTAGTGGGAAAGGGGAGAGTCTACTTATTGAAAAAAACACCCGTCAGATGTAAAATATTAGCCCTCAACAGGTTGTAAATAAGCTTTTATTAAAAGTTTTTTAGTTCGAGCAGTGAGTTTCTTACAGAATAAACACAATATCACCCTTATTACAGAATATTTCTATTTATTGACACGCCTTCCTCTGTATGACATTGAATAATAGATACTGTACCAAAATCGGTTTATTTTTAGAATTTGGTTTTAATATCGTGCTGATATTATTGAATATGATCGGAAATCGTGACAATCATAGAAGAATATTTTGGAGGATCGCCGCCCACATTGCGTTTTAGTCGAACGTTGGCAATATTGGTGTTCATACAAATATGATATATATATTTTGACAATTTTCGTGGGAGTGCTTTGTGGTGTTGGCGGAAAGTTTGTTAGCGCTGGACCCAGGGGTCATGGGTCATATTGTATATATTAAATAAAAATATAAGATATTGTAATACCTCGCTCAAGAGTATAATATATTCAAAGTTTAGTTCTTTGTGAGAAACAACCGTTCCGTTAGATAGTAAGATTTGAATAAGCCGGGTTCTTTCCAATATTTATCTTCCCCGTCTACCTTTTCACTTCTTATTAATATTATAAACGCGAAAGTTTGTATGGGTGTATGTGTGTTTGTTACTCTTTCACGCAAAAACTACTGGTTTTTTTTACGTTTCAATGTTTCATAAACGGATGTTAATGAAACTTTACAATAATATACCTCATATGTCAGAATAACATATAGGCTTTATAAAACTAGCTATTTTCAATATATTATAAATAATAATTGTTGGTTAATAGAAATTGTCAAAATATGAAATTGACAAATACTTTGAACAGAATCAAGAATTATAGATATTTTAAATAAATAGGTTAAGAATTTTGGTATAAACATAGATGGGACCTAGGAAAAGAAAATAGGCCAATAGAAGTACTAATCCTGCGCAGACGAAGTCGCGGGCAGAAGCTTCTATTTCATACTATTTAAAAAATAAGGGAGCCAAACTGTCACTGATTTTAGAAAATATTTGATTAAATACCAATGAAAAAAATTACATCTAATGATTTGAATTTCAAAGCGGCATTTATCATAATTATCGCAGTATAATATTTTAGTAATTTAATCATTTTTATTAAAATATAGCCTATATATCGATTGTCCAGTTGATTAGTCAGACAACTTCAAATGCTAAGTTTTGAGATAATGAGGAAAGTAATATTCGAATTCTCACCATAAATCTAATATTGTTTACACGTGTCTGAGTTTTAAATGATAAATATGCTATAAAATAATAGCGGGAGGTATAACGGTCCGGTACATCAGAATGACATTTTGAAATATTCTACTACTCACCCAGAAAACATCAACATGTTGTTTAATTCAGTACAAGTTTTTCTGCAATTATAATTGATGTGATAGTGTTTATGAGTAATATGAGAATTGTATCAGAAAGAGGTTCTCTTTTACGTATCTGCCTACTCAGCTCAAATTTCGATTTATCTAACTAATCAACTAGAAACTAGACGATCAATATATACCGACAATATTTTTCTTAGAATTTAATATAATATCGCTTACGTTGGCAGCACAAAATGCTGTAGACTAAATCATCCAAAAAAACTATCCCCTCACTAATAAATCGTCACCTTGGTTGAATGGGTTCTAACTACGTTTTACCATGGAAAGGACTTTGGCACCTAAGGAGATGTTATTAGGTGTCAAAGTCCTTTCCATTGTAAAGTGAAGTTAGAACCCTATCCAAATAAGGTGACGAAATGCTAATTTACCTGCCAGAGACTTAAAATTATTTTATACTTAAAATTTTTTTTATACTTAAAATTATTCCACGTTTAAAAAAATGTTTACTTTACGGCTTCGTTCGCCAAAAGCGACTTGTAAACTGTACAATACTTGTACATTATACATGAAGTGAAAGTGTTCACAAATTTCCCCTTTGACGATTATATTCAGAGTACTTACCCCAGAATATCAATTACACCGCCAAGGTAACACGCCTGGAAATTTTCAATGAGAAAACCTTTTTAGTAATTTCTCTGAGAAAACTCCACGTGAAGCCTCCGACATGAGATCGCATTTGTTGAGCGGATATCCGGAACGTCGCGCGTCGCTCCTACTCACTCAGAATGTCCACCCTTACATCTTCCGCATAAAATTCAATATCCCCGGCGAGGGTCGATTTATTTGCATTCTCATTTTTTTCTCGCACCTCTTTTGGTATTTCAATATTTTTATCTTTATGACGGGTAGATATAGCACTTATAATATATGTTTCAATAATTTTTCAATCACTTTGTGATCAGTTAACCATTCAATATATATTTTTAAAAACACCCTTATTTCCTAAAATTTCTTTGAAACTGCAAAGGAAACATGTGAATATTCCATGCGGTGGTAATATTTTCATTGAAATTCGTATAGAAAGACATAATATTTGTATGGAATATGGCACATATATAATATATAATAATGCTACCTGATACCCGGCATGCGTCGCAATGCCACTTAAATAAAGAAATTGTTTCTCCCTGCGTGTCCTTTCCCATTTTTTCCTTTCCCCTTCCGCGTCTCCTTTTCCTCCCGCGTTCCACTTTCACCTTCTCCCTCCGCCCTCCCGCTGTCATCCTGCCACCTAACGCATTCCCCTTCCACCTTTTCCGCCTTCCCCACTCCATTGCCCCCCCCCCCCCCCCCCTCCCGCACCTACCCCCCCCCCCCCCCCCCCCCACCCCTCCCACTCCTTAATTCCTCTCCGCCCCTACAAGTTCCTCTCCCCCTCACGTCTTTTTCCCTGCCGCTAAGCTATTTGACCTATTTCAATTTTTTTATACAAATTTCATAAAGCCAGAGTTCGCGGTATGAAATATACTTTACGACATTTTCTCATACCAACCAAATATATTTTTTAAATATCATAAATATCGGTCCAGCCGTTTCCGAGGAGTGCGACCACAAATACCGTGAGACGAGATTTTTATATATTAGATATAATGGCACTACTCCCCAATTCAAACACGAGAATTTTTTTTCTCTATTGAATTGGGTAGACTCGTTAAAAACAAACTACTTTATCTTAATTAGTTTTTAAGACCCATGTTTTTTATCTATATATGTATGTATTTCAAATAATAATAAAAAATCCAATACAAAATATATGTTCCCTCGTGGTTCCCTCATTAGTTTTCGATATTCACCATAAACATTTTTAAAACGTGTTAAAAACAGGGTGACAGCTTATCGTATTTTTTGACGTTTCAACGATTATTTCAAAGCTCCACAGTTTATAATGCGATCAATAATTCGAGCCATAAGAATTTTCTAATTGTAAATTTAATACAAAAATATGTGTAAAAATTTCACGACGCCAGAGTTCACCTTATTATATTACGTTTCTGCTACTTTAGGCTCACACAAATGACTTTTGTAATGAAAACTTTATATTTAAATGATGTGAGGTCACAAATATAAATAAATCGTTCCAAATCCGAGCTGTTGTACTCAAGAACGAGTCGCATAAACGACCTGTTCTCATGTGACAAATATCAACCGTGACAAAATGGTGATGTGGATTAGCCAATTTACCGTTTGTAGTACGATTTTTCGGACAGCGTGTATAGATATTTTAAAGTTAAAAATTAGGTTGGTACCTACCCAGTGGCGGCTCGTGACTTTTGGTGAGCTAGAGTGCCAATATTAACAAAAATGGCATTATTGATGTCGTTGTAGCCGAAAAATATTTTTATTTTTTTTTTCGAAAATTTATTTTTTGTATGAAGATTTTCAGGAAATTTCAGTTTTGCCGTGCGCCGCACAGATTTCCTGAAAATTTTCATACAAAATAATTTTTTTGAAAAAAAAAACAAAGCATATTTTTCGGCTACAACGACATCGATAATGTCATTTTTGTTAATATTAGCACTCTAGCTCACCAAAAGTCACGAGCCGCCACTGTACCTACCTACCTCCCTTTAAGTAACCTAAAAATAAAATATCATTGAAGAAGAACATAACACTAATAATCTAAACGAAAATATGAAAATGAACAAGACACAGAAAAATAAAAGATAACGGTCGCAACTGGGGACTCGAACCCAGGACCTCATTTTTTTGCGGGACGAACGCCTTTACCAATTCGGCTACTGCCACCATTTATTTAAGCGTCATATTTGTCAATCTCATATTTCAAATTTCAGATTGAACAATATTTTCATCATTGAAGAAGAAGATAAACATAATAATCAATTTTTTTTTAATATGAAAACGAACAAGACACAGAAAAATAATAAAAGATAATGGTCGCAACTGGTAAGAATTACGACAGTCTCATAATAGATCGCAGTGGCCCAATTTGTAGAAGTGTATGTCCCGGTAAGACGTAAGGTTCTGGGTTCGAGTCCCAGTTGCGACCATTATCTTTTATTATTTTTCTCTGTCTTGTTCATGTTCATATTTAAAAAAAATAGTTATTAATTATCTTCTTCTTCAATGATTTAATACATTGATGGGAATAACCTGCAAAAGTTAAAAACAGAGTTTTTCTCATAAAAAAAATGAATATTTTCATCGACTAATCGAGTTCCAGTTGCGACCGTTATCTTTTATTTTTCTGTATCTTGTTCATTTTCATATTTTCGTTTAGATTATTAGTGTTATCTTCTTTTTCAATGATATATTACTTCAATGGTATATTCAAAAGTTATAAAAAGAGAGTTGTTCTTATAAAAAATAAAAATAAAATGTTGCCATTTTGCACCTACTTTCTAAACATCAAACGAGCTTTCTCAGAAATATTTGCGAAAAATACGGTTTTGAGACATCAAAATTTACATTTCTCATTTTACCCTGACGCGGAAATAAGCCGGGGAATACGATTCGGACACCCGTCGAGCGTCGTCTGCTTTTCCTTTGCGAAATGTGCTCCCTGTGTTTCTTTTCAATTCAACAACGAAGACATCTCGTTCCTTAGTCTTATGTCTTATTGCAATCCCATCTTTCAAGCTGTCAAAAGGAGACAAATTATTTAGGGTCCAGACATCTTTTCTTTTTTCTGTGGTTGATGTATTTAAATATGACGACCTTGATGGTAGGGTGGTAAGCTCTTTATCTCTGGATAAAGAAGTTGTAGGGTAATACTTAATGTGGACCGTAATAATTATTCTCATTTTTAGAAATTACATTATTTCAATTATTTTTGATTAATAATTAATTAAGTTAAAAAGGAAAGAACAAAAAAATAAAATATATAAAATGAAATGTAAGTAAACAAAAAATATATAAATATTATGTAATTGTAGGCTTATGTATGATTTCAAAAAATTCCGCATAGCATCTCAAATTCGTGGATATACTTGTGTGTTTTTTAAGGCAGTTAAAATTTACTCAAATATTTTATGTTATGTTTGAAGAAATTTTTTAAAAATTCATTCACATTTATGATTAAAAAAAGAAGTTAATGAAAGATGAAGAAATTGTTAAAATTCAGCAGTTAAACATTTGTATCTTTGGTTGTGATCCAATTTTTAATTTAAAAAAAATTATTTATGCTGTAAAATGATATGTTTTTACATTTAGTTTCCATAGTCTAATAGATTGCATTATAAATATTGGACATTCAGAGTCGATATAATCTAACTAACAACAATGTTCAGTGACGAGAACTGAATATCCAGGCACTTCCCGAGCTTCCTCTGTATGTGTTATATCAATCTCCGTCCCCACCTAAGGGCACCGGTACCGAAATAGGGATGCTGTGGTTCCATGCACTGGCTCCGAGCATTTGGGACTCTGGTCCTTTAGGTACCCGGTATCGTTATCGCAACAAAAATTTGATTTTCGCCGTCTTCTCCTTCTATAAATAAGTTCTCCCATAAATAAATGTTACTATGTAATATATAAGGCTAATTATGTCTAATTTGACAGTTGGTAAGGCTCTCGACTTCTAATTCGGAAGTCTCGGATTCATACCCTGCTGTGCGCAAGTAAATTTTATTTGATTAATTGGTGTTATTTCACAATCTAGTATATTTGCGGCATGTTCCAGAGTGGAAGATGTTCTCAGTATCGCCCTGGTGTACGATCACCATTCAGATTTGAAACGTTGTCTAAAATGACTTTTGCCGTGATCTGAATAGCCAGATACTCCCCCACCTCCCTCCCCTCCCCACCACCATCTCATTTCCAATCGAAGATGCCATAGTCTCATTGGCTCTAGATGGTTTGAAGCAGTTGAGACCCTCTAACATCTTACTCACATGTCGTGAATTGAATGATAAGATTTTTTTGTTTGTTTAACTGCTCCAAAGCAAATAATTTCTTAGAACCGTACGCCATACCTTAAAGAAGCAATTTGACAAAATTACCGTAAAATTTCGTTACCTGCTTACGAATCAGTGTACTTACAGACTTGTATATTTTTTACTGCGTGCCTTCGTACTAGAGTAGTTGTATGGAATGTCTATAGCCCGTTCTGGATGACTGACATCTTGCGGTGAAAAATTTAACTAAATAACATAGTTGTTCGCAAGATAGTGTTCGATTGACAGAAACCTGCCAAACCCAATAATGAAAATAAATGTTTTGAGAAAAAATTTGTTTTTTAATTTGTAGTAAGTACGTAGACCATATAATGAACAAAGTTGGGTTGAATTACCACATCAGTAAAAATGACAAATATTTGTTTCTGCACCAACTTTTCCAAGATAACTTCGTATGGCTTAGTACAGATATCGCTGTTTATATCTTGACAAAAAATATGTAGAAGGCCTACCTTATCTAAGAGGATAATGAAATCACATTATAGTATCACAGTTTACTTTAATTTTAACACCAGACTTTCATAACAAAATTTTAAAACCTTTTTTTTAGTGTTTATCAGTTTTATTGTAAAAAACAAGAACAAAAATTTGTCGGAGCTCCAATTCTCAAGCCATCGCTTTTAGCTATACATTACTGCAGTAACCTAGCATTTAATAAAAAATTAACAAAGGTAGGTTTTTATTCTCGAATGAAAAAAATGAGAGCTGTAAAATATTTTATCCCATTTTTATATAAGTATTTTATGTCATGTTGGCCTTTAGGAACTCATTATGTTTGTGGGCGTAAGTTTAAACAGAAACAAAGGGTAGGCGTCAAATTCGTATTTCAAAGGGAAAATGTACTTCTCTTCAATTATTGCATGTTTTCTTTTTTAATTTTATTTTGTTTATTTATTATCCATTCAATTTTGCTTTTAATTAACGTCCGGTATCTGAGTTTTTACTACAATTATTCATTTTTTAATTAAATCTAGCTCAATAAATCATAATTTTCTTATCCTAGTTTTTATAGAATAATTTTATGAGATATATAGAACAAGCAGAATCGAAATGTTGCTTGAAATGGCTTTAGTGTGCTTGGTGACCAGATCTGATTAGCCAGGTACTTCCCCACCTTCCTCTCCGCGTCTCTTTCCCCTCCCCACTACTTTAAGCCTTTCGTCATACTTCACTTGGGGATGCTTTAGTCTCACTGGCTTCACACGGTAGAGAGGGACTCGTGTGTGGTATTCACATGAAAAAAACAAGACGGCTCTTGAATATGACGGAAAAATTGAGACGATGGAAATAACATAGCAAGCTGAAAAACATTTTTTTTTATTTTAAATAAAACAAACACTTAGTATTTAACCACGTATATTTATTATTTGATATATCGACCGGTTTCGCTCCGACCGAGCTTCATCGGGTTATATATAATAACTAAATACTAAGACAGAGTTGTTGGTTATATATAGGTTGAGTGGGAGAGGGAGAAAGAATATTACAAAAGAAACATAATTAGACAGAGACAAATTCTTTACTTATCAATAAGTGGAAGGGAGACAACAATATATGTGTATCACATTTACATTTATAAACAACAGTTACTGGTAATCATAGACATATTGAAAGTTGGATCTATTAGCCAAGATGAAATTATACAATAATTAACAATAATTAAGTAACCCCATATTTATCAAAAGATCATTATTTTAATAAAATTTCAGACACGTGCATGTTACATAAAAACAGTATAGGCATTAGATTAGATAATTTAGAAGCGTTAGAAATAAGAAAATCGTTAAATTCAAATAAGTCCGAATACTTACTTAATAACCAAACCAATTTATCAAATCAAAAAAATACACCCTATAGCCCTATCTTCTACTTGTTTCCTGCCATTTTTTCCAACCCATGATATTATATAATATGTTACATTGTTGTTCTGAGATGTTTGACTAGTAATATGTAATATTATTGTAATTAATTATTGTATAATTTCATCTTGGCTAATAGATCCAACTTTCAATATGTCTATGATTACCAGTAACTGTTGTTTATAAATGTAAATGTGATACACATATATTGTTGTCCCTTCCACTTATTGATAATCCTTTTTATCTCTTTCTAAGAATTTGTCTTTGTCTAATTATGTTTCTTTTGTAATATTCTTTCTCCCTCTCCCACCTATATATAACCAACAACTCTGTCTTAGTATTTAGTTATTATTATATCCTGATGAAGCTCGGTCGGAGCGAAACCGGTCGATATATCAAATAATAAATATACGTGGTTAAATACTAAGTGTTTGTTTTATTTAAAATATAATGCCTAACCACAAAGTGATTGCTTCTTACGAAAAAAAAAATGAAAAGCATTTCGTTGACCTGGATATCCCACTGAGAAAAATCTCCGCAAAGTTCATGGAGCCAGAGCTTGACGTTGGAGTTTTTATTGCTTCAATGAGCAAAAAAAATTTTTGGTTACGTAAGATGACTTGATAGGTACATAGAATAAATAAAAATCAGTCGTAATCAATTCGTTTCAAAATGTTGCCTTCCTTAGCATGTGATGGATTCCTACATCTTACACGGCAGGAGGCTTATCAACTTATTACATTTAACTTATGATTGGATGCGGCGTAAAATAATTTCGCAACGTTCTGCGTAACTCAATCCCCTTCCGCGCCCTAACTTTTGCCTTTAGCCCCTTTGAATGAGTTCTCAGCTACCGGGAGCGCAGTCAGGGTTGGCTATGTGATAAAAAAAGACGCCCTAAGAAAGATTTACATAGTTTATTGTTTAATAATTATACATAACTGGTGACATATAAATCAATGACTGATACAGTAGCTCTTTCGAACTTTCAATTTCTGATAAAAGTGGATAAACATCAAACAGATCGACATACGAGTATATATGCAATGCAGTCGAGAGCCACTCTGCTAAAAATGATATGGATTTAAAACAAAGTTCGTTCCCTTGTTAGTTATTAATTTTGCTCATCTGTGCCAAAAAAATGTAACGAATCTCCATTGCGAATTTATTTTCTACATTATGACTGATCAGTGGCCGAGTAGGCATTGCGTCTGTCCCACCAACGCCGTGGGTTCAATTTCTCGGCTGGCTAAGTCCTTCCTCAAGACACAAGCAATATCTGCCGCTTCCTGTTGTGGTAGTAGGAAATTTTCAAAATATTATCATCGTGTTATTTCGTTATTTGTGACCCGGGAATGTTATCTTTCTTTAAAATAAAAAAATAAATTCAAAAATATTGTTGCAAAAATATTTCAAACATAGTTGCCATGATTATTTTTTTGGTTTTCTTCTTTATTTCTTCATATAGATCCATGTACAACACGAGCTCGGTGTTCTAATTTCTATTATATTATTGATTAAAAAAATACTTTAGATGAGATCTCGCATTCAGTTTGGTTTGCGAATAAAATATCTGAGATGATATGCTTCTGTTGCTTAGAGATCAGTTAAAACCAATACTCCTGTAACATTCGTCGTTTATACAAAAAATGGTGAAGAGGCTACAACGAAGCAATCAGCGGATGTAATGTAACGTTTCAATTTCTACGAAATTCAAATGGCCGACCCTTGATGCAATCGCCCATGTGCATTGCACACATTACTCACGACGAAAATGCGGCCCTGTGCAGAACTCGCACATCTTTGTCGTGAGGACCAAAATTAATGCTAAAAAGTATATCACGAAAGCAGCGGGTACTAATTTGTTTTCATCTTCGCACCTGACTGCTGTCAAATTATGAAGATGTCTTGAGTTACATTATTACTTTTTGCGTACATAACATTATTGAGAAACCGTCATTCTAACAAGAAACTGAATAATGTCGATTATAGCTTTACATAACATGACGCTAATTAATATAGAACCGCATTATAAATTATTCACTATGACTTTCATGCGTTCCAATAATAGATATGAGTAAAACCATTTAAAATCGAGTTAGCAGTAATGAATTTATTATTACATATCGATAGCGGAAATTTGAAATTCTGTGAAGGACAATAAATCCAAAAATGACTTAAATATACAATTTTTCTCTTTCGATCTGCGTTATCGAAACATTTCTAGATAAATAGGCGTATTTTACGACGTGCATTTTCAAAAGTTTTTCTGGAAAATTAAAATTAATAAAAATATTTCAAAATCTATTCTGAAAGATCTAATCAATGTTTTCTATCTATCTATATTTAAAAAATGAATCCCTGTTTCTCTTGGTCACGCCACAACTTCAGAACTACTTTACGTATTTCAATAAACTTTTTTTAAGGTGTTTTTATACTTTTTAAAAGGTTCTTACGGAAAGAAAAATTAAGAAAGTTGCGTAGAAAATTGGAAAATTTCAGAAAACTTAACGACTATTTTAACTTCGTACGTTTGATGTATTTAAAGATATATCCTATATTATTCATCCGATTGCGATAAAAAATTGGTGAGTTGTTGTGGACATGCCCGTGAAGATTTCTATAAAGCAATATTTCTATATTGGTGAGTTCTGGAGTTATGAAATTTTGCACAAAAAAATTGCAATAGGGCACACGCGAGTTGTTTGTAAAATGAGTGTATTTTATGGAGTTTAGTGGCAGGGAAAAGAAGCGGGAGGGGAGGGGAATCCGGGAGGAGCGGAAGGGAATGAAGGAGGGGTAGTTCTCAGAAGGGAGTACGAGAGGGAGAAGGCGGATAAGGTGGAAGGGGAATCCGTGAAATGGAGGTTCGCGAGAAGGGTGACAGCGGGAGAGGGGAAATTGTACGCGGGGATGGTAAAAAGAGAATGCGGGAGGGTAAGAGGGTGAAGGTGGGGAAGAGATGGTAGAAGGAGAATGGGGACGAATGGGAAAGGACACGCAGGGAGAAAAAAAATATTTATTTAAGTTGCCTTTCTACGCATGCCGGGTATCAGCTAGTTTTACAATAAAAATCATGTCAAGAGACTGAAAAACAGAAGAGTATATATATATATATGTATTAGAAGATTTGTGAATTTTAAAGAATCAAGCAGTGTGCCAAAACGTTGGCGGTCTATCCTATGTGGTACTCTAAGCTTTTGGGAAACCGTATGATGGTTAATGAGCAAGTTCTTTTCAACGAATAATATTCATATTTTATAATTAACTTAATACACTTTTTTAGTTTGCTTGGAATTATTTGGAAGTTACTGCCTTGCGTGACATTTAGTTCCACAAACTAAACACAAAACTGTAAAGATTTATTTGTTTGCTTGTAGATTTGTTTTTCGTTTTTGCTGCAGTGTTGTTCATCTAACTAGGTCACCGGTTACCTGTTCTAAGGTGAACAATAACATAACAATGGCACGCTTTACTGATTTATTTTTAATTTACATATAGAAATGCCAACTGGTATTATTTATTTTTGTTCTTAACTTATTAATTCCATCCTTTAGAAGAGTTAATTTCAGTTTAACAGAAAATATGACACTTTTAGAAATATTTTACTCTTAAATAAATAAAATGGCATCTTTTCTTATTCTTAATAGAAAAATATACAGGTATTTGAAAGCACTGTCTATATCAGGATTAAACTTACTCCGAGATCTAACAAATATTGCGTTGTTCTTGAAGTACCACCAGGCAGAAAGATCTGTGCAAATTTAATGTGGCAAGAAGCTCATCGTTCAAGCTCTTTTTTAAATATATCTCTTTGAATTTCACTTTTTTTCTTGACTGAATGAATGCCGCGGAATTTGTAAATTATCCCTCTTCCCGACTTCCGATCAAGCTGAAACTCGGCAGACTCGTTGTAGATGACATTGCGTTCCATTAACTTTGGTTTCCAAATACTACAAATACACGGCCATATACGCATTTAAAAAAAATATTAAAAAAATAAAGCATTTAATATGTAAACGAATTAAATATCGGATTTAAAAATCGGAATTTGGCAAGTTTTGTAGCCCGGTGGATTTTGATTACTGGGAAGGAAAGTTAAAAACCTTGGTCAAACCAACAAAAATAAATTATATTTTTAATGTTATGACCGGTCAGTAGCTGAGTTGGCATCACGTTTGGGTCCCACCCAGAGGCCCTAGCACGCTTGCTCTATAACGATCGATAGGATAACTATCGGTAACTTCTCATCGTTCCCTACGACAACTGCAGATCGCAAACGAATAGGTGACAGTTCACAATGACTAAGTGTCCTTAATATATTCGATATCAACTGTCGTTTGTACGTTTGAGATCTGCAGTTGTCCTAGGGAACGATGAGAAGTTACCGACAATCGGTCGGTAACTTCATATCGAGCGACCGTGCTAGCACACCAGGCGTCCCTTGTTCAATTCCTGAGCTGTCTAAGTCCTCCATCACGACACAAGCAACATTTTCCGCTTAATTTGGTGGTAGTAGAAGATTTTGAAATGTTGTCAGGTTATTCGTAACCCGGAAATATTTGTCTTTCTTTTAAAAAATAAAAAAAATAAATAAAAAAATACATTTGAAAATAAATGTTTTTTTCGGATTGATTTTTTTTAAATATAAGTTTGATTATCATTGAGAGACTAAATATATGTAGTTTTATTCTTTAGCATAAAAATGTAATTTAAAGATATTTAATTATGTATTTTGAAAATATGGCAAAAAAATAGCATTATTGGGAATTGATTGAATGTAAGTTGCAATTTATCATGTAGGTAACCAAACCACATTTAAAAATACTGCAAACATTCAGAAAATAATTCGTTCTTATTAACATATTTGCGCTTATTAAATCGTACGTGTCAAGTGCGTGCGTACCACAAACAATTCATTTAATTAGGTACATTATTTTTATCTTTTTTTATACGCCACATTTATATGAGATTACGACCGCCGACGCTCGGCATTTCATTTATAAAGCACACACGATTTTTTCCGTGTCTCAATCTTCTGTTTACTCTCCGTGGCATCCGAGGCATTTTATTATTTTTACTTTAAAGAGGAAAACAAATATCTCCGGGCGGTGGGAAAAATATCAGCCAAGAAGACCGCCTTTTCGTAGAGATTGACAAAATCTTCACGTAATCAAATAAAATTTGAAAAAAGTCAAAACGGGGAAGGAAATTTGCACAGATTTTTAAACGAAATAGTAGTGCCTACGTATAAATTGGAACGCTCACTGTGCTAGTCAACTAGACAACATGCCAGAGTGGTATACACGGAGAAAAATGTTATTCTAAAATACGATCATTTTATTCGTAAAAACGGTTAAAAACGGGACTGAAGTTCTTACGAACAAATTAACACGGTTTCAATGTTTATTGGCGAGAACATGGTTGGTATACGTAATTTCGTACGTATACCAACAAATTATTCTTACATTTTCCCGCCAATAAACATTGAAACATTGTTAATTTGTTCGTAAGAACTTAGTCCCGTTTTTAACCGTTTTTACGAATAAAATAATCGTATTTTAGAATAACATTTTTCTCCATGTTGATATTATCAGTGTCGCCCTGGCGAATCGTAACGTTGCTTGAATTGGTTTTAGCCATGTTTTTTTGTTTTATTGTTTTTTTTTTTTGGAAAACCAACAGTTGTAATATTTTATAATTTATAATAAAAATATGTGTAAATCGTTAGGTTTTCACTAAAGTATCTTAATTATTTAGTGTAAACAAAGAAAAAGAGTTACATTAGCCTATGGGGATGGGATGGTGGGAGGGAGGAGAAAGGGATGCATCTATTCTGTATAATTAGTGGCGTGTATGTAAGTAAAGTAAGTAGATATAGTAAAGTATCGAGAGATCGGCTTAAGGAGTGTGGCGCAGAGTTAAAAATGTCCAATTGTGTGTAGGTGTATATACAATAGGTTTTCACTAAAGTGTCTTAATTATTTAGTGTAAACAAAGAAAAAGAGTTGCATTAGCCTATGGGGATGCGTCGGTGGAACAGGGGTAAAGGGATGGATATATTCAATATAATTAGTAGCGTGTATGTAAGGTATGTAAGTACTTATAGTAAAGTATCGAGAGATCGCTTTAAGGAGTGTGGCGCAGAGTTAAAAATGTCCAATTGTGTGTAGGTGTATATACAATAGGTTTTCACTAAAGTGTCTTAATTATTTAGTGTAAACAAAGAAAAAGAGTTACATTAGCCTATGGGGATGCGTCGGTGGAACAGGGGTAAAGGGATGGATCTATTCAATATAATTAGTAGCGTGTATGTAAGGTATGTAAGTAGTTATAGTAAAGTATCGAGAGATCGCTTTAAGGAGTGTGGCGCAGAGTTAAAAAGTCAAATTGTGTATAGGTGTATATACGATAGGTTTTCACTAAAGTGTCTTAATTATTTAGTGTAAACAAAGAAAAAGAGTTACATTAGCCTATGGGGATGCGTCGGTGGAACAGGGGTAAAGGGATGGATCTATTCAATATAATTAGTAGCGTGTATGTAAGGTATGTAAGTAGTTATAGTAAAGTATCGAGAGATCGCTTTAAGGAGTGTGGCGCAGAGTTAAAAAGTCAAATTGTGTATAGGTGTATATACGATAGGTTTTCACTAAAGTGTCTTAATTATTTAGTGTAAACAAAGAAAAAGAGTTACATTAGCCTATGGGAATGGGATTGTGGGAGGGATTGGAAAGGTATGGATCTATTCTATATAATTAGTAGCGTGTATGTATGGTATGTAAGTAGTTATAGTAAATTATCGAGAGATCGCCTGTGTGACTTTAAGGAGTGTGGTGCAGAGTTAAAAATGTCAAATTTTGCGCAGTATGTAATGAAAATGTGTGATGTACGATAAATGAAGGAGTTTTGCTTAGAATTGGTGTTGCATCGAGGGAGGCTAAAAATGTTGTCTGATCTGGTTCGTTTGTTGGGAACTCGTAGTTGGATTCGTTGTAAGAGTTCCGGGTAATCTACAAAGAGGACATCAGCCGAGCTTTTTCGATCTTCCAATGATAACATATTGAAGTGCAGTTTGAAAAACGGAAGTAACAGTTTAGTGACTAGATCTAAATATTCAGTAATCTAACCTTCCGCTGCCTCTATTTCCTCGTTTTCAACAGCCTTACCGCATACTTTAAATCCATTTCTTAAACTTAATACCCTAAATCAATTTCAACTCATAATTTCTATGTCTAATCGACACACTTTCAAAAGGATGATTCATAACTAACTTATTTGATATACATTATCTACACCTCTTTAAAGAAATGTTTCGCACTCATTTCTGACATTTTACTGAAAAATAGATACTACCTATCAATCAGGAAATAGTATAAATAATTTTAATCGAATAATAAGGAAACGCTTGGTTTTAACCATAGTTTTTAATATATGTATATGTATATTTATTTTATTTTATTTTGCAGAAACAAACAGTACATAATTACATAGAAGAAAATAGTTACAAAGTTATCCACTGGAGCGACAGAGCAATTTAAAACTTTTTCTCGGAGTGTTAAAGGAAATTTTTCCGCCCACATTAAAAAAATCATACCTCCGAATTTGAATATGGAGACATACAAACTGATTATAGTTCTATATGGCCAACGAATTCACCTATCTTTTTTTATCACTTAATTGTAGGGTTTATAAAAAAAATATTATTAAACCGTTAACTTTAAAACATTTTAAAGAATCTAGAGAATATTTGCCATATTTTGGCAACAAAGCAATCCATGGTTTTGGAAATAGGGCCATATTGTGGTAAAAAAGCGCTCGAGTTGTTATAGAAGTTAATATGATAATTGGCACAATACCACCAAACTAAACTAAATTTCAATCAATCATCACCATTACTAAACACTTTTCAAATATCTTATCACGTAGTTGATAACGATAATTAAAATTTTATCAAAAAGATTTCATCTAACCTACCGGTTATCTTAAATCAATATATGAAAAAACATCTTAATTAGAGGCGCTCATCTAGTATGATTAATTACGATATGTTTGAAGAACGTGAAAAAACTCACGGAGCTATTTTAAATGCTCAATTCTTTTTTCTATCTGCTATTCTAAAAGTGATTAGTAAACAGATTAAAGTAAAATATTTTCTTATTAATAGAAAATGTCGCCTTGAACATCCCAGTGGCTGTCATTAGAACCAAGAAAGCTCACATTTCGTCGCGCTGATCCATAATATCGTATTGTCATCTGGCCAACATTGCGATGTCTCTTTTCCTCAGAATAATAGGTCAACGAAATAATGTGTCACGAATGGATACCTATTATGTTATGTAGACCTATAGCAGGAAACGTGGTGATTGATTGTCGTGTTAGGTGTGGATTGTTTTGTGACAAATCATATTTCTTGTTGTTGTTTATTTACTGATATAAAAATAATTATCATCGTTTTTTTAACTTTAAATTAAGAACAAGAATGTTAGATCACAAATTTGCCCTCAACAATAATGGTAGAATCAGACTGGGTCGACGTACGTGCCCATCGCTACGCCTAACAATATCTGGACTGCTTAGCAACCATAGATTTTCAATAAAAAATTATGTTTTAGAATCACATTGGCCACACGCATCGCGACGTGCGATGTCTGTGGCCATTTTCATAGAAAATGTATGGGTTGCTAAGCATTGTTTGAGTAGCGATGCGTACGTACGTCGTCCAATCTGAACCTACCATGAATCGTTTTAATAGATCAACAAAACAATCTATCGTGCGGTTTTTTTTTACATTAGCTCCACAATGGAGTGAAATTATTTTCCTGAGGGTGTGTGTCATCTTTCAGGAGAATGGTGTGTGGAGAGTCTTTTTAAGGAAAGGTAGCCTAACCTAACCCGGGCACCCCTGCTAAGTCACCTAACGTAGCGAACCACTTGGGGTGACCTGTGACAGAGGTGTTGGTTGTCCAATAAATGGTTCCCGGGGTGGCAGTACACATATCCGCCTCCCAAACTTGGCGTCTGCCGCCAAAATTTGCTCACACCTCACCCGATGAATCCGGGCTCCCCTGCTAAGTCACCAAACGTAGCGAATCACTTAAAATAAACTATGTCAGCGGTGGTGGTTATCCAATAAATGACCTCCCAAAATGCCTCCCCATTCCGACAAATCCACAACATCCCCAAAACAATGAGATTTACATAGTTCCAATAGCTCCAGAATGTTAGAAGTAGTTATAAAATAGGCGGAACCAAATAAAAAGTTGTCTTCCGTGACACCTGATGATGGCTTATGTAGTTAATACTTCTTTACCCGTAATTTATTGATAGTTTTGTTTTCATTTACAAAACAATTAAATATCCTAAAGCAATCCATCTCACGGCACTGTCACCGTCGCCCAACTTAGCGTTACGCTATTTGCGTGGTTTCGGCACAAAGATAGCATTTTGTTTTCTATTGTTCTTTGCCCGTGAGTCTATTTCCACATCACTCACGGCGATTAACGACTCCGGTCACTCCGGACAACGCGTGCCTGTCCGGAACGTGCGAACCGAGGAGTTTTTTCTAGAGATTGCACGCCGGATTATCCGGATTTCGAAAAGTCCGGATCATTGCAATAATTATCGGAATGAAATCAGAAATCTAAAGATTGATGATGTACGAAAGTATACCAAATGCTGTAGAAATGAGATTCCTGGGGTGTATGTCCGATAAAACTATCAACGACCCTGTTAAAAATATCCCAACTGTCCGAAACGTGCGAACCGATGAGTTTTTCTAGAATTTATATTCCGGATTATCCGGATTTCGAAAGTCCGGATCATTGTAATAATAACCGGAATGAAATCAGAAATCTAAAAATTAATGACGTTCGAAAGTATACCGAATGCTCTAGAAATAAGATTCCTGCGATGTATTTTCGATAAAACCATTATCGACTGTGTTAAAAATGTGAATATCCCAAAGGGACGCAAGCGAATGAATAAGTTTAAGAAAGAGACGCTTAGGTGATAGAGAGCGGAATAACGACGAAAAGGGTATAAGCAGTATCTGTCCAGGACGTAAACGAACCGAGGAGTTTGTTCTTGACTTTGCACGCTGTACTATCCGGATTTCGAAAAACCCGGATTATTATAATAATGGTCGGAATGGAATCGGAATTCGAAAGATTGAGATGGTGAACGAAGGTATACCCAATGCTTTATCAATTAGATCCCTGAGATGTATGTGTGATATAATTGTGAATGACTGTGTTAAAAATGTGAATATCCAAAAAGCATGCAAAACTGATGTAAGCGTAATGAATAAGATAAAAGGGACGCTTAGATTGTTTGCAAGTGTAGAGTGGAACAACGACGAAAAGAGCGTAGGCAGAATATGTGACGCGAAAGAGAATGCTAGAAAAAGTCGAGCACACCAGCACCACAGTAAGCATTGCACGACCAAGTGAATCAAGTACTTGACTGGGATCGTGTTAAGCGTCCAAATATAAGTTTTGTAACAATCACAAGAAATAAAGGAATTGGATTGTATCAGGATTTCGAGTTTTGTACGAGTATATTGGCAAATCCGTATTTTTCAAAAATCCGGAATTGCAATCCCTAGTATTTCGTCCGATTTCCGACTTAAGCATTTGAGGGATGGCTGAACGTTCCCAACTTAATTACTTGAAATCACTCTTCCTCTTTCCGGCCCAGCCGAAACACAAATTAATCGCCGGCCGGTACAAATTGGACAAATTATCACATTTACATTTTTAAAGCAATTTAATCCGACAGAAAGAACACTTTATTAAATAAACGGTAACTCCAGGTACACTCAATCAATTCCGAAAAAGATATATAATTTATCTCCACATTTAAATGCTCATTGATGCTTTTGACTAAGCGTAGTCCTGTTTCAACTCGACCGTTTTACATTTTTTTATATTAACTCCATACAGGCGAGCTGTTGAACTCAAGGACGAGTCGTAAAAACGACCAGTTCTCTTGTAACAAATTTCAACCGTGTACATATGTTGGGCGAGCGTTTGGCGTGTTTCCCGACTATGCACCGGTGCCGAGGGGATCAATGACGCTAGTTAATACTACATTTCGTCTCGTCTGTAAATTAGTTTGTACTTTCCGTTTCACGATGGTGACCGTTCTACTGCTTCAGTAAAGATAATTTATTTTATTTTATTTTTATTTTATTTTATTTGGAAAACCAACAGTTATAACATTTTATAAAGTACAAGAAAACATGTGTAAATCATTTAGCCAATAAAAGGTTTCCACTGAAGTATCTTAATTTGTTAGTGTAAACAAATAAAAATAGTTACATTAGCATATGGGGATGGGATGGTGTGAGGGAAAGGAAAGGGGTGGATCTATTCTGTATAATTAGTAGGGTGTATGTAAGTTATGTAAGTAGTTGAAAGTTCAAATGTCAAAACGTATTTATTTAGAACGTCTTATTTGATTTTTTTAATATTATGGTACCTACATGCCTGAAGAAAGTTTGGAAAAGAATTGTCATTGAGATAGTGACTTTTTTGACAAATTTGAAACAAAAAAATATATATTTACAATTAAGTTTATAGGTATTTATGTACCCATCTGCTTACAAATTTTGAGATTTCAGGGGAAATTTTGGATTAAATAACAGAAAATTAGAAACATACATTTTTGGACGAGATGTATACTGTTCACAGAACTTAATATTAACTAGTCAGATATCTAGTAGTTGATCTAGCTTCGCCATAGCTTTAACACTTTTAATATAAAAATGGGGTTTCATATTTTTTTTACGAATAAAATATTATTTCACAGCTCCAGAGCTCGTAGTGGAAATTCATGCCGAAAACTGTTGATTCGACCTGGAGACTGTCTATTTTTCTTTCCAAGCGTATTCTTTCCTTAGTTCCTGTCGCTATATCAAGTTACTTGGTCCTAATATTATTAGACGTGTGTTAGTTGGACCGCCCCTCGCTACCGGAATCCGCCGTTGCCGCTGAGTGATGCACGCCCGCTGCCGTCGCACAGTGGACCATTCTGCTAAATTACCAGCATTTATTCAAAAAAATAATGAAGCGTTTGTGTACGCTAGTTCTTCAGTTTTGATCAAGGGTTATATATATCCTTGTGATTTGTGTTTAAAAACGAAAGTTATTGACTTAAATAATTACGATGGAGGGTAAGGTCATGATCTTAACTTATTAAAATTACCTTTTCGTTATGCTTTCTATTCTGAATAATTTATTAAGTTTCTAATTAACGACTTAGTTTTTGTAAGAAGACAATGCATAATTTGGTTTACTATATTGTACTCAAAGAAAAAAAAAGTGAGAAATAAACGTTTGGTGTTTCATAACAATTAATAAATATTAATTTCAGATATATATTAAGAATAATTCGATCTCCATTTTAAATTTCAAAAAGCAACACAAATTATCTTGGAAAATGTTTTCATAAGAATAAGCTGTTTCATAACACTGTTAAAAATTATGTATAAAGTAGGTTTGTAACGCAAATAAAAATAATTATAATCATAGAAATAGAACATATGTACTTCCATTATTGCTGTGATTTTAGGCGCTAAGTTACACATCTGCTGTAAAATCTGAACATTTTAGATTAATTAGAAAAGTTGATAACGTTGAAAAACGTCTATGAGATTTATCAATACTAAATATTAAGAAAAACTCGATACGAAACTCAATTGCATTCATCTATCGGCGTTTATTCAGGCTCACTGTGTGGACAGATTGTAATATTCGTAGCATTTTAAAAATAAATTCTTGTATTTATCCCTTTCCCCTCTTGAGTGGTGAATAATATGATTACTATTATATCTAATTGTTGCTATGAGTTTGGATTTGGATAGTGTATAGATAATTAGTGTAGGTTCTGTACTTATTAGTAACATTGAATTTTTAAAAAATACAATGTTTACAATTTATCCAATTACACCGAGGAAAAAAGTTGTAGTTTGCGTGCTTGGATCGTTTGGAAGAGATGAAAATGGTGACGTGTAGGGCTGTTTCTTTGGCCAAAAGTAACATTCACCATTTGCTTTCGCCGTTTATGGGTGAGAATTTTTTCGCTTCAGCAAATGACCGACAACGTACTTTTGAACACTTAATTCGTTCCTGGCCCACTGTGCGGTGTGCGGTGTCCGCACTGTGCACTCCGCCGCGCGCCGGACGGAAATACCGCGCGGACGTACCGCGCGCGCCGCGGCCGGCGGACAATGCCTACTTAATGTTACAATGGACGCGCGGCACTGCGACTGTGTGACAGTGCGACGGCGGTCAATCAATCGATCGACATGTGACAAAAAAACTAAATCCGTGCGATTTTTTGCGGTCCTTTTTTATGGCACGTTTCGCTTTCCGGAATAGACTTCCTGTAGATTAGACGGATGTTCCAACGTTTGGCGATAAATATGTGACTGAGTTTCTAGAGTTTTTGTTTTTAGCTTTTTGCTTTTTTTGTGTAAAGCATTTAAGTACGGATTTAAAACTGCTTTAGTCTACAAAATATCTTATAATGTATGAACCTCCGACGATTTCCCTTATTTTTATGCCTGAAACTCCAGGCATACATAAGAGTGAAAGATACTATCAATACCCCCTTGGTGAAAGACCACCATTCATTATCGAAAGGTTGCTTGAAATAGTCTAAGCCATGTTTGGTGACCAGATCTGAATAGCCAGATACTTCCCCACCTTCCTCTCGCCCATCACCTTCCTATACGTACAACGTCCAGCCTTACAACATACCATAGTCCTACTGGCTCAGGATGGTTAGGAGCAGTTGGGATTCTCACACGGTGTTTACATGTAACATGTTTTCAACGATTTTTTTGTTGCAATGAAAGAACTTCAGTTAACGTGCATTTGTTTTTAGGCCTAACTTTGTTTTTTAAACAAATCTAATATCTATAGTTACAAAACCACCCCATACCCTTTTCCTTTAAAGCAGAATTTTGAAACACCTTGATGAAATTTTTACACACATCTTATTTCGAAAAACTCATGCAAAGCTCGGACAAAGCCGGAGACTTAAAATAATAGCATGTTATAAATGACGCATAAAGGTTCAAATATTGACTTATGACCAAAAGGCTCATAAATGCATTATGCGCTTATGCACTAATGCAATTGTGCATGCTCAAAAATGATTTTTGCCTATGTATGTGATATGAAATTTCATGCATTTAATCCGATGTCTAATAATGATTTTATTTTTTTATTTAAAATACACGATTTATCGAAAGTATATATAGTTTATTGTTATATTTCACCCTTTATGCTAGGGATGACCCTGTGTTATGGCGGATGAATTTTACAGTTTAAGGATATACATTCATTAGTATTGGTTGATAATTTTAATTAATTAATACTATGCACACAGTTCTTCTACAATAAAAAAGTTATATGTAGTTAGATAGGATTACAAGAATAAGATGAAGAAGTTAAAGAATTATTGGAAAAGAGAAATTTGAGGAATTATTAGTGTGATGACCGTGGCCGGTTTCACATTGAGTTCTGGACTCCTGTGTAAGGATCCAGATTCCTTTGGGGTGGTACTCCAATAATAAGATCGTAGGTAGACGATAACGTTTATTAAGAGATTATGTACAGGGTTCCTTCTTAGGAAGTCTGAAGGCAAAGAGGACCAATGGACAACAATCATACCTTTTATGCCTTACTCATGCTGTCTCACTCATGCACGCATGTCTCTTTCATACCGCAAGACATACGTTCATCACAATTAGTATATAAATCACAGTAATCAAGATAGAAAATAATGATAAAGTATAAAGATTAATTATGTTTTGCCTGCTTTTAATACTGTGCATCCAATTATTTTTTAATTTCAATTGATTACTATGATATTTTTTTCTGTTTTTTTTTAATCCGTAATAATCTGCAGTCAAACTTAAATAAGGCAATTATGATGTGGATCCAGCAATTCAGCATCTCAATTACAAAGTTCATTAGTTTAATTGTCTTTCGTCTGTTCCGAGAGCCATTTCCGAACTGTGCATTTGCTTTTACCTATTAGTGTAATAATATCTTAAGAACTTCCTGAACATTTCTCCGTCCCCGTGGATTGTGGTCATGGCCTGCGAAGAAAGTCAACTCTGCATAATAATTTGAATTTAATTCCGATGCACGTCGAGACTATTACCTACCACATTACTACGCGAAAACTCGATAAAAATAGAGATTTAGAGGTATAAAAGTTTTATAAAAATTAACAGTTCATACGAGTAAGTTTCTCAAATTGATATCTTTATCTTTTGCCGACCCTTCTATGTTTTCAAATAATTTCATTTTAAATCCAACACCTAACCTCAAAACAACAAAATAAAAACGCCTAAATATTTTTACCAGATATTTTTATTTTCGAAAAGTTTTTGCGATTTTGATAAACTTTCTCATTATAATATGGAATTTTTATTAAATGTGCATACGTTGTGTGATAATTAACAAATTATGAGCAACTTTTCTTACTGCTTTATAAATAATATTCTATTTTTAATATTTGCCTTTCGTTACGAGTTTACATAATATTACTAAACTTTAATATATTATGTTGCAAAATTATGTTTTTTTCCGTGAAAATGGGCGTAATATTGTTCCTAGTGAAAATTGAATTTTCAGATTAAAGGCATATTCAGATATGAATGTTATTCGCAGCCGCTGTAGGTAACAATAAACGTCGAGCACGATTCCGCCGGATATATTTGTATGAGTTTTCGCGACTAGTGCGAAACTAAAACCATGCTAATTCCATGTATCTTTTCGCATGTTTTGCGAAACAGGAGCTATCGCTATCCATTTCATTAATATTATCATTTTCTTCACTGGTCACGTACGATTACAGTGTATGTATTTATTTACAGACGGCATAAACGTGACTGACTAGACAGGCGAAAATCAACAACGTATCGCTACCCTTAGCAGAAACGAAATCCGCCTACATTTGAACAGTGAGAATACCGCACACCCACTCGGTTTCCGCTACCCACAATAGCAGCAAATGTCGCATATATGTGAATAGGCGTTTAGCACCTTTAAAAAAACTACTAGCGCTTTAAACTGCATCTTTCATCAAAACAATATATTATATTCCCTCTATATTATAATATTAACATGTCATGTTATAAAATAGGATATACATTTTACGTGGGTACCTGTTTAATGATTTTAAAAAAAAAAATTATTTAAACATATTTAGAGTTACAATATTTACAACATAATATAGATAAAACATTTGTATCACTCTCCTAATAAAGCAGTTGCTTGTGTTTAGGAGAGGACAACTATATATTTTTACATCTATTTAAATTACAAAATTATTATAAAAAAATAACTATTAGTAATTTTATAAGAAAATTCATCGAAACTAATAAAAACATAGATAAGTTATAAAATGATACAAAAACAAGAAAATACAATAAAAGTAATAAAAAGGTAAGTTATAAATGATACAAGGAAATAATAAGCAAAACATAATATCAAACAATAAGAAAAGTTATTAGGTGGTATTAGAGAATTTTTTTTGTAATTCTCATAGTTTTTCTCCGTTCTTATATCTAGAGGTAATTTGTTAAATAATTTTATACCCTTAAATATAAAGTGATGCTGTGCTGTTGAAGTTCGTACTAGAGGTATAGTTAGCCCTCCAACAGAAATAATTCTTTTGCTTATATTTAATTGTGGGATATTATTTTTATCAAAGAATTCTTTATGTGATGGAAGGATTTTGTTTTTATGTTCTTCGCGTAGGAGCAAATTATATAAATATATTTTTGTATTCTTTCACTCTATCTATCATCTAAAAAGGGTTCCTCTTTTACTTTTTCTGTGTCATGCACTTTGTTTTATTTTCTTCTCTTTTCTTATATATATTATACCTTCTCATTATGTTCATTTTGTGTTTTGTTTTCTTAACATTATTTTTCAGTAATAATATTTTCCCGAATAATTATCAGTAATAGTATTTTCCCGAATATATTTAAACTTGCTAACATCATTCCAATACACAAAACAGGATCTCGATGTAAAACAGACAACTACAGACCTATCACATTAACTTCTCAACTGTCTAAGATATTGGAAAAATGTATAAAAAAACGAATCATCGATTTTCTGGAATCCTATGCACTCCTATCAGCAAACCAATATGGCTTTAGAATTAAACTAGGTACTGATGATGCTATTTTTAATTTAACCAAAAATATTTATTCTAACCTAGACTCAAACATTAAAACTCTAACCATTTTTTTAGATTTAAAGAAAGCCTTTGACACAGTCAACCACAGAACTCTCTTAAAGAAAATATCCAACATTGGAATTACAAATAAATGTCTCATGCTTTTACAAAATTACATAATGGATCGCCAACAATGTACAAAAATTGGAACATGTTTGAGCAACTTTGATACAGTAAAACACGGTGTTCCTCAAGGAACTGTATTAGGACCGCTACTCTTTTTAATCTATATAAATGACTTATGTAACATTGTTATACCTGGTAAATTATTCTCATTTGCTGACGATACTGCAATATTAGTCCATGGAAAAACATGGGAAGATACAACTAATAAGGCTAACAAATGTATTACTATTGTCAAAGAGTGGCTAGATAGAAACCTTCTTACTTTAAATTATGAAAAAACTCTTTGCATTCCTTTCTATAACACACTGAAATCAGCTCCCAAAACTAATCTTAATGTAAAGTTTCATAATGTAAATTGTAACCCTACCACATGCTCAAACTGTGAAGAGATGAAATCAGGAAAAAATATAAAGTACTTAGGTGTAACTATAGATTGTCAACTTAAATGGACCTACCATATAGAAAAAACTGTTAACAAACTGAGATACTTAACTTATATTTTTAAAAGAATGTGTAATATAGTGCATATAAAAACCATAAAACTAGTTTATGACGCACTAGTTCATTCATCTCTTTCCTATGGAATAATTGGCTGGGGCGGAACTTACAACAGTCATGTAAAACAGTTAGAAATTGCCCAAAAATCAATTATTAAAATTATGTACCAAAAAACCAAATCTTTTCCCTCCAAGCAATTATTTAAGGAAACCGATATTTTGGACCTTAGACAGACCTTTAGTTTCCAGTGTCTTAAATTTATGTACACGCATCCTAAATACTTCTTAAAAAATTCAAATCGCTCCAGTCTAAGACTTGGCGCCTGTGAGTATGCTGTACCCCACTGTAAAACTAGGTTGGCCCAAAGGCATATTAGTTTTATTGCTCCAAAAATGCATAATTCATTACGTGCATCATTTAAAGCCCCCACATGTCAAAATCTTAAATCTTATAAAAAATATATCAAAACTTGGCTAAAAAACACTAAAACAGATATCTTTTTCTTATAAGATTAAACAAAACCATTAATTATGTTTATCATCAGACAACTTTTAAAGTAGAAATATTATATTGCTTGCTATGTTTTTGTTTTTATTTTTATTTTAATTACGCCTTTAACATTAATTCTTCATAAAATTTTACAAATGCAATAATAACAACAAATGCTGTTATTTTGCTCTATGTTTTAAGGCACTTTTACTCTTTTACTTTTACTCTTTTTATACCTAAAAATAAACTAAATTCTTAAATCTCCTATTAACCATAAAATTATAATAAATTCAATATTATACCCACGCTCAGGCATTTGCCTTTGTGGGATTTTTTTGTTCATACAATATTATATTTAAGTATGTTATATACCTTTTATTATTTATGTACCTGATTGTATCAAAAAATTTTCAAAAAAAAAAAAAAAAAAAAATTCTTTGTATCATCATTTGTTTGAAAATTAATAAATAATCAAATAAAATTACAGTTGTATGTATGCTCGCAAATTATTATTGATTAATAAGGTATTTGTTACCCAATTCGCGTCTTAAAATATTTTTTAATAATGTGTCGTGTTAAATCTAGCACTTTGTTTAAAATTAGTCGGCTAATTTCGGATACAATAATCTTTTCTTCCTACCAAAAATCTAAAGGCTTTGAAATCTGTTTTGTATAGGATAACACGAATCTTATTAAAACTGTATCAACGTCATAATTTAAAAATGTGTTAGTAGTATTCATGGATGATTGATGGTTCCTGCTACGTACGAAAATGAGTGATGACACAAAGCACATGTGTCATAACTGCAAAATAAATAATAACCATTCAACACGGTTATAATGACATTACTACTATGCATATCTTGGCAGAATAATATGGCTAATAGTCCACCGTGTAACAAAGGCGTGCCTAAAGAAAAATGTGCAATGCATGTGTGATGGTGTCTATTAGTTTACAATGATTAATACAACTTTAGATGTGTAGGGTATCTTCAAAATAAATTTGCTAGTTGATTTATGAAGTTATCGTAAATATTATAATGAATATTAAACTGGACTCGATGTCTTACTAGACTAGGCTGTAAGTAATTCAGGGGTGCTAGCATGGTCGATCGATATGAAGTTACCGACCGATTGTCAATAACTTCTCATCGTTCCCAAGGACAACTGCAAATCGCTAACGTACAAACGACAGTTGATATCGAATATATTAAGGATACTTAGTAATTGTGAACTGTCACCTATTCGTTTGCGATCTGCAATTGTCCTAGAGAACGATGACAAGTTACCGACATTCGGTCGGTAACTTCATATCGACCGACCATGCTAGCACCCCTGCCGCTTCCCGCTAGCGGACTGAAGGTGCTCGTCCAACTCTCCGATGCCTCCGGCAATCATTGTTGCCGTTCTAACTTAAGACACGAAAGACGATAGATAATACTCTTCTGATATCACAATTAACTACCAAATGTTATGATATAGAAAAGCTTCGTATTACTAATGACGGCCGGCGAAGTCGAGCGGTAAGGCTCTTGCCTCCCAATTGCCGCTCGCAAATAAATTTTATTTGATTAATTTATATTATTTCACATATAATTAATTAAAAATAATATGTAGTATATTTGTGGCACGTTCCAGGCTGGAAGATTCTCTCAGTATCGCCCTGGTGTAAGACCACCATTCAGAATTGAAACGTTTCTTGAAATGGCTTTAGCCATGTTTGGTGACCATATCTGAATAGCCTTGTACTTCTTCGCTTTCCTCTTTCCCATCTCCTTCCCCTCCCACTACCAGCAGCCTCACAACATACCCCACTCGGAGATGCCATAGACTCACTGGCTCCAGACGGGAGCAGTTGGAACTCTTATGCGGTATTTATATAAAAGAAGGCTATCGACATCTATTAAAGGTAGCTAATACGATTGATCTATAAGCTATAGTATGCGCAAAAAATCACATTTTACTAGAAATCTCCAGTAGTCATTTGTGCAGAAGTTTCGCCACAGAAAAGCAAAAGTCATGAGGCATATTATTTATGATTTCTCCTATCTTTCATCAAGCCAGGTCAAATGAAGAAAGGTTGCGAACCTTTGGAATATATTCTTGTCGCTTCTACCTAACTACTCGAACTTGCCACATTCATGGAAAAAAATTATCAGCTTGTTTTTGTGCGCAGTAGCTGTCGAATCCAATTTTTTTTTACTAAAATCATTAGTTTTGTATTTAGGTAATTAAATACCTACCTACTTAATCATAAACTATTGAATATATTATCCGACATTTATTTCATACTAGTTGATACCCGGCATGCGTTGCAATACCACTTAAATAAAGAAATTGTTTCTTCCTGCGTGTCCCTTCCCATTCCGCCACCTCTTCCCCATCCTCGAATTCCCCTTCCACGTTCTCCCTTTTCCCCTCCCTTCCCCTCCCTCGCACGAACAAACCCACTTTAATTCCCCTCACTCCTCCCGGATCCCCCTCCCCCCGCTCATGCCTTTTTTCCCTGCCGCTAAACTCCATAACATACACTCATTATGCAAACAACTTGCGTGTGTCCTTTTCCAAAAAAATTTTTGCAAATTTCTTGACTCCAGAACTCAGCAATATAGAAATATTGCCATATAGACATCTTGTCCACAACAACACAACGCAATCGGATAAATAGTATAGGAAATATCTCTAAATATATCAAACGCGCGAACTGTCAAACGTACGAAGTTAAAACAGTCGTTAGGTTTTCTGAAATTATCCAATTTTCTTTCTGTAAGAACCTTCTACCAACTCTTAGAAGACTTAAAAAAAAGATGAATGAAATGGGTAAAGTCGTTCTTAAGTTATGGCGTGACCAAGGGAAACAGGGATTCATTTTTATATATATAGAAGATAGATATAAGGAATAATATAACTTTATCCAAAGAATCATCAATAACTCATTATTGTTAAACAATTCTTTTTAAAGCTTTCTTCAGGAAGGTATGTAGGTAGATCTATACCACCATAATATTGTAAGATATGCGAATAAGAAAGTTTAAAAAAACACGAAAATTTCACAATTGAAAAATATTCTTTTCTGAAAGATTAAAACGGCCACACCTTCAAACGGAAACAGACCGTACAAACAAATTTACAGATTGCGATTGAAATGCAATTCTGTCGAGTTAAAAAAGGACTATTATTTGTCTGTTGAACAGACTGTTCGTCTGTATCGATGTGTTCATGATCCGAATTTTTTTTTTCTCCTCCTCAACTTGGACGATCCCAACATGCGCTGTCTCTATTTGAATAGATTAGGTTAAGGCCCGGTATTAGGCGCTCAAAAAGAAGAAGAAGGGGAGATACGTAAATAATACGAATGTTAGAGGGAGCGCGCTAATATTAAAAACGATAATATTCAAGCGAAAATTGTGAAAATATTGAATAAAACATGACTCGTTTAAAATAGAGCAAAAATCTCTCGACATTTCCTTAAGTAGCATTTAAAGAAACACTGTGATTTTTTTCAAACCTACACTGAGAAAAATGTTATTTGAGAAAACGATAATTTTAATAGGAAAAACAATCATTTTAATAGTAAAAACGGTTAAAAACGGGACTGAAGTTTTTACGAACAAAGTAAAAACGTATCAAATTAACAGTGTTTCAATGTTTATTGGCGGTAAAATACGTACGAAATTACGTATACCAACAAATTATTGTTACATGTTCCCGCCAATAAACATTGAAACCCTACGAACAAATTGAATCGTTTTTTCAAATAAGATTTTCCTCCGTGTATGATGTGTTAAATAACAGAACCATATATGTGTCATTTTTTTTAATTTTCGGAGCATACTTGGTAATTTTTCTTTTCTTTCGAGGGAGTGTTTTATGTAATTATAGTTTCGGCTCGACAGTATACAGATTATCGTAAAAAATAACTTTTTTTTTTTTAAACTTAGAAACTTAAAGTGTTCAAGGGACGAATGTTATAAATCGGTAGAAAATCGAAATGCCGGGCCATAAGTTAAGAGAAGCAAGCGCAATGCGACCGAGAGCATGACGATACAGGGCAAAAATCTATTATGTTCTAGTTTTTACTGCCCACCAAAATTTCGGCTGTTTTTATGTAACGCCGCCCCAGGATTTATTGGATAACCGAAACCCCTGTCAAAGGTCACCCCTAGATGATTCGCTACGTCTGTCGATTTAACAGGGATGCCCTGTTCGTGCGATAAGGTTTGTCTTGGTCTTGACGGAGAATGCGTTTGTCCACCTACTGCGTGGTGAGACTGGTTAAGGATGACCTTTAGGTCTCTCTCGACCCTCGCCTTGCACTACACTGTCACTCCTGGACATATTGACCTCCAGATTCCTAGCCACACCTCAGACCTTGTTCCTTCCCAGAACTTCCTCTTCTTAACTTCTATAAAAAGACCCTCCAAAGATCATCCTTATGATCGACATAGGCCCTGAGGGATTTTTTTTTCACAATTAAAGAACAAACAAACAAATAAAGAAACATCATTGTCATTAATGATGTGTAAATTTTTGTATTATGATGAAAATTGAAGAAAACAATAATTTGTATTATTTTATTGCCTTTTAAATGATAACTCTTCTTAATTCATCATAAAAACAATTTCAAAACTGGAGGCATTATCTCCATACATGTTCCGAAACGAAATAGATACTAGATTATTTGTTGAGGTTTCCTAACTTGTCTGTGTATCCTATATTTGATTTGTGGTAAGAAAGTAAAAACAATATCATTGATAGATATCGATTATCAGTGCTTGGGTGGAGGTAGTGACCATCTAATTTAGAATAAATTATGGTAAAATCAAAGGACAATAAACTAAAGTTATTTTATTCGTTTTCAGATGCACCACCCCATCCAAATGAAGCCTGCTGACAGTGAAAACAGAAATGGTAAGCATATTTATATATTTTTATTAACTATTAACCTACAAATGTTTGTGCTTTGTGCAAATCCAGTGGCTAAACAACAAACTCGTCTCCCCGGGGCAAGCTGGTAAAATTAGCCCCCGCACATCGCCATCGCCTGCAAACACACGTAATATTGTTATTTAAAAACATTTTTCACACTTTTACCGAACATATTATTTTATTTTTTTAGTATGTGAAAAAAAAATTGTGATATTTCGTTCCCCCTGTGTAATGGCGGATGATCACAAATAAATCAGTAGCAGAGCTTGCATTTTTCGTTTTGATTATAATAATGGCCCATCGCTTATTTTTTTTACAGTATTTTAATTTTTACATTTTAAATATAGAAGAATATATTTTATAGAAGATGCATGTTAAATATAAATATAAAATAAATGTAAATTATTTTCGTAGTCCTCCTCAATAGAAAATCTTGTTCTGAGGGGGATTCTGAGTTTTGGATAAATTTTCGGCGACTTCTATGGTACTTACAACTTCATGTTTTGGGTAGGTTTTTTTCAGAAACTTCTATAACGATGTTTTAAATATATTAGTAAGCTCTTTTTGAGATAGTTCCTTAAGCAAGATCTAATGTCGTTAATTTAGTTATTTTTGTTTTAATTTGTCTGCAATAACTTCAGTTAAATCATGATAACTAAAGCATATGTACCGCAGGGAACATAATATTATTTCGCGTGCAAATGAATAATACATTAATATATTTCATACTCTCAGCGCAAAGCCAAGAAACATGGTGGGTTACCATCACCCTATGGCATGGATTATTATTTATTACATGGGTATCTTTAATATAATAACAATATGTTCTCTTCCAACTAATAAGTATCATAGCATGGGCCCTTTCAAGCCCTAACTCCGGGCGATCACCTAAACTGTTAAGACAGTCATTATGACAGCAAACACTCATAAAAAGTTATTTTTATGTGTTTATGGTGTCCATATTATGTGCATAATTTAATAGCTCACCGTTGGAATTTTATTACTATTATTAGCAACATTGAAAGGTGCAATTACTTAATGACATTAGTGTCGCATGTGTAACGTAATGAATTCGAGGAGGTGATTTTTCCATTACCAAAGAGATAAAAATCAATCTTATGTGTTTGTTATTCACCTTGAGGTATTATTGCGAGTTTCTAAGATTGCATGCAGATACTGTAAACACATTGTGTAGATCTACGAGGACATCTCATGCGGTCAAAAGAGGAACTAACTTTTTCAAATTACCTACCCACAATATCCACATTAACGACGCCCCCGACTGCGGAGTCAAGTGAACCTAACGTAACCTAATTCTGTACAAATCGCAAGTCCGCCCCGCGGTTGAATTTGACAGCCACCTCTGGTCTGTAGCTCTAAAATACCTTTAAAAACCCTCGGCTCTGTGCAGAAACGGGCGGTTCGTTTAATATATTCTCCTATCTTAACAAACTGATTTCATTCTTTAGAGCACAGGCGTCGTCGGGTGGGAATGCTATCCTTGTTTTACCGGTATTACAATAAAATATTCTCCGAGGAACTAGCGTCGTGGATTACTACAGCACCGGTGCACATTCTGGAAACACGCCAAACGCGCGCCCAACATTTGTATACAGTTGATTTGTCACATAAGAAGGGTCGTTACTACGACTCGTTCTTGAGTTCAACAGCTTGGCTGTATAACGATTTGCCGGCGTCTGTGTCTCTTCAAGACCTTGGTTCACTCCTTCCTTTCCACAAGAAGACACTCCACACAGAATCTCCAAATAACACATAGGTCCTGTGGGAAATTATTTTCATTTGGGCCTCCTGTGTGGACTTGGAGTAAAATATAGATTTAAATTAAGTGTGGTGAAAAATGTACATCAGTGTATATCAATGTGTATTATGCTTTGTGCATACGTTCTCCATTATAACGGTTATTATTGCTGACGTACATTTCTACTATTTCCCAATAAGAACTTCCATTGCTCTAGTCACAGGTGCTAATGAATTGGAAAGTTATAGTTGCCGTTATTCAGAGTGCTTAATAATTATAATGGAAATATGTACTTGCATACCGAAATACCTCAGTAAACTGAACTGCAGAAAACGAAGTAAAATACCCAATTCATAAAAAGGTTTAAAACATTATATCTGCAAATGACGACGACTATCTTTAAAATTGAACAAACATCAACATGTTTTATGCTTTCTACCACTGCCGCTTTATCATTTTCCAAGTTCTCTATAGGTACTCACTTTTTTCATGTGTTTCACAATTCTTCTTCACATTTTTTGTGTGTAGGAACTACTAGTAATTCGATTTTTAAAACCTGACAATGTTCATTGAACTGCCATACTGCAATGCATGCGCGTTGGACCGCGCATTTTCGATGACGGAGAGGTTTAAAAAACCAACCGTTATTCTGTCTCGAATGTCGCTTATAAATTACTCCACGTGTTTAAATAAAGATTGAATTTTAAGTCGTAGTCGGAAATTATGTTATGATAATATTAAAGTGAAGAGGTTGTTTAAAACAGATGAACTTTGTTAATCATGGATTCACTAACGCGAATTATCAGAAAATACTTGAAACCCGGTGGTTACAATAATACAGTGGAATCTCTCATAAAAATCACCTTCCATAACGAGTAATTCACATAACGAGCAAACCAGATTGTGAAAAAAATGCTCCCTTAAAGAGCGACATTTCGCATAACGATTGACGCAAGGGGAAGTCCCGTCTTCACGTCAATTACTTGTGAGCCGGGACTTCCTCGCCACTACGTCAGTCTCTGGTTAATGTGTCTTTCGAGAAGAGTTATAGGAAAGGTTTTTCTCTACTTTGCATCAACATGTGTTTCGCCAAATGTCCCTTTGTGGTTACATGAATAGTTGCAGTCGGAACATGAATATTGTTTTTCTCCACTGTAAGTAAACTTGTGAGTTTTTAAAGTCTCCTTTCTAGTTCATTAATGATTGCAATCGGTACATGCAAAAGGTTTTTCTCCACTGTGAGATAGATGGTGGCATTTTAAATGATCTTTTGTGTAACATAAAAATATAGTTATTTGAATAACCGTTAAAAAATGGTTTTTTTTAGGAATGGAACGAATTATTGTGTTTTACATTGATTTATATAGGAAAATTTGTTTCGCTTAACGAGTGTTTCACATAACGAGTAAGATAACGGAACGAATTATGCTCGTCATAAGAGGTTCCACTGTGTACAGAAACTACTAAGTTATTACAAGCGTTAGTTCCTACAAGTGTGATTACTACTGCACAATAGTTCCAACTGCCCTGAGTCATAGTATTACGGCATCAGATTGAAAGAATATGAAAGAGAAATATGATAGGTAAGAGGTTAATTTATAAGTACCTGGATATTCAGATCTAGTCACTAAAGACGGCTAATGTCATTTAAAGCAAATTTTGAATAAACTTGAAATAATATTGGCCATGTTAGCAATGTTATGAAAAATAATAGTGAAAAAAAAATATTATTCGTTGAACTCGGCGGAAACGTTCTCGTTCATTGGCTCTCGCCGCGAAACAAATTCGGAGTTGTATTGACGGATATTATTGGACGGAAATGTATAAATATTTTGTTACCAACATTCAAATTTAATTACTTCGGTACCTTCGGGTTGTTCAACTTGCAATGCTTTGCATTCGATATTTTTTAAAGGGAATAATACTAAATTATTTGTGAAAGAAGTTAAAGCCTCTCTTTCAAATGGACCCCTCGAATTTCCACTCTCTAAAATTCTCCTAAAAAATATTTCATAGTATTTAGTCATTTCTCTTATACCAATAGAAAGTTTTCCATTTTTCAATTTTATTATTATTTTGGCGAATGAAGGAGACAAACACATGAATATTAGGAATTAAATCAAATAGCGGGTATGTAGGTACCTGCTTGTAGGTTAGTCATTAATTAGGTTATTTTAAATCCAAGTTCCTACCTACTAAGTTTCAGGCATCTAGGAAAGTATCTAATGAAGATTTCTAATCGACACATTTACTTTCTTTTTTCATTACTACGGCAGTAATTTATTTCAAATTGCACATCTGCATCTGAAGAAAAGGAAGAAATCGATCACGGAAATTTTAAATGCTGTACAAAATGTTATAATCGAAATGTGTGATGTATAATTCAATATTTCGTTTGAAAATTTAACAAATCTGCCAACGACCAACCTTAGTGTATTCAAAATAAACTTAGTTTTTCAAATATAAAAAGTGCGTTTACCAGATAAAATAACAATCTTTCAAAATCAATGTATGTTTTTTTGCCAAAAGAATTTGATTTAAAAAGGAAAATTTTCTGGTATTGCCTGGTTATACCCTCTTAATTATTCGGGAGAGCGAAATGAAATTTTAAAAAATTACCACAAAATCATATCTCCTGTTTTTTTAGACTTATAATTCCGATTTTTTTATTATCAATTAACATTGAACAGATCTCTCAGAATACTTTACTTATTTGTATATTTATTTAATAACATTATTTAATTGTAAAAATGCACGTCGCAAAAGACGCACTCATTTTCCTAGAAATATTTCGATGACGCAGATCGAAAGAGACAAAAAGGAGGTTAATGACACATTTAACCAATTTTTGTATTTATTGTCCTTTTCTTACAGCATTTCAAATTTCCATGATCAAAATGTAACGCAATTTAGGTATTTTATTTTTTTAAACTGGGTATTTTAAATATCTTAAACAAGATTTTTATATAGCCTTACATAGGTAGTTCAAACAAAATATATATTTTAAAAATTTCGGCCAAGATACATAAGTACCTGAAGTCAAAAATCATTCATTTACTCTAGGCGCTATAAAATATTAACTTAGCATTTTTAGATGTTTTTAATAAAAATGGTGAATAAAGTCTTCGATTTTAGGCGTTCATTGTTGGTATCTAATATCTATCGATTATTTTACCCTACTCGCTTGGCTCTCTCGAGGGATTTATAGAACACGTCAAGTATGGACCAAATAGATGGCCGAACATTCGCCCAATATTCGGTTAATTCTCTTCGTTGCATCTCTAATGTACAGAATGTAGACTGAATAGACCACTGAATCTGTATAGGTATATACATTGCCGCGAAGGGACCTATAATGTAAATACATACCTATTTCTATTCCTTCCACTGAGAGCTAATTTGTAACCTTTCTCTGTTTTTAACGGTGGGCCGACAGGTATATAATCCCCCAAAATTATAATTATTATGAAATTACAATTATGTGCATTGTTTACCAATTTCAAACCTACAACCGACTTCAAAAATATGTTTAATAAAATTATAAGTTGGTATGGATATAAAACGAATTTTTTTACGCTGTCGATTTTTTATACTTCGCTAGTGGTGACCGGTCTACTCAATGGAAACTTTTTAAGTGTATGAATATTGAATACAAACTTTTCATCGGATGTTAATTCCTCACATGATAATTCATCATGTCTTGAAGCGTCGAAATTATTATTCGAAAACTGATAATTGGGGTTTTTAACCTTACGTTAGGTTAGGTTAGGTGAGGGGGGTAAATGGAAGGGTAGGTTAATGTGAGTTATGATGTGATGAATTATCATGTGAGTATCGTGTCTGAATAAATTTACTATGGGAATTTAGACGCTGATATCTCATAGTCCGATTAGACATGGAACTTTCTCTAGTATACAAGTATGGTGCTTTTTTTGTATGTTTACTTCGTTGAACTCCGTTTAATTTTTTTTTTTAATTTTTAACATTATTATTAAGTTCTGCAAGTATTTTGGTTTTTATTTTTGTTACAGCTGTTTCGGCTTACAAGGCCATTTTTAAACTGTGGTCGAAACCACATTTAGACGACGTACTTATACGATTTTAAATGTCAATTTTGAACTAACTAACTAACCACCACGCCGTTTCTCCGCAAGGGTAGGCAGAATGGACAGACCGCCAAACAACTCGGTCTTGGCACACACTCAATGTCAATTTCGGAGAAATGTCAATTGAATTATTACGGGTTAAACCGATTTGACCGATGCTCCCCATTATTCTCAACATTATTAAATTTGATTTAAAGTATGATGCGTTTAAATTACAAGTGTATATCTTTTTCAAACGTAGCAATAATTTTAATTCGAAATTATTATTTTAAACAATAACTAAATAATCAATTAATTTCTAAAGAAAATATGTTTTATACTTTTGTTATTCGTAAATACATCCTATCTTCACCCTCTTAGGGGACACTTAGGGGGTTTCTCACCATCCTCCCAATAGCTTATCCACACTAATAACGAATATTTTCGATTTACAGTAAATTTATTTATTAAGTTGGAGTTTATAATTCGGTACTCGAACCTATGAATAAAGGCTATATATTGGATAAGTTGGCCGAGTTTTCTAACCACTGCGAGTTTTTTTTTATTTTTAATAATATTCGTTATTAGTGTAGATAAGCTATTGGGAGGATGGTGAGAAACCCCCTTAGTTATATTTTGTTTAAGAAAGTACCTGTACCGTATTTTTTCCTAAAACGACTGCATATTGTGTATGAGTATGTCGGGGGACCAACTATCAGGGAAAACTGTCATGTAATCGTTTCTAACATGCGTCGTATTTGGAATGGAAGAAGATGTTACAGCGAAACTACAAGCGGTATGCCTTTAGACATGTTTCCTTGGATAATTCACCGCATTCAAGGTAACAAGGTACCCTCTTTGTCATATAGATGCATTCTATAAATAACGCCATTAACCTAATGGATATTTTATTGAAGAGCGTGGGTATTATTATACCCTTTGTGTTATTTGAATAGCTCCCTTATGTAGGGACTGCTTTCTGCGATCATAAAAACAGGATCAGAAAATGGATTAACCCTTTTCAATATTATAGCTGAATATTTTTCCATTCCTTTGACCCTTCGGAAGTCCCTGGTTCCGCGTGGTATCGGCCGGGCAATGAACGAAGTAGAAATCACTGTAGTCCCTCGTCTCCCTTGAAAAAATACATTCAGAATTATATGGATTCCTTCCTATTACATAATATTGAGTGGATTAAAAGCTCAGGTCTTAAGTTTATTATTTCCTACCGTTCCTACGGAATTCTCTGGGGACTTATTACTGGTAAAGTTTGCGCTACAGAAATCATCGTTGAAGTTAGTTGGTGTACCCGAGATTTCTCAGGAGATCTAGCACGGGCGATCGATTAAAGCCTAAATCATAAAAAAACATTTTGAATAATGTCGTTCGTTAGGCAAGATAACTGGCTTATTAATGAATGGAGGTGATTTAATGAAACTCTTACAATTCTTCTTCTTTCGTATGGTGGGGGGGTCAGAGGGGGACATCTAGGTCTGCGAGCCAGTCCAGGGCCTCAGGCGTCGCCCTGTGGACCTCATCAATCCCACCGGGGAATGAGTGGAGCGGGCATTCGTTGACCACAGTGTAGTTATTATGCCAATGTTAATAGGCCACTCTTAGAATGGTAAGAAATCATATATCTGCGAGATCCATAGACTATAATTTCTCTAAGACGCGATCAATTTATTCCGTTTTATCTTGGCGAAACGTAAGTTTGAAAAATAACTAAAGACCTCATTAACTAAATAATTCCAGTTTTTTATTGTTTTTATATGAATACCGCACAAGAATCACAACAGCTCCCGTCTGGAGCCAGTGAGACTATGGCAGCCCCAATTGGGGTATATTGTGAGGCTGAATATTGTGGGGAGGGGAAGGAGATTGGGAAGAGGAACGTGGGGAAATACCTGGCTATTCAAATCTGGTCACCAAACACGCCTAAAGCCATTTCAAGCAAATATGTAACATTTCAATTCTGAGTGGTGGTCTTACACCAGGGCGATACTGAGAGTATCTTCCACTATGGAACGTGCCACAAATATACTGTATATTATTTTTATTCAATTAATTGTGTAATAACCCAAATTAAAAAAAAAATTGAGAGACCATGCCCTAAAATGATAAAGCTGTCGGAAAACTTCATACATCTTTGAATATCTTAATGTAGCTGCCTACATATCTTGTTATTAGGCATATATATTGATATATTAGATGTAATATAAATTATCTAATATTACTATGTGATCTATTCTAATGTTTCCTTAAAACTAAAAATATATTTACAAATATTTCCTTATGTATCATATTAAGAATGTTTAATTGGTAGAACCTGCAGACAAGCTGCCAAATGACAGCTTTGTGGGACTACCCTAAATTTGTACAAATGTTTTATCTACTAAATAAAAATAATAAAAATATTTTAAAAAATATATATTATTTGTGCACTTCGGGTTCGAACCCCCGACCTTCGAGCCTTGCCACTCGACTACGCCGTCATAGTCATATTATATACGTATACTCGTATACTCGTAGTGTTGCTTATTTTTAGAGTGGTAATATTCTAGCATATTTTAATATGTTTAACTTACTTGCCTACTTGTTTTTGAACCTATGTATTAAACATTTTGCTGTTTCTTGATACAACTGCCCGAAAGTGGAAACAACCAGAAATCGCTCACTTTTATGTCTTTAGGAAAATAAAATTACTTTAATACGAACATACATAACAATTGTTATGAGTTTGACTTTTCACTGGTATTGTGGCAATGGAAGGAGGTAGCGTAACACGGAATAATACCCCAAAATAATATTACACAACATTCAATAAAAGCTATTCTGCTACGTCCTTCTTTGTGCAAACCTTGTAAGAAGATATTACCAGAAAATCCCTCTGTATTTGTAAAAATTTAAATAATTAAGAGGATATTACCAGAGAGTACCAGAAATTAATCCTTTTTAAACCAAATTCTAGACGTATTGACTCTATTTTACAAAAAAACATAAATTAATTTTGAAAGGTTGTTATTTTATCTGATAAACGCATTATTTAAATTTTGAAAATCTAAGTTAATTTTTAATATATCTACTATGATTTTACCGTTGGTCGTTGGCAGATTTGTTCAATTTTCAAACGACATATTGTATTATACATACAACGGAAATTTAATTTTAGTTCAATTAAAATCATTAAAAAATAAATCCGAGAACGTGTTTTGTGACGAAAATACCTCAATTTTTCTATTTATTTAAGGTCCTACATACTAAAATATTTCAGATTTTTTTTCATACTTATTTGGTTTAGACATTATTGAAAAAATCTAAATACTTATGATCAAAAAATACTTACAAGAAGTACATGATATTTAATAATTTATCGTCATGCATTTTGAGTACTTGAATGTAGGTATATATTAAAGCAAGTTTTTAATTAAATAAATCGATATGAAATTTTTGTATTAAAAAATTTCATACGGGGAATAATCGATATTTCTCTTCGGAACCTCTATGTACAAATGCAAGCATTTTTACACTTTTATTCTCAGCCGCTGGTCTATGGCTCTTAACCTTTTCGTGTACCTACTTACTAGATATTTTGCTAGTTGTTGGTGCAAGGCCTTGAAAGACTGTAATACTAGCGATCAAAATGCATAAAAGATGCGACTGACTTGTTTGTATTGGGTGATGCTAATATATCGTGTTAGTGTGTGGTATACAACTAATCCTATGCAGTATCTCTGTCTTGCTCATACATGAATCATGTAACAGAAAGAGAGGTCACAGTGGAGCTCTAAGGGCATACCAAATCTAGAACATCATGCTAATATCATCTCTACCTGTAATGCTTAACCCTTTGACAATGTGAGAAAAATTGGGTTAACATTCGTAACACGTAAATTCTAAACTGATATTAAAAGTAATATTATTATGATTTCTAGGACCTATCTTTTTCCCTTCCTTTGTGCCAACATAGATATTCATAATATAGCGAGCCTTAGAAAGTGGAGCTTCAAATAATTTCTCATAAAAAGCAACGGTATCTTTGATTTGACATTTTTCATCGGTGGTTATATTTTGCTTGCTAGAGTTGCCGAGGAAATGTAGTCTGTGGGAACCAATCAATGGTGATGATATTTTACAGGGTTTCCAAAATTACATTTTTTAAGCCTTTCAAGGGAAAAAATGTAATTTCAAATAACATTTGTGTCATGTATTCTTCTTACTTTCCTTTCTTCGTTCATTAGTGAACCAAATACTTTAGTCAGGACATGTCAAAAGTCAAAATAACTGAAGGGTGTGTATGTATGTGACGATGTGTGAATGTGAATTAGGCAAGGAGTGTACGCCAAGTCAAAGTTGTTTAGCGGTTCATCCTCTCTGCCTACTCCTGCGGAACGATGTGATGGTTAGATAGTTAGTTAGTTTATTGGTGGTAAAAATCATTGATGTATTATATTTATATGAGACAAGAAGCGAAAAAATAGGTTCCACTTTTGTAAGTCCAATTACTCCGGTTTGGCCTCCAACGCTCTAAACCCGAACGACCGGAATACTACAAAGTGCTCGCCCATTTTCGCTAGTGGAACACGTTTCGATGAGATATTAGTACGCGAAATCACCTCCAAGCTATGTCAAAAATGAGTAAAAACATTAGATCCAAACACTTCAGCTGGACTCTAACATCATTGACGCCATTGCGGTGAGATTGGTAATTATGTAACGTAATCTTACCGAAGTGACGCAGTATTTGAGAGCAATAAAAACAAAAAAAATTAATGTGGCAGTGCTATTTTTTGTTTTTTCTTTTTTTTAAAGTAAATACTTATTTACGCACGCTTGACTTGAGGGGTAAACTGGCGAATGCGTTACGGATATTACAGCGTTACGAAAAGTGAAATGCTTTGCGAGGCGAACGGGCTGTATCACATTGTAGAAGCAAGGGAGAGCAGTGCGCGCGCACATTTTCTTTCTCTCTTCCTCTCATAGCCAGTGCATGAAATATTTCATTCAGTATTTTGAAATACCAGTGACGCGCCAAACGCGGGGGGGAGCGGACGTCGATGCGCACGGCTTGATCGGGCGAGGCGAATGATTATAAATTTAAATAAATATTTGTAGAAAATTAATATACATATGTATATATTTTATACATATAAACATATATAAATAGACATACATATAGATGGAGCTAAAGAAGTATTTACTTCGACCGTGTGGTCTAAAGCACACTCGTATTTTTTTCCAGCTGAATGTTAGATTCATTGTGAATTCTCGGCATGTTTTTACGTCACACGTGTAATTTGTGCTCAGAACTGTGTACCTACGTCATCCGTGTAAATTACTGGCATACCAAGTCATTCAACACTTCTGTGTGGTCATCAGACTAAACAGACGGACTTTATTGGCTTGTCTCCCACAAGAAGTAAATGTAAAGTACCTAAGTGTTTGTGAAATTTTTATCAATTTTCATAATACTTAAATGATTTTGCTTCTATTTCATAGCATGTTGATGCCTAAGGCTAAGATGTTTGAACCATCGTAAAGATTTTCTTTCAGCGTCATTTTTACACATTAAAAAGGGTGAGACAAAAGATGACACACACAATGTACGTATGTCTGTTTCCTCTAAAGCACTACTTTTTCCTTTAGAGGAATCAGACGTATGTACATTGTGTGTTTCATCTTTTGTATCACCATTTTTTCATGTGTGAGAAAGAGCTGCAACATTATTGTTATAAGGAACGTACGTTCATTTCGTTTTTTGTATCGTCGCCGTTTCGTTAACGTAAGAATATTAAAAGCAACTATGATGTCTTCTAATGAACCTATCCTAGATTACAAATTGGGTAATATTGTATTTGTAACTATTCATAATGTACGAAGAAATTGGTGTTTTCTCTTTTTTACTGGACAATTGCACGTTTCTAAACATTCGATAAAAAACATCTAAATCGGTTACCCTACATGTATGTTATGTCCAGAAATTTTGACATTATTATTAATCATACATTTAAACACTATTCATACTAACTACGGTAAGCAATCTATCAGTTATGAGGGGGGCAATTTATATAATTGCCTTCCAGTTGATATTAAAAACGAAAAAAGTGTGTGTAAATTTAAAAAAAAATTATTCATTTTTATTCACAAAAAACAATGTAGTGAAAGTGAATAATATTGAAAGTGAATGAATAGTATTGTAATATATTGTATGATAATATGTTGTACGATAATATAATGTTATGCAAATTCTAGTTAAGTAAGTGAAAATGTTATTTTCTTTTTTGCTGGAATAAAAAAACTTTAAACAAAAAAAAAATCTTACTAATCTCGGATGTCGGTGCATGGTTGCATGCGTGATTTTAAATTAAATTCCTGCGTAGTGTGTAAAATTATTCAGAATCGATGAATTTTGAATTTTCAAAATCGCAACTGATAGGTATAAATCATATCAGACGAGCAATAAAGTAGGTTCCAAAATTATTTTATTAATAAGTAATTTTATATTTGAAATGTGTTTTTGCTTAAATGTTTGACAGATCTAAATCTGTATTCACTAACGATTTTTAAAGCTTACGCTAAAGTTAAAACTGTATTTCTTATCATCTTTATAATTATTTTTCAACAAGTAAATATAATTATTATATAAAGAAAAATCTGTCAAAAATTTAATCAAAAGAAATTCACATTTAAGGCTATTTATTGGCTGCGCGGCCGGTTTCATACAAAACGTAGTTTTGGATTTGAGGCACAAATACCCATCCAAACTGAAAAATTATTTTTGTTATCAAAAGGTATGTCAAATTTCTATGTCGGACAAGAGCTTCTTTATTTATTTTGCTTTAAATTATAAAATATAGGCTATTAAAGATTTTAATATTTTATGATTTTAGAAGCAACTTCACCTTTTTTGCGAGTAATTGAAAATATTTAAAATATATATATATATATATATATATTTATTTTATTTTTTTTATTTGATATTATGTAAAATTATTATTTTTTTTATTTTTTATTTACCTATTTACATACGAACAAAAACTTGTCGTTTATGTATTAAAATTACTACCCAAAGAAACGAATTTTTAACCTTTTTTTTATTTTTCATTATATTAAAACCAAGGATTAAGCAGATTTTTTTTAAATAATTATTAAATAACTCCCAAATTGCTTCCAAAATGAACCAAAACTGTTTTCTTTAATTACCTACAGGTCATCATTTAAAAGCACAAAAAAAGTAGCTCCTGTCTGAGATAGATATTCGACATACCTTTTTATTACAAAAATAATTTTTCATCTTGGCCTTAAATCCAAAACCACGTTTTGTATGAAACCGGTCGCGTAGCCCATTCCTCTTAAAACATAGAATTAATATGTATTATATATAATTGATCAAAACCAAAAGAATGACGGTACCTAACTTAATCGCTTAATACTTGTCTGATATCATTTATTCTTATCAGTTTCAATTTTGAAAATTAAATAAAATAGTTCATTAAACTTGAATAATTTTACGCATTACGCAAGAAAACAATTTCAAATCACGCATGCACCCATGCACCGACATCAGAAATTATGTTTATTAATTTAGTTCAGGTGGCAACCTTACCTTCATGTGACGTTCAGCAAACTTGCGACACGATAGTGTTACCACACACACAGAGTTCATACAGTGACCCTACATCAACAACGTCCTATGTGCTCGACTTACCATATCGAATATCAACCTCTGCAAACACTTGCAATAAGCGTGTTTTCCCTATACCAACCTAGCCGGAAATAAGACCTTACTTTTATACTAGAATGTTTGTTCAACGTGTGGATTCTTTGCCCCACACTCCTACAGTGAAAAATTGTTTGGCGGTGTTGGTAACTCAGGTACAGAGTGCATGTAGTACAGGTACGTTATATGCATACATACATATATGACTTATTATGCATACTCATGTCTATGTATGTTTGTCATCAATGCCACTAGAACGCCTCGCAAACCGACAACCTTTTTTCCTATTAAAAAACAATCTGTAAAACATGATAATAAAACACTTCATGAAAAGGTACGTTTATTGTGACGTAGCTATTAAATTGAATAATTTATTGGTCTACGACTTTGCTTATGTGGTTGTTTTATGATTTCACTGCTCGTTGATGGTGTCAAGATTTATTTTAATGAGTTAATAAATCCTTTATTAATTATTAGTGTCCAAAATTTATTTGCCGAATCAGTTAGTTACGCCGTTAATTTGATGGTAGCCGAATCGTTTAAGCTGTATCTTAATCTGTAATCTTTACACGAAAATTAAATTCGTTAAAAATTGAAAATTTTACTTATGTTAACATTTTTTAAATTATTTGTTCCGTTTGGGGTAAAAACATCATATTTTTCGATATATTTATAACAAGTCGTGCTTGAACCTCTTGGCATCTGTATCACCAGTGTCTGTCTTGAGTCCTAAATAAATATATGCTATGTATTTTCTGTATGCCCCACCTGTGTACATTGTAGGGAGATGAATCCCATTCAAGACGCCGGATATACAATTTGAATAAAATCTATTTTATGCCTTCTTTATACTGTCCATCATATTGTATTATTTATTAGATATCTTTGAATAACATTAGTTAATTATATTTCTTTAGTGTAAACAAGGAAAAAACCTTTCATATTGCGGCTCTTCCACCTCTTGAATCATCCTCAATAATGACTAATACGTATTTAGCTTTCGAAGAATCTGCTACTTTGTATGCTCTTTATAGTAGTATTTTGATTAAATTAGATATATAATATACTAGCTGACCCGGCAAACTTCGTACCGCCTCAGAATCAATAAATATTGTGTTTAATTTATTAGCATAAGTTAAGTTTTTATTAAGTTAAAATAAATAGGTACCTACCTACTCTAACTTCAAAAAATGAAATTGAGCTGTTGACTAAGCACGAACTGTTCGGCACACTACACCATTGACAGTGAGAATTGATTCAAATTATGTCGACCAACGCACATTATTTGAAAAGCCGTTCCATACAAAATATATGAAAAAATTAATTTTCTTTATAATTATTTTTTCCGTGATTTTTTCCGATGTTTTAATAGTTATTCTGTTAATCGGGACGGAGACAAATCCAACAAATCAAATATCATAAAAATCGGTTCAGCCGTTCTTGAGTTATAAATGGTGTAACTAACCCGTCTTTGTTTTATGTATTAAGATGACGTTTTATCCTATTTTTGACAGTTAGAAATTTCAAAGCTCCAAAGTTCGTAATGGAAATAATGTTGCATGCTAAAAATATTCGCGTTGACCTAAATATTCTATATAATAAAAGCTCAGCACATTTCACGACGCCAGAGCTCATAGTTAGAGATTTTTTTAGATATCACGAACGGACTTTTCGCTTCATAGTTAAGATTGTTAGGTTAAAAGTAGTGTATTGTTAAACTGTTCAATGGTTTGTATAACCTGAGAATTCGCTCCACAGTTACCATGTTATCGCTTTGTCATTGCGCTCGACTTCGCCGATAACAAATATTCACAAATATTTTTTGTTTCCTTTATTCCAATATTTTTAGAAACAGTAAGCACAACAAGTTGAAAACTCGTAATAAAGGAAATGCTTTGATGCAAATAAATATGGCACATTTTTTCAGCTTATTCAACAAACAAAACCCAAAGTATTTAATAACATGAATTCTTGCATTTATGCTTTCTTGTAATAAAGAAAATACTTTAGACTCGTGAGTCAACAGATATCGTTAGGTCGACCTTAGTACCCATAAAGAAAGTGGACTTTAAAATAGTATCATAGCCCAAATAGACAATTCAGTAGAACAGCAAAATGTCTCAAATATCATCTACGCACAAATTATCACATTCTATATTGCAAAGAAGCATCTGCCGAATCTTGTGAAAAATCATCGCGAGCGTTGAAATTTCAAATTTCTTGACTTGTATATTGTTTGAGTATTATTTGCAAGTGTAGTCTGCATTACATTTCGCAATCATCTTATCAAAGAATAAAGTGCAATAATCATATTTTAATATCGTGTATCAAAATTCCTTGATCTTGACAGAGCAGAACCAGTTTGATGAAGGCAGATTAATGGGAATAAAATGGAAAACGTGTACGTATTCAGAAATTGATTGAATTCGGGAAATTAGGTTGTAAAGATAATTTTTAGTGGATTGGTTCCAAGAATTCATATTCCCCAAATACCTAGTATGAATCTGGTGAGATTCTAAGCAACTTTTTTTAGCAAAAGCTGTTTATTTATTATCTTGTGCATTTATTACACTGGTTATATTAATTAGATCATCACGAATGAAGTTCATTGGTATGGTTAGAGTCAAATTAGGTGTTCTCCATCTGGAATCTACAAAAAAAATTAAGATTTGTTTTCTCCATTATTTTTCCTCCTCTCTAGCCCTCTTCACGACTCAGTGGCGGATACATAGGAGGGCGCGCTCCCCCCCCCCCCCCTTGCGGGGCCGCCAGCCCACACGTTATTCGTTCGTTTCTTTCGTCAGTCGACTCTGAGTTATCGAGTAGTTGTACTTTCTTACGTAGCACGCGCGCGCGTCCGCGTCATCGTATTTTATACGATTATGCCTGGCACTTAGATAGCTAACCGATAAAAGTAAAGGTAGCTCAAGATATCTTTAGCGCCCCCCTTGAGTTTTTTCTGTATCCGCCACTGCTCAGGCTTGCCATTAGTATGAATCTACTTAATCTCTAATTGCGTGCGGCACTCTGTCTGCGATATCCGTCTAAGCCAGCCGTGCAGTTGTTCACATTTAGTATTCCACAATTCCATATTTTACAGATCACTGACTCAACCTATCGTCGCCGGATACAGTACCTACCCTGCAGTGATACCACTGCGGTAGGTAGAATACCTACCAGGTACGACATCACCTTAATATCTAATACCTATCACCTGCTGAGACAGCCGTATAAGGTGGAAAACCATAAACATCCGAAGTTAAACAATGGGCAAAGGTAATGGCCGGTGTTTAGTGAGTTTGACGTTAGGTTTAGTATATTTAGTATGTCTCGCGTCGTGCCCTGAGTTGCGCGCGTTCACGGGTACCCGACGCTTCTTCACCCGCGAGTTCGCGCTCTATTCGAATCTCCGTTTTCAACACCGAATGATAATCACCGGGATTTATTGTCGATAATTAAACGTAAGAAAGTCATGTCTGATGTGCACGTCGGACGTATTTCTACACGAAACGGTAGCCGGGGATTTCGCAATCGTGTGCAGTATCGACCGGTGTTTACGTGATTTATTCGAAATTCTGCGAATCACGACAAAATAAATGTTTGCAAAACAAATAAAAAAAAATCATTTCGCTTAAATTCTCCATCGCTGTTTGATTACCGCATTAAATTAACAAACAATTTAATTATATGATAAAAACAGCTTCAATTAAACTTAATTTACAACCCTAGAAATCACTCCCTAATAAAATATTTACAATTTTCAAACGAGTACTTAACTTATTGTAATTATTTTACGTAATTAAATACGAAGTTTAACCTATGGAACAGTTTGCGTAAACATTAAATTGAATATGTGTTATAAACCCGCATCTAAAACAAAATAATACGCAAGTATTCTAAATACATTTCAATTTTATTTATCATTTGCATTGTACCTAACATTTAACGATGCGATTTTAAAATGACATTACCTTTTTTACCACATAGCACTTGATGCACGTATTGAATAACATAATATGCGGGTATTCGTATAGGATTTTAGGGACTGTCCGTGACCGGAATGGAATATTGTCCGATTGTTGGCTCGGTATTATAATCCTCGCTGAGCCGCGGCCAGGTAACTGAAGACACGAATAAATTATACCTGCTGAGACTTCGCAACGGGGCGATGGATGGATTAAGTCGGCTCCATAAAAAACGGTTGCTGCTTATGCGACTTATGCGTGCCGTATGGCAGTGTGGCTGTGGCCGTATGGCAGTATGACCGTAGTATGGTGTGGAGGTATGGGACGCGGACGTGGTTAGACTGTCAATAGAGTGACGCCGTGACGCGACCCCGGACCGAGTCAGACGACGGTGTCACGTGTACCGGATGGCCGGTGGAAAGGCACTGCCGGCAAATTGACTAAATATTGTTATTTTTATTTTTTTTTATGTAAATGCTTGACATCAACGCACTCACGATTACATCAATTTATATCATAGGCTGATACGCATGTGACTGAATGAATTATATTTAAAAATATATATATTTAGTGTTAAAGAAAACTGCTGAAGAAAATTAACATACACCACAGAACTTAGATCAATGTGATTAGTTTTAAATCTTTTGAATAAAGTCTAGTGATGACATTGTTGCGAGCTGAAAATAGTCATGTATACGTGACAGAAAAAAATATCACAAAATTTAAGAAGCCAGAGTTCCCCGGTCGATAGTTTTTGTCGCTGCAGCAAGTAGTTGCCTTATGATAAGAAATAAAGTGTTTAAAATATTTTTCATTCAATACAATTGACGGAAATAATGAAATAGTTTTTTTTTATCATAATTATTGAAGGATTAAATAAATATTTTTTCATTGAATTTTCTGACAAAGGCTTAATATCATCCATTTTATGAGTCGAATGGATGATAAAAAGATATTTTTTAAAGAATAGTATTTAGTGTACGTATTCTCCCACCCAGTACAATATGTATGGAAATGTCGTATGAAGCCATGGAGCACCAGCGCCAGCGCTCCGACGGAATGCGATGTTTGACGAAAACACAGTTCAGCTCTCACCTCACACCACCTAAATTTATTCCTTTTATTTGAAGGACTGCGATTCCTTGGATTTATTAATCCACAAAAAAACCATTACAATTTCAATCGAAACCTTTTATAATAATTTATGGCTTTAGGATTTTTAGTTTTGACTAAGATTGTTAGTTTAAACTAGGATTGTTAGTTTTAACTGAAATTGTTAGTTTAAACTAGATTTGTTAGTTTTAACTAGGATTTTTAGTTTAAACTAGGATTATTACGTTTAACTTAGATTGTTAGTTTTAACTAGGATTGTTAGTTTAAACTAGTATTGTTAGTTTAAACTAGGATTGTTACTTTTAACTAAGATTGTTTTAATATCTATAAATTCCCGTTTAAGTGAAGTTTACAATATTAGCTGTTGAAAATTTACACATTCCACCAAGAAATTTTAATAAATATGTAGATTAATCAAATTTTTTGTGATGTGTGTTTGACATTTTTTAGGAATTTAGAATTTTTAGTGTTCAGTGGTCCTTGATGAATATTTTTAACTTTGGTAATGTAAATTTTCCCTCTTTTTGCTCTCTAATTAATTATGCATAATTAATTATTACAATTTAGATTTTAATTTTCCGTTTTTTTTAATCATGGCGCTTAAATATCGGGAAATGTGGATAACGTTTTCTATGACACCGAAGAGAAATCGTCGGAACGAAATTCGCGTAAATATATAACAATTTATAAAAAATAGAAATATCGTAATTTTTTTGTGTCTTACTACGCTTACAGCTTCCCCGATTTGGGGCATGTGGCGAGGCCCTTGAAAGTTAAGGTGGGAAAGGAGATGGAAAATGAAAGTTTGCGAAGAATGGTTTAATTCTAAAAAGATGTAAAATTATCCAAAATGATTTTTAACTGATAACCTAGTTTAACATTGTATAAATAGTAATTATTTGAATTTGCTCTAAAATTCAGTTTTTAAATGTTTATTTTGATGATGTTTAAATAAAATATTACAATTGGTGGTATCTAAAAATACTTTTAACACAAATAAGCATAAAACGTCGGTCATAAAAAAATAAAATCCATATAACGCATGTTTAAATTTGATTTCCAACAATAAAAACGTTTCCGTTATTAATTCTCAAAAGGGTGACGTTTTTTTGGTTGTTTTTTTTACCCATCTTTTAAATTGTCCCCAGTCATCCCTCCATTAATATTTATGATCTGACACTTATTAAAATAATTAATTTAAAATCTCTCTATAGTGTACTACGCTGTGTCTATTGGTTTTGTCCCCTTTCCTGTGACGAATATTTGACCCTTTCGAACTTTAGGATAATATCTTTCCCAAGGGCTGCTTGGGGCCCATACCAAATTATTTAAAAACATACAATTTCAGGTCAACCGAGCTTATCGTAATATCCTATCAACACTTCATAGAACTAACATACATACTCAATGTATTTTTAAGAAAATAAAAATTTCTTGGCACATATTCTCGTGCATATTCTTCTGTTGTTCTGACCCTACTCAAGTATATGATTCGCTTGGTCGCGCCATTAATTGCTTTTAGAATATAACCTTTATTGTAAAACAGAAAATCTGATAGCCAGAGGGTATTTTTCTTTCACGTAAGAACTTCGGTACTTGATGTAAGATTCGAACTCGATTCAATCTAGAGCCATCCAACACCACAACTTTGAAACTTTTTACGCAAAAAAAAAACGGATTGTTTATTACGGTGAGACCTGGGGTTTTTAAATTATCACCGCTCTTTTTGTCTGCGATTTATAGGTCAACGCTACTGTTTTGAGTTTCCCTCGATAATTCCATTACGAGCTACAGTGCTTTGAACTTTTATTGACCAAAAATTAGAAAAGACGCGATATCACTCGTATTAGTAATTTGGAAGGCGAGAATGGGTACCGCCGCCCCGGGAACCATTTATTGGATAACCAACACCTCTGCCATAGGTCACCCCAAGTGGTTAGCTACGTTTGGTGACTTAGCAGGGGAGCCCGGGTTCATGGGATAAGGTTTATCTAGGTCTTGGCGGCGGATGATCTAGACACACTGGACCCAAAATTTCTACCCAACCCTCATACCTTTTTTCCTTCCCAGAACTTCCTTTCCTTCCTTTCCTTAAATATACCCTCCACACAGCACCCAAAGATGACATAGGCCCTGAGGGAAATTATTTTCCTCAGGGCCTGCTATGTGGACCTAATCTAAAAAAAAATTATAATTAGTGCAAATTTGTTTTGATGTTTCGAACAAAAAAGTGTTGAAAGTTGAAACTCAGGCGAAACCGGTAAGCAACTAGCAATACTTATGACGTTTTTTATACAAATTTCGTCACAATTTGCTCATCTTTCGCAAATAGGATTACTGGTTTAATATTATCGTTAAAGATTATGGGAGATTAAAAATATCTTTGAGATTAGTTTCCACCTTGGTACAGAATTTAAAACAGAATGCACAACTACTTAAACTGCTTTAATTAACATAAAATAACTTAAATACACGCTAACACCTACCAAGAGTTTTATCAAAACCAAATTTATTTTTAAAAAGGCAGACTAAATAAGTGTATCCAATAGCAATAACACAAAAAAAATTATAAATCGTATCCTAAAATATTTTTCAAAATCCGAACTGTCTTCAACGCTAAGTGCTAAGACCTAGAACATCTGGTAAAAATAAATGTACCTCGCAGCAACCAGCTGCACAAAACCATTCCGAATACCTTGGTAGAAAGCTATTGAGAAAAGCTTTCCAAATTTTAAAAATAGCTAATAATACATTTTTATCTAATAATACTGTTGTTATTCTGTTTCTATTTTCGTTTTTTCACTTATTCATTTATTGTCCTACATTAAATACTGTAAGTTTTTTAAGTAAAATTTCTTTACGCCCTTGGCTTGGGGGTAAGCTGGCGAATGCGTGACGAGAGCGTTACGAAAAGTGTAGTCGGGCGAGGCGAACGGGATGTATCACACTGTAGGAACAAGAGTGAGCAGTGCGCGCGCACATTTTCTTTCTCTCCTCCTCTCATAGCCAGTGCATGAAGATTATTCGTAATTTCATTTCGTTCTTGAAAAATGTTATAAATACTGTAGGCGCAAGAGAGAGTAGTGCGCGTGCACATTTTCTTTATCTTTAGAAGTTTTACTTCAGTCGTGTGGTCTAAAGCACACTAGTTTTTTGTAATCACATGTAATATATATTTTAGCAATTATATTGTACATGCCTTTATTATTTTTAAGTAGATATTAATAAATAGACTAGCTCCATAGTAAGGACCCGACAATATGTGCATACTAACTGGGATATTAAATGAGTTAATTAAGTAATGTTTGCTTTATAATTTCAATAAAAAAAAAATTAAATAAAACTAATGGGAATTAAGTCATCTTGACGGTCTTTTTTAACTATGTTAACCTCTTACTAAGTTTTTTTTCATTTCATCGTCTGCAATTTCCGTTATTCTTCTTGACATTATTTGTTGCACATTGACGGCTATTATTGTAATTTGTACGCTCATTCAAGTGAACTTCGAAAAAATAATTGCCCGTATCCGAAATGAAACTCAATAGAAACATTTTAACGACTAAAGGTTTCTCTCAATTAGCCATGCAATTATTATGAATCAAAACTGACAGTCTGTACAAACAGAAATTTTAATCACCTGCTGTGGAAAAGTGGGTACAAACTACAAACTAAATACCTAATTATCGAATTACATCCTTCAGTAACTATTTCTAAATTAAAAATAATTTTAACTTTCAGTTGTGTAGGTCCTGATGTTTTGACCTCCATCACAATTGATTAACAACCAATGGACGGAATTTGATTAGAACTGAATCCAAGCAAACCGTCCGCTATAGACACTTATTTGAAATAATAGATTATCTATTCATTTTACTATGCCACCATCTCAAAGAAGTGTTTGACTCTTGGTTATCGAAATCTAGTTAAACTACAAAATAACACCAATATTTCTAATCTGTTGGTTATTCTGAGACAATCTCTCCATTAGCAGCAAACCTAAATACATAATAACACTGTACTTAATAAACTATTCCGATACGTCCAGCCGCTGAAATGGGTAATTTGCGTAATCGAGGATGCCCCAGATCTTTTCATACAATACGACAATACGTGATAGTGCGAAGATGAATGCGCATCGTACGGCAAGGAACGTGTTCGGTTAGTTTTCTCAACAACTCTAAATAATTAGCATGTTGTGCTACGTGACGATTCAATTACCCAAATTGACCTGTCAATAATGCCTCGCTGGTGATAATAGCACACCGTTCGCCATTTGTTGAATTACAGCTCAAATATCCACATTATACGAACGAATAATTCCGTTTAAACACGGTTTATGCCTTTCATTAGTAGTGGAGTACAAACATTGCTTCGATGGCTGGATGCGTTCGGATAGTTCGCCGAGCCCAATCATTGCCAGGTATCGATTTGATAATTTGCAATTACCTAATCGGCTAGTACAGCTAATACGAAATTGATATGATACTTAATGATAACATCAAAAGCCATATCAATTAACTAGATCGATTTTCGCTTGTTTGGGTTTTTACATTGGCAATTTTGGACATATTCCTATTTTGTATTTGTATTTATTTATTTATTTGTATTTTAGTTCTGCTGGGCTTTTACATGTTATTTTTATTTATTAACAAAGTAGGTACATCTAAATCAACATTTCACACAAAAGCAAAAAATTAAATTAAAAAGCAAAGTGGATCTAAATAAGCATTACAAACAATTCAAACAAAGGCAAAAAAAATAAATTATAAAACTGGATCTAAAACAAAATCCAAAACAATATCATAAACAAAGTCAAAAACAAAATCAACAACATAATCAAAAACAAAATCAAATGCGAGTTAGATAAAAGCAGGATACCCTATCATGCAATGTAGAGCAACAACAGAATGGGATAAGTACAATTCGTAGAGTGAGTCAAGGAGAACTATGTGGTATATTCAATTAAATATTATTGATATTTTTTATTGAACTTTATTATTGATCATTTTAAGGATTTATCCATATATAATTCACAATACAAACATTATTTGTGAGATATCCTTGACTATCTTTTGCACCGCTGTGTTTTTGAAATTCCACCTCTAAGACGCTTAAAACTTAACCTAACCTTTTTTTAAATTTAAATACCTCAAAAAATCCCCGCTGCTCCCAACCGTCCGCGGAGCCAGTGAGACTATGGCATCTATCATTGGGGTGTTTTATGAGGTTGAAGGTGAAGGAGGTTGAAAGGAGGAAGGTTGGGAATTAACCTAACCTGACGTCATGATAGTGACCAAATGAGTTCCCTCAACCTTTGTCCTTGTCCTGTTTTCTAGGTCGTTTCGTACGTCCTTTGCTTCAATAAAAGTCCATATGATTTATATTAACCCATCGGTCTTTTCTTTGCAAAGTAATGTGGATCTAAAGGACGACTTAGCATGACTCAAAACAGGATTTTTTTTACCGATCTCCCGTTTCCTTCCGTGCAATAGCATGTACCGAAATAATTCATCAGCATTATATAAGGCACATAATGTATTTGAGATATACACATTCCAACATATATTCAATTTTCACCAAATGAAAGTCAGGTTTCCCCTTTTTACATTTAGGTTTTTGGAGGTTAGTTAAATATGAGTATACCTAAAAATATTGTCATACCAGTATAATATTTGCCAACGTGAACAATGTTGTTTACTGTTGGAAGTGTTTATTTTAGCTGACATCAATTTTATCCTCTGATGACCTAAAACGGATATTTTCACTTTTCATTACACTACCAGTAAACATCTATTTATTGACTCATTAAGTAGGGAGGTTAATTTTAGTTTATGAAACAACAACAAAAATTATCTGATTGCCAATATTTTAAATTTAAACCATCACCAAATTTGCGATGCAAACTAATATGCGGATTACTTCTTGCCAGTCATATTTTTCAAACCAATTGAGAATCTAAAGCGCTAATTTAATACAGTTTTTGAAGTGGCTAAACGTGTTAATTATGACAATTAAATCGCTTCTAGCGTAAGCATCTTACTTTACGCCAAGTAATGTTACTTTGTGTAAACATGTTGTGCAATGGCATAGCAAACTTCCTACTATCTTTAACTGGGTTTTTCTCAAAGTCTACAATTTCCCAGTGCACTAGTGATAGAACATTCCATCTTTCGTCGAATGTAAACGATCGATAGGATAACTATCGGTAACTTCTCATCGTTCCCTACGACAACTGCAGATCGCAAACGAATAGGTGACAGTTCACAATGACTAAGTGTCCTTAATATATTCGATATCAACTGTCGTTTGTACGTTTGAGATCTGCAGTTGTCCTAGGGAACGATGAGAAGTTACCGACAATCGGTCGGTAACTTCATATCGAGCGACCGTGCTAGCACACCTGGGCCTTGTGGCAGGTGCGCTGTCGGGCGGACGACGTAGATTTAATTTTTTATACAAATATGCAGTTTTAATCCGAGATTGATGAAATTTTGCGCACTTGACTTGCAAAACATTTTATGTACATCTCATTCTAACTATAAATTGCATTCCCCAATACAACGATTACATAGTCTTGGTAACCAATATTTAAACAATTTTGATGTATTTGACAATAATTTGAATTTGGCAAACTTTAAACGCCGTGTGTGCGAACTATTTCTACTTAATTCATAAACTATTGTAAATAACAATTTTATACATTTTTATTAATAACTATTGTTGTTGATTTGGAGGATATTGGCAGGCTATCTATTTTTACTTTATTTATATTCTGTATTACCTACATTTTTTCAACTCATATATTATTATCTAACCTATATTATGGGTATAAAATAAATATTTTTGAATCTATAATAATTCCTCCATACTATCAGTGGATATAATCATCCACTCGAATATCGCACTATTCACTTTCAAAGTTACATAGCCTGATTATGTTTTTCCTTTTATGTAATTTTATCTATTTTGCATTATAGTATAATCAAGTATATCTAATATACATTATGTTGGTAAACTCATAACTGTTATAATATATTTTCCTCTTAAATTCATTTCACAGCATGCCATCGTTTTTTTTTTGTAGGTAGGTACCTAATAATAAATATAATGTGCATTGTATCTGATACACTGTCTTAAAAACCCCTTAGGGCAAAGATAATTTACATAAAACGTTGATACCTATCACACCTCTAAACTGTGCCCCCCTTACTTATAATTGCGGTATCCGCCAAATCATCTTTGGTTTTGTAAAGTTGGCCTTAAACCTGGTTTTAATCCGTTTTAACCATACACAGTATACACACGCGGTGATAATAAGTCAAGTTTTTTACTGTTACGACGTAATACGACGCGTATTAGTTATACTATGATTATAAGTAAAGGGGGTGTATGTGTTACGCTTAAGAAAATTTCCCACGTTGCTTTATTGTGTAGTACATTAATATCTACCTACTAGCAGTTTTTGTTCATTGTTTTGCATAGACAAATAAAACTATGCATTTCCACGAACTTACAAAATGATTGCACGAACAATGCAATAGTATTTAACAAGCAGTTATCATTTATCGAGTTGTGTGTCGATGTTGTGTACGTACCGTATCTATGTAGACAAGCAACCTTGTGTTCGCTTGACCTTTGAACCGGCTTATTTGCGTTAGTATCAGTATTTACCTGTAGACCCATTGGTTCTAGTCATACTGTTGTCTTCCAGCACTGTAATGATGGGTGACAGGCATTCAGAAATAAAAAATATTGATCGACGTTTTGCGGAATACACCGAGTAAATGTTATACTAAAGATACATAAATAAATTCCGTTTTTATTCGTACTGCTTACTCTTGTGGAGGATTAATTTGATCGTTAATTTAAAGAGTTTCTTTTAAAGAAAATTGAATATATAAGTATCGAAATAAATCGTGAAAAGATCAAACAAAGAATTGATGATATTTTTCTGAGAAATCCAATCAAATAAGTACACATTTTCCTGGAAAAACAGCCCTTTTAATATCAATTACTTTTCAGGCTATATAATCAAATCATCATTTAATAAAAAATAGTTTATAACAGGCATTCTAGTAATATAATATCGAACAGAATTTCCATTGAAACTATCAAGTCAATATGGTATAATATAATATGTGCCGAGGGCAGGATTTAACTTTTCAGAGGTCTTAACCCTCAAGGGTCAAACAATGGAACAATATTAGCCTTAGACCAAATTATTCATGTTTTAAATCTATCCTCGAAATTCGAGATCCCCGAGCCAAGGATCAACCCGAACATAATCTGGCAGGGTCAAAGGCCCGTCGATAAAACACTGAACATTAAACCAAATTCAATCCAAAAATTCTCAAAATCCAAAACCCAGCACTATAATTTTTATGTTTTTTATCGGGCAATCATTTTCTTTTCGGCTTAACTTAAATTGATTTGAATTTCTTTTAAATAAAATTCTTATATTTTATTAAAATATGTACTTTTAAGCATGATATTTTTATTGCTTACTTTTAAACATATAAATCAAATTCAATCCAAAATCCAGCACTACGATATTTGTATTGTTATAGGGTAATCATTTTATTTAGGTTAACATCGCGTAAGGTTTATTCTCCAATTTGAAACAAGTAGGTACTTTTTTATTGAATTATTATTCAATTTAATCGAAAATATTTTCTTTGTTAATTGTTTTTTTTTAATATTACTTATTTAAAAACCGAAGTCTTGATAATAATCAACGGTGAGTCGTTCAGGTAAACAGTAAACAGAAAACAGTAAAAAGACAGTTTATTTGGTGAGCGCTTTGTCACGTAGGCTTTTGTAAGTAGGTATGTAATTCTTTTATTTATTATCGATGATCTGTTCCATAGCTGTAAAGCTATTCTTATAAGATTCGTCAAACCTAGCAATGAACTTCATACCCAGACTGAGTAACAACTAAATACGATAATTTATTAATGTAGTCATTTTATTTATTTTAGATTATAGAAACAAATAATGCATTGGTTGCAGTGGTGAATCGATTTTCAAATTTAAATATAATTTCATATTGGGTACCTACAAGATATTATTCTATAATATATATTCATCAACAAAAAAAAACTTTTTTATTTCACGTTCAAGATGGTCAGTGAATATGATTCCTATCTTGTTTGGAAGATTTGCTAAGAATTTGGTTCTATTTTCTTTTGAAAAATTCACATTTGTGTAATAGTATTTTTTTTGCTTTGGAGATACTTAATCATTTCAATATTGTAGGTAGTACGTAAGTACCACCTAATTTTTTATTTGTTGTTTAAACATGTTTAATGATACAACATCATTGGATTCACTTTTTTTTATTTAAATGATATTTTTACATTTGATAATCAAGTTAATTATCAGGAACTATTCAGAAGGATAAATGTGTAGATAATTAAACACAACCAACCAAGGTGACGCGCACAACAGAACAGCGTTCCGATCGTTGTCTTTTGTTATATTAGCTGTCGCTAGGTTACTGATCCAGTGTTTTAAATTATAAATGTTTTTGGTTGTTCAGTGCAATCTACACATGTTAACATCTATTTTCATTTTACGTCATTTTACACAATAATAAGGGCTCTTTATTACTTAGGCAATTATGATTTCTTATATATAAGTGTTTGTGTATTATAGTTTAAGTTTTACGTACCTACTTGTAAAAGCCTAGAGGCGTTTCAAAAAAATATATTTTTTTTTTAAAGAAAGACAAACATTCTCGGGTTACGAATAACCCAACAACATTTGAAATCCTCCTACTATTAACACACTAAGCGGAAGATGTTGCTTGAGTTGTGATGGAGGACTAAGCCAGCGGAGGAATCGAACACGGAACGCCTGGGTGGACCCAAACGCGATGCCCACTCAACCACTGACCGGTCTATTCAGTTAATTCGAAACTCTCTGTACTTTTGATTATTCTACATGACTTTACACGAACTGATAAAAGTTAAAAATATATGAATATTATTTTAGTAAAAAGGTCTACAGTAGATACTTACAGGCGACATTTTGAAAAAAGCGTTGACATTTTGTATTTGCAACACAGTTTAAGAGACTTTCGAGGCTTTCAAAGTTACAAATCAACCTGTGATTGGATTTTGTAAAACTTGAACGTCTCAACGACTTCCGGTTAAAGCGGAAAGAAGGTATTTTGTGGATCCGGTGCGCTGCAGGTAACAACCGACAGGTAGAGACACGTTCGATGTTTGATTGAGATACATTCAGACACTTTTGGACTTGTCGAATTAACAATAGTCCCTACCTGCCCATATCTTCAAACGTATTAATTTATATTGTACAATTTGGTTTTTAAAGGAGATATTCGCACATGTGTTTCCGGCTAGCTGCAAAAAAATAATGAACACGTAATTATTCAATAAGTTAATCGTAAAACAAATAATTTGTCTTTCGTCAATGTTATGTTTAATACGGTATAAAAATAAATAATATGAAAAACTCACCGACACAATACAGGACTATTCGGAAAAAACGCAATGTCTTTCAGTCTCGAAGAAAAAAATCGGTAGTGATTAATTTGTGGGATATTGTGTATATTTTGGTATATGTTAGGCTACCTCCTTGTTTAACCAACGTTTCGGACAGCGTTACATTGTCTACGGCCGGCGTAATCCAGCGGTAGGGCGTTGGACTCCCATTCCGAAGGCCGCGGGTTCGAACCCGACGTGCACAAATAAATTTTATTTAATTGATGTGTGTTATTTCACAATTAATTATTTAAAATAATATATAGTATATTTGCGGCACGTTCCAGAGTGGAAGATACTCTTAGTATCGCCCTGGTGTAAGACCACCATTCAGAATTGAAACGCTGCTTGAAATGGCTTTAGCCGTGTTTAGTGACTAGATCTGAATAGCCAGGTACTTCCCCACCTTCCTCTTTCTCGTCTCCTTCCCTTCCCCACTTACCTTCAGCCTCATAACATACCCCAATTGAGGATGCCATAGTCTCACTTGCTCCAGACGGGAGCAGTTGGGACTCTTGTGAGGTATTCACTATAAAAGAATAAAAATAAAAAATCATTATTCGATCTAGTGTGATGAATTTCCGAAATACTTTTGGCGTATATTTGTTGTACATTATGTCAAACCTTTAAAAATTTCTGTTGAAAGCGTTCTTATGAGCAAAGTTTGGTCTTTGTAATTCCTTTTTTAATTGTTTCAGATTATGTAGGAACTTAGCTGTTGCAAATCCCCATCCTACACGGAGAAAAATTTTATTCTAAAATCCGATCATTTTATTCGTAAAAACGGTTAAAAACGGGACTGAAGTTCTTATGAACAAAATAACAGGTTTTCAATGTTTATTGGCGGGAATATGTAAGAATAATTTTTTGGTATAATAATTTCGTACGTATGCCAACAAATTATTCTTACGTTTTCCCGCCAATAAACATTGAAACACTGTAATTTGTTCGTAAGAACTTCAGTCACGTTTTTAACCGTTTTTACAAATAAAATGATCGTATTTTAGAATAACATTTTTCTCCGTGTTTAATACCATATTCGATTCAAGAATGATAATGTCCTTAAAACTTTATTTATTTCATTGTCGGCAACGAGAGCATTCATTTACTTTTAATCGTTACATAACATACTATGTCTCACTAGACGATATCTCTTCTGAGACGGGTTATATTGTTTAATATTTGGTTTATTATGTTATTGTCAAAAGTTAAAAATAATCTTTAACAATATTTTATCATAACTAAAAAATAAGCGCTAAGAAAATTAGTATCTTTATTATTATTAACAAATTTATTTTCAATACGATACTGGTATTATTCCGCACATGCAAATTGTGTTAACTAATAATGTCTTCGATTCTGACCGAAAAAAATAATATGAAAATGTATCGACCCACCTGAAATTGCGTACCGTTTGTCTACAGAAGTGACCAGTGACCACTGTGACCAGTAACCAGTGTCTCTGTCCGCGAGCACTTGGCACTTTGATTGATGGGAAAATAGTTCGCTGGCCGAGGACCGGTGCCAAGTCGTAAAGCACCGAACAGCTTTATGTGTCTAAACTTTATCTTTTCATTACCTACTCAACTCATATTGCCACGGGTGATTCCCTCTCGCATCATATCTCACGGCATTACACTTTCAACTTCCACCGTACACCGCTGCAAGTGAGATAAAATTCAAAATTCTCACTGCCAAAAGTATCATCGTAATTGATTTTCGTGATATTATGCCATGTTGCGTTTCAGTGTCTGTTGAATTTCTCTGCAATTATTTCTGCACGGGACTTTGACTTTCATTGGAAGCTGAAATGTTGCTTGATTTTTTATTATATTTTATTCTGGTATTTATTTATAAAAGTAATAATAATGTTTAATTCCGGGATTTTTACATGTGGAGAGAATAGTGCAAACCAGCACGTCCCATGTGGTTATATATATTTACATAGAGGGTATTATCAGAGAATGCCGGAAATTAGTCCTTTTTAAATCAAACTCTAGACGAATTGGCTCTTATTTGCAAAAAAACATAAATTGATTTTGAAAGATTGTTATTTTATCTGGTACAAGCAGTTTTAAAATTTTGAAAAACTAAGTGTATTTTTAAGATACTTACAGCCTTACTAAAAAAAACACTCCGCGGCCGTTAAACGGTGTTTTTGTAAGCACGTTGTGTAAAGTCTGAACATTTCGTTTTTCAAATTCTTACTAAACAGAATATATGGTTTTGATCTGACAACGTCGTATTTTACCAGCCTTACTAATAAACTTTCTGAAAAAATTTTACAATGGTCAAACAACCATGTATGAAGAATCCTTACTAATTAAGAACTGACAAAAAATTGTTCATGGAAAGATATGTACATTGCTTACACGGCCAAGGAGGGTAGTTTATCTGTTGTAGGACAATGTTTATATTTCATTTGTCTAATGAAATATGTATGTGTGTTTTTTTTACTATCAGTAATTTTAGTTAGACAAAACGTAAAGTGAGCCATTTTAATTTTACTTAGAAAAAACGTAAAGTGAGCCATTTTTAAAACTTTTTAGATTTTGATCCAAAGATTTTATATTTTAAAAATTACATAGTTATTTCTAATAATACAATTTCATATCTTATTTCATCACCTTTTGAAAACAGTTTTTAGTTTTCGGATACGTTAACAAATATTTCATTTATTTAGATTTTATTGCAAAGCGGGAATATTGTTAGCCTCTGACAAAATACGCCAAACTTTTGTAGGGAACCTGACTTAACGTTAGCTAACGTATTCTGTCAAGTTCAAATAGTCTCCATCTACCAGTCGCTTCCGATGCGGCTATGTGGGTTAACACATCTGCCTCCAAGACCTAGACAAATCTCACCTGGAACCCGGGTATCTCTTCTAAATCACCAAACGTAGTGAACAACTTTGGGTTACCTATAGCAGGGGTGTTTGCTATCCAATAAACGGTTCCCGGGGCGGCGGTACCCATACTTTCAGGCTAGTGTGAGATGGAACGCTGGGCGATTTGGCTTAATGGAACATTGGTTTCCATTCAAATTCGTATGGAAGGAACTTCTAGTGTTATATTATTTATTCTATGGTTCGCCCATTCTGCTGCAAATTCCCGTCTTACGCTTTGTTTCTATCAACAAACCAAATTCACAGCTTTTATTGGCTCCCTTGATTTGATAAGTGCAGTTTGGTCGATTAATAACCAAACTTTTATATATTTGTAATAATACATAACCAACATACTACCTGTGATTTCTTTTGTTTCGTAATACACCTGACGTTTCACTTTGAAATAAATAATGCGTCATCTAACCAACCAACGTTTAGATAATAATGTGTCGTTTGCTGGCAATGAACTGAACGAACCCATCATTTGCATTTGCACGCGGAAGGGTTACTCATTAGTTCCTCACCTAGAAATATTTAGGAAAAATATCTTGTGACTCTGAAATATATATTATTGATTCGTGTGAGGCTAAAATAAAATTTGGAGGTGACTCCCATTATAACCCTCTGGCTTGGCCTGCCCTGAGAAATTCCGATTTATTAATCATGTAATATGCTTGTCGATTATTCTAACTAAGCATATAAAAAGCAAGGATCAGTAGCCAGGCCCGGACTGACAACCTCCAACCTCTATTATAGATGTATATGCAGGCCAGGACTTAGAGGCCCAGGGGCCATGGGTACTTCCAGAGTCGGTGCTCCTGCTAGGGAGGGGGGATTGTGTATTACACAGTTATTTTTTTAAGAAAATATTCAAGGTCAAAGGGAGATATATTTTTTTTAATATGTTGCTAATTATAAATAACTACATTTACTAAATACCTGTGGAACATTATATTAACAAGATCCAAATTGGAGTAAGTGAAGAGAGCGAAGGGAGTTAAAAATGATACGATGCGGCGAATTTTTTTCCGTTGTGTTCCCAAGTGGGGTAGTTAACTATAATATAATTAATGAAGTAAGCGAAATATGAATTATTATACGAGATACGGAAAAAGCGTAGCGGGAAAAAAAATTATAGTTCGAAGGGCAAATCAAAAATGTTTTCAATTTTTATTTTTCCGAAAGCCATCAGTATCCCAACAATACATAGACGGAAATCTTTTAGTACTTTATTTATTGAAAATCTTTTAGTATTGTTTAAAATACATTATAATTTATTAGTATTATTTTAAATATGTCAGCTTAACCGGCTAATAGCCGAATGGAAAAATGCGTCGGATTCCCACCCAGGCGTTGCGAGCTCAATCCTCTGGTAGCTTGGTTCTCCATCATTTTCATCATTTTCTTTTTCATTATGAAAAAAAATCCTAATCCTATGTGAATCGTGGACTGCATAGCATTAAAATATTGAGTTATCTGAGACTAAAAAAGTGTACTGTTCAATATGTAAAAAAAGAGCTTTGAAACTTTTGTGAAGCCGGATAAAAAACTAATGAATCATAAATGCTTGTTGAATATAAGTGATGGTATAATTAACGTCTTTACTGTTTATTTATAATAGAAGTCATATAACCTATATTTTAAGTAAATGGGGGTACACGTTCTGTTTACGTTAAAAATAAACACGTATTTTATATCAAGTATACGCTAACTTTGTTTTTCTTATTTATTAACTGTGTATTTTTTTTAAACTTCAAGTATGTTGTGCTGCGTGATTTACACCTTTCCTGTAAACGGCCATTCCGGTAAAAATACATTTAATGATGTGAAAAGTTTTTGGACACGAGGTACTCCATCCATCACCGATTGTTCTTAGATCCTTAGATGTCTTGAGGAATGTTCTGTCCGTGTACCACTTGATGTACCTTGAGGAATATCTCTGGACTGTGTGTAATGTGTAATTCTATTTCTGCGAATTGAAGCCACACCCCATCGTACGCGTACCTGTTTACAGACACCTATGCGTCCTGTACTCCTCTGTCGCAGGGCGTTTAGCGCTTTGCGATGTACAGGGACAGTCCAGGAGTTCAATTCTCCAATGGCGATCAACAGTTACTCGTTTTGCGCCATGCGAAATTACAATCGCAATCGGGAATATTATACAAAACCAAAAACAGCTTGTAACCACTCGCGGAAATTATATATGGGACTTTAAAACAACAGTTAGATACAATGTACCCGATTTAGACATTTTTGTGTGTGTCGAACCACTCGTCATTCGATTTTAATGACTTTTACTGATCTTACTATGTCCCTTCGACAATACTACAGAATGACAAAGTCGAACTTTCGTATGTACTTTCGATGGCGATTGCGAGCGGCCTGGATTGGAGAATTGAGCCCCAGCACTAGGTGTCCGCATATCGCACGGTGATTAGGTACCATGAGGTATTGCCCGGTAGATTATATCAACTCCACAATACTACAATTAGTATGTATCGTCATAGTTCTGTCCGAGATGCATCGTGAATCGTGACTCGTGACCGATGTTCCACGAGAGAACAAGGCTATTAGCTAATGCTTCCTTAGAAGATATTGTTCGCTAGAAGATTATCAGACGCGGTCTAAGTAACCAACAGCAAATAGTAGATCCTTTGTGGATGTTGTGGTTTAATTAGTATTGTCTTAACACCTAATCAGCTGACTCGCACAGAGAGACGGTAACAAGAACACCTATTGCGGTGTCGTGGCTCAGAGTTCTGAGTATTGTGTATTATCTATATGTGTGTATAAAGTATGGACTCTGCTCGCTTGACAGAACGTGTCACCTGATCCTGTGTGAGTGATCATTTTTATTCAAATGAACGGACTTATCGATATTGAATAACGACCTGTATGAGTGATACGCGGAGCTCGCTAGGTGTTGGGTCGGTGGGGAACGGGAGAGAGGGGTAGGGAGGTATCTCGCCTCTCCGGGTACCATTCCTGACGCGACTGAGTGATCTATTTCCAATGGGTGGCGTAACGCGCGAGCCATTTGTCGATACACCGGCATGTAAAAACCCGCGAAATCCGCGCCATACTTCTAACTTAACGGCCATCCATCAGTTGGCCACTCGACCCGCTGACGACGGATGCCATTCGTCATAGGATTGTTATTCCGGCCGTAATCCGCTCGGCCGCTGCGGCGCGCTACCGTCACCGGCACCGGCACCGGCACCGGCACCACCGGCCTTGCATCTCTTGCACCATGCGAAATCTCCGCTCTGCTCGCCACAATGCATTCTACGATAACAGATCAGCCGCGCTCGGAAATCTCCGCAGTTTACCTACACCTCGCACACTTTCCGAGATTTTTCCGTTAACGAGCGTATAATTTTCGTTACGTCACCGATGATGAGTGACGTGCCAGCTAGGTAGGTACCCAGCACGCGCAGTAAATATGGTTGAACAATGGAGCTCTCCGTCCGGTGGCGGTGTAGGCCCAAGCAGCTCGCTAGTTGCTACAGCCGCGGCGGTAGACCCATCATCAGCACCCAACAGTAGTGGCGGAGTAGCCCAATAGCGCAGTACGGAATACCGCGTACCTGAGCAGTTAGTGCAGGCAGCGCTCTACGGTGAAACGCTGACGGAAGGAACCGCGCCGCGGACTTCTGCCGACGCATCGTTAAGTCAAGTCGCCCGTCGGCCGTCGACCAGTGTTCAAACAAAAGTGAGCGCTCCTCACTTACGTTAGTTATAAGAAGTGGCGCTGACAACACGTTAGCTTCTCCGCGGGTGTTCGTCTTTACCCTAACCGGTGTCACTTTCAGAGCCATCACTCCGGCATAGCAGTGAACCTGGGAACGGGGTATTATCTGTGCTACGATGAATCGTGTGGTGTAGTGCCATAGACAGTGTATAATGTATAATGTGATATGACAATGAAAAGCCGAGTAAAGCAAGAGCACAATGGAGGTAGCAGCCCTCCGGTGCAGCGCCGAGGGGGAGGCCAGTATCCCGCCATCACCTCCTCCTACTGGCTGCCAGCGCCAAGCCCCACCCCCTATCTTCTGCCAGGTATTATCTACATACACCTATCCCTGTATTATGCAACAAATAAACAAACAATCAAATAAACGCACTTACTTGCATAATATTCCATCATTACTTTAATGACTTAAACAATTGATTAAACCAAGGATTTTAATCGATGGTCAATCTGAAATTCTTCACAAATAATTTGCATCCCTTCTCAATTAAAGATACATATTAACCGAGGTATTTACTACGAATCTACGTAGGTATTATCTATTAAAATTGCGCTCAGGCAAACAATAAACGTGGTGACATTTAAATAATCAATAAAATACTTTATTTCTTCAACCTTTGCAAGATTACTTTGTGGCGTCATTTTAATTAAATGAAACAATCTACTTTGTGTAAACCACAATAAAATATATACTGGTTTACACAAAGTAATTGGTTTCATTTAAATATAATACTTACTGATAATATTGGTCAGTAAATAAATTTATCGAAGTACTTTCTGATTACATATATATAGCTGGGTTATTGATTGAGAGACATCTTCATAAAACAGGTATTTTATGGATTCATGCACGTACTACGTGTCGAAGGTACTTATGCAGGTACTAAACCCAAGTAGAAACTTCTAGGTCAAAACAACTTTAAAAGATTCCACTTGGTTACCAAGACTATACAATAATATTTAGGTATACACATTCGCTCATTGCCTGTATATATCACCGAGACGTCAAAGACAGTAAGGTGATGAATATATTGCTTTCGTGACAAATCTATTGTATGGCGTGTCCAGTCATTCCGACCACAATATTAATTAATTTATCGGTGAATTAGCGGAGACCTTCGCACCAATCTTCCGAGATGTTGGAGGTAGCACCTGGCTACTAATGCCTGGCTGCTTATGCAGGTATTAGATGCACGCAAGTAATATAATACAATGAGCTGCGCGTTAAATGTCTACTACAGGTGTCGTCAATAACTGGTGGCAGCCGATAATTCACGAACATTGCTATAAATCAAATTAAACACGTGATACGTTCTAATGACTATCAATTGATTTTATCTCAATAATTATTGTTGCAGCGTTCTATGATTTGACATTTGATTATATACATTAATTTAATGATTTTATAACGTTGTTGTGTTATTATTAGTATATCGGTGGTCCATTTATATGAAGAATAAATTAGTGAACAGTTATAAACCTATTATAGCAGTCATGCGATTTGTTGAAACCTTTGAAATAAAACCAAATATTTAAAATATCTGGAAATTATTAAATCTGAATTTTTTTTTGCGGTACAACGCATAACAACGAGAGCTGTAACTCTGAGTCTCGTGACGAATTAAAAACCCTCTTCACGTTAAAAAGGAAGATTTCTTAATTTATATTCCTTTTTCGCATCGGTTTATAATTCATTATTACAAGAATTTCAACTGTTGGAGCCGGTAGGACTATTGCACTTTCAACTTAGGGAATCTTTTGTGGCTGGAGATGGAAAAAAGATAGATGTACCCTTTTATTTTGTAATTACTAATTACCATCCCGGTCGATACTGTACACTCTTAATTAATTAATTAAATTAAAGAACAGCTAGGTATCCCGTGAGAGTCTTAAGTGAGAGAAGCGTTAGATTTTGTAAATTTTTTCAGATAAATATAAAATAAATGTAACATTTTTAACACTTTTATTAAAAAGAAAGCATTCGACCACCATAACACGGGCATGTTCCTATAGCATGGTGGTCGAAAAATCCTCAACTAATGTAACAAACAGTTCAATGAATAAAATAAAATAATAACTATTCTTCACCGTGAAGAAACAAGGTTCTTGTGTTTGGTGGGGGACTTTCATTAAAATAAATTCTAACATAAAAATGTTTGGTTTTTTACGATGCAGATAAAAATATGAAGCATTTGTGTTAAATTTAATATTTTTACTTTAGTTATGTAAAAATTCCTGGTAACACGACTTAAGTATTAAATAGGTTCATATTCCCATTAGCTCGGGACAGAAACACACAACAACAAAAATGTTTAACCACTCGAGCGCTTTTTGCCACATTATGGCACTATTTCCAAAACCTCGGATTGCTTTGTTGCCAAAATGAGGCAAATATTAAAAAAAAAATTTAAAACCGTCTATAATATATTGTACATTCAAAATATTACTAAATAAATTTTCTCTAGATTCTTTAAAATGTTTTAAGGTTAAAGATTTAATTATATATTTTTTATAATTCCTACAAATATGTGATAATAAATAAAAGATAGGGGAATTCATTAGCTACATAGAACTATAATCATTTTGTATGTCTCCATATTCAAACTCGGAGGAATGATTTTTTTTAATGTGTGCGGAAAAATTTCCTTTTGCAATCCGATGAAAAATATTTTAATTTCTCTGTCGCCCCAGTGGTTAGTTTCCAATTTAATTCAGTATCCCTGTTGGGACACTATGTCAATGATTAATCAAAAAACCTATGAATATTACAAATTCCCACGCGCAAACCTGAATATAACCTAAACCTACGTACTCAATCATTATTCAAACCTATCATACCTTGAAACAAAATATCGCAAGCATTTCTCACAAAGGCTCGAGCATGAATTGATCATATTGCGGAATATCGTTTCGCAAAGCTAAGTAACATTACAAATCAGTTTTGTGAATTAAAAATATTTGTACTAATTACGTTAACTTCATCGGCACAAATTCTTATTATTTGTTTGAAAACTCAAAGTACGTGTTGCTTTGTCGTGCAAAATAAACGATTATTGTAGATAACACGAGGCGCTGTTTATAAAATATGCGTTCCATTTGAAAACGAACAAATGCTTACCTTGAAGAATGCATAATTTCTAGAAATAATATGCATTTTGCAGGTTTGCAGGTTTTAAGCTACCTTCACCTATTGTTTTATTTATGCCAGCTGTTATTCTAAGAATAGAAATAGTTTAAGTGAACTAAACGATAGATTTGAAATATTTTTGAAGTTAAGAAAAGCGTTTTCCTAATGGTAATGTAATTATTTTCTCGTTTTTTCTCTCTAGTAATATGTATAAAGCGAGAAAACTATGAATCGTTTGATAGATTTTTTGAGGGGCGAAACTTTTTTCATGTGGTTAGTCTTTTTATGGAGTTTAGATTCTTTCTAGAACATGTCATAAAATAAAACTTTCTTGAGTCTCTATGGATCTCTCTCTAGTCTTTACCGAGACCATTAACCGCGTATTTTGACAGTTCTCTTAATATACAGTATGTGAGAGCTGTCAAAATAAGCGGTCAGACATCATAGTAGGTGGATAAGAAGTTTGATGTAAGGTATAAATATGTTTGGAATTTTGGAAGATCGATTATTTAGAAAATCGTAACAACTCGAAATTAGGTAACAACTTTTTTTTATATTTTCACTGCTAAAAGTATTATCATGATATTTTTGGGTAATTTTCCAACCTTCCGCCTTTTTAGTCAACGTTTCTGGCAGCGTTACGGTGCCCATCATCAGGATCTGCATCTACAAAATGTTATCACCATAAAAAATATACTTATGACACTAATTTCCACTTCTTCTACACTACAGTTAAATGTGTGTAGTTATATCACTTACCTGATCGTGTGGAAATTTCCCGACACATTACCTATTCGTGATATATGTATATAATATATTTATGATATATTAAATATTTTATTTTTTAAGCACGCAATGAAACAATACACTTAAGTTCGTGTTACATTTATATTTATTTTCCTACTTTAAGAAAAATTCCAACTAGCTTTTCTTTCCGTTTGTCAAAGGGAATAAAATGTTGACATTATTTTTATGCCCATTTTACCTACAGTAAATCGATTCCGAGCTCTTTAAGGTTCTACTCACAAAATAAATATAATATAAAATATTAATATACATACATATTACATTACATTTAAAAATTCAAATAGTTCAAGTCTAATTACAATGGGTTTTTTTATTTATTTTTTTATTTTACAAAACTGCCCAACTCAATAGAGAAAAGATTTCTCGTGTTTAAATTGGGGAGTAGCGTCATTATGGTTTATACTACGGTAAGAAACGAATTTCATTATTATTTTTATATAGTACTTTGATAATAAACTTAAATCAGTATTATAATAATAAACTTAAATAACATGATAGTTACTAAACCAAAAAAAATATATAAAACAAATTTGAACACAAAACAGAAAGATAATTTGAAACTTAAATAATAAACTTAATTAACATGATGCCTTACTAAACCTTACAAAACAGAAGATAAAGGAATAATTCTGAGAATATAAATATGTAAACTAAATATTAATTAATTTACTTAATGTGGTTTTACTTCAATTTACTTTTCAAAGTTTGGGAAGCTTTCATTTTTCAAAAAGTAACTGTAGATATGTTATGCTGCGTATACATTTGCGAACATAAGCGCGAGCCGAGCCACGAATTATGCGAAAAGAAAGAATTGTTGTTGTAATAGGGTCTAAACACGTAGAAAGCGTGTTTCGGCTTTCGGACTACCCGCGCACAGCGCCCGAGCGCGCCGGCGGTATTTAGTACCGAGTTGCGGACATCTGAATCTGGCTTCACTGTGTGCGCTTTAGTACGTTTACATACAAACATTCTTGTCGGCCGTCGGCTGCCCAGGCGCCGACTGCTTTACCCGCGTTCTACGTGTTTAGACCCATAGGGTCTAAACACGTAGAACGCGGGTAAAGCAGTCGGCGCATGGGCAGCCGACGGCCGACAAGAATGTTTGTATGTAAACGTACTAAAGCGCACACAGTGAAGCCAGATTCAGATGTCCGCAACTCGGTACAAAATACCGCCGGCGCGCTCGGGCGCTGTGCGCGGGTAGTCCGAAAGCCGAAACCCGCTTTCTTTATGATCGTACACATAAGCAACATCCTTTCCCATAATGCGTGGTTCGGCTCGCATGTGTATACGCAACCTTACATAATTTGATAACGACGCTCTCGCGTGTAAAGTGAAAAATGAAGATGTAATTGGACAGATGAAGATGTATTTTTTCTTCGTTCCACACAGTTAAATAAGAAACCAAATACTAATGCGTTTCGGATAATGTCTATTATTAGTAGAAAGAGTGTTCTTTTTACGTAATCTTTGTTCTACTACAGAATATAGTCTACGCATTCAGATTAAAGTCTTTGGGACCGTAGATTTGATCCAGCACCGAATTTTAAAATTAAATTTTATTCCCTGAGAAAAGTATCAGTTTGGCACTTTGGTAGCATAGTAATATGACAGATTGAGTGTAAGTTGACTGTTTTACTAGGTATACGTTTGAAAAAGCTATTTTTTTATAAAAATACCACACAAGAGTCCCAAATGTTCTAGAGTCCCAAAAGTCACAAAAATTCCAACCATCCAGGCAACCAGGAGCCAGTGAGTCTATGGAATCCCTAATTGGGGTATGTTGTGAGGCTGAAGATGGTCGGTGGGGGGAGGAGATGGGGTAGAGGAAGGTGGGGAAGTACATGGCTATTCAGATCTCGTCATTTCAAATAAAGTTTCATTGCTGAATCGTGGTCTTACACCAGGGCGATTCTGAGAGTACATTTTATTCTACAACGTCCCGCAAATATACTATATTTGTTTTAAAGACTAAATTGTAAAATAAAACAAATTAATCAAATTATATATACTGGATTTGAACTGCTCGTCGAGAGCCAAGCTAGTTGGACGAGATTGTGTCTTTAATTACATATTCAATTTATCTATAATCTGTCTTAATTTCAACAAATAAAAATACACGTAAAACTAGAAGAAAAACGTACCTAGAAGTTTCGTGGAAAAGTTAAAGATAGACACGTGTTATATCAGAAGTTTTGCCGTGTTAGGGTTGGGTTGAATAAAACATTAGATAAGGAGAAGAACAAAACATTTAGGATACAAAAAATATAACATTTCGTTCTTTTCTGAAGTTCTATCTAACAAGTCCCTCAAACATCGTACATCATCCCTCAACTATATAGGTAAGTGTATTGCTGTCATTTTAAGAATAGACAGGTTTCTTTAACTATCTTCTTTGTTATTTTTGGATAACTCCTAACCTTACTGTAAAAACCTTTCTTTAACATTTTTTCACATAGTTGTGGTTTTAAGGTTTCGATTAAATATATTTTTGATTCCCGCAAATAAAATGACAGAATTTCTGTCAATTTGATTGTCATACATTTAAAAAGGTTTGCGTTAAATTACTTGCATTGTCAATGTAACAAATTATCTTACTAAGAATCACCTGTTGGTGAAATATGTTGTATTAAAATTGTACTAAAGTACTTCTTGTAAGTATTTTTTGATATTAAGTATTTATGATTTTTCAATAAAGTCTAAACAAAATAGGTGTGTAAAAAATTTTTGTAATATTTTAGTTTGTAAGACCTTAAATAAATAGAAAAACTGAGGTATTTTTGTCAAAAAACACGTTCTCGGATTTATTTTTTAACGATTTTAATTGAACTAAAATTTTAATTCTCAAAACTGTGTTGACTAGATTATGTATTAACTTATTTTGTTGTATGATTATATGATTTGAAATTTGTCTACGGTATAAACTTAGTATAGTAAAAATAAACTTAGTTTATAAAAATTTTAAAACTGCGTGTACCAGATAAAATAACAATCTTTCAAAATCAATTTATGTTTTTTTGTAAAAAAGAATCAATACGTCTAGAATTTGATTTTAAAAAAACTAATTTACGGTATTCTCTGCTAATAAATACCCTCTTAAGATGTCCCCGGGTAATGTCTGTCTGGTGTTATGATTTAATATGTACGACTAGCTTACTGTTATTTAATCGTTGCAGATAAAGAACATAGACACAGGAAACACCTTCGATGAGTACATTTTGGTGTAACATTTTATAACTTTGTTTAATAGGTCATCTGGTGTATGATTTAATATAACTGTAGTTAATAGGCCGACTAGTCAGTCTAGTGGATTGGCTTATTACGTGTCCCTAGTTCAGTGTTATTTGGTAGTTCTAGATGTGGACAATAGATACAGGAAAGGCTTGTAATTAGCGCCACCGCTCAGAGCTCACGTGGGAAGGGAGTGTTGAGTGAAGACGAGAAGCTCCCATATCCACATTACCCACAACCGTCTTCTGTTGCTATTCCTGTGGCTTCGTGGCTTGGCGACCCAACACATGATTGAAACAACAAATAACTATGGCCCATTGTGAAACAGAAAGCTCTCGGAAAATTGCTGTGAAGTCATATTTATTACTTTCTACCAGTCATTTAGTTCTCCTCATGCCATTAGTGTACATAAGTTGACGATGTTGAATAATAATGAATTGGTCTCAACTGTAAAGCCATAATCTATAAGAAAAAGCTTTTTTTTTTTAAATTTGTATATATCTTACAATAGTCCTAACTGCTCCCGTCTGGAGCCAGTGAGACTATGGCATCCCCAATTAGGGTATGTTGTGAGGCCGAAGGTAAGTGAGGAGGGGAAGGAGATTTGTAAAAAGAAGGTGGGGAAGTACCTGGCTATTCAGATCTAGTCACTAAACACGGCCAAAGTCATTATTAAGCAATGTTTCAATTCTGAACGGTGGTCTCACACCAAAGTATCTTCCATTATTTTTAATTAATTAATTGTGAAATAACACACAAATAATTTTTTTTGCGCCCGCCGAGGTCGATCCCGCGACCTTGGGAATGGGAATCCAAAGCCTTACCCCTGGACTATGCCGGGCGGTCTAAACGGTCTCTGCTGGTTAAAACTGTTGAACGGTGGACTGTCTTATTGAAATTTGCACTGCATTGTATTTCTAGATTTTCCAAGAAAACGCAGTTACTTTCTGTTGGCATAGTCATTTCCAGCGTCAGCTACTTAAATATTATAAAAGAAAGCGTCGGTCGCGTTGTAGTGTTAGTTTCATGCTGCGCGAAAAAAGTTATTATATATTCTCCGCAAAGCCGAAAATAACTGCAGTAAACCAATAATCTCAGATTTAATTTTGTTTTGTAGACATAGCTTATTCATCAAGAAATAAAAATTGAAAAATTGCAAGTATTGCCTCCTATTTATTCCATTTTAGGATGGCATTCAACGATCTTTTGTACAAAGCTGACGATATTACAAACCATCTGATTAATAAGTGCTATTAATATTAAGAGAATGAAAGTGTAAAAATGCTTGCAACTGTACAGGGAGGTTCCAATGAGAAAGATCGATTATTCCCCGTATCAAATTTAAAAACTTTAAAATTTAATATCCATTTTATTTCATTAAAAACCTGCTTTAATATATACCTACATTCAAGTAAGCAATAAAAATGCTCAAAACGCACGATGATAAATTATTAAATATCGTGAACTTCTTGTAAGTATTTTTTGATCATAAGTATTTATGATTTTTCTAAACAAAATAAGTGTGTAAATTTTTTTTTTTATATTTTAGTTTGTAAGACCTTAAATAAATAGAAAAACTGGGGTATTTTTGTCACAAAACATGTTCTCGGATATTTTTTTTTGTGATTTTAATTTTAATTTAACTAAAATTAAATTTTTATTTTAATTTAACTAAAATTAAAATTCTGAAAACTGTGTTGACTAGATTATGTATTGATTTATTTCGTTGTATGATTATATGATTTGAAAATTCTGTTGTTTAATATCGTTTGAAAATTGAACAAATCTGCCAACGACCAACGGTATAACCTTAGTAAACTTCGTGTACCAGATAAAACCACAATCTTTCAAAATCAATTTATGTTTTTTTGTAAAAAAGAGTCAATACGTCTAGAATTTGATTAAAAAAAATCTCTTAAAATTTCATCGGATCGTCTCCTTGCCTGTAAACTAAAATAGCTCTCCAAAGAGTGTTACTCTTTTATCAAAATGCAATCCAGCAATCTGCAATACTCCATAAATAATCTCAATATGTGTGTGCCTACATTGTATTTGTTTGCGTTTGTAATCCTAATCACATGTTGAGCCACACTCGTTCTATGTATTTACTGCACAAAAATCCCAACTGCCAGAGCCAGTGGAACTAAAATCTTCAATTGGGTATTTGTTGGTGCTGAAGATAATAAGGAGATAATGAACCAGAATATTGTTGGCAAGGGTATTTTGTATATTTGGAACATGGAATTGTTAAAAAAATATTTTGTTAACGTCGTTATGGGGACAAGCTTAAAGGGTCTTTGTAAAGCATTTCTTAGTTATATTTTGTAGTTTTTGTGATTTTGATACTGCTGCGCCCCATTTTATTATTCCATTTTCCAAATGAGAGTGGCATAAAGCATAATATACTCTCTTTAACTCCTTGGTTGACAAGATATTTCGTTAATTTTTGAAGGAATACACACAATTTTTATTTGCTTTTTGAGGTTCCATTATGTGAATGTGTGTGTTTGTATATATATTTAAAAAAATGAATCCCATTAGTTGACAGAAATTTTTCGATTCTTATTGGTGGTCTTCAATATATTGCGATACTTAGATCATCTACCACTTGGACAAAATACAATGTATACAAAAAGTGAATTTCTGAGGCATCTGATATTTTTTGCATCTTGGACAAAATACAATGTATACAATATGTGAATTTCTGAGGCATCTGATATTTTTTGCACCTTGGACAAAATACAATGTATACAATATGTGAATTTCTGAGGCATCTGATATTTTTTGCACCTTGAACAAAATACAATGTATACATACAATATGTGAATTTCTGAGGCAGCTCATATTTTTTGCACTTTTATCATTTTTCTGAAATTGTTTTTAAATTCTTCCGATATTCTCAAGGAAAATGGGGCGTTAGATAAAATAAATAAAAACGCAATCTTTCTTATATTTTTTCCTCACGTTGTGATTCTTACAAATTAAACTGCGCACTTCGCATCTTATAATATTCCTACAGGTAAACTACTCTGAAACGTGTCTAGTCTGTATACCGCCCGGCCATCTTTTGCTATTTTCACATGTTCCGCGGGCTATTTTATCGCTATCCCATTCGTTTCGCTATATAACAGATTTGCATTTTAGCTCACTTTGAATGCAATCGTATTCTTAGATGCGTTACAAGTAATACATTATTATTTAACAGGCGTATTATGACATCACAAATGCATTCAGTTTCATTTGCATTAAACGGAATGGTTTTTTTAAAATAATGTTTTGTTAGCTCTCCAACGTGTAATTACAGCACTATTAAATAGTACCTATTTTATGGGGGTAGGTACCTAAACTAGTCCCAGCGAAAGCTGTCATCGACGGTTATCCTCTTCTCCCGCATCTTGTTTGAAAACGAAAAAGTCGGAAGATACTAAAACGATGACGTCTCTTACGATAGCTCGGTGGGACTAGTATCCTACCTATCTTATTACATTATTTTTCCTTGTGCACCAAGACAGATGATTCGATAGGTACCTAAAGTAACTACCTACCAATCAATCCTGTAGTCGTTCTTTTTTTAATCATTTTTTTTAAATCTAAGCGCCTCCGCCCACTTAGGCAACTGAAAACTCTCAACTGCCAACTGTCTTTGTATGACAATGTGATGGCCCGCACACTACACAATCACACAAAACCCCGTTGTCAATGGTAACGCAAGCGGTGACTTGCGACCATCTTGCGACTGTCACGGCTGATTACCCTGGGCGGCCGTTGCTAGGTTGCGAGCTGTCAGCTGATTGTTCTTCATCTATGGTTAAACAAGCTTTTTGACCAATCAAGACAGAGAAAACAGCCGGTTTTAGTTGGTTTTCAGTTGCCTCAGTGGGCGGAGCGCCTAATAGTTTATTTGTTTATTCGGTAGGTACCTACTTTCTTTTGATCTAGCTAGACCTATATACCACCCTTTTTAAAATGCATTTGTTCCCTTTACAAAACATACTGGTGGGCAGCTTTGTAGGTAGGTCGCTTGGCTAGAGATGGGCGGATCTATTTCGATTTTCACAGCGGGTAACCGAATTACTCCCCCTTTTAATACAAGTTATCTTTAGTGAATTTTTTTATTTATTAATTCTATTACATTTGATGATGTGCGGTCGCTAGGAACTCCTGTGTTGAGAGTATGCGCAGATTATAACTAAAATGCAATTAAAACACTATTTAACGTTTATAATTAAAAGTCAATCATCATCGTACCACTGGAAGATGTTCGATTTGTCTTGGCTGATGATCCAAGACTTGATGTCTGATTTATGTTTAAAATAAGTTTTATTTTGTCTAATAGCCAGTGGAAGTGCATTGTATAGCATTATTGCAAAGTATCTAAAAACTTATTTGGCCAAAAGGTGATTGAATCTACTATAAACCTGAGGGGGCATACATTAATTACGTGAGCAAAAAATGGGGGGGGGGGGGGTCCAGTAAAATCTCACCAAATCTCATTATATCGGGGGGGTCAATAAAAATTTCACGTCAACTTTAAAATTGTTATAGAGATAATAAAAAAAATTTAAATTGTTTCACTTCTCTTGAAGTGTCCCATTTTGCCGGTGAAAAAATTACCATCATGAAAAACATTTATTTCGAGAGTAAAAAAAAAACTCACGTGAGGGGGGGGGGTCCCACTAAATCTCACTTAATCTCACCAAGGGGGGGGGGGCTAATTTTTTTTAAACAGCTCACGAAATTAATGTATGTCCCATAAGGGTGTAGAGGAGATGTACCGAATATGGCATACGTCCCTAATATGGGATAGTGGTGTTTCTCAAAATGTAAGGGAGAAAAGCCTCTATAACCCAGCGTTCCCCATTCCCCACCTATCGACCTTGAACAAGTCAGTACTCTTCCGGACGCCGGCCACACCACATGGGCCTGAGAGAGTGATTAAGTTTTTGTGCCTCACCGATATGATATTTACGTAATCTTCATTTTATTTTTTCTCAAAAAAAATTTTTCACAAAATTCTCAATCTTTCACTGATCGGCAAAATTATTATTTAACTTTTATGTTTTCGTAATGTTTTGAAGTTAAATACAAGTAGATTTTATTCTATGAATATATTTGATTGTATTGATCTTGTTCCAAATATGGGATTTCTTGATGACCCTAATATGGAATAGTATCTCATATTAGGAATAGTGTTTCTAATATGAAATTCTAGTAGAACTAAATTTCTTTTTTGCTATTGTAGTTTTGTATTTTGGCCTGCACGAAGGACAAAATGTCGGAGAAGAAACAGTGGAAGACGTGGAACACAGAATAATTGATAAAAGCCATGGAAGCTGTAAAATCGAATACAATGGGGTATCAGAAAGCCGCCATTCTTTATGAGGTCCCTCGAAGCACTTTATTCAAGCTGTGTAAGCCTAGCGCTGAAGAAGATGCCACGGAAGCTGCGCTTGGACGAAATTCAATCTTGGGCCCAGTTTTAGGCGACAGTTGCTGGATTACCTATCCAAACAGAACTATTTACGGACTGGTCCCAGCACTTCCTCAAATATACGAAACTAAAACCTTGACGGACGTTACAGCCACACACTCAGCATTGATGTTATAAATAAAGCTCGTGAGCATCATATCACCATTATGTACATACCTTCACATTCTACCTTAAAACTGCAGCCCCTCGATAAGGTAGTGATAGGAGCTTTAAAGACATATTACAGCGAAGAAATTCGGCAATGGCTTCTTATGAATCAGAAGCCTTTGTCTGTCTTTGACAGCGTGAAAAGTTTTTGAAAAGCATATCTGAAAACAAAATGTGCAGCTTTAGCCGTTAACAGTTTCAATGCTATTGGAATTTACCCATCAACCGGAATATATTCAGGGAGAGGACTTCCTAGAAAATGAGGACCAAGAAAATGATTGTCCCAACTCAATCAGTATTCCAACTAGCACGTCACTTTCATCTGCTGACCCAAGCCTGTCCTCATAAGCCCACATATAATTACGCCCTACACAAACAAGAAAATACGGTTTCCACTAGAGGAAGAAAAGCAGGAAAAACTTGCATAATAACGCGTCTCCTTATAAAACTGAGCTAGAAGGCTTGCAGAAGAAAAAGGGTGTTGTGAAATATGGCACGAAAATATTTGACCCCACTAGTGGAGGCTAGTGGTATCCAGGTGAAAAAATAAGTCTCGAAGAAACCCATCAGAGGTTATACGACTCTACGTCTTATTCTGAGTTGTCACGTACGAGTATGTTGCTGTTATCCCATTCTTCTGAAGACATTCCGACGGCAATCCAACCTCGTGATGATGAATCCGATGAGTTTTGTGGTATCAGAGGCAAAGAGTGGATCTAATGTATAGCCAGCACCAATATGGCACCGCTATTGGTGCCATATTGAGTGTTCGGGAGCAGATAATATTGATTTTATATGTGATTATTGCATCGAAATCGGTGTATCCCATAATAGGAGCACTTTTTTGGACATCGGTTTTTTTCTATGTTTTTACTTTTCGTTTAAAATGAAGACGTTAGTGTGTTTTTTTTAATGTTTCATTGACATTTTAAGTTACGTAACTATTTTTCCAATGATTTTAATGTGTAATACTTAATAAACGATTTAAATATAATTAATTAGAATTTTTTTACCTAAGCTATCCCATATTCGGTACATCTCCTCTATATTATAACTCATTTTGTTGAACCGTTATAATTTTTTACAATTAATTATCAAAAACCATTAATAATCATTTTGCTGTCAATATTAAAACAAGTAAAGTTATTACTTGAATGCAATGGTACAAACATCCCACGTCACGGATCTTGTTGAAAGCTACCTCTCTATCTAATACATGCATCATTTATTAGAAAGAGGGAGATGTTATAATGGAGCTATCAGCGGCATGCATTTACATCGGCCTTGAATTAATTCAATTACTCATTAACTCATTACTCATCAGGTACTTGCATAACGTTGCATAACGTGTTTCTTATCTGAGATCTGCGAACTTTAGTTTCCGGCCATTCTTTTGCTGACCCAAATATCTCAATAAGACGAATTACCATATGAAAACCCGCTGTGTATATAGCGTAGTTATATTTCACAGTCTCTAACATCACCCGTAGGTTTCTAGCTACCCGTATTCATCTATCCGTTGATCCAATACACATCTCATTCAATGGGCATTGGTGTTCCTGGATGACTTTGTTGCATCATAAGTTGTCAATGGATAAAGTGGTGTGCGGTCTATAGTAATGGATTCCAAGATGATCGCGTATATTGCATAGCCTCTTACTCCACCCGTGGGTACCGAGCTAACCGTATTATTTAGCTGTTTATCCAACCCTCATCTCATTCAGTGGAAGACGGTGTTCCTGAATGACATTATTGTAACTCTTTGGAAATGCATTAGTTTTCCATAGATAAAGTGGTGGGCAGTCTATAGTCATGGATTCCTAGGTGATCGCGTATATTGCATAACCTCTGACTCCATCCGTGGGTACCTACCTACCTGTATTATCTATCTGTTGATCTTTTTTGTGATACAATACAGGAACATAAAAAGGTAAAAGGTATGAAAAAAAATCCATATAATATTGATTTTATTACAATTTTATGGTTAAAGTGGAGATTTAAGAATCGAATATAATTTTAGATGTAAAAATGGTAACTCTATTTAAATGCCATAAAAAATATAGCATAATAACAGTCTGCACTGTTATTCAGAAAAAAGAAAAAAGTTCTGGCGCTGTTAAAAAATATGTTAAACTAAGTATACTGTGTCAATTGTCTCTCTTTGCATACCTCGCGTGTTTCTTATGTCTCTTGCCACTCATTGTAATATGTGTTACTTGAGTGAGCTTTGTATATAATTTTGTATATTTTTTATTTGTGATGTTTCTGTTTTTCTAATTGTATGTATCTGTATTTAATTGTATGTAATTGTTGATTTTTTGTAATTTGTATGTTCCTATTTGTACAATAACTGAGTTTTTATAACTGGATTGTTCTCACGTAAGTGCGAACATCTGTAAAAACCCAGTATAAATAAATAAAGTGTAATTAATAATCAAAAACATAGCAAGCAATATAATATAAAATATATAAATATAACTTTAAAAGTTGTCTAATGATAAATATAATTAATGGCTTTGGTAAATCTTATAAGAAAAAAAAATCTGATTCAGTGTTTTGCCAAGTTTGATATATTTTTTATAAGATTTAAGATTATGATATGAATGACATTATTGAACTCTTTGGAACGACACAAGTTGTCCATAGATAGTAATGTGACGGCCTCTGTGGTCGAGGTATAAGACTCTAGACTAGCAAGCCGGAGGTCGCGTGTTCAAATCCCGGCGTGCGTAAGAAAATTTTATTTCGATAATTTGTGTTATTGTACTTCTAGATGTTTAAAGTATTCGATTGCCAGGGCATTGACGCTCACCTCTACAAAGCTAATAATCGCGAAAAATCCCAGTGACCACCGCTCCCCTATTATATCACTTGCAGTGAACCTCACCGGAGACTACACTCATTAATTAGTCTTAGGCCTGATGCGGTTCTGCGTTTTATTCTGGTACTAAAATAGTATCTACCTAATCCTAACTGTATTGGAATACTAAATATTTTATAGCAATGAGGGTCTTACCACCTTTGTTATTTACCTTTGTACCTGCCTAGGAGTGTGGAGTATTGCGTAAGTCGCGGAGGAAGCTAGCAAACACGAAAAGCAAATACACTATGTATTCACATACAAAAGAAGCGTTTATTCGGTGTACACATAATATCTGAATATATTATTATTATTATGCAGTTTCTAGTACTAATGTGTTAAACTGCTCCGAAGGCCTTCAATGAGAGTTATCCGAAATACTCTTGTCTATATAATGTGTACAGTTTTAGACAGGGGCAGACTTACGCCCTGAGAACAAAAAAACAGGAGTTACAGTTACCGCCAGCAGACAAAAAAACGGCAGTCTTTTCCCCATTTCAATTTGGGCGGCGGGAATGGGTACCGCCGCCCCGGGAACTATTTATTGGATAACCAACACATCTGCTATAGGTCACCCCAAGTGGTTCGCACCTTTTAGTATCTCGCAGGGGGGGCGGTTTTATTAGGTGAGGTTTGTCTGGGACTTGGCTGTGGTTGACTTTGACACACTAAACCCCAGATTCCTACCCGCCCCTCACACCTTTTCCCCATAATCTCATTTAAAAAACATTCCCCACATGCTAAGGTATTTTTGGCCATAAAATAATATCTTTTATCATTTATATATATAAACCTCGTGTCACAATGTTCGTCCGAGGTAAACTCCGAAACTACTTAACTGATTTTGATGAAATTTGACTTACTGTGTGTAATTTGGTCCAACTTAAAAGATAAGGATAGTTTTTATCTCGATTATTGACCTCAATATTTATTGCTAATTAAATGTTTTTTATGGGACAATTATTTGTAAGTTCCATAAGTTTCTGACAGATGGCAGTGTGAGCTAATTTATTGACACAACACTTGGTTATCTAGGTTAGGTAACGATCCGGTAGATGGCATTGTGTTTCGTTAGCCACGCGTGGGCGGGTCAGCTAGTATTATATAAATATTAAGCTTTCCAAATACTGAAACACCTGATGTTAATGCGGTACTGGTAATAGACAAACAGCATAAACAATTTATACCTCTCGTAGAATGAATACATTATTATTTGTAGCCGATACGTGATTTACATTGCTTGAAGTTTCCAGTAAGAATGGAGAATAAAAACGGATCATAGATGCTGTACCTGTTCTGGTAGCATACCGCGTATATTCAAAGATGCAGAGACATGTTTTGTTGCATCCGAAACTGCTTACGAATTATAGCTTCAGATGCACTTGGAAATGGACGGTAAATACTAAAAATTAAACGAAACGAAATGGTGTTTGCTGGAATGATAATATAGTGAGTCGGGTAGCGCACGTGATTTGTAAATAACCGTTAATTTCAATAAACGTCCGGATTACCGGCATTGAAAAAAAATTTAAAAAAATAAAAGTTTACATTAAAAAAATATATGTGCAGGAAAAACTTTGGATGCAAGGAAAAAGGATAAACACTCAATTGCCACCGTACCTCTGCGAAGGAGCACACAACATAAGATACCTCGTGGTAACTACAAACACAACAAAACGAATAACTACAAAACGATATTGTTAACTTTCGAGATGGTCAAATACCTTTTTTATAGTTCAAAAACGAGATTATGTAGATGAAAAACACCAATAACTTGCTTCCAAGGTAGTCCCAATTATTTTTCTCGAACTCGAATTTGCCATTTTTCTTAAAATTGTTAACACATTTCAAATAGTTTTTCAGCAAGGTGAGGTAGGTACTGGATAAATGACATCCCGATGGGAAGTATGCACATGCTCATTTCAAAACCAGATATGTATATTAACTAAACTACGTTTAAATGTTTTTTTGTTGTTTGTTTTTGGGGTGTTATGCCGTGTTTTGCTACCTCATTCTTTAGCCGACGTTTCGGACAGCGTTGCAGTGTCCATCATCAGGGCAGATCCGGCAGGACATCGACGGATCTGCCCTGATGATGGACACTGCAACGCTGTCCGAAACGTCGGCTAAAGAAGGAGGTAGCAAAACACGGCATAACACCCCAAAAACAAACAACGAAAATGGTTTTGGCCGTGAAAATCTAAAAACGTATCTACGTTTAAATGGTTTCCTGCGTTATATTATTGGTGCGTTTGTGCAATGTTAACTACCATCGATAGCTCCGTTATAACGATACTTCAGAATTAGGACTTCATTTTGACGATCGCTACGGTCTACACACTTTAATATTTTTCAATCGTCATTTCTGTTTATGGGAAAGTGGGACAGGTAGCAACGGAGCTTTCAGCGGTACGCCTTAACGTGAGTATATAATAATGTGTAGTTTTGCTACATTATTGGTAATAGCGGTGTGTCGCCCTTGGACGGGACATTAGCTGCGGTAATATGGAAAATGGTCGTAAAACATGTTGTAACAATGGAGTTATCGCTCGAACTTTGCGACAACTGTGCAAATGGATTTCCTTTGATGTTTTAAATGCGTTTTAAATATTTAAAGTTTTAATAGTTGCTAATAAAGTAAATACAGACTTCTAAAGGTTTTTGCATTACAAAAATAATAGTAGGTATTATTTAAGATTGATAATAAAATCTAAGCAATGTTATTCCCAATTTCACGATAACCATAATAGTGAAAATATTATTGAATTACTAGAGGTGATTATTTTTTTCACTCAAAACTACTTCTTCCTTAGATTAGACTAGGTTAAACATAGCAGGGGTTTCTGGGTTCGTGGGGTTAGGTTTATCCGGGTCTTGGCGGCGGATTCGTCTGCCCACAGGCCATATCGGGAGCGACTGGTTGAGAGAGACGTTGTGACCTATTCAGCAAGACTCTCTCGAAACATCGCCTTGCACCGCAGTGGGACGGATAGATTCATACGTCCGTCACTCCTGGACACACTGACCCTCAGATTTCTACTCATACCTCTTTTCTTTACAGAACTTCCTCTCCTTCCCATCCTAAAAAGATCCTCCTCTCAGCATCCCCAAAGATGACATGGGTCCCGAGGTGAATATTTCGTCAAGGCCTGTGTGGAGCTAATAAAAATAATAACAAAAATAAAAAAAGCTCAAAGAATTAATCTTTAAAATTAGATGCACATTAATAATAATTGACTTTTATTCAAATTGGTGAGCGGACAACTCAACAAAGTGGCACTTCATCACTCCTTTAAAAATCCATTATGAAAAAATCATGGTAAATAGGTTACGTTAGGATCACTTTTGTTGACTATTCAATGGGATATTGAAGTGCCACTTTGTTGAGTTGTCATGGAACCATTAAAATTAAATTAATGTTTTGATTGACACGTAATTATCAGTGATGTGTTTACTGTTTGATTCGATCGCCTACTTCAATTAATTACACTACATTCGTACGTACAATTATGTAGGGTCAAAATGAAGTAAATTGTTGTTTGGACTAGGAAAATACATGAAGTATATTGTAAAAATAAATGTATAAGTATATTGTATAAATGTATTATATCTTCCCGAACGCCCGAAAAATGTAGGGACGGTTGGCCTAAATGGAACATTTATTTCCAGTTAAATTTGTATGGAAGGTACTTCTAGTGTTATATGCTATGTTACAAATACCTACGTAATATTTATAATAAACGTGCACGGAGAAAAATGTTATCCTAAAATACGATCATTTTATTCGTAAAAACGGTTAAAAACGGGACTGAAGTTCTTACGAACAAATTAACAGGGTTTCAATGTTTATTCTTACATTTCCCCGTCAATAAACATTGAAACCCTGTTAATTTGTTCGTAAGAACTTCAGTCCCGTTTTTAACCGTTTTTACGAATAAAATGATCGTATTTTAGAATAACATTTTTCTCCGTGTCCTAACAGTAAAAACAAATCATTGAACTAAAAAGTTATAAACTTTCCGTAATACCTATTTTTTACATTAGCTCCATATAGGAGGTCCTGAGGAAAATAATTTCCCTCGGGGCCTGTGTCATCTTTGGGGATGCTGTGTGGAGGGTATTTTTAAGGAAAGGAAGGAGAGGATGTTCTGGGAAAGAAAAAGGTATGAGGAATCTGGGGTTCGGTGTATCCAGAGCATCCGCCGCCAATACCTAGACAAACCTCACCCTATGAATCCGGGCACTCCTGCTAAGTCACCAAACGTAGCGAACCACTGCTACGTTTGGTGACTTAGCTGCTTAAGATGACCTATGGCAAAGGCGTTGCTTATCCAATAAATGGTTTCCGGGGCGGCGGTACCCATTCCCGCCTCCCAAATTGAAATAGAAATGGAAAACAATAGTTCTATTGATTATACTCGGTTTTTCAATTAAATAATTGCATTTAATAATACACTTACGTACATACTTTTTAATGCAACGTTACCTTCATGTTTTTTACAAATAATTATCAACTCACCAAAAATATGCTTATTTGAAAGCCAGCTAATAAGTTTGCTGTCGTGAATATCACCAGGCTCCCTAGCACACTCGATCGATAAAGATTGAATCGATAACTTTTGGTAACTTCTCATCGTTCCCTAGGACAACTGCAGATCGCTAACGTACAATCAACAGTTGATAGCTAATATATTAAGGACACTTAGTCATTGTGAACTGACACTTATTCTTGGCGATCAGCAATCCTGGAACAATGAGAAGTTACCGAAAGTTGCCATATCAATCCTTACCGATCGAGTGTGCTAGGGGCCTGATCAATATTACGATATAATTTTAATCGAAAAAAAATATACTTTCAAACTTTATTTGTTAATACAACGGTTATCTCGTGGTTTTTACAAGAATTACCAACTCACAAAAAAATATGCTTATTTGAAAAGACTTGTAATAAGTTTATTGATATCACCTTATCCATATTCAAATACTATTTATAATCGAAAGCACGATGAATCAATTTCTGAAAATCATACTTCCTTATTGTTTCAGCTTGAAATTCACACATTTGATGAATCAACCGGTAAAATTGTTCTCCCAATGTACAAAATCCGAGTAAAATTTGGATAGAATCACTAACAAAGCAAATATTGTTTTAGTCTGTATTCTCGAGTGTAAAATACCGTTACCGTAAACAGCTAAAAAATATATATATAAGTATACTTTGTACCTATCTAAGTAAAGAAATGTATGTATATATTTTTTTTAGAAATAGATAAATATATGTATATGTATATATATTTAATTGAAAATTATACGGTAGACATACACAATAATAATATGTTATTATTTATTTAATTACACTACTTATTTTATCAAAATTTTCAACATGTTTCGAAACCAATGGTTTCTTTGTCAGGATAAAACGAAAATAACAAAAATAGTAATAGACAAATAATTAACCTGTAAACAAAAAACATTACGAAGAGTAGTGATTAATTAGTTGAAAGGTATCATAAAAAATCAAATATATTTTAGAATAGAAAACAATAGGTAGTTAATAATTATCCTCGCTTGGCTATCCTATATTGGCTTCCGTTTAATTAAAATGATGCCACAAAGTGAATTTACGATTATTGAAGAAAAGAAATGAATTTATAGTTAAATGAAGGTTTGAAGAAAAAATAGATTTTTATTCGTTTAAATTTCTCATCATAAAGACCGCAGTTTCTAAAAAATACGCGATATTTAATGTAGTCAATGGCAACTGCTTTGTATTGACATAAGCTTAAATAACCATTTGCAGCTATTCGTCATCTTGCAATTGGATACGTAAAGCTAATGTGTTTATAGTTTAGGTATTATAATAATATGATGTGTGTTTGTGATACCATATTTAGTCAAATCTACTCGGCTTGTTTCTGAGATCCTGAAACACACATCTATCTAGGTAGAGGTTAAGTTAATAGGAAATAATGAAGCACCTTTTTTAAAACAGGTGTTATCTTTTTTTTTCAAAAGAAGCAAACACATTGTGACTTGACATTTTAAATAAATGAAAAGAAAATACTTTGTTTTAAGTCACTTTATTTTTATTTTACGTCTTCCGGTTTCGGTACCTCCGTACCATCATCAGGACTGTTACAAAAATAATGTCTAAAAATACAAAAGTACACATATATATATACATAATGTTGTGAAAGAAAGGGACAGTATACTAGAGTGGGACAGAGCTTCAGTTGTTGGAGGGAGAAGGGCTATGGCGGATAAGTGAAGACACGGGGAGCATACTTAAAATTGGACTGAAGGTTAAATTTACTTGATTATTAATGATTTCTTCTTTTGAGTTTACTGATTTTTTTATTTTTTATTTCTAAAGCTTCCAAATTGTTAAGTCTTAAACCTATTCCGTTCTTATGTGGGACTTTAATTCCCGAATCGTGGTTAAAAGTATGATCTTTATCAAGCTATGCTGCGGTGTTATTCATTTTGTTTTATCCATGACTTCCAGAAATGTATTTTGCCCTCCTACGGCTTGAACTTTAATACCTGTCTACTTATTCATATTATCTCTGGTGTATGCAAACATACAATGATAAAGAGATTTAAAAAATAACAACTTATTTACCTTCACCTACGAACATTCTTAGCCAACCTGCGTACCTGTATACCGAATTACCTTTGTTAATTTCCTTGTAGATTTATATCCTTCTCGCTACTGTTACGTGTAGCTTGAACAAACAATGTCGTGAAAAACTAACATTACACAACTTGATTAAAAACACCCTAAAATTGTGTAAGTGGATAATTTTATTACTTACTTGAATGGTTTGCTTTACGTTATAAGATGTAATAAACGTGTATTGTTGTTATATCTCTGCCGTGTTGATATGTTGATAAAGGCAGCTCGGATAAGACAGTGTGTAATATTATTATATTGTGTTTCAAGTAACTTGGTAATGTGTACTAAAGAAAGTTAAACATTACACAGTGTTTGGGTACAAAGGACCATATATAATCACATCGTCCGACATTACTAATATTGAAATTATTCCCCATGTTGGTGAAGACGCGAGTATCGTTTGCATAGATTACTATCAACTATCAATGAATGTATACCATATTTAACGCTTCAATGAAGTTGCATGATAGAGGAAATGTGCAAATGTAAACTGTTTATGGGTGTTACTTTATTTCACGCTTATTATTTGTAATGCTTGTTTCTGTATAAGCTGTAAACTGTAAATAATACGAAGATGGAAAAGTTTTAACGAAATAACTTAGAACCTGCTAGATTATATAATAATTACTTAGCACACATTTTATACTCTTTCAAAGCCCCTAGAACACTCGATCGTTAAGGATTGACAGGATAACTTTCAGTAACTTCTAATCGTTCCCTAGCATGACTGCAGATCGCCAACGAATAAGTGACAGTTCACAATCACTAAGTTTCCTTAATATATTCGATATCAACTGTTGTTTGTACGTTAGCGATATGCAGTTGTCCTAGGGAACGATGAGAAGTTATTCGAAAGTTATCAATACAACAATACAATCCTTATCGATCAGGGGGCCTTCAGGGGGCCAGGTCATCAAAAACTGGGTTTCAATCATTGATGTACAATAAAAAGATGGAGCGTTTCACACAAGTCTTCGAAAATGTTCGTCTTCCTGGGGTTGACTTTATAACACCACTCATCATCAAATCACCATCCATCGTCAACGGCACTAAACTTTTTTAGTAAGAGCGTCTGCAAACAAAATGTGGACTGCCTCGCCCCCATTCTGCAGGTTAGAACAATACCAAATCGGTTTCAGAATGACAGAAGAAATTCTCAAATTCAAATCGGTCTTCTATTCTTATTTCCTGATAAATACATATTTAAAATTTAAAGAGGGGGAATATGTTTTGGATAAGCTTATAGCGACTTCTATGGTATACAACTTCATGGTTTGGACAAAGCTTTTTGAGTAACTTCTATAACGATGTTTTTAATGTACTAGTAAGCTTCTCTTCCGATAGCTCCTTAAGCCAAGTTTGATGTCCTTATCTATTTATTTTTTTGTTTTAATTTGTTTGATATTACTCGGTGAAAAATATTATTCGAAAAAACGATAATTTTAATAGTAAAAACGGTTTAAAACGGGGCTGAAGTTCTTACGAACAAATTAACAGTGTTTCAATGTTTATTGGCGGGAAAATGTAAGAATAATTTGTTGTTATACGTACGAAATTACGTATACCAATAAATTATTCTTACATGTTACCGCCAATAAACATTGAAGCCCTGTTAATTTGTTCGTAAGAACTTGAGTCCCGTTTTTACTATTAAAATGATCATTTTTTCAAATAACATTTTTCTCCGTGTGTGTTGGAATTTTTTACGGGTATCTTTAAAAATTCAGAGCTTCTTTGTCCAAACGTATATAGTATCGCACTTAGTATATTTTACTTGGCTCTGAATTTATGATTGTGTGAGGTGTTGTTTACCTGTGTCTTTTTTGAGGTGATGAACCAGAATTATTTGGCATAGATTTTTTTCTTTTATTTTATCGAACATCGAACTGCTTAAAAATTTCTGTTGTTGGCGTCTTGGGGATATGGTTTTCATGATGCAATTTATTATTAGTATTATATTTCTTTTTTTTTAAACTATTGTATATTTCAAATAAATGTGTGGCAAAAGACATAATTAGTCTCTTTAGTTACCTAGTTGACATGATATTTCGTAATTTTTTGAGGAAAATTAAATGTAAATAGTTAAAATTCTCGAGTTAAAAACTCTACCCTTCTCTGGGCGACAAAAGTGCTTTACAAACCTTCAAATATTTTGAATGTGTTCTTTAGTTTACCAGTAAGGTATTATAATACTTGCGACATTGTAAATATGGGGATACGGCAGAACGCCCCATCGCCGCCCCGCGTCGTTCGCATCCGTCGATATTTTCCGTTTTCCATTTTCCATTGTATTCTTCTGAGAAAATACCCGGCTACCACCTCCTTGCTTACCGTACAGCATAGTTACCTACCTGCGTTTTGAATAACGACCATTGACTTTCCGCATTGCGTTGGAAAACATAACATGCGACGCCGATAACACAATGATTGAACATTGGTCGCTAATCCCGGCTTGCAAACAAATGGCTTCCATTCTTTAAAATATTGAAAACATTTAAACGTCGGATTGTTTTGCTTTGTTTTAATAATTGCTATTGGAAAAATGAGAAGAGCATTGTGATTATCTTTATTACCTTTTATAACCTTTTCTATATTCTCTATTAAACTAGTGCCAGCGAGAGATCACACGTGGCGTCATCGTTCTGGTGTATTCTGTCTTTTTTGTTTTCAAACAATATGCGTCAGAAGGAAAGGAACGAACTTTGATGACGTCCATACTAACTCTCGCTGGGACTAGTGTAATGCACCATGCACCCCGAGCAAGTTGGATAATTTGTATTAGTTTTAAATTAAAAATTTGGATACTTTATTACACAATACCTGAGAATGTTTTGTGAATGACCGTCTAAAAAATAAGATTTTATGCCAACTAATGCTTTCACTGCAAAAAAAAAAATTCGAAAAATTATGTCTATATATATTAATTAATTCAGCTGTCATTTATCACATATTTTTTTATGTTTACCTCTATTACAAGCAAAACCGATTTTCATGGTAACAAATAAAATAATTTCACAAGTAAGTTTGTGATGTCTTAGAGTTAAGACGCCTTATAGTTATCAAATAAATTATAAGTTTTCTAATTAATAAATATTTAGTATAATTTTTGTTGGAGATAGTTATTTCCCTTTATTTCCTTTAGGATTTAATCTTTTGATCTACGACCGTCGCATGACCTGTATGGCTTCGCACATAAAACCTTTCCGATACGAAACAGAAATAAAGAAATATCTAACCTCTGTACAATATAATATAATATGTCGTTTTACTGCGAGTCCCACATTTTTTTGACATAAAGGGAAGACCAAGCAGGTTCATTATTTTTATAAAGCATTATAACCATTAGCCAAGTAACAAATCCCCAAAAAATGTTTTGTACGAATGCTTTTGCGGAGTACCCTATCTATTTAGTCACACGTGATACATTTAATGTTAATAAATCTTTCTCAAGTTTGCAATAAAAAAAAATTAATTTAAAAAAAAAATAATAGACAAAATGACAAATAATTTTTTTGAAGAAGAGTTATAAAATATGATTATTTTCTATTGTTTTTTTTAATAATGGCAACATTGCCATCAATGGCAAGGTACTAAAATGAAAATAACCTTAAAATAGTTTCGAAAATTATTGTATTATCTGTGATATTCGGCAAATCGTGGGAGAGGGGTAATTAAATAATTTAAAAAATATATATCTTGTATCATCATAAGTTTTTTCTGCAACAATATTTTGATATTTTTGACTGGTGATATTTTGAATCCAAACTAATTTGTAGACGATTATAATGGTTTGCTTTAGTTTCATCACGGGGGTGATGGGAGCGGTACGTTTAGGTACCTATCTTGTCAGCGTTCAAGTGGGGGGGGTCGATCCTGGGGGGACAAGGGAAAAAATGGGAGGGAATTTATTGGGCCTCTTTTTTGGAACCTCTACTTGTCACAACTTATTTATTACATTAACGAAGTGATGCAAATAATATTGTTGCACTAAGGAAATATTCTACCTTTCTTCGAAAACAACTCAAACTTCTAAATCAAATTACTTACCATAATTTTCAACATATCTGTAGATTGAGAAGAAGAGTTGTGCAAAAAGATTATCTTGTTAATTATAATATGCACGGTGTCCGGAAACTCGTAGCATGTAGATGAATCACATTTGGACTCAAAATTGTGTATAACTTGTTTTCATTAATCTTTCGTTTTCGAATAAACCGAGTCCAAAGTTGTAATAATTTTTAGTTCAATTTTTTTTTTAAATTGGTCCCTTAGTTAGAGGATTAATATCTGCTGTATAATATTTTTTAATACGTCAAAGCTTGTAGACCCCGCTCCCATAGTTTTTTTAACCTCTTAATTGACGAAAAAATTTGCAAGATGCAAAAAAAATGCGGATCAAAAACTAAAAGTTTTTTGGATTCTCTATCACATGTGATGAATGTACATTCACCAAGTGTTCTACGAGTTTCCGAAAATCGCATCTATGGGAAAACCTTATAAGCCCCATGTATTGTACTTCATGCAACAACATCCAGATATTAACTCTTGGATTTACTTTTTATTCTGTTTCTGGTTCGATAAAGTGTTTTTCGAGAATTTCTTAAAAATGTGTTTTTTTCTTAGTTTCGTAATCGTTCGTTTGTCTTCGAAAACTCGTTGTATGGTCGATTTCCATTAATGTAACTTCATCAGCATCCTTGGCAAATAAGGGAGATCATGAAAATATCACTTTAAAATTCCCTATGCGTTATTTGACTATTGACATATTTAAACCATTTTTTTGTTATCTTTACAGAGAGGAAACTCTTCGTCGGAATGTTGAACAAGAAGCTGGGCGAGAACGAGGTGCGATCCTTGTTCTCTGGCCACGGCTCCATCGAGGAGTGCACCGTGCTCCGGGACACCGCCGGACAGAGCAAGGGCTGCGCCTTTGTCACATTCACGTCCAAGCAGGCCGCCTTCGCCGCCATCAAGGTAGGCATGCAGACACAGTCCTGACTCATTACTATGTAACATAGGGGCGTACTTCGTCACTTCCATGTCACCTTCGACGGCCATTTGACGGCCGGCGTGGTTAAGGGGTAAGGATCTCGACTACCAATCAGAAGGTTGCGGTTCGAACCCGGGGTGCGCAAATAAATTTTATTTGATTAATTTGTGTTATTTCACAATTGATTAATTAAAAATAATATTGTATAGTATGCTTGCGGCATGTTACAGAGTGGAAGATACTCTCAGTATCGCCCTGGGGTAAGATCACCATTCAGAATGGAGACGTTGGTTAAAATGGCTCTAGCCGTGTTTGGTGACCAGATCTGAATATCCAGATATTTCCCCACCTTCCTCTTCCACATCTCCTTCCCCTTCCACTGCTTTCAGCCTCACAACATACCCCAATTGGGGATGCCATAGTCTCACTGGCTCCAGGCGGTTGCGACTCTTGTGCGGTATTCATATTAAAAAAAAAAAAAACCTTAATGTGCAAGAAGGCCACATTTGCTGCCATCAGGTTACACAGTTTGAATTAACTCTACATAACACAGAGCGGTATTTAAGTCTAGGCAGGTAGGTAGCTGCCTAGGGCGGCTAGTTTTAGGGGCGGCTTTTGGCTGTAGTTTTAAAGCATTGGAGTGGGTGATCTATTTACTGACAAGAGTGCCAAAATCCATTTGTATATGTTATGTTTATAACATTAATCGCAAGCCGAACATTTACGGGTATAAATATATTTTGTATGCGATTACCGCACAAAAGTCTCAATTGCCCGGAGCTAGTCTGGGAACTGTGGGATCTTCATTATGGATATGTTGTGAGGCTGGTGGAGATACACGGAGAAAAAATGTCATTCTAAAATACGATCATTTTATTCGTAAAAACGGTTAAAAACGGGACTAAAGTTCTTGCGAACAAATTAACAGGGTTTCAATGTTTATTGGCGGGAACATGTAAGAATAATTTGTTGGTATACGTACGAAATTACGTAAAATAAGAACATGTAAGAATAATTTGTTGGTATACGTACGAAACCGCCAATAAACATTGAAACACTGTTAATTTAATCTTAAGAACTTCAGTCCCGTTTTTAACCGTTTTTACGAATAAAATGATCGTATTTTAGAATAACATTTTTCTCCGTGTAGGAAGGAGGTAGGTTGGAGGAAGTACCTGTCTTTCATATCTGGTTACTAAACACGGCTGAAGCCTCTTCCAAGTAACTTATCAATTCGGAATGGTGGTCTATCACCAGTGTAAAAGGTTGGTCATCAGATCCGAATAACCAGGTGAATCCCAACCTTCCTCCACCCCTTCTCATTCCCTTCCCCTTCTTTCACACTGAAAACGTTCGTTAAAAACGGGGAAGGCAGTATTTCATAGTCCTCCTGGCTCCGGTTAGGTCTCGTATCACTCTTGAGCATCACAAAAATGATCATTTTCTGTAAAACCTTCAGATGATAATTAAGAACACAATATTATCCTGCCTTTGTATTATCTCAACAGCAGACAGCTGCCACCATAGTGGGTCGAGTCGAGAACGTCCCGGAGAAGATAAGACGTCGACAGTTCCTTTATGAATCCTGCTTTTAAGTAGGACTTTCGGTCCTCAACTTCTGAAATCTTGACAACATGATGCCTTTATTATTTTGATTGTAAAGTAGGCAGTAGACTTCTATAAAGATTATTTTAATTGTAGTAGATTTTCTTGGGATCGCCCTGGTGAAAGACCTCCATTAAAACTCAAAACGTTGCTTGAAAAGGCTTTCAATTTTATTTACGTTTAAAAATTTGTCGCTTAAAATTTTTTTTTTAAATGTATTTATCTTTAAATAATTTTTATAATGACGGAAAACCCTGTATTATTTATTCATCATTTTGTAATTGTAAATTCTCATCGCGTCATGAAATTAGCATCGTCAGTTAGTTTATTTGTAAGGCTAACGTACGCATTCTTAGCTCGACTCACAATTTCCATCATGAGCTGTGCAGATTGTATGTAGGTATACATTATTTTACCGTCAGTGTAAGACCCCATGTTGATTGTTTCTTTTTTTATTGTTCGATATCAATTTTAACAATTTGTGAGACGGGAATGGGTACCACGTATTGAATCATGTATTGCACCTCTGCCATAGGTCACCCAAAGTGGTTCGCTACGTTTGGTGACTCAGCAGGTTGTATCCGGATTCATCGGGTGAGGTGGGTTAAGATCTTAGCGGCGGATGCGACTGTTCACCTGCTGGTCCGTCATTCCTGGACATACTGACGCCTGGGCTCCTACCAACCTCTCATATATGTTTCCTTCCCAGACCTTTCTCTCCATCCTTTTCTTAAATTCCATCAGAAGTAATAAAAAAATTGAAATTTAGGATTGCACACTTAAAACATTGTCATACTTGCTGTTCATTCGAGAATGCGATATTACCTATTACAATATTTAATAATAAGAATTTTTCGTTTTAAAGTCTTCACAAATTATCCCACGTTTGCACTTCAGGTCGGATATCTTTAATCAGATTGAACCTTGAACTCTTACGAAATAATGCAGCTTGTTTTTTTTTTTTTAAACAAATATTTTCCAGATCTTTGAACTTCTTCAGTAGAAAATGTATAGTAGTGCCGCGCCGTTTATCTTTAAAAAAATAAGACAAGACGAAAATTTGTTAACTCCATATTTGCCAATGGTTGCAATAATATTTATAAAAAAAGTTTTCTAACAAATTCTGTGTTGAAAATCTGACGATGTCGGTTAGTAACTAACTATTAACAATAATTAATGACGGGTTTTTTATAGAATTTGAACAAATCATCAAATTTCAACGTTAGTTTTTAAGCTCTGTGAAATTTATATTAATGTTCTGTTTTAATTTCTGGTATGTGAAACAACTGGCCAATACTGATACATTAATAGAACTTGAATAGAACCTTTACCAAACTTGAAAATTAACTTTGAAATTTGATGAAAAAACCCGTCATAAGTCTTTATAATAATAGTAGTGACAGGACAACTCAATAATATACAACTTCATCACTCCTTTGAAAAATCATTAAAAGTGATGAAAAAAAAACTGGTTAATGTACGTTAAGTTAGGTTGTGGGCCACTTTTTCCTCACTTTTAATGACATTTCAAAGAAGTGTTGAAAAGTCACTTTGTCGAGTTGTCGTGGAACCAATAATAATAATATTATGGTTAAAATGGAGAGCTTTCTTGTGCCTGCTTAAAACCTACCTACACTGGTAAAATAAATCATGTAGATACGCTTGGGTGAAAAAAAGAGCGCCCTGATTTCCGTGAATTGTAAAATAAAAAATAAATCAATCCCTAAAGGGCAAAGGGGGTTGATTCGAGTTCCGTTTCCAGAATAAGAAACTGACTTTTCGGTCTTGGGGCCGTACTGTCGGAATAAATACATACGTAAATAATGTCTTATTATACATACGCAGATTAAACCCGGAGACCGTATTAACAAACCTCGGAAACTTTTCTAGGCTCCCTAAATTGAAAACACCGCATCGGTGGGTTTCAGCATTGCCAACTCGATTTTTAAAATAACAGTCAGACATCACCCGAAAAGGAGTTAAAAAGAGCTAAAATCTTGTTTAGCCTAAGTTGTAACCGAAAATTCACTCCCCGGGAGGGGAGGAGGCAAAAAAAAATACTCAGAAGAAATAAACCTGTTCCTTGTGTATCCTGGAAGGGGGGTGGCCAGAAAAATTATTTTACTTTTCCGAGAAGGGTGGGGTAAAGGATAGAGAAATTATGACATAAAAACCATTTTTTTAATACGAAAATAACGATTCCCTAAAGTAATAAGTAATAACCCTTAAATTGTCATTTTTCTGTCATGAGTTTTGTATAAAAAGAGGAGCTAGATTATCTGAAAAACGAGCTAAGAAGGTAAACCACTTTTTTGGAGCTGACTGCTTCATTTTGGCTCTAAATCTAGCTCTAACGAAGTTGAGTTGGCAACACTGGTGGGTTTTCGGTCAGAAATATTATTATTAAATTTTATTTATTATTATTATTTTCTGCTATTGAATAATTCATATTACTGAGGTTTATTTACTTCAGCGGTAACGTGAGTGAAAGAATAGTTATTTTTTGTTTGACTGTTTTGATAAAATATTATGAAATGGAACAAGGGTAAATGCAGGTAACTCCATCAACGGAGGACTGAACGCCCGCACCGTTGGCGCTATCAAAAAGCTGTCCAAAGAAGCGAAGCTAGCAGTCTGCAAGAGAGTTCTGGTACCTACCCTGATGTATGGCAGTGATGCATCGAACTCGCAGAGAAAGGATGAAAGTAGACTGATTGCTGTAAAATGAGATCCCTGAGACGTATGTATGGTAAAATCATGTATGATCGTGTGAGAAATGTGGAGATCCAAAAATAATGCAAGGATGATGTAAGCATAATAAGTAAGATTAAAAAAGGGACACATAGAAAGGAGTATAAAGAGAATATATGTCGCAAATGTTAATGGTAGAAGAAGTCGGTGACGCCCGAGGAAGACATGGCAAGAGCAAGTGAATCGGACACTTATCAGAATAATTTTAACATGAGAAAGAAATGATAAAAATAAAATTACAATAAATAAAAAATACATAATTAAAACAATTTTTTAAAATATAATGATCAGATAGGTTTACAGAGAGAACCGAATATTTAAGAATAATGGAGGAATAGATCTTTAATTATGGTACATAAAATTCCCGACCACTACAACACGGGCATGTGCTTAGCGTTGTGGTCGTAAAATCCTCGAAACATGTAACTCTTACAATTTATTGAATAAAGAAAAAAATTTAAAAAACTTGTCAATATCACCTAATATAAGTATTGGTTTCCCATAGCGTGAAACCACTGTATCGGAGAATGAGCAATGTAATTCCGCTTATGTGTACTGCAGTAGAATAGAGTATTGTGTCGTGTTGTTCTTGTGGGTATGTGTAGATTTATAAGTTACAGGAGTTCGGAACAGTCTAATTTGAAGTTTAGTATTTTAAATTTACGTCTGTCTTCTAATTTATAAATTTCTAAATTATTTTATAGGAAAGGATAATTTATGTATTCTAGCGGGATATTTATAATCATAAACATAATTGATTAGAATGGTGAATACATTGATACAAACATCACGAGATATTGAAATGTAATTAAAAATTACTAAAATTATGCCTCGGGATCATTTGCCTTTCAAAATGAACATTTTCAATTATATAGAGTCGATCAGAAATTTACCTTTCGAGTGAACACCGTTAGTAAACTTGAAAAATTGCGACACCCAAGCAAAAGATATATATATATATATATATATATATATATATATATATATATATATATATATATATGCACATTGAAATTATAGAATTATTCAGTATTTAATCAAAATAAACAATTTAGGTGTCTCAATTATTCCCAAAATCAGTTACAATTTTGAAAATGACACTTAAATCGAACCGGAGTTACAGACAGTCAAATGAAATTAATATGTTTGATGTCACGCAAACTTCAGGACATGGCGAACACGAACCAAGGCATGTTCAAAACATTTACAAAACTTTTATACTTGTAACTTTATACTCCAAATACACCTGTCAATTAGGTTAGGTTAGGATAGCACCATTAGTTTAACAGTCTGCTTACACATCTAAACTGCAATCAGCTGCTGTGTGTACAATACAGAATAAAAAACAATTCAAATATAGAATAAAAATAATCAACGTCTTGAAAATGTTATATATATAGGTAGGTACTTTATCGTTTATACGAATTTCAAAGATTATTTTTTAAATGTTAGTTTTCCGTCAGTTTATATTTGAAAATGTCACATTCGTACCTATACGTACGCAAAATTAAATTTTGATATTATTCTTCTGCAAAATAAAAAGCTAAATTGGTGGGTAGGTAAAGATAAACACGACAAATGAGTAGGCACCAACAGTTCAGTTACTTCATAATATTATAATAAATTTATAGCCACTTACCTGTCGGCCTTATTTTATGAAACGTCTAAAAAATACTTTCGCACTATGCCCCCCGACGCGACGTAGGCTGGAAGATGGCTGGAAGTAGGGAGGTAGGTGGGGTTATTGGGTGGTGGGTAGGAAAAACGTGGGTTCCGACAACTCTCTGTTTATTTAGCATTTTACCATTTACCACATCTCATATTTCGCCAGGCGAACAAATCAATGTAAGCTGATTCCGACACATTCCATTTCACGGTTCAGTGAATGCAGACTAATGTGATGTCTTCAAAATTCCTTTGAACTCTTCCAATTTCGCCCGGTTGGTGATTTATTGCGTGGAGAATTGAAAAATGTTTATCATTATTGTTTTATTTTTATTTGACCCCCTTGGAATAAATGTTTGTCCAACAGCTAGCTAGGTAGGTACAAATATATATATTGGAAGAAGAAACTTTACGAATACTCAATGGCAATAGATGTAACGGTTGACGATCAAAAATCGGCTTTGTGTTTTCATGATTCTAGTTAGAAAACGATTAATTTATAAATATGAAGATTTTGACAGCCCAATTTAGGCCGAACTTTATTTAGTACATACTTTTCAGAATCTCAAAATAATCTGTGAAAGAGAAATTGTTATTTCTGTCTTCGAAAGGACCGAGACAATAGGAAAAAAATATTGAAAGTATATATATGTTCGTTTTTGGAAATTTTGTATATTTATATGGTTTATCAGGTCAGTTTTTTCCTCGGATTGGAAAAAATAGTTTTAGGCACTAGGAAGGTACGGTTTTCTTGTACAACTCGGTGTTTAGTATATTTACAGGGATTTCAAAATAATTAGGCCATATCGTCGATTAAATGGAAAAACGACATTTTTAATTTTTTTGGAAAATAAGGTTATTAGTTAAAACAAGTCTGACATCAACATTATTTTATATGGATAAAAGACACTTAATAAAATTACACGTCAAGTTCACCAAATGTCGCAAGTGTCATTTCCTTACTCTATTTTCTACACTCTAATCCGCCATTTTGATTGTAGAAAAACCTCGCTCTGCCATTTGCAACCCAGCCACGAAACTGACCACTATGTGCTTTTTTATAAAAAAGTGGCATCTCTCAAAAAAGTGTTTGGATACGATTGTAAAAGTTAAGAAATATTTATAGAAAAATGACATTTTAAAAGAAATGTGTCGCAATATTCTTTTATTTATGTAGAAAAATGACATTTCTTGTTAAAAATGCCCCCTTCTTAATAAATTGATTAAAATAATCACGCCATCTTAATCCTTATGTAAATACCTTTAAAATTGGTTACGTTTTTAGATTACCTTTAAAATTGTATATGTATAACACTTATATTTTAATATGCAAAAATAAAAAATAAATTATAAAACTAAAAGCTTTAAACACATATATTGTAAAATTTGTTATTTTTGAATAATGCCACTTTTCTATTTAACCGACGATAGCGACTCAGTCGACAACGCCGGAAAGGAAAGGTTAAACAAGTTTCCGAAAAATTAAAATAGATGAACATAATAAATAAGTACCTATGTTGTATCTTCCAGGCGCTCCACCACAGCCAGACCATGGAGGGCTGCTCCGCCCCACTGGTAGTGAAGTTCGCCGACACGCAGAAGGAAAAGGACCAGAAGCGGCTGCAGCAGATGCACGCCAACCTGTGGAACCTCGCCGGAGTGGGCGGGGGCGGGCTCCTGGTGCCGGCCGCCTCGCCCACCCCGCCCCACCAGCCCAACCCCTTCCTGCCCGCGCCCACCCAGCACGCCGAGGCGCCCATCTCGCCGGCCACCGCCTCCCTTCAGCTGCTGCAGCAGCTGCAGGCCGTAGGACTGCACCAGCAGCTCTTGCAAGGTATTGCGCTTTACAACTCGCACCCGCAGCAATGTAAGTGTTACTCAGAGACACATGCTTTTACACTGTTCATCCGTATCATCCCTAGTTACAAGCAGGAGCATCGGCATCATCCGATTTTCTGTATCAACTGGTTTCCAACTCAGTTATTATTAATTTGTCTTTATCAGATATATACAAATAGGAACATTAGCATTACATTTCTGTAGCAAAGCTTTCCAATACCCACTAACAGTTTTAGATATTATTTATTTTCATCAAACAGTTCGCTTGCTGAGGGTTGGTTTGTGCTATGTCCATTTATGGTTTTATTTAACTGTGAATGCAGTAATATTAATCATATTTTTATTTACTATATCCACACAAAAAAAAAACAATTTTCGACGGGAACTTTCATTTTTAACATCACTCTTTGTCCCATCTCCCATGGTAATTACAAAAAAGAGGGTTGGAGTGTAACTATGTGTTGGCCAATACTAATTTTTTACTATTATTTATTAAAACATTAAGTACGTGTATGTGAAAATTACTAATTTTTTATTACTCCATACATTTTATGAATTCATACGACAATATATACTAATTTTTCTCATTTCTAAGGAAGAATTTTTTATATATTTTTATTTTATTATTATTTATTAAAGTCTTACGTATGTGAATGTCAAATTATTAGTGTTTGATGTGCCATGGGATGAAATTACTGTTGGTTTGGTCTATCTCCGACCAGAGCATAGATTTAGTATAAACCAACATTAAATATGATCATGGTACAAACCAACATAAATATTTTTGCTATTTTGTTTAAAAGGGTGTCCTTTTACGTTCTTGATTATACTTTTGTTAAAATAAAAATTCAACCAATTATGCTGTTCTTTTACTTAAAGGCAGATTAAACCTTGTATTTCATATTATTATTTGTTTGGAGTAAAGGAAACAAAAATAGATTTTTATTAAACTTCACACCTTTTTTTCTCAACCCCAAGTTCCCAAGTTTTTCTGGACATAGTACAAATCAACCATCAGCAAGCGAGTTGAATAGAAACATTGGCATCATCCAACTTCTGTACCTACTAAAAGGTTTCCAATAATGCATATCTACAGTATTTAGTAACTTTTTTTTTGAACAAACAGTTTTTTTTTTACAAACAGTTCCAAATAGGGATAATGGCATCATCCAGTATAATATATTTGCATCAAAGGGTTTTCAACAACAGGATTTTCCCCTGCATGCGATATTTAGTTCCTTGCATGCGATATTTAGTTATCATTTAATTTTGTTTTCATCAGATGGATGCCAATACGGCAATAGTGTCATCCAATTTCCGTAACAAACGCTTCCAATCCTGGTCTGCATAATTTCTAACTCTCCCGAATTTCACCTTATTCTTCTTACTAAAGTCTGTTCCGCTATATGGGTCGCAGGAATCTGCCTTCTTCCCTTCGGTGCAGTAGGTACATTGTCACCAGTGCGTTTCTTCTTTCTGTATTAACTTGATATTTCGTATAGCTATTGGCATTGAGTTCAATCAATGGCTATTGGTGTTTTCCATGCCCAACATCTGCACATTGTTTCTCTTCTTTCTGTATTGACTTGACATCTCGTGCAGCTATTGGCATTGAGTTCAATCAATGGCTATTTGTTTTTTCCATACCCAACATCTGCACATTGTTTCTCTTCTTTCTGTATTGACTTGACATCTCGTACAGCTATTGGCATTGAGTTCAATCAATGGCTATTGGTGTTTTCCATGCCCAACATCTGCACATTGTTTCTCTTCTTTCTGTATTGACTTGACATCTCGTACAGCTATTGGCATTGAGTTCAATCAATGGCTATAGGTGTTTTCCACACCCAACATCTGCACATTTTTTCTCCTGAGGTGGCAGTGCAGTCCCACTAGCTCCCTCAATGAAGCTTCTCCATACTGAGTATTTTTCCGACTCCTTTGAGTGTTTGGATCATCTATGAGCTATGAGCACATTGTTTCACACTCGGTGCTTTCTTTTTTTTTACATTAACTCCACACAGGAGGCCCTGAGGGAAAAAAATCCCTCAGGGCCTATGACATCTTTGAAGATGCTGTGTGGAGGGTCTTTGAAGGGAAAGGAAAGCGAGGAAGTCCTGGAAAGGAAAAAGGTTTGAGGGGTGGGTAGTTCTCCCGATCCGGCCTGCCATGCAGTTGGTGGGCAGACGCATCAGCCGCTAAGTCCCGGACAAACCTAACCCCAAGCACCCGGGCACCCTTGCTAAGTCACCAAACGTAGCGAACCACTTGGGATGACCTGTGGCAGAGGTGTTGGTTGTCCAATAAATGGTTCCCGGGGCGGCGGTACCCATACCCGCCTCCCAAATTGATTTTCTTCCATGGTACTGAAATTTGTCTCACTTTACACAATTTTTTATCCATGCAGCTAAATATGAAAGAAACTAAAAAAAATGTTCACCTATCCTTACCGCGTTTGTTGAAAAGCTGCGTCGTTTCTTTTATCACGTCATGAATTTCTGTAATGATTTTGGTCCAGTTTCTCTTTTTGTCATAATGAGGAAACCTGATTATTTATTGGATGAGTTGACATAATTCATTAGCTCAAACGAAGAAAACTATAATGAGCAACATTTTACTTTATGAAGATGCCTAACATTTTCTTATAAGTTTCATAATTATTCATTTGCCCTTCAATGTGTTCATTGTACAGAACATGAGTAAGGTGGCTACAGTCATTCTTTACATACCATTGTGTAGATTTAATTGCTTTGTTTTCCTTGCGATAGCAACATTATTTATGGTTGTGGTAATTACTTTTTATTATTGATTTCATGGCATGGCATTTTGAAAACTCTTTCAATATTAGATTAGTGATGCATTATTCCCGACATTAACAAAAATTCAACTTGGCAGACCTATGTTTGCAGTCAGTGGCATCGCTAGTACATATTTAGTAAATATATCAATTAAAGATTTTTTAAATTGCTCTTTCATTTATTAGTCCCACCTGCTGAGATAACTGTGTCATGCTGTAATTGAAGTCTGTTACTCATTCATACACTACAACTGGCCAATTTAAATCTATCACATATTTTTATGTGACCAGAAAACCATCAAAGTAGAAGAATTGCATATATTACTTAGGTACCAACAGAAATATACCTAACACACAATTCATTCCATTTGTTAATTTATGTGTGTGTGCGATGAAAGTATCATTGGCACATTTTCCATATTAATAACTCTCAATATGGCTCAAGCCAAAAAATTGTTATTCTGAGCCTCGTCAATGCAAAAAGGCGTAACCCACCAAATTGCTTAAAATTACATGTTTTGTTAAATAGAAGTGGCTAGGTCAACAAAAAAATATTTTTTAACTATTACTTGGACCACTTCATATTCAAACTATATAAAAGCTCAGCTCGAGGTTTTTGTGGGTTACAGCACTTTTGCACTGACTGCCTCAATTAGAGTTAAGGCTTAAATCACTTGTATAGTAGGTATGTTACAAAATTCCTATCGCAGAACGAAACATTGCATCATATTGTAAGATAATTCAATTTATGTATGCTTTTATTGGTATTTTTACAGGTTTGAGTGGGCAAACAGCTGATGCGGCCAGCCTACTGGCTCCCATGTCGATGCAGAATCTGGTAACGTTGGCAGCGATAGCTCAACCACAGATCAGTGCAGCTTCCCAAGCTCCCTCCCAGCTCACACCACCTGCTACTTCATTATGTAAGCAACCTCATACCCCTAAATACCGCTTTAATTACACTTAGAAATTAGTAACATTGCGATTAAAATCGTTATATTTCATTGACAATCAAATCGACTATCAGCACCGTTATGAATTTTTAACATTTGAAAGGTCCCCGCTAAACGCCGTTTCTCTAGCACGTTTCAGCTTTTGAACAAATTCTGATTAGCTGTCAAGCATTTACATCATAATTGTTGTGCTTGTCCAAAGTTAGCTTATTATGTGATCCAAAGTTCGAAACAGGCTGAAGATCTGTGTTTAAAGTAACAATTTAATTGTCACAAATTCAAAATGGCGCTGATCGTCACTCAAATGTGACAGAGTTTGAAACCTCTCAACCTCAACAGGAAGATTGTATACATCAATTAATTTATAGAACACACTAACCGGATTCAGTACAACCCTACCTTTGTCAAGGTATAACTAAATGATATTAATATCATGACTTTATTTCCGTGTTGAAGACACTTGACACTGAGTAGCACGTTTGTATAAATAATGTGATGAAGAAAAATTTTGTGTTTCATTTTAACACAATAATTATGATTATATAAACAGAAGTGTTTCAACATTGAAACTTTGAATTATAATGTTTGCCTTCTGAGTCAGCCTTTGTTATAGAACTCCATCATCAACAAAGTTTGTTTCTCTTACCTTATGAAATCATTTACCTTGCAGATGTTGCCATGAAGGTCTAATGTAATGATTATTATTAGTTCAAAATAATAATTTATGTAGACGAATGCCATTTTAACGGCCCTTTTAAATCACATCAATGATTCATTTATGGAACAGGAGATATTAAATTACAAAGAAACTTATATAGTGACTGATGATTGTCAACTTCAGAAGGATGGTGCCATGTTTCATTTAGAATCTCCAGACTCAAGCAGTTTTTTTTGTTCATCCAAAGTATTACATTTTATTCTTGGAAATGCAATGTCAGCAACACAAATTTGATATTATATTTTACTACATTGTATTACTATATAATCAATTCATTCAAACGAATGCTTTTCTAAATGAAAACATCTTTCTTATCTAGGTCTTCTCGGGAAGACTAATCTCACAGGTAAATGAACCATTTTGTAAAAATGATTGCTATAAATATGCTTTATTTCATTATTTGACACACCTAGTGTGAGGTTTATGTGATTTGCAGTAAGTTTAATCTTTGTACCGAAACTCTCTCGATAATAATAATGCACTATTTTGTCTCATAACCGAAAAAGTTACCTCTAAAACGCTTTCAGTATTCCATTTGTAATTTATTTGATAGAGTGTGGCCAGTGTGGTTAATTATTTATATTATTTAACTCAAATGTGAACACATATTTGTAGGTTTAACATTTTTGATTTCGTTTCAATCTGATTGATGTAATTAACATTTTTATAATAAAAATATATATTATTTGTAACTTATCAACTTCCCGCTAATTTCTATAAAATACTTTAATAATGTCGTAAAATATTAAACTTTTAATCATGTTTCGTATGTATTTTTTTCACTTATTTGGGTTGCATGTGAATATTATTAAGTACTTAGTCAATTAATTTTGGATTATGTATTTTTGGCAAAATGCATTGCTTTTCTGGGTTATTTAAATACGTTGACATTTTAATTCTTGACATATTGCATAAATACTTAATTAGTTTGAATATTAAGAAATATTTTTCTTATTAGTTAAGTAGGTATGTAGAAATTTTATTGATTAATGAGAAAAGCCTACTTACTACTCCCCTCATTTTTCACCTTAAAGATTTGGATCGGCCATAATTTAAATTTAAGATTCAAAAATGTGTAACAGTGCCCGTATGGCCAATACATTTATTTTTTCCTACATAAGAAAGTTTTTCCCGTCACTTGGAAAACCTTATAAGAGAGCTTCAATGTAATTAGGAATGATTTAAATATTAATATTAGTCAATAATGGGTCTGTGAGTGGTAACAATATTGTCTTAGTACAATAATTTTCAAACAGTTTTGATTCAGAAAAAGTAAAAAACTTGTGCCTACTAATTAAAAAATAATATTGAAATAAAATAATGACAAATAAATCTTTATATATAAAAATCTCACGTCACAATGTTAGTTCAAGGTAAACTCCGAAACTACTTAACCGATTTTGATGAAATTTGGCTTACTGTGTGTAACTTGGTTCAATTTAAAAGATAGGATAGTTTTTATCTCAATTATTTAACTAAATAGGTATTTATTATTGCGAATTAAATTCTTTTTATGGGACAATGATTTGAAACTATTTGTAAGTTCTATAAGTTTCTGACAGATGGCGGTGAGTTAATTTATTGACAGAACACTTGGTTATCTAGGTTAGGTAACTATCCAGTAGATGGCGTTGTGTTTCGTTAGCCCCAGCAACGCTTGGACGGGTCAGCTAGTAAAAAAAATTTTTTTTTTAATCTATATAGTTTCTCTTTTACTCTTTTTACGGGTTTTCTTTTCACAATACAGAGATAATAAATTAAAAGAAAGATAAATTCACACATGCATTTTTCATTCTATCGTTTTCACAAATAAAATGCAACTGTACTAATAAGATTTGATGGATATTTCCAGGGTCCACCGCAGACACTCTGAACTCGGCGTACGCTGCCCAGTTCGGGGCCGGCACCTTTGCAGCCTCTCCGCTCGGCACGGCCCTGGGTTCGGCTGCAGCTGCGGCCGCGGGGAAGCAGATTGAAGGTGATCTTTGAAACTAATAAAGATATTTCTTAATTAATACCATATTTTAATACTAGCATGGCGTCGATTCCCTCTTTAGTTAAAGAATATTTTACATATATCACACAGCCCTTCCGCTGCTGGTGGATCCATTTAAATATTGAATTGAATTTATCGCTAAGCTTCTGTTCAGATAAGAATAATGTACTTTGTAAGTAGCACTGCTTATCTCATCTCAAATGTTATGTGTTGTTTCTGATTCAAGCCAACGGTTTCTCAGGACCAGAGGGAGGCAACCTGTTCATCTACCACCTCCCGCAAGAGTTCAACGACACGGACCTCGCCTCCACGTTTGTGCCATTCGGTAATGTGATTTCTGCCAAGGTGTTTATAGACAAACAGACCAATCTCTCCAAGTGCTTTGGCTTTGTATCATATGACAATGCAGCGTCCGCTCAAGCTGCGATCCAAGCCATGAACGGCTTCCAAATAGGAACAAAGAGACTGAAAGTGCAACTGAAGCGATCCAAAGAAGCATCAAGGCCTTATTAGCATTGACTCATACCTAGTGATACAATTGTTGATGTGTTTTGTCTCTTCGATGCTCGGCAAATGAGCATTGCTGGCATTGAACTTTTACCTGAACCATTTTTACCAAGTTTGTACACTTTTAATGACCACTGAATATCGAAATGTATTTATTTGGAAAGTGAATTCTATATTTTTCCAAAGACATTTAAATTTTGTTGCAACATTTTACTTTCCAAATTAATATATATTTATGTATTTTGTGCATAATTACCACGTTTCTTTCACTCTCCGTTACTTTCCCTTTATGTACCAGTGTTCTTTTTCAAACAGTAGAGATGATTTGTAGCTTTTTTACTTTACCCGCAAGATTTAATACCTTATTATTTAGTAATTTATGAAAAGACACGAGGACTGTGAACGGGCCAGTTTAAGTGATATGTCATGTCGTATGAGGACGTGGGCCCTCGGCAGTGCAGAGTGTAGAGTGTAGAGAGTGTGGAGTGTGGAGTAGAGTACACTAGCACCTAGTGTGGGTTGGTCGACCTATTAGTGATGTTACGGCACTCCACTCCGGGGCCCAGCTGCTGTTTCATCTTTTAGCCGTAGGTTAAGCCCTTCATACCAAAGCTTATAAAATGTGTGTTCTGAATGTATTACACTATTGGAGATTTTTATTAAAACATCAGTGGCACATTTGGTATTGGTCTGTGTTTCATGTAGATAATTAACCTATCCACATCCTATCAGAACAATTTTATACACACCCACTTTGTTATTGTAAATGTAAATACATGTCGAAAGTTAACCACTGTTTTATTTATTCAACCTCTTTTACCCCACATTTATGTATCTCCTCAGGAAATATTCAAAATCTTCTTCAAAAGAATAAAAGGATTAACTGGCTACACCATATGTAATATAAAAATCTCTAGAAATCACAACCTTACGCCTGAGGATGCGGTATTCATCTCCGGACTGTTCAGTTGCCTAAAGTTAAGACCTTTAAACACCCCTTTGTCTTCAGGCTTATTGTAAATAATATTAATTATACATTGTAAAATTTTGTAAAAAAGTTTAAAAAACAACAAATGAAAAAATTATTTATATATTTTTTTATTCAATCTCTTTGAAATTGAGCCCTTGCCCGGAATAATGTTATATCCAGCAAAACTATCAATGTTGATTTACTGATGGAATAATGTTGGGAATATTATTACGCATCTTTTAAGATAGTGGTTATGGTAATGAAAAATTTTTTAGGCCTGTGGCAGCATTTTAAATGTCAGTTTGTGAATTTTGAATCAAGAAATTTGTATAAAGCCGTTTATCGAAATCACAGAGATTGGTTTAATTCATGGGAACAAATGGAGAAAACGAACTTAGTATAGCTTCAACTAGATACACTTCAACTGAAGAATGCATAAAAGTAGAATTCGTCCAGAAAAAAAATTGTTAAGGCTTTTTAGCCATTGAAACAGTTTTGTGGAATAATGCTCTATGTTGATCTCAAGACAAAATCTCGATTGTAAATAGTTTCATTTATTCATATATGTAGTATTTTTGCTTTTTAAGCTCAAATGCATCATGGACATATTTAAATTGATGTTAGAAGAGCATGGTGCTTTCTTGAGGGTCAGAAAAGTAAAAAAAAAAACGTTTTTAGGAATAATATTGATGTGAAATATTCATATACAACATTTTACCACGAATTCGGCACAAATTCTTGCAATAAGTTCTAATTTAATAGCCCTTTTTCACGACTTTTCCTTTAAAAGTCTTAAGAATTGTATGCTTATCATATTTTAAATATAAAATGTTATAAAACATAACCGGTTTCGTTTTTTCCATTTTTCTCGAAACAAGAATATTGTTTGGATAAAACATTATTCCAGGCAAGGGCTCAATTATAATGCCTACTTAGTACACAGTATAGTCCTCATAAATACCACTCCAAGAAATCTACATAAAAAATATAACCACTTGAACGATGGAGGTTTCCGAATGCTCGCCATTTAATTTAATTGATACCATACTTCCAAATACTAATACGGAAACATATGAACAGCTTACTGAATGAATGAAGCCAATGAATCCACCTAGATTTCACAGCTTATCCTAGATTTTAAAATTAAATAAAAAATTTCAGAATTTTTTAAAATTAATAAATGATTTTAATTTATAAAAATCACATACCTAAATTTGTTGGGTAGCTATCGCTCGAATGGCTAAAAGATAATTCACAATTTTTGAATAAACCAAAAAAATAAATACAAATAATATGTAATAATAACAACAATAATAACTTAACAATTCTCAAAAAACCATTTGGATTTTAGGCATTGTGGCTCCATGGCATTGATTGATGTGACATGTTGAGCAGAAAATATCTGCAAGTGATGCACAAAATATATTTTGAATGAAGGTATTATAAAGTATTTATGAAATCGAAGTTGGTTAATAAAACACTACCACAGTGCCCCCCCCCCCCAACTATCAGTCTAAACATTGATTGGAGGGGCATCCAACTCGTTTTCCGTGGAATCGTAAGAACTGTGGGATTCCGCACTCGATGTACCCTCGTCATCATCAGCCATGGACTCGTCAATGTGTCCCCTGCCCTCCAGGATCAGAGAGGGAATGTTAATAAGTCCATCTTCATCAGCCAAATGTAAGATATCACAGATGATGGGTGATTCCACCCCCAGGATGTATTCGCAGGTCTTTGGTTCCAGTAGATACAAGGACACTTGAGCAGGACTGGAAGAATTCTCCAGACACTTAAGTTTGACTTCCGTTTGTCTTGGGTTGCCGGTTTTATCACAGATGCTGCCGTGGGAGTAGAAGTGAGAGATCTGGGTACGATGCTGATCTGAAAGGGCAATAAGAAACAATAACAGTTTATATAATATAAAATGTGGAATTCCTTTTTGAAATCGACTGCTTCAACTTGATGTAGGTAATTACGGACACAAATTAATAATGTACGGGTGTAAAGGGTGGCCTTATTGGGTATGCCGGATTTAATATTAAAATGAAATGAAAATTAACAATCCTAAATACCGGATTAGGCCTCCCTTTTTACACAACTTAGAAAAAAATCATACATTGACAAAAAACGATGATTTGATTTCACCTAAAAATTCAAATAATATTATGTATTATATTGCATAAAATATTATTACGTAACTCGCTTGTCCCACATTTTAACAAAAACAGTCAGGATTGCCCCGGAACAAATGGTCGGCAACAAAACACGTGAACACATTACCAAGAATTTGCCATAATTATATTATTTTCTGTCACTATACAAAAATAATAATTGTTTGTCATAGAACAAGTATACTCGTGGGAAATCCCATGCACTTTTTTATGCTCCGAAAGTGAGGACTTCTACCTATAAGAACGCGCCAATAAACAGAGCGACTCAACTGCTTAACGATTCTACATTGACCATCGACATTTTCAATGTCACTTACAGACAGTTCAGCAACTATCTTTTAGCACATGTCACTAAGTAGTAAAACTGTCCTTGTGTACTTTGTAATTTATAATCTTCTCCATGATATATTGGTGTATAACTGTTTTATGGAGAACATTAAAAAATAAATAAATAAATAAACAAACAACATGAAAAAAAAATAATACATTTTTAGAAATCCATTTTTCATGTTTTAAATATCTGTATATTATAAAGTATTTTATTGAATTTCATGCTCTATGAATACTATGTTTTTTTTAATTGTAGATTCATTCAACTTCTTTCGATTGATACCAAAAACAGTTACAGTCCACCTAAATTATTAAAAGTTACAGGCTTTCAAAACTATACCAATAGAAAAACCTATATATTCTTCAAATTGACAGTATAAAGCTAAGCTTACCTTGTTGATGGAATTTTTTAAAAAGATAAATAAAAAATGCATGTATTAAAAATATCATTCGTTTACCCAATTAGCACATTTATGAAATATAGCTTCATAAACATGTACAAATCACATTTAATGTGAAAAGTAAATATGTGGACCGGCATCTTGAACGGCCAAATAATTGGCAGGTTTGAAGTACCAGAAAATCAAAACTGGGAAATTTATCACAATTTTTTTAGAAACCAAAAAAATGAGTCTTTGGTCGCACGTAGGGCGATGCGGCTTCAAAACGATAACTGTTCGAAGCTTATCCATAGAGATGGATACAAAATGGCAGGCGTTTCAGCCATTTTGTTTCCTCCCCAATCTCCGCGGTCTCTGGATTTAAATCCTCTTAACTTTTCTACTGGGGTTGCATAATACATATATGCAAATCCGATAAATATCATGAATGAATTCAAACATCATATCAATGAAACAGCACAACAAATAAATGTTGCAGGAAGTGCAAGACAGATCAAAAGATCTTTTTTTAAAGATGTAACAGTTGCATTCTCTTGGTGGCAAGCAATTTGAACACCTTATTTGATTTTTATTTGTGTTTCATTGCATTTAAGTAAAAAATACCTGCTAGATAAATAAATAAATAAACTTGTTAGGTTAGTGTGGTACTGGTACAGTATGAGGATTCAAAGTTGGCTAATAAAAAAAAGCTTGTGAATCGGGCAAAAATGAATACATATTAAATATCTGAGGTTTAATGCTAGAAGTAACCATGTCAAAAATATGTACGTAAATTGTACTGTATTCTTGGAGTAAAAAAATCTGAAACAATCCTTTGACTTCTGTAATATATATGTAGGCCATAATAGTCCAGAGCAGTGTTTTCCAACCTATGGTCCGCGGACCGGTACCTGTCCGCGAAGATTTCCTGCCAGTCCGCATGCACGCATACAACGCAGTGTAAATATTAGGCGCTCCGCTGACGAGGCTGAAACGAACTAAAACCAGCTGGTTTCTATGTCTATTGGTCAAAAAGCTTGTTTAACCATAGACGAAGAACAATCAGCTGACAGCTAGCAACTAACAACGGCCGGCCACGGCAATCAGCAGTGCCAGTCGCGAGTCACCGCTTGCATTACCATTGACAACGGGGTTTTGTGAGATTATGAAGTGTGCAGGCCATCACATTGTCATACAAAGACAGTTGCCTGTTGGCAGTTTTCAGTTGCCTCAGTGAGCGGATCGCCTTACGCAGCGAGTTGGGACAAAATAGTGAAAAGCTTGACTTATTAACTTATTATTACATAGATATTATAGTAAAACCTGCTTGAAATCGAACTTAAGGCTGGCGTAACTATTTACCGTTAGCTTGGGGATGTTTTAATTCAGGGGCCATGCAAGAATATGTATTATTTACGGAGAAATTGTGGTTTGCACTCAGAACATGCTAATGGTTTCTTTGTAGAGCTAGTCCGAAAATGATTTAAAAGCTGATTTAATAAAACATTATTCATTGCACTCAGAACATGGCAATGGTTTCTCTCCCAATGACCTTGAGCAATTTTCTCAATAAATTTGAATTTAGAGACGACAAAACATTTTATCCGGAACAAGGGAATGGTTTCTTTGCAGTACTCGAAAGAATATTATAATTTTCTAAAGATAACTTTATTTTTTCCCTTATAACTATGGAATGGTTTTATTTCGGGGATTGCAATAAGGCGATGACATGCCGATAATTAATAATTGCATCCGAAATATGGGAGTTACTTCTCTTTTAATTTTCCGATAGGATTTTAGATATTATAAAATACTTTATTCAGAACTTGGGCATATTTTTTCACAGAAGTAACTAGGAGTGTAATTAGTTAAAGCGATTTTACATACAAATTTACAACTACACAGAATGGAAAGATTTCATTACCGAGCTGTATCGAAAGCTAAGCTTTCTTGATGCCTAAACTTATGATTTGTTCCGGTTTGAATGGGATTATGCCAGTTTAAAGAATGGTTTATTTGCGCTGTGAAAATATACAGAGTGCCGTTTTAATTTGTATTTCGTGTAATTTAAAATTATAATCAGAACATGGGAATGGTCCGAGGAAACATGTTGAATAGCTAAATCGACTGCAAAAAATACAAAGTTAAAGCGTGCTCGTCTTAGTCTTAGACGGCAGCCGGTCCGCGAAATAATACTTTTTTGCCAAATGAAATTATAAAAAACTGACATAGGCACTTCTTGCATTCAGATATTTACGTAATATTATGTATTTAATATGTATTCTAGTTATCTGCTCTACTCAACAACAACTAAATTCATAGGTTAGTTAACTTTAAAGATCAATTAATTAGGGTATTACAAATTTATTGATTTCCAGTACCCAATATTATTAACTATTTTCAAATCAGGTCGTCTCCTGTTATGAAATTTCATGTTCTTTTACACATGTATCATATTAATTGGAGCATGCTGAGGCCGGAACTTTTTGAATTTTTGGAAAATACCGAATACTGAGATGCCGTCAAAATGTTGATATTTGTGGCCGGCCGAAAAGCTTGCGACATTACAGTTTATGCACAGCGGTACTACAGCATTGCCATTCGAATTATGAATTGTACTAAATCGTGTCTCGAGTGATGTCACAAGACATCATTGCATACGTTTTACCCAAGTTCAATTTGAAAGTTTATAACTTCAACGTAACATATTGGAATACGAAATAGTTTTAATAATTACCCAGGGGTTTAGGCCTCTTGTGTGGGTTTTCATAGATCCAGGACAAGTGTTCCTTTTCATCAAAGACTCCTAGCAACAGAGAATGTCGACTGCCCGAGCGATCCACGTGATACTGTACAACGGACTTCCCGTAGCAAAACTCATACTTCCACCATCCGGTTCCCTGGAATCAAATGACAAATTACAATAAGCGCAATATAAATCATGTAAACTACAGTCTGCAGCCGGAACAAGTCAGCAGAACTGCACTTGTACCATTTGCATAGGTTAAGCCATGAAGTGTGGTGTCTTCCTGTACTATATCTTCCATCAATATTCCCCTGAATTATTGGATTATCAATTGGGTAATCTGGTATTTAACCACTGGAGCGACAGAGCAATTAAAATATTTTTTCTCGGATTGCTAAAGGAAATTTTTCCGCCCACATTAAAAAAGTCATACCTCCGAATTTAAATATGAAATACAAACTGATTATAGTTTCATGTAGCCAATGAATTCCCCTATCTTTTGTCTATTATCATATTATATTTGTAGGATTTATAAAAAAAATATAATTAAATCTTTAACCTCAAAACATTTTAAAGAATCTAGAGAATATTTATTTTGTCATATTTTGATTGTACAATTTATTTTATAGTCGTTTTAATTAACATTTTTTTTTTAAATTTACCACATTTTGGCAACAAAGCAATCTGTGGTTTTGGAAATAGTGCCATAATGTGGCAAAAAGCGCTCGAGTGGTTATCGCTCCTCATAAGGTGATTAAGTTAATATTAAAGTTTTCTTCTTTTCGTATCCAGTACAAATTCCGAATTTTGATCATTCACCGATGAATTTCAAAATTGATAACCCTGTGTACCCACGGTATTTTGAGGATGTGCCCATAATATATCAACAATTCAAAGGCTTGGATCTTTAATATAAACTAGCTTTTGCCCGTTGCAAGGCAACTAATTGATTAAAACACTAAGCGATTTGACGTTTGAATGTGGATGAAGCAAGGATTGTGAGAACTACTCAAAGGGTCCTGTGAGTTAATCGCTCAATTTTGTACACCCGCTACTTAGCCACTTTGGTCGCCCTGGTTAAGGCGTTCAGTATGGGCCTTTTCTCGCAAAATGGGGGCCTAGAAGTTTACGACTCAATTTTTTCACTAATAAATTGTTTCTAAATTATATGATATGCACTCACTTTTCTAATAACTCCCGTTACACCTATTTAAATTTTTTGTACAAATTTGATAACGCCAAAGCTCTGCATTATATAAAGAAAACTTCGCGGGCTCGCGCACAATAACTCACCAAAGTTTCATCGCAATCGGATGAATATTATTGTAGATAATTTCATTACGCTAGAGCTCATTATTATATTTTAAAACCATTTCGAGCATGCACACATCATATCCCCAAAGTTTCATCGCAATCGGATGAATAGTATTGGAAATAATTTCATAATGCCAGAGCTTATTCTTATATATAGAAACCATCCCTAGCATGCCAACATCGAATTCCCAAAGTTTCATCTCAATCGGATGAAAAGTAAAGGAAATAATTTCATTACGCCAGAGCTTACTTTTATGCATAAAAACCATCCCAGGCATGCACACATCAAATCTCCAAAGTTTCATCTCAATCGGGTGAATAGTATATGAAATAATTTGATAACGCCAGAGCTTACTATTACGCATAGAAACCATCCCGGACATGCACACATCAAATCCCCAAAGTTTCATCGCAATCGGATGAATAGTATAGGAAATAATTTCATAAAGCCAGAGCTTACTATTATGCGTAGAAACCAACCCGGGCATGCACACATCAAATCCCAAAAGTTTTGTCGCAATCAGATGAATAGTATCGGAAAAAATTTCATAACGTCAGAGCTTACTCTTTTACATAGAAACCATCCCGAGCATGCCAACATCGAATTCCCAAAGTTTCATCTCAATCGGATGGAAAGTATAGGAAATAATTTCATAACGCCAGATCTTACCATTATGCGTAAATAATTTCATAATTCCAGAGCTTACTATTATGCGTAGAAACCAACCCGGGCATGCACACATCAAAGCTCAAAAGTTTTGTCGCAATCAAATGAATAGTATTGGAAAAAATTTCATAACGCCAGAGCTTACTCTTTTACATAGAAACCATCCCGAGCATGCCAACATCGAATTCCCAAAGTTTCATCTCAATCGGATGAAAATTAAAGGAAATATTTTCATAACGCCAGAGCTTACTTTTATGCATAAAAACCATCCCAGGCATGCACACATCAAATCTCCAAAGTTTCATCTCGATCGGGTGAATAGTATATAAAATAATTTCATAAAGCCAGAGCTTACTATTATGCGTAGAAACCAACCCGGTTGAGAAGTCACCGATAGTTATCCTATCGATCGTTGTAGAGCGAGCGTGCTAGGGCCCTGACCTACCGCAAAAGCCGTGAGGATCTTGCGCTAAAAAAACTCGCTGGGCGGGTAGGCCAACGCCTCTGCAATCATTTCAAGAGGTTCGCTATGTTTGGTGATTTAGAAGTGGTGCCTGGGTTCATGAGGTTTGTCCTGGTCTTGGCGGTGGATTCGTCTGCCCACCAATTTCGTGGCAGACCAGATCGGAAGAGACTGGTTTAGAGAGACTTTTTGGCTTCTTCAGCAGAGCTCTCTCGGAACATCACCTTGCACCGCAGTGGTAGGGATAAAATCATTCGTCCCTCACTCCACACACTGATCCCCAGATTCCTACCCACCCCTCATAACTTTTTCCTTACCAGAACATCATCTCCTTACTTTCCTAAAAAGAACCCTTCACACACCATCCCCAAAGATGACATAGGCCCTGAGAGGAATTATTTTCGTCCGTCACTCCACACACTGATCCCCAGATTCCTACCCACCCCTCATAACTTTTTCCTTACCAGAACATCATCTCCTTACTTTCCTAAAAAGAACCCTTCACACAGCATCCCCAAAGATGACATAGGCCCTGAGAGGAATTATTTTCTTCAAGGCCTCCTGTGTAGAGCTAATATAAAAATTAAATAAACTTCTCTTTTCCCGGTAGATTTTCCTAATTTCGTTTTAAATTAGTCGAGTAAGATCCATAGTTTGTGTATAAAAAATGCATAAACATTCACACGAAAAAGCCCGCCCTTAGGATTGTGTGTATTGGTGCATATAACGATGCAAAACGTCACAGAGATACATCTTTTTGCCAACCTGAATATATTTAGATATTCTTAAATCGACTCAGATTAACCGGTTATAAAGGGTTTGGTCATCCAATAAATGATTCACGGGGTGGCAGTACCAATGCACACCACCCACGCCGAATGATATTATAATAACACTATTGTGCACTATTTAAAGAAGTACCTACGCCATTTGGCAAAAAAAAATGGATTATCCTGAGTTATTTAAACAGTTTTATTCATCATGTTAAATTCTCAATATTTGAAAAATAACGTTCCCACCCAAGTAGGTACCTACCCACTGGTAAATTATTTTCTATGATCTCGGCAGCCTGAACCGTTCGAATTTTATTTGTCTTTACAAAAGTACCTACCCAGCAATTAAAATCAACGTTATGTAGCTGGCCGGTAACATTTAACCTGTTTTCATTGTGCATTTCTTCATAAACGTCAGAATTTTTTCAACTTTTGAAGATGTATGCTGAAATAATTTACATGAAATGTGGTAAATGTAATGTATTATTGGAGTTCGGAAATCTATGGTTTTCAAAATTATAGAAAAACATCTTATCCACATATGCTATTTTTGACGTAATATTGATATACATGAGACTCGTCGAAATGTCAAATTTACATGCGAGACGCCATAGAATAATTTTCAAAAATGCCCCAACATTTCAGTACTTTGAAGGTCTGACGATAAATTTTTCCTTAATAAAGCATTTTTTTTTACTGGCTGCAAACATTTTAACAGTTTTTAACTCGGAATTTTTTTCGTAAACGTCAGAAATTACCGACGTTTGAAAACGAATCCTGACAAAATTTCCATGAAAAGTCACAAATATAATATATTATTAATGTTCCGAAACCTGTCGTAGTCGCAATAATATAAAAACATCTAAGCCGGGAATCTTTTTTAAGTCGCAATTTTGATTTACCTCGAGGCTCGTCGAAATGTTAAATTTTGAGGTGAGACGCCTTATATTTAAAAAAATATACACCTTACGATTTCAGTACTGACGCTGTTTCACAAATTTGTCGTGAAGGTCTGACGATAAATTTTTCCTTTTTTGACTGGCGAACCTGGCGGCTGGCAATATAACTTTGAATTTCGTCGTCGAATAATGAGCGCTTCTAGTTTTCGCCGCTAGGTTTTCATACATCAGTTTTATTAGCAGTTTATTTTTTTTGCTTCAGTTTTTTTATATGAAAATTTGCAATTGGTAAAATTCTGGCTGAATTTTTCCCATACAAATCAGGTCTGAAAAAATCGTATGTATTTTCATCCACGGTCGCTTTCTCGCGAAAATCAGCTTTGAGGTCGGTTAAACTTGAGGGGCAGAGTGGTCGTTTTTCGCAAGACTGCGATTGTCTTAAAATCTGGTGGTTACGAGCATTAATATATATATGCTTGGTAGGTACAAGTATAGGGTACAGAGTCATTTGCCATACTGAAAAATGGAGAAAACATAACAACAAACTTTTGATCTGAATTCGATTCTGATTTTGTACATTAAGCCCGTCGCCCCATGGGACGCCAATAAACCAAGTGCTCTAAGACACTGCACAGAAAAGACCCACAATGGACTGCTCTGCAGACCGTCACCATTCTTTAGTGAACTTTACTTTTCAGTGCAGGGTCTTACAGCACTCGGTTTATGTCGATTCCTTACTGACTTATGGGACGATAGCCTTATCATGGTTACAGAATTAAATGATTGGCTACAGTTACAGAAGAGTTTCTTGAATTTATAAAAGTAATAACCACTAGCTGCCATGTACCCGGCGGCGTTGCTTGGGGTATGAATAATTGCTTGGTCGATATGAACTGGAGTAAACCTTTTTACTGACAGGGTGAAGAGATTTCCTTTTTTCCGCCAGTGGTGAAAGCATCGCTATTGCAGTCTGGCTGCAGAACAGTAAATCACTTTTTACTGTCACATGCATACATCCAGAATAATGTAAAAGATTAAAACTTACTCCGTTGAGACAGTGTTCTCCATTTAAGAAGGCTCGGACGGGTGTTGTGTCTTTGATGGGGGGAGCGGGCTCGGAGTTTAACACAAATTTCGGTTCACCAATGTTGGTTTTGGTTGGAAGAGCGGGCGACTCAATGTCCAGCGGATGCAGTTCAAACTTCATACGGGACTCTCCATCCTAAAACATTCATTTTAATGTAAGTTGTTTGGTAAAGAATACATTTACTGTAAAGTTAATAATTAATGGTTGGATAAATTACTTTAAAACCTGAATGATCTGTAATTCAAATGGATGACAGTATCAACATCTTCAACAATAATCATGTACCCTTTCAAAAAGATGTACATCTCTACAATATTATCTGTACAAGTGGCCAAAAGAGGAGCAAAAAAAGTCTTTTATAAAAACCATAGATTTTTTTGAATTCATAATATGTATCTACAGTAGCAACTTCCCCGACTGCATAGAAAAGTGTGTCGATCTGCATATTACCTTTACCAATAAATAAATAATAATAAATAATATTCTACATGAGGAGATAACATTACAACAATAGGTCTCAAATTGCAGCATAAATAATATTAATGAAATATAATATACTAAAGATTTAATTGATCGATGGATTGATGGATTGAAGGAATGATGGATTGATGGATTGATGAATGGATGGATTGATGGATTGATGTACTGATGGATTGATGGCTTTATGGATTGATGGATTGATGGATTGAAGGATTGATGGATTATTGGATTGATGGATTGATGGATTGGTGGATTGATGGATTGATGGATTGAAGGATTGATGGATTGATGGATTGATGGATTGATGGATTGATGGATTGATGGATTGATGGATTGATGGATTGATGGATTGATGGATTGATGGATTGATGGATTGATGTACTGATGGATTGATTGATTGGTGGATTGATGGATTGATGGATTGATGGATTGATGGATTGATGGATTGATGGATTGATGGCTTTATGGCTTTATGGATTGATGGATTGATGGATTGATGGCTTTATGGATTGATGGATTGATGGATTGATGGATTTATGGGTTGATGGATTGATGGCTTGATTGATTTACCCACCTCAATAACTTCTTGGACACTAAATACAGCCACCACATCTTTTCCAAGCTTTTCACCCTAAGGAAACAACAGTGCTAATCAATGCAGTGAGATTCAAACATCTAAAATGCAATAAACACAACATAACACTGCACGGTAACTATGATCAAGAGACAAGGGCACAGCATTCAAAACAAAATGGCAATAAAAACAAGCACTACTTTAAAAAATAGCAAGGCAAATTCAAAATGTTTTAGATATAAGTATATAATTTATAAGAGAGGGCAAATTGATGGTGAAAAGATTCAATTGAAAAAATTACTAAGTCCTGCTCAGTTAATACTATTCTTACAAGTGACAGCCATATGGCCCTCCGAAGATATTACCAAATGGTGTATACATTGGCCGTATCACTTAAAAATAGTATCAACCAAGTAGAACATAATAAAACATTTATTTTAAATTTGATCAAATTATTTGAAATATATAGTTACATAATAATATACAAATTTAACATAAATACCAAATACAACCAACAAATTTATAAATTAATAGGATTAACTTATTGAAGTTTAAACCTTCCAATATTTATGGTCAGTAAAAATAATATTAACAATCCTCAAAATATGAAAATAGAATAAGACACCGAAAACAAAAAGATAGCGGTCGCAACTGAGACCCGAACCCAGATTATCTAGACTTAACCACTTGGGCACATAAGCTTGTTTTCACGACAATTTAACGTAGGTAGACATAGGAATGACGTATACCCCGGATCTGAGTTATTAAGACTGTTGTCTTTTTTATTTTCGGTGTCTAAAGTTATTCTATAAAGTTAGTATAACCTCATAATAATATGTGGGCTCGGCCTTCTTCACCAAATCGCTCGTCTTTCATTCCCAATGAGATTATATCTCTCAAATTTGAGTAGCTTCATTCTATTTTCATATATTCATTGAGAGTTGTTAATATTATTTTCAGTAATTAAAAAAAAAATAAAAGTAACGAAGAGCTACAAAACAAAAAAAAAAGTACGATTTATAATATTATTTAAGAGTTGCGCAACCTTATTTATGCTGATGATGGATGATACTCGGTAATAGTTTTAACTTTGCAAAATGAAGAAAATCAAATATATAAATATTTATAAAAGGAAAAATTATTTATAGCATGATGCACACAAAATAACTATTAAAATTCAACAAAAAGAAAAATATTTTTTTTCAGCTAAGTCGTTTGTTTACATAAATTCTAAAGGATCTCTAAGAAAAACAAATGTATATGATGCTTAAGTAAAAAGATACGTTGGTTATTCACTCACAGGTATCTTTTGGTGACGCAGTTTAAGACTTTCCACCTCCATCATGAGCATACTCCTCGGTTTCTTCGGAGCCGGTTCCACGGGCATGCAATTGATGACATGCTCTCCGGAATCTACAGGCTTGTATTTAGGATGGCTGCACAGGAACGGAGACAAGATAGTCACTTCGTACTCACAGGTGGAGATCTCTTTGAAGGAGTATACCTCGTTCTTGCCGTGGGTGAAGCACACATAGTGCACCTTTGTAACACGGGGCTTGTCGTTCAGATCACAGATTGTACCTGACAGAAAAAAATACATACTTTTACAATATCATCAACAAGGAAAAAAATACTCCTAACTATGGTTCTGCCATTTAACTTTCTCTAAACCTCTAACTTTCAGTTTCATGCATTGTTCAGAAGGAGGTTACTGCAGGAAGTGCGATGTGCGTTTTGGTTTTGCGGCGTGCTTTTATGAATATTTCAATGCATCGTTAATTTTGGGTGTTGGATGACCTGAGATACTGGAAATCAAATGAACTAAGACAGAATGAACAAACATTCAAGATGATGAACTGGATGAGAAATAATAGAGTGACGAAGACTAATTGAGAAGATGAAAGGCAACAAATATCTATTGTTGTTATTAAATATTGAAGACATTACAATCATCTCGATCTAGATATTAATTATAATTACAATCCAAACTCAAGAAAATTTTGTGTTGAATTACCATCTCCCATTTCAACTTCAACATAAGGCATGCTCATCCCTTCGATCTTCTTGTATTTTAACTTCTCTCCCTTTTCTTCAGATATTTTCATGGCTTCGAACAAAGCAGTTTGTTTTTGGCGGTCCCATTTTCCCAAGAAATATTCTTGGATCTTAACCTTCTTTCCTGAAACAATAATTTTACGTTAAAACCGTATTATATGTGGCACTTGTATGAAAGACTGCCTCCTACATTAAAACAACCAAAATTGAATTACGCAGTAGAAGACTGAAAAAGAAAACATATTTAATAAGGATTGTATATTTTTAGAGGTGACTGTCCGATTAGAACTGGACACGTCAACCACATCATAAATATCAACGTCATATCACATTATATTACTTAATTCATAAAAAACTTTCAGCCTTACTAAAAAAAAACACTCCGCGGCCGTTAAACGGTGTTTCTGTAGCACGTTGTGTAAAGTCTGTACATTTCGTTTTTAAAATTCTTACTAAACAAAATATATGGTTTTGATCTGACAACGTCGCCATTTTACCAGCCTTACTAATAAACTTTCTGAAAAATTTGTACAATGGTCAAACAACCATGTACTATCATGTCCTTACTAATTAAGAACTGACAAAAAATTGTTCATAGAAAGATATGTACATTGCTTACACGGCCAAGGAGGGTAGTTTATCTGTTGTATATATTTGTTCCATTTGTAATTTTCAACGAATTTCGAATTTTTTTTTTAATGTCCTATATATTTATTATTTTTTGAGATGTCGTAAAAACAAATACCATTTTAGAACCAAAATTTAATTACCTTTAAGATTTTCATATCTAAAATATACTTAAATGTTTAAAAATTGTAGTATTTTAAGCTTCAAACATCAAGTTGAAAAAAAAAACTCACTTACCCCAAACACTTTCTATTAAAACATTGAAATATTTGGAAAAATTCAAAATTCAAAAAACACAGTCCTTTTATTTAATGATTTTGAAATAAAACTGTCACCTCACATTTTACTCCTTCACACAATAAAAAAATCTTGAAATTCGCTTTTCATTTCCAAAAATTTACATTAAAAAAACTCACGTTTGAATACATTGCTTGCACATCTTAAGACATTCATTTCTTTGATACGTTTATTAAAATATGTAGTAGACATTTTAGTCACCAAAAAACATCACTTTCAAGAATTTATAATAAAATAAAGATATATAAAGATATAATAAAATAAAATGCAAATTATTTCTGAATATAACCTACAGAACCATTTTCTGACAGCTCAATTTAGAACACACGATTTTTGCATCACAATTTGACTTAACCCGTTTAATCACAGGAGACCATATTTGTCCCAGCTCACATAGGTCTCACAGAAATCGTTGTTTTTCCCTTACTATCATAGTCAGAAATGTGATCTAAACGGTATTGGAAAGAGAATACAACAAACTATATATTCAAATCTAAAAGAAAACCACAAAAAAAATAAAATTTACCCCTTTCCGAAACCAAAGTTTCCGATAGCAATTTGAAAAAAAATTATGGAACTTTGTGAATTTTTTAAGATTTTTTTTTACATGAAACGAAAAAAAGTGAGGTGACAGTAAGGTTTATAATTCATTTATCTAATGAAATAAGTATGTGTTCTATGTTTTTTCGTTATCAGTAATTTTAGTTAGAAAAAAAAGTAAAGTGAGCCATTTTTAAAACTTTTTAAAGTTTTCGCAAAAAAAAATTATATTTAAAAAAATACGTAGTAATATTTAATATGGAAATTTGAAAGCCTATTTCATTACCTTTCGAAAACAGTTTTTAGTTTTCGAATACGTTAACAAATGTTCCATTTATTTGGATTTTATTGCAAAGCGGGAATATTTTTAGCCTCTGACAAAATACGCCAATTTTTTTAGGGGTTAAACTAACGAAAAACAACACAAATTAATAGTAAATATATTGATTACATGAATATAAGTGCGAATTAGTCATAAATATTGAAATCATTAACGAAAACATCATATTAATCACAAACACAATCGCGACCGACTTTCTTCTGCATTCGCGGCTATTTTTTTCAGCGGTAAAGCAATGCGCAGGCGCATCAATCACACCACCTAGCGGATTATTATGAAAACTCCAATTTAAACGAGTAAAACAAGGCGTTGCCAAATCTAAAGATTCACAAAAACACCGTTTAACGGCCGCGGAGTGTTTTTTTTTTAGTAAGGCTGTTTGTGTTTAAAATCTCATGCACAGTTTATTGCAACTTTTAAATACCTATTGCCGACCCAAAGTATCAAATCAAGATGTTCAACATTAGACCAAAGTAGTCTAAAAAATAGCTTCAAAGTTTTAATATTTATATATACCTAAATTTATTTTAGGTAAAATGTATGTACTCCACTTATTTCTTAATATACACAAATTATTTAAATAACACTTTGTTTCAACTTAATTACTACAAGAAAAAACTATTTACTTCAGGGAAGATAGTAAAAGGTGCATTAACCTCTTGAATGTCAGATGACAGTTAGAGGGGCAGTATTTCATAGAAAATTAATATCTAACCGGTTTCAAAACGTAGTTTTGGATTTGAGGCCAAAATACCCAACCAAACTGAAAAATTATTTTGTAATAAAAATGTATGTCAAATATCTAACTGGAGAGGAGTTACTTTTTTTTTGCTTTTAAATGATGACATAGGTATAGTTAATTAAGACGATAGACTTCGCTTTTCGGCCCATACAAAAAGGACGCTCGGGAATAAACACTTTTCTACATCGAAAATTGCACAAAATAAATATATTTTTCTTAATTTGCCTTCTAGAAGGTGAAAGCTATGTCGGTATGTTTTTAAATTTTCGATGCTTTTCGTAGTAATGTAAACATTCACTATCAAACATGTATAATTTATCGGAGAATATGACTTAAGAAAAAAGTGCTGCTAACTTAATTCTATTAAAAACTTACAAAATTATAAAAACATACTGACATAGTTTCTTCTTTCGAGAATATATTTTGTGAAAGTTTGGGTGTAGAAAAAGGTTTTCCCCCGAAACCCTTTTTCAAGCGATTTCTGTAGGTAAATATGAGCATTATCCCATTCGCACATTTCGCATACGCATGTATCGTAAGTGTGTGTGAACTTATTGTGAGCGGGACAGAATGACAGACGCGTGTGTTCCGCTTCTGGTGCGTCATTGGAATTTTTTTGTCAGTTATATATAATTATTAAAAAAAAATCTGCCTAATCCTTGGTTTAATATAATAAAAATAAAATAAAAAAATTTAAAGATGCGTTTCTTTGGGTAGAAATTTTAATAATAAACGACTTATAATTTAAAGCAAAAATAAATAAAGTACCTCCTAACCGAGATAGAAATTTGATATACCTTTTGATTAATAACTCAGGACCGGGGCATACGTCATTCCTATGTCTACCTACGTTAAATTGTCGTGAAAACAAGCTTATGTGCCCAAACGGTTAAAAAAAAAAATTCAGTTTTGTTGGGTATTTTGGCTTCAAATCCAAATTACGTTTTGTATGAAACCGGCCGCGCAGCCAATAGCCTTAAGGTTCCATGCACAAGGTTTTCAAAGTTCAAAATATTCATTTTCTGACACCATGTTTTTTTCTTGTTAATATGTTGTGACATTTGCCGATAGGTTCCGCTTCAATCAAAATACGGACATATTATTTAAATAACCCAAACTAAGAACCTGATAACCTATTTTGTACATGTTTTCCGTCTCGCCCGACGAAAATAGTTGTTCCGGTAATTATTTACCTTTATGTACAATTTACTTTTATTTATTTTTTTTTTGCAGAAACAAACAGTATATAGAAGAAAAAAGTTACAAAGTTATAGAAGTTAATACAATGGCATATTGCTGTATTATATATATGTAGATGATATATAATACATTATACCTAAATTAAGTTAGTATATTATGGAAGGAGAGAGGTGTGAGTAAGTGTTTGTGCGTGTGTATCTTTGCATGAGTGTGTGTGGATGTGTGTTATGTGTGCGAATTCAGTATACTAGAAAAAATTTTCTTATCTAGAGGTAGGGAATCAAAAAAGATATTGGTATTAGTGCTTGTTTGAATTGTGTTGAATGTTTGAAGGATGCGAGAAAAGGGGGAGTTGGCTTCAACGTTTATTTTATTACTAAGTAGTTGTGTAAAAAAGTTTGGTGTGGCGAGATCTTTTAATTGGGATGTTAAAATTTATTTGGGATAGAAGTTCTGGGCAGTCTATTTCATTGTGTATTATTTTGTAGAAAAATGTCATGTCAGCTACCGTTCACCTGGATTTCAGGGATTGGAGAGTACAGATATACTTATTATTGTATTTATAACTGAGATACTTAATAAATTTATTTTGTATGCGCTCTATATTATTGACGTATTGGGTGTATTTGGAATTCCAGACAGGCGATGCATATTCCAGTGTACTTCTGACTAGTCAGGAATAAAGCATTACTAGAGTCTGTGGTTTTTTAACTAATTCACTCAGACGTAGTATGAAACCCAACATTTTGTAAGATCTATCAGTGATTGATTCAATGTGCGAATTAAATATAAGTTTACTGTCTAAAGTCTAAATAGACTCCAAGGTCCTTACATTAATTTTTTGAGATCACATGTTCATCGCAGAGTGAATAGGGAAAGTAAATTATATGCTTGTTTCTAGTAAAGGACATAGTGTGGCATTTAGAAACATTGAGGTCCAAGTAATTAGCTGTGCAATAATTATGCACAAATTATTGAAATTAAAATTTGTTCCAACAATTAATAAGTATAATAAACAACTATTTAGATGCACAAAATAGGTTATCAGTTTGGGATAATTGAGTAATTTAACAGTATTTAGATTGAAATGAAATTTTCGGAAACGTCAATCCATATTAATAAAAAAACAAAATGGCAGCAAAGGGACTTAGGGCGACTTGCACCAACTATCGCTAATTTTATCTTAAATTGTATTTAACTAAACGTATTTAAAACACTAAATACGTTTAACTTAAATGTGTTTAGTTGCGTCTTGCACCACGCAATTGGAGTGGCCGTTTAGTTAAACGTCTTTAACGCGTCGGTAAAACAGTTACGACGTTTCATTTTACTTAATGTCGTTGCGTGATTGGTTTATTTATGATATGGTCGTTGCTGATTGGTTCATTTATGGTCGTTGTGAATGTCAACATATTTTGAGGTTGTGTTTTGGTTACATAATGTATTATTTTATTTTGATCCAGAAAATGAGTGCCCAAATAAATAAATCCCGAGCGAGTGCTCTTAAGTGCAAGACGCCAAGTCGACTTAAATCAAATTATGTGTTTAAATTTATATTTAAATCAAATTTAACTTTTGGTGCAAGCCGCCCTTCAACTATTAATTATAGGTACCTACTACAAATACAAGAAAAAATATATTTCATACCTTCTCTTTCCTCGTGATACTGTCTTACAAACCGACCGTGACATAGCTCATAAGTCCAGTAGCTCTCCAGGCGATAGGAGCAAACCTTCTGAGAGAAGAGCGGTAGGATCAGTTCTAAAGGACTTAGGCCATCATAACTATCAGAGTCTGATGAAGACTTTAGGTTTAGACTTGGCAGAAGGCATTTGTAGTTCTCATTGTGAGACGTTGTCACTTTCAATTCTTCAATGTTTTTATCCTAAAAAAGAAGCATCAAATTAATATGCTAAAATTGGCAAGGAGAGATAATAGATTATATGGACGGTGGGAAAGCGGTAATATTAATATAAATACACCATGAAATAAAGAATAAGTCTTTATTTCGATGAACATCTTACCAAAAGTTCTTCGCTTAATGGTCCTGGCCAATTGATTTTGAATAATACTGTATCATCAAATCCTTTGAAGTCATGACAATGTATAACTTTTAATACAAAGACAAATACTAAAGTAAACTCACTAATTCGTAGCATGATTATTTTAAAAAAAAACTTAGCACATTGTTTGAATGTGTACAGTTTCTATTATCTTATGTCAAAAAAGAAGATTTCGCTATTATTATCATTAGAAACAAATCACGAATCTTTGATACACACGTCAAACGAAACGTCAGACCAAAATCAGAGACAATAATGAATAAATGATCTCTTTTTTCTTTGTTTATGATAGTTTAGTTGTTTCGGTACCTACCTAAGTTTTTGAAAAATACAATACAAAATACAACGGAGCCTAGAAATTCGTCATAGTAAATATGTTTGATCATTATTTTATTATTATTACAAAAGGAATACGTAATTAATTATTTACAAAATAGGGACAAGCATAACACTCATATTTTACTTTAAAAACAAATTGTTGTAGTTATATAATAATAAGAAGTAAATATTTCAGTTTACAAGAGCGGAAAATAATGCATTTCAATAAAATTGTTATTTCGTTAAAATAATAATAAATTACTTCTTTAATCTTCGTAAATTCACTTTGTGGCGTCATTTTTAATTGAATGAAAATAAATAATTTTGTGTACACGCCACTTATATAATAACAATTATCAAATAGTTAATTAATGATAATTGTTATTATATATAAGTGGTGTATACAAAGTTATTTTAATTAAAATCAATCGTACCTGGCGGCTGTTTCTATTGACATCAATTTATTTATGGTTGTTTTTTTTTCTTATTCTTTATTTAATACAAAATATTATCTTATGCTTCTAAAATAGCTTTTAAGTTAGGATAAATTTTTAAAAAAATTTATATTAAAACTTCAAAACATATCATGAAGCAGACTTAAAAATTATCAATTAAAACAGGTAGTGAAAAAGCTATTAAAATGCATTATTTTCCATTTTCGGAAACTGAAATACCTACTTATTTATCATTATTACCTAATTACATATATTATTATCTACTACAAAGTGTTCTTTATAACCACTGGAGCGACAGAGCAATTAAAATATTTTTTCTCGGATTGCTAAAGGAAATTTTTTCGCCCTTATTAAAAAAATCATACCTCCGAATTTGAATATGAAGACATACAAACTGATTATAGTTCTATGTAGCCATTGAATTCCCCTATCTTTTGTTTATTATCACATATTTTTAGGATTTATAGAAAAAATATAATTAAATCTTTAACATTAATTTTTTTTAAAGAATCGAGAGAATATTTATTTTGTTATATTTTGAATGTACAATATATGTGTTACAATATAGGTATATGTTATATAGTCGTTTTAATAAAAAAAATTTTTTTGAAAATTTGTTACATTTTGGAAACAAAGCAATCTGAGGTTTTGGAAATAGTGCAATAATGTGGCAAAAAGCGCTCGAGTGGTTAAGTGTATATTATTAAGCGAGTCTCTATTTTAAAAATATTTTCAAAGGAACCTTGGTCGTGGTCGAGGAGTAAGGCTCTTTCCTCTCAATCTGGAGGTTGCGGGATCGAATCCCGGAGCAAATAAATTTTATTTGATTAATTTTATTTCACAATTAATTAATTTAAAATAAAATATAGTGTATATGCGGCACCTTCCAGAGTGGTTTAAGACCACCATTCAGAATTGAAACGTTGATTGAAATGGCTTTAGCCGTGTTTGGTGACCAAATCTGAATAGCCAGGTACTTCCCCACCTCCCCCTTTCCCATCTCCTTCCCCTTCTCACTACCTCCAGCCTCACAACATACCCCAATTGGGGATGCCATAGTCTCACTGGCTCCAGACGGGAGGAGTTGGGACTCTTGTGCGGTATTCATTTAAAAAAAGGGAACCAAACAACCGTTTTCTTTGACAGGGGGAGTATTGGCGTGAGTGGTTGGTTTATTTATGGTATTGGCTATTGAGCCTTTCGAAACATATCTATTTTTTATCAAATAATTGTCTATGACAATTTCTGTCAGAAATAGCATTTGTTTCTGGCTCATTCATATTCCGGTCACTGTTCATAATCATAAATGTTGTAAAAAAACGATTGATTGACTCGTAATATTCACCACCGGTGTATTGAAAGCAATTTTAGTATATAAGTCAATTACTTCGTGTACAAGTGAATTAAGCTTTTAAAAATGGCTTTCAGTTTCCCCGCATTTTCATACATAATTGCCTTAATTGTTGACGCATTCCTTATATTCTTCTCTATTTTCCATGTTATAGCGTTTGATGAATTGAAAACAGATTATAAAAACCCCATAGACCAATGCAACAGTCTAAACCCGGTAAGTGTTTAAATTACTTATGTAAACCTTGCGATTACTGTCCTAAAGGCGACTTGTTTTATATTTTAACTTACCAGTTTTTTGGACCGGAATCATTGGTATTGTTTGCAGTTCAGTCTTTTTTCTCTAAGGGCACGCTGGGCATGAGCACAGAAACTCACAATTAGAGACATTCTTTTGTGTTTTTGTTGTTTTCATGTATGTTGTTGGCTTTCAAAAAGGCTCCCAAACTTCTGCTGCGCGCCGACTTACCATGGCCCCCGCGATATTCTAGAGTATTTTTTCTTTTTGAAATTCCCCTTAAATGGGGGCCCCCTTACAACTTAATACGGCCCTTATTGGATTCGCAATATTATTTATTCATACCTAAAAACTGTTGCGTTAATTTAATAACATTTTCCATGTATTTTTTCTTGTAGGTCATTTTCTTACGCAAAGATGTATATTGTGGTTTAATAACAAATCTTGGGTAAAGTTCGGTTCTTGGGAAACACTCCGAAAAAAGAAATGTAATTATTTTTATATTAACTTTGGGCTGGGAAATCCGAATCTGAAGGAATTAGGTCGGGGAGGTCAATATTAACTGAGTTACAGGACTTTAAAATTTCGTACACAGGAACAAATCCGCAATACATTTTTGACACAATTTGTATAGAAAAAGTCAAAGTAAATCAATGTTCATATTCGCTGCTGCCAACCTAAGAAAATTGGGTGTTGCTATTAAGCAATAATATCAATATTATTATGTGAATGTGTCAAAACACGAGAAAAAGAAATAAAAGATAAAAATAAATCTGGATGTATTAGGTAAACACTAATTTAGGTACCGGAGTTTTGGAAATAAAATGACGTAAAAAATCATGCCTTTTTTTCTAGTAATTATTATTTTTTTATATAATACATTCACTTTATCATGTATCACAAACCATGTTACACAAACCTAGCGTAGCCGCTAAACTACTTGAAAACTGGGATGTTTTTCTTGCCTTGACGTGAGCAGGTGCTATAAAGGGGGAACTTCCTTTTGTATCACAAACCATGTTACACAAACCTAGCGTAGCCGCTAAACTACTTGAAAACTGGGATGTTTTTCTTGCCTTGACGTGAGCAGGCGCTATAAAGGGGGAACTTCCTTTTGTATCACAAACCATGTTACACAAACCTAACGTAGCCGCTAAACTACTTGAAAACTGGGATGTTTTTCTTGCCTTGACGTGAGCAGGCGCTATAAAGGGGTAACTTTCTTTTGTATCACAAACCATGTTATACAAACCTAACGTAGCCGCTAAACTACTTGAAAACTGGGATGTTTTTCTTGCCTTGACGTGAGCAGGCGCTATAAAGGGGGAACTTTCTTTTGTATCACAAACCATGTTACACAAACCTAGGGTAGCCGCTAAACTACTTGAAAACTGGGATGTTTTTCTTGCCTTGGCGTGAGCAGGCGCTATAAAGGGGGAACTTCCTTTTGTATCACAAACCATGTTACACAAACCTAGCGTAGCCGCTAAAATACTTGAAAACTGGGATGTTTTTCTTGCCTTGACGTGAGCAGGCGCTATAAAGGGGGAACTTTCTTTTGTATCACAAACCATGTTACACAAACCTAGGGTAGCCGCTAAACTACTTGAAAACTGGGATGTTTTTCTTGCCTTGACACGAGCAGGCGCTATATAATCACAGAAATACTTCACTTAAAAAAATAATTTATGCTTAAAAAAAAGTCAAGCTAATAAAATAAATAATAATTCATTCACAATGGCAACACTTAATTTTCTGAGGTTGGCAGCAACGAATATGAAAATTGAATTACTTTGACTTTTTCTATACAAATTGTGTCAAAAATGCATTGCGGATTTGTTCCTGTGTACGAAATTTTAAAGTCCTGTAACTCAGTTAATATTGACCTCCCCGACCTAATTCCTTCAGATTCGGATTTCCCAGCCCAAAGTTAGTATAAAAATAATTAAATTTATTTTTTCGGAGTGTTTCCCAAGAACCGAATTTTTTCCCAAATCTTTAGTAATATCAATATGTCTAAAATTTAAACCTTAATAAAAAAAACGTCAAGTTCAATTGTTCAATAGATCAAGTTTCATATCAACAAACTATTCAATATTTTGTGGTTAACCACGCACGATATTGTCCTTTTGGTATACCCAATGATAGAATCCCAAATTTTTTGTGATATTTTCTATAATTAATACCAATTTGATTTTTCCTCAAATATCTGTAAGATATCTGCGCTCATTTTCGTTAGTAACAATAATAGTTTAAAAACACCCAAATTTGCTAGTCTTCATTTGTGAATACAACTTTTTCTCGTGTTTGTGGTATGTTCTTTCATGTTGGTTGATATTTGAAGTGTTGCTGTAGATCAGTGTTTCTTGAATGAACCTTTTTAAATGGGCCTTTATGATGTATGAAGAACAAGTATTATGCCTCAGTTTAGTAGTAGTTTATTAAACAGAATTTAAAAAGTCAAAGCGCCTAAAGAAAGTGTATCAGTGTGCATAGCTCGTGAATGAGCTTATTTTTCCATATTGACACAATGCCCACTTAACCTTTTGAAAGCCAGCATAGGAAAAATATATTTTTTCATTACGTCGTAAGAAATTTGACATTTCTTGCGAATCGAATATTTATAACATTTCTTTTGTGATATATTACAAAAATTACATGAAAATAATGTAGATAAAACGATATTTCTGATAATACCTGTAATCTATTCTTTCCACAATGAAGTTATATCAAAAACAATGAAAGAATATAGAGTTTCTAAACCAACTCCGTCCATATTTGGACGCGGCAGCCATTTTGTCGGCCATCTTTCTTGCCCGCCGTGTCATCGACAATTTATTAAAATTATTCCGAGAGGCTAGACGCTACGCAGTATTTCGTTACGTCGGGAACGAGAATGGCCCAAGCGATTCTGACCTTGTTCTTGACACCATTTCTTTATGCATAAGGGATAAAATCGCTTAAAAAAAATTATTTTTTTCAATTTTGGGTCAATGCTAAAAATGCTTTTTAAAATGCCACCCCAGACCTTCAAAACGCCTACAAAGGGACGCTGGCGCCCCGGTTAAGAATCACTGCTGTAGATCTTTGTTGGTGATATTCACTGCAAGGCTTTCCGAAGCATTGGCTCAACAATAGGAGTAAACGCAACACCCCAAAGTGAAACACTATTATTAGTATCCTTAATATTAATTTGTTTTTAACTACTGTACTTTATGCCAGACACGTGAACATAAATATTGTTTACACTTATGGTATGTTTCTGAACACTTAGATAAACAATAAAGATTAGATAACAATTTATGTTTTTTAATGTTGAAACTGCTGACTACACTAACACATATGTGTATCTACTTTTGGCTTTCAATTTAAGATTTTGTTTACATAATATTTTAAGGTAAAGAATAATATTGTATGCCAAACCCTTTTCTGATGCATTTTAATAAACAGTTAAATATTACTCTATATTTGACATTCAAATATAATTATTTCTTATCTGTCATATATCTTGCTGTGATACCGTCGTTAAAATATGCGATAAAAATACTGTTTATTTCATGTAAAAGTGTAGTGTGTTTTAAAAATTTACGATTGTCTTTTATTTATTTTGAGAAACAACTACAAACAGTACAGTCTATTGCTTATTTATTTATCATTATTCTACATATCGCTTATATATTTATTTATTTATTATTATCAGATCTTCACATCAAATTTAACAATCATCAATACCCACAGCAGGGCCCATGTATCAAACTATCTACTTCTAAGTGATTTGCCGAACTGATAATAAAGCTTTGAAGGTTTTAGTGAAACTTTTTATTACAATACTATTTTTAAAACATTTACATTTTCTGTTGTGACGACCTCCGTGGTGGTTAAATGGTTACCATCCTTGGCTAGAATCCGGAGGTCGCAGGCTTAAATTCCGATGTGTGCAAGTAAAATTGATTTGATTAACACAATTTTTGCGGGTGGTTTTTTTATCAATCCCATCCATAAAGCGGGCATTTGTTTCACGTATGTTTCACATAAAATAGCTGTAACTTCTGAACTACGGATCATATTTAAATAAAAAAAATTGTTTCTTACATCAAATGAAATCCTTTATTATGTCTCGTCACAAATTTTTATATCCCTTTATTACGAAAACAATATTTAACAAATAATTTTTCAAACACAACAAATAACGATCAATTTTATGAATACAATCTATAATATAAAAACTAATGTTTGTTTATTCGTACCTTATGCGTGGCCATACCGTTCATCCGATTGCAATGAAAATTTTAATTGTCCTGACGTGGTTCGTCTTCTATCTCCTTAAATATTTGATATTACATGGCTCATATTTGTAGAAGATGGAGAAAAAAAAAAGGAAAACAACTGTATTTTTAACTCATTTTCATCAAAATCGTCACATTGTTTAAGTGTTTTGATGATTTTGACATATTTAACTTGTTTCAGCTTGTTTTGTGGGAGTACCTTCTACATCTCCTAATTAACATATTGTTCCTCGCATCCGGGGAATGGTTCTCACTGGTTCTGAACCTGCCACTCATCGCCTACCACGTGCACAGGTATGTAATTAGATTCACTATTCTACCCCTGCTTGTCTTTATAGAAAAATCCCAGATCAGGTGACATGTACTTAGATTGCCTGGAGACCGACTTTCATACAAAATACTGTTGCAAAGTCCAGATGGAAGACGTCCAGGCAGCTTGTTTTCGCCTGCCCGCCTGCAAAGAAAGGTTCGCTTGTTTTGAGAGTCGAAAATTTTGTTGCCGTATTTAGTTAAGACTTTCTTACAAATGTTTCATAATTTACTTATCCCAGTAAACAGCGACGAGCACACGACGGGACCGGGATTCCGAGTTGGCAATGCTGCATATTTCTCGATGTGATAAAACTGATCTTATTATATGATGTGAATAAGCTTAAAATAAAGACGAATAATGCCTACCTATGGAATGTAATACGACAATTAGGTTTATTCTCTTTTTCACTTCTATTTTTACACATTTTAATAACACAAGCCACCATTTATGCCATGTTTTTTTTCGTAAAATGTACCGATGAGAGCTCGACCCTAGTCCGCACAAGAATGATGACATCACGTTTTCTAGATTCACGCGAAGCTGTACGCCAGCCCAGCCGGCTCCAAATGGAACCGGTATGGGGAGGTGGAAATAATACGCTTTTATCACTTAGGGCAGGTCTAGTAATATTCATATGTCTATGAATAGAACCCATATTCCATACTGGAAAATGAAGCATATTTTTAATGTTCCTCATGGTTTAGCTCCACCCTTAACTACCTGCTGTCATGGTAAGCAGTAAATAGGTAAAGGGCCATATTGGGGATTTATGTTCATTGAATTTTGGCTGTATTGTACTTTTTTTATTAACAAATACATTTATATAATATTTGTTCAGGCTCAGAAGTACATTCATAATCATTCATATAAATATTTATGTACTTATCTATATTTGATTTACTAAAAAAACTTTTTTTAAATTTTAAAATTAAATACAACACACATCATGCATATTATTATTAATTTTACAACAACCGAGAGTCGCTCATTAGTAACCATAAAAAATGTTATTATGACATTGATAGTATATCTATAATGTGTTTATTTATTTTATTTAAAACACAGATACACGTAATGCAATAATTATCCTGGTTCTTTTGTTTCTTCGTTTTTTTAGTTTACGTATATGTTTTTACTTGCCATAGTTTGAGTTCATAGCTTGTCATTATAGGGAGAAGTATTTACATAATAAGTGGAAGAAGACAACACAAGCGAAGGAAGGCAAGAAGAGAAGGCGAACTTCGAGCAAATGACGTCTGTACAAGTTTTTCCATCGCAAATTTGAAATGTTTTTACTAAGTATGTTTACAAAGACGGTGCTTATCATACTTTCCATCAGACTGCCATTCCATTGTTTCTTACTTCCGTGGTTTAGAGAGAGTAAATAATTAATTACACTTAAGTTTTGATGTTTTTTCCATTGATGATATGTTTATTAACCCTAGAAATATTTTAGTTTTTCTGATGACCTGACAGTTGATCCCCCGACAGTTGGCCTCTCAAAATTATAGTTATTATAAAATTATATTTATTTTGTGCAATATTTACCAATTGCAAATCTAAAATTGACTTCAAAATTACCTTTAATATTTAGTTGGTATGAATTTAACCCGTTTAATCACAGGAGACCACATTTGTCCCAGCTCACAAAGGTCTCACAGAAATCGTTGTTTTTCCCTTACTATCATAGTCAGAAATGTGACATAAACGGTATTGGAAAGAGAATACAACAATCTATATATTCAAATCTAAAAGAAAACCACAAAAAAATTAAAATTTACCCCTTCCTGAAACCAAAGTTTCCGATAGCAATTTGAAAAAAAATTATGGAACATTGTGAATTTTTTAAGATTTTTTTTTACATGAAACGAAAAAAAGTGACGTGACAGTAAGGTTTATAATTAATTTATTTTGTGTTTTTTCATTATCAGTAATTTAAGTTAGAAAAAAAAGCAAAGTGAGCCATTTTTAAAACTTTTTAAAGTTTTCGCAAAAAAAAATTATATTTAAAAAATACATAGTAATTTTTAATATAAAAATTGGAAAGCCTATTTCATCACCTTTCGAAAACAGTTTTTAGTTTTCGAATACGTTAACAAATGTTCCATTTATTTGGATTTTATTGCAAAGCGGGAATATTTTTAGCCTCTGACAAAATACGCCAATTTATTTAAACAAATTTATTTACAGTGTCGATTTTTTATACCAATATGCTGGTATATATAGTATATAGACAAGCAGTTTTTCCTTGATGTATTTGAATGAAAAATATGTTTTATGCTTTTGTTATTCGGCGGCACATCCTCTCTGCACACACCTCTTTGGGGACATTTTGTGATATTTTGTGTAAGGAGGTATACAATATTTTCCCTAAACCGACTGCATATTGTATATAAGTATGCCCGGGGATCAACTGTCATGGAACCCTCTTTCCTACAACCTGTAGAGTATTAATTTCATTTCAATTGGCCAATAAGAATGCTCCATTTCACTGAGTCCTCTTCAACAAATTTGTGCAATCCCTCTCAATCATTAATTTTAGGAGTTTTTGAATTATGGAAACTCAAATTTGAGTTGCGTGCATCCCGCAGGTTAATTACATGGGCCGCAGTTAAACTGAATAAAATTGATTATAAAAATATAACATTATTTTGTTTGCTAATTTTGATTAGATACCGTACGAGACCTGTGATGAGTGGTCCGGGGCTGTATGACCCCACAAGCATCATGAACGCGGACACCCTCACCAAGTGCCAGAGGGAAGGTTGGGTCAAGTTGGCATTCTACCTGCTGTCATTCTTCTATTACCTATATGGGTAAGAAAAATACATTTATTTCGAATATAGGCGATATGTGACAAGAATAGAATATTTAAATTAGAAATGTTAACATTTAGTGTGCCCGTTAAAATGTCGAGCGGTCCGCCATTGGTCGGCTGGCACTTTTTTCGTAATAATTTATTGCAAAATTATATTTTTGTAAATTGTACCATCTCACCGGATAATGTGTTTATAAATTTTGAAAAAGCGTAAATATCTATCCTGTGTAGTTTCCCCAGGACAGCTACTTATATTGAGATAAAAAATCTTATTATATGAAGACATGAAAGTATTCTTGAGTTATTATATTTTCCAGCTAAATAATAATTTTTCTCAATAAAAATATGTGGCTTTTTCTGTAAATAAATACAGTACTATGATTTTTGAAAATGAAAAATTATGACGTTTGATACTTTTTTGCAATGTGCTTTATCGGTGTTTGCAAGTGACGAAACGACGAGTTAGAATAATATTAAGCTATGTTATTGCCTTGAAAAGTGAATAAATTTCAATGTATTCGCTTTTCTTTTTCTCATTCTCTTCAATCTTCCCAAATTCACTTTGTGGCGTCATTTTTAATTAAATCAAAACAAATAATTTTGTGTATACCACTCTCATATAACAAAAATTGATAATTTATTTTACTTCTTCAATCTTTGCAAAATCGCTTTGTGGCGTCATTTTTAATTAAATTCTTCCATGTTCTTATTATCCTGACGAAAATTGGACCTATCCAAAATTGAACCACATTTAACGAACCTACAAATATGGGATAAATGGTGAAATCTAGGAGGATTCAATAGCTTTAAACCGCAGAAAACCGTTTATATGTTTCCATATTAATATTTTGAGGAATGATATTAAATAATTCAAATGGCCAAATCAAAAACTGAACACCATCGCTCGAGTGGCTCAAAAAATTATTTTAACTTTTATCTGTGAAAATTATTTTTTCTATGAAACTAACTTTTTTATATGAATTATACACACTGGTATTTAGGTTAGAAGGTCAATATTGATATTTTAGATTTTAAATGGACTGCCGTTCTTTATTATACAAAAAAAACCCATTTTTTCAGTTTTTGCAATATTGTGACGAATATCGCCTCCGTCACTGTCTTTTATATTACGAATATGAAAGTCTGTGCCAACAGATTGCTGCTGTGAGGCTTTTAGCATAATCTGGGGCCAAGAGGGTTAAACATTTATTATTGTTTAATTTACTATTTTGATTGACCTGACAAATATTACTTCATGGGCTAATAAAGGCTGTCTAACAATAGTAATTTATCTAATGGTCGTTATTCCCAACGCTTCTATCGATCAATCTGAGTCTCTGATCAGCTAAGTGATTTGTTTAGCAACGCTCGATTCGCCTGTTGGCCAGAGACTTACGTTGCATTTAAAGAGTGCTGAGCCAATATTTTAGCTCAATAGTTGGATCAGTAGGATTGGGAACAACGGTTATAAGAGATATGGTAATATGTTTTTTCCTCAATTTTTGTATTCTAAATATTGTTTTTCTTTTTTTCCAGAATGATCTACGTACTGATCTCAGCATAAGTGCTTGAGTAATTTCTGTGACTGTAGTGTTATCAAATAAGTGTACCAAAATAAATGTTTTATAAAATTTATTTATAATTAACTAATTATTATATCACCTGTATTATGTGTAAAGAGGTTGTAATTATGTATTTGGATATTGGCAGGGCCGGCCCTGAGCCAAGCGGTGCCTGACGGTAGTAGAAGGTCGGTCTAGGTCGGTGCCCAGAGTGGACCGCTCCAATTACGCCTGCACAGGACCGGCTCTGGATATTAGCAGGGGAACTGTGTATTATACCTACACATTATGCTTGATTTATTTATTTATTATATTTCTTTTCTAAGAATTTGTAAACAACAAAATTAACTCCCAATAATAAACAATCACTACTTGTGTGTTGACACGTAGACTTCAAGAATTTAATCAAATGCTTTTGTCTGTTTACCCATTATTATTTTAATGTTTGCATTAAACAAATTTAATATTCATTAACTGCTCACTGTAATGATTATGTTTATCTACTTAAATATAATTTTGTATTTCAGTTGTTTTGTTTTTTCCCCCCTATTTGTTTTGCAATTAGATTTGTGTTTTTTCCATTCCGTTTTACCATTAATATATACATAAATAATAAGCCTTTCTGGCAGTAGGGAAACTGAAAAATAATTTAAGTTTAACACTGAATTTATATAAGTAGAACTTACAGTGTTGCACCGCCTATTTAATTTGCACCGCTTATCTAGGCGGGCCGCATGGAGTATAAGTTTGGTATAAAATGGGCTTGCAGCCCGCTTTCCACTGGTTATGTATCACTCTCTTGCTACATTATCAGAATTTAGAATGTGCTTAAAATCTTGTTAAAATATTTTTTTTTATTTGATACAATATTTTTACATTTTATAATACAATCCAATAATGTTGGCCTCACTAAATGGTTTACCCGTGCTGAGGCCTCCATTTTATATACAAAAAAATTATACACAATACATTTAAAAATATGTATTTAATGTTGGTGAAGAAAGAAAAAACATATATGAAAAATATAAGATTAAGATGAATTAAACTTAAAGATAGAGATTTAAAATTAAAAATAAATAATATTATATAAGGTTAAAATAGGTATGTATATTTATATTATGTGTTGTGTGTTTGTGGGTGATTGTGTTTTATATTGGTTTTGTGTGTTACGTATATGTTTTATTGTTTTATCCAACCATAATGTTTCAAATACAAAATTTAATTTAAGAGTGGGTTATAGGGCAAAAAGGTGTTTTGCTGCAAAACGGCCCTCTAAAACAGCTGAATTACTACCTTTCGTATGACATTGTCAGACTTCATATTTTTTGTTACCAATGTAAGCATTCGACCATAAAAAATAAAAACATTGATACACCATACAACCCACTTTTCAAACTTCGATTTATGACTATGGTATAATTAATGATTTTACACAATGTCTTTAATTTAAATTATGTATGTAATACACATATCTGTCAAGGTACGGGTTCATATTGTCTTTATGATATCTGTGAATATTAACAATTAAATAAATACTTCAATTTCACCATATTTTACAACACTTCACAGCTTTCTCGCCATTCCGCCGCATTCCGGGAGAGAAACCCCCGTTGAACGGTGGTGGAACTGTACGTTCCGTGTTTCACAGCGTACGTATTTACAATATGCCATTTAAATGTTTTATTATTGGGTGTATTAAAGGGGGTCACTTGAAACATTGCAATAATTTAAGAAGCCAGAAAAACAGTCAGAACTCACAAATTCCCCTTTTTTACGTAATTTTTAACATCAACTGTCACATTTCTTTCAAATGCAAGAAATATTATCTTTGAAAGTGTGTTCTAGTTCAGTGTATTCCGAATGGTTTGTTACTAACTTCGTGTTGGTTTTCAGTTACAAGTATATTTAAGAATTCATTGTCTTTACGAGCTCTGACCTTGTGTGAGTGAACGTTTTTTATGTTATGTCTTGTTGGGCAGTGTACACAGTGTTTGGAAGTAAATACTTACTTATTTTTTATCTTTAAAATTTCTAATGAAGTCAATGAAGTTGAATGTACACGGTGTTTGAGAAACAGACCACAATCTTTTTAAGGAAATTAACAATTATGTATACAGTAGTACCCCGTTTATTTGAACCCCGATAATTCGAAAAATGCGTAGATAATTCGACATTTTCAAAAAAATATTTCATACAAAATGTTTTTTTTTTTAAATTCTTTAATTCTTAATTGGAAATTTATTTTTGTCCACACACTTTTTGTTTGTGTAATTCGAGAAAAACATCGATTTTCGAATTACACGAAAAAATTTATGATAATCATCAGATATTTTTCGTAAATCGGAATCTGACAGACAGCCATGGCGGTAAAACGAGCTTAAATGTGGATTTATGCTGTTGGAAATCGTCCTAATTCGTACTATTATTTTGTAAATCGGAATCGGTTTCCAGTGGAATGCGGTATATTTACGAATTTACCTAAATGTCAAGGGTCAATCGGTCGTAAGAATTTGATTTACGAGGAAAATATGCGGAATTTTACGAATTAGTAAAGAGCTAGTTGTGACGGATATCGACTGCGAAATTTCGAATTTACGCAAAAACATGTCGTATTTTCACGAACTTACTTCAAATGTCTGAGTTTAAAGGGCCAGCCGCGGCGGTAATCGGCAGCGAAAATTTGATTTACACGGAAATATATCGTATTTTTATGAATTACTACAAGTAGGTATCTGAATTAATTGTCGGCTATTACGGGATTCGAGCACCAAAATATTTTTTCGCGATAATTATATGGTATTTTTACGAGTTTACTTCGAATTTTTCTCGGAAATCGGTTGCCAAATTTCGATTTAGGCTCTGAAATATAACATATAAATCCGAATATACTTCTAATATATCAATTTGAAAGGCGGGCTGCGAAGGATGTCGGCCGGAAATTTCCATTTATGCTGAAATATATCGTATTTTACGAATTTATTTAGAATATCTGAATTTAAAGGGCTGGAAATTGACAGCGAAAATTTTATTTACGCAAAAAAATTATATATTGGTACATATTTTTTCGAATATAAGGCCGACCGTGGCGGTAAATATAGTTTAAAAGGCTGAATATTTAGAAGTTAAATAAAAAAACACCATAAAATTGACTTTAAATGTGAACCACGAAATTCCAAACCATTCTTCTTCTCGTGCCCTGTCCGTCCAACGGACGTTGGCAATACACGCATGTTAAATGTTGAACATTTTAAGTCCGAGAAGGGACTATGACCGCCACCTAGCGATGTAAAAATAAAGACATTTTGACAGGAAATGAAATGTTCCAAGGGTATAATGTACGCTTAATAGGAATTTCACCCATTAGACCAGCGTTTCCCAACATTTTTAAATCTGCAGACCGGTGAAAAATTTTGCCGACCGATAACGCTGGAATAAAAACTTTCATTTATGTAGTACATATTTTACTTACTGGTTTTTAATATTATATTATAACGAGTATATGATATAATATATTATATAATGACGATTTTATTGCAAATACTAACGAACGACGAGTATTTCTACGAACTGGCGGTTGCGAAACGCTGCACTAGACCATTGTTATAAATACGTAAAAGAATGTGTAATAATAATAGTAAATTGTTTTTGTTGTGTGACATCAAATGTTTTTCCTCTTTTGTGTGATCCGTGTCTCTTCAAGACTCGCGCGTTGATAATAATAAATAAAAATTCTCTTGTACAGCCACAGGATTTAGTTCCCCTGTCTCTACACCATACACCGCACAGATAGGGTGCTCTTGTGAGGTGTAACATTAAAATATATATATATATATATATATATATATATATATATATATACATATGTATAGGGTGTTAAGGACCAACACTTGTTTCAATGCTTACAGTTAAAGTTAGACTAAAAGCAGTTACTAAAGTTGAATTTCATCAAAATGCGTTTTTAAATCAATTTGATTGCTTTTTTAAGTCTAACTTTAGCTACAATGTTAGGGGTGATTCCACTATCGCGGGTGCAACATTTAGACGCATGTAAAGTTTCTTAATGATGAAATAAGAAGGGAAGTTACATGATGGGCGGTACAGTAGTACAAAATTTGATTTGATTTGAATATTTATCTTCTTAAATGAAGTCTCTCGGTAATAGACGGATTGCTGTGTAAGGCTTCGAACAATGTTAATCTAATAAGAAAATGTGATTAAGATATATTATAGGCAATACACGAATAATACTCTTAGATATATTTAATTTAAGGGTATGAGAGCCTAAACAGGTAGGTTTTTAGTTTTGACCTAAATTCTAATGGGCTTGTTATGCATCTTAGTTCCGGGGGGAGTTTGTTCCATGCCTTTGGCCCAGATATTCCATATATCTATACAGTCGTACTTTGTCGTAGAGATCACGGTAATAGCCAGTTTGCGGCTATGATTAGCAATTCAGGGGCGTTTTCACAAAGCGAAATATCTGCCCCTTAAATTTTTATTTTATTTTTTATTTACGGGGGTCATTTGTAAAATAAGGTTCCCATATTTAAAAAAAATATATAGCTTAATTGTTTTCCTTAGCATTATACATCATTGTAATGCTTAAAACTTACTCTATTTTTCTGCTTAATCACCGTTTCTGTCTAAACACTTTTGGAGACGATGCTCCAACTTTGTATCCCCAAGTCATAAAATTCTACCGCCATTCCTCTGAGAAATCGAATAACCTCTTTCTTGACTTCATCATCAGTTTGGAAGCGCATTCCACCCAAGTGTTCCTTTAATTTTGGGAAAAAGTGATAATCACTAGGGGCTAGGTCCGGACTGTAGGGTGGGTGGGGAAAAACAGTCCAGCCAAAATCTGACAGCAGTTCTTGAGTTTGACTTGAGACATGAGGTCGAGCATTGTCATGAAAAAGCTTCACACCACTGGACAATCTTCCTCTCCAGCGGTTCGGATCGCATGTCTCAGTTTTCGTGTCGCAATGTCTGTCAGAGTTTATCGAACATAACAATTATTATAAGCAATAATTATTAGCCTGAAAGTAGCATTAGTAGCACGGTATTTAAAACTTCTTTGCCCATAAGAGGTTAGACGAACTGGGATGTTAAATGATTTTACGTTGCTTATTCGTTCTTCAAACATATGTATATTTTTAAATTGATGAAGCAGGATATTTTTTTAATACAATTTTTTAAGTTAGGAACATTTAGAACATTGAAAATAAAATCAGTGCTCGTCCTCAACGGGACTTTGTAATAATAATAAATAATAATCTTCAGAATTAGTTTTTGTATCTTTTCTAAAGGCTCCAGGCAAGTATTTGTGGCACTACCCCAACTGATAATACCATATTCAAGGGATGATTGTACAAAGCACAGTAAACTTGCTTTAGTTGTTTTCTATTTAAAGTATCCCTAACATTTTTAAAGAAATAGATGAGTTTCCTCAATTTAGTCATTAGGTTTGTAACATGTATATTCCATTTAAGAAGATCGTCTATTTGAATACCAAGATATTTAATACTATCAACTCTTAATTATAGAAGGACAAGTACATGGGATTAATATGTTACAGCTGTGCAGTTTGAGGCTTTATTGAGAAGTTATGAGCTTATTAAATGTTAAAAAAATTGTTTTGTCTGTATTCAAGGTTAATATGTGAACATCTCCAATTTTTAATAGTACGAAAGCCATTTTCTGCCGTTTTATAGACTTCATCCCAAGATTTAGCGTAGAATAGCAAAACCGTTTCATCGGTAAAAGTTGTGATTTGTCCACAAATTTGTAGGTTGCATAGATCATTAAGAATAATAAGGGTCCTAAGATGCTACCTTGTGGAACGCCACAAACCGTTATTTGTGGACTACTACAGGTACTATTTATTTTTTCAAATTGTTCAATCAGTTAGATAACTAAAATAATTGCAGGACTGAGTCAGATATTCCTATCCTTTTAAGTTTATCTAAAAGTATTTTATGGTTTACAGTGTAAAAACGCCTTTGCAAGATCAAGGAAATTCGCTAAACATTTATTTCCTCTGTCAACATTACTTAATAATAAATAAACCAATAACATCTACCCCATACAATTTAGGACATGAAGTGTAAATAAGGAACTCCAGTTAAAAATATGGCTTAAAAATATATATTAATTTAGATCAACTAACGCTGATTCTGAAAATATAAGTTTTATTTATTATCATACATAGAATTTATAAATTTATTTTTTATTTATTTATAAATTACACGATAAAACATTATAACATTTACATATTATATGATACATTAGATTACCAAACTAGGCGACTGCCTTATTTTTTCCAATCCAAGGCCCTGAAGAAAATAATTCCCCTCAGGGCATATGTCATCTTTGGGGATGCTGTGTGGAAAGGTTATTTTTAGGAAAGGAAGGAGAGGATGTTCTGGGAAGGAAAAGGGTATGAGGGGTGGGTAGGAATCTGGAGGTCAGTATGGTCATACTGACCTTCAGACTCCTGGTCAGGAATAGCGGACAAATGATTCCATCCCTCCCACTACGATGCAAGGTGATGTTCCGAAAGAGCCCTGCTGGAGAAGTCAAAAGGCCTCCCTCAACCAATCTCTCCCGATCTGGTCGCTAAGAAATAGACAAACTTCACCCCATGAACCCGGGCACCCCTGCTAAGTCACCAAACGTGGCGAACCAAAATCCCGAATCTTTTCTGCTTACACAATGTTTTTAATGTACCCCCAGAAAAAGAAATCCAAAGGGGTAAGAGGCGGCAGTCGTTAACGCGCCCGCGGCCGACCTTGGCTACTGCACATCTAGTGTGTGCATAGCAAAGTCACGCTAACTTCAAAACAAAACTTACATTCACCAGCCAGCGTTTAGTGACATAAAGGATTTCGGTGCTATAATTTTTTTAAATGTTGGCATTATTTTTCGATGACCCTATTAATAAAACACTATTACTTTTAAAAGCCTTACTTGGTTGGCATCACTGCATTGGCTTTTTCTAGCGTCATGCCTTCCGCAAGTATTTATCGTGTAAAAAGTTTATGTTTTGTAATCAGAAATTTGTAAATCTAATAGATTTGCTGTTTTTAAATGGGCATACGCAATTTTAAAAGAAAATTTGTTTTTTCGTTTACCGGTTGTCTTTTCTTGTAAACTGTAGAATTCCACTTTATATAAAACTAAAAATTATTTAATTACACAGACATATTATAAAGTTTATCATCACTTCGCTTTTTTCGTTTCGTAAAAAAATAATTAATGAAAAAATTACAAATCTTTCATTTCAAATAATTAAAATGTAAATCAAATGCTTTTATTTTAGTTATTTAAAAGTTTATGTGGTAAGCTTTTGATGCAAATTCAAAGCGTGGTGTTAAATTATTCTAACACTGCTTGGGAAATAGAACAACTATTATTATCCGACCGGCCGAATCCTTCCCAGTTTAGTACTGATCATATATGTACTGAGTTGATCTAATTAGTAAAAAAAGTAAGTTACCGGCGTTTTAGCGGGCACCGAAAAAGTAAAGCTTTGAAAATTATTTTAACTATTACACCTAAATATAAAAATAACTCTGTTATTGAAGTTAGAATGTCATTATTAATTTTGTTTTTTAAATGGACTGGAGTTCCTTATTGTTAATAAATCTTATTTATAAACCTAAGTTTTAAAACTCTATGAAAAATGTTATCAAGACTTACTGCAAACATTTGGTTTTTCTCTGTAGCCAAGTGGGCCTTGCGAAATTGACAGGCGGGCCGTGCAAATTAGGCCGCGGGTTGTGCATCACTGGTTTGTAAAATATAAAATTAAGCCTTGATAAAGTTTTGCCTACAACTACCGTTTTTAACATGATTCAACTTAATGATGATAAGAAACAACCATTTGCAATAAGGAACTTGAGTGAAAAATATGAAGGCTTTTAAAATATTTTAAATGAAAAAAAATCACTTTGTAGTCCCCACTTACTTAATTATCGACAAGTTTCGAAACCAATGGTTTCTTCTCAGAATATTTCAAATTTGAAGAAGTAAAAAATATATATTCATATAGGGTTCCATGTCTAATCGGACTATGAGATCTCAGCGTCTGAATTCCTGTATTAAATTTACTCAGACACGGAACCTCCTCACATGATAATTCATCACATCATAACTCACATTAACCTAAGGTTAAAAACCCCAATTATCAGTTTTCGACACTTCGAGACATGATGAATTATCATGTAAGGAATTAACATCCGATGAAAAGTTTGTACTCAATATTCATATACTTAAAAAGTTTCCACTATGTTCAGTGGAAACTTTTTTAACTGGTCACCATTCAAACGCTGATTCTGAATACATAAAAAAAAAATTACCTCGTTGTGGTGACTTACCCGCTTTTCTCCCATCGTGTATTTCCATTGACAAGTATGCACAATTTATGAGTATTAAACGTTTTTCTATGGTTGTCAGATTTGTCATCAACGATTTGACAGCCGAGTGTTAATTTTTGTGAAACATTTAATTGTAAAATATTTTTAATCAATATTTATACTTAACCCTCGCTTAGTAAATAGTTTAAAATTTTGGCTTTTCAACCACATCTGTCTTAGTTGCCGATGTGGGGCATATACACACCAATAATATAATTATTGTGGAGACAGAAACAAATTCACAATGACTATTACAGAGTTTTTTGGGTGCACTTTGCTGGCATTTGGACCGCCGTTCATTATGTTTAGCTTCACAATAGCCAGTGACCCTATCAGAATAATAATAATGATTGCTGCAGCATTTGGCTGGCTCCTGTCTTTGTTATTATCATCACTAGTTTGGTTTGCAGTCGTTCCTCTGAGGGGATATTTGGCCTTCGGAATGGTCTTCTCAGTTATCTTCCAGGTAATCTACTTACGCAGATTATTAATATATGCACCGCTTGGTAATGTCAATGCTTCCAAGACATGAGTTATTTACCTCTTCCGAGTTGCGCTTATGATGTTGTACAAACTGTTTCAAATGCTTTTTTCAGGAGCTCTTCCGATATGGAATGTATCGATTGCTACGACGGACAGAATCTGATCTCCGTGAAATCGCCGATGTACCGCTGATGAATGACAACAAACATATCTTTGCTTATGTATCAGGATTAGGATTTGGAATTATCAGTGGAGCATTTGCTCTTCTAAATGTGCTTGCAGACGCGGTAAGATATATCTTGTTCACCTGTTTGGGTGAATCACATCTATATTATTTTACATTCTACATGACAGTCAAACTTGTCTCATAAAAACTTACGTCTTATTTTCCCTTACTTTATAAAAAATATAATTTTCTGTGCAACATTTATCCTTCTTGGGGAAAGCTGTGAACTTCTGGTGGCCTCTCCTGCAGGCTTTTGCCCAGAAAACTCTGTGATACATCACAAGATTCAAAACCTATTTGTCAGTAGAAGAGTTGGTTTACTGTTACCGATATCCAAGAGATTCTTTAAGAGTTACATATTATATTGTACTCTCCCAGTAATCTGCCATTCGAATATCTAAAAACTAATATAACCCATCGTTATTTTACTAATTGATAGCACAAAATCAAGCTCTATAATTCACTATATCAAATTCATTAGTCCGCCGCAGGCCTGGACTCGAATGTCAATCTCTGTATACTGACAGGTTGGGTGATCTTACTCTTACACACTCAGTTACTAAACCGCCATCTAGCTTGCTCTCGCTGATCGTTTTACCATTCACCTAGTGCTCTTTTTAACCAAGTTTGACTGTAATCTACACTTGCTTATTCTTGGGAAAACACTGTAAAAGCCCAGCCGGGGTACTCTTGTACAGTGCTTCATTATTGTTATTACTTTTGCACTATTGTTGTTTTAGGACATTTCGGTGAGTCCTCTGTGTATTCTAGCAACTGTCGCACATGTTTTTATTTGAATTAAGTTTACAAAATGGATTATCTCATAAGCGTAAATGCGATACCTTAACTTTAAACTAAAAAAAATGGAAATTTTTCACTTATTGGACACTGGTTTTTGGAATGGCGGATTAGTGGGTAAGCGCGTATTATTGTAATTCTTCTTCATTTCAGGTTGGGCCGGGAACTGTAGGATTAAAATCAGGGTCAGACGTGTTCTTCCTTACCAGTGCAGCCCTTACCCTCTGCATCATCCTGCTCCACACCTTCTGGAGTGTCATATTCTTCAACGCGTGCGATGAATCAGATATTTTCAGGATCGTGTGGGTCGTGGCATCCCACTTTGTTTTCTCCTCTGTAACTCTGCTTAATAAGAATGAGTATTACTATGCTTCCATCATCTCAGCTTATGTTATATTAATAGCCACAATTGTAATAGCATATAGATCCATCGGTGGCACATGGGCGAGCTTTAAAAAGGGTATCACAAAAGTTTAAAGACGTCAAATAAAAAGACTAATAGTTGATTAACTAATATTTATAAAACACTAATGTATATTTTTTAATTTTCATCACACGGACATACCAATATCAAAAAAACATTTATTTTATTATTTATATTAAAATCGTAATTACGTAATTCAGATTCAAATGAAGGCACTCGTGATATTAATTTTAATTTGATGCTACACAAATTGTGTACATAGTCCTCACATGGAAATTAACTTAATTGCATCAGAGCTGACATGAACATTTTATTTAAGTATTGTGAACACCATTCCCATCCTTAAACATAAATCTTAGTTTTTAAGTTTAATAAACAAAATTAATAAACATAAAACAAATTCTTTTTTAAATTAAATAAAGTATAATTTACTCATTTCCAATACCATTTTGCTTTCAACATAAGGGTGCAGAAAACAATGTTTTCATTCCCTAATGAATCCAGGTTTCCAACAGTTTTATAACTTTTACAGTGATATATTTTTAAGGAACCTCCGAGACGTACTAAGTATCGAACCCTTGCTACTCTTTATAGAGAAGTTTCAGATGATGCAGCTTGACATGTAGCCAATATGCGCTTAATTCGGTTATGGGGACAACTACCAAATTAAACAAATAGCATAAATATACTTTTAACAACTGATGATTACATGAAGCTGCTGACAAAAATTGGAGATACAGCCAAGGCCAACCTCGAGCCGAACAGTACCCGAAACAAGTAAAAACACCAAGGATGATACATTAGGTGTTAGGTATTATCGGCACCTTTACAAGTCCAATTGCGCCTGCAAAGGGCCAGCCTTTGATATGGTAAATCAGAAGTTAATAGAAACCGCTGCATTAATAAAAAAAATAGATAAGTGAGAAGCTATTATTTGCTGTTTTGCTATTTCATATATCTATTAGATGGTGGCCTTTTCTTTTATATAATATTCTGCTAAATCTGTAAAAAGTGAGTCTACTGTCCAAACAGTGTCTGGTTCTTTCACATGAACGTCAGGGTGCACAAATTTCAACAGTGGTGACATGTTGACTCCGTCCAGGGAAGAATATGAATATTGCTTCAATAATTCTGAATCCAGTTCTTCATACATCAGAGCTGTGTTCAGCATTCTGTAACAATAATTGTAAAATTATATTTCTACACATTAATCAAGTTTAAAATTTGGCATATTGTGTGTATGTTTTTGACGTAATGCTAAAATATATTTTTTCATACTTCGGGGTCAATATGTTTTTTGAGGTCGAATCAGCCAAATCGTCAATATCAGGTATCGTGGGAATGTCATCAGTCAAATTGTTCTTTTGCGGGATCACTTGCATTCTGAAAGAATTTTTTTGTAAATATTATTTTAAATGACCAAAAAAAAATTATAAAAATAAGGTTGTATTATGCGGTGCAACTTGAAAAGTCCCTTAATTAGGAAGCTAAGTATGTCCTTAATATTGGTTGCTTTATGTGTTTAAGATGTACGTTTCTTTCTATTTACTTTGGTTGAACATGATTTTCTCTTGCCCAAGCTCCAACAGTTTTCGTTTTAAAATCATCACTCTCTACAGAAGCCATTTTAACAATATTTTGAAGATGAGGAGAATTATAATTAACTGATCACGTATACAATCTGTGCTGGAAGAGGAAGAGTACAAAAGCGACAAGACAAATGATTTTTTGTTTATTATTCGTGTTATTTTTGACACCAAAATTGTTGTCACTTTGCTTAGATAATTGAAAAATGTGGAAAACTACTTATTTAATTTTGATTCGAGAGAAAAAACCATAGACTAAGTGCAGTGTTCAGAGTTTCTGATATTGATCTTTCTCTATGGCTTCATAAAAGCCATAAAATTAAAAAAGAAAAGAAGCAAGTGACTTCGAAGTTTCTGGAAAGATCTCGTGTGTTGAACAAATTGTCATATTTTGTTGTTCGCCGTTCGGATTTCTCTGTTCGCTGTTCGCAGGTGTTGCTGCTTAGTTTTTACGGTCGTAAATCGCTGTTCTTGCGCTTTGTTTTGTACAAGTGAAAAACAAATTCTAAATGGATCTGGATCAAGTAAATATTACTTACCTGCGTTACTTGTTTGATTGTAATTTTTGTGACCGGTGTTTTTTTTTAATAATTTGTAATTTTTAGGTTACTGTTTTGAAGGACAAGGGAAACGCAGCATTGTCTTCCGGAAATTTCGAGGAAGCTGTCAAATACTACACTGAGGCTATAGGGTTAGATGAAAAAAATCACGTCCTGTATAGCAATAGGTCCGCGGCACACGCCAAAGCTGGTAATTACGAAGCCTCTTTAGAAGATGCCGAGAAAACCGTCGCCTTAAATCCAACATGGAGCAAAGGTTTCTCGAGAAAGGGATCGGCTCTTTCCTTCTTGGGAAGATACGACGAAGCTATCTCTGTTTTCGAGCAGGGGTTGGAGTTAGATCCCACCAACGAGCAGCTTCAGACTGGCTTGAGGGAAGTGAGAAGTCAGGCTCGTCCGAAATCCTCCATGCCCAACCCATTTGCCGGCCCTGACATGTTCGTCAAGTTGCGAAATAACCCCAGAACGAAAGAATGGTTGGATGATCCCGAGTACATGAAACTCTTGCAGGTTAGTCCATTACTTTTATTGGTATGTGGTCCTGTCAAACTTGACCACTTTATTTATTCAAAGTTTTCATTCCACCATTATTGATCGCAATTTGGTTAAACATGCTGCTTGCATTTTCTATCGGTAAAGTTGCCGAATTCTGCGTAACACTTATTGTGCAAAAATTCTAAATATTACACATGCTTTCGACTTAATCGCTTGTTTGTCAGCATATCCTTATGGTTATGAAAAAGTCATACCCGTTGAAAGCAGACATATCCATATGAAGATCTGACATTCATTCGTTTTATTTGTGTGATTTTTAAACTCCGCACACTATTAGGTCGTGGGAACTCGACGTTCTCGAGGTTAATTACTACAGGAAACGGTAAATAGGTACAAGCTTAACGCGCCCTTAAAAAAACACCTTATAGTAGTAGTATGAAAATGGAAAATAATGCACTTAGTTATTTTGTTAAAATTTAAATTGCAGCTATTGTTTCTGATTTGAAAGTTTTAAGATTAGTTTTTGCAAACATAAGCGCGAGCCTAGCCACAAATTATGAAAAAAGAAAGAAGCAATAGCAAGTTTCACGCCATTGGCAGTTAATTAATCTATTTGTGCGTGTTTTTCCATTTCCCGCCTGATTTAAATACATACCTAGTTGTTTCCAGTAGTAATTAAATTGAAATCTTGTATTAAAAATCGAGCTGACTTTTGACCCCACTGAATAAAATTAATATTTGGCTTAGTATATACACTCATTGAATACTTGCTGTCAACTGTATCAAATTATTTAAATTCAGTTTAACTCTGAAGGTGTATCAAAGCACTGTAGATGTATGATGTATGAATCTGATATATCTTTTAATCTGATTGCCCAAGGGATTTGAATTGTTTATTCAAACACTGTACAGTATGGACAGATAAATTTTAATTTCTCAAAGCAATGTCTAAAAAAATTTATTTTCAATTTCTAGGATTTGCAAACAAACCCTCAAAATACCTTTGGTCTAGGCATGCAAGACAAACGTCTGATGACCACAATTAGTGTGTTACTCGGCCTTGATGCCGAAGAGGCCATGGAGACTGATTCCCCTCCCTCGTACAGGAAACCATCCCCGCCTCCCCCGACCCAAAAACCAGCCCCTCCCAAACCGGAATCAAATCTTCCGGAAAACAAGAGACTGGCCAACGAGGAGAAACTCAAAGGAAATGAGTTCTACAAGAAGAAAGAGTTTGACCAAGCTCTGGAGCATTACAATGCCGCCGTAGCTCACGATCCGACTGACATTACCTACTATAACAACATTGCCGCAGTTTACTTTGAGCAAAAAGAATTTAAACAATGTGTCGAACAGTGTGAGAAAGCTATTGAAATAGGAAGAGAAAATAGGGCAGATTATAAATTGATTGCGAAAGCCTTCATGCGTATCGGTGAGTACTTCTCTGATTTACTTAATAATCATTCGATTAATTAAATAATCATTTTTTCTCATTTAACAGCATGTGGTCATCAAATATGTCCTTAACCATCACAAATAGGATGTTGCATAAATGATAACAATCGAACAAGTAACAAAAATTTGGCCTAACGTAATGTCTTATTCAAGAGATAATTATTAATCTATTGCAATAATGTCGGTGATATTTATTATTTTGTCTAGTTTAATATCTATCAACTTGAATATTTTTATGTGTTACAAATAATTGACATTAGATTATAAGCCGGTTATGTTATTAAATATATATCAATTAATCGATTTATTTTGACTTCATCATTGTGCAGTCGAATAATTCACGTTAAAAGGAGTGTAGGATTTTTACTAATTTTGTCAATTTTCTAGGTAATGCATACAAGAAAACGGAAGAATGGAAATTAGCGAAAACTTATTATGAGAAGTCCATGTCGGAACACAGAACACCTGAAATTAAAACATTACTAAGCGATATTGAAAAGAAAATTAAAGAAGTAGAAAAAAAATCATACATCAACCCTGAAAAAGCTGAAGAGGAAAAGGAATTAGGAAATGAATTCTTCAAAAAAGGTTTGTAATATTCATTTTTTCCATATCCTCATTTTGAAGACTTATTTTGAATGTGTATTTCTTATTATATTCAGTATTGTTCTTATGTGTATTTCTTATTATGTATTGTTCTTATGTGTATCGTTATTATGTGTATTTCTTATTATGTATTTCTTATTATATTCAGTATTGTTCTTCATAGCCCATCTCACATGAAGAATGTGATACCTGCTCATTTGCGGTATATCGTTTTTATCTTTTTTTTTATCAACAAAATATAGTTATGTTTCATTAGTTGTGTAAAGTTTTCGATGTCCGATTTAATTTAAATAATTTTCAATACAAATTTTAGTTGAGTAGTTATCTTGTAAGTTGAGCCTTTTTCAGGAATGTGACTTTTCCAATAAATAAGATATTTAATTATGTACTTTTCTAGGTTATTTTTAGGAAAGGAAGGAGAGGATGTTCTGGGAAGGAAAAGGGTATGAGGGGTGGGTAGGAATCTGGAGGTCAGTATGGTCATACTGACCTTCAGACTCCTGGTCAGGAATAGCGGACAAATGATTCCATCCCTCCCACTACGATGCAAGGTGATGTTCCGAAAGAGCCCTGCTGGAGAAGTCAAAAGGCCTCCCTCAACCAATCTCTCCCGATCTGGTCGCTAAGAAATAGACAAACTTCACCCCATGAACCCGGGCACCCCTGCTAAGTCACCAAACGTGGCGAACCAAAATCCCGAATCTTTTCTGCTTACACAATGTTTTTAATGTACCCCCAGAAAAAGAAATCCAAAGGGGTAAGAGGCGGCAGTCGTTAACGCGCCCGCGGCCGACCTTGGCTACTGCACATCTAGTGTGTGCATAGCAAAGTCACGCTAACTTCAAAACAAAACTTACATTCACCAGCCAGCGTTTAGTGACATAAAGGATTTCGGTGCTATAATTTTTTTAAATGTTGGCATTATTTTTCGATGACCCTATTAATAAAACACTATTACTTTTAAAAGCCTTACTTGGTTGGCATCACTGCATTGGCTTTTTCTAGCGTCATGCCTTCCGCAAGTATTTATCGTGTAAAAAGTTTATGTTTTGTAATCAGAAATTTGTAAATCTAATAGATTTGCTGTTTTTAAATGGGCATACGCAATTTTAAAAGAAAATTTGTTTTTTCGTTTACCGGTTGTCTTTTCTTGTAAACTGTAGAATTCCACTTTATATAAAACTAAAAATTATTTAATTACACAGACATATTATAAAGTTTATCATCACTTCGCTTTTTTCGTTTCGTAAAAAAATAATTAATGAAAAAATTACAAATCTTTCATTTCAAATAATTAAAATGTAAATCAAATGCTTTTATTTTAGTTATTTAAAAGTTTATGTGGTAAGCTTTTGATGCAAATTCAAAGCGTGGTGTTAAATTATTCTAACACTGCTTGGGAAATAGAACAACTATTATTATCCGACCGGCCGAATCCTTCCCAGTTTAGTACTGATCATATATGTACTGAGTTGATCTAATTAGTAAAAAAAGTAAGTTACCGGCGTTTTAGCGGGCACCGAAAAAGTAAAGCTTTGAAAATTATTTTAACTATTACACCTAAATATAAAAATAACTCTGTTATTGAAGTTAGAATGTCATTATTAATTTTGTTTTTTAAATGGACTGGAGTTCCTTATTGTTAATAAATCTTATTTATAAACCTAAGTTTTAAAACTCTATGAAAAATGTTATCAAGACTTACTGCAAACATTTGGTTTTTCTCTGTAGCCAAGTGGGCCTTGCGAAATTGACAGGCGGGCCGTGCAAATTAGGCCGCGGGTTGTGCATCACTGGTTTGTAAAATATAAAATTAAGCCTTGATAAAGTTTTGCCTACAACTACCGTTTTTAACATGATTCAACTTAATGATGATAAGAAACAACCATTTGCAATAAGGAACTTGAGTGAAAAATATGAAGGCTTTTAAAATATTTTAAATGAAAAAAAATCACTTTGTAGTCCCCACTTACTTAATTATCGACAAGTTTCGAAACCAATGGTTTCTTCTCAGAATATTTCAAATTTGAAGAAGTAAAAAATATATATTCATATAGGGTTCCATGTCTAATCGGACTATGAGATCTCAGCGTCTGAATTCCTGTATTAAATTTACTCAGACACGGAACCTCCTCACATGATAATTCATCACATCATAACTCACATTAACCTAAGGTTAAAAACCCCAATTATCAGTTTTCGACACTTCGAGACATGATGAATTATCATGTAAGGAATTAACATCCGATGAAAAGTTTGTACTCAATATTCATATACTTAAAAAGTTTCCACTATGTTCAGTGGAAACTTTTTTAACTGGTCACCATTCAAACGCTGATTCTGAATACATAAAAAAAAAATTACCTCGTTGTGGTGACTTACCCGCTTTTCTCCCATCGTGTATTTCCATTGACAAGTATGCACAATTTATGAGTATTAAACGTTTTTCTATGGTTGTCAGATTTGTCATCAACGATTTGACAGCCGAGTGTTAATTTTTGTGAAACATTTAATTGTAAAATATTTTTAATCAATATTTATACTTAACCCTCGCTTAGTAAATAGTTTAAAATTTTGGCTTTTCAACCACATCTGTCTTAGTTGCCGATGTGGGGCATATACACACCAATAATATAATTATTGTGGAGACAGAAACAAATTCACAATGACTATTACAGAGTTTTTTGGGTGCACTTTGCTGGCATTTGGACCGCCGTTCATTATGTTTAGCTTCACAATAGCCAGTGACCCTATCAGAATAATAATAATGATTGCTGCAGCATTTGGCTGGCTCCTGTCTTTGTTATTATCATCACTAGTTTGGTTTGCAGTCGTTCCTCTGAGGGGATATTTGGCCTTCGGAATGGTCTTCTCAGTTATCTTCCAGGTAATCTACTTACGCAGATTATTAATATATGCACCGCTTGGTAATGTCAATGCTTCCAAGACATGAGTTATTTACCTCTTCCGAGTTGCGCTTATGATGTTGTACAAACTGTTTCAAATGCTTTTTTCAGGAGCTCTTCCGATATGGAATGTATCGATTGCTACGACGGACAGAATCTGATCTCCGTGAAATCGCCGATGTACCGCTGATGAATGACAACAAACATATCTTTGCTTATGTATCAGGATTAGGATTTGGAATTATCAGTGGAGCATTTGCTCTTCTAAATGTGCTTGCAGACGCGGTAAGATATATCTTGTTCACCTGTTTGGGTGAATCACATCTATATTATTTTACATTCTACATGACAGTCAAACTTGTCTCATAAAAACTTACGTCTTATTTTCCCTTACTTTATAAAAAATATAATTTTCTGTGCAACATTTATCCTTCTTGGGGAAAGCTGTGAACTTCTGGTGGCCTCTCCTGCAGGCTTTTGCCCAGAAAACTCTGTGATACATCACAAGATTCAAAACCTATTTGTCAGTAGAAGAGTTGGTTTACTGTTACCGATATCCAAGAGATTCTTTAAGAGTTACATATTATATTGTACTCTCCCAGTAATCTGCCATTCGAATATCTAAAAACTAATATAACCCATCGTTATTTTACTAATTGATAGCACAAAATCAAGCTCTATAATTCACTATATCAAATTCATTAGTCCGCCGCAGGCCTGGACTCGAATGTCAATCTCTGTATACTGACAGGTTGGGTGATCTTACTCTTACACACTCAGTTACTAAACCGCCATCTAGCTTGCTCTCGCTGATCGTTTTACCATTCACCTAGTGCTCTTTTTAACCAAGTTTGACTGTAATCTACACTTGCTTATTCTTGGGAAAACACTGTAAAAGCCCAGCCGGGGTACTCTTGTACAGTGCTTCATTATTGTTATTACTTTTGCACTATTGTTGTTTTAGGACATTTCGGTGAGTCCTCTGTGTATTCTAGCAACTGTCGCACATGTTTTTATTTGAATTAAGTTTACAAAATGGATTATCTCATAAGCGTAAATGCGATACCTTAACTTTAAACTAAAAAAAATGGAAATTTTTCACTTATTGGACACTGGTTTTTGGAATGGCGGATTAGTGGGTAAGCGCGTATTATTGTAATTCTTCTTCATTTCAGGTTGGGCCGGGAACTGTAGGATTAAAATCAGGGTCAGACGTGTTCTTCCTTACCAGTGCAGCCCTTACCCTCTGCATCATCCTGCTCCACACCTTCTGGAGTGTCATATTCTTCAACGCGTGCGATGAATCAGATATTTTCAGGATCGTGTGGGTCGTGGCATCCCACTTTGTTTTCTCCTCTGTAACTCTGCTTAATAAGAATGAGTATTACTATGCTTCCATCATCTCAGCTTATGTTATATTAATAGCCACAATTGTAATAGCATATAGATCCATCGGTGGCACATGGGCGAGCTTTAAAAAGGGTATCACAAAAGTTTAAAGACGTCAAATAAAAAGACTAATAGTTGATTAACTAATATTTATAAAACACTAATGTATATTTTTTAATTTTCATCACACGGACATACCAATATCAAAAAAACATTTATTTTATTATTTATATTAAAATCGTAATTACGTAATTCAGATTCAAATGAAGGCACTCGTGATATTAATTTTAATTTGATGCTACACAAATTGTGTACATAGTCCTCACATGGAAATTAACTTAATTGCATCAGAGCTGACATGAACATTTTATTTAAGTATTGTGAACACCATTCCCATCCTTAAACATAAATCTTAGTTTTTAAGTTTAATAAACAAAATTAATAAACATAAAACAAATTCTTTTTTAAATTAAATAAAGTATAATTTACTCATTTCCAATACCATTTTGCTTTCAACATAAGGGTGCAGAAAACAATGTTTTCATTCCCTAATGAATCCAGGTTTCCAACAGTTTTATAACTTTTACAGTGATATATTTTTAAGGAACCTCCGAGACGTACTAAGTATCGAACCCTTGCTACTCTTTATAGAGAAGTTTCAGATGATGCAGCTTGACATGTAGCCAATATGCGCTTAATTCGGTTATGGGGACAACTACCAAATTAAACAAATAGCATAAATATACTTTTAACAACTGATGATTACATGAAGCTGCTGACAAAAATTGGAGATACAGCCAAGGCCAACCTCGAGCCGAACAGTACCCGAAACAAGTAAAAACACCAAGGATGATACATTAGGTGTTAGGTATTATCGGCACCTTTACAAGTCCAATTGCGCCTGCAAAGGGCCAGCCTTTGATATGGTAAATCAGAAGTTAATAGAAACCGCTGCATTAATAAAAAAAATAGATAAGTGAGAAGCTATTATTTGCTGTTTTGCTATTTCATATATCTATTAGATGGTGGCCTTTTCTTTTATATAATATTCTGCTAAATCTGTAAAAAGTGAGTCTACTGTCCAAACAGTGTCTGGTTCTTTCACATGAACGTCAGGGTGCACAAATTTCAACAGTGGTGACATGTTGACTCCGTCCAGGGAAGAATATGAATATTGCTTCAATAATTCTGAATCCAGTTCTTCATACATCAGAGCTGTGTTCAGCATTCTGTAACAATAATTGTAAAATTATATTTCTACACATTAATCAAGTTTAAAATTTGGCATATTGTGTGTATGTTTTTGACGTAATGCTAAAATATATTTTTTCATACTTCGGGGTCAATATGTTTTTTGAGGTCGAATCAGCCAAATCGTCAATATCAGGTATCGTGGGAATGTCATCAGTCAAATTGTTCTTTTGCGGGATCACTTGCATTCTGAAAGAATTTTTTTGTAAATATTATTTTAAATGACCAAAAAAAAATTATAAAAATAAGGTTGTATTATGCGGTGCAACTTGAAAAGTCCCTTAATTAGGAAGCTAAGTATGTCCTTAATATTGGTTGCTTTATGTGTTTAAGATGTACGTTTCTTTCTATTTACTTTGGTTGAACATGATTTTCTCTTGCCCAAGCTCCAACAGTTTTCGTTTTAAAATCATCACTCTCTACAGAAGCCATTTTAACAATATTTTGAAGATGAGGAGAATTATAATTAACTGATCACGTATACAATCTGTGCTGGAAGAGGAAGAGTACAAAAGCGACAAGACAAATGATTTTTTGTTTATTATTCGTGTTATTTTTGACACCAAAATTGTTGTCACTTTGCTTAGATAATTGAAAAATGTGGAAAACTACTTATTTAATTTTGATTCGAGAGAAAAAACCATAGACTAAGTGCAGTGTTCAGAGTTTCTGATATTGATCTTTCTCTATGGCTTCATAAAAGCCATAAAATTAAAAAAGAAAAGAAGCAAGTGACTTCGAAGTTTCTGGAAAGATCTCGTGTGTTGAACAAATTGTCATATTTTGTTGTTCGCCGTTCGGATTTCTCTGTTCGCTGTTCGCAGGTGTTGCTGCTTAGTTTTTACGGTCGTAAATCGCTGTTCTTGCGCTTTGTTTTGTACAAGTGAAAAACAAATTCTAAATGGATCTGGATCAAGTAAATATTACTTACCTGCGTTACTTGTTTGATTGTAATTTTTGTGACCGGTGTTTTTTTTTAATAATTTGTAATTTTTAGGTTACTGTTTTGAAGGACAAGGGAAACGCAGCATTGTCTTCCGGAAATTTCGAGGAAGCTGTCAAATACTACACTGAGGCTATAGGGTTAGATGAAAAAAATCACGTCCTGTATAGCAATAGGTCCGCGGCACACGCCAAAGCTGGTAATTACGAAGCCTCTTTAGAAGATGCCGAGAAAACCGTCGCCTTAAATCCAACATGGAGCAAAGGTTTCTCGAGAAAGGGATCGGCTCTTTCCTTCTTGGGAAGATACGACGAAGCTATCTCTGTTTTCGAGCAGGGGTTGGAGTTAGATCCCACCAACGAGCAGCTTCAGACTGGCTTGAGGGAAGTGAGAAGTCAGGCTCGTCCGAAATCCTCCATGCCCAACCCATTTGCCGGCCCTGACATGTTCGTCAAGTTGCGAAATAACCCCAGAACGAAAGAATGGTTGGATGATCCCGAGTACATGAAACTCTTGCAGGTTAGTCCATTACTTTTATTGGTATGTGGTCCTGTCAAACTTGACCACTTTATTTATTCAAAGTTTTCATTCCACCATTATTGATCGCAATTTGGTTAAACATGCTGCTTGCATTTTCTATCGGTAAAGTTGCCGAATTCTGCGTAACACTTATTGTGCAAAAATTCTAAATATTACACATGCTTTCGACTTAATCGCTTGTTTGTCAGCATATCCTTATGGTTATGAAAAAGTCATACCCGTTGAAAGCAGACATATCCATATGAAGATCTGACATTCATTCGTTTTATTTGTGTGATTTTTAAACTCCGCACACTATTAGGTCGTGGGAACTCGACGTTCTCGAGGTTAATTACTACAGGAAACGGTAAATAGGTACAAGCTTAACGCGCCCTTAAAAAAACACCTTATAGTAGTAGTATGAAAATGGAAAATAATGCACTTAGTTATTTTGTTAAAATTTAAATTGCAGCTATTGTTTCTGATTTGAAAGTTTTAAGATTAGTTTTTGCAAACATAAGCGCGAGCCTAGCCACAAATTATGAAAAAAGAAAGAAGCAATAGCAAGTTTCACGCCATTGGCAGTTAATTAATCTATTTGTGCGTGTTTTTCCATTTCCCGCCTGATTTAAATACATACCTAGTTGTTTCCAGTAGTAATTAAATTGAAATCTTGTATTAAAAATCGAGCTGACTTTTGACCCCACTGAATAAAATTAATATTTGGCTTAGTATATACACTCATTGAATACTTGCTGTCAACTGTATCAAATTATTTAAATTCAGTTTAACTCTGAAGGTGTATCAAAGCACTGTAGATGTATGATGTATGAATCTGATATATCTTTTAATCTGATTGCCCAAGGGATTTGAATTGTTTATTCAAACACTGTACAGTATGGACAGATAAATTTTAATTTCTCAAAGCAATGTCTAAAAAAATTTATTTTCAATTTCTAGGATTTGCAAACAAACCCTCAAAATACCTTTGGTCTAGGCATGCAAGACAAACGTCTGATGACCACAATTAGTGTGTTACTCGGCCTTGATGCCGAAGAGGCCATGGAGACTGATTCCCCTCCCTCGTACAGGAAACCATCCCCGCCTCCCCCGACCCAAAAACCAGCCCCTCCCAAACCGGAATCAAATCTTCCGGAAAACAAGAGACTGGCCAACGAGGAGAAACTCAAAGGAAATGAGTTCTACAAGAAGAAAGAGTTTGACCAAGCTCTGGAGCATTACAATGCCGCCGTAGCTCACGATCCGACTGACATTACCTACTATAACAACATTGCCGCAGTTTACTTTGAGCAAAAAGAATTTAAACAATGTGTCGAACAGTGTGAGAAAGCTATTGAAATAGGAAGAGAAAATAGGGCAGATTATAAATTGATTGCGAAAGCCTTCATGCGTATCGGTGAGTACTTCTCTGATTTACTTAATAATCATTCGATTAATTAAATAATCATTTTTTCTCATTTAACAGCATGTGGTCATCAAATACGTCCTTAACCATCACAAATAGGATGTTGCATAAATGATAACAATCGAACAAGTAACAAAAATTTGGCCTAACGTAATGTCTTATTCAAGAGATAATTATTAATCTATTGCAATAATGTCGGTGATATTTATTATTTTGTCTAGTTTAATATCTATCAACTTGAATATTTTTATGTGTTACAAATAATTGACATTAGATTATAAGCCGGTTATGTTATTAAATATATATCAATTAATCGATTTATTTTGACTTCATCATTGTGCAGTCGAATAATTCACGTTAAAAGGAGTGTAGGATTTTTACTAATTTTGTCAATTTTCTAGGTAATGCATACAAGAAAACGGAAGAATGGAAATTAGCGAAAACTTATTATGAGAAGTCCATGTCGGAACACAGAACACCTGAAATTAAAACATTACTAAGCGATATTGAAAAGAAAATTAAAGAAGTAGAAAAAAAATCATACATCAACCCTGAAAAAGCTGAAGAGGAAAAGGAATTAGGAAATGAATTCTTCAAAAAAGGTTTGTAATATTCATTTTTTCCATATCCTCATTTTGAAGACTTATTTTGAATGTGTATTTCTTATTATATTCAGTATTGTTCTTATGTGTATTTCTTATTATGTATTGTTCTTATGTGTATCGTTATTATGTGTATTTCTTATTATGTATTTCTTATTATATTCAGTATTGTTCTTCATAGCCCATCTCACATGAAGAATGTGATACCTGCTCATTTGCGGTATATCGTTTTTATCTTTTTTTTTATCAACAAAATATAGTTATGTTTCATTAGTTGTGTAAAGTTTTCGATGTCCGATTTAATTTAAATAATTTTCAATACAAATTTTAGTTGAGTAGTTATCTTGTAAGTTGAGCCTTTTTCAGGAATGTGACTTTTCCAATAAATAAGATATTTAATTATGTACTTTTCGTTTAGCTTTTCATCAGGGGCGGCTCTCGCCTTAGGTCAATATGGTTTTGACTCCCCAAAATTATAAGACATAATAATAATAATAAATTTTTGCAACATATATATAAAACAGCTGGTCTTATTCTTTATTTGAAATGTACCGCGAAATAATTGGGCAGCGAGCATTGTTGGCGGCGAGTGACGAAAGGTGACATATTATTGTCTCAAATAGAAGCTCCCATTCACGCATTACGATCGCCGGGTCAATTTAAAAAATGACCGCCGGCTTTCATATCTTCTGTCCCTATGCCATACAATAAATGAGATGGCACTATGTTTTTCGTGTAGAGTAAAAATTCTCCCGCGTAGGTACTAAAGAATGCTTAGGGTCATGTCTGAGAGAGAGACCGCATCGTCGCCCGCTTTAAGAGAGGGTAGAGTGCTCTAATAAAAAGAAACGTCTGGAAATATATTGGCTGTAGTGATTCTGACCTTGTCCTTGAACAGTTTCTTTATACATAAGGGTTAAAATCACATTTTATTTTTTAATATGTCATTTGTCACCCGCCGGCGGGCTTTCAACAAATGAGAGGTTAACTATGAAGTCTATGTCAGTTTCTTCAAGTGCTTTGAAATTTGTTATAAGAGTAAATTAAAAGATGAATTATTTTGTAATTGTGCAGGTGACTATGTGAATGCAGAGAAGCACTACTCGGAAGCCATAAAGAGGAACCCCGATGACCCAAAGCTGTACAGTAACCGAGCCGCCTGTTACACCAAACTGGCCGCTTTCGACCTCGGCCTCAAGGACTGCGACATGTGCTGCAAGCTGGACAGCAAGTTCATCAAGGGTTGGATCAGAAAAGGAAAGATTCTGCAGGTAAATGTCTCAGATGAGAGTTGGTTCATGTTTTTGCACAAATCCTACAATTACGCATGAGATAAAATCCCCTGTAATTCTGCTCTATTAGTAGTTCACCTCAACATAGTCACTTGCCGCTTTCATCATTTTATCAGAAAGAATTATTAGTGTGAGATGTATCTGTCACTTATAGCGGACCTGTGAGATACAAGAAATAGTCTCATGATGGCGAAAGTTTGATTTCATAATGCAGGATTTATACTAGTCCACGATTTACATTAGTGGTTTCGGCAGGCCGCAGGTGACTGAATAGACTACAAACGTCAAAGTAAGACTGACTTTCGACTTTTCGAACAAATCGCGTGACAAAAATCGATTGTGAAAACGGTCAGTTGCAGGCCACTACTCGGCACAATTTTTAAGCAAAATGGAACTGGTCACATGCGATATTAACCTTAGAGAGTTAGCTTTTTCGAACAAAACTGTCTCGTGATTGAGCAACGTCGGTAAACAAGTCAAACTGCTCCAAATGTTCGAAACATCCTTGGGAACTGATGGCGGTACACTTTACATTTCATGAATAAATCGCGTTGGGCATAATGTTAGGCACACGGCTGTAATATTACGGCCATACTTCTGGGAGACTTTTTATTCTGGCCATACTCGCCGAGAGGTTAATTGACTGTGAAAATGTAGTGGTTGTGCGACAAGTTGTTAAGACACAACGGGGCAACCAGCCGAGCTGCAAAAATTGATAGTATGAATTATCTGACTTAGAAGACATTTTTTTTTTAAGACAAATCGAGGACAAAATTTATTCTTTCTTATGGGGAATTTACAAGATTTTTGGCATAAGACTAGTCTCCCCGTCACGTCCTAGTGACTCACCGCACAGCCACTCCATTTTCATAGGAGATTAATATTACATGTGACCAGTTCCCTTTTGTTGGAAAATGTTTAGCAGAACAGACAGTTGCTAGTATTGAAATAATTTGTGACACATGCAATTCAAGAATTACTTGTGGAATAAAGTAAAGTAAAATTAGTTCATTTTAAGAAACAAGTGTATGCGGCGAGTGATTGCCTGCGACTGACTTTTCACGGTCAATTTTTGTCATCCGCCACATGGCAAAAGTTGAAAGTCTACTTTGGTGCTAGCGTTTTCAGTCACATGCTGTCCATCGAATCATCTATTCATGTCGTAGTTACTAAATCCCGCATTAGATTGGATCACTATAACTTCCGGAATAAAGAAAGTTTTTTTAAAAATGCAATTTTGTTTGAAAAAACATTACAATGTGACATCATCTCTTTAAACTATTAATTCTTACTCTGGTGGTAACTTCTTGCTTGTGACCTGTATCATTAATAATACAGCACTGTTTATATGATTATATTGAATATATGGCATCATATATGTACATCTTTTGTTACATCGCAATATTGAACTTTACTGGTATATTTACCACAGCTGTTTTTTTTTTTTTTAAAATTATGTATGTGTATTCCGCCCTAGAGTTCCAACTGCTCCCGTCTGGAGCCAGTGAGACTATGGCATCCCTGATTGGGGTTATGTTGTGAGACTGAAGGAAGTGCGGAGGGGAGAGGAAGATGGGAAAGTACCTGGATGGTCAGAGCTGGTCACCAAATTGGCTAAAGCCATTTCAAGCAACATTTTAATTCTAAATGGCGATCTTCCACCCGACTAACCATTCATAGAATTCAAACGTAATTTTTTTTTAAATATTTCGCACTCTTGGTAACTATGTACATAAAAAGTGACACCTATTATTTCCGTTTTCCAGGGTATGCAGCAGTATTCAAAGGCTTCCACAGCTTACCAGCAGGCCCTGGAGCTGGACGCCAACAATGCGGAGGCCCTGGAGGGTTACCGCTCGTGCGCCATGCAGCTCAACTCCAACCCTGAGGAGGTGCGCAAGAAGGCCATGGGCGATCCCGAGGTGCAGGCCATTCTGAGGGACCCGGCCATGCGACTCATCCTGGACCAGATGCAGCAAGACCCCCAGGCTCTTCACGACCATCTCAAGAACCCCGACATTGCGGCCAAGATCCAGAAACTACTCGAGTCCGGCTTGATAGCCATCCATTAATTTGTGACCACATCCATCTATCCGTCATCTTTAGACTAATTTACACAGCTCAGTGTATTGCTCAGATTCTTATACCATCTATCAAATCCTGAAATATTTGTGTAGATATTGTGTTTAATTGGAATGTTTTCATACAAATAGTAAAAATCTTTTATAATGTATTCCAAGGGACTGGATAAAATAATCTTTTTATGTGGGTTCCGAATTGGGATGTCGGTTTTCGGATAAGATCAGATAAGATTCTGGCCTGTGTAAATTGGTCTTTAGAAATATCTGTAGATTTAGCAGTAAAGTCTGTACAACTTTGGGAGTTGCGGTAACTTCTGGAAGTTTCTTTAAGTTGCAAGTTCGTTCCTTTGTTTAGTGTTATTTTTGTTGTTTTTTTTTTATACGATGTTCTGTTGACAATAATTATTTCATACATCTAGATGGTGTATTGTGTGTTCATATAAATGGCAAATACATTCAGAATGATTGAACAATGAGAAGTGTGTTCATTTTGAATATTGGGCATTCAAAATAAACATTGAACATTCATATCAATCTTGTTCTTTAAATATTTTCGTTTAACCTCAATTTAACTAAGTCAAAAATTATGTAGAAAAATAAATAACATTCACAAGATGAGCTATCTACCAACAAAATTGTGTTCAAAATATATTTTACTATTATGTATTGCTTAAAAATTTATAAATTGATATACTTTCTAAGCGTGGTCGTAGCTTAATTGTTTATTATAATGTTTATATATCCTCTTTATTGTGACAAAATATTATGAACTCTGAATTTGGCAGAAACTTTGGTAGAGAGCTTTTCTCCTTAACCTACCAGTATCATATTAAATGTCGAATAAGCCATACTTCTTGCGATATGAACATGTGCATTCGTTTTAAAAATAAACTGGCTTCATTATTAAATTAAATTGCTACATATACCCATTACTCGATGTACACAATATAAGTATATTGTGTACATCGATAATACGGTGAAAAGGTTATATTATGTACCATATTTTATTTAGACATTTTAAAGCTGGTCATGTTATTTATATTTCCTTCCTGAATCACTTACTCGAATTACATAAGTGAATCAATTTGAAACTTCTAACAAGAGTTTTTAGCACAGTTTATATTGTGCATAATCCACACAGCATGAAAACTTACATTTTTTACTGGATTGTGAAAAGATTCTCGAATTTTCAGGGACATTGTATGATTTTCCACAGTAATGTATGTATATTTTTTATACATACGTAAACATTGCAATGTTTGTTTTTTTGTACAATATTTCTGAATTCTCTGCTACTATGTACTTCTTTTTATAAATAGTAAGATGCTATCTCGAATAGTTAGCTACTTTACCAACACTAGTTTGATCTGATGAGTATCTGAGATGCCTCTATTGCTTCTGACAAATAATTGCATAATAACACTGGATCGCTTTCTAGACTTGTTCTTGAGTTCAACAGCTGTGAAACGATTTGCCGGCCTCTGTGTTTCCTCCCTCCTACAACATGGGTCTTTTCAAGATCCAGGTTCACCCCCTTCGTTTCCACAAAAAGACCCTCCATCCAGCATCCCCAAAAATGGCGTAAGCCCTGAGGGAAATTATTTTCCTCGGGGCCTCCTGTACGGAGTTAATGTAAAAGAAAAATACTAATTTGAATGCATGGTTCCAATTGGCTTTTTATAATGTGGCCTGCAGTTATTTACAGTTAATTCTCGTATGTCAGATGAAACCTTTTTGTATTGTTTTATTACTTTTTTAAGAATAAAATAGTATATTGATCGTCCATTTGATTTGTCAGACATCTTGAAAAATCGAAATTTGAGTTGAGAATGCAGTTATATATAAAAGTGTACCCTCTTTGGTACAATACTTAGATTACTCATAAACACCACCAAATTAATTATAATGCATAAAAACTTGTAGTGAATTAAACAAAATGTTGATATTTTTTGGGTAGGTTTTTTCAAATGTCATACTAATGTACCGGACCGTTGTGCCTCCCGGTGTTATTATATGTCTCATGTAAATAATATTTGATTTATGGCAGGCATTCGAATATTGCTTTCTTGGAGATGTCTGACTAATCAACTAGACACTAGACAATCGATATATTCCACATTTTCATGTTTCGGGATCAAATTATGCTTAGTTTTCATAATTTTTTAAATATTTTTGCACGGCACTAAATCGATTAGATGGAGAATTACAATAGTGTCTGAATTTTAAATTTGGACGGGGATGTGATTAACTGCCTTGTTCTATAAACTAGTAAATGGCCTGCTTTTATTGTAATAAATACTATTTTTAATGCAGTTGATAAAAAGGGAATGTACAAAATATCAGTGTTTGTTATTCCACAGCTCATCTACTTACACTTTGATAAACAACCGTTTTCCTAAATAATCTTTGTTTATCGTCGTGTAAAATATAATATGTATGTGTCTATAGTAAGGGGGTAAATATAATCAGTGATGTTAGCCAACATGATAATAATTTCAGTTTAAAAAAGGAACGCTGAGTTTTAGTAGAGTTTAGAAAAGTATGTTTCTTATTTAATGAGACACTTGTGTGTATAATATGTGGTGTCCTAATATTTCATTAGATAGCTATATATTACATTATTTTGTTCTCTAAATACAAAACACATTAATCCAAAACATTGATTATCATAAAAAAATAAATGCTTCAAAACTCTAGCTTGTAATTATTATTATTTGTGCTATTCAAGTTAAGAATTGATTGAACAATATTTTGTCTTAGTATTTAAATGAGATCAATAATATGAATATATATTATAATGTGTATTCAATATTATATTCCGCCAATAAACTAAGTAATAAACATAAATACTGTTTTTATTTTTAACCAATATTCTTCCGTACGTACTTCAAAGAAAAAGGACAACTTTTCAAAAAATTTTACCTTTTAGTTCGTTTTTTTTCTCCTGTCTGGAGACTGCTAGACTATAGCATCCCTAATTGGGATATGTTGTGGGGCTGAGGATAGTGAGGAGGGGAAGGTGGGAAAGTACCTGATTATTCAGATCTTATCATTTTTTCAAGCAATGTTTCTGGGCGATACTAAGCGTATCTTTCGCTCTGGAAAATGCCGCAAATATAATATATATTATTCGTATTAATTAATTGTGAAATAACAAATTAATCAAATAATACAAATACAGCGGGAAAACCTTACAAATGGGGTAAGTTGGGCCATTTGGTCTTCAAGGGACCGAAAAAAACCAAACTTCTTAAGAGGGTTTTATTTGCGCGTGCCGGAATTTGAACCTACGACCTTCGGATCGCTAGTCAGACCATTACCCCTCAACTGCAGAGGCCATCAGTCTGTCGCACACTTGTCACCCTGGCACCAGATCAGAATTGTCTCAGCTTCAACCGTTCAGAATTATTTGTATGAAACTCCATACTGCCACGCACACTAATCACAGCTACACTAAAATCTACAAGAGCATTGTAGATGGCAAGCGGATTATCTGTGGTCCCTGCTCTCCTCATTTCTCCGGCTACTTTTTCATTTTCATCATGCTATGCAAGTGTTATGGCTATGATGATATCCATCTTAGTCACGGCGATGCCTTGGAGGTGTTGAGTTGCTCCGGTGATGTGCCTGCAAGGACGGCGAGGCGATGAGGCGGTACCGCTCCGTTGTCGAGCTGATATGTGTGCGATAACCTTTTTGCAGAAAATCAGCACTATGTGAAAAAGTGACTTCTGAGATATGGGCTTATACAAACATTTCATTCGACTGTAGTGAGTATATACATATTGAAAGTCAAATATATTTACTGAAATACTTTTTTTTTTTTTTAAAAAGAAAGACAAACGTTCCCGGGTTACGAATAACCCAACAACATTTGAAAATCTCCTACTACCACCACACTAAGCGGAAGATGCTGCTTGTGTTGTGATGGAGGACTTAGCCAGCCGAGGAATCGAACACGGAACGCCTGGGTGAGACCCAAACGCGATGCCCACTGAACCACTGACCGTTACTTACTTTACCGTTATCGTTAATTACTTCTCTTTATTATCTAACTTCTAACTGATCCATTTAAAAGAAAATTAAATGTGCATTTTAACCTTGTAATACTTTACTGTATATTTTCCTAAATTTGTATGTATAGAGATCATGCTTCATTTGTTTTTTTTTTGTTATTTCATTGTCTGACAACTTGATTTACGTATATTCATCGATTTATTCATAAGTTTTGATTAGGGTAGGGCGGGGTAGTTAAGCAAGTTTTCACTTGTCAGTCATACCTAATAAATGGTGCATCCATGGTACGTCAGTACCATAAATAAACCTATACCGGACTGACTTACTACCTTTACTGTTGAATAGTCAATTTATCGTGCTCTAAACGCGTCGTGTATGTAAGAAAGTTCAGAGTTCCTCAACTTGCCCCATGGGTGGGGAAGTTGTGCAATGGTATGGGGCATGTTGAGCAATTAAAAATAATAAACCAAATATTGTTACGAAAGCTGCATACGTCTAGAGTAAGTAAAAAAACAGTATATCATAAGTCAATTAATTTTATTCTTTTACGATTTGGTAGGCGGAAATGAGTTCCGGTGCCCCGCGAACCATGTATTGGATAACAAACACTTCTCCTATCAACCTATGTAGTTCACTAGGTTTTTTTTTTAAGTATGAATACCGCACGAAAATCCCAACTGCTTCCTTCTGGAGCCAGTGTGACTATGGCATCCCCAATTGGGGTATGTTGTGAGTCTGAAGGTAGTGGGGAAGAGAAGGAGATGGGGATGAGAAAGGTGGGAAAGAACCTGACTATTCAGATCTGGTCACTAAACATAGCTAAAGCCATTTCTGGATGGTGATCTTAAACCAGCGCGATACTGAGAGTATCTTACACTCTGGAACGTGCAGCAAATATACGATATATTATTTTTAATTAATTAATTAGGAAATAACACAAATTATTCAAATAAAATCTATTTGCGCACACCGGGATTCTTCCTCCCGGGACCTTCGGATTGGGAGTCGAGAACCTTATCCCTCGACCACGCAGCCGTCTTTGGTGACTTAACAGGAGTGAGGTTTGTCAAGGTCATCGCGGCGGATGCGTCTACCCACCTTCTGAATGAAGACAGACTGGTTGAGGGAGGCCTTTTGAACTCTCTCGACCCATCCCCTTTGTAGGGATTCAGTTGTTGGGATGGATTCATACGTCCGTCACTCTTGGACCTCTTCGCCCCTCTTACACACCCCCTTCATACATTTTTCCTCTCCAAAACTTCCTCCCCTCCCTTTCCTTAAAATGACAAATTATTTTCGTCAGGGCCTTCTGTGAGGAGCTAACTAAAAAGTCTTCCGTAAAGTCTTTCTCTTATAATATGTCCGCGTCCGCATCCTACAAAAAAAATGAACATACATTTTGTAATAAGAAAATAGTGGGGCTAGTTGTGCAATGACTGCACAACTAGCCCCGACCTGACATTTTGAAATTAAAGTTAGTTTATGAGATCTGGGAATAAAAAATTACATATGAAATCAAAATTACGATAACTATGTAAAAGATAAACACATAAGTTATCTTCATTTTTTTTTTAACTTCACCTCTAACCAAACCTCAAATTGTTATCGTTGATAGCATGTTCCAAAAAAATCCAGAAAAAATGTTTCTAAAATTGACGATGTTTATTTTTGACAATAATCCCTGGGAAAATATATTATACATTTTTAAATACTTTCAGTTTCACACACCCTACAATAATATATATAACTAGCTGATACCCGGCATGCGTTGAAAAACCAATTAAATAAATATCTACCTTCGTGTCATTTCCCACTCGTACCCGTTCCCCTTCCGCCTCCTCTTCCTCTCCCACGTTCCCCCTCCTCTCTCCCGCTCACCCCTTTCTCGCAAACCTCCCCCTCACGCATTCCGCTTCCACCTTCTTCGCCTTCCCCTCACCCTCGTACCCCACCCGCGAAGTCCCCCTCCTTAATTTCCCACCCAACCCTCCCGCATTCCCCTCCCCCAGCCTTTTTTCCCTGCCGCTTAACTTTCTAAAATATATAATTTTTTCCAAAAACTCGCGTGAACTATTTAATTTAATATGCAAATTTCATAATGCCAGAGTTCACCAGTATATAGGTTTGTATAGAAATATTCACGGCCATGTTCACAACAATTCAAAAAAAAATAATAGCAATCGAATGAAATTTTAATCGAAATAGTATGAATAGTTTAGGAAATAATTTCAAAACGCCAGAGCACACTATCCTATAACCATTCCGGGTATGCGCACGTCATATTCCCAAAGTTTCATCGCAATCGGATGAACGGTATGGCCGCGCATATCATACGAACACACAAACAAACAAACGTTAATTTTTATATTATAGATATCCCATCTTTTTTCACGACTCTACGCTAGTCAAATAATAAAAACAAACGAGCAATATAAATAACAACAAAACAAAAAATAATCATTTAAAAAGTCAGAAGTAGAAAATATTATTATAATAATATTCCGTCTTTTCTCACGACTGTGCGCTAGTCAAATAATAAAAATAAAGCAGCAACAAAATATATCAAATAAAAAGTCAACAAAAGTGGAAGCGGAAGTAGAAATTAGGAATAGAAATAGGAATGGAATATGGAAAATTAGATGGTTAAGTAATTAATATCGAGCATAACATTTCAAGTAAACTGCGTTGTAGGCAGCAGTCAACCTACAGAACCTGCATATGGAAAAGAAATATCTAGAAAAGACTTTACCATCTCTTCTTACTTCACATGCGTCAATTTAACACAATAATATTTTTGCCTTACTTTACCTGTATGAGATAAAAAGATTTTTCAAAAAATTACTAAAACCTCCTAGAAAAATCATAAAAGAGCTTGGCAAGAAGTTCTTAAATAATTTACATATTATCAGTCATATTAAAAAAACGGTATTTTTATTTTTTGGGGTTAGTTTAGTTAAGACCAGATTTATTATTTCAAAGCTGTATTCTTTAGTATAGCAAAAAGTGCTAAATTAATAATATTTTTATTTTTATTAATTTATTCGTTTATGGATTTATCCCAAGCTTCCCTGTCGGATTTGAAATATCTTGTTCGTTATGTTGGTACTAAATTATATGACAAATGGCAACATTGTGACGTGACAGAGATGGACAGATTAGTAAAAAAGCCATCGACTCACATCAACTGATAAACAGTTTCTGACAAATATTTATATTTAAGACTGATATTGGTATGTACTTGTTGGTTATCATTTGGAAATAAACATTTAAATCTTATCTCGTTCAAATTTTAACAATTTATGGCCATGTGCCGGCTAAAATCGAGTGTATTATTTTTTCAGACATTCTGTCGCCAAATGTCTTCTCTTTCCGTTTAGACGCTAATGTAACTAACAGTTTTCAAACACATTTTCCCCCAACCGCTCTCATGTTTGCTTGTTTCTTGTAGATTGTGAATTACTTCAATTATATTAGTTACGATCGATAGTTCATTTCGCGGAAGTGTATAGGCCTCCGAGCGTCGTATGTGCCATACAAATGAGTCACCAGTTCCTGTGCCTTGATTATTATACCCCTAATAATAAATCATTTCATGTTTTCAGTTAGCTATTACCTCCATAACTATTTGCAATGGAGACTGACGATGTTGAATCTTCCAGCAGTGGACCTATGTCAAGCCTGAATAGTTTATTTTCATTTACAAGTCCTGCTGTGAAAAAATTACTTGGATGGAAACAGGTTAGTTTTATTGTGATACATTCAACTGTTTGCTTTATAGATTACTCATCAATATACCAAAATCCACAAATTACTGAAAGTGTTTTGAAAAATGTACACGTTTTCTGTTTCTATTTTATTTTCTTAACAATTTCTTAGACCTGGGAGTATATATGATTAATAATGAATGTCAAATGCTAAACACACCCTGATACTTTATGTGACCTATTATAAAAGTACGTTCTCTTACAGCTTTGCATAAGTTCCCTAGTTGTTCATTAACTTTTTCATATGTATCCCTGATTACTGAGATCTTTTTCATGTATTTTACACAATGTTTTACCATATTTTAGGGTGATGAAGAAGAAAAATGGGCGGAAAAGGCAGTGGATAGCCTTGTCAAGAAGTTAAAGAAGAGGAAAGGAGCCATAGAGGAGTTAGAGAGGGCTCTTTCTTGCCCAGGAACCCCTTCCAAATGTGTCACCATTCCCAGATCTCTCGATGGACGACTGCAGGTTTGTATTATACAAATATTTATGATGTCAGGGTAATATTTGGATGATAAAGTCTATATATACCAGCTCCGCAGGTTTTTGCTGCTAACGGGCGGCGGGCGACACAGCAGTAGTAGCTTGGTAACAAAGTTAACATACGAAGATGGTTTGGATAAGGCCTCTACACGGAGTGGGGTTCTTAAATTCCAACCGTACAGACGGTAGCGCAATAATAATATAGATGTTTAGATGTGCAAGAAGGAACTAAAGTATCAGGTGCTCTAGATCAGCGTTTCCCAATCTTTTAAAGCCTGTGGACCGGTAAAAATATAACGCAAAAGGTAACACAGGAATAAAAACATTTATTTATGTAGTATTTGGTTTATTCGTTTTTAATATTATTTTATAACAGGTTTCGAAATAACAAATGATGATTTTATTGCAAATACAATGGGCAACAAGTATTTCTGCGGACCGGCAGAAAATCCCCACAGATCGACGGTTGGGAAACGCTGCTCTAGATTAATGAAATTGTGGCCTATGAATAGTGTTACTGTTTTTTTTGCACCAAGAAATTGATAAACAATCTTCGTTCCTGAGCGATTCACAAATTTGACATAGTTAGGTACTTCTAGCGTTGAGCCCCAGATATATTGTTGTTTGTGAAATAAAATGATTTTTCCTACTTCTTGTTAATATGCATGTATTCTATGCCAGTGATCAAAATTAAAAAGCATTGCATCTGCTATACATAAATCAATGCAGAAATTTGTTTTTTTATGTTCCCTTTTACCCAATTATTGCTTGCCTTAACTCATGATATTTGCAATTGCAGGTTTCTCACCGCAAAGGCCTTCCCCATGTGATATATTGCCGGGTCTGGCGCTGGCCAGACCTTCAAAGTCATCACGAGCTCAAGCCCTTAGAGCTCTGCCAGTATCCCTTCAGTGCCAAGCAGAAGGAGGTCTGCATTAACCCCTACCACTACAAGAGGGTGGAGAGTCCCGTGCTGCCCCCAGTGCTGGTTCCAAGGCACTCGGAGTTTGCTCCCGGGCATTCGCTGCTTCCGTTCCAACAGGTGGCCGAGCCTCCCATGCCCCACAATGTCAGTTACTCAGGTTCTGGTTTCAACCTGCCGTCCCCTTCTGCTTCCCTGTCCAGTGTGCCTTCCCCCGGTAGCTCCGCAAGCCCCGTCAGTCCCTTCGGCACGTTAGCGGAGACCCCTCCCCCTGCCTATAGCCCTTCCACCCCGCCTGACGACTCAGACGGGCCGGGGGAGGTGGCGCCAGTGAGCTATCAAGAGCCCCCCTACTGGGCCTCCATTGCCTACTATGAACTGAACTGTCGTGTGGGAGAGGTGTTCCACTGTAACTCCCACTCGGTAATAGTGGATGGTTTTACCAATCCGTCCAATAATAGTGACCGCTTCTGCCTTGGCCAGCTGAGTAACGTAAACCGAAACAGTACCATTGAGAACACGCGACGTCACATAGGCAAGGGTGTGCACCTTTACTACGTAGGTGGAGAGGTATATGCCGAGTGCCTGTCAGACTCGGCCATCTTCGTGCAGAGCCGCAACTGTAACCACCATCACGGCTTCCACCCCTCCACTGTATGCAAGATCCCCCCCGCGTGTTCCCTGAAGATATTTAACAACCAGGAGTTTGCCCAACTGCTCAGCCAGAGTGTGAACCACGGCTTCGAGGCAGTGTACGAACTGACCAAGATGTGTACAATCCGCATGTCCTTTGTGAAGGGCTGGGGCGCAGAGTACCACCGCCAGGACGTGACGTCCACGCCATGTTGGATAGAGATCCACCTGCACGGGCCTCTGCAGTGGCTGGACAAGGTGCTGACGCAGATGGGGTCACCGCATAACGCCATCAGCTCCGTATCGTGAAGTGGAACCACGAGGGTCTGCTGGTGGATGTTTGTGATGTTCCGTGGAAGTGACTTTCATATTGCGGGTGTGCGCTTGCCTTGTCTCGTGTATGTATCCAATGGTTGCTGCCTTATGTTTGGTAAAATTGCCCGGTCTTGTTATTGTTGGATGTGAGATGTGACTCTGCCTAAGATAGCATTTGAATAGATTTCTATGCACGTGATAATTGCATCGAAGGAAAGATTTATACTACATATATATATTATGCCGTTGGATTGTGTGTTCTATGCGCACTGGCCTTATAGAAGTAGTAGAATAAATAAATAATTTTACTGCGCAAATCTTGATGTTGACTATATTGTATACATTCGGCTCATATTTTAAGTGTAAAATATTCGATGGAGCCATTAAACCATGCCATGATATTTCATTTATTTTTATTTACTGATATTTCTTTATATTGTAAAGTTTTTTTATAAATAGCTTAAAAATGTTTTTAAAATAAGATTATTTTAAAATTGAATCCTGTTTATTTCAAACCTTTGTACCTATTGACCAACCTTAGAAGAATATAATATAATTTGTGTGAAACGAGGAAATGTTGTTTACTTTGTTAAAGTTTCTATTACTTATCTGGGAAGGCGATTATCCATGGTACTAAATCTGTCATTGCATTCAATGCTAATTATTTGCAGTAATGTTGTTTTCACATCCGTGTACACACTGCCAACATTTTACAGTTAGCCTTGAACTGAATGACCTACCTACAAACATCTTTCTATTAAATATCTGTGTACAGTGAAACTCCCAAAGGCCGCCTGTAAGCAATAATCGCTGCCGCCGTGGGTAGTGAAAAACATCAAGCGTGATTCCGCCAGGTATTTGTATGAGCTTTCGCTGCTAGTGCTAAGATACGGTCTTGTTTTGCGAAACAGCACTATCACTATTCATTTCAATAATAAGATGTTTTTTTCACTGTTCACATATGATTATAGCATATGTATTTTATGAATGGCTTGAATGTGACTGACTAACTGACTGGATAGGTATAAATCATCATTGTTTCGCTACCTTACTATGGCAGAAGTGAAATCCGCCTAGATTTGAATAGTGACAATACCGCATACCCTCTTGGTTTTTGAGGCCCACAGCCCAAGCCCAATGAATATAGCCTGTGTGTGAATAGCCAAGTTTGATTCTTTCTGTTCCTCGAAGACTGACTTTGAAAAATAACCCAATCCCACAAACATAATTTTGTTATCTTTGATCCCACATATATGATTTTCCTGCAAAGTTTTTTTTCCCGGTCCCTTGGAAAACTTCTTAGATAGTTTTACAGTCATTTAAAAATGTGAATTTAATTAATTAATTTATAATATTTTATACTCGTGGTAAATCAAATTTTGTTTTGAAATAAGTAAATTAAATTTGCATAACTGAATTCATGTTGCTTTGCCGTTTCTGAGCATTGTTTCATTAATCTATCCCGTTTGAAATTAAATCTGCCCATTCGGGCCCATTTACAGATCAGAAAATGCAGCAGTTTGATACGATGCATTATAATATATTAGCTGATACCCAAATGTGGTTGAGAATTTTCCCAAGTAAAATGGAGACACTAAAGGTACGATGGTAAAACTAATCTTATCCAATCTAGGGCCTAAAGTCAAACAATGTGATCCACATAAAACAAATAATAAATGGCTTGAAAATCACACTCTGTAGTCTTCAAAAAAACATGCCAGTAAGTAATAAATGTAATAATTATTGATGTCTTTTTGTAGATACCGTACTTAGGCTTAGAATTATTTGTATGCTTTTTGTCGATAACATTGTTTGAATTTTTAGCCCTCGATATGTTATAAATCATGTGAGAATTGATAGAATTAAAGTATTTTACATCCAGTTATTTCTGGATTCTGGACAGTTATTATTATTAAGAAGAGCTTGAATCTGCACGAAGCTGAAGCAAAAGGTGTAATATAACGCTTATATACCCGTTGCACTTTCCCCTTTTCTCATAACCAGAATTCACGCATAACAGAAGGAGAGGTTACAATGGATCTCTCAACGATAGGACATTTCCATTGGTGACAAACCTAAAAGTTTTTAATCGAATATCAATTGGAGCAAAACATGATTTCAAATCTTTACAAATTCTATTCTATATCAATGATTTCCCATTTCACTGCTGAGTAATAAGTAGTAGATAAGATATCTTGCGATTATAGATAGATACTTTTCTTGTTATCAATATTGCAGTGTGTCATTATCTCGACAAAGTTTGGTACCTAGTATAGGTTGTAGGTAATAGGTAGGCGCCAAGCCCAGAATGATAAAAGCAGAATGTCTTAAAATATAATAATTTTATCAAAGTAGGTACCTACTTTGTAAAGTAAATCAAGTACATAATTTTGTCGATAAAAACGTAGCGTTTCAAATATGTAGGTACATAAAATCTCCCAAAAACACGCTAGACTTTTGTAATTGTTCAAGCTGAGAATTTAACCGCCAAAAAAAACGTGCTTTTCTATACGTAAGAAATCATTTATATATGCTTTATATATAAAATTCAATGTAATAAAAAATACACGTGTTGCGAAAAAATGTCGGTTGGCGCGAAATCTAGCGGAACATATTTTAAATGGAGAACTCTCAAAGTTCAACGAAATTTGAAAATATTACCGGATATCAGTAACAGTAGGTGGTGGGTACTCCTGAGATTCGATTACAATATTAATCAAATCTGTTAATTATTTTCAACTTATGACAATATTGACAATACTGATAAGTATGTAGGTACCTACACAATACACAATGACATTGCTTACCTGTCATTGCTATGTATATCGTAGGGTGGTCGTAGGTATATAGGTAGGTACACTCATAAATAAACCAATAACGGTACACTGATTTGGAAAGAGTACCTACGTGGGTATGTAAGTGATATTGTGTTATCTCACATTTTAAAATCAAACGATTAATAAAATAACGTAACATTTGTATAGCGCAGTTTTGTGTTAATTCACTTCAAGTGCGCTTTACCCGGCTCGATGTAAAGAGATTTTACATGAATGCAAGTATTTTTTGAAAAAGTATTTTTTTGTTTCTTACCTTTCGTATTATAATCAGGTACTAACCCAAGGTTCTTGCAGGTACTTACCTTCCGACCGGTAATACTCCCTACGTAATATAGGAACCTACCTACTTGCTAGGTTGGTAAATTGTGAATACCTCCTTAGGTTTCTGCGTAGGTAACCGCAAGCAGGTCTTAAATTACCTCTCACCCTGCTCAAAGGATTAATTTTTGTTTTGCAACAGGGCTCTCGTTTCTGGAGAGATGGTTGGACATTACATAAGTAATATAATTATATGGATTTATTATTGTCTATAATATAATTATGTTAACAAAAAAAGTTAACAAAATATAAGTTACATAAGAGTTTATAAAGTGTAGATCGGTAATAATAATAATAAAGTATAAAAAGTAACATAAAAATTGAAAATCTGTCAATATCCTTCAAACCAACAAAAATATTTATAAAAACGTACAATTCTTAAGGCCCCTTATTACCCGCACGAATGTAAGCGGAAGCGCGCTAATATTCAAGCGAAAATTCTGAAAATGTTTAATAAAACACGACTCGTTTACAAAAGAACATAAATCTCGTGGGGATTGTGTTAAGTAACATTTAAAGAAACATTGTGATTTTTTTCATAGATATAACTTGTAAAATAACAGAAATAAACGTCTAAATATTAATTTTCGGAGGGAATTTCAAATAATTACCGTTTCGGCGTGGGGAATGTATAGATACTGTCTTAAAGAATAACATATTATATTTTTTAAGTTCTTCAATCTAATCTCTCTCTTTCCGATGGCGCTACAGCCCATATCGAGTTTTGGCCTCCTGCAACATTCGCCTCCACTCCTCCTGTCCTCAGCGGCTGACTTCCAGTTTGTTATCTGGAGAAGCTGTGCTGCACCCCCCCTTATCTCGTCTTCCCACCTCAGTCTGGGTCTTCCCACTTTTCTCCTTTCACCTGGGTGTCCAGTCATAATTCTTTTTGGGACGCGCGTGTCCGGCATTCTCTGTATATGCCCAGCCCATCTCAACCTGAGGAGTCTCATATGCGCTGAGATGTTGGGGCCTGATATATATCATACAGTTCTTTTTTGTGCCGGATGCGCCACTGTTCCCCCTCTTTCACGGGAACACATATTCTCCTCAACACTTTTCTTTCAAAGGTATCCAGCATTTCAGCCATCTTTGCCGTCAGTGTCAGCGCCTCACATCCATACGCCAATATAGTTCTAACAATGGTCTTATATATGGTTACTTTGGTAGCAAAGAGAAGTATGTTTTGTTGGCTGCTGTAATTCTCCTTCTGATTTCTGCTGGATCCTCATTGTTCTCTGTTAGACTGGAGTCCAAGTAGGTGAATTGATCGACCACTTCGTATGAGTAGTTGTCTTAAATTGTGCACTACTTCTTCTTCTATGTTAAGGGTTTCTGCTCTGTATCATCGTTTTTGTTTTGTTAACATTAATCTGCAGTCCTACTTCCCGCGCCGCTATTTCTAAAGGGTCGAATACCTCCTTCAATATAATATATACTTGCTAAATTACTGGTGCTCACAAACAATTTGTATTTAGATGTAGAAAAATGCACAACTTAGAAAAAACAAAAAATGCTTTTTAAGAAAAAAAGCAAAGCATCTCTGTTTTCCGGCTATTCAATACACTAAGAAAGGGTAGGTACCTAATGGAAATACGAGATCTTGGTTGGTTGAGAAACAAGATTTCACGGCCAACATTCAACAAATCGTAAATAGGGGTATGAAAATATTGGGATATATTTGAATTTGAATCATTACAAATCATAAAACTGTTGTACATACCCCTGGTCAGAAGCCCAAAAGAACATAACTCCATAGTTTGGTCTCCCTCATACTCATAATCATACTGTAGAAAGAATTCAAAGAAAGTTTCTACGTTTCGTAAATTTGAAACTTAACAGCCCTTTAGAGCACATAAATTACCCGTCTTTAATGAAAATTTCAACTTTAGAAAACAGATGAAAATTAACGATCTAACCATTTTATTAAAATTGTCGAACTCTAAATTCGATTGTGTGCTCCTGCATTTAATAAATCTACATGTACCTACCCATACGAACACTTAACATTTTATATATATATGTACATACATCTCATTCCAACTATAGTTTGCATTCCCCAATATGTTTAAAACATTTCTACGATATTTGACAATAATTTGATCTTGCAAACTTCAACCTGCGAACTATTTCTAACTATATAGTTTATAAATTACTGTTTTATTAAGAGGCTAGACTTGCACCTTGCAGCACACGCGTAACGTTTAGGTATTTCATTGTATGTCATTCTGTCCCGCTCAAAATAAGCTCACACACACTTACGATACATGCGAATGCGAAACGTGCGAATGGGACAACTGCCGTAAACTCTCATAAAAAGGTTTCGTTAGAAAACATTTTTCTACATCCAAACATTCACCAAATTCTAATCTAAAAACAAAAATATGTTCTCGAAAGAAGAAGCTATGTCGGTATGTTTTTTTGTAATTCTTTATGAGAATTGAGTTTTTTCCTTAAATAACATTTTCCGATAAATTATACATGTTTGACAGTGAATAATTTAAACATTTTTAAAAATGTTAATACGAAAGCATCGAAAATTAAAAAAAACATACCGACATATCTTTCTCCTTCTAGAAGGATATATAAAAAAAATCATTTCGTGCAATTTTCGACGTAGAAAAGTGTTTTTTCTCGGGCGTCCTATTTGTATGGGCCGAAAAGCGAAGTCTATCGTCGCCGCGGATTCCCAAATGTCTAACGATTTCTTATATTAGATATATTTTAAGCTTTTAAAAAATATATGTTATTATTTAAGACAGTATCTATACATTCCCCAAGCCGAAGCGCTAATTATTTGAAATTCCCTCGATGTTGGTTTTCCTTGATTTTTATTTTTTTTTCACAATTTTCGCTTGTATTTTATCGTTTTTAATATTAGCGCGCCCCCTCTAACGTTTGTATTGTCGTATCTCTCCTTCTTCTTCTTTTTACAACAAGGAAAGCGGGGCCTTTACATATTATAATATGTAATATATCTACCTACTACGCATACATTCAAATACTATCGAATAAAGCAATATCAGTGTTGCTTAAAAGTATAATTTAAATTGAATAATACTTTGTTTTAAACCATTTTATTATACAAGTTTACAAATAGTCAACTAATTTCGGTTATAACTAACCTTCTTCAGGAACGTAATAATATAAACTAACTTAAATACATACATTTTAAAGAGTTAACAATAAGAAGAGAGAAATAGATTTTTTTAGAGGGGTAGGTACGGAACATCAGAGTGAGGTAGGTAGAGAGGTGACAGAAAAGTGGGGGTTACACGGGTAGAAAGTGAACAGCTTTAAAATTTGACTTTTGGATAATTCCTTAGGTTTATTTAAAATAAAACCATTATAATTATTCTTTGCCTTTATAATTTCTAGTACCTCCGAGTTATTAAGAGGATATTACCAGAGAACATTGGAAATTAGCCCCTTTTAAACCAAATTCTAGACATATTAACTCTTTTTTACAAAAAAACATACATTAGTTTTGAAAGATTGTTATTTTATCTGGTAAAATTTCGAAAAACTAAGGCGCTCCGCTGACGAGGCAACTGAAACCAAACTTGTCTTGATTGGTCAAAAAGCTTGTTTAACCATAGACGAAGAACAATCAGCTGACAGCTGGCAACTAGCAACGGCCGGCCACGGCAATCAGCAGTGCGAGTCGCGAGTCACCGCTTGCGTTACCATTGACAACGGTTTTTTGAGTGATTGTGTGGTGTGCGGGCCATCACATTGTCAGACAGTTGCCAGTTGACGGTTTTCAGTTGCCTCAGTGAGCGTGTCGCCTTAGTGTATTTTTAATATACTTTAATATATAGGTTATACCGTTGGTCGTTGGCAGATTTGTTAAATTTTCAAACGATAGATTCTATTAAACAACACAAATTTCAAAATCATATAATCATACAACAAAATAAATCAATACATAATCTAGTCAACGCAGTTTTCAGAATTTTAATAGTTAAATTAAAACTATTTAAAAAATAAATCCGAGAATGTGTTTTGTGACAAAAATACCCCAGTTTTTCTATTTATTTAAGGTCTTACAAACTAAAATATTTCAATTCTTTTTTACACACTTATTTTGTTTAGACATTATTGAAAAATCATAAATACTTATGATCAAAAAATACCTACAAGAAGTACACGATATTTAGATAATAATTTATCATCGTGCGTGTTGAGCATTTTTATTGCTTACTTGAATGTAGGTATATATTAAATTATTAAAGCATGTTTATAAATCTATATTAAATTTTTAATTTAAAAAAAATTGATATGGGAAATAATCGGTCTTCCTCATTGGAACCTTCCTGTACAGTTGCAAGCATTTTTCAACTTTTATTCTCAGCCGCTGGTAAAGTATGTAATTGTATACATACTGGGGTCGACGAATGTACGGTACCTACGCTACGCATTACGATATCTGCCCCCCAGCATTAACTTTCGGTAACTTCTCATCGTTCCCTAGCATGACTGCAAATCGCCAATAAATAAGTGACAGTTCACAATGACTAAGTGCCCTTATATATTCGACATCAACTGTTGTTTGTACGTTAGCGATCTGCAGTTGTCCTAGGGAACGATGAGAAGTTACTGAAAGTTATCGATACAATCCTTATAGATCGAGTGTGCTAGGGGCCCTAGCTAATTTACGTTTTTGAAAATCTGGGGGGGGGGATGAAAAATAAATTCTTATTCCAATTAGAATATTAATTATGTGCTTATTTTACAGTACAAAAAGAGTTATTATAATGTAGGAATATCTAATTTATATTTACAGATAATTAAAAAAAGGAATGAAGAAACAGTAAAGGCATTACAATTACAAAATTTATTTCTTGTTTAGTTTTACGGTTCTATGGATGTACATATTTTATGGATGTTGTTTTATATCTAATTATAATTCTCACGTTGAATCTGAATGTACACACTTATGTACGTATTGAAAAGGAAAAAAGTAGTAATACAGGTATTCCAAGAATTGAATACATTTCAATCTCGGAATTCTCCAAAAATATCGAAAACTCTGGTTATCTCAGATACTCAACGTTTTTTACTTTGGGTCCACTACCTTACCACCTAATCAAATTCCGATTGATGAATTGAAATTCAGGGTGTCCGGGAATAAAGTGCATTAATTTCGGGAGGTGATTCTACACAACCAAATAATAAAATTCTATAAAATTAATATATATTTACACGCAGAAACTGGATATTTTGGAGGCCGGATGAAAATCTTTGGCGGGCCGTATGTTGGTGACCACTGGCCTAAGATATTAAGTCTAATTTTAATGCTACGTCCAGACTGCGGCCAACTTCCAACTTCAAACGTTTGGACGATTGTGTGGAGGGGTAGTTCGTGCGTTGGAAGATCGAGTTGGAAGGTTTGAGTTCGAGTTGGCCAGGGATCGCCTCCGAGGCGATCGCGACGGCCAACTCACACGAACCAGCCTGCCGCAGCCACACATTAGTCTGAGAACGGCCGGCGATCAAGACACGTGTGCCGCGTACCATTAAAATGAAAATATTATTACGGGAGAGTGGTATAACAATTGTTTGAAAACATGTCGTGTATATACTTCCACGTAATAGTTGTAGGCAACTGATAAGATAAGCGCCGAATCAGCTGTTCGACATCCGCCATGTTGAAATTCGGAGTTTGGAGTTGGAAGGTTGGCCGCAGCCAACACTCTTCAGCTGTTCTCTTTCTCCCCATGCATGTAATCCCTACCCTCCGCCCATCTCTGCAGTGCAGAGATGGGCGGAACTCTGCACTTACCCCGCTCTGATATTCTGCCACCCTCCAATATTTTTTCTCTCTCTTCTTATTGTTAAATGTTTAAATGTCTGTACTCAGTTAGTCTATATTATTACTGTCCTGAAGTAGGTTAGTTGTTTTTTGTAAAACTGTATAATAAAGTAATATTTTATTGAAATTATAATTTTAATCCACCAAGATATTGCTTTCTCTAATAAAATTTTAATGGATGCAGTAGGTAGGTACTCATGTTTTTTTCTAAATAAGCACACCTCACTAAAGGTACAACATACTGGGTCGACGTACGCTACGTAAGCTACCTACACATTGCGATATCTGGAACTTACAATCCATACATTTTGTGTGGTAATAGATGCCCCAGAATCCCATTGGCCATATACATTGCGATGCGTGTGATCATTGTGATTCTGAAGCATATATTTCCATAGAAAATGTATACTTTGTAGGACGTCCAGATATCGTAATGTGTCGCTTAGGTAAGAGTACGTTGCTCAAATATATGTATTATCTTAACTCGCATATAACGCAATTTTATTAGCTGTTTAATCACCTCCGGAATCGGTTAATTTTACGACGCTTCACATAATTGTACATTACCTGGTTTCATTGGTGATATTAGTATGTTAACATAACACTAAAGTTGCCCGCATGTGAGCCAAGTCGAGGATATTTAACCCCTGGCCCTATATCATCACTATTTCATTCTAAAAGTTTTTTTATCAAAACTAAATTAAAATTTAGTTAATTTTAAAAGAATGCTGTAGTTATTATTGATACATTGATAACCTAAAACAATTTGGAAGGCGGCTATGGGTGCCTACCGCCGCACGGAAGATTATTTAAGGAAACTACTGGGAAACAATTAAAAAAATAATTATTTTTCATAGTCTAATATTGTACCTAAATAACAGTACGCCTCAAAAATGGACGAAATTTATTTTTTAACACTACACGGATGCGTGCACGCGCTTTCAAACACAGCGTTGGCAATATTCATTCGGCCACTGCTACGGACGGACCTGCGTTAGCTTTAATCGAATAGCTGCATCATTTGTGTTTAGAAGTTTTGTTGGAAGTGTCACAATGGAAAACATAGCTGAAGGTATGTGCATAAATGTATAATTTTTTTAGATATATATTTTTTTAGTGTGTACGGTTTTTAAGGGTCTCAAAATGTGTTTTTTAAATAGTTTTTCAAACAATATTTGACGTTTACGAGAGTGAATCTTTTTTGGTTCAAAATGGTGTGTCGTCTCATGCACATTTTATTATTTGCGTGTTAGTTTTGTACTAAAAAAATACAATTTCGTAACCAACTTCAACCAACTCTTTAAAAAAACTTTTTTTTTTTAGGGAGTCGTCTACGAATTATCCACAGAGAGCTGTTTAACTTTTTACGAGAGGAGAGACTTTTGCACCCGAATTCACAGAGATCCCGAAGAGTATTGCAGGATTACGTCATCCGGAAGTTTTTTTTACAAAATTGTTCTCCAACTATGAAAACGGCAGTCGCGCAAGCTATAACTTCGTTTACACTTGCACTTACCACGCGATGGAAAAATTGTAAATATATTCAAAAATATTTTTTGCGCAAATATACATTATGCCTACAAAATGAAGTAATTATCGAAAACATCGACCTACCCAGCTCTAGTGACCAATCAGAGCCAGCCAAGTCTGCCGGGCGACCTGCAAAAGCTTTCGAACAAAGTAGCGAAAAGTCCAAACGCCAAAAAATTGAAACAAGACCAGATTGATACCATTAATCCAACTTCCGTACGTATCGGTAATAGGCATATGATTGTCAACTAGACGTGGGCAAAATTGAATGAATGATTTGAATGAATCAATTCAATCTTGTAACACACTCGATCTGATTCTCATTTTCAGAAGGAATTAAATCTTCATTCCTTACAAATTTTTTAAACGGCACCATATTTTTATTTCTATTTATTTTACATTAAAAAAATATTTTATGTTAACGATTTACATATTTTAATGCTTCGTAGAAATTTTATTTAATATTATTCTGTATGTTTACTGCGCGGATAAGTTACCTATAAGCGCGCGCCGCGAAGATACCGGAGGTAATGTGCTATATGCATTGTACTACCTCTATCACGTATAGTATATCCCGCGCCGAAAACCCAGGTCAGAGAGTCCCCACACCTCCAGCCCAGGCGACAAAACGTTGCGAGTCGAACGAAGTAGTTCCGAGTTCCGAGCAACGCACCTCTCTTTTACAGTCCCATATGTCCCACTCATTCATTGAATTAATAAATGTATTCCTTATTCAGTTGTGACGTACAGTCCTACACGTCTGTCCGGACCGAAGCGGTCAAACCCAGTCTCTGTGTCACTTATGTTCCACTAATTCAACGTATGAGCGAATTAGTATGATCGCCTCTTTTCAAATCCCGCTCCCATGATCGAGTATGTACTGCCTCTGTTGAAGTGAGTCGTTAGGTTCGCGGAACGCAAGTAAATTAGGTCACAGCAAGTTAAAAGACACTTGCTAGTCGGAAGTTCCTAATCCAATCCTTAACGACCGCTGCGAATCGGTTCGTCGTTAGTCCCCGCGCAGCGGAACCGTCAATTTAGTTCCCAGTCACAAGTCCCAGGCAAGACACAAGACACTGCTCAAAAGATACAATTCATTCTCAATGCCTGCCGCAAATCCGTTTGGGAGTGCAGTGCGATTTCCCCGCGGGCCGAGCCGTCAATTTAGTTACATCGTAGGTCGAAAACTTCCGATTTCGAGCCCTGCGTAAATTGGGTAGAATGCGTTTTATATTCGATCGCACGAAGCGGAACTATTTTAAGTTTAAAATAAATATAATAAAATTAGTAAAACTGTTTAATTTGATGATTTATTTGATTTATTATGTTCTGGATATAACTACTTATAAAAATACATTTTTCTATCGGTTTTGCTGTCATAACATCACATTAAAAAATTCAAAACCCCGTCGTCGTGGTTTTCGTCGATCAGTGTCAAAATTTTTATATATTTTTATATATATATATATTTTTTTTTTTTTTTTTTTTTTTTTTTTTTTTTTTTTTTTTTTTTTTTTTTTTTTTTTTTTTTTTTTTTTTTTTTTTTTTTTTTTTTTTTTGGAATTTTATGAATGAAAGGATCGAATGAAAGGAATCAGATCAAAAGGCCGAGGGAATCAGACTGAATCGATTCACTACTGTGAATAAATCTGCCCATGTCTATTGTCAACCACACAATCTTGAGGACTATGGTGGATGGAAAAGTTTGTAATGCGTTTTCTTTAAATACCTATACGCAGCAATGCTATATTTGCAAAGCAAAGCCTAAAGACATGAACAATTTAGAATTTTCAAAAGGAAGACAATGTATCACTGAAACTTTTTCGCTGGGTTTATCGACCCTGCATGCCTACATAAGGTTCTTTGAATGTCTCCTTCATATCGCGTAAAGGTTAGATATAAAATAATGGCAAGTAAGAGGTATCGATAAAAAAGAAGCAGTTGCCGCAAAGAAAAACATGATTATTTCAAGATTTCGCACAGAAACTGGACTTTTAGTGGATCTTCCGAAGCAGGGCAATGGAAATACGAACGATGGAAATACTGCCCGAAGATTTTTTAATAATCCCGCATAATCTGCATGTATAACGGGCATTGATTAACAGTTGATAAAAAAAAATCAATTATTTTACAAGTGTTATCCTGTGGGTATGATGTAAACACTGAAATTTTTTATTTGTTTTGCAAAGAGACTGCACAACTGTACGTTCAATTGTATAAATGGTTCCCAATGCCTGTAACTGTACACAAAATATTAACCCATGGGACTGAAATAATATCTTCCTTTTTACTTCCAATTGGTCAGCTGTCGGAAGAGGTACAGTAGTCACGGCATAAGGAATTTAAAAAATTCAGAGAATTTTTTTCTCGCAAATCATCGAGGTGCAACACAAACGAAGATGTTTGCTGATTTTGACACAATTTACTGATTTCATCAGATCCGGTCATTTCCAATGTGAGACCCTTACCTCGCAAAAATATGTTAACACTTAATGAAGAGGTATTAGCTTTACTGAAAGATCCCGAGTGAGGAAAATGAATCATTATAACCCACTCATTTGATACCGAAAAGCAGGCAATTGAACAGATATTTGTAATTCCTTTAACATTTCCTTGACTTCCATAAAACATGTCTATTTTTCTATCTTTATAACTATCGTAGAGTATAGTACATACATATTAAACGATGGTTATATATTTGATTCATATGTCAGATTTCTTCTTTGTAGTATTGTCTTACGTTTCATAAATCCATCATTTAATATGCGTCTACCATCCACCCAAGGCATCACATACAATTCTAAAATATATGTGTTTCATAAAAAATGTATAAACTTTTATTTAAAACCATAAAATAATTGTTTCCCTCTAGAATCGTTAATTAACCCACTGTGCGCCGCATCTGGAACCACTTTGCTTGCTGAGGATCGGTTTGTACAATGTCCATTTTTGGGTTTTTTAAGCTGTGAATGCAGTAATATTAATTATATTTTTATCTACTATGTCCACACACAAAAATACAATTTTTCAGCGGGAACTTACATTTTGAACATCTCTTTTATTCTATCTCCATGGTAAAAATTTAAAAACTTCAAATCTTGTTTTCTCGATGCGAGTTTATGTGGACAGAGTGCAAACTAATCCTCAGAAAGGGCTTGTTGGATATCGAACACCCCTGCCATTGGTCGCCCCAAGTGGTTCGCTACGTTTAATGATTTAGCAGGTGTGTCCGGGTTCAAGGGGCGAGGTTTGTCTAGGTCTTGGCGACGGATACGTTTGCAAATCTGGATCGGGAGAGATCGGCTGAGGGAGATCTTTTGCCGTCTTTACTGCTTAGCACCGCAGTGAGAGGGACGGATTCATACGTCCGTCGCTCCATGACACATTGACCCCTGACACATACCAACCCCTCATACATTTTTTCCTACCCTGATCTTTATGTCCTTCCTTTTCATCAAAGACCCTCCACACAGCATCCTCAAAGTTGACATAGGGCCTGAGTTGACAGAGCCTCCAGTGTGAAGCTAATATGATTTATCTAGCAGAGCAACGCCTGGCGGGAAACAGATATATTTTTCTACTCTTCTACTAGAAAGTAATGTTTTTTTTTAAAATTATTTAATGTTTGTATTTTTTACAATAATTACACAATATTTTTTACATGTTACACAGACATATAAAGAGAAATAATAATAGCCTTTAAAGTGACAAGGCTCTTGTGTCTGGTGAAAGAATTCTATTTCAAAATAATAAAATCATGAAAGTAAGAAATAATATAATATTGTAAATATACATATAACAAGAAAATAAATAAGAAACACCCAAGATTTATCGGTACCAGGAAAATAGTTTGTTTTAAATAATAACAAATATGGACTTATAGTTAATATAGTTTTAGTGATGTTTCCGTTTAAGTCAATACTAATAGATTTTCATTAAATAAAATATCTACTAAAGGATTTCCAACTACGTGTTGTTGGGATACTGAATTTCCCGAAAATAAAAGTCGTTGGCATTTATTGGATTGCCTTCCAAATATCGCCTACGGCGCTTTTTCCGTGTCTTTGCACCGGATGTAACAGCACATACCCGTAGGATGGTGACCAGAATGTTCAGTGGAAACTTTTTAAGTGTATGAATATTGAGTACAAACTTTTCATCGGATGGTAATTCCTCACATGATAATTCATCACGTCTCGAAGCGTTGAAAACTGATAATAGGGTTTTTTAAACTTAGGTTAGGTTAGGTTGGGTTATGTTAACGTGAGTTATGATGTGATGAATTATCATGTGAGGAAGTATCGTGTCTGATTAAATTTACTATGGGAATTCAGACGCTGAGATCTCATAGTCCGATTAGACATGGAACACCGACGGATTATAACCGGCGATTCCTGAGCATATTTGGAGTAAATAAAAATATACACCATTTTACTGTCCTTGCTATTTTTTTTCAATTAAAAACAATAAAATATGTTTCCATCACACGTCGCAATTGAGTAGTCGGGTATAACCGAACGGCGGCACTCCATTTCATTCCAGCAGCGCGGTAACACACGAAACAGCACGCGTATCACGTGATCCCGTCGCGACGTGTGATCGAAAAAAATATTTTTAATAATCAAAAAAAAATCATCGGACGGCAAAACGACATCTATTTTTCATTACTTACTTCAAATAAGCTCAGGAATCGCTGATTAAAATCCCTCGGGTACGTGCTGATACACCTTTTATAATGAAGGAAATCCATTAATTTTTTTTCTATGGTATCCCCATTTGGGGTAGGTACCTATGTGTAGTGGGTGAAGCAAGTGGAATATGATTTATTATACATATATGATCGAGTGGAGCGATTGTTTAGTCGCAAAAATAAATCTCACTGTTTCAAGAGCAGGAGCGATTAACCGCGCGACTAGAAAACGTAGTGGAATCACATCCTAATAATTTCCTAACATAAGTGTCAAAACGGGATGTTGCCTCCTAGGGTAACTGATAAATGAGGCATTTAAAAAAAATGAAACCTTCCCATTTATTCGGCTAGCACCTTCTTACCTGTGTATTTAATTACGTATACGTTAGGTAGATCATTTATAAATAAACTCGTAAGAAAATGAAATATAGCATCGCTCGGCTTAATTTTGTTCCTATTTCTATTTATAAAGCCATTCAAAAGGGAACTTTAAGATCCCGAGCGATTCTCGAAGCGATTCTTGTCGCGCGCGGAAAAGCCGGGAAACTAGTAGTTATTATTTCGTAATAGTCAGTCCGGCCGCCGAGGAAAAGCGCAGTAGTCCGTCTATCGCATATTACGTTTCGCTCCGGCCATGCGCAATAGGCGTAATTTTACCATATCCAGCAGTATTGATCCGACTCCGACGCGCGCGCCGCGTGTTGTGTGCTGGGATGTCCCAACATTGTCTCTCATTACCATTACACACAGCTCGGTAAAATGTGTGCGAGCGGTTCCAATTAAAACAATAGTGTCCAATTCTTTGACCATTGTTCGCGATGCCATGCAGTTAACAGTTTGTGAGTGATTATTGTGCGATCGGGATATTATAATGTCCAATTTTATGTTTTGCGCGTTTTTGGATGGTTTCGCTCGTCGCTGCAGGTTGTTTTTGGTAGTGAATTAGTGGTAAAAAAATGATTTGCATGTAAACCAAGATTTCTGTCACTAAGCATCAGCATTTTAATAGAGTTCTTGTTATTTTGTTTCTCATTGGGACCTATAAAAACCCACAAAAAAGCAAATTATAATACTTTATTGTATTGTTAAGCGAATAATATTATGTACGCAAAATCATGATCTTTCGCCGATTGTCTCGCACATGTAAAATGTAGATTGTAACAGATTTATCAGTAAATTGTGTTACTTGCCTTGTCAGTACATATCTAGGCTAAAAACATTTACGATAAAAAACACAATAACTAGCATTTTAAATTTCAGATTGTATTTTCTTAAAATTCATCTGTGCAGGTAGTTTGCAATATTGACTTGTCGGTTGACTTCAGACTCAAATGAATAAACACGATATTATTTACTTTTCAACACATGATATCGTAGTACGTATTTGTTATTACTTTACGCATTCCTAGTGTTTATTTAATATTTTGTTATTAGATTTTATGTACTCATTCAGAATAATATTCACAATATAATTCTGATTTGTACGCAATATTCTGAAAAGATTGTAGCAATTTTCCTCCATTTATATCGTTAAATAAAATCGAAAATAAGCGCTTATACAGCACGCAGTTTTGTTATTTTATCGGCGTTAAACTTTGGCATTAAATTTCCATCGGCGGAATTGAATAAATTAATTCTAAATGTTGCTTGATTATGTAAAGATGTTTGCTGATGAAAATCTGGGTAAATTTAATGAGAACTGCTTTGGCATTATAATTGTTTCGTTATCTTTGTGAAGTTAGGCAATTGACTAATAAAAGTGAATACGTTAACTGTTGATGGATGATTTACCAGAGGATTGTTCGTTGACGTTCCAGTGAGCTGTGAAGAATCTTCAAAATGTCTAAGGTAAGTCAGGGTATTCTATGTAGTCTATTCATTAAGCTATAATTATTCTCTTTGAATCATGTTGAAATATGTGGTTAGGTCATAGTATACATATATACTCAATTACAGGTGGACTGGCTTCATCTATGATAGATGATATTTGTTCAAGCGCCCGATGTTTTCATGCCACAGACAAGGTTGCCACATTCTCATGCAATTCTAATAGCCTGGTTTCCTGTGGTCGCGAACAGTGTATCTCTTCTATTTCTGCCAAGAAGTGTCACTGGTGAAACGAAAACAGCTATTTTGAACAAATAATGTTGATTCTTGGAATAATAATAATTGTTATCTTATCTGACTGAGTTGACTGACATTGGTTTTGTCAGGTGAAGATGGTGCAATGATTTTTCTGAACCATAACTCAATAAGGTAGAGGATTATCATCTTTAAACATAAATATCAATAATAAGTTGTTTGTTTGATATTGTTGGAAAGCCAAATAGGTCAATGCCTATAAGTCCTATAACGTACAAAGATTAAACTTTTGTTTTTATTATCTCCCAGCTGACTGAATAATAAAGATATATAATATTACCTGTATGTGACCATCAATGCACGCACAAAAATGTATTGCTAATTTATCAAGAATTCTCTTAAAATTAAATTCCGGTTAAAAACGGGATTGCAGACATTACGAATTAATTAATAGGAAGAGTTTGCGTAATAAACATCAGTACGCGAATTATCACGATTTCCTGATAAACTTTTATTTTTACGAATATTTTATCAAGACGACGAAACACGCCTGCATGACAATCCTAATATTTTTGCATTACAATACGAATCTTCCCGATAACTCCACGGTAAATAACTAGCTTTTTATTTGTTTTCATGATATTTTTAAATATCGTATTTTATATAGGAGTTAATTAATAACCTATTTTTGGAAGATTTATATTTTGTATGGCGCCGTTGTTGTGAAAAATCTCTCAAGGGAATGTACTCAATACTCTAAAAAGACTCCTCATAATTTTATCAATATTTACAAATACCAATATTGCCTGCGTTCACAAAAAATATTTTATCAAATTATATTACAGTAATAATAACTAGCAGATAAAAACCCACTGCCGGGTTTTCAAACTTTAAAATAAATTTCTTCCTTGAAAATTGAAAAAAAATTGTGAATTTTACTTGTGCAAATTATCACGACGCGCGACGTCTTGTTAAATAACAGAGCATCCTAATAAAAAGCAATATCATGATTTCAATGTTGTTAGAATGTATTTTTATTTGTACCATCGTGATATATTATCAAGGCAAATCGATAAAACGTCCTTTAATTGATGCTTCATTAACAAGGCCTGTAAATTTATCGTAAGAGCCAATATCGATTTCTCTCAGTGGGTATATAAAAGCCAGAAAATCATCAACATTAATGAAAATATATCATAATGAATATTAAAAATATTATATAATATTTAAAAAAAAAACCGACAACCCTGATTTCAATACTTAATTCCACTCCCAGGTAACCTTATAATTTGGAGCAAAGCTAAATTTTCAACTTAATAATTAAATAATCTAAAAGTAATGAAATTTTTCAACCGTCTAGCAACTAGCAACGTAATAATAATAATAAATTACTCGAGGAGAATTCCGATATAATTTTTAACTCGGAGCTGAATTGATAAATATACTGTATATAAATTAAATTAGCCACACTAGATAACGTTTTGTAATACATACATGTTTTGGTTTATGTGAAAGTATTACAACGATTCTCTTTGTGTGTGTTAGAAAACTCGGCCAACTTATCCAATATATAGCCACTATATATTCATAGGTTCGAGTACCGAACTATAATCTCCAACTTAATAAATAAATAAACTATATATTACGTTTTCGTTGTTTGTTTTTGGGGTGTTATGCCGTGTTGTGCTACCTCCTTCTTTAGCCGACGTTTCGGACAGCGTTGCAGTGTCCATCATCCTTTTGGCCGTGAAAATCTAAAAACGTATCTATATATTACGTATACCAATAAATTATTCTTACATATTCCCGCAAATAAACATTGAAACCCTATTAATTTGTTCATAAGAACTTCAGTCCTGTTTTTAACCGTTTTTACTAATAAAATGATCGTATGTATCTACCTAATATTAGTTGAATCGAAGAGTTCTTTAACAAAATATTCGTATTGTGTGTCAAGACTGTCCAGCGAATCTCTATTTTTGCCAATTAAACTAGTAGGTAGGTACCTACCTATCTACACTTTATATTTCGAAATATGTATATATTTTTTTAGTTTACTCATTGCAACACTAATTTTGCTTTCCCGGGGCATTTTGAATAAATTTGGCATTAAAACTACATATTATGAAAGAAAGTAATTATATACTGCAAACCAAAATTAACAGTGTTTCAATGTTTATTGGCGGTAAAATACGTACGAAATTACGTATACCAACAAATTATTCTTACATGTTCCCGCCAATAAACATTGAAACCCTGTTAATTTGTTCGTAAAAACTATTACAATTATCGTTTTTTCAAATAACATTTTTCTCCGTGTATTATATTGTAGAACCTACAGTATTTTTCGTCCTTTTTTTTTTAACTAAACCCAAACTAAGACCCTATTATAGGTTACTACTATATATTTTAGTTTCTTAGGTACTTAGTTTGGGTTAAATAAAATACAAAAAAATTATCCATAACCATACCGCAACTTAAAAAATATTTTCCGCCAAGTGAACAAACAATAATTATTGTTAGTTTCGAAATAACTATTAAAATGCATTATTATCTATCTTAATAAATTATGACGAAAACTAGTTCTCTTTTATAGCAAAATTACCTTTTAATTCGTGCAATTAAAAAAATAGATAAGTAAGCGTTATTAGTCAATTAGTATTTAAATAATTAAAGATTATTTCGATAACAACCATGTCTGTAATGCCAAACGCCGAAATACCCGGCTTACCCGTGTCAGAAGAGCAGCAATAACAGTCGTTAATAAATTCAATAGATTTAAGTATCTCTCTTCAATATAGAGTGGGCGTTTTGATGGTCCATCGTATACGTTATTGGAAAAGTCTGTTTAACTTGAGCAGTATAACAAACCGAGGTATATTTACGAAATATGTTTACAGAAAAGAAAGTTGTTTAGATTCGGTGGAATATCGTCGGCCGCCAAATTAATGTCGGCCGAATTTTTGTTGAAGTCGCTTGGCTACAATTTTTTTGAAGTTATTAAATTGTAATTGACACTAACGAGTTGTTAAAATGAAAATCATATTATTGATTGGTACCAAATTAAATTAATAAAAATTTATTGAAGACGACAGTGAGGAAGAAGTGAACGCAATGCAAAAAAAATTTGTAACAAGTAAAAGTGAAAACGAACAAATAGTAAAAGTTTCTAATGTTTGTATGCGTTTCTATGTAGTATAATAATTATGGTATATAGACTAATAGAAGAAAGAAAATAAGGTTTTCGAACTAGTTTAATCACTCGCCCGCAATCCCCTCTTACCTCGCAAATGCTCAAAGATACCGGGTTCGTAGCAACGTACTTATATCAACTTTAAATTAGGCTCGCGATTCAATTCGACAACATTCTTTTCGTGTTTTTGTTTATTCCTTTATTTCTCAAAATTTTTATTAAACTACAGTACCACGAATGGTCTGAATTCTCGACACATAAGTTCCACTTTTGAAAATGGCAAACAAAATAACTAGTTTGGAACAGCCGCCCGCAGTTCCCTCTTACCCCGTAGTAGTATTACGATACAGTGGTTTCCCTGTAAATATCTGTACAAACCTATTTATGCAGACGGACAAAATAGGAACCTTTTATTTTGCAATGTATTTAATTCTTTTTTGTATAACTACTGCTAAATAATCAATTTTTATATTTCCTTGATTTTCAATATTTGAAAACTGCTTCTGTAATCTGTCTATCATCTTATTTATGAAAAAGAAAGTCTGTGGCGGGCGGACGAGCAACATGGCTGCATGGATTTGAAGAAGAATACCTAATGTCAAAATAAGAGGAAGATCACTGTCTACATTAGATTTTTAAAATCCCTGTGTAAAGCCCGGCCAATGTCGGTGACTTCAGCTACTTTTCTAATGAAAAAGGGATGAAAGTTTTTCATTTTGACCGATGGATTCTACAAATTTATTGTAAGTAGGTACTTAGTAATACAAGAACATTGGTTAAAAAAATCTAATTAACGTATTTACCTTTCGTGGAAATAGACGAGAAACAGTTTTTGCGTGCACAGAAATGTTAATATTATGGTATTATCATCCGGTGTAACTTAATTATGTTGAGAATATTATTTCTAAATGCAATTAGTTCACTCTGCAGCAAATGAAAGTTATATGAAGACGATATTACTAGTACTACTACTTAGTGAACACTAAACTTGAACATGTAGGACACACATTTAGAACGATACTGATTCGAATTAATTTTTTCTTCATAAAAACCATACCTACCTCTTATAATATATACTTTTTTTTACATAATTTACATCTTTACATAATTTACATTTACATAATTTTTTTTTCATAAAAACCATACCTACCTATTATAATGTACACTTTTTTACATTAGCTCATGAGAAAAATAATTTCTTTAGTGAAGGGTCTTTTCGAGGAAGGAGTGAACATGGGTCTTGAAGGGACCTTTGTTATAGAGTGGAAGAAACACAGAAGCCGTTCCACAGCCGAACTTTTGAACTCAAGAATGAATCGTAGAAACGACCCATTTTCATGTGACAAATGTCAGCCGTCTACAAATGTTGGACCCGCGTTTGGCGTGTCTCCTGACTATGCACCGGTGCTGAAGGGATCAATGACGCTAGTTCCTCGGAGCATATTCCATCAAAATACCAGTAGAAAAAGGTCAGCATTCCCACCCGACGCCTGGGAAGATTGCGGTAGGTACGTTTGAAAAGACAATAGACTTCGCTTTTCAACCCATACAAAAAGGATGACCGGAAAAAAACACTTTTCTACATCGAAAATTGCACGAAATGAATATATTTTTTTCAAATTGCCTTCTAGAAGGTGAAAGCTATGTCGGTATGTTTTTAAATTTTCGATGCGTTTCGTAGTAACGTAAACATTCATTGTCAAACATGTATAATTTATCGGAAAATATGACTTAAGGAAAAAGTGCTGCTAACTTAATTCTCATAAAGAATTATAAAACATACCTTCTTCTTTCGAGAACATATTTTTGTTTTTAAATTACAATTTCGTGAAAGTTTGGGTGTAGAAAAATGTTTTCTCCCGAAACCCTTTTTCGAGCAATTTCTGTAGGTAAATATGAGCGTTGTCCCATTCGCACGTATCGAAAGTGTGTGTGAGCTTATTTTGAGCGGGACAGAATGACAGACCCGTGTGTTTCGCGTATGGTGCAAAGTCTAGCCTATTAAGAACTATGTCGAGGAACATTGAAAACATCTATAAAATAGTTATTAGTTGGTAACATGTATAAAATAAGTTTAACTTATTTTCTTAGTTAGGGTTAAGTATTTTAATATTTTATCCGTATTTCCTAACCTTCAAACTTAACTTACGACGAACGTCAGATAATACAAATAAGAAAAAAACACGATGGTCGCACAGTTTTTAAACTTTGAGAAAAAATTGAACTTTTTGCATTGCATATTTTATTTACCATCTCCCTCGACATAAATATGCAGTTGTTTCTTGTAGCAATTATGTTGAAACCAAATTTATTAAAAAAAAATGCAATTGAAACGGAATTCGGCAACTTTACCCACTAAAGGGTAAAGTTGCCGGCCTAGTCCAGCGGTAGGGCGTTGGATTGCCATTCCGAAGGTCGCGGGTTCGAACCCGGTGTGCGAAAATAAATTTTAATTAATTGATTTGTGTTATGTCACAATTAATTATTACAAATAATATATAGTATATTTGCGTCACGTTCCAGAGTGGAAGATACTCTTAGTATTGCCCTGGTGTAAGACCACCATTCAGAATTGAAACGTTGCTTAATAATGGCTTTAGCCGTGTTTAGTGACTAGATCTGAATAGCCAGGTACTTCCCCACTCTCCTCTTTCCCATCTTCCTCACTTCCCCACTTACCTTCAGCCTCACATCATACCCCAGAGGGGCACAGTTGGGACTCTTATGAGATATTCTCTATAAAAAAAAATATATATACATATATTTATATTTTGCCCTTTTGGCCTTTAACTTCTTCAGTTTCACAATATTCCCCCAATTGGAGATGCTATAGTCCTGCTTGCTCTGGGCAGTTGTGTCTCTCGTGCGGTCTCGGTAAAATTAAAAAAGTCTGTATATAAATTATTGTTTGTATTAAGAAAAAAACATCGTGATATTATCTGAAACCTTCCATAGAGTGGATTTCATCGATAAATTTAAACAGATTGAATAAAAAAAAAAACTTTAGTTGACAAAGTTGTTGTTTTTCCAGTTCAATTCAAGAGGCGAAACTTTTTAATGAAATGACGACATCAACATCACCGATCAGAATCACGAACACGTTGGAATTTCAAATATGTACTAGATTTAAATAAAAAAGTAAAGCAGAATAATTTTGACGTTGTGTTTTACGTAAACTAACCATTTCCATTCGGAATAGTTAATTCATGTATAAAATTAAAAGTGATGAAACTAATTAGGGGTTCGTACACAGAATTTGAGTAGGTCATCAAATTTCAGTGTTAATTTTAGACTTGTGTGAAAGTTCTATTTACGTTCTGTTATTATTTAATTATGGGCCGCTTGTATCATACAGTTCATAGTACTTTAAGAATAACAGAATTTGACACAGCTGGTTCAACTGTTTCACAGTACAATTCATCAAACAAGTTAAAATATTCAACAAGTTAATTTAAAAGTTATGTGAAAGTTTTAATAAAGTTCTGTTATTATTTCAGATTTGTGAAACAGCTAGTCAATAATGATATAATAACAAAACTTGTAAATTTATTTTGAAATTTGAAGAATTGTACAAATTCTGTGAAATAGCCCTTTAAATTGATGAATTGTTTGAATTCTGGACAGATATACGCAAGCTAAACAGATTCACGTCGTTTTGGGTAATAATTTATTTAATTAAATGAAACAATATATCTTAGTTACAACCACTTATTTATTTAGTTACACGCCGACCGGTTTCGGAACAACCGTTCCTTCTTCAGGGCAAACATATAATGATGACAATTTACAAAATATTGTGTGGGTACAATTTATCAGTAGGTGTTGTGGTAGGGGTGGGGGCGTGGCTAGGAATTGATGAAGAGTAAGTGGGGACAGAATGGACACCGAATGGGAAGAGATTTAATATTGGGCTATAGGTTAATATTTTTTGTTTATTGATAATCGACTCATTATTTTTAAGGGATTTTTTTATTTCTAGAGCTTCTAAGTTATCTAAGCGTTTTCCTTTATTATTAATGTGAAGAATATTTATCCCTGTATTTTTTTCAAAACTATGGTTATTTTCAATTATATGGTTAGCGAAATCGGAAAAATTATTATTATTAAGACACCTTAAGTGTTCTTTGATTCTAATTTCGAAATTACGCGTTGTTTTCCCGATATAAAATGAGGAACAGTCATTACATTTGAGTTTATATATTCCGGAATTAGTTAATTTATGGTCTTTATCTTTGGCGTTCCTCAAAAAGTTACCGATATTTATATATCAACAATTTTTCAGTTCAATGTTGCAAAAATCTCCCTTCTAATATTAAACCAGCTTTTTATACAAGAAATAATATCGGTAACTTTTTGAGGAACGCTAAAGATAAAGACCATAAATTAACTAATTCCGGAATATATAAACTCAAATGTAATGACTGTTCCTCATTTTATATCGGGAAAACAACGCGTAATTTCGAAATTAGAATCAAAGAACACTTAAGGTGTCTTAATAATAATAATTTTTCCGATTTCGCTAACCATATAATTGAAAATAACCATAGTTTTGAAAAAAATACAGGGATAAATATTCTTCACATTAATAATAAAGGAAAACGCTTAGATAACTTAGAAGCTCTAGAAATAAAAAAATCCCTTAAAAATAATGAGTCGATTATCAATAAACAAAAAATATTAACCTATAGCCCAATATTAAATCTCTTCCCATTCGGTGTCCATTCTGTCCCAACTTACTCTTCATCAATTCCTAGCCACGCCCCCACCCCTACCACAACACCTACTGATAAATTGTACCCACACAATATTTTGTAAATTGTCATCATTATATGTTTGCCCTGAAGAAGGAACGGTTGTTCCGAAACCGGTCGGCGTGTAACTAAATAAATAAGTGGTTGTAACTAAGATATATTGTTTCATTTAATTATAAAATGGATAACCACAAAGTGATAGCTAATTTCAAAAATATAATAATAATTTATTTATTTATTTATTTACACATATACGGCACAACATGTGCCATTAACATAATTGACATAACATATAAATAGTACACTAATAAAGAAATATGACTCAAAAACGTGTATGTTTTAACGATTCGTAGAAGAATTCAAAGCATTAGAATTTTTTTAATAATTCACAGTAATAATATAAACAAAATTTTGGATTAAAACGCATAGTTATTGTGATACGTATTTTTTTAATACTACGATTTAAGTAGTAGAACTTCAACATTAAAGTTTAAAATGGAGATTTTACTGAAAAAAAAACTTATGTAAAAGCAATGGTAATAATACAGAAAAACCATTACGCAATGGTGGAAAACAAGGTAGATTTGGAGATTGGTTTGATAGCTCAGTGTTTACAATAGGCAAATAGGACAAAACAGTCGAGCCAATGAACTTTCCGTGAATAGTTTATGAATACGATGGTTATTAATATTTAATATCAATTTAGAAGAATATATCCATATTAATTTCTGGAAAGCTTTGAAAAACTTTGAAAATCTATTGTGGATCACCCACCAGTGTATATTTTACAAATCTCTCAATTTTTTCATTGTATTTTCTAAGGAGGCAATCCCACCTCCTTCCCTGCTGAAGTTAGCGGTGACGTCACCGCTAGATAGTGAGTCACCTCCAAGTGGTGTGGAATCTGTGCGAGGCGGGTGATGGGATGGGGAGGGAGGGGGTGGTTTTATGGATCATGTGTACCAAGTATCTACCCACCCACCCCCTATTGCTGCCCTTATCTGCTGAAACCGCTCTGCGCTTGGTTGACATGGACAATGGGAGTGTTTGTCTTGTGGGAGATTGAATACTAATCAGCATGCAAATGTGAATCGATAAAACTAGTTACTAGACGAGTAATTATTATGATCACGTGTATTCTCTCTTATGGAAGTATTATCTCGGAAGACAGGACGATTTTTTGCATATTTTAACCAAAGACATTACAAAACAGACCCATATATGTTTCTATTACGTATTTCTCACAAAATGAAACCAAAATATGGCAAGTTACAAACAACACTATTTATGTTTCCAGAAAATTCATAATTCGAAAGTTGTTCATATATGATCAATATAGACATTCAAATAATGTGTGTGAGCGATCGAAAAATATATAGGACCATAAATTTTATTGTAAAATATTTCCGAAATAGTATAACATCATTCAAATATCGGAATGCAAATAGCATAGTAGGCTACGAATTTATTTTCTGATTAGAATCAAAGGCGTCTTTGTTAGGAAAGGTTTATAGCTTTATTATTAATCGATTGAATAAAAATACCATATTAGATTATATCCGTAGGATGTTATGAATTATTAAGTCTACAAAATTGTGTTTTGTGACTGATATAAAACAGGACGTAAGTACTAACATTTGACTTAAATATCTTCCACCTACCTTATTATTACCCATCCATATGTATTTATCTACATCCTTGTACGTTTAGATTTACATACATAGTTCACGCAATACACCTATGAAGAGTGCAGGGCCCTAGCACACTCGATCGATAAGGATTGTATCGATAACTTACGGTAACTTCTCATCGTTCCCTAGCATGACTGCAAATCGCCAACGAATATGTGATAGTTCACAATGACTAAGTGTACGTAATGCATTCGACATCAACTGTTGTTTTTACGTTAGGATATTATAAACTAAGTACTAGGGAACTAAGGTTATCCTATCTATCGTTATCGATCGATAGGATAACTATCGGCAACTTTTCATCGTTCCCTAGTATGACTACAGATCGCCAACGAATAAGTGACAGTTCACAATGACTAAGAGTCTTTAACATATTCGACATCAACTGTTGTTTGTACGTTAGCGATGTGCAGTTGTCCTAGGGAACGATGAGAAGTTACCGATAGTTATCCTATCGATCGTTATCGATCGAGTGTGCTAGGGGGCCAGGAGCAGATTAGCAGGAGACCTATCACGGTCGATCGATAAAACTCTATGTCAATACTATATTGACTAAATCCCTCATCTATGGTTAGTTGGCCCCCGTGGTTGAGGGGCAAGACTCTCGACTAGAGGTCCGAAGGTCGAAGGTTCAAATCCAAAAGGATATTTGATTTGATTGATTTGTGTTTTCATGAATTAATATTTCAAAATAATATAAGAAATATTTGCCGCACGTTCCAGAGTGGACGATACTTTCAGTATCACCACCATTCAGAATTGAAACGTTGCTTGAAATGGATTTAGCCGTATTTAGTGACTAGATCTGAATAGCCAGGTATTTTCCCCACTTTCCTCTCTTCCCATCTCCTTCCCATCCCCCTTTACCTTCAGCCTCACAGTATACTCAAATTGGGGATACCTTCACTGGCTCCAGAAGGGAGCTGTTTTTTTTTTACATTAGCTCCACACAGGAGGCTCTGAGGAAAATAATTTCCCTCAGGGCTTATGTCATCTTTGGGGACGATGTGTGGAGGGTTTTTTTTTAGGATAGGAAGGAGAGGAAGTTCTGGGAAGGAAAAAATGTATGAAGGTTGGGTTGGAATCTGGGGTTCAGTGTATCCAGATCATCTGCCGTCAAGACCTAGACAAATCTAACCCCATGAACTCGGGTAACCCTGCTAAGTTACCAAACGTAGCGAACCACTTGGGGTGATCTATGGCAGAGGTGTTGGTTATCCAATAAATGGTTCGCGGGGCGGCGGTACCCATAATCGCTACCCAAATTGAGTTGGGACTCTTGTAAGGTATTTACATTAAAAAAAAAAAACAAAAAGTTGGAGTTATTTGCGAGCACGATCAACATATGATTCTGATAGTCAGTTGACAAAAGCCGCCAATTTTCGCCAAGTATCCGGCCATTCAGATCTGGTCAGCAAACCCGACTAAAGCCATTTCAAGCAACGTTTCGGTTTTGAATTGTGATCTTTCCCAAGGGCGATACTGAAAGTATTCTACTAGAATAATAAGTGTGTTGAAATAATATCGGCCAAGTGGGTTATAAAATAAAACTTGTACCTACCATAATGAAAATGGGTATACATAGGTAAGTTACATTCCTACCCAACACGATCTATTTTATATATTTTGAGTCTTTTGACTAGTAGATATTATATAGTAGGTACATAAGCACAGTGTATAGGTAAATAAAATGAATAGTTATTGTCCCATTGTTTTGTTCTTATACCTATGTACATACATACGAATGTAAAATATACATTGTGATATTATTTTTCAAACGTTTATAATTATAATGGTTTGAATGCCTTGTTCGAGTCCTCGCCAATGGGATTTCCGCCTGATTTCCTCTTTGTGCCTTGTACCGACCGTCATGAGTTGGATATGACTAATAGGTAGGTACCAAATGTGACGAACTTCTTAAAATAATCTATGCAATCCTCATGGCGTCAAGTCTGACGACAAATAAACTTGTTCAATGGGATGTTATGATATTATGCTGCACAGGAAAAATAAGGTAAACGAATAAATATTAGTGATACGAACACACTTAGTTTGTGACATCGCCAAATAAGCATAAAAAAAACATAAACGCATACATTCATTGCACACCATTAGATTCTATGGTAAATTATCCAGCATTATTGAACATGGTTAATACGCTGAAGTTATTTTAAAAATACTTTGTCAGTCCAATATCTGCGTTATACAACAATTTGGTAGGTGTATACAACAACTGCGTTATACAACAATATGGTAGGTGTAGTACCGCCGCCCCGGGAACCATTTATTGGATAATCAACACTTCTGCCATAGGTCACCCTAAGTTGTTCGCTACGTTTGGTGAATTAGCAGAGGTGCCCGGGTTCATGGGGTGAGGTTTGTCTAAAGTTTGGCGGCGGATGATCTGGACACACTGAACCCCAGATTCCTACCCAGCCCTCATACCTTTCTCCTTCCCAGAACTTCCTTTTCTTAAAAATATCCTCCACACAGTATCCCCAAAGATGACATGTGCCCTGAGGGACATTATTTTCCTCAGGGCCTCCTGTGTGGAGCTAATGTAAAAAAAACAAATAGAAAATAAAGAATTAATTGTTATATTGTTTTAAACACGGAAAATTTTACGTCTCTGGTTGCCGCCATGTTTTGACATAATATTTATGAAAATTGGTTTATAGGTGAGTTTTATTTATAACATAATTAAATCCAATTTTAGAACCTGGAAACTGTTTTGGTTTTTTTCTCTTCACCCCAAAGGAGTGTTCTAGCCAAAGAACTTGTTTTAGGTTCTTTGTTTGTGTTAATTATAATAAGAAAAAATAACTAAGCTTAAACTGTCACTTCAAAGATAATAACCGCCAAGTGAAAGAGGTAATATCCAGCAATCCATTCTTCCGTTTTTGTTAACAGCGCTGCGCGCGGATGTTTTTACAACCATGAAGCTAAACGGTATTAGTTTTAAATTTAATGCAAAATATTGATGAATATTGATAAATGAGCAGCGCGAACAGACAACCTCACACGGCCGCGTCTCGACGGCTAATGAATCGGGAGAATTTATGTCTCGAACTGCCATAAAAATGATCAAACGGGAGATGGTAAATGAATGAAAATTATATACTTCTTAAAATTAATTTTTGATCAAAATAATTTATAATTTTTCAATAATGTCTAAACAAAATAAGTGTGCAAAAAAATCTGAAATATTTTAGTTTGTAAGAAGACCTTAAATAAATAGAAAAACTGAGGTGTTTTTGTCACAAAACACGTTCTCGGATTTATTTCTTAAAGATTTTAATTTATCTAAAATTTAAATTTTGAAAACTGTGTTGACTAGATTATATATTGATTTATTTTGTTGTATGATTATATGATTTGAAATTTGTGTTGCTTAATAGAATCTATCGTTTGAAAATTGAACAAATCTGCCAACGACCAATGGTAACCTTAGTATATTATAAATGCACTTAATTTTTGAAAATTTTAAAACTGCGTGTACCAGATAAAATTACAATCTTATTATGTTTTTTTCTAAAAAAGAGTCAATACGTCTAGAATTTGATTTAAAAATGAAAAATTTCCGGTGTTCTCTGGTAAAGCACTCTTAACTGCGCGCTTGAAGTTTGAATATTTACCGAATTTATAAATAAAAATGTGATGAATAAAAAGAAATTATTGTTTTTTTGTTATTCATTTTTGGGGTGTTATGCCATGTTACGCTATCTCCTTCTTTAGCCAACGTTTCGGTAAACATACTTTTGGCCGTGAAAATCTAAAATCATATCAAATTATCGTTTAATCGTATAAAAACGAATTAATTTAAGTTATCAATAAAAAAATCCACATTTCAAGGGTGTTTTTATGGAAGCCGACAACACAGTTTAATCTGACGCTAACATGTACTAAAACTAAAACTATTGAGACTAATTTCCAAAGTACATTAGCAAAATATTGCGAGTAAGACTAGCGACACACCTAGCGGTAAAAGCGCCAGCGGTATTTGGCTTGGCCTATTTCAGCATATCGCTCGCCATACATTCGCAATGTGAATAATATATGCATTAATAATTTGCAATGGGAATGTACGGCGAGCGATTTGCTGAAATAGACCAAGTCAGATAACACTTTCGCTTTTAACGCTAGGTGTGTCACTAGTCTAATGCTTTGTGTAAAGTTTTTCACGGGTTTCCCCTTCGAATCCCTTTTATGATATATATACATAATATTAGCCAAATTTTGTTATATTGACCTGCTTCGAATAAGGCACATACACCCGTCTTCTTCTTCTTCTTCTTCTATGGCGCTACATCCCTTATCGAGCTTTGGCCTCCCGCAACATTCGCCTCCACTCCTCCTGTTCTCAGCAGTTGACTTTCAGTTTGTTACCTGGAGAAGCTGTGCCGCATCCCCTCTTACCTCGTCTTCCCACCTCAGTCTGGGTCTTCCCACTTTTCTCTTTCCACCTTGGTGTCCAGTCATAATTCTTTTTGCGAAGCGTTTGTCCGGCATTCTCTGTACATGCCCAGCCCATCCCAATTTGAGGAGTCTCATATGGGCTGAGATGTTGGGGGCCTGATATATATCGTATAGTTCTTTGTTGTGCCGGTTGCGCCACTGTTCCCCCTCTTTCACGGGACCACATATTCTCCTCAACACTTTTCTTTCAAAAGTATCCAGCATTTCAGCCATACTGACCATAATTAAAAGATAACGCTCTTTCAAACAGAATATTTTGTTTAAATTTTCAAATGTTCCAACTGCACCATTCACTGAAAATTTCCAACCAGATTCGCTTATTCCAGCCAACTAGCTAAATGGAAATAGTCACGAATGTCGCAAGATTGAGTAATCTCTCTGGTCTTTGAATATTCTAAAGGAAGCCACTAATTTAACTAATGAGATACTGGGGCTTCTGGTTGACACGGGCCACGACCTTTGTCGCCAGTTATTAGGACCACCTACCCAGGGTACCTACCTGATTCACACCTACGCACGCCACGCCACGCTACGCACTTGGTCAAACCGAAAACAACAGATAGGTAGGTACTAGATTCGGCATAAGTTATGACACTTTTTTATTATTATTTATCGATCTCTAAACGCTTTGTATGCTAAACTTTGGGATCCTTACATCACGCTTGTCACATCACAGTCATAAATTCTATGGATTCTAAACCAAATTACAGTATATTCTATGTATTTTCGTTGGTATTCTAAAATTCTGACATAAAATTTCCCACTTGCTTCATGGGTATCTACGCAGCTTTGTAAAAATGTGTAGTTTATCTTTATATATAAAAATCTCGCGTCACGATGTTAGACCAAGATAAACTCCAAACTACTTAACTGATTTTGATGAAAATTGGAATACTGTGTGTAATTTTCTTCAAATGAAAAGATTAGTTAGTTTTTATCTCGATTATTGACATCAATATTTATGATTACGAATTAAATGTTCATTAAATGTTTGTTATGGGATAATGGTGTGACGGCGGTGTGAGTTAATTTATTGACACAACACTTTGTTATCTAGGTTAAGTAACCATCCAGTAGATGGCGTTGTGTTTCGTTAGCCACAGCAAGGTGTGGGCGGGTCAGCTAGTGATATAGGTTTGTTGATTGATAGTTAATAATAATACGTGGATTACCTACATTGATTTAAAAAAACACAAGAAAGGTTAGACATTAATAGGAGGCTATATGGAAATATGGAAATTTGGGAAAATGAAAGAGCAAAAAATTATGGTAGGTTCAGACTGGACGACGTACGTACGCATCGCTACTCAAACAATGCTTAGCAACCCATACATTATCTATGAAAATGGCCACAAACATCGCACGTCGCGATGCGTGTGGCCAATGTGATTCTAAAACATAAATTTTCATTGAAAATCTATGGTTGCTAAGCAGTCCAGATATTGTTAGGCGTAGCGATGGGCACGTACGTCGACCCAGTCTGAATCTACCATTACGATTATTATGGCATTTAAATTTTTTTTTTATGTTGACGAATATATTTTTTACAGCGAGTTTTAGTTGCTCATTTTTGTAATCCCGCCAAAACGGCATTTTCCGGTTCTTGAAAATTTTCCGACAGTTCTACTTTGTTTGTTTGATGACGTGCGTACGAAGCGTCGTTGGCAACCACGGGCCGTTTTGGTTTTGTAGGTTTTTGAGCGTTTTTAAAATGAATAAATTTGAATGAAAACGTAAGAAACAAGCATTTTTAGTACGATGATAAAATCAGAAAAATGATCTTTAAATATTCCATACATTTTCAATAGAATCCCTCGTTTGTGAAAATACCCTATTTTGTGAAGAATTCAGACAAGCGATAAAGCACCTTAGAAAAAAAAACAGTTTTCAACTAAATTCGCTATCCTGGGTATGTAAATATGATGGTCCGCACACTACACAACTTGTCAAAAACCCGTTGTCAATGCCAACGCAAGCAGTGACTCGAAACCCGCCATGATAGATGCTACGATGACAGCTGATTGTTCTTCGTCTACGGTTAAACAAGTTGAGATAATTACTAAAATCTTAAAATTGAGTGGCCTTGTCATAGAAGTTTGATTGGAAACCATAGCAACCAGCCAGTTTTAGTTTGGTTTCAGTTTCTCTGGTGGGCTAACGATTATATAATATTTATTTTATTCACCAGATTTACAGGAACGGGTTTAGTTTTTCCCATAGGAAAAACTATTATTATTTATATTTTTACACTTTTCCATATAAATGATCGTCTAGTAAATCCACGTTATGCAAGTGTATTAGATAAGTATAATTAATACAAAACAATACAAGAACAACACGTTAATCTACCAAACTATTAAATGGGAATATAATTCACCGTCTCCAGATATTTTCATATCAGAGGGTTCGGCTCTGTGGAATTCCTAATTTGACCGATAAATCCTACTGATCCCTCAATATAAATATTTAAAAAATCTTTCGTAATTCTACATGTATTTAAAATGACTGATTTTTGCATTTTTATATACAAATTCTTTGACAAATCTAATATGCCAAAATTTTTAATAAGAGAGCTAGGTATAATGCCAGTAGCCGAAATAACAAAAGGTAATATTTTTATAGTCTGAGAATGCCAAATTCTTTTAATTTCATTTCCTAAATCTGTATACTTTCTTATTTTTTCAGAAACAGATTTTTGAATATTACAGGAATTTGGAATAGCTACATCAATAATATAAGTTATTTTTTTAATTTTGTCATGTAAAACTATATCAGGTCTATTATGACCAATTGGTCTGTCTGTTAGTATAGTTTTATCATAGTAAATTTTAAAGAAATTATTTTCTAAAAATGAATTTGGTTCGTATTCATAATATGGTACTATATTATGACATTCAATTTTTTTTATTTTTTTTTTATTCACCAGATTTACAGGAACGGGTTTAGTTTTTCCCATAGGAAAAACTAAACCCTTTCATACACTTTTCCATATAAATGATCATCTAGTAAATCCACGTTATGCAAATGCAAGTGTATTATATAAGTATAATTAATACAAAACAATACAAGAACAACACGTTAATCTACCAAACTATTAAATGGGAATATAATTCACCGTCTCCAGATATTTTCATATCAGAGGGTTCGGCTCTGTGGAATTCCTAATTTGACCGATAAATCCTACTGATCCCTCAATATAAATATTTAAAAAGTCTTTCGTAATTCTACATGTATTTAAAATGTATTAAAATTCTTTTAATTTCATTTCCTAAATCTGTATATTTTCTTATTTTTTCAGAAACAGATTTTTGTATATTACAGGAATTTGGAATAGCTACATCAATAATATAAGTTATTTTTTTAATTTTGTCATGTAAAACTATATCAGGTCTATTATGTTATGACCAATTGGTCTGTCTGTTAGTATAGTTTTATCATAGTAAATTTTAAAGAAATTATTTTCTAAAAATGAATTTGGTTCGTATTCATAATATGGTACTATATTATGACATTCAATCAAGTTATGTTTAATTACCAAACTTTGGTGAATTATTTTTAAAACCTGATTGTGCCTAAATGTATACTCAGACGGCGCTAATATAGAACATCCTGATATAATGTGTTCTATAGTTTCCGGAAAAGCCATACAGTTTATTATTATTATTATTTAAGAGAAAATTAATATTGTCATTTTCAAAATTGGAGTTGATTTTTAAAGAATTCAGACTATCCGTGATTTTATCAGGTCTTCGCTAGATAAATAATGTTTTATTTACCAGAATATAATTTTAATTCTGTATTTGAAAAGTGTAGATTTTACGCCGTTCATCCATGGAGCTACTTTCAAGCGACGCGATCGCCACTCGTCTGTATTTTCCATTAGTGTTTGAAAACGCCGCGAGGCGCTGCACTAGCAAAATAGTATGACAGGTAGCGGTAGCGTCGCGTGTAAGTAGCTACGTGAACGATAGGCTTAACCTTTACTTTAAATTTCTTAGGGTTAATCTTGACGAGTAAAGTAAGATTTTTTGATATTTACTGCGTTTTTTCCATATTCAAGAAAGCGTTATTAACTAACTAATTAGATTTAATAACATAATATCCCGTGATTTGTTACGAGTCTGCGCTATTTAATGGTTAAACTTTATTCCTTACACAAAACACTTGTATTAACATTAATTAATAGTCATTCAGCTTACCACAAAGTGGAATAATATAATACATAATTTTTTTTTCTGTTCTTACAAATGAAGCGTGCAAACACATATGGTTGGTTGGTACGGTTCTTTGAAATATTTCTGAAATTCATTTAAGATTCTCATCACATTACACCTTTCAACAATTAAAATGTATTAACACAGCGTTACTGATTTGCTGCCAAATCAATTAATGATTTAAATTGTAAATGAAACCGCGGTTACGGTACACGCGAACTAGTTACATAATCTGAATTGATTTTATCTTAAAAAACGCTTTGCGAAGTTATTTGAATGTCTGCAGAAGGTCGGCAGTCGCCATATAAAGTTATTTTATTATTATTAACAAAGTTCTGGCCTCTATTGGACTTTAACTTGAACTTTGTATTTGAACATTTTCATTAAATCCATTGTTTTGACTTGCTGCTATGAATATTATATATGTACGAGTATATTTTTTATGATAAACTATTAATCGCTACCAGCCTCGCCGGAGTTTCAACACTCCATTTGAAAAATGCAGAACAAATAATCGTTGCTTCCACCGCAAAATATATATATATATTTTTTAATGTTTCTATATTCTTTGAATAGTAAATATAACATTTGTGGGATTTATGGCCGCCATACTAGGCACATGCCCGTGTTATGGTGGCCGATTAACATATTAGCTAACTGACAATTTCCTCTATTTGGACTAATGATAAATGCAATATTGTTTGCAATTATGACCCTTAAGTCCAAATAAAATTATTCAATTAAAAAAAAAAAAAAATATATATATATATATATATATTTTACCACATTTTAGTCGTATTATTAATTCCAATATTTTTTTTTATTTTAAACCTCAAATCGTAATATTTCAATTAATGAAAATAATATTAAATTATATTTTTAAAAAAAATAACTTATATTATTGATGTAGCTATTCCAAATTCCTGTAATATTCAAAAATCTGTTTCTGAAAAAATAAGAAAGTATACAGATTTAGGAAATGAAATTAAAAGAATTTGGCATTCTCAGACTATAAAAATATTACCTTTTGTTATTTCGGCTACTGGCATTATACCTAGCTCTCTTATTAAAAATTTAGGCATATTAGATTTGTCAAAGAATTTGTATATAAAAATGCAAAAATCAGTCATTTTAAATACATGTAGAATTACGAAAGATTTTTTAAATATTTATATTGAGGGATCAGTAGGATTTATCGGTCAAATTAGGAATTCCACAGAGCCGAACCCTCTGATATGAAAATATCTGGAGACGGTGAATTATATTCCCATTTAATAGTTTGGTAGATTAACGTGTTGTTCTTGTATTGTTTTGTATTAATTATACTTATATAATACACTTGCATAACGTGGATTTACTAGATGATCATTTATATGGAAAAGTGTATGAAAGGGTTTAGTTTTTCCTATGGGAAAAACTAAACCCGTTCCTGTAAATCTGGTGAATAAAAAGAAAAAAAAAAAAAAAGAAAAATCAGAAAAAGAACGGGCACATCCGGGACTCAAACTCAGCACCTACGTCTTTTTTACTGCATAGCGGCGTCTCCTCCGACGAAAATGTTTACAGACTTTGTGGATAGTTAAGTTGGGGCCACAATGTTTTTACTTTCCGTGGCCCATGAAAAACAAACGTTGTGGCCCTGTCCATGTTTATGGTAATGTTTGAGGTATTGTTTGTGAAATTGGTCGCAAGAGAGCGGTCTTATCCGTATCATACTTCGACTGAGAACTACGAACATTATCTTCATTTTCTTAACGCATATTTTTATTGGCTAAAAAATAAATAAATTATTGTTTCTCTCTTTCGACCTTCAGCTCTCAAGCAAAGAGGTACTTTTATGTTATTTTTTTTATGTAGGCATGTTGTGAAGCCGTCGATAAGTGTTTTATTTCCTAGAAACACGTTTCCTTACAAATTAACACTTACATAATAACAAACATGTGTTGGTTAGTAGGTATCTACGTAATATCGACATTATCTTCCTGACCGTGTATATCTATTTTTGATAAAATATGGTTCGCAGGTAATTGTAAAGGTTAATTTAAGTTCACCGACAATTTTCATTAAATCTCTCGGTGTCCTTGACGAATGTAAGCATTTTTTTAAATGTAAGCATTATAATTTTACCATATTGTGTTTTAAATATGTGGGTAATTTTGTGTGTTTTTAATATATTGTGAATCTAATTTAATAAAACATATAATATATGTATATTTAAGGCTTCATAACTCCAAATCCTATACAGTGATAATCTGTGTCCCAATAAAAAAGTGTGAACGGTGAGCTCTTGTGTTACGCAATTTTCACATACATTTTTATTCTCGTAATTGGTAGGTTTAAGCTCGCATGACTATTTCCATCATGATCTATGGAGTATTCAATGATTCATTTATCTAGGCAATAATAATTCGTCACAATTTAGTCGTAAATATGTAGTTCCACCTTGGGACTATATACACTGATAAGTTTTATTTATATGTAGTTTTGTTGGAATAATTTTGGAGGTGTAACTGAGTATCTGAGGGTAGTCAATTTAACAATACCTAATCGACTCACTAGGCTTAAGGACTTATTTCAATGTCACCATTCACAAAATATTATGTAGCAAAATCGCTAATTCCTCGCATGGCAAACAAAAGTACAAATGATTTAGACCTTTTTTAATATAATAATTTCGATGTTTAAAAAATACTTTAAAAAAATTATGTCAGCTTAATAAAATTTTATAAAATTTCGGACCATTTCAGTTAGTTTATTATTAGATATTATTTTACTATTAAATTTTATCCAGTTTTAAAGCACTGTAATGTTAGAAAGATTTTTTTACTAACTCCTGTGTTAGAGATATAAATATCATATAGCCAATGTAACACGGAGAAAAATGTTATTCTAAAATGTGATCATTATATTCGTAAAAACGGTTAAAAACGGGACTGAAGTTTATGTTCAATGTTTATTCTTACATTTGCCCAATTTGAAATAGCCCAATCGGCGTATAAAAGAGAAAATAAATGTAATATATCATTGAAGAAGAGGGTAACGCCGTTCTTCCATGGAGCTACGTTCAAGCGACGCGATCGCTGCTCGTCCGTGTTTTCCATACTATTATTAGTGTCTGAAAACGCCGCTAGGCGCTACACTAGCAAAATAGTATGACAGGTAGCGGTAGCGTCGCTTGCAAGTAGCTACGTGGAAGAACGGCGTTAGTCTGATAAATCAAAAATATGAGACCGACCAAACGACGTATTCATTTTACAACATTTTGTCGATCTAATATTTAAAATTTATCAGTATTATTTTCTTCAATTATAAAAATGTATTTAATTGATCAAAAGTAAACACTACCGATCTCTGGAACGACAGAGGACATAAATGATATATTCGTGTAAGTTTATATAAATTCTCTCGAACTCTCGAATCTAGCAAAAGTATTTTATGATATCGTGTCCAAATGAAACAAACACCTCACACATGTTTAAACTGTCAAGCAAACTTCCTCCCAATTTATCTCCTTTTCTGAAGAAACCAAAACAATTTATGGTAAAAGATTCATTGGCTTGGAAGATGCCCAAATATGTTTAACGGTTCGCTGACTGCATACTAATTACTTGCAAACAATACAAAGTCAATATATAAAAAAACGGATAGTATAACATACAGACCGAGATCTGAATTAAATATATGTACTTACAATAAGTGGTATTATGTACTAATATTTGTGTGCAAAGCTTATCATACGTTTTTAGATTTTCACGGCCAAAAGCGTTTTCGTTGTTTGTTTTTGGGGTGTTATGCCGTGTTGTGCTACCCCCTTCTTTACCCGACGTTTCGGACAGCGTTGCAATGTCCATCATCAGGGCAGATCCGGCAGATCCGACGATGTGACATCGTCACATCGTCACATCGTCACATCGTCACATCGTCACATCGTCACATCGTCACATCGTCACATAACCACTTCGTCACATCGTCACATCGTCACTTCGTCGGATCTGCCGGATCTGCCCTGATGATGGACACTGCAACGCCGTCCGAAACGTCGGCTAAAGAAGGAGGTAGCGCAACACGGCATAACACCCCAAAAGTAAACAACGAAAAAGCTTGTCATGGTTAAGTTTTCAGTAAACCATTAGACGAATAATATTTTTAATTTTTCTGTGAATTTCGTTTGGTTTTTCCACAAAAAACATATCAATGTGTTCCGCAAAACATTATTCTCAAGGTTTTGCCATTCATTGTCTTTGGTAGCGTTGGTAGCCTACAAAAAATCCCCGTTTGTCAGCTTAGCGTAAAGTAAATTATTACAATTGTCTATGAGAACAGTAAATTATTTTTCCTTGGTTACCCGACTGTATTTTTTATTTGAATACTGAAAAGTCGCAACTGCTCCCAGCTATTCGAAGCCTGTGGAACTATAGGATCCTTATTGGGTTTGTTGGTGAGGCCGAAGAGTAAGAAAGTAGAGATGGGGGAGAGGAAGATTGTAAAGTACGTACCTGGCTATGCAGATCTTATCACCAAACACAAGCAACGTTTCGATTTCGAATGGTGGTTTCTCCAGGGTGATACTGGGAGTAATTTGATATTTATACTGATCACTGAAGAGATTAACCGATAGAAATGTGTTCTGAAATAGGCTAAATTTTACCTTACTTTGGGTGAAGTTGATCATTATTTTGGTTTGGACTATGTGGCCTGGAAGTCGAAAGGTCTTTGTGTGAAAGATGGTGTGCAATGAATAAAATTGTGTTTTCGTTGTTTGTTTTTGGAGTGTCATGCCGTGTTGCGCTACCTCCTTCTTTAGCCGTCGTTTCGGACAGCGTTGCAGTGTCCATCATCAGGGCAGATCCGGCAGATCCGACACACATCGTCGTCTGCCCTGATGATGGACACTGCAACGCTGTCCGAAATGTCGGCTAAAGAAGGAGGTAGCGCAACACGGCATAACACCCCAAAAACAAACAACGAAAATCTAAAAACGAATAAAATTGTGATTTAATATTTTCACCAATTTATTGTTTGGTCAAAATAGTTCAGGATTTTTTTCCCCACCGATATACCACTCACTGGTCTAATAATGTCTACAGAGGGATTGAAAACAATCTGCAAAGTTAAGTGCGTCAAACTACAGATACTTGCACGCGTAGGTACCTAAGATATAATACGACGCGTGAGGCCCGCTAGGGGTTAAGCTTCAGCGGTTTACAAAGCAGTTTCAAAACGGTTTTCAAACAATGGAAAGTGGTTTTCAGCCGAGTGGCAGTTTAAAAACTGGCGCAAACGGTTCATAGACGTCTTTGGAAACATTACATATCTCTAGTTTCGGTATAGAACCGTTTCGGTGTATGTTTCGTTACTTTTAAAAATAAATATTTTATTAGGAGTATATATTATACTATACGCCCATAAGGTCGTTTAAATAGCAGTAACCATGGAGTAACAATAGCTAGTAAAAATATGTGGAACAGATTTATTATAGCCTTAAGGTAGATTCAGACTGGCCGACGTAAGTACGCATCGCTACGCCAAACAATGCTTAGCAACCCATACATTTTCTATGAAAATAGCCATAGACATCGCACGTCGCGATCCGTGTGGCCTATGTGATTCTAAAACATAATTTTTCATTGAAAATCTATGGTTGCTAAGTAGCCCAGATATTGTTAGGCGTAGCGATGCATACATACGTCGACCCAGTCTGAATCTACCATTATTGTAACTACGTTATGTGCAGTTGACCACATCTACTATTTCTGCGAAAGTATTGCCAACTGCAAGAAATCTATGTTCAAATGAGTATCTAAATGACTCCGTCCTGATATCACTGTTACAAACAAAAATAATTTTGGATCGAGCAGTTTTACTTGATACATTGGTTGATAATTTTATATTGATGGCTGAAAGGTCGATTGGTTCTAAAAAATCTTATTAAGTGACATTTAATAAAGTTAAGTTTACACCAATCTTGTTATTTATTTAAGTTCATTTGATTGTGAGTACAGTCATTTATAATTTTTATAAGGGTTTTATACCAATGTATTACGTATCTATACAAATATGGGATAAACGATGAAATCTTGGTGGATTCATTAGCTTTAAACCGCAGTAAACATTTTATATGTTTCCATATTAATATTTTGAGGAATGATATTAATTAAATCGAATGGCCAAATCATTACTGAACATCAATTACTCCAGTGGTTAAATAACAGACTGATAACTTACCAAATGAAAGTTTAACTTTATAAGAATATAACAAATAAAACAACGTGTTTTATTACAGAAAGCATTCTTTTTATACATTTCCTAATACGATATTAAAATTATATACAATTCCTAGGAAATGTATACATTTCCCAGGATATGTATGTATTAAATAATTTTTAAAACAATATTTTATTCATTTCCTAAATAGCTTCGGAATTGTATACATTTCCTAGGAGTTGTAGACAATTCTAAGGGCCGGTATATCAGTCTTTGCTAAGGAGCACATTCCTCGCTCAACTTAAGCCGCCGAAATCGGCCGCTTAAGCCGTGGTAAGCCGCAGAATAGTTTCTTTGCTAGACGCTGTAGCGCTATTGGCAAAAACACATCTGTTATCGGTCAGATTTCACTTTGCTTCGTTTTCTTCGCGACCAGTTAAAGTTGACATCTATTGTAAGACCAAGGTATGTATATTGGTACACTTTTTCTATATTCGGGCAATTACACTGCTGGAATTGGTTTTTTGTGTGCAAACAATCATATGAATGACTTTTTATATGCAATTCCTTTTCCTGACAATTTGCATATGGTGAGTGTATAAGCATATATTTGGTTTTTTTTGCGTTAATAATAATGTCATTATCATGGGACCATTTAATTATGTTATTTAGGTCTGTTTGTAAAATTTCCTCAATTTTTAGTGAATCTTTGTCAGCACATATAATGCAAGTATCGTCTGCAAACATGTAGCATTTACAACGTTTTATTACGTTTGGTAGACTGTTTACTTGCATTATATAACATGTAGGCCCCGATATCGACCCTGTTGCTACTCCGGTATCTGTTAACATTTCATCACTAAAAATTCCGTCAATTTTAACTTTAATTTTTCTATTTAATAGATAATTTTTAATCAATGAATTTAAAGGACCTCTAATACCACATTCCTCCATTGCCCTTAATAATGTTTCGTGGTCCAATGTGTCAAAGGCCTTTTTAAAGTCTATAAAAATTATACCAACATAATATTTTTCATTTAAATGACAATTTATATGGTCAGTGAATTTAGACAGTAATTGTGTAGTACTTTTTTCTTTTTGAAATCCGTATTGTACGGGATTTATGATTTTATTTTTTTCTATAAAAAGTTGTATTTGGTTAAAGATAGCTCTTTCAATAATTTTATCAATACATGAGAGAATCGCTATTGGTCGATAGTTTGTGAAATCTTTGTGGTTTCCTGATTTATATATAGGTCTGATAATGGATGTTTTAAGTTCGTCAGGCATAATACTTTTACTTACACATAGGTTAATTAATTTAGTCAATATTGGGATTATATTATCAGCAATTAACTTCAGGTCTTTAACTCTTATTTGATCATTGCCTTCTGATTTTTTAACATCCATATCATTAATAATTTTTTTAACATCTTTTTCTGATACAGGTCTAAATCTCATTGACATACTAGCAGGAGTTGTATACGTGTTACGATCTAGGAATTTTTTAGTACAGTTATGTCTTATGTCTTTTATTTCATTTACGAATGTTGTAGCAAATTTATCACATAAAAATTTTGTGTCCCCTTGACTTACCATATGTTGAAGGATTATTTTATCTAGATTTTGTTTAGGTTTTCCTTTTAGGTTATTTATTTCGTCCCAGAGTTTCCTTGGGTTGCCGTTTAAACTGTTTATTACGTTTTTGTGAAATGTGTTTTTAGTAAAATTAATATGTTTATTTGTTTTATTTCTAAATCGCGTGTATTCTAAACGAAATACAGGGTTATTAGGGCTATTCTTGCATTTTCGGTAAAGATAATCTCTTTTTTTAATCATGTTCTTAATTTCTTCAGTAACCCATTGGTTGTTCTGCCTATGATTATTATTAAATGATTTTTCTTTTTTTGAGGATTCATAGATATTATCAAAAATATTTTTTAAATTATAGTACAGTTCTGAGGGACATTCAGTTTGTAATAATTTACCCCATTTTACTAGTTTTAATTTGGAATATACCAATTTATTATCAATAATTTCCCTTTTTATATTTAAATCCTTTGTAAGTACCTCTTTTCCTATCGCAACTCCTGTTTATCTGCTACGTACGGACGCAATAAATTTCATTGGAGGAATAAGTTTACATATCAACATGGAATTTCGAACTTTCTTCGAGTGATGACGATTTAGACATCATTTGACGTTTGGTTGTTTGATAATAACCATAGAGTCCATAGATATTTACATAAAAAGATTGGTTCGGCATAAAAATGACTAAAATTATCATAGACTAAACGTTTAAAATTGGTCAACTCTAGGATTACGACTGATATACGGATTGTGTGCTAAGCCATGCTGAGCTCCACATTTCATCAAAGCCGAGCTTTAGACCAACTGATATACCGGCCCTAAGATTTCATACATTTCCGGTAACATATATACAGGCTGTTAAGGTACGTACTTGAGTAACTTTAACCAGTGATTCCTGACATTATTTGGAGTAAAAAATTTAAAAAGAAATTTTGGTCTCCGGTGACTTTTTTTATGTAATTTTTTTTTTTTCAAAATATTTTTTCTTCAAAATCAAAAAAAAAAAAAAATCTTTCACATGACCTTATTGGTCACTCAGCCGAGTTACCGCCCCACCACTTACCCCGCCCCCAACTACCCAACCCCTACTATTATTTATGTTTTTGTAGAAAAAAAAAAACATCAAAAATGTCACCGGAGACCAAAATTTCATTTACATTTTTTACTTCAAATAATGTCAGGAATCACTGGTTAAAGTAACTCAAGTACGTATTTTAACATCCTGTATAAGCACACATTGCATTATTTCATTTAACTGAAATGCAAGTCAATTTTATAATAAGGGTTTTTTATCCTTACAGACGATCTCGCTGTACATATTTTTTAACATTAGCTCCACACAGCACGCTCGAGGAAAATTTCCCCCCCTCAGGGTCTACGTCATCTTTGGGGATGCTGTGTGAAGGGTAGGGAAAGGGTAGGAAAGGGAAAGGAAGGAAAGGAATCTGGTGGTCAATGTGTCCAGGAGTGTCGGACGTATGAATCCATCTCTTCCGCTGCGGTAGAAAGCGATGGGTCAAAAGGTCTCCTTCACCAGTCTCTCCCGATCAGGTCCGCCACGCATGGGCAAACGCATCCACTGCGAATACCTAGACATAACCCACCTCATGAATCCAGGCACCCTTGCTCAGTCACCAAATCACTTGGGGTGACCGATGGCAGGGGTGTTGCTTATCCAATAAATGGTTCCCGGTGCGGCGGTATGCATGCCTCCCAAAATGATATAATAAGTGTGGCTTCGAATTTCGTGCAGTAATTGATGAAGACTCTTTATAACCTTGAGTGATTCCATGGAAATACGACTACATTATTTAGTTGCCGGTTTTTTTGTTTTCTTCGGTATGCACGTTCGTTAAAACCAGTTTTATCTAACATATTTTTAAATCCACTTTTTTAAACTTGTTCTTTAGGCAACTCTCCACTTAAATGTTGATGTATGCAAAAAACTTCGATTAGTTACATTATAAGACCAAGTTGATCTAAGATCGACGTCATTTGCAACTCGGCAGTTGATGGAAATATAAGTGGCAATAGTTATTTTTAATAAGAATAGTTTATAAAATCTACCTAGAAGATTTTGAGAAAACTATTAGTCTAACTCATTTCTTTATTTGTGAAAGTTTATTTTTACGAGTGTTGAATTCCCCAGAAAAGGGATTTCAAAATGATTCAATGTTGCCGATTTAGTGCTCTTGCAAGGAACTCACTAAACATTTCGAGAACAAGTTTGAACTTATTAAAAGCATTCTCTACTCGTATAGAAGAGGATGTTGCTCCAGTGAAAACGGTCGATCTAGTTTATGCAACTTACGAAACTCAAGAATCCAAACAAAAAAAATTGACACCGCTCATCATTCTGCATGGTATGATGAGCGCAAAGGATAACTGGTCCATGTTTGGCGAGGCCATCAACCGAAAAACAGGAAGAAAGGTGATTGCAATAGATGCGAGGAATCATGGGGATAGTCCCCGATCTGAGGATATGACTTGGGCACACTTGGCTGCGGATGTTCTGGTGCTGCTGAAGAAACTTGACATCACTAAGACGTCTATTCTTGGACATAGTATGGGAGGGCGAACGGCTTGCTTGTTGGCTGTGCAGAAGGTACATATATCTGATTATTTTTGTATGTTTTTATCTGTTTATTGATTAAAATCCTTTCCGTATCTGACCGTCGAATTCCTGTCCATTAATGAAATTGAATCTGGCCTGAACTGGTCTTTGTAATCCCTGTATATTGATGGTTTTAGAATCTCTATCCGTGACAAAAAATTGGTATACAAACCTTTAACATAGTGCAAAATAATTAACGCAATAAGGAAGTTGAGTGAAAAATATTTTGACTTATAAAAAATATTTTCATGTAGATGACATGCAAACTTAAATACCAGTATGTTTTTTTAAAGTTAGTTTTCATAATTAAATTAACTCTGCAAGTTTGATTTTTATTGACGCCCGCAAAAACGCCCTGTAAGAGATTGGAGTGTGTATGACGTCGTCTCACGTCATCTGGTCCCTTGTTTGTGTGAAATATAATGGAAAATATTTACAAAACCGGGACACGCTTAATACGGACTAAAAATATAAATTTAAAAAGTTGTAGTAGTTAGATATTAAATAGTACTAATCAATTCAGTTACCGGAAATTCGAATAAAGTGCATTTTAATGGTTATTTTTTAATTTAAAATAAAACAATAACTTTGTATACCACTATATACCACTATATATAATACCACTTTTGTGTATACAAAGTTATTGTTTTATTTTAAATTATAATGTCACATCACAAAGTAACTGCTTCATACGAACAAAAAAAAAAGGTTATTTTTTAAATTTAAAAACACGAAATATCATTTTTCACCGACCGCTATGTTAGGAACTGTAGGTTTCGAATTTCCGGTAACTGAATTGATTAGTACTAGTTAATATCAAACTACTATAACTTTTTAAATTTATTTTTTTGGTCCGTATTAAGCGTGTCCCGGTTTTGTAAATATTTATCCTTATTTTTCACACAAACGGGGACCAGATGACGTCACACACTCTCTCGCCTCGTACCGGGCGCTTTCGCGGGCTTTAATAAAATTCAAACTTGTAGAATTAATTTAATTATGAAAACGAACTTCAAAAAAAAATAATAGTATTTAAGTTTGCATGTCATCTACATGAACAAATTTTTTGTAAGTTTACATATTTTTCACTCAACTTCCCTATTCCCATGAGCGTCTGATGGCATAGGTACCTAATTGTTATTTTTCTTAAAATCTTATCTGAAAAATTATATAAATGTGATTTAAATAAAAACAGCACTAACAAGATAAAATACGAATAAGTAAAAAAAATAATTATATTAGCCCCTCACAGGAGAAAAATAGAGTATGTCGTCTTTGACCTAGACACGCAGGTTTGTGTTATTTCACAATTAATTAATTAAAAATAATATATAGTTTATTTGCGGCACGTTTCAGAGTGGAAGATACTATCGCCCTGGTGTAAGACCACCATTCAGAATTGAAACGTTGTTGCCTTCCCCACTACCTTCAGCCTCACAATATACCCCACTTGGGAATGCCATAGTCTCACTGGCTCCAGACGGGAGCATTTGGGACTCTTGGGCGGTATTTATGTAAAAAAAAACGTAGTTGTATGGACCTAAATATGGTCCTGCTCACCGTACAACAAAAGAAGAAGAATGTTAACCAATGGATTTGAAGTGCTAATATGTCTTTTTAATGCTTTTTCAGCCAGAACTAGTGTCTAGCCTCATCGTTGGAGACGTGTCTCCCATAATGACAAGTCCAACTATCATCAGAGTAGACCATCTTCTCGACTCGATGCTTTCGGTCAAAATCCCTTTGGGGGTGTCTCTGGAAGAAGCCAGACTATCAACCAAAGAACAGCTATCTGCCACCATCTCGAACGTTCCCATTATTAACTTTCTCGTCAAAAACGTAGTCCAATTGCCTGGATCTAATGAGATCACTTGGAGATTGAACGTGCCAGTGTTGAAAGCAAATTTCATGTCGAAGTTGATTTTCTTTCCTGAGGCTGCCAAGTCATTGAAGTATACAGGGCCTACGATCTTCATTGCGGGAAGCAAGTCGGATCACATGAGGTAAGTTTTTCACTATTTAAGTAAGTACTTATTTACCTTCTTCCAATATCATGCCACACCTATCTAAGGAGAGCAATCCTTCACTAGTATGGACATGATTTGATTTGTGTTTTTGTGATAAAATACCTCAAGGGGGCAGCTTCATGATTACCATGATGAACAACAATAAATCGACAGAATTTAACCCCTCAGGCTTCAGCCATATTCTGCCCGAAGGTCAGCAAATTTCCGCTTTACAATAAAATCCAAACAAATGGAATTTTATGAATATATCCGAAAACTAAAAATCTTTTTTTAAAGGTGATGAAATACGCTTTCAAATTTTATTATTAGAAATAAGCCTATACTTTTGAATATTAATATTTTGAGTGCAAATATAATTTTTTTTACTCACCTTACGTTTTTAGTTACTTAACTAAAAATACTGATAACGAAAAAAAAGAATCCTTTCTTAAAAAATATCGACGAAGTTTCATAATTTTTTCTCAAATTGAGGTCGGTAATTTTTGATGTAATAAGCTGTTTCCAAAAGCGGAAAAAAAATACCTGAGGGGTTAAAATATTGAATAATAATAATGACTTTTAAAGGTTTTAATATACGCGGAATAAACTACAACGAAAAAATATACAACATGTCATTTTATGCTAAAACGAGGCGTGATATAAAACCACACAATGAGTGCCTTTCTGAATCTAATTCTTCGTTCAAGCACTAGCTATAAAAAAAAATTTTTCAATTTCAAATTCAGCCGTCATAAGTTATCCTGTCCACCGCTTTTTTAAGGGGTCCCTGGAAACCAGGTCCCCCCAGCTGAATTTTTTTTAAATTTCTGAATAAAATATTGTTGAAAGATTGCACTTAAATTAAAAAAATATAATTTATTTTTTATATATATATATAATTTATTAAATTGACAAAAATTGCAATTTTCTAACCTTCGAACAAATTTAACCACTTACAAAAATATTCAAACATTTTGAAAAACGCCACGAATAAAATGCTACACTTTGTGAATCCTAATTAATATTTCGAATAAAATTCGAGGAATATGAAACATGTTTTTTTTCATATTTCAAATAGAATCCAACGAATTAATGAAACATTGTATTTTTTTCATTTTTCAGTATCGACGAGCTCCCGGTATTCAGAAAGGGCATGTTTCCAAAAGCTGAAATGACCTTTATAGAGGGAGCGGGCCACTGGGTGCATAGCCGAAAACCAGATGAATTTCTGGAAGTAGTTTATGATTTCCTGGGAAAAAATTGAACTTAGTTATTTGTTTTAAAATTTTACTTAAAAGTAGAGACTTGAAAAATCCTTATTTTTTGGTGCAAAATAACAATGCTTTTCCAAAAATTAACGTGGAAACTTCAAGTCCCTAAATTATAAGTAGTTAAATGGACGCCGGATTACAATATGGATTTGCACTTAATATCCATCTGAATATTTTTCGAAAAATAATTTTTGATTTGGACACCCCATATGAACATAAAAAATTCGAGAAATTGTATCAATTTTTACGTTTTTGAAATAAACAGTTGTATTTTGCAAAATTTCATGTTTTTATTGTATATTTTAGAAACGTAATCGTATTTTTATTTTTTAGTATGTACCTATGTACTTACCCACATATTTTTGCTATGCTTGTGCAAATTTTCGCATTTTTAGTGCTTATTTACTTATTGTTTTATGTCCTATATTTTTTGTCCCATGTAAGAGTAATAATAAATAATTCATTATCACCATAATTCTTGTTAAAAATTTTGAAAATATATATGTATTTTTGCCATATATGCAGACATTTTTAGAAGAAATATCGATTAGATGTACGTACAATCGAAAATGAATACAAGAGTTTGGAATGTTTCTGTGGCATTTCCTTTCCTCATCCTATATTCCTCTTCCTCTCCCCCTCACCTAAAATTAGTTTTAATATGTAATAAAAATCCATCTCCAATCAACTATAACATACGAAACTTTTTTGGCTTGATTTCATTTAACATGCATATATTTATCTTTATATTTTATATATTATGTATAAGTGGTTTGTCTCTTACAAATAAATTAATAAATGTTTATTTTTATATGAACAATATGGCGTACTTGACCCCGAGGTCACCGGAGGCAGCAAAAGGTTGAATTGATGTTAAAAAATTAATATTACTGGGAAGAAAGCTTTGAAATTTTTTTTAAAGCATGTTTTATTTTTATTTTATGAGTATTTTTTGTTATATTACCCACACACAGGCGGTGCCTTTAGTGCGCTCCCATTATTTACATTTGCTTAATATATATTTTTGTAAATGTTTGCACTTATGTTGTAAAATTATTGGAAAAAAATAAAGAAATACAATATTCGTGGTTTTTATTGTGTAATTTCTTAAAATTGTAAATGTGTATGAAAACTAAATATTTTTTCTTTATTCATAAAATATTTTTGTATACAGTTTTTTTACATGATTTTCGACTACCACACTAGACAAATGCCCTTATTATGGTAGTCGAGTGTATAGTCGATATATATCTGGAGTAAAAGGATGAGTTTGTGAATTTGGGTACACGGCGAAAAATGAACTATTAAAAACGGGACTGAAGTTCTTACGAACAAATTAACAGTGATTCAATGTTTATTGGCGGTAAAATACGTACGAAATTACGTATACCAACAAATTATTCTTAATGTTCCCGCCAATAAACATTGAAACCCTGTTAATTTGTTCGTAAAAACTTCAGTCCCGTTTTTACTATTAAAATGATCATTTTTTCTATTAAAATGTTCGTTTTTTCTATTAAAATGATCGTTTTTTCAAATAACATTTTTCTCCGTGTAGTAGGTAACGTTTAGAGTTGGAAAGGCTGATGTTCATAAGAAGGGTAAATATAAGAAACTTCATAATAAACTAATAAAAATGTTTTAAGGCTACATTCTTTATTCTATGATTTCATGTCTATTAAGATAAGCTTTGGTGTTATGAAATTTAGACAGTTTACACTCTCTGGAGTTTTAGGTCAACGCTGCTACTTAAAATTCGCCACGGTATTTCTATCAAGAGCTACGGAAATGTAAAAAATACCATCCATGAAGAGAAAACATTTCGGCAAATTATGGTTTCGTTCTCCGTTCAATGTCGTTAAATATGGAAAAAGATTTCGATTAAAAAGCATCGAGCAATGCCGGGTTTTAAAACTAGTTAGTGTTAAAATGTGCTGAAACTGTTCTTTCTCCACAATTAAAAAAGGAGAGTAAATCTAATTTGCCCCTATCAAACTTTCAAAATTGCAATCATATCAAACATTTTCTCCCGGCGACCACAAAATTCGTTAATTAATAAAATAAAATTTTAAAGATTATTCCGACCGACTGACTGATTAGGTACCGACTCCGAACGCAACTATAATATTGTTGTACATTTGTGTGATTGTGAAATTGTGCAAGAAAATATTAATATGCTTGTTTAGAACTATTGAATTTACCTGGATTAATTTCGTTAGACAATTGCCAGTTTCAATGGCAACTATAAGATTATTTAAAATTAGTATAACAAGAATATAATAGCAAAGTTATAACAAAACAAATAAAATATTCAAATTATCGACGTTTATAATAATATATTATCGATGATTAGATTATCTAATAATAGATATATGATACGTATTGCATTTAGTATAGAGTATAACGTAGATAGACAAATAGAATATTTCGTAGTTTTGCGGCGCAATATCAAGAATAATCAATTCATTTTTTTAAATACATGAAAAATTACAGCATAAATAAAAATAAACTCTAATATAGATAGATATATTACATTACTACAGGCTTCTATATTGTGGTATAGGTAATGCAGTCAGAGTTGACACAATCACAAGCGTGTTCACACATATGCATTTCCTGCAACAAGTGTGTATTCAAACTTGTTAATCGAATTCAGCAGAAAATTTCAATGAAAATGAAAAAAATTCAAAACTGAAATAATCAAATAAAACACAAATCGATCGTATGCAGATCATAGTGTAAACTCTGGTCGTCCCTTTCTCGCTAGTGGCAATAAGTAGACATAAGCAAGATAATGGCTGTTTTTCAGTGATTGTCAGATGTGTTTATCTACATTCGAACCTTAACACAAATTACTAATAGGCGTTTTACACGATGCTTTTTTTTGTTCAGTTTTCAAGTGTGTCATCTTTTCATAAGAATTCGGTATGAAAAAAGGACGTGTTCTATTTTCGTACACTTTAAGGTAGCGGACGTGATTTAACATAATATATCGTGTCGTTGTTTTAAGTAAGTAGGTATATTACGTGGAAATGTTGCATATTTATCTCGCTTTATGTCTAATGCCCAACATATGTACATGGTTGACATTTATTACACGAGAACGGGTCGCTTCTACGATCTCTTCAAGACCCATATTCACTCCTTCCTCTCATCAAAAAGACTCTCCACACAGCAACTTCAAACGTGACAAAGCCTCCCGTGTGGAGGTTATATAAAAAAATATATTAATAAAATATTTACTGTAGGTACATACATACGATTTGTTTTTTATCGATTGTTAACGTGTATTAATTACTGTTGTGGATTTCGATTGCGTTTTTGATTATTTGTTGACGGAAACGTCAAAAACCAATTATTTATGCTTTCATATGATCTATGTTAAATTCAAGTTGTCACCGTTTTTTTGAAGATTTAGTATCGTCCCAAAATATTTCCTCTCTAATGGCAAGTCTAATTGTGAGTATGAAAAAAATTATCGTGTGAAGAAAAGATTTTTCATATGGGTTCCGGTATAGTTTTCACATGGGGATAAAACACCCATAAGTTATTTTTGTTTGCGTTAACTGTAAATAATTGCTCGACCACACCAGTTAGCTTTGCCATGTTCGATGCACAGTTAATGCGGTGTATTCATAAAAGATTCCTTTACAGAATTTGACTGCGATATGTTACAACTAAATTATTTGATATTTCTGTTGGTACTTGCCCGTTTGTAAGTTAAATCAAGGGTATTGGATAATTGTTGTAGATCGTTATGAGCGATGGACCAGCGGCTGAGAATAAAAGTTTAAAAATGCTTGCAACTGTTCTGGGAGGTTCCAATGAGAAAGATCGATTGTTCCCCGTATGAATTTTTTTAAATTAAAAATTTAATATCGATTTATTTCATTCAAAACTTGCTTTAATCTATACCTACATTCAAGTATGCAATAAAAATGCTCAAAACGCACGATGATGAATTATTAAATATCGTGTACTTCTTGTAAGTATTTTTTGATCATAAGTATTTATGATGTTTTAATAATGTCTGACAAAATAAGTGTGTAATTTTTTAAAATATTTAATTTGTACGACCTTAAATAAATAAATTAATAAATAAATGATTTTAATTTAACTAATATTAAAATTAGGAAAACTGTGTGTACTAGTTTAAGTATTGATTTATTTTGTTGTATGATTATATGATTTGAAATTTGTGTAGTTTAATAGAATCTATCGTTTGAAAATTGAACAAATCTGCCAACGACCAACGGTATAAACCTTAGTATATTAAAAATAATCTTAGTTTTTCAAAATTTTAAAACTGCGTGTACCAGATAAAATAACCATTTTTCAACATCAATTTATGTTTTTTTGTAAAAAAGAGTCCATACGTCTAGAATTTGATTTAAAAATGACTAATTTCCGGTATTCTCTGGTAATACCCTCCTAATAATTCATAAAGTAATCTGATTGACTAATTACTATAAACTTGAAATCTCTAATTAGTTACAGGAAACACGCGGAAATACAAATATGCTTTGAAAATCTGCAGTAATTATAATAATCATCGTAATGATATTCATCTTCAGTTACGCGAAGCAGTTGTCATTCCAGATGGTGAACGATGATGTAACAACCATTAGAATTATAAAAAATCTCACCTTAGAAAAGTCAAAGAGGTCGTCTGTGCTGTTAAATTGCCGTTCACACAACTATACTTTACATACTTTTCTGTAGGTATCATTTTTATGATGATCAAAGTGGTCAATGTTAAACCCTTCTCAAACTTAAAAACCAACTAAACGGCTTGTGGCCTTATCCAGGTATTGATGAGACAATGCTATTTTTTATCTTTTGATTGATGGAAAGTGAAAATATTTTCCCCGCCAGTATATTTTAGCCTAAATAACATGGCTTCACCGACGAATTGGAATTAAAAAATACGAGCAAACAAAAATTCAAACCAAAGGAATTTGAACTTAATGAGTAAAACCTCAAATTGTATTTGTTCACAAACACCGTGTATTTTTCAGATTTTTTGTTTTCAGATTTTTTATTTTCATTTTGTGCGGCTGAAGATGAAAAGAGAAGAAGAAAACTTAGGAATGAATCTGGCTGATCTGAACAGGTCGTCATACACGGCTAAAGCCATTCCTAGCAACTTTTGAATACTTTAAACAACAAATAATCAATACTTTAACCATTTCCTGTATGCGCCTTTGATAGTACAATAATGTACCGCTCCCAGGATATAAATAGTCGCAATCCTTGCAATGTCAATATGCAATCATTTCAGTGCAGAAGTTCAGGTGCATCCAGCCATGACGGATAACCAGTTTAACTACATTTAATGACGCATATCTGATGATTGAATGACAGCCTGATTTACGAATTGTAGGCCATGTTCTTTACAGTGATCAGCGTGCAGCCATATATTATCGGAAAAGCGACCTGTAAAAGTAGTAGTTTTAACGGGCATATTACTTTGGAGGAATTGTTTTATTGATTAATATTATGTTAGGAAAGAGCAGCCCAGAATTGAAATAAAAACGTTTGGCCCAGGGTCTGTGTTTTTTAGAGCAGCATTTCCCAACCTTTTTAGACCTGTGGACCGTCAAAAAAATGTGTAAATTTCGCGGACCGGCTGCCGCCTAAAACTAATAAGTGTACGCTTTAACATTATATCTTTTGTACCTAGTTGATTCAGCTATTCAACCTATTTCGTTGGACCATTCTCATGTTCTGACGATAATGAATTATAATTAACGAAATACGAGTTAAAACGGTACTCTATATATTATCACAGCGCATATAAACCATTCTCGTGTTCTGACTGCAGTATCTGTGTTCATGAAAATTAGATTAAAAAACGCGCATTCATATTCAATGCATTTTAGTGTTCTGGCTGCAGCTTTTCATCTTTTAAAAAGCTGTATTTACAAATAGACTTTTTTTCAAATGCCGGGACAAACCATTAAACTGGCATAATCCCAGTCAAACCGGGACATGTCATAAATTTAAACATCAAGAAAGCTTAGATTTCTATTGAGCTCGGGAATGAAATCTTTCCATTTAGTGTATTTGTTAAAGTTTACATAAATTTGCTTTAAGGCGAATGTCAAAAGAACTCATATTCTAACGCTTTTGTAGATAGCGCGCGTATAGTATTTTTTACTTATAAACGCTTTTTACAAGTTATGCTTTGAAATATTAAGAAAAAATATTATTCGCGAAAGTACACAAGCAATACGAATATTAACAAATAGTTTTGTCATTTAAAAAACTCAAATCTTTCAAGAAAGGCTAGCAAATACAATATTTCATCGGTTATTCAATCCAATATTGTATTTGTTTGCCTTTCTAGAAAGATTTGAGTTTTTAAATGACAAAACTATTTATTAATATTCATATTGCTAACTGCAAAGCATAACTTGTAATAAGCGTTTATAAGTAAAAATACTAAAAGCGCGCCATTTGCGAAAGCATAGAATATGGATTATTTTGACATTCACCGCTTTCGATGGCGCGCGTATAGTATTTTTTTTACTTATAAACGCTTTTTACAAGTTATGCTTTGAAATATTAAGAAAAATGTATGGTTCGCGAAAGTACAAAAGCAATATGAGTATTAACAAATAGTTTTAGTAATTAAAAAACTTAAACCTTTCAAGAAAGGCTAACAGATACAATATTTCACCGATGATTCATCCAATATTGTATTTATTAGCCTTTATTGAAAGATTCATGTTTTTTAATTAACAAAACTATTTGTTAATATTCACATTGCTTGTATATTTTCGTGAAACATAATTTTTTCTTAATATTTGAAAGCATAACTTGTAAAAAGCGTTTATAAGTAAAAATACTATACGCGCGCCATCTACGAAAGCGTAGAATATGAATTCTTTTTTCATTCACCTTAATTACATTCTTGTGGCTTTTGTGAAAAAACAAGCCCATATTCTGAATAAAGTATTTTATCATCTCTAATTGAAAGGATTTATTTCCGTACTTCGGATACAATTATTAATTAGCGGTATAGCATCACTTTATTGCGATCCCTTGAAAAAAACCATTCCGATGATTTGAGCGAAAAAATATCTTTAATTATCTTCAGAAAATCATAATATTCTTGCGAGTTCTGCAAAGAAACCATTCCCTTGTTCCGAATGAAATCTTTTGTTATCCCTAAAATCAAATTTATTGAGAAAATTACTCGAAGTCATTGGGGCAGAAACCATTCCCATGTTCTGAGTGTAATGAATAATGTTCTATTAAATCATCTCAAATTGTCAATTTTCCGGCTAGCTCTCCAAAGAAACTTTTTCCATGTTCTTATTGCAAATATAATTTCTCTATGAATAACATTTTTCCGAGGTCTGAAGCATTCCAGAAAATATTCCCAAGTTAACGTTAAATAGTTGCGCCAGCCTTAAGTTCGATTTCAGATAGGTTTAACTGTAATATTTACGCTGTGGTAATAGTTTTACACGAGCATTGCTCAAAAAAAAGGTGAATCACGATATTAAAAAAAATGTATTAAAAAAATATATATACAATGTATAATAACTGTATTTGTAAAAAAAAAAAAAGTTAATATGTCTAGTTTTTCACTATTTAGGCCTTTAACGGTGGTGGGAGGGCCTGAATCTATTACAAGAATCATAATTGATTCCGTACACTTTATTTTGCCTTTTTGAATGCTTAATTATTTATTTGCTAGTTGTGAATCGCTCACGTGCATTGTGCAGGCTGTCTGGACTCTAGACAAAACTAGTAAGTGGTTCATTATGTGTAGCGGCCGAATCTTTCGCGGACCAGCCAGGTACCGGTACCAGGTACCGGTCCGCGGACCATGGGTTGGGAAACACTGATGTAGAGTACAAAAACCAAACAATACATTTTTTTTATTTGCGTCATCCCAGCACGAGCGCTATGGCAGGCGATCACTGTTGTGGTCAGTAAAAATACGGTATCTAAGGAACCCTTCGCTTAAAGAGGCCAGCTTCTGTATAATACCAGTTGCGCCTGTATAATACCAATTGCGCCTGTAAAATACCAATTGCGCCTGTATAATACGAATTTCGTTTGTATAATATCAGGCCATGTAGTTGTGGTGTTTCTAATCCTAATCAGAATGTCCAGGATGTTTTTCCTAAAGACCAACTTTATGGACGTAGCCGTATTTAGGGTTGATGCGGATGCAAAAAAAATGACTTCCGCGGATGAGGATTATTAGAGGTTCACATCAGCGGATGCGGATGCGGATATCAGGATTTTTAAAGATATTTAAATTGTACATAAATAAATGAAAATCAATTGAATTTTATTATGACTCATTTAATCATATTTTGAGAACAAAACTAAAACAGTTTTTAGTCTTACTTATTAGCATTTTAAGTTTAAAGCTTTGTAATGTTCAGTTTTCATTAGATAGATGCGTAAAATAGAGATTTTTAATTGTTGCAGGTCCCAGGGGAGAGTCGCATCCCCACAGCAGCCCGCGTCCTCCCGACAGCAGCCCGCGTCCTCCCGACCGCAGCGCGCCCTCAAGCCGGGGCTGTGCGACGCCCCGCCAGAACCATCACCCCCCGGGTCTCTCGCCATGACTCCGGTCCGTACAGTCTCCTGGTCGGCCTCGACTCCAATCTTACAGTCACCTTCGACGACCGACCAGAAAACGACTTCTTGCAGGACTCGCGACTTTCTGATGCCAACAACTCTCCTCTACTTTCTAAAGAGAGCATGATTGAATTTCACTCCATCAACTTTGATTCGTCACCACTCGAGTCTAACCGCAAATCGGAAATTGTAAGCCAAAGTAAATTGTGTGATATTAGCACCTCGTCTCCTCAAGTGAATAAGTTCAACGGGGCATCAACGCCGATGATGGTTTTCAAAGGTGAACATATTAAAGAGAATAAAAACAACCTCACCTTTGATACTAAAGAGAATAAACATAACCTCACCTTTGATACTAATTTGCGCGCTGATGAAACTGTCACGGAAACTAAGCAGTTTATACTTGGTCCGCTGACTCGGAAACAAAATATAATGGACTTTCGCTATCCGGATAAAACTAACGAAGAAATCAAGTCGAATACGTTCAGTTTATTCAATGGCGCCGATACGACTCATATTCTTGGAGGAATACAAGAGCTTCCTAGTCCGACGGTGTCCGAGAACTCCATTCCTCAGATTAGTAAACAAAACTCATTCGATGAGAGCCTTGGCATATTGACGCCAGATCTGATGGATTCCATATCTTTCTTAGATAATGTTCGTTCTCCTTCTACTGACGACCTTAACGACTTCCTAGATAGTACTAAAGTTACAGAGAAAACTGGATCGAGTGATTCCCCGACACCTCTGACTGAAAATGTGAAATCGTTAACGCCGGATGGATTGAAGTATATCCTCGATTCTCAGACCGATCAAGAAAAACATATCGTTTTGAACGAAAATGAAGTTAATTGTTCTAATGAAAATTTGGAATGTAACTTATCCGATCACTGTTTAGAAAAGACTCTCATAAATACACCTAAAGAAGATGCTAATAATCTGTTGATTGACTTCGCTGACGACGAGTTATTACCTTCTGTCCATAGCAGCATTTTGGATCCGTTGAGCTCCGTTGTAGACACAACTGTCAACCTGGATCTCCCCCTGGACAGCAGGAGGTATGATGGCGTCAATCAGCCGGCTGTCGCTAGGATGGACCAAACTCCCTCTCCCGAAGAACTCCCACTTGATACGATTGATATAAGAACTGACATTTCTATAATGACAGCCAATCAGTTTTGCAGCTCGATTATTCAAGAGCAATCCCAAGCTGACTCTGAAACCAAAACCGATACGACTAAGTCAGCAACATCGAAGGTATCGAATAGTTTCATCACGAGTATAACTAGTATTACGAGCCTAGATGGATATCAGGGAGACGGGGAGATGTCAAGGCCAGTGAGCAGGGGGGCTGACCAGTCTCCTACCATAGGGCACCGAGGAGTTAACAATCTACAGAATCACTGGCAGAAAATTCCTATCAACAGGAGACCTGACCCAATGACGGATTCTGATTTCTTTACCGAGAGTGACGCCGATGGGTTTGATGAACATATTCACCGAGGCGACAGGAGAGCTCAGGTTATCGATGGAGCCCTCTACGGAGGTGGTAAAGCCTCTAATCCTCCCGTGATGGTAAACCGAAATGATCGCAATGCAAATTCCATAAATGAAGACTCTTGTATGGAATCAAGCGGTGTTTTTACTGACATGGAAACCCATCGCTGCTCACCTCTTCTCCTAAATGTTATCGATGATTTATCTCCCGAAGGATCTACCCCATCTACTCGTTCTGAATTGAGCCAAAAGAACTCTTCGGGACTATTTTACGAAGGATTCAACGGATGCTGTCATGATGGTGAAATTGTTGTCGCCGTAAGTCTGCATTCATCCAATCAGCCAGGAGAAATAAAGGGATGTAAAGACCCCATTCCCAAACAAATTATGAAACCGCCAAACTCAAAGCCTTCCGACAGAAACGCACGAAAACACGAAGAATCATCAACGTCTAGTGCACCGATCGAAAAGATGAATAAAGATGAGAAGAATATGGCATTGAAGAAATACAAAATGCCAAGACGCGACGTCGCTAGTAAGGTTAAGACAATGCTCACGAAACCGAACGAAGACGAAACTATAGAGAAACGACCGAGTCCTAAAGCTGCGAAAAAGGGTGGCCGATGGGACGCCGTCATGAATAAGATATCCGCTGGGAAGTCAGAAATCAAACCTAACCTGAAAGAAGTCAAGTCTAAGGTAACATCTCTTCCCAAAGTGAGAACACCGCCCTCCAAACTCAAAAGGTATGCATTAAAACTATTATAATCCAAATTACAATAAATTCTTAGATCATTTTCGTTCTTGGCTTTACCAGATCTTAACTGTTTAAAATTTTATTGTCTGCCTGTCTACGAATGTTTCTCAATTAGGTGCCCATTACTTTCTAGTGGGTTAATATCTCACGTTCTCTTTGTTTTATGGCACCATACTGTTTCTGCGAATGAACTGGACCAGGTCGTGGCATTTGCGGGCGATTTGCAATATATTTTATTATTGCATGTTCACGTTCTTCAGGTGGCCAGGCAGTTTGTGGCTCACCCCGAAATTATCTTTTTTTGGCCACCATCATTTTATCAACCAACACTTTTCATTAAAAATGAATATCTGGACCCTGAAGTGCCCTATACTGTTCGTAAATTCGTGTGTTCTTAATTAAAAATTAATTCTTTCACTAATCTTCATAAATTGTTACGTTTTAAATACATATTTTTGACGCAACTAGGGCGTGTCGTTCAATGTGTAACATACATAATAAAAATAGATGTATCATAGTTAAAAACATAAGTTTCTAATAAATGTGTGTTTTAAATTTTTTTTGTCAGTAAATTTAGGTAGAAAAAACGAAAGGTGAGCCATTTGAAAAATTTTTAATGTTAGCATTCAAAATTTTAAAATTACGTATACGTTTATTTTGAATTAACAAATTTGAAGCGTATTTCATCACCTTTCAAAAACCGTTTTTAGTATTCGGATACGTTCAGAAATAATCTATTTATTTGGATTTAAAATATTTTGACCTACTGAAAAAATGCGTCCGAGACCTGATGGGGAAAAAATTAATACCGCACTAGAGTTTCAACTGCCCAGGCAGCCGGTTAGACTATAATTTCCCGATTTTGAAGATTTTTTTTCAAGCTTCACGAATGATTGATGAGTGATGAATATGAATGTTATTAAGTTTAAATTAGCTAGAGGATGAGAATGATGAGCATTTTTTTTTTACAATAGCTCCACACAGGAGGCCCTGAAAAAAATTCCCCTCAGAACCTATGTCATCTTTGGGGATGCTATGTGGAGGGTTCTTTTTAGGGAAGGAAGGAGACGATGTTCTGGGAAGGAAAAGGAATAAGGGGTGGGTAGGAATCTGTGGGTCAGTGTGTCCAGGAGTGACGGACTAAAGATTCCCTCCCACTGCGGTGCAAGGTGAGATTCCGAGCGAGCCCTGCAGCAGAAGTCAAAAGTTCACCCTCAATGAGTCTGTCACGCAATTGGTGGGCAGACGCATCCACCGCCAAGACCCGGATAAAACTCACCCCATGAACCCGGGAACCCCTGCTAAGTCACCAAACGTAGCGAACCATTTGGGGTGACCTATGGCAGAGGTGTTGGTTATCCAATAAATGGTTCTCGAGGCGGCGGTTCTCATAAAAATTAAACAATGTACATCGTAAAATAAAACTCTTGAAAAAACAAAATGTCCATCAGTTAAAAAAGGTTATTAAGTACCTGACTATCCAGATCTGATCACGGGACTCCGCGAAAAACTATTTTTAAGTAAGGTTTCCGTGGTCTTCCGCCAAGGAACTAGCAATTGGAAGTCTTCCATATACAATATAATTATTTAATTTTTCAGTGTCGTATCTTCAACCTTGTGTGTTGTCCCCAGCCGTAGAGTTCGGAGCAGGCTGCCCGAGGGAGCCCCCATGGCAGGGGGCAGCGCCCGCAGCAGCCCCCACAGCTCGCAGAGTGACGTCAGCCTCGGGGCCCCTCCCCCCAAGCACACGCCCCTGAAGCACCCTCCGAACCGTAAGTACAAATATTTTACCAACATTTTTTTCCGGTTTTGAATTTCTAAATAATTCTGTAACGACTCTTCGATTAAATAAAAAAAAAGTGTTCCGACGTTGTGCTTTTCGTGGCCGGGAAATATTATTAAAATTTATTGTCTTACACACGGAGAAAAATGTTATTCTAAAATACGATAATTTTATTCGTAAAAACGGTTAAAAACGGGACTGAAGTTCTTACGAACAAATGAACAGGGTTTCAATGTTTATTGACGGAAATGTTTACACACTTTGTGGATAGTTAAGTCGGGGCCACAATTTTTTTACTTTCCGTGGCCCATGGAAAACAACAAACGTTGTGGCCCTGACCCATGTTCATGGTAATGTTTGAGGTATTGTTTGTGAAATTGGTCGCAATTTCAATTTCGTACGTATACCAACAAATTAAGGTAGAATTATACCGGGTCGACGTACGTACGCATAGCTACGCCTAACAATGCTTAGCAACCATACATTTTCTATGAATATGGCCACAGACATCGCACGTCGCGATGCGTGTGGCCAATGTGATTCTGAAACATAAATTTTCATAGAAAATGTATGGTTGCTCTATTTATATCCCAGATATTGTTAGGCGTAGCGATGCATACGTACGTCGACCCAGTATGTATTTACCATTATTCTTACATTTTCCCGCCAATAAACATTGAAAATTGTAACACTGTTAATTTGTTCGTAACAACTTCAGTCCCGTTTTCAACCGTTTTTACGAATAAAATGATGTATTTTAGAATAACATTTTTCTCCGTGCAACATTGTAGTTAAAATAATATTTAATCAAAGTGTGTATGATGAAAAAACTGGGTTAAATGGGTTACGTAAAGTTAGGTTACGGGCCATTTTTTTATTTCATCACTTTTAATAACTTTTCTAAGGGGTGTTGAAATGCCACTTTCTTAAGTGGTTATGTAACCGTTCGTAATAAAACACATCCCTCTTTTCAATAAAATCAACAAGCTATTTTTTATTATGTTCCATTAGCTGCTGAGAAGAAATGAATGGTTGAAAATATGTAACATTTGATATATTATTACGTATTACAAATGATATCTTATCCCCTCACATTTGCACTATTTTCTCCTCACATGACACAATATTATTTAGTTCAACTAGCGAGAATAACCACGGAATATTAATAACTTGACCCATTAAGTTGCGCCTGCTTACGAATGCAATTATAACTCGAGGATCAAAAGCATCAACGCTCGTATTTATAAATATTATAATATTATTATCACGAACTCACGAAGTACCATCCTAACAATATATTTTTTTAAATGTGCATCCTCGAGCGCATTCACGAATTTCAGAATCGTGATGTCAAAATCAAAATATTATGCTTTATCACCTGCACACTTTGCTATATAAAAACTAATAGTAAAAAATATTATTGTGAAGGATTAATTACATCGAAACACGAAGGCGAAATATTTTTAAATAATACGTCATGGTGTTGGAAAAATATTGAAAATTTAAAATATACAAGTATTTGAATACGGCACATTATGTGAGATTTATGACCAACTAATTTCAGACATTTAAATTATAACATGTTATACCTACTGCTCTGAAGAGGGTACCGTTTTGTCCGAAACTTTAAACATATATTGCAATGGTTTTTTTGGGTCCTAGCTGCACTCTACCAAACTAGGCTCATGCCATTATAAAGATATTCATAAGCCATCTCTAATGCACAATCGCAATGCAGGCATGCTGAGATTCTTCTAAAGGTATTTTTATGGAATATTTATTTATTTATTTATTTATTAAAGAATTTTATACATAGTGTACATATTGTGTTATTTCGCCCAATATGTACACTAATATTATAACGTTGATGCTTTTGATCCTCGAGTTATGAATTATTTATATTATTATTTATTGTTATTTTATTCTAAAGGTATTGATCCCCGGTGCAATCCGGCAGTCACGAGCAGAACACTCGTTCACATCGGACTACTTTGACTTCATATTCTTGAATTCCCTTCCTATAAAGCCTTTACCAATGTTGCCTAACCGGGTGGCGACTTAGTTCTCCTGTTTTTACACTGTACGGGCGCTCTTGAGAGGTTTCACATAAAAAATACAGAAAATTTCACGAATAAGTATTTTTAATTTAAAAATAATTATTTTATAAGCGTTTCTGCATAATATATAAATTCACTGGTTCACAATGGTTCACTTTTGTGGCGTTATCAATTGTCAAGATCAAAAATAGGTAACATAATTTATTCACTAATAAAATACAAGTTGTAGAAAATGAATTTTAGGTAGGTATTTTTTAATATTATTATTATGATTTTGATTTAGTATAGAATCTAAATATTTAAATATTGATTCCAAACGTGCAAATAGCGGTCACTCCACGTCCCACGCTAAGCGGTTGTTATGAAGATAGTAGCTAACCAGGCGCTTAGCTGATTTCGGTAAACTTTTCGATTAAAAAAAGTACTCGATCTTTCATTGATGCGTGTCTGACTTGGCCTTATCTAATTACTAATTATATTGTTAAATCGATATTGAACATGAGATTTTCCATTTACCTGAAAATGGCGAAGAGTCATCAATCTACGATAAAGTTCTCGATAAAATAATAATTTTTCAACTCGATTTTCATCGAATTTTCGAGATCCTATCTTAAAAATAATGCTTGAATATTTCGTTCGATTTATTGTCAGGCATTTCTTATCGTTTTATTACAAAAAGACATTGTTTTTTATCTCTTTTATTTGTTTATAATATGTTCATAAATAGATGACTATGTCATCACCATCAGTCATCATTTATGATCAGCAACCCAAATAAAATGAATTTGCAAACATACAGATCGCCACACCGTTGTATATTTTCTGTGAAGTCGGAACCGCTGCTAGTGTAGATTTTGTGGATACTAAAAATACGATGATTTAAAAAAGTTGTTCTATGGTTCGTTATTTGGCTGCCTAGTGCAAAGTTAAGTGCGTCAAGCTGTGATTGAGATTGAAATAATTTAATCTCGTCGGTACTTTACACGACGCTGTATTTTGAAGGAAGCTCAAATTATAATTTGGTACATTGAAAGTTTGCTTTTTCTTCTAGTGTCCTCCGCTAGATGGAAGCATCGGTATGTTTATACTACTTTTGTCTCGAATCTATTGATATGGTTTTGTTTTGAGTATGTACCTAGTATGAATAATTTGTTTTTACATATTTATAATAAATATTTACGTTGTCAAAATTAAAATATTTATTTTATCGGAACTTTTTTTTGTCATTTTTACGAATATTTTGTGTAATAAAGTAATGATTTTTAAAAATATAAAACTGAAATATGTACCTACATATCATTATAACTTAACTTAAAAAGAGGATGAATATTTATATTGACGTTGATGTTTTTAAGTATATCTATTTGAATTTCCCCATTGTTTCTCATATCTATAGAGTACCTATGCATAGCTTAGTAATGTAGCACCTCCCTAAACATATCGTATCGCGTGTTACGAATATAAGGAAATATATTACGAATATATATGTAATTTTTTAATTTACCAGCCCAGTTCCCTGAAAAATCACGGGATGTTATAATTAAAATTTCAAGATGGTTAAAATAATTTTATAAATGTAATATTATTGGTAGGTACCCACTTTATCGTTTTTCTGACTTATTATTCTCTCAATCATTTTCAATTTTGAACCAGATTTCACGCTAGAATAACTAACGCACATCACAGATAATCGAAATTAGTATGTTTGATGATGATTGTAACATTACTATACTAGCTTTTACGATTCTAAACACTCCCGGCCATTCACTAAAAAATATAAGGAAATAAACCTGAATGTTTCCACTGCTGTGAAAACAAACAATTCACCTATTGCGGGTTCATTCACACTGCGGTATCTTTTGTCATTATTTAGTAAAGTACGAACTGACCAGACACAGGCTCGTGCATACTATAATATAAATCCTTTCTAAAGGGTATTCGATATGGTTTTAGAGAAAGCTGTTTTATTCTTTCTGTGAACGAGGAATCCTTTTCCTGTACATTAAAAAGGATATTTTCAGGGTCAGTTTTCATACAACATTCTGTTATTGTTATTTCAAGATCTTATAAATATTAAAAAAAAATAAAGTTCTTTCCTAAAATGAGAAAAGATTTTGATTTTGAAAAAATGCATTTTAGCCAGTAGTTTTAAAATTTGAGGACACCATCTTGGAGAGCAATTTTCGCGACCTTATATCTACTGCCCTTTTGTAGTATTTTTTAAGTGGGTTTTTTTAACAATCCAATTTTCTTTATAACCTAGTTATCTATATTTCCAAATGTGTTAATTATAATATGAATTTCGAAGGCATCTACACGGAACTTAAAAAGGATAAGGGCTCGGTCAGAGTGTAGCACAATTTGCGGCGCGAGAACGGTGCGGTGTTCTCAAACATATGATAATCAAGTGAAGTGTCCACGTGACTGGCAGTAGGCGGCACGGCCTCGCAATTCGCACCAGTCTCGGCGCTATCTGGTCAAACATGTGTTTGTTTATTGTTTTCCTGTCTTCCTGGGCATGGTATATATATATATTTTTTTTCGTAAGGTATGTTTTAAATTCATTCCCCTCGGTTACAGGTTTTAGTGTGCTAATAGTTGGAGTACTTTGTTGTTTTTATTGTATTTTAAATGATGCAAGTTAAAAGCGACTAATAACGGCCATACACTTACGATATTTATTTTTATAAACAGTATTTTTTACTCCACCTACAATTACATCATGCGCATCTGAAAAGAAATTGTTTGCTTTGATTTTAAAGGACTAGTGAGATATAGTCATGAATTTTAAATTTGTTCATAATGTGCTTAAACATTGCTCAAATACGCCAATCCCTTCGTTTAATATTGAAGAGATCTTGAAGTAATACCTAATATATATATTTTTCATAATTATCTTCTAAAAAGACATCTTTAATATGTACTCCATGTTGTATCTAAGCAGTATTTTACAACGACAAGTTTTCGTTATTGTTTTATTATGATTTAAAGTTGTAGTATTTACCATAATTAGACGGGTTTCCAAAATCATCGTTTTGTTCCTTCGGGTATCATCGATTGTTAAAATTTCAACAGCGTAAACATGATTATTTTACCCAAGTATTTTAGCAATAGCAAATGTTAACACGACAACAGCTTGGTGACCGATCCGAACAGAAATAGCGTTACAAGTGAAACATATTACTGCCTTCTGACATGCCATGCATCACATGGTAAAGATCTACTTATTTACATAATAATAAATTCATGTTGAGCTACGTGATGGGGCTTAGATGATACAAATGTGCACGATTCTCTATCTAACTAACTAACCATCACACAGTTTCCCCGCAGTAGTAGGCAGAACGGACAGACCTTCACACAACTCTGTCTTGGCATCCATTCCTCGCATCATTCATATTCACACATGTTCACATAAATGCTTTTCTGACATTCAGATTTAATTATTTATTTATTTTTATTTAATGACAATACAAATTAAAATTAAAATACATTAAGTTATTATTAAATAAATTAAGAATACAAAGTGAAATATTTTATCCTCAGTCCTCCTCATTAGGTATTCCTGTTCCGAGGTGGACTGCAGGTTGTCGTATGGTGTTGATCATTATTTCCTCATCAATGTGGTTTGTTTTTGTTGGTTTTCACGAAATATAAATAAATAAAGCAAAAAGTGTTCATGTTTATTATTTTGCGTTGTTTTGAAAAGTGTTTACGTTCATTATCTTCTGTAGGTTGCATTTAGGTTATTTAATAATTTTAATTAGTTCCTCATCTTCATGTTTAGTTAGCCATAATTTGATGTCCTTTTTAAACTTTTGTATATCCATGGTATTTTTAATTTCAATCGGAAGGGCATTATATAATTTTGTAGCATGGAAATAATGGTTTTTCTGGCCGAATGCTGTATTTAATTTTTGAATGTTTAGTAGTTTTGAAGATTTTGTCCTTGTAGTATAGGTGTGTTGGTCAGCAAGGTATGCATATTTTTCTTTAAATTTGATTATAGCTTACCTTTACAATTCCAAATGATCTGGTATGCTGGGATTCTGCATGCTGGGATTGTCGCACGTGCAGCATTTGTTATGTAATGTATGGACTTGTATGACACAACGTATGCTGAGAGGCAAAAATCGCTTCATAGAAGTTCATACATTACAAAACAAATGCTGCACGTGCGACACATGCTGAATCCCAGCATACGCCGACACTTAAATGCTACATTGGATACCTACACGTAATGTTTAGTATTTGTATCCATCTAAAACCTTTTTGAAGCAGAACAAACGGCGAGCTCTGGCGAATTTTTATAGCTTTTGATGTATGGAATATCTAGCATTGTGTCATTTCCATCATGACATACGGAGCTTTGAGCTTTGAAATATCTATTTTACTGTATAAAATAAAAGCAGTCGTCACGTTCTATTATTATTTGATCCATTTTCCAAGTGTTGGGTACTAAATTGTAATTTTTGTGTTATTAATTTAGCCATGAGAATATAACTCTTTATTATTATTAGTTTTAGCATTAAAACTTTCTCTATAGTTATTTAATCGTTCGCCTGTTTACAATGGCTTTGTAAACAGGCGAACTGCAGGTGTTTTCAAATCAATAAATAGTTCACAATGATTATATCACTTTTTGCAATACAATGTTACGTCCATTAAACAATTTGTTATTATGAATTTGGCCTAGCCATTTTGTTGATGTAGGTCGTCTGATAAACGTAATATTATTGAGCGCATTTTAATAAAAAAATGATACATTTATAATTACAATTACTTAACGTAAAACATAAATAGCTCCAACCAGAAACCTTGCACTGAAATGTTTTCATGTCATTATATAAATTTCTTACCGGAAAATATTTTTAAAAAGAAGGTTCCGCTTGTTTGTGGAAGTGTGACACAAACTAATTTATTCCACGATGAAAAATAAATTATTGTCACTATAGCCACTGTCATAGTTATTTGTAAGATTTTTATAAATACTTAAAGAATAATTATTTTCTCAGATTTTTTTGACTTTTCCAACGAGAAAACTATACCATCTGTCAAAGCTTTCTTATATCTACAATATAAAACAATCCTCTGTATTTTATGAAAGCATATTACATAGTTGTTTTTAATTGAAACTTAAGTGATCACTGTGATCAGTATCTATCTCCTGGTGGAAACGATACGTACAAACCACATGTATATATTGACAATCACTGCTACATTAGTTGTAATAAATGCTAGGTAAAAATTTACTTGTTGTAAGTGGAATTGCGAAAAACAAAATATAAAAACATCGCCATGTATGCTCCCCCCCCCCTCGGCATAATGAAATTTTGGTGAGATTTTACTGGAAGCCCCCCCCCTATTTTTTTGCTCACGTAATTTATGTATGCCCCCCAACCAAACTGAAAAAATATTTTTGTAATAAAAAGGTAGGTCAAATGTCGATCTCGGACAGGAGCTACTTTTTTTTGCTTTTAAATGATGACGTATAGGTAATTTAAGAAATCAGTTTTGGTTCATTTTGGAAGCAACTTTGGAATTTTTTTGTGAGTTATTTATAATTATTAAAAAAATCTGCCTAATCCTTGGTTTTAAAATAATGAAAAATAAAATTAAAAATGCATTTCTTTGGGTAGTAATTTTAATATATAAACGAAAAGTTTTTGTTCCGATGTAAACAAGGTAATTTGTAATTTAAATGTACACCCATCAAAATTGTTTCTAAAAAAAGACAAAATTTTAAATTTTATATTTCATCATATTTAAAAAAAAAAGTAAAATTAGTATTTTAAATGTTTACGTTTACTCGCAAATAATTGCCCAAGTTGCCTCTAAAATAAAAAATCTTTAATTGCCTATATTTTATAAATTAAAGCAAAAATAAATAAAGAAGCTCCTGTCCGAGATCGACATTTGACATACCTTTTGATTACAAAAATAATTTTTCAGTTTGGTTCTGTATTTTGGCCTAAAATCCAAAACTACGTTTTGTATGAAACCGGCTGCGCACCCAACAGCCTTAAGTATCTATAACCTCGGAAAAAGAAACCTAAATGAGCAGATTGGGAAGAAATATAGAAAAATTAAGAAAATGGTTCTGAAACATGGGTTGGTGGTGATCTGTTTCACGGAATTTACAAAAATTATTTTTAAATGCTTACTAGAAAGCCTACTTACCCCCTCCCCTGCCGTGGATTATAAATCTTTAGTTTTTTTTCTCATTTTAAATTTTATTTTGTTGATTTCTTTCTTTAATTTTTTTACACGCATCACTTTTTTTAAATATTATAATTTGCTTTACATAGTGTTTTATAGACACTGGATGAGTAGATACATTATTTTTATCACTAGCTGAAGTCAGTATTATTACCAGTTTTTCGTAATCAAGTGTAGACACTGTAGACAGTAATTTTTCCCATATTTTGAACGTCAAGTGTGCAAATTTTCATCAAGAAAATATAGGTTGAATTTGGATTTGCAGGTTTCTCAAGTTTGAAAGACTTATCAAGTTTGAAGGTTGTCGTTATCTTTTATTTACACCGATGTGTTATAATAAATACCTACGCGCATTCATCGGTGCATACAACATAATGATAATATTATGCATTATCAGTTTACGTTGAATATACAATCTTTTAGAGAAACATTGCAATCATTAGTTCATAGCTGACTTCACTTTTAACGATAATATATGTGTAGGTAATAATTATTTTTGGTTTGTTTATTATTATACAAAAGTATAAAACAGCTACCGTAATATTAATAATCCAGGGAATTCCATTTTTAATTGAGTGATCATGAAATAATAAACATTTAAAAAAAACCTATAGAAACAGTGGGCATTATAATCACAATTTAGGAGCATTTTCACAAGAGAAATTTCTCCCCCAAATTATTTTTTTTTACTCTTATTCTCTATGTAGGTGTTTTCGAAATGGCCAATTTAGATTTTCTAACAATATATTTTCCTTTATGTGTACTAAAAAATAATATATTTTAACAATGCGAAATATCAACCATTTTTGTCTGAAGGTGAAATAATTATGTCGGTAGGTTTTAATGTATAAGAGCCATTATTCAGCATCCTTGAGGTTTTTTCTTACAAAAACGGCGCTCTACAAATTATCCAATTATTGTTATTATTATTATCTTATTTCAGGTCACTAGAGTAGACCCCGTTATATACCAAACAAAAAAACTTTATTTCTTGTTTCCTATCAATTTTTTTGCCATGGTAACCATGCAGTTTTTTTGCCAGATATTTTTTAGATGCAGGTACTTAAGAGGCTAGACTTTGAACCACACGCGGAACACCCGCGTCTGTCATTCTGTCCCGCTCACAATAAGCTCACGCACACTTACAATACATGCGAATGCGAAATGTGCGAATGAGACAACGCTCAAATTTACCTACAGAAATCGCTCGAAAAGGGGTTTATGGAGAATACACTTTTCTACACCAAAACTTTCACGAAATTGAAATTTTAAATATATATTTTTTAGAAAGAAGAAGCTACGTCGGTAGCTTTTTATAATTTTATAATTCTTTATAAGAGTTGAGTTAGCAGCACTTTTTCCTTAAATAATATTTATTGATAAATCGTACATGTTTGACAGTGAATGTTTACGTTAATACGAAACGCATCGAAAATCCGAAAACATACCGACATAGTTTTCACCCACTAAGGGGCAGTATAAAAAAAATATATTCATTTTGTGCAATTTTCGAAGTAGAAAAGTGTTTTTTCCCGGGCTTCCTTTTTGTATGGGCCGAAAAGCGAAGTCTATCGTCTTAATGAAATATAAAACTACATTTTATTTTTTATTAATAACAATAATTTTATCGTCGAACACATGATGCAAACTCTTCACGAAAACATTTTTTTTTACAAAAATGTGTGACTTTTGTAAAAATTCGCAATTTTCATCTACTTTGACTTTTCACAAATGCATTTAGTTCGCTTAATATTCATATGTCAAACAGTTAATTGAATTTGCAATTAAATATAATCACAAACTATTGAACCTGAGCACTTAAAACTGTCGAAAAAAAATATTCGTAGATATTTCTCTTTGTAAAGACACTCAACAATTTCAAAATTAAATTACAATGAAATATTAAAAAATCCTACCAAACATAGGAATTTTTCTCCATAATAATATTTTTTTCCCAAATTTTGCATAAAACTTACCTCTCTAATTCTATAACAATTTCTTTTTTTAATTTTTACTTTTTTTCATATAAATTAATAGAATTGAATTTACCTAGTATAAAGTTGACCATATACGGCTCCAAGTCTCACCTCCATTAGTGTTAATAATATATTGCACTAACGTAGTTAAAGAGGTAGGCGGCTACGTGAAGAAGTTACTAACTGTATTGAATAATACGACACGAGACGACTTACCGACATAGCTTAGATCTAGACACTAATTCTCACTTATCCTAAAAGTCTAGATCTGTCGCTAAGCAAAATGTACAAAACAATCAACGGGAACAATTATTAAAATAATTTCTCTTGAGTTTGATTTTTCAGATATTTAAGAGGCGGCTCTCCCAATTTCCACCGATTTTTTTACATGTTTTCCTTAAACGATTGAAGTTTTTAAGCTCTTAAAAATAAATATATCTATACATATTATTCTTTAAGATAGTATCTATACATTCCCCACGCCGAAACGTTAATTATTTGAAATTCCCTCGATAGAAATAAATCGCAAAATCTCTCCGAAAATTATTATTTAGGTACATGTTTGTTTCTGTTGTTTTACAAGTTATATGTAAGAAAAAAATGACAATGTTTCTTTAAATGCTACTTGACACAACCCCCATGAAAATTTTGTTCTTTTTCAAACGAGTCGTGTTTTATTAAACATTTTCACAATTTTCGCATGAATTTTATGGTTTTTAATGTTAGCACGCTCGCTCCAACATTTGTATTGTCGTTTCTCTCCATCTTCGAAAAAAAAAATCAAATCTTATACATAAAAAATTATGTTTGTTTGTTAGTGTTTTATGCGATGCCATATCGTTTATCCGAGTGCGATGAAACTTTGAGGATTTGATGTGAGCAAGTGAGCATGCCCGCGATGGTTATAGGATAGTGAGCTCTGGCGTTATGAAATTATTTCCTGTACTATTAATCTGATTGCGATGAACATTTGGTCAGTTGTTGTGAACATGCCCGCGAAGCGATTCTATATAGCGATATTTCTGTATTAGTGAGCCCTGGCGTTTAAAATTTAAAAAAAAATTCAATAGGCTACAAGCGAGTGGTTTAAAATCGGGTGTATTTCATGGAGTTTAGTAGCAGGTAAAAAAGGGGGAGAGGAATCAGGGAGGTGCGGAAGGGAATTAAGGACGGAACGGGGACGAATGGGAAGGTTACCAGCTAGAAGCAATTTCTTTATTTAAGTTGCATTCAACGCGTGCCGTTTATCAACTAGTTCTATATAAAAAATAAAAAGGTTTCAGGGAGACGTAAATACCATCCACATTTTTTACGCCAATTCAGTATTACTTCTTAAAGTTTGTTGGGTGTACGTCCTGATACACCGTGTATACATATGTACGAACTTATATATAAGTAAAAGTAGGTACTTGTGGTTAACGCTTAATCCAAAGGCACATTTATGAAGTGTGTCGCAAACCGTTTCTACTTCGTGAGTATTAATTTAAAATACAGTGTAACGGTTAACAAACATTTCAAAGCACTGATCGCCGATTAGGGTACCAATATAATTTATAATGTAGTGATCATAGAATAAGCAGTGATAGTTAAATAGTTCTACCATAGCTTAATCTAGGATACTTAGGTACTAGTTTAAGGTAGGTACCAGTGGCGTATCGTGACTAGTTCCGATATGTCAGGATTTTGTGATTTGTGTTCAGGATTCAGGATGCTAGCAGAATAACTAATGAACAAAATTCTATGGATATTCCAGAGGAAAGACTTTTAGTTAGTTGCCTTTAAAGACAATCAAAACGAAAGAGATGTGCCATGAACCAGTACGAAAACCCGTGTACAAAAACGTTCACACATGTACTACTGCGAATCGCATCTACTTTCTACATAAACACCAAACACATATCTTTTCAGCCGCTTTTATATTCCTTGCAGATTGATCGTATAGCTAGTCGTCGACAGCCGGTTCGTTTCAATGCCATAACTCTGTTTGTTTCTATTATCAATGGTTACCCCAGACAATACTATACAATGTAGATGCTATGGGAGTAGAGGCTGAACCTGCAACGGGCCGAGGTCACCGAAGTAGGACAGAATAGGGACTCGCCTTGTTGAAGTATTGAGTATTGTGACCCTCGACCACTGACCCCCCGACCCGATTACATTATTATTTCGCGAGATATCCGCTTCGGCTCTCGTACGCATTACCTCGTGTAATATGTATTTTGAAGGTTTAAAGAAATCATTAAAAAAATCCTTGCATTTTTATTTTCGCGCATCCATGGAACACCCTTACTTACAACAATCTAAATTTATACTAGGGCTGACTTTACACACGTAAATCGTTCATCTAGGCGACTTTTGGCCAATGTGATACGCAATACATGAGCGACTTAACAACTGGAGCGACAGAGAAATTTTTTTAAAACTGATAATTCGTGGTGGAATTCCATTATAATAGTATAATAAAACAAATTTAAAACTTTTTCCACTTTTAATTTATTGACCGTAACCGGTTTCAGCTTGTCATGGCCATCTTCAGACTGGTGAAAAATATTCTTAACCAAGGGATTTTATACAAAACATATTATGGAGGGGGGGAAGGAGGGGGGGGGGGGGGGAGGGATGGGTGGGCTACAGATGGGTGTAATAAAATCCATAATTGAATAAAATCCCTGTAGACCACCCCTCCCTCCCCCCCTCCTTCCCCCCTCCCTAATATGTTTTGTATAAAATCCCTAGGTTAAGAATATTTTTCACCAGTCTGAAGATGGCTTTGACAAGCTGAAACCGGTTACGGTCAATAAATTAAAAGTGGAAAAAGTTTTAAATTTGTTTTATTATACTATTAAAATATTTTTTCTCGGATTGCTAAAGGAAATTTTTCCGCCCACATTAAAAAAAACATACCTCCTAATTTGAATATGGAGATATACAAACTAATTATAGTTTATCAGTTATCACATATTAGTAGGATTTATAAAAAAAATATAATTAAATCTTTAACCTTAAAACATTTTAAAGTATCTAGAGAATATTTATTTTGTTATATTTTAAATTTACAATATTTTATATATTCGTTTTAAAAAAAAACGTTTTTTGAAAATTTGCTACATTTTAGCAACAAAGCAATACGATATTTTGGAAATAGTACCATAATGTGGCAAAAAGCGCTCGAGTGGTTAAGGGAAAAACATACGTGTGTAAAGGTATGTATGGTCGGTATAGGTAGTATAACAACCTATCACTGGACATCATTGTAAAATCACTGAAAACTCGTAGATGTTTTGCGTTATAAATATGTTCAAATTAATCAACAGTCATGCATCCAAAAGTGAGGAAATCCAAGAATTTAGGGAACTGCATCCGAATTTGCCAGTTGAAAGAACGACCCGCTACCTGAACACGGTGAACGTAAAATGCGAGCTCGTAACGGCGTAACGGTAACTCTTACTTCTTAAAATTTACGCAGACTTTCTGTTTGGTATACAAAGGCAGGATTTCGATCATGAGTTATAAAGCTTTCAAATAATCTTTCAACTGTAAAAAAATGTTTCTTACTCCGATGCATAAAAAACTTACGAACCGTGTTCTCTGGCGAATGAAATTTCAGTCTGGAATGAACAGGTCAACAAAACTATTTTCAGGTTATAACTTAATTTCCATCATGAACTTTTAAATTTATTTTATTTCGTTAAACAATTTAAAAATTTTCCGTTAAAAAGTATTATGTTAGGTATAGATAAGTCCGTATGCTATCAATTGTCTGGATTCTCTAAATAAACACTTCCAGTTTTGAAAATTTACTTACAAATTAATTTACAAAGCGAAAGTTGTAGAGTTAATTGAACCGGAGTTAAAGACAGATTCATTACAGAGAAACTGTTTTTTTGCTCATTCACATTTCCTAAAAGGGAAGTCACAGTATCCGAAGGCATTTTCCACATAAGTAGGGAAACGTAAACATGCAAACGGTTTACGTAACACGTATTCCAGTCTATTAATCGGTTTCCTAATAAAACACAAGCGTAATAAAGAAACGTAATTTATTCTATAAATCATGTCTGTGTGGGAGGCACATTTTCCTTACATGTTGTTCAAGGTAGTGTTTGATGGATTATCTTTATAGAATAAGGTTACGTTGTTTTAAAATCATTTTTCTGCCGATCGCCTCCACTGACTTTTTTAAGGTCAGGATCAGGATGTGAGATTTGACGATACCAATTAATTGCAGAACATAATATGTATACACAGCGCCCTTGAGGTGATTTCTCACAAAAACGGCCCTATTATTTTTCACCAGATTTACAGGAACGGGTTTAGTTTTTCCCATAGGAAAAACTAAACCCTTTCATACACTTTTCCATATAAATGATCATCTAGTAAATCCACGTTATGCAAGTGTATTATATAAGTATAATTAATACAAAACAATACAAGAACAACACGTTAATCTACCAAACTATTAAATGGGAATATAATTCACCGTCTCCAGATATTTTCATATCAGAGGGTTCGGCTCTGTGGAATTCCTAATTTGACCGATAAATCCTACTGATCCCTCAATATAAATATTTAAAAAATCTTTCGTAATTCTACATGTATTTAAAATGACTGATTTTTGCATTTTTATATACAAATTCTTTGACAAATCTAATATGCCTAAATTTTTAATAAGAGAGCTAGGTATAATGCCAGTAGCCGAAATAACAAAAGGTAATATTTTTATAGTCTGAGAATGCCAAATTCTTTTAATTTCATTTCCTAAATCTGTATACTTTCTTATTTTTTCAGAAACAGATTTTTGAATATTACAGGAATTTGGAATAGCTACATCAATAATATAAGTTATTTTTTTAATTTTGTCATGTAATAAAATTAATATTATTATTAATATATTATTATTAATATAGTTAATTTGAGTATTTGTTTTTAAATTTGAAAATAAAAAATGTATTTAACGGGTGGTCAAAAGATTACAAAAAATGATTGTTCTGTTGTTATTTTCTGTAAAATTCTTCAAATTTTCATTAAAATTGCACAAAATTTTATTTGAAAATTTGATCGCTTAGAAATATTTAAGATGATTTAATTAGATACAACGAATAGAACACATCTTGGTCTTGGAAATAAATGGTATTTTTATAAGCCCAGAAAAAATATAAGTATTAGGAAAGTAGCGCCAAAGTTGTTTTTATTTTTTTTTATGAATTTTTTACAAGAACGAAAAAAAGTTAGTCAATCAATCGAGTCAAAAATAATCTTAACCATAAAGGGATATTTTTAAAAAGTTTTTTCTTATATAACTTCATATTTATCTATTTTTTGCGCTTATATTTTTTGTAAAGTAATTAATAATTTTATTTTAATTCCATTAAATTGAAAAGGTAGGAAAAGCTTCAATGTATCCATAACATATTTTTTCATATTCATAATGTAAACCGATTTGTAGTAAAGATAAATCTAAATAGTGATTTGGCGTATAGCTTCATATTAAAATACGATAAAAACGTCAGATCAAAAACATGTTGGTCAAATCCGTGAAAAAACGTGAAATTTAAAATTTTTTGTTGAAATTTTTTTTTTTACCATCTCTCACGTTTTGAATAGTGTTATTTGTACCTGTAGTCAGTAATGATGTTGAAACCAAGTGTATTTAAAAAAAATTGCGTGCAGCCGAATTCTGCAATTTTATCAAAGTTTTTTGTTTATTGATTAAGAAAACCTATGAAAATGATTATTATTATTTGCAATGAAGGCGTTCAACTTTGAAATATAGAAAATTTTAGTTTACTCCTTACTTAAATCAATAAATTATATGATTTAGGTAATGATTTATTGGTCCATTTGAATTAATTTCGCATTAATGTACCTATTTTTACGTTCCCGAATGCACAGTTAAGTGTGTCAATCTATAAGACATTTTGGTGAAATGAAAAAATAAAGTTCTTGTGGCGGGTCAAAAAATACATTCGATTTTTTTAATAATGCCGATAACCGGTTTTCTCGAAGTGGTATTAACCACCTATTGCTGGCCGAAGGGCTGTGTATTTATATATATAATTCTAAATTGGCGATTCGAACCGTCCTCGCTTTAACTTTCTGGAGGTAAAACAACAAGAAGAAGAGGAAAGGTGGACCACGAAGACTGGAGACTGGAGAGTACGGAAATAGAGGCAAAACGCGACACCAACAAACCGGCCGCATGGGGAACCACGCGGCATGTATCCCGTATCGCAGCCATACAACTAACTAGATACTTTAGTCTTTGCCGCCTCGCGATCCGAGACACTTCTCCCGATGCGATGACTGCACGGTGCACGTTCGCTCCATACAAAATACACACGTACGACTATCATAATACTCGCTAGCATCTCGCGCGGGTAAAGATCCGATGCGCCAGAACTGCATTATGTCAGACGCGCCGGACCGTTAGTTCGCGCTGCCGGGGGAAGACGCTCTAAATTCAAATGTGACACTAGTGTTGTGTTGTTCTGTGGTGGATTCTCCATTACCTACTCATTGAATAGGGATGTGCAGTTTTGCACTGAACAGATTATTTCTTCTTTCTTCTATGGGGATGTGGCCGTTGGAAATATTTTCCCGCCCTTTCACACTGCAATCTGACGTTTGGTAATATTCGAATATACAAAAATATTTTTTTGTGGTTCTTTTTATAACTTCTCAAGGTAGATACTGAACAAAATCACGTGGTCAATAATATTGACATTGCAAACTCTTTGTATTGCCAATCACTTCAAACGATTGTGAATGCATTGCACAGTAACAGTGGGTACTTAACCGAGAAGCTGCATATTGTGTCCACTGTCCAAACAAATGTATTTTTAAGTTGTGTTCTGAGAAAATTACACCGAAAGACATACAAAGTAATAATAATAATTGCAAAACTGGATGCAGTTTTCGTATCGGTAGAAAGTTGTCGACATTTTGAGAATGTAGTCGTAACTACACCAATCTTTTATTCAATAGTTAATTGGGTGTATTTGTTAATTTAATAATGGCCAAGGCATATAAAAGACTATCTCCAGAAATAATTTTGTATGTTATCAAAAATATAACATACGTTTGCTTGTAAACTGAAATCATCCAATTTAAAAAAATCTCTTGTAAATTGGATTAGAAAGAAAAAGCAAACTAATTTATTATGATGAGAAAGTACCTACCTACTTTTAAAGTTTTTTTTATCGATTGGTTAATTTTGAATATTTGTATGTTTTGAGGCTGATAGTAACGGGCATAGGAAGGAGATGTGTAAGAGAAGGTTGGGAAAGTACCTGGGTATGCAGATCTGGTCAACAAACACGGCTAAAGCCATATCAAGCAACTTATCAATTCTGAACGGTGGTTTTACACATGGGCGATACTGATAGTATCTTCCACTCTGGAACTAGGTATACAGTTATAAAAGGGGAAGATACTCTCATATAAGTCTACACATACAATGGTGTTAAGGGAGGTTACTTGACTTACTTTAACCAGTGATTTTTGTTATTCCTGTGTAAATGAAATTTTGGTCTTCCTTTCGATGTGTTTTTTTTTCAATTTTTTTTTCTTCTAATCAAACAAAAAATAATTATTCCACAACACATGTTATCACTAATCACTCAGCCGAGTAACCGCCCTTCCCCTGAGAACCCCCCAACTGGCCAATACCTACTGATTTTTAAAGTCTTTCGTTGGAAAAAAACATCAAAAAAGTCACCGGAGTCCGAAATTTCATATACCTACATTTAATTTCAGGAATCACTGGTGAAATTACACCTTTTAACAATCTGTATATTACTTTAAATTACTAAATTGTGAAATAACACAAAATTATCAAATAAATTTTACTTGCGCGGGCCGGGATTTGAACCAGTGACTTCCAGATTGCTAGTCGAGGGCCTTACCCCTCGACCACGAAGTCCGTCGTTGTTCCTTGTAAATAAAAATGGTTTCCTGTTATTAGCTTTTTAAAAATTTTAATTAAACATTATCTCTTTTTTTTACCATGAAATAAAATGAATAATGTATATGCAAATGATGGGTGCGTCTATAAAGCCATTGTTCCGCAAAATATTAAAATAATAGACTACAATAATCGCGTACCTCATAAATAATAGACGATACGATGTTATGCAAGTTTACACACAAATTCGCGTTAGACATAACTCGCATAACAAAACATAGACGCTGCAAATATTTATTTTTTACATTACTGTTAGACGGGGCTCCAACTCTCCTAACGTGTTCATTTCACATTAACATTACTATCTAAAAATTTCTCTCTAAGGCAGTTGAAGTAGCTAGTTATTTGCAATTTGTAATGCCTGATTTACTGACCCTTTACCCCACTTTTGTTCCTTTTTCCGAGTAAATTTATGTTGCAGTTAAAATTAATGAACAGCAAAACTTTGGCCAGATGCTAAAGATTAATATTCATACCACAACAGACGATAATAATATGTACTACTTATTTCGTTTAAACCCTCAGGCCTCGGGCATAGTTTGTAGGAAGGAAATACAAAATATTTCGCTTTGTAATAAATCCAAATAAATGGAATATTTCTGAAGGTATCCGAACACCAAAAACTGTTTTTAAAAAGTGTTGAAATACACTTTAAAATGTTATAATTCGAAATAAACATCCCCTTACTTATAATTGCGGTATCCGCCGACTCATCCTTGGTTTTGTAAAGTTGGAATTAAACTTGGTTTAAAGCCGTTTTAACCATACACACGCAGTATAAGTCCAGTTTTTCACTGTTACGACGTAATACGGCGCGTATTAGTTATACTACGATTATGAGTAAGGGGGATAGTTTTTGAAATATAGTATTTTTAACAAAAGTTTTAAAATATGCTCACCTTAACATTTTTCTTATTAAAATTTACTTATAACGAAAAAAACATGTATCTTTTACAGTGGTGCCTCACACAACGAACTTAATTCGTTCCAGGAGCAAGTTCGTTATGCGAAAAGTTCGTTATGTGAAACGCGTTTTCCCATAACAATACATGTTAAAAAAAATAATTCGTTCTGTAGCATAAAATATGGTAAGATGACATAAAAAAAAGATAAAGTTTTTTGTTATTATTTTTATTAAGATACATCTAAAAACATAATGAAAAAAACACACATTTTTTAATTCACACTGTTTTACCCCACATTCACTCCTTCTAATTATTTCCTGTTTCATTTCAAGAGAAATCACCTTCCTGCTTTTTTTAGAACCCATCATATAAAAAAAATGTTGAGTTTATCTTAAAAGGACGACTGCCGTGATACGTGTGCGATTTAATTCGTAATGAAGAACGATTGCTGCGATACGTGCGTAAGTTAAGCGTACTACGCAGTGACTAACGAGTCTAACGACTGCCTGCGCGGGAGGATGCAATTAATCGGCAGTGATCGTAGAAGATCGGGCGACTTCGTTGTAATGATGAACGATTGCTGCGACACGTGCGTAAGTTAAGCGTACTGCTCAGTGACTAACGACTGCCTGCGCGGAAGGATGCAATAAATCGGCAGTGATCGTGTGAAGTGGGCGACTTCGTTGTGTGAAGCGAAGTTCGTTGTGTGAAGCGAAGTTCGTTGTATGAATCGTGAAATGAACGAAAAGGAAGTTCGTTGTGTGCAGCGTTCGCTGTGCGAGGCGTTCGTTATGCGAGGCACCACTGTATTAGACAAATTTTTGTAAACGTTAAACATCACTTTACTTTTTGTCGTTTCATGTGAAAATATTTATTAAAAAATTCCCATTGTTTAATTTTTTGTTTCAAATTGAAGTCTCGAACTTTGGCTTCACAAAGGTGTACATTTTAATTATTTTGTAATATAAAGCTTGGTGTTATCTCTCTCTAACACTTTTTAGGTCATATTTCTCCCCGTGATAGTAAGGAGACACAACGATTTCTATAAGGCCTGTATTAGTTCTTTCCAAAAGCAAAATTGATTCCAAGGTTGTTTTTTTTAAAGAATTTTTTTTATAAGTTTGCATGCATTTCTACCGAGACAATCAGGCCACCTGTTCTTACAAAGTTGTTAATTTGTTATATTTTATAGATTGTTGATTTAAAAAATATGTTTTTAGAACATACTAACAACTTGCTGGAATGGCTGCATACGTCATACAACATGCCGGACGAGGCTTCAATGGTTCTTATTGATCATATTCGTACACTGTATTCCATGCTCTTACAGCGAAATGCTCCCATGCTCTTTCTTATTATTATGTGCGTTTTATAAATCGTTCGTATAAACACACCTTTATTATTGTTATTTTATTCTTATATTGTTAGCTATTCTATTGTTCTGTTGGAAATAAATTACATTGATTTGGAATTTATACTATTTTTATTTATCTTGTAAAGAAACGATTATCGGAACCAATTTCTAAATGAACAACCGCTGTTAATAGGCATATACCCAACGCCTGTCATGCTACGTATAAATACGAGAAAAAGCTCGAACCTAGCCATGAATTATGGGAAAGAAACAATGCAACCGCAAGCGACTTTCGCGACGTTTACCAGAGTTCCAAATATGCCCGTATCTCTCCTGTGGAATGCGGCGCAATTATATAATTTGTGAGATAACCAATATGGTATCTATTTTAGGCTAATAACATATTATTTAACACTAAGCTAATTTTATTATCTTGCAGCTATCTGACAAATCAATCAAGTATTTTTGTACCATCTTTGATTATCAAATGCTCTGTTAGATAGGTACAGCGTATTCTCTTCTGTTAGATTCAAACAAAAGCTAGATTTCATATCACAGCAGATAATGTTTTTACCAAGAACTCATTCTGTTGAATTACCTGAGAACAATCAGAGATCAGAATCCTTTCTCACGTGTTGGTCTGTAGTCTGTACAGAGAATTGTAATTACATTTAATACGACCGTCACTTCCGTTGCTGCCACATAATTGATGATCAATTTTGCTGGATGATCTTCATTATATTACAGTCTGAAGTCGATTAGTTCCCTTAGAAGGGGCCGCCATGATTAGATATGTACTCCATGGGGATACAATAATTTGCCAACCGATCACTGCTCGAATGATTGTGTACTATACAATAACTCTCAATTATATCCAGATAATTTTGCCTATTTGAAATGGTACCTACTATTACTTCCACGATTTTATCCGTATTGCACTGTAAAAAATAAGTATTTAAAAAAAATTAAATCATGTAAGATATGTGGCGAATCAAAGTCAAATTGGTAAGTGCTACGACGATGTTATGTGAAGATTTATTATATCCATGACTAATTTGGTTCACAGATCTAATTTAATATATTTCCCGATGATCTACATTTCCTCTGGCTATTATTAAATCAAGGCACCCACCACCACCCACCCACCAGTCGTAAAAGTTTCATCTACATTTGTACTGTCAGTGGTTTTTTAATTTTCCCTTCAAATGCTGTAGGAGAGATTTTCATTGGGTGTTTGGAGATGTCTTTTTCCACAAAGTAGCCAATAGATATCTTAGTTATTTCCCAGTATGGCAGGACGTTGGTAGTTTAGTTGTTCCTTCGCTTGTGCACTCTATTCCCAACAGCTGCATTTGACTGTTACGGTAGCAGTATCTAGTTTTAATAGTGTTACTGGCTCCCTCAGTAAGTTTCCTAATTCGTTATGGATTTAGACTATTTATTAGTACTTTGGATTGTCTTATTCCACATTTCCTCATTACCAGTACAGAAACCGTCCCGTTATTCCAAACAATAATAATAACATGACGAATGGACTATAAGTGTAATTCCTTAACTTCTCCGTTATTATTCAACCTCAGAAGTTACCTGGACATGAAATAGCAGATCAAATGTGCAAGTCAATATTTTGCTATACTCCTTACCCACCGGTCGTAATGGCAAATCCTTCCGTCACATCTCTCATTTCCCTGGAGTGTGATTACTTCAACCAGGCCCCGCGGCCCCAGGAAGATGTTTCGATATCTTGACCGCTCCCACATCCGGGTTCAACAGTTAGCCGAAACAATCCATAATGTTCCTGGCCTGGGGGCGTCTCTTCGGAGTCTAGAGCTAGAGAGGATTGTTTAATAACTCAAACAACTATTATGTTATCAAGTTTTTTTTCTTTCTTCTTTTTTGAAATGCCGGCTTGAATAGTTTTATCAATAATTCTGTAATCTTTTTTTAATTCGTCTAAATTATCATAAACTTTACAAAGGAACCAAACAATTATTACCATCTCAAATGTCAAAACATTGTGTTGTTTTTCTGGTTCCCTGTAGAACAGCGGACTCTAATAGTAATTATAGGGCAGGTGCAATGAGAGACTACTTCATGCAATAGATATCCAGTTTATTAGGAGAATAACCTTTCAATGGTTCACGGGCACTTCATATTGCCGCTACCATTTTCAGAACCCGTGCTGTTGCCGTGAAAACGTTCTCCGTTTATACTTTAAAGTTTGCTTGTTCGAGGTTCGTAGAAAGAAAAAGGAAATCAATAATTTGAATCTATCTATCTCATAATAATTCATCCGTTGGACTATATCATTTAATACATTGTATTGAAATTTGTGCGAAGCCGAAGAGCAACATAATAAAATGCACAAATAACAAAAAAAAACCTAAGTTTTTTGTTCGCCCACGATCAAATTATAAATTCAAATCTCGTTTCTAATAATTTGATAATTGTTAGGTGTCAAATTTATTAATCATTACCATCCGGGTTTCTGACAAATTCTTTTCCACTCGGCGAAATGCCTTCCTGTTTACGAGAACACAATACCTTATCTATAGCACATTAGCTTAGCGTAGTGAAGTGAAGTATTCAAGTGACTTATTGGAGGCTTTCAAGGTAGACAGCTTTTACCAAGATCTGCCAACGGACTAACTGATCGGATCGGTTCGAAGTCGGTTTTGTTTGAACGTTAATGGCAATGGGGAGCTCCGCCATAATTATCTGCATCGCATATTTCCTTGTTTGGCCTACTTTGTTTTGGAATTATATTATTACTGTTTTAAATACAGTAGATATACCAATGTATTAATCATATTAGGAAGGATGCTATTTGATAATAGAGTCTCTGAAACCACTAAGGCTTTCGACTGATTTGGAACTATTGTTTCATTTGCTTGCTTGTAAAAATATAAATAAACAAACTGATGACAGTGATGTCTAAGCAAACGAAAAGAGGTTTGAATTTCAAACCTAATCAAGTTTTCACCTTTTGAAAGTATTAAGCAAGCAATTCAAAAGATTTTTTCTTTTATAGAATCTTCATATTTGTCCTATGTATGGCAGTGTCATTTTTTTGGCGTTCAGTTATTGGATTTTGAAGTTTTCCCAATCATAAATAGTGGCATATAAATAGCCTGTTTAATTGGTCATTTCATACACTCACCTGCGTAATGTTGGCTATCAATCGTTATCTGGTGAAATTTCCAGACCGTTATGCATATAAGGATTAATTAAGTACACCTTAAATCAGCTTTATGTGATGTGAACGACACCACTAACCAAACGTTGGTGAACTCCTAAGTTAAAACATGTATTTAAATCGTTGTTTCTAAGTTGTAAAGCTCTAACAGTAATCCGAATGCTTGCAAATGTAATGTTACCAGTTTGTCGTTTGATCGTGAGGTAGGTATCCATTGGCGGCGGATGTAACTTCTTTGTAACGGGTTATGTTGTTTCAAAAACTCGTTTTGAGTTCGTAGACTCAAAAAACCACTGAGGCAAAGTCTTGCCGGTTGTCACCGAGTTAGACTAAATTCTGGTTATCTGCGATCTATGTTTGAAGCAATACTTACCATTTGACCAACTAATTCCAGTTTAAGAGAACGGTAAGAGTAGTTTTCTTTGGTCGAGAGGTCAAGGGTTTTGTTTGGTTGAGGAATTTGAAACGATTTATTACGGCAAAGTTGTTTGTCTGAGTTATTTGATTGCGGTATGCATTTTTCACTTGTCGAGACAACCTTTTCCAATTGATTATTGCTTTAAGGCAATTTAAAACCATACTAAAATAATGAACATCAAGCTTTATATAAGTTAACTTGTGCTGTGAATAATTTGTAACAGCGACACATTATGGCTGAAGGCAGGAAATCTTTTATTGGCCCGAAAGTTGGTCGATGCATACTATAGTTTCTGTTATCTTTAGACAACATATTACATAAATCATAAATGATCAGATAAAGTACACAAATGACATTTAAAAAAGAATCTTATTTGTTTTAGATAGTTGAACCATTTTTTTTTAAATATAGATTTATCGTGAGTAGTATTAAAAGAAAAAGAATGCACAACTTAATTAAATAACAAACTTGTCATAACGATAAACATAATCTTAACATTCTTGCACTCATGTCAAATTTATCATAATTCTACAGATTAGTTTATATTTTTATTTTTAACTTTTTAACTTAAAGAGTTAAACCTCAAATTATAATATTTTAATGAATGAAGATATGTATCCGTATCTTTTTCTGATTTTTCTGTTTCGGATTTTCGATTGACTTTCGCTAATATTATCTTCATTCATTAAAATATTCTACAGATTAGCTTTGATCATACTATCTCCTATCATAGTATCTACAAACATTGTAAAGAACCAACTTTATTCATTCATTAAACTTTCACAAACTCTGACAAAAAAGCCTGATCGAGAAAGGTACCAATCTAGAATATTCCACATCACTTTGATAAGGATCTTTGTTGGGAATTTTAATGAACAAGATTTTATAGCTATATCCTGATGACGTCTCCCTATCCCATTAAAAACACAATTTAACGCCCACTAGTTTACTTTCATAGTGTTATAGTTTATATTACGTGTAATAGGTTGTATGGTGTTTTAACGCATCTTCCTTGAGAATTTTAATCTACATAAGGTAATAGCTGTACCGTGACACATCTTTCCATTCCATATCTTGCAAAATAATCTTTCTTTGTTCTTGAGCTGCATTCCTATTTTTATTTGACATTATTATTATTATAGCATCTGTGGGGTATAAAAGCAAAAACGCCAAAAATTATGAAATTGAGTTACGAATGCCAATCTATGTGCAATGTCCATAGTTGAGGTCCTTAGAAAAATATTCTACAATCAACATTTTTAATTCGCAAGTTTCTTTCGTTGTAAATCTAGCATAAGGCAGTTACAAAATATTGATAATTCAGTTCCAAACCAGTTTTTTGCTCCTGGTAATGCTTTAACATCACATGGTATGCAGATTGTAGATCTAACACTTGAAAAAGACTGAGGTGTTGTTTTTTAATACAAGATATATTCAGCATCTTTTATTTTTCACACTTCGGACGTTGCTAATTGTTTGTACAAACATGCCGAATTATAAAATCACAATATAACACGGCAACATTCTCTATTTTATCCAAATCGAAAGAAGTTTAGGTGAATTAGGCCATTCTCTTGATAGCGTATTTACGATTTATTTATTTATAAAGTTCGAGTTTACTATTTACGATTAGCGAATAGTAGCTATATATCGAATAAGTTATCCGAGCTCTATACCTAATGCGAGTATTTTTTTTATTTTATTTATTAAAATGCAGTAAAAGGTACCTGCTTAAATATTAAAGACTATGTTTTTATGAATAATTTTTACGGTCCTGGTGATTATCCAAATATTATGTGCTTTGTTTTTTAATTTATTTCGTGGAACTCTTACAATTTTTTTATTATTTTAGTTGTACTGGGTCTCCGGGGGTATAAAGTGTTCTAACTTTGGGAGATTATTATAAGAAGTAAAAAAATTAAATAAATTTAAGAAATTCCATTGTTTCAACTCTTTCAACAAACAATTCAACTTTTTTAACCCTAAAACTGCCTTTAAATGTTGGAATTTTAAAATAGTTATTTATCATCTTTACTTATACACCACATGTACTATCATGTAGAAACACCCCCATCCCCTAAGTTAGTTATCTACTGTATTCCTGGACACCTTGCGTATATTATAATAAAAAATAATACTCGTATGTGCGTAAATAATACCTATATATTTATATTTCTTATGGCAGATGAATGAATGTGCCTATTATTTTATATATAATGTGTTTTTGCGCTGCGCTGTAATCAACCTATTTGTGTTTCCTTCGTAAAATTTCTATTAGTTACATTTTGTTCACTTTTGATCAGTTATTTTACTGTCGCGTGACATCAGTTACGTCATTTGATGTCAATACGTAACTAAATAATTAAAAACACTAATAATTTTATGAATTTTTGTCCATCATTTTTAATACGATAAAAATTATTACAGTGAAACAGTAATCAGGTTGTATTATAATATTTTAATCGCAACGATTCAAAAATCAGTATTTGGTTCCGCTAGAGCCAAAAGTTCCATAAATAAGCTCAAACTATGTGCTTTTACTGCGAGCTTTCAAACCGCTATCTTCGATTACCTCATGTCAGTAACCAACATCGATTTACCCATGTCGGTTACGAAAGCTGTCTCACTGGGAAACTGAGTCGATAATTTAGTCTACTAAAAGCTCAGTCCATTACTTCCCGTGCTTCGAGCTTCTAATAATAATAATACTTATCGATTGATTTAGTAGTAAAGGTACCGCGCGGCTGGTCCTAAGACTAGAAACATAAATTACTATGCATTTAGAGGCCCAAGAGAACACTGTATGTGCATTATACATCAATTCAAATTATCGCTAGACAAAAACAATTTATTACCGCGATCATTGTTATCAGAATGGTCTTATTGGAGGCTTGAAATATGTAGCATCTTGAGACAAATCACAAGATGTAAAACAAACACATTTAAAAATAATGTCGATGCATTACAAAAGGAAAACGAACTTCTAGAAGATATTTGGATAAAAAAAGAACTTGTTCTGGTGAGAGACAACCGTTCGGAGTTGAAACGTGATTTGATATAACTTTAGCTATATAATTGATAAGAAAAGCTACTACCAAACCTTCATCCTCTACTGCTGCTTTCTTTCCCACACTTCTTTGATTTTCACAACATTCCCCAAATGTTGATTCTGTAAATACGGGCAGTTTGGACTCTTGTGTGGTAGGTGTAGGTGTAGATACATCAATATTTATTGTTATGTTACCGGTGCACAAGCGATCAATCCTTTGAGCAGACTCTATTGAAGATGGCGATCGGTCTGTTACGGATTGTCAATCAGACGAACGGCTCTTATTTGCACAGAATCAACTGGGTTTATCAGGTACTTTGGGGCTCCAGCTAATAGGTAGCTTCCAAACTAAACCCATATAGAATATTGTCCATTTTCTGTTGACTGACAGGTAAGGTAAAAGCCGACCATTGATTATAAAAAAATAAAATAAATAAAAATAAAATAAGAAAAATCACGCTGAATTTAAAGAAATTAAGTTACTTTAGGTAGGTACCTATAGTGAATGGGTTAACCGGGTACTAATTTAATGCCTTCCTGTGTCGGCGATAAATGGTCCCTTTGCACGTGCCCCGTTCGCCTTGAAGAAAGAAGCCCTGAACCTACCCAGACACAAAACACTCTTTCTCTTCGAACTGCGCCAGTAATGCATCAAGGTCTCTGCTTTACCCTTTGGACAAATGGCTAATTTCAAGAGCATTGATAAACATATACAAATATGCAAATTTTACTTCAATAAGCATTATCTTGGTCTAGAACTCACGTTGATTATACCATTCTGCGTTATCCCGTTTCACGTACGCGCTTTAATTTTTTTTTTTTTTTTTTACTTTTATTTTAAAACTTTTATTTTAAAACTTTTATTTTAAAACTTTTATTTTAAAACTTTTATTTTAATAAACCTATTGTAAATGCATGACAAAATCTTATCAGGTATGAGGATTTTGCGGAAATAACCCGAAGGTAGGGCGGTTTGCAAGTAGTAGAAGTACGAATACATTGTGCATTTCGAGTTAATACGCAACAAATTACTTTAAAAAAAAAGATTTTGTTGATAGACCATTTTACCTATTATATTTAAATTTTACCTTTGAATCTATTGTTTTGCGATGCACCATCGTACATGGAAAATCCTTGAAAACAAGAAGAAATTGGATTCAGATGTGCAGAAAAAAGTTGCTAAATAATTGGTTTGGACCTAGTTTCCTTAAGAGTTACTAAAACTGCCATCATCATGAGTTTAGTCTTTTAGCATAAAACCTTGCTCGCTTTTGTCATCCTCAAAACTATTTGAGAATTTCAGAATTCTTTAGTTTTTTAAGTAAAAAAGTCTCGAAGGGAAATCTTCATTAAAGTACACATTACCTAATCCCTAGTACTGCATTAACGATTGTTTATCATTTTGTGCAAAATTTAAAACAAGTTTATTAGCATGGCCTCTAGTAGATACTTATTATTTGCGACGTAAAAAATCATTGACGTTTTGGCCCACTTGACATTCAACATTCGCCGTATATCTGCACAATATTTCGCAAGACCATTGTTGTAGATATTTTTGTCCATTTTACTGCGCTCAGGTCGTGACCCAATATGAAATATGCAGTCGGCTGCCAAACATCTCCACTCCAAGGTCTAGGAGAAATAACTATAATATATAAATAAAGAAACACGACCTTTCAATATTCCTAACCGTCTTTGCTATATAGTCACATACTAAAATAAAACGCATAAAACAATATTATAAAACCCTCGTGTCGATTGTATACTAGATATAGGATTATTTATTATTAATTTTTTGGTAGTAGGTCAGATAAAAACGTAAACATGTCTTGCGAAACAATTGTGCTGTGTTGTGGTTCTGCCAAGTTATATAATGCTTTGACCAAATGAGTTAATAATTGTTCAATGTTAATTATTAGCAACCAATTTCGTTAGCTGAAAAATGCATGGTTTTAAAAGCACTCTGATTCTTGTATTTATTTTAGAAGCAGATAGGCAAATAAATAATAAAACAACATGTGTATCGATTGCCCTCTAGATGTTTGTAGATTACACAGTTGTAGATGAGAAAAAAATCTGGACATAACTTGTCTTAAACATAAATCGAGTTTTTCTACTAATAAAATTTACACAATTCCTTGGTAAGTAAAATTTTCAACTTTAATTAAAAATAACTAAGATATGGCCAAGCAACTTAACAATGGTTGTTGAGAAACTAAAAACTGTGCCGTACCAAATGGTCAAAGAGTATAATGAAGTAATCAAATCGCAGATTAATTTGATGCAAATTAATATTGTAGAATTAATCAAGAGACGAGTTTAACGAACTGTGAAACAAATGAACGAATTGCGAAAAAACTAGGTACCTTGTTTATTTTGTTTTGATCAATCTAGCTATGAATTTTTTACACAAGACTTGCCTACCTTGCTATCAATAATAACCACTTGTTCTTATTTTTTTAACTTTCTGGCGTCCAACTTTCGACATTATAGGCCTATAATACGAGTAAATGCGGAAAGCCTAACTCGTTTTTTTTAAATTCGTCTACTCATGTCACGTGGATGGCCTCTGATCCTGTTTGCCATCGAAGGACTTCATACGATGATATTGTAAAACCATTACACCGTGTCATCGTAGTGTATAAATTTATTGCTTATATTTTTAGGAGATATTTTCTGTTGTGTGTGTCTCAATTATTTTCTACTACTGCTCTTCAGAAGCTAGTCGTGATCAATAAATCATGTCGTATTTTAATTACCATCCTATCGTGTTTAATTATTACGGATACACACTTGTAAACCAAATTAGAACAGTGTTTCACATCCACTCTCGGATTTCAAACGAATTCCTGGTTGATTAAGAACTGATTTTTAACCCTTGTTCAAAGTGGTGGGTAATTAATCTTTCATGATTTAATGCATTCGCCGTACAAGGCACAAGTAGCACTAGTCTTGAACAAATTCCTTCTGTACACGGTCTATGGTTATTGTCAGGTCGTAACCAAATTGGTCTATGCTGGCAGTCAGCCAACTGCCAATTTAGAACGAATTGATTTCTTACTTACACTTTCACGAGACGTAGTGCCACCTAATGTACCATGGCCGAGTGTAATGGAGAATGGAGCACATGTGAATGCTCGATTATATTATTTTCGGCAGTTGCAGCCGCGTCATATTTTCAAAGGAAGCAATCTCAGTCCGCCTTAACAACGTCGTCAAATCGGATGACGAATGTGACGATTTAGTTCCACGACTCTATAATAGTACAGTTATGATGAAATGCTGAGTTTACTATGTTCCTACTGTCTAATGCCCCGATGAAACTTGCTTTGTAGAAATAGTCGTTCTTTAGTGTACATTTTAATAGCTTATACAATTTACTCCTTCGGTTTGGATAGTGATCTAATTCCCGGTGTGGTCAAGTATTTAATTTGTCAGGATTTCTCATACGTCGAATTAATTAAGATGGCATATTATTTGTACCTCATTGGAAGAAATCTGTTCTTATCGACCTTGTAAGGTATATATAACCATTGAGAATCGAAACGTTGGCGTTGGTTGTGTTACTTACAAAGGCTTCAGCTGTGTTTTGTAATCTAGATCTGAATAGCCAGGCACATTCTAACCACCCTCTTACCATTATTTTCTCCTATACCGCTTCCTCTAATTGGGGGTCTGAAAACATTCCTACTAATGGCAATGAAATAGTTTTTGTTTAATGTAGTCTTGCCGAAAAATATACTACATTCGGGATGATGTTTTTCTTACCATATTTAATACCTGTCCTAATAAATGTATTGTCTTTCTTATCCTCGTCTAGAGAACATACTAAAATTGATGATTAAATTTATCTAAGATTTATATTACAACATGTTTTTAGTTATTACGAAATCTCATTATAAAAAAACGCAACACGTAAAACTTCATCGAAATACTGAATACTTGTAAATACGAAATTTAGCTGGTAATTTTATTTTATTTGATTTGTTAGAAGAATTATTACCATGTCGCACTGCGTAAAAGACATCTGAATACACTATTGTTTCTTTTTTAGTTGGTAAAGTTCCCATGGGAGGCTTTGAAAACCTCGCACTAGCGCCAAGATCACACGATATGAATAAATAATGTGGATAATGTGTTCATGTATGCATGTCTCACGTTTATTATTGTAATTACTAATAATTACTAACAACTGCAAATATATTATGAAATATTGTGCATAGTTAATTAAGTATAGATATACGTTAAGCTGTAGAAACCATTTTAACTTGGTCGTTTTAAATTACGTAATGTATGTGTAATCAGTAATCAGCTGTTAGTGTAAGTCTTTTTTTATAATATTAGTTTCAATAGCAAGCCATGACCTTTCTGCCAATTTTATTTTCGTGGTTTGTCAGGACAAAGATGTTTTGATTGAAATTTTTGTTTCCGAAAAGCGTTTTTCCAATTTTTTGATGATTGCTTCTTAGAGGAATGAAAATCATTTTTTTCGTTAGAATTTGTACTTTCATCTGCTAAATACTAACCAAAAGGCAATAACCAAACAAAATACGTAAGAGAAAGACCCTGCACACCGATCTAAATACATACCGAACATTCCGTTCAAACGGTTTTACAAAAATGGCATTAAATTCAAAAAGTTTCTATGATTATTATTCAGTTTATAAGTAAAAAATATTGGTTCCATCGTGGGCGCCATTTTTGTATAAGAATGTTTTATTGGTATGCCAAGACCAGTCTTATGAAAAAAAACGTTTAAAGTTTGTATTGGTTGGATTTTCTTTGAAGTTTAAATATTTGAAACGAAAATACAACATTTTAAAATTTAGGGACAAAATTTGGATAGTTTTATGTCAGTAACAGTCAAAATTTGTACAAAAAAAGGTTGTCCCAGAAAAAAACTATTATAATAGACTAGGCTCTTTTATTTATAATCTCACCTTCTTCTCCTTATCCAAATCGGGTCGGGGGTCCATCTCTTCCTGCGCTACTTCGGCGGCCTCCGTCCGTAGTATTTAATTTATTAATATTGTAATTTCAAATACTGAAATTGAGTTTCGTCACAATTTTACAAAATTAATGACAATCTTCAAGCAAGCTCTCTTTTAATTTAAAATACGAAAAAGATTGACTATAAAATGCACCATGAAAAAAATTTAGCTTTCATAATTAGTATAATAATCACCCATGTGCTTTTGTAATCTGTTCGCGTATCTAGATTATTTGTAACAGCAACGCAATATAATTGAGCGACCACCATTGTACCAAACACATTTACAAGACTCGTCACATCACACATGTTGGTTACATAAACGTATGTTATAGAAGTTGTTTTATTGTATTCCTCAAGCCGGAAATCAACTTCTTTATTTAGTTTGGTAGAAACTTGAATTATTTATTCAGTGTACGTAATACGTAATTTTGCATTTTAAACAAGGCTGCAAGGTTACATTGATACATTCACATGCATATTTTTAATACTCTTAAAGATTTAGTATTATGTTGTTCCCGCCCATTGACATGATAAAGAATTGTCAATTTATCAACTTTAATTTATTAAATTAATGATTTATTATTAAGAAAATATAGTTGATTAATATGTTATAAATATATGTGGATTTTATTTTTGGGTGTCCAGTGTAATGTTGTCCAAAACGTTGCTTAAAGAAGGAGGTAGCGCAACACGGCGTAATAACCAAAAAATAAATCAATATAATATACTTTTAGCCGTGAAAATCTAAAATCATTACGTATGTAAAATTGTTCACACGTCCTCAGGATTGTTCGAATTTAGAATAGATACAATTATTGAATTTGGGATTCGGGTATGGGTACTGCCGCCACGGGAACCTTGTATTGGATATCCTCCATTTATGATGGTGGTTTGGTGACCTGGCAGATGTGCCTGGGTACATGGGGTGAAGTTTGCTTGGATCTTAGCGGTGAATGCATCTACCCACGAATTGCGTGGTAACCCGGATCGGGAGAGACTGGATTAGGGAGATCTTTTGGCCTCTCAGAACATAGCTTTTCGCCGTAGTGGGAGGGATAGATTCACACGTCCTAAATAACTAGATTCCTAACAAATCTCTCACACCTTTTTCCTTCCCAGAATTTTCCCTCTTTCCTCTCCTAAAAAAACCCTTTACACAACATCCTCAAATATGACATAGACCCTGAAGATAATCATTTTCCTCGGGGCCTCCTGTGTGGAGCTAATGTAAAAAAAATCCAATTGGTTTAATGGCAGTGGTGCTCAAACGTTAGATACGTAATGTTGATAATTGTATCTTAATATATAAAACAATGTCGGGTTAGTTACACCATTTATAACTCAAAAACGGCTGAACCGATTTTTATAATCTTTGATTTGTTGGATTTGTCTCCGTCCTGATTAACATAATAACTATTAAAACATCGGAAAAAAGATGGGAAAAATAATTATGAAGAAAATTAATTTTCTCATATATTTTGTATGGAACGGCTTTTCAAATAATGTGCGTTGGTCAAAAAATATTGAATCAATTCCAACTGTCAATGGTGTGGTGTGCCGAACATTTCGTGCTTAGTCAACGGCTCAATTTCATTTTTTGAACTTAGAGTAGGTACCTATTTATTTTAACTTAATGAAAACTTAATTTATTTCAGCTAATAAATTAAACACAACATTTATTGATTCTGAGGCGGTACGAAGTTTGCCGGTCAGCTAGTGTATGTATATATTATTATATCGTTTGCGTATATTATCTCAAACCATGTTTTGTCATTACTAAATTCATTCGGACGCAATAATTGCTAAAATGACACAGATTACAATGCTCTAAATCTTTTAGTAGAACTCTATTTTTCTACATTATTGTAGGAAAGTAAAATTTCCCACTTTCTTGAACAAGTCATTATCTTATAGCGACTCCCTTGGTGTTTGCTATAATATGGATAAATAGTTGAATATTTTTATATCGTCAGTTACTTTGGGAACCTCTGTTTGAGACCTTCAATTCAAATTCAAACATCGAACATGGAATACAAAAAGGCATAGCGCACGCGCAGAACACCCACGCCGCCATTTGCACCTCACGATCCGCATCAATGGAATACCAGCAACAAAATATCATCATAATATTATTAAATACATCTGAGTATAGTCACAGGCCCCCAGCCTTTACTAATACGGTGTCTTCCTACGCCAACTTCACACCGTAACAATTATAGTATTGATATAACCGGTTTTTAAAGATATTCCCATCTGTCAAATTATGCAACCCTCTTTTGTTCAAACGTGTAAACAGTGCAGATTAAACTTAAATCGCTTAAGATAATTTATTGCAGCAGATTTGTTATTTCTCATGTTGACCTAATTCTCTGAACATTGTTTGATCTGTTTCCAATTTCTTTAAATACATCTATTCGATTTTCGATTTTGTTTCCTTGAATGAATGAATGCAAATCTTGTAAGTGGAAATTAAACCACTTCCGTATATCCGATTGAGCTGAAACTCCGCAGATGGATTCATTTTCGATGTAAATGCATTCTATTTACTTTTCACATACGCGCGCACGCACGCGTTTATCGAAAATTGGTTTGATGGCGGAAAGTCGAACTGTTTCACTACTTACATAATAAAATAGATGTATCATAGTAAAATTACTTTTTTTGCGGGTTGGTTTTTATATATCATTTGGGTTTCTGAAGTTCTCTTCTCCGATTCGATTTATTTTTTTGTTAGAATTTCGTGGTGCAAGTCACTTCGGGTGAAATTAAACCCTTGTCAAAGCCAAACCACATACCAACTTCTGGGTGTGATTTAGGTCAAACAAAAACTAGACCAACTACTTCTGCAATTTCAATTAATAATATTTTATTTTGTTCACTCTGAACATTCATTTTTTTGTGGAATATAGTCGTGATTCGAACATTGATATTTATCTTCTGTTAGTATGCAGATTTTAATGTTAGTGTTACGTCGTTTCATTTTAAAATCAGAGTCAAATTCAGAGCATGTATTAAAAAATATAGGTTTAGTATGTAGAGGTAGAACATATTACATGTGCCTATTTGCACATTTTTGCTTGGCGGCTCCTTCTTGTCTCAGAGATGATCATTATTTGTCACACCTTTAGCCAGAAATACCGTAGTCGTCAGATCCTAATAGACCGTTATGACAGGAACTTCAATTTAGGATCAAATAACAATCAAGGTGGAACTCCAAAAACAAATAAACATCATAACTGATTGAACCTTGAAATATCAGCATCAGCACATTAGATCTAATGAGATACAAATACTCACATATTTTATTAGTGTCTTAATATCCAAATTATTTGTTCTTCTCTGCATTGTATCATTGTATGGTTAATTGCATCAATAGATTACGTTACTTTTCATGCTCCGTCAGTTCAATTCGCGGAATAGCGCAACTGTGACGCAATAATTATTTTCCAGCGTTAGTTTTTGCCACCCAACTAATTGACTGTTCAAACAAATGCCTTGGACGTCATTTTTTCTCGACTGTCAAATGAAATGGGCGGAAAAGGTAGCCAGTAGCCACGAACCGTCAGCCGCGCGCATTGCGGACGTTAGCTAATGAAAATTTTCGGTTGAGTGGGAATTCTACGGACGCGGAGATGATGCTAAGAGATAATACACTTTTAAGCTAACGCATTTAAGAATCCTTGGAAGAAAATTAAATTCAGCCTCAACACTGCACTAAGTGTGTTTATTTTTTTTTAGCCTAAATTATTTTATTCTCCCCCTTATTTGAACATTGAATAGAATTGTTAGATATTATCGGCGTGTGTTGGTCTTATGCTGAATGCCATACCGCGACCAAGGTATTTCTGTCGATCTGTGAAACATTTGTAGGTACAAGATTAGACTCGGTAAATGATTCGCTACGGTTCGTTGATTGCGAAGTGATCTAGCCGAAATGAAGTATAATTATTGTCTTCCCGGCTTTGAAAATGAGATGTCGGATAGCTTGGAACAAATTGCATCTTAAAACAATAAAGGAAATGACACGAGATGAATTGATGATCATGACATTATTGAGGTTTTTCTATACGCGTTGACCTCATTATGTCTAAATAATAAACAACCGGATCCTCCTCGTTGATCTAGATATATTACGTGTAGTTCGGTTAATGTTGCAAATATATTGTATATTTTTAGCCAATTTAATACTGTATAACGATGATACGAATTATTGTGGAATAACTAACTATTAAAGATTTTTGATAAATGTTACAGACCTTGTATTTTTCTGCTGCAGAGGGCAGATTCCAATTATCTTGACTTAATCCCATTACGGGATATCTTTTTTAAACCTTACAACTTATTTATGCCAAAAAACTTACTGGCTAGAGGAGTGAATGATGAGTTGGCACTGAACCTAATGGGTCTCCTTTATCAAAAATTCCAAACAAATTAACCAACTTTTCACAGTTCTGTATCGTGATGAAATTTTGTGTTTGAAAAAAATACTTGTGTGCTTTAGACCACACGACTGAAGTAAATACTTATTTATCTCCATCTATATGAATGTCTGTATATATGTTTATATGCATAAAATATATATATATATATTATATAGACATATATTCATTTTCTACAAATACTTATTTAAATTTAGTACCATTCGCCTCGCCCGATCAAGCCATGCACATCGACGTCCGCTCCCCACCGCGTTTGGCGCGTCACTGGTATTTAAAAATACCGACTGAAATATTTCATGCACTGGCTATGAGGGGAAGAGAGAAAGAAAATGTGCGCGCGCACTGCTCTCTCTTGCTTCTACAGTGTCATACAGCCCGTTCGCCTCGCAACGCATTTAACTTTTCGTAACGCTGTAATTTCCGTAACGCATTCGCCAGTTTACCCCTCAAGTCAAGCGGGCGTAGAGAAATATTTACTTCAAAAAAACATTTTCTTGGAAAATACTGCCTTCATGTGCAGGATTTTCATTATAAATATTTCAATCGAATTAAGAGAAAAGCCCAAATTTAAAAAATACACCAGCTTCTAAATTACACCAAAAGCTCGCGTTTAGGCGTTTTACCAATTATAAATGAAAATGTATGAATATTTATTTTTTTAAGCGTAGATATACAAACTCAGTTTTTGCTAGTAATCATAACAAATGTTCGTAAACATGTACATTGTTGTCTTCATTTTATGTATCCAATACTGAACAAGTGAACATATTCCGTTCGTCACCCTCATCCATCAAAGTAAACACATAAATGAGAAGGTGTTATAATAACATAAAGTGGTTTCGGTGCTTCGGCTGTCACCAAGGACACACTTCTCGCTCCAGCTTTCATTTCAGCTTTCCTGACTACAAAGATAGCAATTTTGCAAAGAGCCGTGCAAATAACATTCATGCGCGATAATATATTATCCTATTTTTGGAGGTGACTAAATGCTCCTTGGTCATATTAAAGGCGCAGTCAATATGAGCTTTGGTAGTTTTTGTTATTTTATTTGTCATTTTGTGACAACACTGCAGTTTCTAAGAACTGATGTAATCGAGAGACCAGTTTAAAATACTATCTTGTAACTAAATTTTAAAAGTTAATAGACCAAAAACAATTAGTTGGAATATTTACCAAGCTAATTGGTGTAAATTGTAAATTGGTAATGTGGCATAGAAAACATTTTTAGTTAAACAAATTCTGCACGTTTAAATTGCTTTACTGCTATTTTTACCATTATTTTATTTCGTTACCTTGATCAGAATCGCAAAGTTTAGTATAGCTGGAACTGAGGTGGTAAGTTATTTCAAGCTTGAGACTCATATCCGAGCTTTGAAGTAAAGCTGTTTAAGTCGGGCTAATTATACATTTCTTTTGTCCGTGAAATGCTTCTTGCAGTTGCTATTTTTGCGTGAAAGCTTGCACTGAATTCCTTGAATCAGTCTGCTGAGTGGTCCCACAAAGTCCAATTACAGAGTAATTAGGATTCATCTGTTTGCTACACCTTTACTTTCCTTTCTTCCTTATCTTTTAAAACTTGTCCTTGTTTCCACGAATCTCACTGGCGCTTGTTTTTGATATTATCTTTTACCTGCACATATTATTACCCATACATATTCCTTTCTTTCTTATCTTCTATCTACACACTGACTTTTATTTATTTCTCCGCATATTTTAAAAATAGGTCTTATGTCCAGTAAAACATTTACCTCAGAATTTCACTGTTATGGTTGCATGTAATCTTTCTTATCTGCTCTCTATACTCTAACTTTCCTTACTTACTTAACATATTTTTAAACTATTGTTTAACGTTATATTTCTGGTGAGTTACAATATCATTGTCTTCTGATATTTAATCTTTAATACTATCTCTGATCTGAGCATTGTGTTCACTTTCCTAAATATCTATTTTTAAAACATTGACTTTCTTTTCTTTTTCATATGTCGAAACTAATTTTTATGTCCAGCTAGATATTTTCTGGTGAATTCCACTGTAACTGGTTTCTGCTTTTAGATCTTTAGTATTATTAGCTGACTGCAGTTGTTGAGAAATCCACGGCGTGAATTATCTGCTGTCAAGTCTGAGCTCCGAGGTGGCCGAGCAATATAAAATCATGGCTTAATCCATCATCTTCTCAATGTGTTATTGCAGTTTATTTCAAAAGGGGTGCACATTGTCTTAGTTTAGTACCCATGTCTTCCTCTCTCTTACGCTCGAGTTACGGTTGATGATCCGCTGGGAAGTATCTTTGTGTCTCCTCTGGTGTGTTCATTGTTTCCACGTGGCGAGGACCTGTTTACTCCGGACTTTGTTGACCGAGGGTTCTATTTCTGGTTGCACCTGGTGACGTCACGGGCTGGTGGCGGTGCACATGGAGAAGATTAGCGAAGCGCATCATAATAAACGGGCGCCGAATTACTCAGCAGTGCCGTTGTGTCTCTGCCGTTGACTTTTTTCACAAGTTGATGATTTTGTAATATCAGGGTCATTGCAGCCGTTAAACATCAACGGCAAGTTGCGCGGGAAACGACCGGATTGAACAATGACAACTTTAGCATTGTTTGATTGCACACCTGGAAAAGTTTGAACTATTATACATAATTCGATTTTAACCATTGTAAATCTCGATATTTTTTACTATCACTATTGCTACTAATAACAATAATAATTGGATAATTTCTACAGCGCAATTTTTGTGAAAAGTCACCTCGGGGGCGCTGTAATTTATTATGAGTTCCTAAGATCAAATTTTATTATTTACAAACAGATAATGAAAATATATTTATTTACCCGACAGTTGACTGCCGATAAACACACTTTTATAAAAAGTTTTTTGCTTGGAGGGGAAATGACTTTGACACTATATTAAAAACACTGGATATTGCATGATTTTACGTTGCTATTTTACCCTCTATTACTATTGATATTAAATTAATTAGATGACTAGTGGCTAAATAAAGTTAATATTTAATTAGATGACTAGTGGCATAAATAAAAATAATATTTAATTAGATGACTAGTGGCAAAAATAAAGTTAATATTTAATTAGATGACTAGTGGCATAAATAAAGTTAATATTTAATTAGATGACTAGTGGCAAAAATAAAGTTAATATTTAATTAGATGACTAGTGGCAAAAATAAAGTTAACATTTAATTAGATGACTAGTGGCAAAAATAAAGTTAATATTTAATTAGATGACAAGTGGCAAAAATAAAGTTAATATTTAATTTATAATATTGGAAGATTTAGGTCTCTTTAAGACTGTAGAATTTTTATGAAATGACCTTAAAATACTTACAAATTCACATTTAGTTATTTACAACGCCGCGGCCTGTAAAACTGTGAAGGTGAAGGATTTATGACTTTATGGATACGACCGGACCGTCTGAAAAGTTGAGTTTGAAGTTTAGCTCTAAATTCTTTCGAGTCTTTGATTGCTTTTAAATCATGTGGCAGTCCGTTTCAGACTTTAGGTTATGACTCTCCCGAAAGCACGCTCACCGAACTTAGAATCTGGTGTGCGCTTTCGTTCCTTCAACCTTCTGATAGCTGATGACGCTGCTGAACTAAGGGTTGACTATCGAGAATTCGAATTTTCTTGAATACACATTTCCGCTAAATGAGCCGGAGTTATTCCGTTAAGTGACTTAAATACCACCCAGCAGACTTGAACTGGATTATATTATGTTTAACAATGTTTCACTAATTTAACCATAAACCATAGTGCCTGTAACAATGATCAAAACTATTAAAATTTAACTATTAAAAAGAAGATAAGATTGTGTTGGGGACAGAAATCGGTCCCGCAAAGCGGAAGGAAAATGGATAAGACAGGATTGCCAATTTACCGCTTTTCTTCCTCCGCTTTTCAATTATCCGCTTGTTCTCACTTCAAATTTATCTCACTAGCACACGATTGAATTTTTCTTCTCATAAGTTTCCGACACGGTCGAATAACAGCTCCGTATTCATCACTGAGATGTTGACAGGAAGAGGTGATAATTTGAACAAACTCATACTGTGATATTTTTATTACATTCAGTCGACAATAAGGGTAAGGAAATAAAAGGATTTTGTGGGTAGAATTTATTTTGGAAAAAGGTACATAAGGATGAATGCAGGGCACCAACAGATTATTTTTTAAATGTTTAAATTTAAAAAAAAAGTGTTGAATTTCATCCAGGAATCAGCTGCTAGTACATACAATAAAAATGAAAATCCGAATAGTTGCAAGTACCTACTCAGCGCAATAGTGGGTAATAGAATACTTGCACAAGTCCTTACCATTTGTAAAGCGATGGTACTCGCAGACCATGAACAGCTACGGAGGAATACGGGGTTACAACTAGACCCTTGCAATACAATGGCAAAGGGGACCGGAACCACTGGCTACAGGGCTACTGAGATACCAGTGGAAGACATTAGAGCTTAGAATAAAGAACAGGATATACGGACTGCTGATCAAGGGTATCCATATACAACTCTGCTCGGACATTAAAAATACTAATGCACGTGCACGAATATGAACGCACGCTTATTTAGATTCAATAATGTTTTTTAAATAGTATCTAGTATTTGTCGTTTGTGCCTGGGGCAAGAATTGCTAACAGATGTTCTGATTAAAATTATGTATTTATATTTCGTAATAAAAAATAATTATCTTTCGCTTCTTCTACAATTCTACATTTTAGTACCTACTCATAAATATAATGACGTGTCGCATTCTAAATGGTTTAATCAATTTGGAATTCTTTTAAAATAAAAAAAAAGTCCATTGGTGTTGCCAGCATATTGACTGACTAAAATATATTCCCTATCGCTGAAATCGTTTAATCCATTAAAGTACTTACTGGCTAAGAAATAAAGTGTGTTCCAAATAGCTTATTTATTTGGAACAGTTTCAAATTCAAATAAGATTTTAAATCTAAATAAGACTTAGCGCCTCCGCCCACTCAGGCAACTGAAAACTCTCAACTGCCAACTGTCTTTGTATGACAATGTGATACAAAGACAGTTGACAGCCCGCACACTACACAATCACACAAAACCCCGTTGTCAATGGTAACGCAAGCGGTGACTTGCGACCATCTTGCGACTGTCACTGCTCATTGCCCTCGGGGCTGTTGCTAGTTGCTAGCTGTCAGCTGTCTCGTAGTTCGTCTATGGATAAACAAGCTTTTTGACCAATCAAGACAGAGAAAAAGCCGGTTTTAGTTGGTTTTCAGTTGCCTCAGTGGGCGGAGCGCCTTAGCGCCTCCGCCCACTCAGGCAACTGAAAACTCTCAACTGCCAAATGTCTTTGTATGACAATGTGATGGCCCGCACACTACACAATCACACAAAACTCCGTTGTCAATGGTAACGCAAGCGGTGACTTGCGACCATCTTGCGACTGTCACTGCTCATTGCCCTAGGCGGCCGTTGCTAGTTGCTAGCTGTCAGCTGTCTCGTAGTTCGTCTATGGTTAAACAAGCTTTTTGACCAATCAAGACAGAGAAAAAGCCGGTTTTAGTTGGTTTTCAGTTGCCTCAGTGGGCGGAGCGCCCTATTTTTTACATAATATTTTAATTTTAGCGCTTTGATTGACAATAACAAATAGTTATAGATCTTTTCAGTTCCATAGAACAGTACCTATCCATGAAGATTTTCCAAAGGGAAATGTGGGTCAATATACCCATAACTCCCACGCGGGATTTCGTTTCCTCGGCTGCAGTCGAAAAATGTGCATGTAGCAGTGTTGCCTAGTGTTGTCGAGTGTTGCCCAGAATTTCCCATTATTAATTGGCCGATTGCCAGGTCGATGAAGTCCCCGCTGCAAATCCGGGAATTTCACCTCGTCTTTGTTTTGAAACATGCAATTTGCATATTATATTATTGAACATATAGTAATAAGTCACGTGGACGTTGTACGCATTCTGACGTCATTAATGTTTGAACGTAATCGAGTTTTACCTGCGTTGTAATTACAAGACTTTTACAGTTACTAACCTACCCACCGATAACATATTGCATACAATAATTTCGTTTTAATATCGTTAGCGTTCTGGCAACAATATCATGAGATTTAAATCAGTAGTTATGCATAAATGAATTGTTGTTTGGAACGGTAACATGGTGTTTTATTTACTATTATTATCTTTTTCTAAACCTCTAACGAATAGCTAATTAGCTTATCAGACTGGTACGCTAAAGGTGATTTTTCACAAAAACGGCGCTATAAAATCAACCAAAAATTATTTTTTAAAATTATTTATTAGACTTTTATGTAGGAACTTATGCACCTGAAAAAATATTAAGTAAACAATAAAATTTTGAAGATGAATTTGTGGGGCTTAAATGCACTTTGAACATATTTAAAAACAATTTGCGGGGAATTATATTATCAATTAGTGAAAAAGTTAATTTATTTGATGTTTTCATTTCGTCACCATTATCATACATTATCCAATGAATACAACTATTCGAAAATGTGTTTAAAATGATTAAAATTTTTGAAGGCGATATACCTAAATATTTACCAAATCTGAGCCATGTGTATCCCGGTGAAAATCCAAAATTCAATCCGATAAGAATTGATGAAGGAAGAAATGTGCAAATGGATTATGAGCGCAGAGCCGTAACAATCACGGCTTATTATAATTATAGGGTTGATAATTGCACATTACCGAAAGATAAATTCAAATTTATCTTTCAGATAACTAGGTAGAATTAAAATATTTTTTTGAGTAAAACTTCTTTACGCACGCTTGACTTTGGAAGTAAACTGGCGAATGATATCCGAGAGCGTTACGAAAAGTGTGATCGGGCGAGGCGAACGATAATAAATTTAAATATTTGTAGAAAATTGCACGGAGAAAAATGTTATTCTAAAATACGATCATTTTATTCGTAAAAACGGTTAAACACGGGACTGAGGTTCTTACGAACAAATTAAAAGTGTTTCAATGTTTATTGGCGGGAAAATGTAAGAATAATTTGTTGGTATACGTACGCAATTACGTAGGTATACCAACACATTATTCTTACATGTTCCCGTCAATAAACATTGAAACCCTGCTAATTTGTTCGTAAGAACTTCAGTCCCGTTTTTAACCGTTTTTTTTTCTCCGTGTAATATATATATATATAATACATGTATATATTATACATATAAACATATATATACATACATATAGGAGGAGCTAAAGAAGTTTTAATTCAGTCGTGTGGTCTAAAGCACACTCGTTTTTTTCGTAAAAAAATTATTACATTATAAGTACCTAGGTACTTTATCGCTTGTCTGTATTCTTGACACGTCAGTTCCAGTTTTTGAAAAAGACAATCAAATGTTAAAATATAATATTATTAGTAGGTACTCTATCGCTGATTTCTTCATACAATCAGTTCTAATTTTGAAAATGACACTTAAATTCAAAACAAATTCGCGTTCATTGAAGCAGAGTTAGCGCCTCCGCCCACTGAGGCAACTGAAAACAAACTAAAACTGTCTGGTTTCTATGTCTTGATTGGTCAAAAAGCTTGTTTAGCCATAGATGAAGAACAATCAGCTGACAGCTGGCAACTAACAATGGCCGACCACCGCAACCAGCAGTGCCAGTTGCAAGTTACCGCTTGCGTTACCATTGACAACGGGGTTTTGTGTGATTGTGAAGTGTGCGGGCCATCACATTCTCATACAAAGACAGTTGGCAGTTGAGAGTTTTCAGTTGCCTCAGTGGGCGGAGGCGCTTACGATCGCAGACACACGACTAAAATTAGATTTCTCGACAAGAATAATATTTCAAAATAAATTATATTGTGATTTTGCAGTCGAATCTGAATACAAATTTTATATGCCCCCCTCTGAAATACGCATCCCTGGTTATGATGCACATAATAATAAAGATCATGCACGTGCGCGATTACGTGTTCAACGTTCACGCCTTTTAACACTTTTCCTTTCAACTTTCGTCATGATTCAACCCTTCATAATATCCAAAGCCATTAATTACCTTTTCGCCTTGCTTTTATTAAATGACAAATGAGTGGTGCAGTCGCCATCATTTAGCAATGGCAATCTGCCTTCGCCGCTGGATAACTGAGTATTCCGAGTACATTGCGCAGATTTATCGAGCGGTGTATTTACTGAGTCAGGTAGTTATTTCAGTCGCCTGTTTTACCGACTCGCCTGCCATATTTAAAGTGCAGTCTCAATAAAAATAATTAATAAAAACAAAATTGTTTGAATATTTTATTTTTCCGATAACCATTTCACGATTCAATTTCCAACATTTTTCTGTTCTGTTGCTGTTTTGTTTTTGAATACCTAACAATTGACAAATTAGAATTCTTTTGACGTTTTAAAAAGCTTTCAACTGGAAAACAAAAGGGAAAAAATTTATTTTTTGTTTAGCTGATAAAAATATCTTTTGTAATGCAGTTGGAATTATATGTTTGCTTTTCTGAACAAATCGATTTGAAGTAATTTCGGTTTTCTTCTATTTATATCTACAGTTCTGGATGAAACCCAATAGTCGCAGACTTCACATTAACGCCGTTCTTCCATGGAGAGCTACGTTCAAGCGACGCGATCGCCGCTCGTCTGTATTTTCCATACTATTATTAGTGTTTGAAATCTAGCTACGTTCACGTAGCTATTTACAAGCGACGCTACCGCTACCTGTCGTATTATTTTGCTGGTGCAGCGCCTAGCGGCGATTTCAAACACTAATAATAGTATGGAAAATACAGACGAGCGGCGATCGCGTCGCTCCATTGAAGAACGGCGTAAGCGCCTCCGCTGACGAGGCAACTGAAAGAAAAACCAGTTTGCAACTACAATCGCTATCCTGTGTATGTCAATGTGATGGCCCGCACGCTACACAATTTCTCAAATACCCGTTGTCAGTTGCAACGCAAGCAGTGACTCGCGACTCGCGACTCACCCTGCTAGTTGCCGTGGCCGGCCGTTGCCAGTTTGCTCAGTTGTCATGGTTGCGCCAGTTTTGTTGTCAGTTTTCTAGTTTTTCAATTTGACAGTGGCAGATTACTACATGATTACTAGATGACAGCTTTCGTATATGGTTAAACAAGCTGAGATAATCAGGCGCTCCGCTGATGAGGCAATTGAAACAAAACTAAAACCGGCTGGTTTCTATGTCTTGATTGGGCAAAAATCTTGTTTAACCATAGATGACGAACAATCAGCTGACAGCTGGCAACTAGCAACGGCCGGCCACGGCAATCAGCAGTGCGAGTCGCGAGTCACCACTTGCGTTACCATTGACAACGGGGTTTTGAGTGATTGTGTAGTGTGTGGGCCATCACATTGTCATACAAACATAGTCAACAGTTTTCAGTTGCCTCAGTAAGCGGATCGCCTTACAGAAATCGTAAAATTGAGTAGGTCGTCATAGAAGGTTGATGGAAGTTGGTTGGAAGCCATAGCAATCAGCCGGTTTTAGGCGATTCGCTCACTGAGGCAACTGAAAACTGTCAACTGGCAACTGTCTTTGTATGACAACGTGGTGGCCCGCACATTTCATAATCACACAAACACCCGTTGTCAATGGCAACGCAAGCGGTAACTCGCGACTCGCACTGCTGATTGCCCTGGCCGGCCGTTGCTAGTTGCCAGCTGTCAGCTGATTGTTTTTCGTCTATGGTTAAACAAGCTTTTTGACCAATCAAGACATAGAAACCAGCTGGTTTTAGTTTGTTTTCAGTTTCCTCGTCAGCGGAGCGCCTTACATTGTATTATTGATTTGGATAATTAGAACTATAATCGGAAAATTATAGTATTTTTCACTACTCACTAGAATAGTACAATAAACTATGTGGAATTATTTTGGAGTATAAGATAAGCGTGTGAATGAATTTCCTATTGTACTTTTTGACGTAAAATCCAAACAGGAATAACAATGACACGGGAATGAGTTTCCCCTAGAAAGATCAAGCGTCAGCCACAACGAATAACATCATCTTCTTCATCTCCTACTGCAAACACTCATCGATATTCTCGAATCAGTTCCGGGAAGCTGTTAAAAAAGCCATTGTTCCCTCACTCCCTGATAAACTCCGACACTCCGGGGTGCTGAAGTTCTGACTTAGTTGCTATTTCAAGTCACAAAGGAGGTACCTTCTGCGTTCTTCTATTTGGACGAAATCAATAATGTCTGAGAGCAGGGTATATATTGAGCTGACACCAATGACTTCAAAATGGGGTCTTTGGCGTTTTTATGTTAATTGAAAAAGTCTACATATGAAATAATAATTCTGGTCTGACGCGATAGCATACGCAAAAATTAAATACCTAATTTTTTTCATCAACTACATAATGTCTATTCGTAGTGGGTAGGTAATATTTATTTTGAGTGATGGAATTTCATGCAAATGTACTAGTCAGAAAGCTTTATTACTTTGTTCCATTTAATTATTTTACTTATAAGTACTTTCGTGGGAATTCGGCATTATAACTTTGCTTTTGATGTTAGAAATGTACAAATTTATTAGCAGATATTAATTAATGTCTTGACGGATGAGGTAGAGCGACAAACCACGTAACTTGTTTTATATTCCAATTCTATTCTGTTGTTCTTACAAAACATGTGTAAATTTTGGTATGAACAACATGAACTAATTTTCGTTGTTTGTTTTTGGGGTGTTATGCCGTGTTGCGCTACCTCCTTCTTTAGCCGACGTTTCGGACAGCGTTGCAGTGTCCATCATCAGGGCAGATCTGCCGGATCTGCCCTGATGATGGACACAACAACATTAACTAATTTAAAAAAGTTTGAATTTAATTAATTGTCGTTGTATTTATTTATTTTGTAAAAATTTAAAATGAAATATGTAATTTACGTTTATAAAACAAATTTAAGATTTAACAAAACGTATAACAATTATTTACAAATTAGTTATGATATGCATAAGTATATCTTGTAAAAATAAGAAATACACCAGAAAAATAAATAATTAGGCGATCCGCTCACTGAGACAACTGAAATGGACGGGTAGGTTAATGTGAGTTATGATGTGATGAATTATCATGTGAGGAAGTATCGTGTCTGAAAAAATTACTATGGGAATTCAGACGCTGAGATCTCATAGTCCGATTAGACATGGAACCGGCCCGCACACTACACAATCACTCAAAAACTCGTTGTCAATGGTGACGCAAGCGGTGACTCGTGACTCGCACTGCTAATTGCCTTGGCCGGCCGTTGCTAGTTGCCAGCTGTTAGCTGATTGTTCTTCTTCTATGGTTAAACAAGCTTTTTGACCAATCAAGTCATAGAAACCAGCCGGTTTTAGATTGGTTTCAGTTGCCTCGTCACCGGAGCGCCAAGTTAAAATTTCATCAGGTTTTCTTTGTCTGTGGTCTTATACTATTTTTAAAATTATAAATGTGCCTACCTTGTCCTTTCCTTTACCTTTTCTGGGGTTTCAAAGTAACAAAACCCCCTTTCTACCAACATTAATTTGGACATATTTATTTATATTTGCTTTCGCGAAGTATTCCGTTACAACCTTTCATATTTAATTTGAAATAATTTTCACAGATTCACTTTGAATAAGTTGGATCCCACCTCATCCATTATTCGGTTTTTGATCAAAGAATCCGTGAAACAGTTTCGCCAGAACAGGCTTCTCTATGGAATTGACACCCGAAGTTGAATCGACTTCAAGTGTGCCTTATTCTATAAATTGACCATAATAAATTGTAAATTTTCATAAAATAGATCAGGCGGGAACGCAGCATTACGCAATACACTATATTTTAATAGATCCATTTTATTTCGATCTATAATCTAATAAGAGGCGTCGTGTATTATTTATACTTATTACCTCTAGTTTGTTTGGGCGTTTAGCTTTGCATGTTCTGGGATTAGATGTAGGCCGATGTATACAGATTATAAACATCGTTAGGACTTTATGGCTTTCAAAATGGCGTCGTTACTTTGATGAGATTCGTTAAATATATTGGATTAGGTCACAGAAAACGTATTGGGTTGTTTTTGCGAATGGCTTGTTTACAGCACAATACCTCCCAGAAAGATAGATGCCTTTATATAATTGTGGATAGATACGATATATAGTATAGTTCGCTAATATGCTTGCAACTTAAATACAACGTCTACCATGATCTTGATTTTTCTTTTTCAAACTCTGCTTTCTGCCATGAAGGCCCTATGAAATTATTTTCTCTGTGCTACATGATATTGCCATATTACTTACAAATGCCAAACCGCCAGTGGTTCTGTTATTAAAACCTGTTCTAGGCTGCGTCGTTTATTATAAGAAACAGGGATATGTTACAACTTCCAATTAAGAGGGTATTACCAGAGAATACCGGAAATTAGTCTTTTTTAAATCTAATTCCAGACGTATTAACACTTCTTTATAAAAAACATAAATTGGTTTTGAAAGATCGTTATTTTTTCTGGTACTACACGCAGTTTTAAAATTTTGAAAAACTAAGTTTATTTTTAATATAGTAAGGTTATACCGTTGGTCGTTGGCAGATTTATTCAATTTTCAAACGATAGATTCTATTAAACAACACAAATTTCAAATCATATAATCGTACAACAAAATAAATCAATACATAATCTAGTAAACACAGTTTTCAGAATTTTAATTTTAGTTAAATTAAAATCATTAAAAAATAAATCTGAGAACGCGTTTTGTGACAAAAATATCTCAGTTATTCTATTTATTTAAGGTCTTAAAAACTAAAATATTTCAAATTTCTTTTACACCCTTATTTTGTTTAGACATTATTAAAAAATCAAAACACACTTACAAGAAGTTCACTATATTTAATAATTTATCATCGTGCGTTTTGAGCATTTTTATTGCTTACTTGAATGTAGGTATCTATATATTAAAGCAAATGTTCAATAAAATAAATCGATATTAAATATTTAATTTTAAAAATTTAATACGGGGAATAATCGATCTTTCTCATTGGAACGTCCCTGTACAGTTGCAAGCATTTTTAAACTTTTATTCTCAGCCGCTGGTCAATCGCTCTTAAACTCTCAGCGGAAAGACTATGTGCAATAATCTAACTGCTTTTAAATGGCAGATTTTTTTTGTGAATTACCAATAATATTATTTTCCTCATTAAATATTCTTATGTTGGTTGTCGGTGCATTTGTTTTCCTGCGTAATTCGAAAAATTATTCAAGTTCAATGAACTTTTAATTTTCAAAACTGGAACTCATAAGTATAAGTAAATCATATCAGATAAACAATGAAGAAAGTAGGTAACAAAATTATTTTTATTGATTAATAGTTCTTTATTTGAAATGCGTATTTCTTTCGCTGAAATGTTTGACGGCTGTCGTAATCTTTCAATCGAAAGGTAAATTTCTTATTTTTAAAGGAATTTTTAAAAAAATTCACAATCCTAGGTAAGTTAGATAGCTAACAAAATTAATACAATAAAACCATGAAAAACATAATTTTTTTGGTATTTTGCCATTTGTGTGGGTACCTACACAAGTTGTACTATAAGGCTGCGTATACACACGCGAGCCAAACCTGCGAGCCGAACCTCGAATTATGGTAAAGAAATAAGACAACCGCAAAGCGAAACGCCGCCTGTGGTTGCTTAGTTCCTTTTACATTATTCGTTTTATGTTCGCAAATGTATACGCAACGATGAACTAACTTAAGACTCAAGAAAGTGATTTACTTTCCCACCTTCCTCTTCCTCATATCCTTCCCCTCCCTACCGTCATCCTCACAACATACTTGAATTGGGGATGCCATAGGATCACCTCCAGACGGGAGCAGTTGGGACTCTTGTGCGGTATTTACATAAAAAAAGACACAACGCATTAACATATGTGCGAATTTATGGTTAATCAACGTTCAGCCTTTTCAGTTGTCGAAAAACTTGTTGAAAAAAAATCGTTTATGTATAGGATATTTCGTGTGAAAAAATAAATGTGTAAGTTCTTATTTATCTAAATTCTAAACCACTTTTTATCACGACAATAATTCAAACTCTTAGTTCTATCAGACAAATAAATGAACTGTTATGTCATTGAAAACATATAAATATAAAAATATTATTACATAAACACATCAGCCATTATTATTTTGAACTTTTTGAATAGAATTTTTATCAAGGAATTTGTCAGTTTATCTAACCACCTACCAACCAATTCCAAATCAATTGCGTGTACCCACATACAAATGATATTTAATTTAAATAAATCAGCAAGGTTTGATCGTCTCACCTTCCTTTACAAGCAGTGGAATTACATACCTTTATCGACGTCTTCAAGGCTGATTCTTTTATTACTCGTTACGTACATTTTATGCTCTAATCGTGACTAGATTAATAACTTTTACTTTATATAATGAAAAACGCACCATTAAGTGGCTTGTACACGAAGCGAAATATTATTTCATTATTTTGTATAATCTCCATTAACACGTGTTGTCATTCGGCATGCAATACCGTGAATTAGATTGTTAAAAAAAAAAATTAAATCGATACAGTAATAAAATGTATTTTCATACATTATATGATAATGCGAGCCTCACTGGGTACTAGACATGGGCAGATTTATTCACAGTAGTGAATCGATTCAGTCTGATCCCCTCGGCCTTTTGATCTGATTCCTTTCATTCGATCCTTTAATTCATAAAATTCCCAAAAAAAAAAAAAATATATATATATATTTATATATATTTATATATAGATATATATAATAATAAAATAAAAAAAAATAGACACTGATCGACGAAAACCACGACGACGGGGTTTTGAATTTTTTAATGTGATGTTATGACAGCAAAACCGATAGAAAAATGTATTTTTATAAGTAGTTATATCCAGAATATAATAAATCAAATAAATCATCAAATTAAACAGTTTTACAATTTTTATTATATTTATTTTAAACTTAAAATAGTTCCGCTTCGTCTGATCGAATATAAAACGCATTCTACCCAAATTACGCAGGGCTCGAAATCGGAAGTTTTCGACCTACGATGTAACTAAATTGACGGCTCGGCCCACGGGGAAATCGCACTGCATTCCCAAACGGATTTGCGGCAGGCATTGAGAATGAATTGTATCTTTTGAGCAGTGTCTTGTGTCTTGCCTGGGACTTGTGACTGGGATATAAATTGACGGTTCCGCTGCGCGGGGACTAACGACGAACCGATTCGCAGCGGTCGTTAAGGATTGGATTAGGAACTTCCGACTAGCAAGTGTCTTTTGACTTGCTGTGACCTAATTTACTTGCGTTTCGCGAACCTAACGACTCACTTCAACAGAGGCAGTACATACTCGATCATGGGAGCGGGATTTGAAAAGAGGCGATCATACTAATTCGCTCATTCGTTGAATTCGTGGAACAGAAGTGACAAAGAGATTGGGTTTGACCGCTTCGGTCCGGACTGACGTGTAGGACTGTGACGACACAACTGAATAAGGAATACATTTATTAATTCAATGAATGAGTGGGACATATGGGACTGTAAAAGAGAGGTGCGTTGTTCGGAACTCGGAACTACTTCGTTCGACTCGCAACGTTTTGTCGCCTGGGCTGGAGGTGTGGGAACTCTCTGACCTATGGGTTTTCGGCGCGGGATATACTATACGTGATAGAGGTAGTACAATGCATATAGCACATTACCTCCGGTATCTTCGCGGCGCGCGCTTATAGGTAACTTATCCGCGCAGTAAACATACAGAATAATATTAAAGAAAATGAGAATCAGATCGAGTGTGTTACAAGATTGAATTGATTCATTCAAATCATTCATTCAATTTTGCCCACGTCTACTGGGTACTTTGCCCATGCTGAGGTCCCCTTTTTACAATTTAATATGATTCAATAAAAATATAATAAATTGAAATTAAATAGGAAGAAATAAAATAAAATAATAAAGGGGCAATGAAAAATAAATATAAAGGTCGGCAAATATTATAAGGTACGGTTGTATAATGTATAATGAAGTTTGTATTGTAAATTGTAATAGCATTGTGTATTACTTATATAATATGTTAAATTTTTTTGTTTCTTTGTACAGTGTGTAACACCGTGTTTGTGATTTAGATTACATTTATTGCCAAGAACCAAGGGCGTATAGTAAGGGTTATGGGGAGGGGTGGGAAGGAGAGGGGGGGGGGGTAAACCCCCTCATGGGTTGCAGTATTGCATAGGAAATAGGATACTAGTAATCCTTGATTACATTCCTGGAAAACACAACAATACTATTTGCACAACAATTTTATTTAAAATGTTAAGTCACAATGTGTTTGCTTCTTTTGAAAAAAAAAAAAAATATATATATATATATATTTATATAAATATATTATTTGCACTATCTTTTTATCAAAGTATTTTTTTAAATACGTTGTGATAAGTAGAATATTCCAAAAAACTTTTTAAACCCAACCCCTCTCTCTCGCCCCCCAAGATCGAACCCACATGCGAATGCAATATCTACACCCTTGCCAAGGCCATTAATATATACTTTGTATTACTATTAATTTGTTAGAGTCGCTTACTTGATATTATATCCCGAACTAAATTTTGTCATCTATCTATCACGTTTGGAGTCTTATTTTTTTCTCTCGAGAACTCTTGAGAATAATTACCACTGTGTTCAAATGAACCTTTTCCCTGTACCCGAGTACTTCCTTTATTACTTTGTCTTCTTTTATATTTCGCATCAAACACCAGCCACCTTTTATAGATTATGGCATGTGCAACTGAAGCGATTTTTTTTGTACACTCTTGTTTCACGCGAATTGATTGCAAATAGCCGCTTGTTATAACCAGGAAATGTTATTATTTAATCTCGTTTTCATCAAAAGTAAACAGCGTGTTAAAAATATTTTACATTGCTCTTTAATTTCTGGATGGACGTACCGCTGTAACGTTATACCTTAGAATCTTTAAATTTACCAACATAATCTTAGCTTGCCCCTTGAACTGACAAATACATAAGATAACCTATTTGATTAAAGTTGAATTATCCGGCAATAATACATCGTAGCTAAATAAATAAATAAATAAGCGTCAATTTATTCTTCAATAAATCTTTATCAATAATCCGATGTGTTTTTTGTAAACAATTAATAATTTTCAAACGGTGAACTATGGCGTCAATGAAATTTGGACAATATTTTCATTTTTGTAATACTTTCTAGACTAAAGCAAATAATTCAGCTTGCAAAATCATTTCCATCCTAATCTAGCAGGAAAGCTTTGATTTTTTCTTTTAACTATCAAAATGTATAGCAAACGCCGTATTATTTGTTGCATATTCATAATTTTTTATGTTGAAATTGGGCATTGTGTTGGCGAAATCTGGTAGTAACTACTAGTCTTACATAAAATATAATGTTTTCGCGAATAACAAAACACTTTTAGTACGTACCTTCTAGTACTACTGTACTCGTTTGAAGTTAGTTATAAAATAATTTATTTCCCCCTCTTAAACAGCAGATAATATTAAAGATGCAAATAAAATAATTAAAAAAAGTAAAGCAGTGACAAAAGTGAAAAGTTACAACAAATCCCACATAGGCGTTAAAAAGTATATATATATATATATACCCACTGGGAAGTTTACAAGTGAAAATTCTGTGAAAATTCTGTGAAAATGTTATGTCATGAATCAAGTGAAGTTTAAGGAAATTTCTTCATGAATTAGTATTAAAAGAAAAAGGTTTAAGTGGTCGTAAAAGTTTAAAGAAATTTCTTCATGCGTTAGTATTGGAAGAAAGAGGTTAAGTGTTCGTGAAGTTTGAAGAAATGTCTTCATGAATTAATGCGAAGAAAAGGGTTATGAGTGGTGGTGAAGTTTTTTGAAGAAATTTCTTAAAATTAGTATTTGAAGAAATATCAAAAGATAGACGATGGGTGCCCACGGTTCCAAGGAGCGTCTTTACCGCTCAGCATCAGAGAAGTTCCCGGAGAAGTACCATGATAAACTGCAGCCCAAGATCCAGCTTCCAGGAGAGAAGAAGTATAAGCCGATCGTCAACAGGGAGAGATTCGGCAGCTTTGGCGTTAGAGGTATCTATGGTGATTTACTTTTTATTAACATCGCTCATGATGGGAATACCCAATTCGAAATGTGGATTATTTCACGATTTTTCATAATTTAAATATAATAAGAAAACCTTATAATGATCATGTTAGCTAAATCGCTTTTTAAATTTCATGACTAAAAAAGATCTCGTCGAAATTTTGATGTCGTCCTTCATTTAACAAAATTTAATTGTTGTGTTGTTTTTATAAAATAAAAGCATTATGATTTTCTTTAACATATATACTCGTAAAATCAGCAACCATTAATAATTAACCATTTTAAATAGCAAGTGGGCCTAATTGGCCCAGTAATCTCTCTATATGTCAATATAATATTTAAAAGTGGGTTGTCACTGTAACAGAAGATTTCAAAAATGATCTTCACCCCCTTTTCCCACCTTCACACGGAGAAAAGTGTTATTCTAAAATACGATCATTTTATTCGTAAAACGGTTAAAAACGGGACTGAAGTTCTTACGAACAAATTAATAGGGTTTCAATGTTTGTTGGCGGGAAAATGTAAGAATAATTTGTTGGTATACGTACGAAATTTGTTGTAATAATTAATAACAATAATTTATTCTTACATTTTCCCGCCAATAAACATTGAAAATCTGTTAATTTATTCGTAAGAAGTTCAGTCTCGTTTTTAACCGTTTTACGAATAAAATGATCGTATTTTAGAATAACATTTTTCTCCGTGCACTGTGTGAAAATGATGCAAAATTTTGAAACTTCTTCGAGAAATTTTGCACACTTCCAGATTTAGAAAAACTCTGTGTAAAACCCAGGCAACATCGGGAACTTTAGTAGTATCGTATAAAAATAATCGTCTGGTAAAATGGGAAAGTCTGGGAAATTATGTTGTTTAATTATTACTGATAAAACAAGTGATACGATTGATTTTCTAATGTGTTCTGGATTTGTCATCACATCATCACTACTTTAATACTTAGATTACGATGAGACTAATGAAGACATTTTTTTGCTTGTTCTTATGTATGTCGATAATGATGGAACATACACAGTGAAAGCAGTTAGTAAATAGCTCCCGGCTTCTGAGCATACTGCACCATTATACTTTCACTGCAAATGCAGAATGTAGCTACTGCACTATTTATTCAACGTCTAATTGATTTATATTGACAAGTGTTACTAGTGTACTATTTACGTAGTCGACTTTTTTTTACATTTTGCGCTCATTGTTAGTTGTATATTTTTTTGCAATGTACAGGATTAAAACAGATGTACTTTAACCAGTTATTTCTGACGTTAGTTGAAAATGTTAATGAAATTTTATTTCTTCAAACTTCGCAAAATCACTTTGTGGCGTCATTTTGAATTAAATTAAAACAAATAACTTTGTATTAAACCACTATTATATAATCACAATTACCTACACGTTTCAAAACCGATGGTTTCTTCGTCAGGGTAGTAATGGCATTAAATAACAAAAGAAACAAACAAGTATAGATTATAGAAAGTTTATTCACCGATGACACCTTTTTTTTCAACTAAACATTTAAATAATCACTAGGTTTTGGCAATTAGGGTCGGGGTAAGGAATTATGCGGCTACTCGGAGTGACTAGTGGCTACACATGGAAGATTTTTTTTCGTTTGATTTAAAAACATAAAAAATAACCGGAGACAAAATTTTTATTTATGTTTTTTTCTCCAAATAATGTCAGGAATCCACTGGTTACAATAAGTCCCTTAACACCCTGTATATTAGCAGTTCTGGTAAAAAATCGAATATTAATTACTTTTCCGTTACGTTTCCATTGCGTTATTTTTTTTATAATGCGCTTTTCTGTGAATTTTCTTTTTATAATTGCAATAATTATTTTTGTTACGTTCTTTAGTGTTGCGTGTTTCGCGTAATCCGGGATCAACATTACTTAGTTAACTATTGTTTTATGTATGCTGGTAGAATGTTAGCAGGTTTTTTTTATCGAAAGTCATTTACTATTTCATTAAGTCCGAATTAGTAACCGAGTGTAGAAAGATATCCGGTTTCCACCAGGAGTCACGGGTTAAATATTCTTCTAGCTTTGATCGCAATCATTGTTCAACAAAAAAATCCAGTTTTATAGAAGAAATTCAAATATAGTTAGGGTAACTCGCATCCCGAAATGATTTCTTTACAATAATAAAAAAACCGTCGTTAGATTATGTTTTCAGCTGGGCAAAAACGAAACACAGATTCGTGTTCTTAAATGGCGCTAATTAAAATATTTCAGAAAAAACCTTCTTTGCGCGATTGGCGATTCAATCCAATAATTATTTTTATTACTAAAGTAAAACTAAAAAACTGATGATTCATATTTTGCATGTACACCCGACAAGATAGAATTATTAGTCTTAATATTTAAAAGCATAATGTGAAAAATGTATTTTTTTCTAAAATATTTTAATTAGTGTCATCTATAAAGCGGTCTACACACCATGCTGCGAACAGCAGCTGTTAGCAGCTGGCTAAAAATTGAAGGTTGGAGGTTGTCTCCTGTCTCTTTTTTCCTCATGCGAATCCGTAACACTCTGTTTCACGTTGCCTGCAAATTGGAAGAAACCGTCTGCCGCTAGTACCAACCGATGCGCCGCAGTGAAATGAGATGGTGATATTGAATTTGTTGTGTTGAGACAGAAGGCTACGTGAAACAGGATGTTACGGGTTCGCACGAGGAAAAAAGAGACAGGAGAAAATAGCCAGCTGCTAACAGCCCGATATGTCGGGCTGTTCGTAACATGGTGTGTAGACCGCCGAAAATTATAACTTGTGTCTCGTTTAAACTTATTTAAGCCTTGGAAAGTCTTATTCTTCCGCAAAACTTTATCAATTACATAATTAAAAAAAAAAAATCTATGATTAAATCACGATGTAGGAATATACCTACCCTAGTTAAGGAGGGGATTAAGCATTATCTTTATTTAGTTTAGAAAATAAAAAATAATTTGGTTATGAATCTCTCTCTGGTTTCAATCCTGGGATTGGTTTGCAGCAATTTCCTTTATTTTTTTCTTCCATTCTTCCCTGTCTTGTGCGGCTCTTTTGAGGTCTGCATATGATGAGCAGCGCATGTCCACCAGTAGGTCCTCCAGGTACTCTCGGCGTGGGCGTCCCCTAGAGTTTGTCCCCTCGGTCATACCCTCCATTATGGCATGCAAGAGGCCTTCTTGTCGTATTATATGACCGATCCATCTTGCACGCCTTTCGGACAAGGTTCTGAGCAGGTGCCTTCCTCCTTCGATTCTTTGGAGAACCTTATGAATATAGCATAATAAAACCATGTATTTTCTAAGAACCTTGAGTATAATAATTTAAAAAAAATCTAAAATCTAAACGATAAATTAATGATTAAATAACGATGTAGGAATGTACCCACCCTGTTTAATTGAAGGGGTTAAACGTTAATTTAATTTTGTTTAGAAATTTAAAAAAAAACTATTTATATGTGAATTTAGCTATCAATACATTTTATAATATTTTTATTAGAAATAATATTTTTCCATCAGTAAGTAATATTAATAAACTTTTAAAAAATCTATAAGACAATGATTATAAATTATTGAGACAAAAATGTTTGTTGGCGCTCTTTCATGTTCCGACGCTATTAAATCGTTAATAAATGTTTTATTCGACATACCTACGATAATAAAATCCATTTCATACCTTTCCGAATCATAATGCGAACAAATTCGATAAAAGAATACAATGGACTCGTTACTTTAGCCTTTAACCGACCCCATTACAGCACAATAGCTCAGAAAATTCGCCAAAACATTATTCGAACAATTTCTCAGCAACAACAATGCCGGTACAAATTCGCGAAATTGTAATTTATGGAATAATCCAAGTACATTACGATACTATCGGCTCCTTCAGATAATCTGTGTAACATTGTAAAAATATTGGTATTTTAAAAAGGTTACATGTTTAAATATATCGGTTCAACGAGGGGCATTCACCCATCAATTGGATTATTGGGTTAACATGACATTATCATAGTCTCGACAGCTGTATTATGTTATTAGGTGTTATATAAAGCATCTGAGTTCTTCCGTCTGAACCCCCAAAGCTCTAGAGCTTTAAAGCAGTATTTAAATACAGTAGTGATGTCATCCAATCTTCGTAACGACGGATTTTCAAAAAATGCTTTCAATGCATTCGTAAGAGTGTTCAAAAAGCATTTGTAGACATGATTATTGTACTAAGACAAGATTTTTTAATTTCGTAGTATTATAACAACCCAATGTAACATTAAATCTGATTTTTATCTCCTGATCCAATATTATATACAGTGGTGCCTCGCATAACGAACGCCTCGCACAGCGAACGCTGCACACAACGAACTTCCTTTTCGTTCATTTCACGATTCATACAACGAACTTCGCTTCACACAACGAACTTCGCTTCACACACGAAGTCGCCCGATCTTCTACGATCACTGCCGATTAATTGCATCCTCCCGCGCAGGCAGTCGTTAGACTCGTTAGTCACTGCGTAGTACGCTTAACTTACGCACGTATCGCAGCAATCGTTCTTCATTACGAATTAAATCGCACACGTATCACGGCAGTCGTCCTTTTAAGATAAACTCAACATTTTTTTTATATGATGGGTTCTAAAAAAAGCAGGAAGGTGATTTCTCTTGAAATGAAACAGGAAATAATTAGAAGGAGTGAATGTGGGGTAAAACAGTGTGACCTCGTCAAAGAGTTTGGCCTCAACAAGACCACCATTTTCAAAACAAAAAGCGGAAAATGGATGAAGATGTGCAAGATTCGATTATTTCTTAAAATGAAAAAATGTGTGTTTTTTTCATTATGTTTTTAGATGTATCTAAATAAAAATAATAACAAAAAAATTATCTTTTTTTTATGTCATCTTACCATATTTTATGCTACAGAACGAATTATTTTTTTTAACATGTATTGTTATGGGAAAACGCGTTTCACATAACGAACTTTTCGCATAACGAACTTGCTCCTGGAACGAATTAAGTTCGTTGTGTGAGGCACCACTGTATGTATATATTTTTTAAATATAATTTTTTTTATTTTTATTTATTTACATTTGATACATTTAAAGCCAAAATAACAGAAATAATATTACATAATAAGAGAATATATTTAAAATGAATACAAGTGTTATTACGTTGTTTTAGGTCGATATTAGTTCCTAACTAGGCAGATTGCCTGTTCTAAGCAACCAAAATTTGTAAAGTGCCAAATGCAATTTAAATTATTATTATTTTTTTAAATTAATACTTATTTATACTAAGTTTTTACTAAATGTGCCATTCATAGGTAACCATGTATAGTTTTAAGTCACATTACATATTAGTTTTTCAGACTCCTCCCTACCCAAGCCAATAATAAATGCCGCACAAGAATCCAAACTCTTCTTGTCTGGGGCCAGTGAGTCTATGGCATCCCCGATTGGGGTATGTTGTGAGGCTAATTTTGTGGGGAGGGGAAGGAGATGGGAAAGAGAAAGGTGGGGAAGTACCTGGTTATTCAGATCTGGTCACGGCTATAGCCATTTCAAGCAACGTTTCAATTCTGAATGGTGGTCTTACACCAGGGCGATACTGAGAGTATTTTCCACTCTGGAACGTGCCGCAAGTATACTATATATAATTTTTAATTAATTAATTGTGAAATAACACAAATTAATTAAATAAAAAAATTTTGCGCACGCCGGGTTCGAACCCGTGACCTTCGGATTGGGAGTAAAGAGCCTTACCGCTCGACCACACCGGCCGTTATAATGAGGTTCTTATTAGGTAGGTCAATTCCTTATGACTTATGATATTTTATATAATGAAGAGTGTATGTGTATGTGGCTTGCTTCTTTAACATATCCACAGTTTTATTCCTGTTGTTGATGCTTGATGCAATTTTGCACACTTGACGTTCAAAATAAAAGAAAAATTACTGTATACATCCTATTTCAGCCAGTTTATTATATATGTATCTATTGTCTCTATGCCTGTTCCGACGTTAATAAATAAATGCTTGAAAAAACAAGATTCAGCTTCATCACCAAGTCCCAAGAACTTGGGCTAATTGCTACTATGTATTTAAATTGCATATCTAGCTAATATCACATTTTCTATAAAAGTAATATGCAAATCAATAAGGTTTGAAAAAGTTTCTGGTAAGCGTAGCTTATTATTTATGATAACATTCAAAAACAGGTTTCCGGAAATTTTTACTTTAGCACAAAGGGTTACCAGGAACCCGCTGGATGACGGCACTAATACTCAGACTCTATTGCAGCGCTAGAAATCTAAAACCATTGCTATAAAAGCATGAACTGCACCATACTTTAAGCCTTTCAAAGGCTTCAATAGAAAATTCTATTCGTGCTTTTTGCTGACTGGTTTACTAGTTTCGTACGATTTTCCGAATTATTCAATCGGAAAGATCGACGAAGGATTATTACCTCTAAGCAGTGGCGGCTCGTGACTTTTGGTGAGCTAGAGTGCTAATATTAACAAAAATGGCATTATTGATGTCGTTGTAGCCAAAAAATTTTTTTTTTTTTTGCGAAAATTTTTTTGTATGAAGAATTTCAGGAAATTTCAGTTTTGCCGTGCGCCGCCATATTTCCTGAAATTCTCTGAAAAAAAAAATACAAAAAATAAATTTTCGAAAAAAAAAAAATATTTTTTTTTCGGCTACAACGACATCAATAATGCCATTTTTGTTAATATTAGCACTCTAGCTCACCAAAAGTCACGAGCCGCCACTGCCTCTAAGGATAATATGGAATGTTCCACGAAGCAAATCAGTTAACGAATAATAAAGCGGAAGCTTTGACGTACATTTTATATGAAAGCACAGTTCATAATCCGGGTTGAATTGAGCCAGAAAGGTAAATAATTTGTAGTAAAAGAAAATCCATTTAGGTACTCTCTCATTTTATTTTCTCATGTACGATCAGCAAGTATACGTGTGTTATATATAATTATTTTGTATGGAAAGATATTTTTTAAACATTTTAAGTCTTTGATAATACATATATTACTATCTACTAGTAATTTTCATGTTATAATCGTACATAGGGAAGTATTTTTTAAAATTAAGTATGTTTCAGGATGCTCTATTTGGTAACGAACGAAACAAGTTATGTATTAAATAAACTAAAATGGAAGAAGTTAAAATACGAATTCGAATATAGAATTCAAATTTCGTGGGCGTCAAATAAGAGTAGAAAATATAAAAATCCTAACAATTTTATGGTCAAAATGACAGTAAAATGACGACACTGTTTATGTAGAAGATTGAAGCAATAAAAAATATTTTTTTGAATATAAATATTTTCAGTTTTATAGTTTTTTTTAGTAAATAACAATTTTAATGCGCTTTGTATAAATATTTTCAAACACGCATACAAGTTTAAGTATGACTTTTTTTATTTACGTAGATATACTATATTGTTAGCTATCATAGTTGTATTTTTTTCGCAGTTAAATCAGTCCAGGAGAGCGAAAAAATTAACGGTAAATTCGAAACTCCAGGCAAAAAAAAGGGTCGCACTCCTAAAGATAGTTTTGACATCAGTGCTATTCGTTATAAGGTACATTTTTTTAAAGCCCAGGCAACTCTGGGTACTAATTCTAATTTTGAAATCAGTGGTATCTATATTGCAATGAAAAAATATTTTTCCTACTTTTATGTGTTTTTGTTTTTTTTAGAAAAGCATGATTGTAGGTTACACAGCCTTATAATTTTAGTATTGTCATTTGTAGAACAGTGGCGCCCTCCTATTGTTTTCTACTCTTATTTGACAGTCAAAATACAGGAACAACCAACCAATTTTAATGTACAAAATATATTTAGGTTTCTATAAAATATCATGTATTCTAATAAATATTATCTCCTTACCCATGAGAAAATGGTTTAAAATATGTTATTTACCTGCTCAAGTGTCCAGAGCGATTTAATTCATTTTAACTAACTAAATAACCATCATAACGCCGTTTCTCCGCAGGGGTAGGCAGAGAGAACGGAATTAACTCGGTCTTGGCACACACACTTGTCTCATTCATCATATTTACTTTTATATTATTCTTACATGGCCCGACTCAAGTATCTGATTCACTTGATCGTGTCATGTATTCGTGAGGCGTCCCCGACTTCTACCATCAGCATTTGCGTCAAATATTCTCCTTCACTCCAGGTTTATTTATTTAATACAAATATTGGTTTATTACTCCAGAGTGGTCGGTACTCTCAGTATCGACTCGTTGACATCCTACCATTCAAACACCACCACCGTAGCTTGAGATTTTGGTGACCAGCTATGAATAGCCATGCCTAATTCCCAAACCTTACTTTCCTCATCTGCTTCCCCTGCCCAATCCCTTAAAAGTCTTACAACTCACAACATTCCTCAATTAAATAAACCGTAGTTTCACTGGCTTCGGGCAATTGTGATTCTTGTACGAATTCGAAAACCAACATACAACATCTGTGTAGCAAAACTTTCGAAAATATAATTTCATACGAATTTAGATAAGTCTATTAATGTATGTATTATTTATTTAACTCATTTATCTAACAATGCATTTTCCTTCTTTCCCAGGAAACTCAAAGAAGCGCGATGTGTCCCGTGCGCAGGCGCCGAGCCCCCAAGCGGCGGGGCCTCCGCCCTCGGCCCCCGCACCACTTGCGCCCTTGGCCCCGCCCGCCCCCGCCCCCCTCGTGGCCCGCTCGCACCTGGCGCCGCCACAGAAGACGAATGGAACTACAGGTTACTTTTTATTTAGTTAATTTTTTTATAATACTTACCAAATATGTAGGTTTTTTTCAGGCCAGATAATCTTATGTCTGTGAATTTGTGTTTTTTATTTGAATACCGCACAACAATCCCATCTATTCCCTACTGTTAGGAACCAGTGCTGCAGTGAGACTATGGCATCATCTATTGGGCTATGTTGATGGTGCAGCTGAAGGCAGCGGGGAAGGGAAGCAGATGGGAAAGCGGAAGGTAGGGATGCTGGCCAGCCATTTCTAGCAACGTTTCAATGCCAAATGGTGGTCTTTCGTCGGGGCGAAACTAATGCGCAGAATTCACGCACATACATTTATTTACTCGGTGGATTTGTCCGAATCCGCCGACATCCGAACATTCCAATATATTTGTCTAGGTAATTTTCTCTGCACATAGAGAATAGATATATATATTTTTTTAAGGAATATAATATGTCTAGATAATTTTCTCTAGATATAGGGAATAGTTATATATTTTTTTAAGGAATTGGGAAAAAACAAAATCTAGGGAATTTTAATTTTTTTCTTTTGTAGTCTAAATTGTTTAAATTTTTAAAAATATTCTGTCAAAATTTCTGGAATTATTGAAATTTTCTAGAACCAAAAACCAAATCACCATATTCTTAATTCCGTGATCCATTTACAGATCAGATATTATTTTTGCTGAAATGTGAAAATCGCTGACTAGATTTTCAGTCCCCTAGACTTTCATCAGTCAAATTATTTTATTCGTAAACCAAATTATCTGGACCACCACGCTAATGAGGCTATCACCGAACATACGGGGCACTACTAGTAGACTTGTTATAATCTTAAATAGGGAAATGAACTCGCGACGCCTGGGTGAAAACCAGATGCGATGCGAACTCAACCACTGATCGGTCATTATTGTTTAATTTAGGAAATGTGTTGGGCCTCCATTAAAAGATAAGGTATAAGGTCAGAAAGAAAACACTAGATGATGATTGCGTGAGGTGATCAGTATTTACAGTTGACTATTTACAATATGTACAGTTTTTAAAAACGTTAAAAGATTACTCCGAGGTTTGCGGAACTTCAGATATGAGGGTGGAGGTTGTTACTAGGCCGCTGGTCTGTCGCCGTGTGAGCACTGAGTCGACTGTAAGACTGGCTGGCTCGCTGTAGTCGCGGTTTAAATAGCCGATTTGACAAGTACTTGGACGGCAGGCTAAAATGCGCTCTCGCTAGAACATTCCCGATATTTCGGCGCGGCGCTGTGTATTGCGTGTGGCAGTTCCGAGACCTTTCCAGAATGTGGCAAATAATACGGCGTAACGAGGTAATAGGTAGAGACCGCCGCGCAGTGCTAAACAGTGTGATGTAGTTATAGGCAGGTCGCTATAATTGTATTTTCTAACTAATCCAAATTTTACAGTAAATTCAAAATGCGCCAAAATTTTTGCTGTTCGTGGCGCCATTAGGTTCAGGTTTTTGATACTTTTACGAAAAGCGTTGCATTTCAGGATTCCAAAATATAGTTCTTCTCTTTGAGGATGTCTTCTTAGGTTGATCATTTTTCAAAAAATTCAGAGACCATTTAATATGTAATACCATTAACTAATAACAGTAATAATCCACAAAGTTCCGACTGAATAAGGGAGTAAGTAAAGAATTTCTGATGAACGGGAGGTGGAGTAGGTACTCGTCGACATAATTACTTGGAAAATTATTAATGTTCCGGCTTTCTGGCTCCTTGAGATTGAGACGGTATTTTCCAAGATAAATAGCAAAGCTTAAATTATTATTACACACCCTACCCCCTCCTTCCTTCGACTCGCGGTTAAGGGAAGTCTGGGGTTTGATTTGGAATTCAGAATTATTCTGATGAGCACAAATCTCGACAATGAAAATTTCGGCTTTCGAGAACAATTATTCTGAGAATATTTGCTTGTGTTAATTAACTATTCCTATCTGGCATTCGTTTTATGTTGGCAATAAGATTTGGTTTGGCAAATGGCTTCGGTTTTATATAATTCTTCTGTACTTAAGCGGAGGATGTTAATTCCTTCATTTACATCATTCTTCTTTATAAGGGAACTATGTCTAATTTCTAATTAAATTATAAGAGACAATTGAGTAAGGTGAATGAGACAGCATGCTAGTGGGTATGCTAATAATATGCCTGAAGTGTGTCATCGTCTTTATTATCCTATCTAACAGCCAGAATTTGAATTTATTTTGAACGGGAAATAAACATTTCTGAATACGTTTTTCATAGGAGCGATTCTAAGTTTTTACCACTCTGACTGTAGTGAATTTGACTATTATTATTATTATTATTATTAAATGAGCGACCAAGGTCATCATCTTAATTCCTAAAGTTCAGGATATGGTAACATACTCGGATCAATTATTATCTCCAATACCAAAAAGGAGTCGGATCAAAACAACTTCTGTCGTAGCGACCATAACCAACATCATCACCTTAATCCAAGCCAGGACACTTTTTTCACATTAACTTCGCACAGGAGGCCCGAGAAAAAAGTTTTAAAAGCCTTAAAATCTGGGGAAAATGTATCCAGGAGTAACGGACGTATGAATCCATCCCTCCCACTGCGATGCAAGGCGATAGGTCGAGAGAGTCTGGCTGGAGAGGTCAAAAGATCTCCCTCAACCAGTCTCTCCCGAGCCGGCCCGCCACACAGTGCTAAACCTCACTCCAAGAACCCGGGCACCCCTGAAAGTCACTAATTGTTGCGAACCACCTGGGGTACTATCAAATCGCTTTCTTATTTCTATACGATCACTTATGTTTTTAATTGTAGGTATTTTATTGACTGAGCGTAGTGGTGTCATGTTTTAACTCGACCGTTTAGCATTTCATCTCTCTGTATATTTCTTTGTGTATTTTGTTTTCGCTGCACCCACATTATTATTTAAAAAAATCTTACTTCGACTAGATGGGTAGATAACTTTGACTATAATTATATATATTTATAAGAAGAAGCTGTAGCACATTTAATAGATTATGCCCAAACATCGATGTGTTTAACACAAACCTTGCTAAATTCACAACATTCATAAAAAAATGACATTCCATCGAATGCCATATGTTTAACCAAAAACTTAATTTCATTGATTTCTTTTTTTTTATTAATTCCTCACATTTTCTCTTTTACTTTTAGTAGTTTGTATTTTAATGAAATCTTTTCCTCAAAGATATTATTGATATCCTTTAAAATTTAAGTGTAAACCTTAGAAATATGTATATGTATCATAAAACACTCTGTAAATTGAAGATGCATCAGAATTGTTTGTATTAGGTATATTGTTGCATAGTTTTTTTTTATTATGGTCCTATATTTAAATGTCGTTATTTTATTGGTCAATGACATAAACATATTATTCACTGTCATATATAAATGTATAGACTGTTTATAACGCAAATAAATAAAATAAAATAATTCAGTAAAGATTATTTTTTGAAATGTGAAATCGTCGTGCTTATTTTGACTATCTTTTTCGATTTTTTTTTTCTTTCTACTTAATGGTAGGTAACTTACCTGCCTGAAGAAAGTTAAGAAAGAAAGAAAGTTAAGTTGAAAAAAAAGAACTTACATATTTATTTATATTTATCTTAATATATAAAAATATCGTGTCACAATGTTCGTCTGAGGTAAACTCCGAAACTAATTAACCGATTTTATCTCGATTATTGACTTCAATATTTATTATTGCGAATTAAATGTTTTTAATTGGACAATTATTAGAAATTATTTGTAAGTTCCATAAGTTTCTGACAGATGGCGGTGTGATATAATTTATTGACACAACACTTAATTATATAGGTTAGGTAACCATCCAGTAGATAGCGTTGTGTTTCGTTAGCCACAGCAACGCGGGGGCGGGTCGGCTAGTTTATAATATATTATGGTTTACATTTATTAAGTAGGTGGATATTTAAGTGCCTACTTATAAATTAATTACAGGGGAAATTTTGGATTTTATTTATTAAATAAGAAAAAATGGGAAACAAATTTATTTGGACGTGAGTCTAGTTTTCACAGAACTATTAACTAGTGTATTTCTTATTTTTAAAAACGTTTATAAAGGTAGATGTAATATATATATAGATTTGTAGGAGGATTCTATAGAAATAAGAGACCGATCTAATTCAGTATCATGGCCTGGTTTGAGATGGTTTTACCATAAATCAATTTAAAACACTGTTACATTACATGTATGACCTTGTAGGAATATTATGACTTACTTATAGGTAGGTACTGGTAATTTCGTCCAGTGAAGCAGAAATTCGTAGGGGCCAGTTTCCATATTAGGTCTCTACCTGAATTAGCATTCTATCTTGAATGCGGTTATTAAGAATATAGAGGTTTCTGGTTACTGCACTGAAGAAGTAAGGCTGTAGAAGTGTGTTGTGGGAGTGTCTGTGTAACCGAAATATAATAGTAATGGGCTCTACACACGGTGCTGCGAACAGCCAGCTGTTAGCAGCTGCTTATTGTCTCCTGTCTCCCTTTTCCTCGTGCGAACCCGTAACATTCTGTTTCACGTTGTCTTCTGTCTCTTTTATTAACACAACAAATTCAATATCACCATCTCATTTCCTCGGTTGGTACTAACGGCAGACGGTTTCTTACAATTTGCAGTCAACGTGAAACAGAGTGTTACGGGTTCGCATGGGAAAAAAAGAGACGGGAGACATTCTCCAACCTTCGATTTTTAGCCAGCTGCCAAAAGCTGCTGTTCGCAGCATGGTGTGTAGATAGTATAAGCAATAATACCCGACTGCTGACCCTGTATAAATCGCAAATGCCACTGTTAAATTTTATTCCCCTATCCTAACAAGCGAATTGCAATCTTTATTTAGATCACAGGCGTCAGGTAGGTATGCTGTCCTTGTTCTACCTGTATTATAATAGAAGATGTTCCGAGGAACTAGCGTCATTGATCCCTTCGGCAACGGTGCATAGTCGGGAACGCGCGCCCAACATATGTACATGATTGACATTTGTCACATGAGAGTGGGTCGCTTTTACGACTTGTTCTTGATTTCAACAGTTCGGCTGTGGAGTGATTTGCCTGTCTCTGTGCTTCCTTCCTCCTACAACGTGGGTCTCTTCAAGATCCATGTTCACTCCTTTCTCTCCTCAAAACACACCTTTCTCTCCCCTTACCCCCACACAGCATCTTCCAAGAAGATGCTGTTTGGAGGATTTCTCTCAATATGCGTGGGAATAAGAGCGTCAGTGACAGCTACATTTTGGCAAAATACCTAGTGTTAAAATATCTCGGCGACCAGGTTTCCTCTTAATTTGCGCCTAACGATTCGAAAGATTTTGACGAAATTGGCAACTATAGGCTATTTTCACAAACGGGGGATTCTGTTGAAAATGTACGGAATATTTAAAATTCATTTTCTTAAAAACTGGAAACTTAGTCTCGCTGTAGAAAATTTATTCGTCAACATAAAAATAAAATAAAAATGCCATAATCTTCCGCAGTTTAATTTAAAATCGTAATAGGTCGTACCGCACTTCTAGGAATTTTCTCTTCAGTGGGGTTTGTTGTGCAGTGCTGGCGGAGCGCTACACGTTGCGGTCGCGATCTTGACCTCCAAGGGGTCGCGGAACGGGAAGAGATGACGCCAGTCACGAACTTCGTGACAGTCTTCCGTAATGCTGCAAAACGTGAAGCAATCGTCTTGGGAACCGACGAGAATAGATAGAGAAGCGCACTCCCGCTTTATATCGTCGAACCTGTAATCAATTGATTATAAGGTATTACTGTCGAAAAATAAATGAAAGAAAATATTTTTTTATGTTGACGAACAAATTTTCTAAGACGGTTTAAAATATATATTCGATGTTTGTTTTGCCGCCAAAACGATTTGTACATATGAGCGGACGGCGTTTGTGACGTCACAGTGGCAAATATTTTAGGAGCAGCGTCATGACGGCTTCCATATAAGAGGGACTAAGCTTTCAACTGGCGATCAAATCCCGACATGCACGGTGAAAAATGTTATTCTAAAATACGATCATTTTATTCGTAAAAACGGTTAAAAACGGGACTGAAGTTCTTACGAACAAATTAACAGGGTTTCAATGTTTATTGGCGGGAACATGAAGAATAATTTGTTGGAATACGTAATTTCGTACGTATACCAACAAATTATTCTTACATTTTCGTTCGTGAGAACTTCAGTCCCGTTTTTACGAATAAAATGATCGTATTTTAGAATAAAAAATTTCTCCGTGTGCTCATTTTGATTGATTTGTGTTTTCATAATATCGTAATCAATAAAAATAATATAATGTATAATTGCGGCACATCCCGGGTTGGAAGATGCTCTCAGTATCGCCCCGGTGTAAGACCACCATAACGTTTCTTGAAATGGCTTTAGCCATGTTTGGTATCTAGATCTTAATAGCCAGGTACTTTCCCACCTTTCTCTTCCACATCCCTCATTTCCCTCTCCACTTACCTTCATCCTTATAACATGCCACAATTGGGAATGCCATTGTCTCACAGGCTCTAGGACTCTAGGCGGTTGGGATCAGTTGGAATTCTTCTCCGGTATTCACATAAAAAATTGTCATATTTTATCCGTTTAAGAATAAGAGATTTTAGATAGTTTTTAAATGAATTATGATTAATAAAAACAGCGACAGTGACAGTTACAGTTTTGTAAAATACCTGTTATTCAAATTTCTCGGCGCCCGCGTTTCCTCTTGGCACCACAAAACAAGAGTTAGCGTTACTAAAATATTACTACGTTTTACTCATACATTATTAAAACAAATTCATTATTCAGTCATACCCCAATAAATCTCTGCATAAATACCCGAAAGTAATCATGGTAAGTACGCCATACTTTAGGGCAGACAGTTTCACGTAACGCCAATATATTCCTACTTCAAGCGTGTGAATGCGTCATTTGAACATGTTTGGCTTGAAAAACTCAATATCGTTAATCTTTTCCTTAAAACTTAAGGAGGGGTATCCTTATCTAGTCCTGCCACCAAGAGCTCCGTTGTATTGTCTCTTTCTAGTACATGCGTACGAGAAAGATGGCAAGGTTACGATGGAGTTATCTGTGGTGCACATCGTAGATACCTAACTACTAGATATCTACGAAAAGTTTATAAAAACTATGTCAGTTTATTTTATCATTTATTCATTCGCTTTCGTTCAACGACGAGTGAACAACATACATACTCGCAATTCTTATCGATATATCTTGCACAAATATTTACATATCCACACCTATATTGAGAATGTATATAATCGCGTTGTTTTTTCTTCACATGGTAATTTTAAGTGGTTAAAAATGTTACTTAAAGGTTTTTTTAAATACATTTATTTTTTTAAATTTGGTTTTTACAATAAGTTTTATAAGAGCGCACTGTTTTGCCGTGACCGTGATTTTAACTCGGGGCCTTCAGTTAACTGCTTTAAACTATATGAGATATCGAGACGACATACACAATTAAACGAGTGAGTAAATTCAAATATGTTGTTTTTTCTTTTTAAATGAAATAAACACTTTAAACGTTTTAAACCACTAATTTATTTAAATTTATCAACCGGTTTCACTTGGCTTAAGTTTCATCAAGGTGACAATAAAATGCATAGAGTGGACATATATATTGTATAATAATAATATGCAATAAAAGTGTACAATACATTCTTACATTCGATACAAAAAAATTAAGGGAAACAAAGTGTTTTTCACAAACAAATAAAAAAGCAATATAACAAAATAAATTTATCATAAAATAATACAAAATGTAGATACATAGTACACCTATTATACACAACCGTACCAATAATTACTTACATATTGCCTAAATACACAACTGTACCAATATTTACATGCACATTGCCTGAGTTTCAATTACCGCGTATATTATTTTATTTTTGTTATATACTTTATTTTTTGATACTTCATTAAAGATGGATTGATATTTAATTTACAATAAAATATATAAATTTGTTTTAGACCACTTTAAATTTTAATTACACTCTACCGGTTTCCGAAGAACCCTTCCTTCGTCAGGAGAATATTAAAACTAACCTATGATACAAAATATTGATATATATATATACCAAACATTTAGGTGCTTGAGTGGGAGGTCAAAGGGGGAGGGGAGGGGGGGGGGGTGGTAATTGCGGGAATTCCAGCAATAACAGAGCGGTTTATTGGAAACATATCTAGAATGGGATATGTGATATTTAATTATTTTTTTCATATTTCATTATTTATATAGGTACGTATTTTGTGACTTTTAAAACTGTGAGGCTCACATATTGCCAAACAATGTTTTATAAAAAAAGTACAGCCATCATGTATCAATAATTTAATATATATATATATATAGCTAAAGAGTGATGATGAATGATGAAGCTTGAGTACAGCGAAACCGGTTGGTAAATTGGAATACATTATTGGTTTAAAACAAAACCTTAGTTTCAACTAATGTCAAACGTCAAAGTTATATTGCTTTTCTACGAAACACCATTTTTAATTACTATTTCGTATTTGTATGGGAAAAGACGCTGTAAGTTTTTTCAGAGATATTAGATCAGTTTTCAAATTAAAAAGATATGCCAGCGGCGTAAAAAATTACACATATCGTGGGCCTCATTTTCATGCTTAGGGCTTTGCGTGATTACAAACAGATTTTGTTAACCCCATTTGAAAATACTGCATAGAGACCGTAATGTGAAACGTCACGTAAACGTGTTATTTTTCTATTGATTAGGTGTCCATTGAATATATACTGGGTCAGATGGGGTTAAAAGGTAATATTTTATTTTTATATATGATTTGTTGTAAAATGACATGAATGGGGTCTGGTTTAATTTAATTTATTAATTTTATTTATATACAAAACTGGCTGACCCGCCCACGCGTTGCTGTTGCTAACGAAACACAACGAAATCTACTGGATGTTTACCTAACCTAGATAAAACAAAGTGTTATGTCAATAAATTAACTCACACCGCCATCTGTCAGAAAATTATGGAACTTGCAAATAATTTCAAATAATTGTCCCACAAAAACATTTATTTCGCAATAATAAATATTGAGGTCAATAATCGAGATAAAAAAACCTATCTTTTAATAACTCAGGTACGGGACATGCGTCATTCCTATGTCTACCTACGTTAAATTATCGTAAAAACAAGCTTATGTGTCCAAGCGGTTAAGTTGGACTAAATTACACACAGTAAGCCAAATTTTATCAAAATCGGTTAAGTAGTTTCGTAGTTTACCTCGGACGAACATTGTGACACGAGATTTTTATATATAAAGAAGATAAAGAAGAATATATAATATTTACATCATTCGAGTTGGCGGCCTCTGTGGTCGAGGGGTAAATCTCTCAACTTGTAATCTGGAGGTCGCGGGTTCAAATCTCGGAGTACGCAAGTAAATTTTATATAAATAATTTGTCTTCTTTCACAATATTAATTCATTAACATAAAATGTGGTATATTTGCGTCACGTTCCAGAGGGGAAAATACTATCAGTATCGATCTTGTAAAAGACCACCATTCAGATTTGAATTGTTTCTAAAATGGCTTTAGCATGTTGGATGAATAGCTAGGTACTTACCCACCTTCCTCTTTCACATATCATCCCTTTTCCCACTACCTACATACCCCAATAGGGAAGTTGAGTTCTTTTTTATTTTTTTTTATCAATGTTCACATGCAAACTTAAATAGTAGATTTTTTTTTTAAAGTTCGTTTTCATAATTAAATTATATCTACAAGTTTGAATTTTATTAACTCCCGGTAAGAGACGAGAGAGTGTGTGACGTCATCTGGTCCCCGTTTGTGTGAAATATAAGGGTAAATATTTACAAAACCGGGACACGCTTAATACGGACTAAAAAAATACATTCAAAAAGTTGTAGTAGTTAGATAATAACCAGTACTAATCAATTCAGTTACTGGAATTTCGAAAAAAGTGCATTTTAATGGATATTTTTAAAATTTAAAAACACGAAATGTCATTTTTCACCGAAACTTGCAATAATTCCTACATAGCGGGAATACGTTTATATGGACGAAACGACGCCCTCTGTATGTATGGAAAAAACATCGATGGGAACAAAACAATTATGGCTTGTCTTATTTTTATCGGACGATTTAAAAATTTTAAGATTTCGGTATCAATTTATCGGACGATTTTAAAATTTTATACCTTGAGATGGAAAGAACTTTGTGAGCTGAATTTGAGAAAACGAAACCTAGAAATACCAGACAGGAAAATCTGTGCAAATTTCTCGATGCCAAAATTCATCGATATCATCCGAGAGATCTGGCTGATTGTTAAGATAGGTATCTCACTGGGTTGAACTTAAAGATCAATGTTTGAATGTATCCACAATAATATCACCGAGTGTTTTTTGTATGGAAAGTGCATGAATCCATTTGCAGTAAAACGTGTCGCAAATAAGAGTGAGCTTTGCTGGTGCAGTTTCGTTCAGTTTCGTGCAGTTCGAGTGCAGTTTCGTTAGTGATTACATTCAGTAAGTGAATTCAATATGCAATTCACGTTGCATGCACTCCGCTGCACACAGCTTTAAATCCGTTTCAAATATCCAATTCATCCCGTGGAACTGCATAATGCATAATTTATCAGTTATTTGTTCGTCAGTGGTGATGCAAGTCAGGCCTTCCCAATCTATGGCCACGACCCTGCGCGCAGGAGGACCGGAAGAAAATTAGCACAAACGTGAACGCGTATTTTAGTTTCTAGGGACATGTAATTTTTTTATTTACAATTCGATAGATTTTTTGTTTGATGAATAATATTATACTTGCTGTAATGTCATCGAATTTTAGAGAACTGCGTGTATATCCGCTTGTGTGTGTGTGGGTGATTTTTTTACTGACGTGCCATAAGTTACCAAATTATTTATTTGTGAAATCATGCAGCAAATGTGATTATGAGGAGAATGTTCCATAAATTAGAGGTAATTCATAAATTATGTAAAATTCTTGAGGTCTCGATATTTTATTGTTCTAAAATTTAAATCACTTTGGTGCACAGTTTGAGAAGTACAGAAATTTATTAGAAGTACCTATTATAAAACGTTATTCTCGGATGAAAAATGAAGAAATAAAAACAAAAAAACAGTACAACATTTATTCAATTGTGAGTTTGACATGAACATATAGACGAAACGTATGAATATAAATAGTTGGAATATTTGTACAGCGCCGGTTTTTGTTAAAAAACACCTCAAGAGCGCTATACAAATATAACTTTCTGAGACTTATTATTCATCTATTAGTGTCCATGTGCTATGCAGGTTTCACTAGGGACTCGTGTATTGAGAGCATGCAGGCGCAGTTTAAAACAAAAATACAAATAACAACACAATATTATCTACGTTTAAAATAAAATATAATCAGTATCGTACCATTGAAAATTTATACTTATAAGAGGCACAGTTAATAATATAATCAGTGTATAACAAAAATACAAAAAATAACATAATATTACGTTTATGTACAAACAGATGCAGAAAAATACTTCAATATATTTTGAGTAAGAAGGAAAAGGTTATAAAAACCGAAAACCGGTCAAAAATATTCAATTACATAGAAGAAGAAAGGAACAAATATTTCAAATATTAGAACATCAAAAACAAATGAAGGTTCATTATTTCAAGTTTTTTTTTAATAATCGCGTTCACCCTTCCCACAATTACTACTGTTACACACTTGCTGGTTGTATCTACTTAATATCAAAATGAAGTGTATGTGTGTATGTTAGCTGTGTGTTCAATAATGTTTGTGTGTAAAGGTGTGCATGTGTTGAGTTCTGCACCAGACGCATGGCCACCAGAGCGCATCAGGAGCATCCAATAAATAGTTATGCAACTAACTGGAGCATCACTTGTGCGGGAGAATGACTTTTACCTCTATATATGTAGGTACTGCAACCAACCAACCACCTGCAATGGTAGATAGCTACTTACTTTTGTTCTGTGTCCGCACTCAACAATATAATATTTTGGAAATGCAGAGGATGCAGCATTTGGTTCACAGATGAACTCAAATGATATACTAACCTAATACTTGATTATAACTATTTCATGAATGTTATTGATTCGCACGGAACAAATGCGCCCATTTTTGAGCTTTTTATATTAGATTCGTTGTAAAACTGTCAAACGATTTTCACAACTTTTAATATCTGAAATTTTTGAGTCAATGCAACTATTTCCAACTCGCATTGCCAAAAGTTATTGTGCATTGATATACAGGGAGTAACAGCACGTTTCCGAAGGATTTAAACCGACAATTGCTTAGTACATTCAGAGTTAAAAAATATAGATGTCATTTTGCTGTCCGATGATTTTTTTTAAATATTCCAATGTTGCATCTGAGTAGTCGGGTATAGCCTAGCGGCTCACGTGATAATCGCTCTGTTTCGTTCCAACAGCGCGGCAACACACGAAACAGCACGCATATCACGTGATACCCTCGCCACGTGTAGGAGTGTGATCCGTTGCCAAGTGATAAATATATATATTTTTTTTGAATAGAAAAAAAAATCATCGGAGATATTGCTTAGGAATCGCTGGTTAAAATCCTTGGGGTACCTACGTGCTGTTACACCTTGAATAATTTAATCCTTAAAAATTTTGGCAGAGTCAAAACTTAAAAAAAATTTTAAAATGCCTCACTTTATTAACTAAAATTAATGATAATGAAAATAAATTAATATTTTAAAAATTTTATTTATATTTTATTAGACAAATGAATTATTAACGTTTCTGTCACCTCACTTATTTGTCGTTGCATGTAAAAAATTTTTTTTTTTAATTTACAAAATTTTATTTCAAATTGCGATCGGAAGATTTGGTTTCAAAAAGGTGTTCATTTTAATTTTTTTCGGTTTACTTTTAGATTTGAATATATGTTGTATTCTCTTTCTAATGCCGTTTAAGTCATACTTATTTATCACTATGACAGTAAGGGAGACAACTATTTCTGTGAGACCTATGTGAGCTGGGACAAATATGGTCTCCTGTGATTAAACTGGTTAAACTCTCAGAAAGTAAGTCAAAATGCGGTATTGATTGTTCCGTACATTAAATAGTTAAATAAGAGAAAGGTATTTTGAGATCGGGTAGTAACTACGTAATATTGGTTGCTGAATTTTTTCATCATTTTTTCATAATTGCTACCTACTAACTGAAAGTTTCATTCTTTGAAACGTACAAGTGTGTTTGTACCTATATACTGCAAACAGAATACGAGGGTTTTTCTAATGTGGTGGGAAAAACGAAGGCCCGTTAACCTCAGACTGTTAAATTCAGTTAATGGGGCGACAATCGTGTGAAAGGCGGTGCATGGTGAGAAAAAATGTGAAAATTATGGCGAACAAGGCTTTAATCGAAAAAAACCACACCACATCTGTCGTGCGCTTTTGTGCTCTGTATTACTATTATTGAAAAAAAAATACTAAGTTAAATACCCGGCTTCACCCAAGTACAGATCTTCATTATTGAAAACAATTGAAAAATTATGGCTTCGTAACAGCTTTCAGATTATTTCCCCGAGTTTTTTCCCGTTTCATGATGACTGTCGGCGTATTGTATTAAAAAATTTTTTTTTGTGTTTACGTTTATCCTTTTTAATAAATAAAATAATTAATCTAAATAAAACTAATGAAACTTATTACTTTGTTCGTACCACAATAATTTTTATTATCCTTCTCGGGATATAAAAATATATACATTTTGCCTCAAGGAAAGTAATACGGTTGTTCCAAAAGTGGTCGGCGTGTAGGTATAGTGGTTTAAACAAAGTAATATAGGTTGATTTATTTGTAATGGATAACCACAAGGTTATTATACACGGAGAAAAATGTCATTCTAAAATACGATAATTTTATTCGTAAAAACGGTTGAAAACGGGACTGAAGTTCTTACGAACAAATTAACAGTGTTTCAATGTTTATTGGCGGGAAAATGTAAGAATAATTTGTTGGTATACGTACGAAATTACGTATACCAACAAATTATTCTTACATGTTCCCGCCAATAAACATTGAAACCCTGTTAATTTGTTCGTACGTTCATTTTATTCGTTTTACGAATAAAATGATCGTATTTTAGAATAAAAAATTTCTCCGTGTAGCTACATTCAAAAGTATAAAATAAAACTCTTCACGATCATATTGAATACCATAGTTTTATAAATCTCAACTATGCACCTAAACGACATTATCGGAGAATCGATTAATTATAAATAAATACTGCATTTTAGTAATTTAAATGAACAGGTTTGCTTATGGTCTCTTTGCATAATTTTAAACTTTCTTAACAACCCTTCCACCAAATTTTTGAATACTTAAATGATTTCTGCATTTAATTTTGTTTATTTTTCCTTGCAGTCATTCTGTACACATATCGGCATACCAGTAAAATAAACGACGCGTATTATAATATAAATATTCGTTGCAAAGGAATTTCCGGAAGAATTACCACAAATGTAATGATAGATATTTTGATACCGATTTTCTGTCTTCAATTTAGTTTTTTCTCAGTTTTTAATCTACTTTTTTAATCTTTCTTTCTACCGCGCCACTGCAATACAGACAAACTTTTCCTACTACAAATCTTCTTCACTACAATGCGTAATTGTAAGAATAATAATTAATTAAGTTCATACCTGTCAGTATTACCCCGCATCGTTTTGCTTGGGGGATATTCACTATTCAGAGGTAGATATATCACGCTTGGCCGACTGGGAGTCGAACCCGCTACGGCTCCGTTATGTTCTCTTGCTCATCTTTAGTCTCTGACGCGTCTTCAGCCATTGCACTACCTAGTACACTACACATGCCGTAAAAAACAGCAATTCCGTACGCTTAACGTGTGAAATGTGATAACAAACCGTTCACTTTTGTCAAAATCTCTAAAAAATGCGTCACGGAAAGAATTGTTTATCATTGATTTCTCTAGATTTTTCATTAAAATCTCATCTTTGTGTGTTGTGACTGCTCTTAGGTAGACGGTTTATTGTTTGTTTTACGAAACTGTAAAAACTTGTGTATTTATATCTCGTGCTGTAATTGAACAAAAATTTGTACGAATTATAAATCAAATCTTAGTTTTGTGAGTTCTTTTTCAGGCTCGGCGATTGTTTGTGTATTTTGTGTCTCAACTTTTATAGTTTTTTTTTTTAATATCAGAGACATAAGTTTCTCAACGCTTTCTAAGTTAGAGACGTCCATAAGTGGAAAGCGGAATTTATGTGAAAATCTACAAAGTGCGGTGAATGTTTACGTTTGCTAAAGGCTATTTATCACAATGGTTAAATCGATTGTTTATGCTCCTTCCCCAGCCTTAAAAAGTGTCAAAATCTCACAATCTTCGTGCAGTTAGATTTTGTGTATTGTTTATGATAAAAAGTGAATATTATGCGAAGTAAATGATTTAGAAAGAGTGCAGTTTAAAAAACACAAATTTTCGCGGTGCAGTTACATTTACAATAAACTTTTTACGGAACTAGTAAAATATTCACCATGGGTAAGCAATATGTATAATTTTCTTTACGTTTAACCAAATTAAGAGGTATACAGGGTGTTACGGGACGTACCTGACTTACTTCAACCAGTGATTCTTGACATTATTATTTGGTAAGTGAAGTACCTACGTCCCTTGACACTCTTAGTAATTATTAATATTTATTTTTTATTATTTTCTCACAGATTTTTAATCTAAGAGTGCTAAAATAATAATGCAGTATTTGTAGTTAAATAATTATTGGTAAATACTCTTATCCTGTATGTGAAGCTGGAAAAAATGCTTATAAACATGTTTTTAATGTTAAACCTTAATTCTGCATCACGATGCCTAATTTATGTAACATAACATTAACATACTAAATCGGCCATTTAAAATTAAGGTTACACAAATTAGGTTATCGAACGGCCATATTGTATTACTGCCCCTTCAATTAGATTACGGCTAAATTACGCGTTATGTACAGGTAAATATAGATGCATAATGCGTACAATTATTAATTAATTTTCGCAAATACTTAATATTTAATGACCGCAAATTATCTACTAATGATATAATCTTATTATCGTTATCATGTTCGATCTTTACATCGGCCTACTACGTTCTCTAGCTTGTCGGATTGTTGTGTTACGAGCAAATACGTAAACATTACTGCCGTAATGAGAATTACACATTTTGCTATAATTATAATTAATTAAATACCTCCAAAAGTTGCATATTAAATATGACTGTTTTTAATTGTATTATTATATTATAATTTAGTTCAACGTACAAGCTTTCATCGTCAAAATCCAATCAATGAATCAATTTCTATAAACAATGAAAACAATCGAAATTATTTTTTTATCAATTGGTTTTGGGCTTAGGATAAAAAATAAAAGTTTTAATGTTCATAAATGTTTGTATTTCTTTTCTTACAGTTACTTCCAGATTTAGCCTGGATTTAGTTATCTGCCTTCATAATTTAATGATAAAAATATCGAATAAACAATCAGATATGATTTAAGATTTCACGGCCCAAAGTATTGTTATGCCGTGTTACGCTAACACGGCATACCAACCCAAAAATAAATAACAAAAATATTGCCTCTCATTTTTTTTTAACAAAAAAAAAACTGTTCACATTTCATGACACCATAGCTCACAATTTGAGAGATTTGCTCCACCGGAATAATTAATATTAATAGTGCTTTCTTCTGACTTTTACACACATTTCAATAAAATGTCATAAATGAAGTAATTTTACATATTTTCAAATTCGTGTGATCATATTAATTTGGGTTCCATTACAACTCAACAAAGTGGCATTTCAACACCCCTTTTGACAGTCATTAAAAGTGATGAAAAAAAATTAGCCCAATTAAATGTCGTTATTTTATTGGTCAATGACATAAACATATTATTCACCGTCATATATAAATGTATAGACTGTTTATAACGCAAATAAATAAAATAAAAATAACCTACCCTAACTTAACATATTATTTAACTAGTTTTTATTTTATAACTTTATGACTTTTCAAAGGAGTGCGGAAGTGCCACTTTTTGAGTTGTCCGGTTACCATTAAATTGAAACCAACCGAACACAAATGTTTATTTCTTCAATTTCTTGGTAATTTCTTGATTCAGTATACATTCTGTATATCCGTATACAAATGAAAAATTAAGAGGACGTGATAATATTATAAACAAGACAATACAAAACAACAAAGAAAATTCCACTGCATTTCGAAGGCCTTTCCCCGTTCAAAAAGTTAACTGCTTCATTTACTTTTACGAGTTATTTTTAACTATCATTTGTGTGCCCTTCGTGTCAACAGAATTAAAGACCTTGAAAAATATTACCTTTTCCGGGAAATTTAACGGCATATTGAATTTCACGATTTTATTAACAATCACGTGTTAACTGAATTGATTGCTATACAACTTTTTTGTGTGAGAAAAGTTTCGCAACATTGTTAATAAATTAACGTTTGACGGCATAACGTCTTCGTGAAATTTTTTTCTCTAACTCGATGTGAGTACTCGTATAAACAAGTATGATGACACAGGCCCGGATTCAAATATGTATCCAGGTAATTTTATTTTATCTATTAATAGTGGTGTCTGGAAACTAGTTGTATCTAGAGAACGAAAAAAACTTTTTTTTCGATCTGAGAACTTTTTCTATGGTAATTTTCTCGGTTAACGCAAGAATTTTTAGTAGTGTCCATCGTGAGCTACGAAGATTTGAAATATCCTTTGTAAACGTCACAAAGTGAGACATAAAAAAAAATACGACAAAAAAAATGTTTGAACCGGGTTTTAAAGTTTGTATACACTAATCTTTTTGATGACTTTTTATTATCAACTCCATAAAAAAATCGAATGATTTGTTAAAATCCATGTATATAAATATCGGTGGCACAGCACAAAAAAAATAATGGGCTAAGTGCGAAGCGAAAATTCAATTCAAATTAATATAAGGTTTAAAGAAACTTAATCCATATTCGTATTCATATCACTGATGGAGTAGGTATTCATAGGAATCTAAATCTCACATTAGACTTATTTTTACCTATTAAGGGTATTCTAGTCTAGAGCCACCAATTTCGGGAGTTTTTTCGAGCACTGTAAAAAACAAACGAAGAATATTTTTACTATCCATTTTTTTGTAATTTTTTTATTTATATTTTAAGAATACATAAAAAATAATTATTCAAAACTCGAAAAGTAAACGGTTGGTAAAGTAGGGGGTGAAAAAAAAGGATGTCCTGGCGTGCATGATTGCAACCCTTCAGGTCATCTGAAAAAAAAAATCGAACAGATTCTTAATCAGTAAAGATGTCGCTATCGCCGGTACCTCGAAGGAGTAAAAAAAAAATTTGTTCTCAAAATGGCGGCCGTTTGAAAAAAAACCAGTTTTTTACGTTTCATTTTTACCGTTTCAAATTTTTTGTACATGGTAAATTATTTTTTTCTCTGATTCTGCTTGGCGGCATAAAATGATGTATATACAAGGTTCATACCAAATTTCAAATAAATCGGTTCAGTAGAACTCTAGATATCATGCATGCCCGCTTGAAAAAGTAGTTTCGAAAAAACACTACTTAAAGTTTTAAGTTTTATTCATATATCTAACTGTACAATATACTTACGTTCCGTTACTACGACCTCCAGTTAAAAATACATTATATATGCATTATATATAGGTATAGAATAATAATAAATGTTTTATAGGGTAATCCATCCGCAGGAAGACGGGCAACGTCTACCATATTATTCAATTTGTTCCGGCCAGACCGGTTTAGTTGGCGCACCACAAAAATAGCTACAACTCCGAAAATAATTCGAATTTCGAAAAACCCTTTTAACGACATATTTTTAAAGTTCTGAACTTTGAAAATAAGTAAAAAAAAAAGATTTTATAGAAATTTTACACTAGAATTTCTCTTAGCATTATGAGACATTCGTTCCAAATGCGTTAATTGCATTTACATTTAATTGCACTTAATACATTTGTCATCGATAAAATATATCTTACATTTTAATCCCTAATCCGGACCAGTTTACGTCTAGTGATGGGATTTAGGTCAGTAACGCTGTGTTTATGTCACCGCTGGGACCAGAACATGTGATTTCAACTATTGTTTACTTTACACGACTTGTGTTTATTTCAACACCGGACAGCATCTCTATACATGAACTAGCGTTACTGTTGGACTGTTGATCTAATTTGTTACAACTATGCAGGTAAGCAGGTACATTAGGAACATTACCACAGAGATCATAATGTGTCTGTAATTATGGGTCTCTTGGACAGATTTAACAACCGATGGTTAAATAAGGACAAACTAGTCGTGATGAACAAAATTATTTGCCAACAAATAGTCCAACGAGTCAACGAGAAGTGCTTTCGCTGAGAATACATGCATTTATTCACGCATCGTCATTTTATCCAAAGTTTTTTTTACATAATGATTATAAGAAATCGTCTTTTAAGATGCATGGTACAATAAATTCATATCCTTTAGTGTGTAGACTTCTATTATATATTTTTTGTTTTATCGTAAATTACCTGCAAATTAATCCAAATAAAATAAAACAATAACTTCGTATTAAACAACCTAATAATTTTATGCTTACGCCTAACTTAGTTTCAACTTTTTTTTACAAAATTACAATAATGTTATCTTTAGGTACCTACATTAATTTAATTTCAAAACTTTTTATTTATTATTATTTAAAGAAATACATTTTTTGATCGGGATAAGTTCAGTTGACAAGTACCGACAGAGGTTTCGCCTCACATAGTGTAATATAAAAAAGCTTTTATACCTGCAAAATTTTCTAGAAGGTACCCGCAAAAAAAAACTGGGCACGTGGGGAAGTTTTTCACGGACCGAAGTTTGAAAAAATCACCCAAAAAAGATTTCGTACGAAAAATTTTTAACTCAGTCTATCTAATTCTAGCTATTTTTCTTCACGGATTTCTGCTAAGCGTTTGAGGAATCTATTATGCTAAATCCTAGGAGTATTTTACATAGAAATACCTTTTTAACATTCTAAGAGCATAAATCTCACTGATCGCCTGTTTCCACAAATATTAAATCATCCGCGGGGCAATTAATTAAAACGGTGGCATTTTTCTCCGACGAATTTATTAAACTGGCAGATCGTTTTGAAAAGTTTTTACAGAACGAACAAGTCCAGTTGTTAATCCATTTAACCTGTTCGGCTCCACATGTGATTACATGTAGAAGTAGGTAGGTACTTTGTTTAACAAAAATAACATTTCGATGCATCCAGCAAGTTGAACCGTTTTGGTTCAATATAAGGGTAAGAATTTTATAATTTATTACTTCAAAAACCGTAACATGGGCGTGAACTTTGATAACTAAGTAAATTTAAATAACTTAATATTTTATTACTTAGATTACTCGCAGCTAATTTCCATCATTACCCATGATCATTACCCATTACCCATGATCGAAATTAGTTGCGAGTTTATCCCAATTTTTACTGATTTCATGGCGCCAGAGATATACAAACAGATTTTCTGATTAATAATTGAGATTCTCTCTCCATACCAAAGTATAGATAATTTGACGTATACATTAGTTACATTATTTAAATGCGTTAAATTTGTGTATATGTGAGATATTATCCTACTGGAAGTAGGTACTGTATTTATGTATTGTATAAATCAAAACATTTGCATTTGTAAAGCATTTTCACTTCTGGACAACATCGTTTAGTGCAATACTAGCATTCAGTTTCAATTGCTTTAGAACTGTTTCTCCGTTTTGAACGGTCATTATTTCCAACTTAGACCGCCATCTTGGCCTGTGTTTTCTCCCGCCATTTTTTCCACGTTAGGTCGCCATCTTGGTCGATGTTTTAGCGGCAATTGTTGCATTGGAAAGATCCCGTTGTTCTCATGAATGCGGCAAGCAAAACGTACAATTCTCACATATTATTATGGATTTACGCCCGTTTCTTCAATGTTCCGTACACCAAGTGCTGAGTACAAAAACTGAGTGCAAAAGTTTACCAACTCGTATGAATACTTACCAGTTTACCTAATGCAAATTTTCTATTAATACTTACGTAGGTACATTGCTGGTAATTTATGCATATTTGTTTACCTATTTCAACATTTATGAACATAACAAACATGTGCAAATGAAGTCTGTGTAGTAGGTCAAAACTTCATAAGTGTAAATCTTATAGTTTTTTTAAAGAACAGCTAGAAATTGTTGTACATGTTAGTCGAAAAGTGGCAAGTTTCTAAGTTTGTTTGATTTGGTTTGAAAATAGGTATTATGATTGAGTTATGCATAATAGTTATATGTTGGTTATCATTGTACACGAATACACTTATTGATACATTCTTTTTGACAAAATGATCTCTTGTTCACATATCGTATATAATTGACCTAAAAATTGTTAGGCTAAATTAGCAGTAAATTATGGGAGATTCAAAAGCCTAGGTAAAAAATATTTTGCAAAGATTGAAGAAAAAATATTTTATTATACTTACGAATGTATCGATATACACACGACATGTATCGATGACATTGGCCAGTTTAGCCTACTTTGTTTAAAAAAACACGAAACAAATTAAGTATTTTTTTTAACTGTAAACGGAGTTTAAAGTGTAATTTGTATGTGTGTTAAAAAAACATTAAATATGTCTTACTCCGCTTACCGATTTATACGGAATATTTCTTATTTAAATAGATAAATTAAGTTTCATTATTACGAAAAGTGGATATTTATGTCGCGGGAGATGAAAAATATGCATTTTGTGTTTTTATTTTGTTAAGATTATTTCACTTACGCGAAGTGGTCGACGCAATGTTTGGCCAAGTGAAGCGGCCTCTTACACTTCATTTCAACAATTACTACAAGAAACAACTATTTACAATATTGTTAGAAATAGGTTATTAGGTTCTTAGTTTAAGGAAACTAAGTAATCCATGCTTATTTAGATGGAAACAAAATTTCGCAAATATCAAATCCATACAAAAGAATGCGGACTACTACAACTTTACTAAAAATCCTATTGTTTAAAAACTTACTTAGAAAATATGGATATTAGAAGCCGCAAAACAGGAGATCGCTGAACTTTGGAGTAATACAAATTGCAAATTTAGTTAGATGTTTATATTCAAAATTTGAGATATCTGCAGAAAATTAAAAAATTTATATCTCATTTTATTCCCCATTTATAACGTTCACTTTCTGAAATATGTGGGCTATATTAACAAATAATTTAAGCATTACCAACTACATGTAGATGTTTGAAATTTGAAATATCTACTTAACTATGAACAAAAATATACAAAATTTTCGATTTGGCATTCGAAGTGGCATTAAAATCGTGGGCTTAGGCGGGTAGTAAATAAGTCGTAAAATATTTCTTAAAACATCCCTTTGAATTTGTAATTTAGACATTTGGATTTATATCCTCAAATATTATTTTAATGTGTGGAAAGTAATTTACATAAAACGCTTGAAGAAATGTCCCATTAATAATTTCCTCGGAGGAGAGTACATTAAAATGCACGAACGAACGTTTTATCACAAGGCACTTTACATATTAGTTTGTTGAAATTCTTGAGCCATTTTGTCGTAAATTTGATATGAATAGGCTATATCGCCAGGATTTGAATTACTGACAATATCGTATATTTCCATCTAATTATACTTATAAAACGCATGGGTCACTGATTTGCATTGACTTTTTACCTTCATTGCTAATCAAGTCGTGATAACATTTACAAACACGAAGCCATCGATTTGTATATTTGAATTGAATAATAATCGTTAAAAAGGTTAATCGAATTGAATCAATAATATAAACAAATACATACTACACACTACACACCCACGTCATCAATAACATAATATTGACTTTATTAACAATATTTTGTTTTATTACTGTTCTATTTAAATGAAGATCAAAGACGTATCTTCAGATCAAATTAATTAATGTGTATAATTCACCGAAAAATATTTTATTTTTTATTTTTAGTTGCTTATAAACAAATACATACTACACACTACACACCCACGTCATCAATAACATAATATTGACTTTATTAACAATATTTTGTTTTATTCCTGTTCTATTTAAATGAAGATCAAAGACGTATCTTCAGATCAAATTAATTAATGTGTATAATTCACCGAAAAATATTTTATTTTTTATTTTTAGTTGCTTATAGACAAATACATACTACACACTACACACCCACGTCATCAATAACATAATATTGACTTTATTAACAATATTTTGTTTTATTCCTGTTCTATTTAAATGAAGATCAAAGACGTATCTACAGATCAAATTAATTAATGTGTATAATTCACCGAAAAATATTTTATTTTTTATTTTTAGTTGCTTATCTCTTTAACATAAAATATGTAGGTTTGGCTTTCATGTATAAACTAGTTCCAGTAGGAACTAGTTTCGTAGGGACCCTATCGACATTCGTCCTCTTTTTTTCTCACGCGTCTAGTTTGAAAAAGAAAAAGATAAAAGATACCGAACGATGACGTCACGTATTTTCGGTTGGAATAGAATACCGTTTATTAATTACTCTCATTTCAAACTGTTCGATTCCTCAAAGGCGTTATTATTAGATTTGAACTTGTCAGATTGACAATGCTGTGAAGGAGGTTCAAATGCTGAACTTATTTTAGCTGTTAAACTGTTGATTTTGGAACAATTTTTGATTGTGTCGATAAGTTTTATGGCCAGTTCTCGTGAAATGAGCAAACCCAAGGGTTTCACAATTAAAAAACTGTGTCCGCCTACAAAATACCCAAAGCAACGAACATTAATAGTAAGAAAATGTTTAGGTTACTTCAAATTTTAACCACTATGTTTTAATAAAATCAATACTTTACCTTATGTAACAATTTCTATCATAAGCCTGTTGAACAGAAATTATACTGTCGTACGTCTAAGTGGATTGTGGTGACATTTTTCGACAATAGAATTTATAAAAAGTACAAATGTTTTTGGTCGACTATTTTTATGATCGAATTGTGAAAACCCGAAGAATTTCGCTCTTTTTAAAATTGTATTTTTTTAATAAAATAATTAATAAATAATAATACAAATTTAAAACTTTTTCCACTTTACGTTATTGACCGTAACCGGTTTCAGCTTGTTAAAGCCATCTTCAGACTGGTGCAAATTATATACACAACATATTAGGAATGGGGAGATGGGTTTAAAATAATGGGTTTTATTACATTTGTTGTTAAGTGGTATTTGACTGTCCAACTTTCCAATTATTTTTTTGATTATTCCCAGTATGCTAATTACCTGGGGTTGATAGCTAATTTTCCACAATTTTGAGAATGTCACATGACCTGTTTTTAGAAAACAATAAAAAACCCCTTAAATATTCAAAAAGGACAGTACCTGTCCAGTAACTATATAGTATAGAGTGGTTGCTGTTTATTATAACTACAATACACAAAATTACACGGAGAAAAATGTTATTCGAAAAAACGATCATTTTAATAGTAAAAACGGTTAAAAACGGGACTGAAGTTCTTACGAACAAATTAACAGGGTTTTAATGTTTATTGGCGGGAACATGTAAGAATAATTTGTTGGTATACGTAATTTCGTACGTCCCGAACTTCAGTCCCGTTTTTACTATTAAAATGATCGTTTTTTCGAATAACATTTTTCTCCGTGTACTTACTCACCACCTCAACTTTTGCTTTTGTTATAAATAATGTATTTCGTTAATAAATAGCGAGTACATTTCATAACATTTTTTTTTGTACTTATTTTTTATTATTTATTTTATTTATTATATTTTTATATTTTGTACGTATTCAGATAAAACAAACACTCACGATAAGGTTTTAAGTTTTGATAACGAGTAGAAAACGTGAATGCTAGGTGGAGGTAGAAAAGGAGTGCGTACTATATTTTTTGTAAAATTAAATATGAATTTTATGTATAGAGCAAGCGAAATGAGCACCTCATATTTTTAGAAAACACTTAGTTTCGACTGTTGCATGAAACCTCCTTATGCCTTATGTTCCAGTGAAGAAGGGCGGGCCCGCGTCTCCGCTGGGCACCGCCCGCGCCGCGCCGCCCCCGCCTCGCAAGCCGGCGCCGCGACGCGCTGCCACCACCCTCTCGCCGAGACTGCCGCCGCCCAAAGGTAGGACGCTATTACTATTACATAATTCATTGAAACCCAAGTTCATCACCGTGACACGTTGTACAACTAACCTAACCTACACGGAGAAAAATGGTATTCTAAATTACGATCATTTTATTCGTAAAACGGTTAAAAACGTGACTGAAGTTCTTAAGAACAAATTAACATGTTTCAATATTTATTGTAGGGAAAATGTAAGAATAAATTATTATTATTAATTATTAGAACAAATTTCGTACGTATACATTGTTGGTACAACGTATTTTTTCGTTGTATCGTCATGTTGTATTATCAGGGCAACTAGATAGAACATTTCTAAACGAATGTTTTATAAATACGGCCTGATAAATTATCGTGAGGGTCAAAATCGATTTTTCTCCGTGTAGCACACACTTTTCAGTTTACGAAGACTTGACTGCGTTAAGGCTAACCTAACCTAGCATAACCTTCCTATTATACTTGTAGTCAAATGGGGATATTATACATACACACAACTTAACCTAGCACAACATCTTCTCTATTATGACGCTTTGTGCCTTATCTCTTCCAAGCTGTCTTGGTAAATGATAGGTAAATGTTAATGTAACCTATCATAACCCTTTATAGTAAGTGACCCATTGTAGTTGTTCTTCAAAATTCACTTCTTATTTTGTGAATAGGTGTGTCGTGTTGTACAATATTAACTTGTATAATAAAGCTAAGTAGCGTAGACCCATTAAATTGGTGACTTCACGGATAGGCTGAATTCTCGACGATCAGTTTCGATATTGAAAATGGCAATTAAAATAACTTTCGGTTCAAATATTATGTTAAAAGTAGGTACTTTATCGCTTGTCTGAATTCTCCAAACTAAGACTTCCAATTTTGAACATTTTGACACTTAAATTCAAAGCAAATCCGAGTGCTAAAGTTCCGAGTCACAACCGAAATTAAATAGTGTATATTTTTAAAGTAAATAACTGCTCTCCACTCCATTGGCTATGGAATTTTGAAGTAACCAATTAACCGATGGCTGGCATAGTCCAGTGGCAAGGCTTTGGACTCCCATTCTGAAGGTCCGAATTTGATTAATTGGTGTTATCTCACAATTAGTAAATTAAAATGATATATACTATATTTGCGGCACGTTCCAGAGTGGAAGATACTCTCAGTATCGCCCTGGTGTAAGACCACACTTCAGAATTGAAACGTTGCTTGAAATGGCTTGTGCCGTGTTTAGTGACTAGATCTGAATAGCCAGGTACTTCCCCACCTTCTTCTTTCCCACCTCCTTCCTTTCTCCACCTTCAGCCTCACAACATACCCAAATTGGGGATGCCATAGTCTAATTGGCTCCAGACGGGAGCAATTGGGACTCTTATCAGATATTCACTATAAAAAATAAAACTGTCTAAAGTCTAAAACATGGCAAGACGTAACAAAAAATGTTGTTAAATAGTTTTTCAATTGTTCAATAAAAAATATGTTTTTAAGTGCGGCAGTAACTTGTAACTCTTAATTCCTTCATAATTGAACAGAATAATCAGTTTGAATATTTGTATAAAAATTTCTTTGAAATATGACCTCTTTATGTTATACAGTCAACTTACTCTAACAAAACCTACCCTGTATACTGTGTAGGGTGTCTGGCTGTCTGGCTTAGTTTGGCTTGGTTGCCAAGTTATACTTGAGCTTCAGTTTGTGGCTAGTAATAAAGAAGTAAAGCAGCTTTTAAAGTGCTCATAGACGCTTTATTCACGGTTTAATGGATCAGACGTATTAGACACGTTACATTACGTTTATGTTAGCCCAAGTTAATATTTTGTAGCCAATTTTCTTGTTATTATTAAAACATGCTAATTTCGGTTGTCGGCGCATGGGTGCATGCGTGATTTGAAATTGTATTCTTGCGTAATGCGTAAGATCATTCAAGAACAACTCTTTTTTTTTTTAAATGAACTGATAGTATAAATCATATCAGACAAGCGATAAACGAGATACCAACATGATTTTATTAATTAATATTTTTTATTTCAATTGTGAAATTGCTTTGCTTAAATAGTTAGAAGAATTCCCTGGCAGGTCAATTCTGACAAATACACTATAAGAATGTTTAAGCTAAGGAGAAATTAAGAATTTGGATGCAGAGGCCACTCTATATTAAAAACAGTGCATATGCAATATATGCATATTGCATGATTTACAGTTGCTTTTTTATCCTCCATTACTATTGATATTATTACATTTCTTAGATCTCTCTAATTTGTCAACAAAAATATTATTACATATTTTACAAAGAAAATTGACAATATTCGTTATTGAATGGCAATGGGATTCACAAATCCTACTATTTTAATATCCCGCGATTTTTTACCAGTTGGCCATGCTGTTTTACTTAATAATAATATAGAAAAAGAACGGATTTGTGTAAATTTTCTGAAGATCTTATTTTTCTTGTTGAGTTGTCGGGAAAAACCAAAACAAGAGAGGCTTCGCTAAAGTTTTGACAATCTTTCAAAGAATTTATAACTTTTCTTGTTTACCAGTTAAAAATTATGAAATCAACAAAATTTAGACGTCTTAATATGACGTCTTGTCGGCACTTAAATTGATGTTTCTCCATAACTAACAGCTCATGACGGAACTGAAAAAACTTTTGTTTGAAAATTCCAAACGGAAGACTTCACTCTACGTGTCTGCTACATGTTTTACATTAATTTAATGTGTTTACATTCACACACATATTCGGTAATATAGGTACATAGCAAGCTGAAGCCGTACTCTAAGCTTGGAAATTGTATTACACCCTATAGGTAGGTATAAAGTTGGTCTAATTTTCGTAATAACGTCTGCTCTTTTCCCAATTGGATTTCTTCGTGCTGGTGAGTTCTGATCGAATTTCGCCTAATTCATCTTGACCTAACCTTTCCTGACCTAACCTATCACGCCCTAGTTGCGTCGAAAATGGGAATAAAAAGAGCTCCCTCCTATTACGGAAGTTTGGGCGGGTTCATTGAATTACCTACCTCTTGGAGTTCCCAATAGACAGACTTACCTAGTTAGTTACGGTCGACACACGATTTCGTAATACCGCGAGGTTCCGATATGTTACAGAGTATTTTATGACTCCACGCCATCCCACTTAGCTGTTTCGGAAAAAGTCACGCTAACATTGAAAAACTTCACTTATAATGTCGCAATCGCAACTACAAATTTGGTTCTTTCTTAGGAAAGGTTACTGAAATATTTATGCCTACTGTGTGGCACTAAAGTCAAGTTGGCAAGTGGGGCAATTTATATTTACGCTTACGTTCAAATCTTGACTTTTCTATTTAAATTTGGCGATGTCGAAATCCATCTTTTTAGTATTTAAAAAAACATAAAACACTTTATTTTTTAATGGGTATGCACGAAATTGCGGAGTTGTAAAGAGCAAATAGTGGGAGTTTGTTTTATTATAACGAATTTGTTTTTTTTTTGTAATCTCTCGTATCTTCGGATTCGTGTATTCGGTTTGTCATCGTCTATTGTTTATGAAAAGAAAACTGTCCTATAAATCATAGCACTTAGCATAAAATTATAGTTTATCGACGTTAAGACGTAATGTAATTTTCAATTTCGAAAGGGGCTTTTGCGAAAATGTATTAATTGACAATCTATAATTATTTATTCATGAAATTTAATGAAAAATCTCAAAATATTAGCTACTGTTAAACGCTTTCGAAATTTTCGTATCCAATTCATGTTTCCAGTCCAAAATCCTATCATATTTTGTACTTTAACACCAAAGGGGAGATAATATTTCGGCAACTACTGGCAAAAGTGCAAACCTAATAAAGCGGCGATATTTTTTGCTCATAAGATCAAGCACACCAATGAAGAGAATGTTATAGATATATTGATGTTAACTCTATGCATTACTCTAATTACATCAATGCTATATTTTTTGGTTTTATGTAACTAATCGATAGATGATCATTTTTTGCACATGTTTTTCTGCACAATGATTCGCAATAGTTTCACGCACACCCCTATCCCTATACATTTAGGCAAATATTGTGTATAATTTTGGCTCCACACGCAATGTGGTTATCGAACCCGATGATGACTTCGGCAATTTGGCTTTATGTTAATATTGTTTAACTTTACTGTTGTTTGCCTCGCCCCAGTTCCCTTTGGGTCGTTGCCAGTCTGGCCATTTCCACTAAACTTAAACATTAAACTATAGTTGTTAAAGTTCGTTGATCTTTCACAAACATTAAAGCACTTTGTAAACTCCTGTTCTACATATTATGATACTCAATTTGTTCTCGTAATAACTTAAATCGTTATAATGATACTTATCTTTGCTACGTGCTGTAGTCAAAACTGCATCTAAAGTAGACATTTTTATTAGGACGATATTACCGAGTAAATATTTACGAAAAGCTGGTTTTTACATGACGAACACTTTTTCTTCATTTTAATTTTTTTAAATGTATTCTAAGTACCTAAATTCGTAATAGATGTCGGCATTTTTATGATGTCCTCGACTATTTATATCTGACCTTGATTAAATATCGCGCCATTGATTATTTTCATCTTTTGGTATTTTTAATGCACCTTCCTTAAAGACAAACCATTTGTATTTTTTTAATTCAACCAAAGATTAAAACACCGTTGGAGAAGTACAAATATTCTTTGTATTTTTTAAATGTTCACATTAAACGATAATAACCACAAAATAACAAGAAAGTAAGAACGTCATCATCGAAGTACGATATCTTAAGAACTAGGAGCTGTATAAAAAATAAAAAATAAAATGGTTAATTGTAGATAACAAAACTGCCTGATCAAAGACTTGGGGCCGGTTGTTTCACAGAGTTCGTACATTTCATCAAATTTCAAAATAAAAATTGATGTTCTGTCTTGTTATTTATTATTTCATCATGGGCCGTTTGTTTGATAATAACAGAACTTGAATAGGATTTTCACAGAACTTGAAAATCAAATTAAAATTTGATGAATTGTTCAAATTCTGTGAAACGACAAGTTCTAAATTTTATTAAATAATACTTCAAGAAAACGGGCGCCTACTGTCGTGCATTCCATAATGCAAGCGGCATACGTGAAGTCTCTTTTTATGTCCCTTTGTTCCGGTTAATGGCGTAGTGCTCCTACCCAGACTTGTGAATTATGGATTTATAGGCAATGCTTCACTTTTATCGTTTATTTTATTGCAGTTCCAACTGCCTTGAAGGTCAACACATACACTAACAATTCACACAGTTTAAAATTAAAATACCCTTATGCCTATTAAGCGGGCGACAAACGCGAAGTTCACATCAAAAAGATACTGCGTTATAAGTATCTTTTCTACCGACACACTACGTTATAAAATATTCCTTCCTACGGCAGGAGAAGGGGTCAGTTGAAATCGGAAGCGGTCGAGAGAATATCATTTCTTTGTACTGGATATGTTAACTTGACAGCTCCGTGCATGCTCCGTGTATTAAAAATGACCCCCTCTCCTGTTTACGGTAGAGAGGGGGTCGCATAACTTTTCTGATATCGCCACTGTAGCGAATACGAAAAATAATTCCGATTAGCGAAGATTCAAACCGCGATCACAGCGCATCATATTTTTACGTCTGGCGGGTCTCATGGGATTGTATGGCGAGCGTTATTGTGTTATAAATAACTTTTTGATGTGAGCTGCGAGTCTGTCGCTACCTTTATGCTCAGAATGGCATGTTTCCTATAGGTTTGCAGAAAACCCGATTGCTTCAACTTTGACTTTCAACATGGTAATAAGTTTCAAGTACGCAGTACATTATATAAGTGGCGTTAGCGGTGATCATACATTGATTTATTCATTAAAACAATTTGCAATTCAACCTCTGTCTTGCACCGTTGACACTGACCGCTATTTTATTGCCTTATATAGCGATAACACAACTACTGGACACATCCATAATAACATTATAAGTCAAAAGAATGTATATTGGAATTTTGAATGTAGGTATTTTACTTGAAATTCTCTAGAGAATAGTTTAGATTTTATTAATTTAATTGATATAAAAACGCGAGGAAGTTGTTCGGTACAGGAAAGCTATATAATGAATGTTGTCAAATTTACATCTATGATATTTAATTAATAGGTTTGCAACAAAACTGACACATATCGCTTTGTATTAACTAATAAAGCGATAAGAAGTGCTTCGCATTTTATCTTATTATTTATACTTTTTTATTACATTATATTACCATCTTATTTTTCTTACTTGAAAAATCTTTGAAAATTAGTTTAGAGGTACCTAAAAAGCGTAAACATGAAGGTTATAAGATCGTTAAAATGAGATTTATACTTAAGGTGAATGTCAAAAGAATTCATATTCTACGCTTTGTAGATGGCGCTCGTATAGTATTTTTTTTACTTATAAATGGTTTTTAGAAGTTATTCTTTGAAATATTAAGAAAGTTTTATTGTTCGCGAAAGTACACAAGCAATATGAATATTAACAAATAGTTTTGTTAATTAAAAAACTTTAATCATTCAAGAAAGGCTAACAACTACAATATTGGATTGAGTCACCGATGAAATATTGTATTATATATACTATACGAGCGCCATCTACGAAAGCGTAGAATATGAATTCTTTTGACATTCACCTTAAGGGTAAAATGAAACGATTTTAAGGGTAAAATGAAACGATTTTAAGGGTAAAATGAAACGATTTTTATTTTCTAAAATAATTACATTACTGCCATCTATGAATATAGATAGGTGATACTTAAAAGATTTAAAAATGTACTCTTTCACAGATGGCGCTAGTTTAATTATGAAAAAATACCTTTGAAAGTTAACGTTTTTTAGTTAATTTAGATTAATCAATCGTTTGCGCCCATACACATGCAATATGAATAAATAGTTTTGTCCTTACAGACAATGATACTTCGCTTTTCAAGAATTAAATACTCAATTCTTTCAAGAAAGGCATACAAATACAATATTGTATTCAAATTGTGATTCAATTCAATGATAGTCGATTATCTATGAAAGAGCAGATTAAGATTTTTTGAGTACAGAGTGGGAACGACGGAAAAGCTATAGGTAGGTATAATCTATTGGATCATATTAATTTACTATTTTACAAAGATATGAAAATAAAAGTGATACTGACAGTTATTGTATTCTTATAAAACGAAAAAAAACTATTACGCTCTTCCATAATAATATGTTTATCTCACTTGTTGTCTCTTAGAAAAATTGTTTAGAGGGGTTGGAAAATACGGTGCAGGACTAAATTAAACACAAAAAAATTTTTAAAAGATAATTATAGAAAATTATAGGTAATGTTTTTTAGTATTCGAAACATAATTAAACACAAATTGAACACTACCTTATCTTGTATGTATTTGGTTTATCAGCAAATAGCTACATGATATAAGAAGGGTGTGACGTTATATTATTTTCTGATGTTCCCATTTTTCAGCACTAAATCTGTAAAACCGTAAAAGATCCTTTTCTCTTTGTGTTAATTTTTTTACTTGGGACTTAAATTGTTACCTTCACCCTAGATTTTACCGAAGGAATTGTATACTTCGTAATGCTTATAATACGTAAATATATCAACACATTTACCTGTGTACGGGCGGATAAAAGAGGAACCAATGAACGAAAATAATATTTTTTTAATTTTTTACAAACATAAAACTCTGGAGTTGAAAGAGTTCCGCTTTATTGTTCGCCGAGTTGTTATGTACGAACGAATTGCTAACTAATTGCTAACTAATTAATTTTATTATCTTACTATTTTAAATTACCTTTCACTATGGACCTGAATATTGTTATCACTATAGACTGATTTAATTTGGTAAATTTCCCCGTGTGGGAGGGTCGTGTACGTTTTGATCAGTATTGTTTCAAACTTATCTGGTTGTGTTTAAACAGTGCCAATTAACCTTTACCGCCTATCCTTGATAATAGTTTTCTCTGAAGTTGTGGGCGTGAGAAGCTGTGTATATTTGTGGCACGTTAAATTTCAAGTACGTGCCTGGAGATACTTCTTGATTCGATTCCCCGTTCGGCAGAAACCAGAGGAATATTTTAAGAGAAAGCCAATCTGCGTGGGCTTGGGCAAAATTCTTTGGGTTGTTGCCGTGGTAAGAACTTATTAAATTACATAGTTACCTACGTATTTTAGTTCGCAAGATTGAATGTAGAACCAAATTTACCTACTATTTAGGGCACCGCACGGCTTGATTATTGCAATCTTTCTTCTTTTAAACAATCTAACATCTCTTTTATTGTTCATCAAAGCTTAATGGACATTTTAAACCTCTATAGCTCATCAAGTAGTTGACGTTGATAGCTTAAACTGGATGCGTTAATCAAGAACAAGGAATTCTGTCATCCTGTAACGTTCGTTACTCACAAAATTGTATGTTATAGTTGTAATTGATTATTTACAGACTGTCTATTTCAAGAGATTGTAAAAGGATTTACAAAAGTTAAACTTGCTCACTTGGGGTTGGGCAGCCTTGATGTAGAACATGATTATTGTTATTAAGTTTAATTTTTAGAACTCATAATATTTTTTTTCTAATATTTTATATATATATTCAACTAGCTTCTGCCCACAACTTCGTCTGCGTAGCAAAAAGGCGTTTAGCAAAATGACTTTTTCTATTGAACAATAATTATTATTTTCAATATATTGAAAATAAATAGCTAGCTTTATAAATTATAGCCTATATGTTATTCTGATATATGAGCTATATTATCGTAAAGTTTCATTAAATTTCGATTTAAAGAGTAACAAACATACATACATCCATACAAACCTTCGCGTTTATAATATTAGTAAGATAGTATTATTATTCAATTTAAAATACTGTTTATTTATAAAAAGTTCTGCTGTGTAATTATTATCAAACTGATAGTTTGATAATGCCATCATAAGACGAAATAGCTGTCACGCGTAATAATAATTTGTTTATAAATAAATTGTTTTATAAATTGGTATATTCTCCTTACATTCCTTTCTCCGTTCATTCGCTCAATATGCCTAAACCCTTTGTGCATCTCCACATTTCTCACACGATCGTACCTGGTTTCACTATAAATACGCCTCAGGGATCTCATTTCAACAGCATTCAATCCGCTTTCATCTTTCCTCTGCCAGTTCCGAGCCTCACTATCATACATCCGGGTAGATACCAGCACTCCATTGTGGACTCCTAGCTTTGCTTCTTTGGACATTTTTTGTTAGCGCGAAATTTAACTGTATTGCAATTTCAATAAATATGTCGTAGAGTTTCATTATTCACTAAGTCGCAGGGACTGAGATGCTATTTTAACTGAGTTAAATGTTACATGATTTGTTATGTTAACTAAACGTATAGTGATCGCACAGAGCTCAAAAAAATTATGAATTCGACAAAATAACAAATAAAAACGGAATTAGTTGATTGATATAATCTGAAATTTCAATGGTATCACTTCATATACGAAATGCTTCCACGGATCCAAACGCGGAGGAATTCGCGAATGGACAAAGTTATCGGATCGAACGAAAGTCCAATTGCGTTTGAGGGACCGCGGACCGGTTTGGATCTGACCCGCTGGTAATGAAACCGAAACCATTATTTGTGACCGATGGACCACGATGTATTGCAAGCTCTTTTGTAACACAGCAGTCGCAGTTACTGGAGAGACATAGAACGATATACAGGGTGTTAAGGTACATACTTGAGTTACTTTAACCAGTGATTCCTGACATTATTTGAAGTAAAAAATGTAAATGAAATTTTGGTCTCCGGTGACATTTTTTATGTTTTTTTTTTCTACAAAAACATAAAAAATAGTAGGTGTTGAGTAGTTGGGGGCGGGGTAAGTAATGGGGCAAGAACTCGGCTGAGTGACCAATAAGGTCATGTGAAAGAATTTTTTTTGTTTGATTTTGAATGAAAAAAAAATTGAAAAAAAAAAAATTTCATAAAAAAAGTCACCGGAGACCAAAATTTCATTTACATTTTTTACTCCAAATAATGTCAGGATTCACTGGTTATAGTAATTCAAGTACGTACCTTAACCCCCTGTATGTCTGTTTTGGGCTTGTCTGGTTTACTGGGAAATTCACTTTTTTTCATTGCTCCACACATTAGCTCCTGTCATCTTTGTAGATGATATGTGGAAGGTATTTTTAATAAAACGAAGAAGAGGAAGTTCTGGAAAGGAAAAAGGTATGAGGTGTTGTTAGGAATCTGGGGATCAGTGTGTCCAGTAGCGAGTGTCTCTAAAACATCCTTCCATTGCGGAGTAAGGTTTAGAGAGTCCGGCTGGAGAGGTCAAAGGGTCTCTCTCAACTGGCCTCTCCCAATCCGGCCCGTCACCTATTGCAGAGGCATCAGTTATTAAATATAAAAATCCAAATTTCTTTTTTTTTCTTGAATGGAGAGTCAATTTCGTTGGCTGTCGGTGGTCTAAGAGTTCGTGATTTGACGTCCTCAGTTTTCTGAGATACTGAAAAGAAAAAAAGGGTCGCTGAAAAGTTATCCAAAAATCTACCCCTCTTCAGCACAGGATCTCCTAGTGAGGAGGACTACGAATATAATCTACATATAAATATATGTATATTATTATAAAAATGTAAAAAAATAAAATACGGTTCATAAATAAAAAATAAATAAAATGTAAGAATATTGTGGGCGTTTCAAATGTGCAAAGAAAATTGGCCTGATGAAAATTAAACAAACTTTTTCAAATTTCGTGTTTCTTTCTTGGAGATTTCGTTGATCGTCTGTGGTCTTGTGTTGATTGACGACAGCAGTTTTGTTTCAAATTCGTAAATTTCTAGGGAATATCAGTTCAGTAGTCGCAGCCTCATTACTGCACTGATCAAAAATGCTGAAAATATAACATGTAATGGTCGATCGAGGTCTTTTATTGTGAGATTGTTGTTGAATATCTATTACCTATCTAATTATTTTCTCTATTTATTTTCTCCATTCAATGCGATCTTTTACATTGTGGTTTTTCAGTTTTAAAGCGTGCTTTTATTTCTACAGTAACAATTTCTTGGGTAAAGTTAAGTATGGTAAGAAGTTACATACTTTATATTTTGTAATTTTTTTTTATTAATTAAATTTTTAAGGGGAAAATAGTATTTTGTTACCAATTTGTTTCCAAAATTGAACATGATTGAATTGACATGATAAAAAAATGTAAGATAACTAAACACATTTTTCGAGAATATATCAACTATACAAACACTTAAAAAAAAAAAAAATATATATATATATATATATACATATTTTGTTTAATAATTTTTTTTATAAATAAACAGTTTAAAATAAGCACTAATTTAAAAAATAAACAAAGAAGAAATTTTTTACTACAACACATAAATACTTGTCACACTTAAACATAACCACGTAGACACCTCAGCACAGGTTCTCCTAGTGAGGTGTTCACGAAACAAACAACATTACCCAACCACAGTTTCACAGTCACTAACCTACCTTACACACAACACAACAAAAAGTTCATAAATTATGTTATTAGCTATTATGTATAAATATTAATAACTTTATGTGAACGCTGTAATATTATATAGAAATAAAAAATTTAAAAAAATTAACTTTTTTATATGGTTTCGATTGCATAGCTCAATGTACAGGATCAAACAGTTAGTTTAAAAAAAATGATCATTTTCATGAAGTGGCTAAAATTGTACCTACATTAATAACTTCATTTTTTTACAAACGGGACCTGCTTTAATATTTAGAATAATGAATCGCAATGTTAACGTCGCCAAACAGGCATATGAATAGTTAAATTTTGTAGCTTAAAAATCTGCCACTATTTTCTTCAATTTCCACAACAGAAGCCTTAAAAGCATCAAATCCTACAAATATTCCATGCCATTGAATAGGCGCTATTTCGAAGCCGTAGAAAATATTACATACGAGAATTTCTCCATTTCATTTATTGTGTATTTCTCGGAAAATGTCTTTGGATCTGATAGCTCCGTCAAATAATTCACGATGATATATTATATTCTCTTCCTGGAGCATCCATCAACGGGTTTCCAAGACATGCCAACATAAAAGCCTCAGAGTATTGATTTTCCGGTATCTACATATACATATCTACTTCAACCTAATAAGATATTATACATATCATTAACAGTCTAGCATCATATAGACAAAAATTGAGGCCCTGCGATCGTTAAAAATGACCGCAGTAAGATTGTGAAAGAAAAAATGTTACTTTAAAAAGCTCCATGCTATAACTATAATAATTATTATTATCGAATTAATTTGTTTTATTTCACTAAATAATTAAAAATAATATAATGAAGTAGTATATTTGGGGCATGTTTGAAAAATACTCAGTCCTGGTGAATGACTGCCACACGGCGAAAAATGTTATTCTAAAATACGATCATTTGACGACCGTCCGTGGTCGAGTGGTAAGACACTTGACTCCCAATCGGAAGGTTGCGGGTTCGAACCCGGCGTGCGCAAATAAATTTTATTTGATTAATTTGTGTTATTTCACAATTAATTAATAAAAATCATATATACTGTATTTGCGGCACGTTCCAGAGTGGAAGATACTCTCAGTATCGCTCTGATGTAAGACCACCATTCAGAATTGAAACGTTGCTTAATAATGGCTCTAGCCGTGTTTAGTGACTAGATCTGAATAGCCAGGTACTTTCCCACCGTCCTCTTCCCCATCTCCTTCCCTTCCTTACTTACCTTCAGCCTCACAACATACTCCAATTGGGGATGCCATAGTCTCACTGGCTCCAGAAGGGAGCAGTTGGGATTCTTGTGAAGTTTCTATATAAAAAAAAAAAAATTGTAAAACTGTTAAAAACGGGACTGGAGTTCTTACGAACCAATTAACAGTGTTTCAATGTTTAAACCTTATAAAACATTGAAACCCTGTTAATTTGTTCTTAAGAACTTCAGTCCCGTTTTTAACCGTTTTTACGAATAAAATGATCGTATTTTAGAATAACATTTTTCTATGTGCATTCAGCATCGAAACATTATTTGAAATGGCTTTAGCATTGATGATCAGATATAAATAGCCTGGAACTTCCCCACCTTCCTTTTTACCGCCTCCTTTCCCTTTCCCACCCACCTACACACAATCTCACAAACTTTCTCAAATTGGGGATGCTATATTCCCACTTGCTCCAGACGGTTCTGAAAAGTCGGGACTCTTGTGTGGTAATAAAAAAAAACTACAGTTCTCTTTATTTTATACACAGTAGTTTTTTTTACACCACACAGTAAGGCTATGAGGAATATAATTTTCTTTCGGGGATGCTGTGTGGCAAGGAAAGGGAGGAGAGGTGTTCTGGGAAGGAAAAAGATATGAGCGGTGGGTAGGAATCTGGGGTCAGTGTGTCTTGGAGTGACAGACGTATAAATCCATCCCTCCAACTGTGAAGTAAGGCGATGGGACGAGGGAGTATGGAGAGTTCGAAAGGCCCCCTTCAACCAGTATCTCTCTATCCAGCCCGCAACGCCGTAGTTGGGCAGATGCATCCGCTGCCAAGACCTGAACAAACCTTACTCCATAAACCCAGGCACCCCTGCTAAGTCACCAATCTTAGCGAACCGAATAACCTATGGATCAGGTGTTGGTTATCTAATAAATGTTTCCAGGACGACGGTACCCACACCCGTCTCCAAAATTCTGTAAATATTTTTCACATCAATATCAAACGGTGTTAAGAAATGATTTGTAATTCCTGAAAGAAGATGAGTGTACCTCGTGTAGTAAGGAAATTTTATATTTAAACTTGTTATTTTTTTTTAACAATTAGCGAGATAATGGCACTGAAAAGTTTTTATTCGTATTGTGGAAAAATACACATCAAATAAGCCAATTATTAATTAGATGGTTAAACGAAATAATTTTTAAAAATTTCGCATGTGAGTTGTCATTTTTGCCGTCCAGTCCAAACACGCCCTCACATTTGGATCAACTGTAAGTTTCATTCTAAAATCGGTATTACTCGGTGTTGCCATAGTAATATAAATTTGTACTTTCCTGTGTATTTTATTATTCTGTTGTTGGTAATATTGCGTATGTTTGTCTGCGGGTTTCGTCAATATGTGTACCACAAAACCATCACATTCGCTGGGTAAAGAATTCAATGGATGAAACCTTTGTGGAGAATGGCGATACATCTATTGCTAAAATTATCATGTTTATGGTGTGCTGTGGTTAGGTTTGTTGACGCTGTGGGTTCTACGACCCAAGCGACCTTTGTGGCAATTGTGTTGTGACACGAGAAAATCTTATCGAAAGGTTTTGAATAATTTTTTGCCAATTTTCAATTTGTATTGTAAATTTTTAGAGTCGGGTGGACAGGAAATTTACTTAACACACTTGATAAAGTTATTTAAATATTTTAAACATTGTTTTTGTACACCAATTTATTCAGTGCTCGTTTCAACATTATTACTACCGACAGGAATGCTTAATAAATTCTTCTTTCGATGAAATAAATCCTGTAGCTAATTTATTTATTTGTAATTTAAGGCACCAGTGCCTTTTGTATACGTATGTTTTTATTTTTACACAGGCATAGCACAGTATTAAAATTTGATAAGCGAAAAATGTTTAAAAATAATAAAAAAATATATAAAAAATAATTCCCAGAAAGTGATAAAGATTTGCCTTAAAATCACTTAAAACATTTAAGTTCCATTTTAAAATGTGATGGATCGCTAGAAATAGAAAATCGAACACTTAAAAAATCAGTATATAATGATTTTAAAAGAATAACTCTCTTTTATAATAACTTTTGATGGTTATTATATCAGCGAAGACATAGTCATAATACAAATAAATCTAAACGAAAATATGAAAAAGAATAAGACGCAGAAAAATCGATAACTAACGGACGCCACTAGGACTCGATCCCAGGATCTCTCGTCTTACCGGGACAAGCGCCTTAGCTAATTCGACAACTGAGACATCTTATTTTAAGGGATTTTTTTCAATCTAAGTTTTTTTCGCAAATTCATAAAAAAATGCCTTTGTTGGATTTAATGTGTAATTAGTGGAAAAAAAACGCCTTTAAAAAAACCTTCTATCAATGTTTCGTAAGTTTAATTCCCTGACAGGGTAAGTCCTCCATCAGGACACAAGCAACGTTCTCCGGTTAGTGTGATGGCAGTAGAAGATTTTCAAATATTGTCAGGTTATTGATAACCCGGGAATGTTTTTCTTTCTTTAAAAAAAATATGTCAAAACTGTACTTAAAATATATGTTCACGTTTGTTTTACATTTTTGAACACTGTATCAATTTGTATGTGTAGGTATTTTCTTATATCTGTTTCGGGTTTGAACAGCTGAAAAGGGGTTTAAAAAGAATTCACGATTCTCGCGCCTTTGTAAAACCAATGATAAATCATATTTATACTTGTTCATTTAAATTTTAAATGATAATTTTGAATAGGTAAAATATTATTATTTATGCCAGGTAAAAAATTAATTCGCTGATTAATTTTTACCTCACAAAATTTTGCGGTGATTACGTAATTTCGAATTTTTCTCCGCCAATGGCTGGCAATCCAAAGTGCCTACTCCAAGCAGAGTTACAAATCGCTGCCCAATTTGCTGATGTAATGCCGCATTGTGCCCTATTATTGAATTTTTGGGCGCGACTGTTGCGGATAATCTACCAACTCAACGTACTTAAGTACTTACGTACCAATAATTAAATAAAACTCCTTCTTACTTGGCATATAGCCGGTTGACTCGATGCGATTTTTGTTGATCAACTTTGATTGAACGTGAAAAATTGTTTGAAAAAACTTGTTCAAATTCGTTGAAAGAAGGTTCACACGTGTCAATGTGCTTTTAAGTGTCGAGTTGATCAACTAAAATTGAACCGTCTGAACCCGCTCCATTACCGATCCAAATACATACCGAATATTCTTTCCAAACGGTTTTACAAAAATGGCGGCGGTTATCATAAGTATTATTCAGTTTATATGATTATGATTAGTAATAAATGTTGGCTGGTGACCGACCAGACAACTCAACAACGTGCAACATTATCACAACTTTGAAAATCATTAAAAGTGATGGAAAAAACTTGTTTAAATAGGTTACTTTAAGTTAGGTTATTGGCTATTTTAATGTTTTTTTATCACTTTTAATGAATTTTCAAAGGGGTGTTTAAATGCCACTTTAATTAGTTGTCGTGAAGCCATTTTTTAATTGCATATGTTTGTTTGTAAAATTAAAATCTGAAACAGTCTTTCATCTGCTATAACCAGTAATTCATTTTGGTATACATTTAAGATTCACACATTTGCGATACCAAACATAAAATTTTTCGTACATGCATTTTATTAACTGCGCACATCAGTATAAATAACTTTAACACCTGCTTTAACCAGTCGAAACTATTAAACTTTTAAACTTTCTTCAATGGTAACGCAACTTGGGTTCAGGAGCTACGTTAGCTCGTCCTAATTCTGAAATAATTATTGGGACTTTTTATCACACACATATGCCCGAAACCCATTGATATAATTGTTTACCTCAATGCCGAAACCTTGATAATAATGCTTCATTCCCCATTTGAATAGCTTTACAACTTTTTATCATAAAAACAAAAACAAGAATATCATGATTCCCAAATGAAAATATTTTGGCTGTTGAAAAAGAAAAGCAAAAAAATTCGTCGTTGTTTCCACTTCTGGCCGCCAGGAATGATTCGAACATGATTCGAATTTCTTCGTACACTTTCCTTTTTTCTCCAAAATGAGGAGTCAGTGCACTACAGGTGCGCAGTAATTTGCTGTTTAGCGTGATCGCTGCTTTAATTCGCTTGCATGTTCGTTTATTCGGCAATCCAGAGACACGCGATGCTTGTTTTATCTACGGCCTCCATCCGGATGGCGATCGTTAGGCACTGGGTTAATAGTAATTTCGTGTTTGTTGACCTCTAGATTTTCAATTAGACGATCAACGGCATTAAACAATGCAATTTTTGATTGAAAAAAAATCACCATAAAAACATAATCACCTGCTATTTAGATCGCAAAAACCACTCATCATAAAAACCCGCCAGAACAACTCTTAGACAATTATCTGCATTGAATTTTCTGTAAAATAAAATGGATCTCGATTGCAAAACTTTGTTAATTTAGTTGCGTTATAGACGTGTAAGTTTATTTACGCAGTTGGTAGCTAAGTGGTTCAGGAAAATACATTTTATATTAATGAAGAAAACTTCGCACTCCGAATTTTCCCTCTGAAAGTTAGCAATATCCATCTAGCGGGCGTTCGTGGAAATATTTGGTATTTAAGTTTTCCCCCCTGATATAACTACGGTGGACTTGATTTTCTCGTAGCATTTCTTGCAAGAACACTACACCGAGTAAAAAAACTATTTCATTTTATTAGCTCTCGAAAATTTTCTTAGACCTCTTTCACAAAGTCTCCACAATTTCTGATCTTAGTTGCCCGCAGTATTCGAAAACAGCGCCATCTATGTTTTAATGAGAAAACTTGACAGTTTCGTTCGTTACAGGTTTCTGTTTCAGCAACCGGAATTATTTATTATTAATCGAAAGTTTCCCAATATAATAGTTATAATTTATAATTTATATTAAATAGATACCCGCATAGCTAATAATAATCCAAGGTTTATTATTGCTCAGTACATAGCAGAAATATTCATTTACATTCTTTTAGTACAAGATCTAACGATATTATTAACGAACGAGAGTAAAATAATATAGTTTTTCGATTTATTAGCTACTATGAATGTCTTTCTCTAAAAGTTGTCGTAGGTAGGCCGAAATGAGAAAATGTTATTGCACAATGCATTTTTTGACATCATTTAGGTTTTTAATTTTGTAAATCAAACCTAGGATAACGTTTTTGTAAATCAAACGTAGGTAGTAGGTAAGTAATAGCGGTTTTGTAAAAATAAAATTTTCTCGCGGGATCTGTCATGTTTGGGGATGCTGTGAAAAAAGTCTTTTCTTGGAAAAGAGAGTGAATTTTTGAACAGACCCATGCTGCAGGAGGGAGGAAATACAGAAGCCACTAGGGTCTTTTTATGTGGCAAGAGTCCCAAGTGCTCCCAAACTTCTGAAGCCAGTGAGACTATGGCATCCCCATTTGGGCTGTGTTTTGAGGCTGAAAGTAGTGGGGAGGGGGAAGGAGATAGGGAAAAAGCAAAGGCGCGGAAGTACGCGGAAGTACCTGGATATTCAGATCTTTTCACCGAACACGTCCAAAGCCATCTCAAGCAACGTTTCGATTTTAAATGGTGGTCTTTCACCAGGGCTATACTGAAAACAAATTGTGAAATAAACATAAATTAATCAAATCAAATTTACTTGCACTCGCCGGGATTTGAAACCCCGAGCCAGGTTGGTAACCACTCAATCCCCAAATAATATGACATAGCTTTCGAGGCAAATAATTTTGCTCAGGGCCTCCTGTGTGGAGTTTGTATAAATAAAGCACAGCTTTTAACTCTTTCGGAAGTACTCGTAGTATACCCATGCTTCCTTTTTGAGTATCTTCGTATTTATCGTTATTTATTTTTGGGGTATTATGCCATGTGGCACCACTACCTTCTTTAGCCAACATTTCGGACAGTTACATTGTCCATCGTTACATTGTCCATCAGATGTGTCAGACGTCCTTATTTAGCCAACGTTTCAAACAGTTACATCGTCCATGGTTACATTTTCCATGGTTACATTATCCATGGTTACATTATCCATGGTTACATTGTCCATGGTTACACTGACCATGGTTACATTGTCCATGGTTACATTGTCGAACAGATGTGTCAGACGTCCTTATTTAGCCAACGTTTCGGACAGATACATTGTCCGGCGTTACATTGTCCATCAGATGTGTAATTTCCAACATAAAGAAGGAGTAGCGCAACACCATAATACCCCCAAAATAAATCACGATAATAGTTTTGGACGTGAAAATATCAAATCTTACTTGCTTATGTGTAATTTGTATCAACCAACCATCGCTTTGCTGATCTGTAACATTATGTTCCTACGGTGGATGCTGCAATATATATTATTGATGCTGTTCCAAACACAAAGATGTTTTGTTCACCATTCATATTATTCACAAACTGATCCAAATTCCCACATTATTTTGTCGCATCTAAAACTCTCTCCTTTGAATTCTATACCTAATTTTATTGTTCACACGATTTCATCGTTTTCTTTGTCATCTCTGTGCCTTCCTTTTAACCTTCTGTCGGGCGCGCTTCTGACCCATCTGAGTTTGGAGGCAATGTGCCTGGCAGGCACTGATTTGAAAATTATCGTTATTAACTACCTATATTAATTTTAGCTCTCCAATAAAGTAATCACCGACCTTTATAGGAATGAATAAATAGTAAGAGAATAAAAGAAAATTAATGAAAGAAGGGTAAAACAAAATAATGACCAATTAATAAGTAAATTATAGTTGTAAGTTATATAATGAAATAAAAATCAAAATTTGTATAAAGTCCATCAAATTAATCATTAAAGGACCACCCCCGAGTATACTCGGGCGGCTATTATACGCGAAAAATTCCACACCCATGGGTAACTCGGGCTTCCGGAGAAACACATTTTACTAAATTAGAAAAATGTGTTTTTTTCCGTTTTTTAATTTTTTTATGATTACTGAAGGAATTAATATTATTTTATATAATGAACTCAGTAAACAACTGTGATGGGTAAATAAGAAAATACGTGCCTTAAAAAATATGACGCCATCGGGCGCAATGAGTATCAGAACGTACTTACAACTAACACTACTAATTTCTACATGTTCAGGTGAGGAACTGATTAGGGGTATTCTATGCGCCTCCTAAAGCTAGTAAAGGTCGGTCTTCTCCAACGAAAACACGCACGTGTTTTGTGCATGATTAGGTCGGGGTAATAATGTTTTTACTTTCCGCGGCCGATGAAAAACAAAAAACAATTTGGCCCTGCCCAATGTTTGTAATAATTTTATTTTATTAATCATTAACGCCCCTGTGGGCTTTTACATATATATACATTTTCATATTTTAGTTCAATCAGGTGTGTTTAGTTGACAAATAAAACATAAATAGGTTTTACACATGGTACATAGAAATAAAGATGGTAGGTAAAAGTATAGCGTTATACAATACATAGACAGTAACATTCAGTTTTAGAGCTGCAGATAGCATAATATGTATGTAACAAATAATAATAATGTGTGGGTTCTTAATATGTATATAATTTTTATGTGTACACGAATACATAGCGAAGTTGATTTGAAACAAAAATACACACTACCGGCTTTCACCGCACTAAAATTAATATTCAAAGCTGTTCCATTTTGACCAATAAATTACACATCATCAGAATTTCTGCTTAAAGAATTCAATTTCAGAAGACAATATGATTAATACTGTTTGTTTAGTAATTTTTGAGGTATTGTTTGTGGAAACAGTAGCAGGTGATCGGCCTTGGTAATTGGGAAAGGCGGGATCCGACGCCGCTTTGGGAGGGGGTAATAACATATTCCAGCCTGTATCTGTCAGATCATGTGCGCCCGACGGAAGGTTAAATATCACGTAATTATGAAATTATATAATAACTATATAAATACGTTATGAGTGATTATTGTATCACGATAACTTGATATTATTCTCTATATTTCATCATTATACAATTATTAATTTGGAGGTTTCCGTAATTATTATTTCTTCAGTAATTTTTTTCTGAGAAAAAAATTACTCTTATAGTTCTCATGATATCCACAATTTAATAATTTTAGTGAGGTAAGGTATATAAATAATGGACGTAATTTTTGGTGAAATATCTTCTCAGTAAATAGTGTAATAAAGGCAATGCCAATATTAGGAAAACTTATTTAGGATATTATTATGTAGTTAATAAACTTGGTGTAAAAAATTAATAGATTGAATTAAGCAAAGTGGTTTCAATATTTTATTGTTGTTGGTATTCAAGATTTTATATTTTCAATTGTGGCCAATTGGTCACCGTTCCTCAACAATACTGCAGATCGCTAATGTACAAACGACAATATCGTTCTGCAGTCGTGCTCGCGAACGATGCTAGTAAGCGCTCTTGATGCGATTTTTCACAAAAACGTAGCTTTATTTATTTTTCAATTATTACTTATTTTTCAATTAATACTTGCCCAACACCCTACCGCTGGACTACGCCTTCTGTCAAACCTAACTAAAACTATTTAATTGTGGATATCATGAGAGCTATGAGAAAAAAATATTTTCTCAGAAAACTTGTCTCAGAGTCCTTTTCATAGTTCCCGAGCACAGATCACCAACGAACAAACAACAGTTCACGTAGTCGTTGTTAACTGTTGTTTTTTCGTTAGCTGACTACAGTGATGCTCGGGAACGATGACAAGTTACCGACATTTTCGACAAAACCTAATATCAATCGACCATGCTCCATATCCAGGAACGGTAAAACGATTATTGATCATAGTCATTGATCATTCTTCTCCTTCGCTATTATTTAGTTATCTCCACTGCATCATCACCATCAGTTCGGAGGCTTCTACCATTATAATTAAGATAACAGATTGCACCTTTACTACTTGTTGTTATCCTTCAATTTTCTGTAATAAATTGTTATTGCCGTCTGCTTTCGATTTTACGTACTGTCTATCGTTATCACGACTTCTATTTTCTCACGAAGTGTTATGGATTATCCCAAGAGGTTTTTCCTCGACTTGGAGAGATCAAAATCTCTGTTTTTATAAGTAAGACGAAGGTGAGAGGCTGAACAATAATTGGCATATTGTTGTCGAGATATCAGATTCTTAATTAAAAGTAATTTATTTCACACTGCAACGTGTTACACTGGAGCTAATTATTATCTTTTCGCTAATCGGATATTATAATAAGTGAAATCATATATTTTTTTATTGGCTAACAAAAAACTAAAATCCAAGAGCGAGATGTAATTACTGCTCTGATTGAGATGGTTGGAGATCATGTAAAAATAATTTAAATTATTCATTGTTGAATATTTTTACAACTACATGTATGAAAATATTATCATATACCTATGTGTGTGTATGGAATACATAATTTTATTCTTTGAAAAGTGAAAATTGTCTTGCTTCGGATTTTTTCACAATTTCATTAAAAACAGTGTTTTTTTAGTGCGGTAGGTAATGCACTCATTTAATCAACTAAGGGACCAGTTGTTTCGGAAAATTTCACGTTTGAATTTCCTTCAAATCGACATTCACCGAAAAATTGGGTTGTTTCAACCTCCGTCAGAAGAAATTTCAACGAAAATTTCATAGGACTAGTTGTTTTGGAATTCCCTTCAAATTTGAATATCCTTTAAATTTGAATTTCCTTCAAATCGTCATTCACCGAAAAATTGGGTTGTTTCAACTTCCGTCAGCAGTGAAAATACTATAGAAATGTGATGTGAATGTGATCAGCCGAGTCCGGACGGTTAGCGAAATAATGGGAGGCGCATGCGCAGACGTCAAAATTGTGATTCGGCGGGGAACATTTGAATAAAATTTTCAAATTTATCGAACGTTATTTGGAGTTGAAACAACCCATTTCGTATTTGAAATATAGGAAGACGTGATTGCGTGTCAAATTTGAAATGAAAAAAGAACCTTTTCATTTTTGAAACATTTCCATAAAATTTTCCTTGAAATTTCTTCTGACGGAGGTTGAAACAACCCAATTTTTCGGTGAATGACGATTTGAAGGAAATTCAAACGTGAAATTTTCCGAAACAACTGGTCATGAATCATCAAAAGATTATGAATTAATACAGTCAGTAAGATTATAAAATTTAAATGCACTATTCTGGTATTTTCGTAAATTTAAAGTACATGTTAGGGCCAGAATCATTTCACAGTTAAACCAGTCATCAAATTAATTTCAAAGTAAATTTTCAAGTTCTGTAAGGGTTCTATTCGAGTTCTGTTATTGTATCATTACTGGTTAGTTCTTTCACATACCTGAAGTAATAACAGAAATCGAATAATTAACTTTGAAATTTAATGAATTGTTCGAATTTTGTGAAACAACTGCCCCTTGTAGAATAGATGGTATACTAGATAACTAGATGTACCTATTTAATCTTATATGTATCCTATGCAGAGTACTTTATAAGTAAATATATAATTAATTTGCATTATCCTATGCTTCTGCCGAAATATTGAACACGTGCAAAAAAGTTCACATGTTTAAAGGTTTGCATTTATAAATATGTGAAATAACATATCCATTTTGACACTCGTCGATTATTTTATTGATCACACAAAAACGCAATGTTTACACACGTACAGAAAAGCCTCGCGATCAAGTTACTGTTTTTAATGCGGTACATTACAATCCCAGTCTGGTAAGCAGATACCTACTAACATACGTTCGTATATACATTATTATGCTTGAGTGTTGCCATTTGAATCACGTAGTTAACTTTCCTCGTGCATGTACCTGAGTTAAATTGATTTTATTTGCTCTCCTCCCATTTAATTAATTGATCATTCAGCACTTGAATCGCCATTAAATTTCGAATACGGATCTCCGTGTTCCTAAAAACAAATATGTGTTTACATTTTTCTCGCAGCATTATGAATCTTGTCGTTTTTTTTTAAAGTTTTTAATTTATTACTCCTTTATTACATTGCGATCATAGTCTTTAGAGTTCTCATAATAAATCTCTTTTCACATTCAATACCAACAAAATTCGGGGGAATCGTGAAGATTTTAGAAAAAAAATATTTCTGTTTTATTTATGAGCAATTAAAAAAAACAATTGCCTTTTATGCACGTCCTTTTAACAAATAATAGTTTGTATGTGAAGTTTCGCTTTATGAGCGCGGAGAACGATAATCAACTTGAATATCTTTGACTTAAGATTAACGTTTTTTGTGTTTTCATAAATACATACTTAGGACTCACTTTACGAATCCTGGTTGTGATCTGGTCAGAGTTCAAATGATTCCGCTGTTTTATCTGAAATTAGATCTGCAGGTACCCACTAACAAATTTACAACAATTCCAAAATATTCCAACCAATACGAAACTCATCACGCAACATCACTAAAGGTAATCCGCGCATTTCTCTTAGGGACTTCGTATCATTAATCAATAATTCTAATTGGACGGAACGGGGACTTTCAATTAAATACTAAACCGGTATTATTACTTCACCCGATTTGTTGCATGGCCTTTTTATGAGCAATTGCGGCGACTGTATTGATTTTTTGTCGCGCAATTTTGCAGAAATTGGCAGCACAATACCTTGTTCTGACGGGGAGAATATTTTAGTCGAGTAGCTAATATTTTAGTAACTAAACGTGTCCGAACACCACAATTTTAGTAGAGTAGGCTAGTCAGCTCTTTAGTAGATTTCATATGTACATATATTTTTCTTTTTTTATTTATATTTTTCTGTTTTTTAAGTCTATTTAGTTTATTTTATTTTTTTAAATCTTTTGTCTATACAACTACATTGCTCTCGCTTTTTACTGTTTATAAAAATAAAATAAAACTTTTATTGTAACATGTATGTGACAAAAAAATTATTAATAAAAAAAAAATAAAAAAAATGTGCTATATAAAAAAAAAAAAAAAAATCCATTTGGTTCTATTTTTTCGGTGAGTAGAGTCCCCCTGCACGCGCTCTGACATGCCCAGGTCATTCGTAGACGCAGACGCGCGCAATATGTCGTCCCGTTAGATCGAAAATACTACTCTAAAATTCTTTATTTTTGCGGCTAACCTAACCAGGTTTAGGTTAGGTTAGGTTAGGTTAGGTTTTTTATTTTCATCTCACTAATTTATTCTTCCACCTCTTCTAAAATAAGCATTACAATCAGCTTAATTAGCGTATTTACTTTATTGCGTTGCAGCCTGTCATGTCGCGACGCGTCGCTTACTAATGAACTCTACTTGACAGCAGTGCAAATACTTTTTGGTAAGTCGAGTAGCGAGTTACTCTCCACTCTCCACTCGACTTGTCAGGTCAGAAAAAGGCATTACTAATGAACTCTACTTGACAGCAGTGCGAACGTGAACACTTTTTGGTGAGTCGAGTAGCGAGTTACTCGCCACTCGACTTACTACTTGTCAGGTCAGAACAAGGCATTATTCCCAGTAACATATTCAGTCAACCAGCTTGCAAAATACGAGTAAATAAATTTAGATTTGAGCTCAACAAATTGTAAAAGGAACTACGGTATTTTCATTGCCGTGACCTTCATCGAATGTTTTTTTAATCTTTCATACTTTTTCCTGTGTAAAAAAAAAATTTAAATCTTGGCACACATCTTGATGATAGTCAAATACAGGCTTGAAGATTACTTAAGATAACGATTATTTATTAAGATTACTTTATTACTTAAAACGACGAAAACGTTACAAATTGTAATGTTTAGTGTTTGGTTATTTTTGGTACAATAATATAAACCTCCGAAATAAAGTATAGTAATATATATTATTTAAAGTACATCTGGGACGTAAAGTACATTAAAGGACGGTTAGAAGTTTCTTCTTGAATGGAAGAAACCTGTTAAACACGCGAGTATGTCTTTTATATCTGTTTAACATCTCTGTACATTAATTAGTACGTTTACGTTTATTCGTTTATTGGTCTCCGACCTACGTTCATTACAGTTTCTTAAGATGATGTTTTCACATTAAACTCGTATTACTAAAGAAAATTATGTATTTATTGATTTATATATGGTAGGTATTATTGTTTAGATTTCAATTTTTAACCTCACTCGGACAAGCCTGTGGCTGACGTTAATAATTTTATAAAGTAATAAAAATAACCCAAAATAAAAAGGTTTGAAATAACAATATTGTTAAATTATTGAGATATGATTTAAGATTTTTACATTTGTTATTTATTTTTGGGGTGTTATACAAACAGTGTCCACCAACGTTGTCCGAAACGTTGGCTAAAAAAGGAGGTAGCGCAACACGGCATAACATCCCAAAAATAACAATAAAACAAAATTTGTTAAATTAATGTTTCTTACAGGCAATGGGTATCTACTAAGCTGAAGGAAACTAATACACAAAAATGTAATCATGTAGGGTGACCATGTGTAGAAATTTGATTTGAAATAATATATGCTATAATATAAAGGTCAAAGGTGAAAAAAATATGTACAATAATATTATGCTAATTTAGAAAGGAAGAAAAAAATGTTAGTAATTCTCGACCAACACAAATAATTTAACAATCTTTTTAACCACTCGAGCGCTTTTTGCCACATTATGGCACTATTTCCAAAACCTCGGATTGCTTTGTTGCCAAAATATGGCAAATTTTCAAAAAAAAAATTTTTAATAAAACGTCTATATAATATATTGAACATTCAAAATATAACAAAATAAATATTCTCTAGATCCTTTAAAATGTTTTAAGGTTAAAGATTTAATTATTATTATTATTTTTTTTTTAATCCTACAAATACATAATGTGGTAATAGACAAACTATAGGGGAATTCATTGGCTACATAGAACTATAATCAGTTTTTTATGTCTCCATATTCAAATTCGGAGGTATGATTTTTTTCAATGAGGGAGGAAAAATTTCTTTTAGCAATCCGAGAAATAAAATTTTAATTGCTCTATCGCTCCAGTGGTTAAAAGTACACAAGTCATTAGATGACAATATGTTCTGGAAGGATATTTAATATAAGTGGATTTTTTTTTTAATTATTAAGAATAATTAAGATTTAATTACTTACTAAGATTACTTATCAAGATGCGAAGATTTCCCTAATCAAATCATCCTCCGAATGGAGAAGAATAGATTATGCCTTTTCTCGAATGCTAAAAGCCTTTTCTTCAACAATACTTTCTTCCAACTAAGTATGTATCTAAAGTGCACTCCCAAAGTGTCTCACTTTCCCAGTGGCACTTTCATTAGCTTCTCCGCCTCTTTGGGTGTTATATTACCTACAAAAATAGTTTAAAGTTAATAATTAGGCAACTACGTTTGATGCAGATTGATACGTTTTCTATTCTGTACGCTCTGGTTGTCGCGGTGCGAAAAAGACTAGACTAATAGAACAAGCGAAAGGAATTTACCTGGTGGATGTGGTAACACACTTTACCGGTGGGTAGGATTTCAGGAGTGTCACGCACTTGTCAATCTTAGCAGGGTCTGTAAAAGCAATAACGCTGATAGATATACCTTTTAACATCTGTGACTTTCTTATAAACGAAGCATGTGACAGGAAGATGGGTTACTACGGAACTCTTCTCATGGCAGGACCATACCTCTTTTTTACCGTTTTTAACTCGACAAAATTACTATTTTAATTTTAACCACTGGAGCGATCACGCGAAATAAATAAATTTGCCTCGATTGCTCATTTTTTAAATTTTTTGACGATCTTTCTTAAAATTTTTGGCCAACATTAAAAAAAAAAACATCATAACTTCGAATTTTAACATGGAGACATAAAAACTTATTAAAGTGCTATATAGCCAATGAATCAACCCGTATTTTACCATTTATCTAATATTTGTAGGATTTATAAAAATATAAAAAAATCGTGAAGTCAAAAACGCAGGATCCAAAGGATCCTTGCACGCGGATATAAAACCGAGCGGATCCTGCTTGTTTAATGCTTTGAAACTGCCGTCAGAGGTACACTTAGCGCCTCCGCCCACTCAGAGCTCATTCACACTTCCGTTTTAAAAACGGAGGCGGGTTCCGTTTTTAAAAACGGAGCCCCACGGCACTATTCACACTTCCGTTTTAGCGACGGATCCGTTTTAGCGACGGATCCGTTTTAGCGACGGATCCGTTTTTAAAAACGGATCCTACTCTACGAAAACAAATAATTGTCAATTCAACCAAAACATTATAGGTAGATTATTTTGTAGGTACTTATGTAGGTTCATATTTAGGTACTTAGGTAGATTATTAGGTAGAAACTTAGGTAGGTTCTCAGGTAGGTATTTTGGTAGGTTCTAAGATAGATAGGTATTTAGGTAGATAGAGTAGATAAGTAGAAAGGTACTTAGATAGGTACTTATGTAGATACTTAGGTAGATTATTTTGTAGGTACTTAGGTAGATACTTAGGTAGGTACTTAGGTAGGTACTTATGTAGATTCATATTTAGGTACTTAGGTAGATACTTAGGTACGTACTTAGGTAGGTTCTCAGGTAGATAGGTAGATAGGTCTTAGGTAGATAGGTACTTATGTAGATAGGTACTTAGGTAGGTACTTAGTTAGGTACTTAGGTAGATACTTAGGTAGGTACTTAGGTAGGTTCACAGGTCGGTACTTAGGTAGATCCTTAGGTAGGTTCTCAAGTAGGTATTTTGGTAGGTTCTAAGGTAGATAGGTACTTAGATATGTACTTATGTAGATACTTAGGTAGAATCTTTTGAAGTTACTTAGGTAGACTATTTTGTAAGTACTTGTGTAGGTTCGTATTTGGGAAATTAGGTAGGTACTTATGTAGATTCATATTTAGGTACTTAGGTAGATACTTAGGTACGTACTTTGGTAGGTTCTCAGGTAGATAGGTATTTAGGTAGATAGGTAGATAGGTACTTATGTAGATACTCAGGTGGATTATTTTGAAGGTACTTGTGTAGGATCATATTTCGGTAATTAGGTAGGTACTTAGGTACTTATGTAGATACTTAGGTAGATTATTTTGAATATACTTGTGTAGGTTCGTATTTGGGTAATTAGGTAGGTACTTATGTATATACTTATGTAGATTATTTTGTAGGTACTGGTGTAGGTTTGTATTTGAGTACTTAGGTAAATTCTTAGGTACGTACTTAGGTAGGTTCTCAGGTAGGTACTTAGGTAGGTTCAAAGGTAGACAGGTATTTAGGTAGAGAGGTTCTTAGGTAGATAGGTACCTATGTAAATGGGTACTTATGTAGGTACTTAGTTAGGTACTTAGGTAGATCTTTAGGTAGGTTCTCAAGTAGGTATTTTAATAGGTTATAAGGTAGATAGGTACTTAGATAGGTACTTATTTAGATACTAGATAGGTAGATTATTTTGTAAGTACTTGTGTAGGTTCGTATTTGGGCAATTAGGTAGGTACTTATGTAGATTCATATTTAGGTACTTAGGTAGATACTTAGGTACGTACTTAGGTAGATACTTAGGTACGTACTTAGGTAGGTTCTCAGGTAGATAGGTATTTAGGTAGATAGGTACTTATGTAGATACTTAGGTAGATTATTTTGAAGGTACTTGTGTAGGATCGTATTTCGGTAATTAGGTAGGTACTTAGGTACTTATGTAGATACTTAGGTAGATTATTTTGAATATACTTGTGTAGGTTCGTATTTGGGTAATTAGGTAGGTACTTAGGTACTTATGTAGATACTTAGGTAGATTATTTTGTAGGTACTGGTGTAGGTTTGTATTTGAGTACTTAGGTAGGTACTTAAGTAAATTCTTAGGTACGTACTTAGGTAGGTTCTCAGGTAGGTACTTAGGTAGGTTCAAAGGTAGACAGGTATTTAGATAGAGAGGTTCTTAGGTAGATAAGTACCTATGTAAATGGGTACTTATGTAGGTACTTAGTTAGGTACTTACGTAGATCTTTAGGTAGGTTCTCAAGTAGGTATTTTAAAAGGTTCTAAGGTAGATAGGTACTTATATAGGTACTTATTTAGATACTAGATAGGTAGATTATTTTGTAAGTACTTGGGTAGGTTCGTATTTGGGTACTTAGGTAGGTACTTATGTAGACACTTAGGTACGTAATTAGGTAGGTTCTCAGGTAGGTACTTAGGAAGGTTCTCAGGTAGGTACTTAGGTAGGTTCAAAGGTATTTAGATAGATAGGTCTTAGGTTGACAGGTACTTATGTAAATAGGTACTTTTGTAGGTACTTAGTAAGGTACTAAGGTAGATACTTAGGTTGATACTTAGGTAGGTTCTCAGGTAGGTACATAGGTAGGTTATAAGGTAGATAGATATTTAGGTAGATAGATACTTATGTAGATAGGAACTTATGTAGATACTTAGATAGATTATTTTGTATGTACCTGTGTAGGTTCGTATTTGAGTACTTAGTTAGGTACTTAGGTAGATACTTAGGTAGGTTCTCAAGTAGGTTTTTGGTAGGTTCTAAGATAGATAGGTACTTATGTAGATACTTAGGTAGATTATTTTGTAGTTACTAAGGAAGATTATTTTGTAGGTACTTGTGTAGGTTCGTATTTGGGTACTTGGGTAGGTACTTAGTTAGTTAGTTATGTAGGTTCTCAAGTAGGTATTTTGGTTGGTTCTAAGGTAGATAGGTACTTATGTAACTACTTAGGTAGATTATTTTTTTAATTACTTAGGTATATTATTTTGTAGGTACTTGTGTAGGTTCGTATTTGGGTACTTAGGTAGGTACGTAGGTAAATATTTAGGTACGTACTTAGGTAGGTTCTCAGGTAGGCACTTAGTTAGGTTCAAAGATATGTATTTGGTAAGATAGGTATTTGAGTAGATAGGTTATTAGGTAGATAGGTACTCGTGTGAATAGGTACTTATGTATTTACTTAGTTAGGTACTTAGGTAAATACTTTATTTTTAACATTAGGTCCACACAGGAGGCCCCGAGGAAAATAATTTCCCTCAGGGCCTATGTCATCTTTGGAGATGCTGTGTGGTGGGTATTTTTAAGGAGAGGAAGTTCTGAGAAGGAAAAAGGTATGAGGGTTGGGTAGGAATCTGGGGTTCAGTGTGTCTAGATCATCCGACGCCAAGACCTAGATAATCCTTACCCCATAAACCCGGTCACCCCTGCTAAGTCACAAAACGTAGCGAACCACTTGGGGTGACCTATGGCAGAGGTGTTGGTTATCCAATAAATGGTTCCCAGGGCGGCGGTACCCATTCCCGGCTCCCAAAATGCAAATACTTAGGCAGGTACTTAGGTAGGTTCTCGGGTAGGTACTTAGGTAGAACCTTAGGTAGGTATTTTGGTAGGTTCTAAGGTAGATAGGTACTTAGATATGTACTTTTGTAGGTACTTAGTAAGGTACTTAGGTTGATACTTAGGTAGGTTCTCAGGTAGGTACATAGGTAGGTTCTAAAGTAGACAGGTATTTAGGTCGATAGGTTCTTAGGTAGATAGGCACTTATGTAGATTGGTACTTATGTAGGAACTTAGGTAGGCACTTAGATAGATACTTGGGTAGGTACTTAGTTAGGTAATTAGGTATATACTTAGGTAGGTACTTAGGTAGGTTCACAGGTAGGTACTTAGGTAAATCCTTAGGTAGGTTCTCAAGTATGTATTTTGGTAGGTTCTAAGGTAGGTAGGTACTTAGATATGTACTTATGTAGATACTTAGGTAGAAAATTTTGAAGTTACTTAGGTAGATTATTTTGTAAGTACTTGTGTAGGTTTGTATTTGGGTAATTAGGTAGGTAATTATGTAGACACTTAGGTACGTAATTAGGTAGGTTCTCAGGTAGGTACTTAGGTAGGTTCTCAGGAAGTTACTTAGGTAGGTTCAAAGGTATTTAGGTAGATAGGTTCTTAGGTAGACAGGTACTTATGTAAATAGGTACTTTTGTAGGTACTTAGTAAGTTACTAAGGTAGATACTTAGGTTGATTCTTAGGTAGGTTCTCAGGTAGGTACATTGGTAGGTTCTAAGGTAGATAGGTATTTAGGTAGATAGGTTGTTAGGTAGATAGGCACTTATGTAGATAGGTACTTATGTAGGAACTTAGGTAGGCAATTAGATAGATACTTAGGTAGGTACTTTGGTAGATACTTGTGTAGGTTCATATTTAGGTACTTAGGTAGATACTTAGATAGGTGCTTAGGTAGGTTCTATAATTGGTAGTTTTCGTCCATTATTACAGTTTTAATTTATGAACTGAGGAATAGAAAAGCCAAAAATATTTTACTACCCCTCCGCGTGTTATTATCTGCACAAGGAAAGTAGCACCAAAGTTGTTTTTATTATTTTTATGAATAATTTTACAAGAACGAAAAAAAGTTAGTCAATGGATTGAGTCAAAAATAATCTTAGCCATAAAGGGGTATTTTTTAAAAGTTGTTTCTTGTATAACTTCAAATTTATGTAATGAAAAAACAAAATATTTAGTACTTTACGCTTATATTTTTTGTAACGTAATTAATAAATCTATCTTAATTCCAATAAATTTTAAAGGTAGGAAAAGTTTCAATGTATAAATAGCATATTTTTTCATATTCATAATGTAAACCGATTCGTAGTAAAGAGAAATCTAAATAATGATTTGGCGTATAGTTCATCAAAACAAACAGATGCGACCACGCAACTCTCCTGCTTGCTCGCGACTGGGAGCGTTCGGGCCGAGGAGCGGGGCGTGGCGGGTTTCGCCGGAGCTACGAGGCGGCAAGTGTGAACAGCTCCATGCAAACCTATGGGCGAGCGAGACACATCCGTTTTTACAACGGATGCGCTGCGCTGGCAATCTCTCCGACAATAAAAACGGATCCGTTTTTAAAACGGAGACGGACAAGTGTGAACAGCTCCATACATCCACTACAGCCGCTAGGACATCCGTTTTTAAAACGGGACCCGCCTTCGTTTTTAAAACGGAAATGTGAACGCTTACTCAGGCAACTGAAAACTCTCAACTGCCAACTGTCTTTGTATGATAATGTGATGGCCCGCACACTTCACAATCACACAAAACCCCGTTGTCAATGGTAACGCAAGCGGTGACTTGCGACCATCTTGCGACTGTCACGGCTGATTGCCCTGCTAGTTGCGAGCTGTCAGCTGATTGTTCTTCATCTATGGTTAAACAAGCTTTTTGACCAATCAAGACAGAGAAAACAGCCGGTTTTAGTTGGTTTTCAGTTGCCTCAGTGGGCGGAGCGCCTTAGCTGTCAGCTGATTGTTCTTCTTCTATGGTTAAACAAACTTTTTGACCAATCAAGACAGAGAAAACAGCCGGTTTTAGTTGGTATTCAGTTGCCTCAGTGGGCGGAGCGCCTTATTCGAGTCAACATAGAATATTTTCGTATGTTGTCTGTGGTATACTCGATAATGAAAGGTACATATCTATGGAAAAGGAACTTAATTTTAACCGTAAACAGAATTTCTGCGCGAAAAAATATTAAATAAATATATTTTTAACATCGTTCTAAAATAGTCTACTAAGTTCCGAATTACGGCATTATGGGTATAATAGATAAAGCATTTCAATGGATTTGCTTTAAGACCAAAATAACATTGGCAGCTACAAATATTTATAAAAAAGTTTGCCTAATCAAGAGATGATTGGCTTTTTTTATCCGAAAAGCAATCGGAGACATTTAAAATGGCGCATATTCATTTCAATGTTGTAGTACTTCATCAGAGCGACACTAAAGAGTACGAGTATTTCCCGTTACTTTACCTGATATACTGAGTATTACTTCATTAAATATGGATGTTTTAATAGGCATTCAAATTTTTAAAAAATATCTACTACTCGAAACAATAAAAATCTAAAATAAATTATTTCCAATTTCTTACCGCACTTTTGCATAATAAAATATGGCGGTACAAATTGCTTACATGTTCGATAACTTGTTTCGTCATAAAAAAAAATATATTCGTTACGATTTTCGATTGAAATTCATCGTTCCGAAAACTTTCCCCATTAATTTTGACTAATTACCTCCGAGCAGGTAATTATTTCGGTTATTTTTGTACCTGCTGGTGTAAAATTCCCACAACCCCGGAAAAAGTATTAAAAATACTATGGTCGCATAATAAGCCCATGGATTACCAAACTCATTACGTGTAATCTTCTTGAATCTACCTGTCTTCGCAATTGGAATTAGATGAACATTTTATGAATAGAATACTAGAATATACATATACAGGATTAACTGGTAAATTTTATTGTGAAATCGTTAATCCTGTTCTGAGAATGTGGTTCGTGCTAGAGGGATTTATCTGGTATGCTTACGGGGTTTTCTCAAAATGGCTAATGATCTATTTTCCCCTGCCATTTCAGAAATACAAATAATCTGAGCGAAATAAGGTAAAACCGCTGAAAAAAGCACAATTTGAAATGTAATCCGTACTGATTAAAAAAAAAAATTATTACGCTAATTTTCAAAAGATTTTTGATTTCTATGCCCCAGACGGGCTAATGAAATTTATTGTCTACTAGCTGACACCAGGCATTCGTTGCATCGCACTTAAAAAAATAAATTGTTTCTCTCTGCGTGTCCTTTCCCATTCGTCCCTCGTTTCCCTTCGTCCCTCCTCCCGTGAACCCCCCTCCTTAATTTCCCTCGGCCCATCTCGCATTCCTTTCCTCGTCCAGCCTTTTTTTCAACTCAAGTAACCTATTTAATTTTTAAATGCAAATTTCATAACGTTGGACCTCACTAGTATATATATATATATAGAAACATTCGCCTGATCTTCACAACATATCAAAAAAATATATATATTCCGATGAATAGTATTGGAAATATTTTCATAACGCCAGAGCTCACTATCCTATAACCATCGGGGGCATGATCACATCAAATCCCCAAAGTTTCATCGCAATCGGATGATCGGTACGGCAGCGCGTAAAATACGAACAAACAAACAAATATAATTTTTTATATATACGATAAAGGAAGCATTTTTTTGAGAAAAGCACACGTCCAAAACACATTTCTAACTGTAGGAGTTTTTCAAATATATTCTTCTTCTTCAATGGCGCTAATTCTTTAAATATATATTGTCAGGTTATTTTTTAAAATTTTATTTTCAAAATTTCTTTTTTTAAGTTTTTTTACAGTGATTCACATCAAAGCTCTTACAAATACTAAAACAAAGCTCTACAAATTATCAAATTATTATTATTAATAAGCATGGTTGATATATCACTAATTAAAGACAAACACAGCATTCATAACATAATATTCTTTACAAATATTTGGACATCATTTTGGTGAATACATTACTTGTACTCGGCAAGTTACTATCCCATTACATACATATAAACATTACAATAATATCTGTTATTTGCAGGGACCTGGAAATTTCGCGTTATTTTAAGCGAACTTCGCGTTGTTTTTTACGAATTTCTTTTACTTTTCTCAAAAAATAACGCGACATTCGTAACATTCGAGAAGTGGCTTTATTTTGTAATAAGTGTTATAAACGACGTATGTAACAGGGAGAGATGGAGCATAAAACGGGCATCTCGGCGGCAAGGTTGGAGTATGGGAAGGTAGTATCCGGAAAGTTGATTGTTAAAAACATGAATATGGGCGTTAAACTGTTTTCACTTTTTTCCGTTCCTCCGTTGTTCCATTGCATAATATTTTATATAAACATTAATTGTGAATTAATTTGTTTCGTGATGAATATTTGGTGTTATTTTCATGCTTGACTGTTAATTTTAATACCCAATTCCACATAATTATTCGGTATTGCATATCTTATACATAATATTATGTATTATTAATTGCGAACCATAATGTAATAGATTTTTTCGGGACCTCTAATATCACGATTTTTCAATCGTCAACAATAACACCATTCATAACAGAATTGGACAGTAGGTACCTAAACCGAGAGCAGTTGTTTTCTGGCAAGCTTTAGAATTTCTTTCTTCAGATATGGTTTTCCCTCTGAGATGCTCTTTCTCATGCGTCATTTACGAGGTAGGAGGAGAGTTTACAATAAATCATATTACTGATAACCTGACAATAATTTTGTAATTTCTTGTCACCACTAACAGCGTAAAATATTACTTATGCATTGATAAAGGACTTAGTTGGCATGGGATTGAACCTGCGATCTTAAATGGGAACCCTACGCTTTCGACCAATCGTTCACGAACGAAAGTGTAAATGTTTGTTATTTTTTTGGACTCCAGTGTGGGCTAGAAGTGCACACACACAGAAGATCGATATTAATTTTGCTAACACCGCTGTCTGCACGGCGAGAGTGGAAAGCTCTCTCGACCCCACTACAATGGCTCCCTATCCCCTCGAGAATTAAGATAAGAACATCATCATAAGACGAGAAACAGCAACCCTCACGGAATTCAAAAATACCTTGTATTACGTGAGAATTTATTCCACTTAAAGGTGAACTTGCGAACCCCGTGGGTGAAGGCGAAACTCTGCTTCTATTACGACACTCCTGCAAAGAATTGTGGCAAACTCAGTGGCAGAGTTCACACATGAAAAACAAGTACCTTGTTGTGGATCCAACTATTAAACTGGCAAGATTCTATCTCCCCTGAATTAAGAGATATAAAAACTTATTAAGAGATAGAAACCCCTGAATTAAGAGATATAAATTCTTACCCCTTTAGAACTCCGCGTATATTTGGTATATGGAAAGTAGCGCCAAAGTTGTTTTTTATATTTTTTTATGAACAATTTTACAAAACGAAAAAAAGTTAGTCAATCAATCGAGTCAAAAATAATCTTAGCCATAAGGGGGTATTTTTAAAAAGTTGTTTCTTATATAACTTCATATTTATCCAATGAAAAAACAAATTTATTTATTTATTTATATATAGGTACAAAAGAAAGTACAAGTTACACATTAGGAAGCTTTGCCTGTCCAACTAGGAAAGTTTCCCGTTCCAGGACAGACAAATTGACAGGTTTAGTTCATATTATTCCTTAAGTACATAATTGCAAAAAAAAAAAAAAGAAAATTCATTTTTCTTTGAAATTGAGTTGTGTTATGAAGAAATATATAAAAAACATACATACATTTTTTTGTGACTATGCAAAAAAGTAATCTGTTAGCATATGTGCTATTCGGATTTACCGAATTAACCTGGTAACAAATAATATATTCAGAATTACAGAGTATGAGATAAGTAGGTAAAAAAGTAGGTTGAAAAGTGTAAAAAAGGTATCTGATAACAAGATAGAGGAATAACAATAAGATTTACAATATAAAGATATAGAAATGTGTTGAGAAGTGTGAACTTATAATACATATAGATATAAGCATGATTATTTTCACTAATTTAAAACATGTTTTCAGTACAAAATATATTACACGACAATACTTTGTTAATTATTTAGTACTTTGGGCTTATTATTTTTGTAACGTAATTAATAATTTTATTTTAATTCCATTAAATTGAAAAGGTAGGAGAAGCTTCAATGGATCCATAACATATTTTTTCAAATTCATAATGTAAACCGATTCGTAGTAAAGATAAATCTGAAGAATGATTTGGCGTATAGCTTCATCTTAAACATTTAAACTCATTCGGTGCAGTCAGAGCCGTGCACATATGATGCATAATTGGACCAGTAATCTGAATTGTGTGAATGCCATAGACATAATATTACCAGACCTGCCCTAAGTGATAAAAGCGTATTATTTCGCCCTGCCCATACCGGTTCCATTTGGAGCCGGCTGGACTCGCGTACGGCTTCACGTGAATCTAGAAAATGTGACTTCATCATTCTTTTGCGAACTAGCGTCGAGCTCTCATGGGTACATTTTCAAAAATAACACGGAAAAAATGGTGGCTTGTGCTATTAAAACATGTAAAAATAGAAGTGAAAAAGAGAATAAACTCAATTGTCATATTACATTCCACAGGTAAGCATTATTTTATTACATTTTAAGCTTATTCAGATCATATAATCATTTAATAACATATACATCTGGCGAGGCATTTCACGAGTGTGCTCGTGGTTGTTTACTGGGTAAATAAATTATGAAACATTTGTAAAAGTGTCTTAACTAAATACAGCAACAAAATATTCGACCCTGAAAATAGCTACGAACTTTACTTTGCCATATTTGGACTTCGCGAGTTCGTTCAAACGTGGCGAGCAATTCGCGCTCCCATGTAAAAGGGTATATTCGGTCAAAAGCAGATTTAACTTTTAAGAACTAAATGGTGATATTATAATGCGAGATGCCTATATACTGTCAGATTGATTTATTGACGAATCACAGTCAAATCACCACTCCGCGTCCCGCTACAGTTGGTATTTACCCCTGGCCTGTATGTTCTCGTCTAGTAATATTCATATGTCTATGGTGAATGCGGACACATTCAAATAGTAGAACAGCGTAGAAGAATGTCCCATTCATCACTTTCCCGTAGGCACGACTAGAATTATTTCACAGAAATTAAAATTGTAACATTGCCATCAAATATCATTCAGCGCCATTTTGTTTTTTTAACAGTTGCAAGGTCCCTGTTAAATGCCGATTCTCCGTCGATTTCAACTTTTGAACAAATGAACCAAGAAGTGACCAGAAGAAGAGGACAACTATTACGCTGATAAGCTTGTCAGCTTAATACAACTTGGTAGAAGGCTGAAATGTACCTAGAATCGGAGTTTAACGAGGACCTTTCAATCTTTCAAATGTCAAAAAGAAAAAAATATATATACATATTAAAAATTTTAAAGCGCTGAATGGTCGTTTAATGATGATGTTACATTTGAATTTCTGTGAAACAAACAGTGATATGTGACCCCTGATGCAGTTGACCGGCTTAATAACCCCAGCAATACTCAGCACTCCACTTTAACCTCAACTAACTATTTCCCTCCATAACAAGAAGAAGTTGTGACTAGAATTACTATGAGCGTGAAGGGGCGATTCTCAATAACAAAGTGCGATCAATATTGCTTGCGAAACACACCCGCATAAACAATGCGATTATCAGTTTTTATTTTTCAGCGATAACACACTGTCAATGTTCTCGTTACGGTACGAGTACTTCCACTTTCAAATGTGAGAGAAGCGACCACACTGTATCTAGAGGTACTGTATTAAACCTCCGTGACTGTACTTTCAAACGGTCGCTCCAATGCCTCGGCAGTAATACACTACATTATGCACCTCTTCCAATACCACTTCTTGCATTCCTCCTGCTGCAGAACGACACACTCAACTTTGCAGTCGATTGATTATATTGGTTATTTTCACAACTCAATATTATGTACTGCTTTTACAGCATTATCAGCTCCTCTATTCAACTGTTATAATCAAACCCATTCACCTACCACCTTTGATAATTATATAATACCTTTTTCGTTGTTTGTTTTTGGGGTGTTATGCCGTATTGCGCTACCTCCTTATTTAGCCAACGTTTCGGACAGCGTTGCAGTGTCCATCATCAGGGCAGATCCGGCAGATCCGACGGTGGTCGGATGGACACATCGTCGGATCTGCCGGATCTGCCCTGATGGTGGACACTGCAACGCTATCCGAAACGTCGGCTAAAGAAGGAGGTAGCGCAACACGGCATAACACCCCAAAAACAAACAACGAAAATGCTTTTGGCCGTGAAAATCTAAAAACGTATCTATATAATACCTACCTATAAATTGATATGTAATAATATTATTTTATTTCACTACATCTATATTCTTACTTTTACTTATCTATTCTGTATATCCAATTTAATAACTGATATAATACTCAATTCCATTATCAACAATGTTAACATTATTTATTTTTTTTTAAATGAAAAAAAAATAGCATCCTACATAAGTTTATTTATTTTCTTACTTCAAATTTTTTCTTCTTTTTTTCTTTTACCTTTGTAATGGCACTACTCCCCGATTCAAATATGAGAAATGTTTTCTTTATTGAATTGGGTAGATTCGTTAACAAACTATTTTATTGTAATTAGCTTTTAAGACCCATGATTTTCTTTTGTAAATATATGTACCTATGTATTTCAAATAAAAAAAATATTAAAAATAAAAATTGGAATATACGAGCAAAATAAATTTTGGACGTTCAGAGACAATTTATTGAAAGCTGAATATCCGACTTTATTATTGTTATTAAAATAATAATAGATTGCCCCGGCTGAGAATCGAAACCCGGTCAACTACTTGGAACGCAATTATGCTAACCATTACACCATCATCAAATGTAAGGACGGCGGCATAAATTAGTTATGTGTACCTACCTATCAAAAACAATAAGAATTGTGTATTTTTGGATTTTACGTAGATCACATCTGAAATGAAATTGTTTAAATATTTTGGTTTAAATTAGTACTAGTTTAATTGTAGGTGACAACAATGTGATTTTTCACTAAAACTGGGCTGTTCAAATTATCCATTTAATATTAGTATTTAATTACAATAGAAGTAATTGCAGATAATCTTAGGATTATGATGTACACCATCAGTGTAATAAATTCTAAAATAAGAAAAAAAATTATTACCTATTCTCTTGCTTGAAATGTTTAAAATTAATGAAATAGAATTAATGTTACATATTAATTATACCTATTTCATTTAATGCTTATCATGATATTATTTCTGCGTTCGAAGCCACTTTCCTTGTCGTTTTTAGTTAATTTTTCGCCGCCTTCGGAGTTAACTGTGTCGAGCTGTACCTACCTCCCAACTACGGTCATATTTCGTATTCTTTCTGAAAAAAGGAAAGTTAGCGGCAAGCACTGCTAGCTCGCTGGCAATCTAGAATCTAGACTGATACTGTTATTGTGTAAAATTTCCGATTCGCTCGAGTTAAAATCGCTCGTGGCCCGGTACGTCAAACGTCAGTCCATATTTGACCCTGTCGCGGGAAACATCTCGCCGCCATATTTGATAATATAAAATAAAAGTGTCAAACGATTCCCGCCGGAATCAAAAACAAGCGCGTTCGAAAAGCAAACGTCAATCATTTCCCGCCGATTAAAAATAAAAGCGCTTGAAAAGCATGGATTTAAAAAAGATTGGTGTTCGTACCTACTTAAATTATGTTTTTAGCGATTAGAATTTGTGAAATCGTATCTACGAGTGTGTTTCAATCGATTTGAATTTGTTTATTTGGAAGAAAATAACAGTTGAAAATTAATTATTGAGTTTTAAATTGTTAGAAGCACCAAAATTTTCTTCGATCGGAAATGCGAGTAGATTTAAACTTGGGGTAACCCTTTGCAGTGACATTTTTACGTATGGCTGGATTTATTTATTATCTGGTGTGATAAATTGTAGTTATGAAAATGAGTCCCCTAAACCGATTCGTTTCGCTTTTCCACGGGGATAGCGCTAACAGTGGTACATTGAAGAAAAAGGAAAAAATTCCGAAAAAATATACAAGTGATTTGAATATCTACGGAAGTGATACGGAAAAGATTAAAAAACATTACATCTGGTCTTCGATACGAGGACCAAGAAAACTTAAAGGTTTGTTAGTGTTACCAATTTTCTATACGCCCGTACTAATCTTAGTAATATGTATATTAATATCAATGCATTTGAAAGATAAAAACCCAGTTTAAGCAGATTATCTTATCACTATAAAGCAGATAATTCTAAATCTGTGAGCTCTGGGGGTCAAGAAATTTTCAATAAGCAACATTTATTTATTGTTTCTTTACATGGTAGGTATTTTGATTACAAATCAATATCGAATCACGATCAATTTTTAACCTCACTACAAGTCTGTGTCGAGGTTAATAATTTTAAAAAGTAATAAAAATAACACAAAATAATACGGTATTGAAAGAACAAAATTGTTACATTAGTGTTATTAATTAATTAATTGAAAAATGACTAAGATAAAAATAAAATTTGTGAAAGTATGATATGTATTTATTACTAACCCTTATATCATAATTATGTACCAAATGTAAAAGCTCCAAGGGCAAAAAAAAATTAAATAAATAAAAAGTATTACTTTATTTCAGCTTTGAAATATCATTTTACCTGTAGATATTAATTGCTTTTCTGTCTAAAATTTGTAGGTTAACGCAACTATTTTTATTATGAGCTATGGAGCTATGGCAACATTTAACTGTTAATAAATAAGACAAGATGCCATACTGTTTGTTCCACATTTTTCATTCGACGGATAAGAAAAAAACTCGCGTCCTACTCGTATAGCGAGGTTTCTATTATTCAAATAATGAATACTACATTAATTTCACATTTTTATAATGTTTTAATTTAAATATGTTTTAATTGAAATAATGCAAGTTGTAAGTGAATCAATTGACATAAATTTTACCCGGCTTTCTACTAGTTTTCCAAGATTTACCTCAATGATATTTTTGCCGGTTTCTATACATAATGACCCCAAGTAATAATTTTCTTCGTTGACTCAATAATGACGCATATAAGTCATGAAGTGCATGACTTGACCGGGTCATGCACTTCATGACTTCTTAGGGTAGTTGCCTGATTATCCGTCATTAGTCATTAAGTTGCCAGGTAATTGTTATTACCCGAGCGTTCAGCTGCCTTTCCGCAACGTACTACAAACGTAAAAAAGTTATAAGGGAAGATCCACAAACTAAATCAAACCATGTTCGTGTTATTTTATTTATAATTTACCAAACGCACGATTTATTATTTCATTCCCAACTGGTACGAGACTTTTATATTACTTTAATTTATTTTCCTTGTAATATAATTTTAACTGTAGATAAGATTTAGCTGATAATATTTTGTTATGTTGTTATAACAGGAAATATATTATTACTTTGCTAATTTGATTATGTGCGATAATTTCAGCTTCTACTTAATTATTACACGATTTGAAGAGCTTTACGAATTATTAAAAATGTCAACGCGACTGTTAATTAATAAATAAAAGTGAAATGCTCTTATTTATTTTAGGCTTTTCAAATGAATCCTTGCTTGAAGAAAAGGCATAGCACCCCAAAAACAAACAACGAAAATTTTCTGTAATTTGACCAACTTATGTATTTATGAATCATCATATACCGCTTAAATTGTATCATGTAATTGTATAAAATGTTGTCTCTATGTCCCTGCTGACATAGAGACAACATTTTATTTATGGACTCCGTGTATGCCCTAATCCAACATCCTCCTCTTTTAGTTCTTTTTTTTATTACCCTTATTTGACAAATCCCCACGAACTTTCTCTCATTTGGGTTAGGTTATGTTAGGTTAGGGTAAGATGGTCATCTATCTAACTATTGTTAAATTATATTGGGTTTGATAGAGATTTGGCAATACTTTAACGCATCTATTCCATGGCTAATCCAACGTGCATGATGCCAGATTTTCCAAAATTATTGTTGTCCATTCCTCTCAGTACGTTTACGTTTTTAGGTGGAGCGGGTAATTTGTTACCAAGAATTTTAATACGTTACAAAAATAATCTCGATTGTTGCGGTCGACCGCACATAACTATTCGCCATGCAATCAATCAAGAACGAGATCGGTATCGTAGAGAAATTTTAATATTAGACTTTTTATGGGAATACCACAAAAGAGTTCCATTGACCAGAGCCAGTGGGGCTAATGCTCCCCGAATTGGGAAATATTGCAAGGTGAAAAGGAAGGGTGAAGTAAGAGTAAATTGAAAATAACATTATTTCAATTTTTATTGTTTTTTTTTTCACAAGTACAAATTTTAATAGTTACTCGTAGTTAGATGTATTGTATATACCATTTTTTAATTTTTTATTTGTGATCCTAAAAGGCCCTGGACAGAGGTATTCGAGTACAATTTGCAGCCGCGGGGTGACTGGGAAGATGTTTGAAAAATGTCTGTACCTCCATAAATTTATCATGACATATCCCGTTCCCCGTCATTATTTGCATTATAAGCGTTATATATAAGCAGTTACTTTGCATTAACAATATAAAAATAAAATTAAAGTATGTAGTTCATTTTAAGGGATTTTTGCAAACAAATCACTTCAAAAGTTTGTCATACAAGATGGCTGCCATGAAATTTCCCCTCAACCTAGATTTATCTGCAATGCCATTCATACGAAATCTCACCAATGCAATGTTCTGTCCAAGGCCTTTTAGGTTCATGGAAAACCCAAGCAAATTTATTTTCACTAACCGGGTTTTGAATCCTGCAATATTTGAACCCTGGTCACTATCACACGCACACAGGTCAGGGTTTTTTTTTTTAAATCAGCAAATTAGTTTATTCAGCTTATTAACAACAGTCCACGTTGACCAAATTTAGCAAATTTAGTAGGCTTTGTCTGTTGTTTGTTTTTTAGAGATCTGCGGAACCCCATTAGAGAGGATTTCACATTTTTTGCCACGAAAGTATCTTGCAAGTATACATAAACGTAGTATTTAATTTGGATTTACAACCAATGTTTAATTTTTGAATTGTAACCTGGTTTCAATTTAGTATTTGCTTCACTCTAGGTTAAAATATACTAGTCTAGAGCTTAATCTAGAAACAATCTATTATCTGTTTGCATACGACTTCATAATAATAAATTCGAAAAATTCCACCCCTTAGGCGCCATCTACATAGCACACAATAATATTTATCTGATTACTATCGCGTTCATTTACCCAGTCTGTGGGTACATTATAGACTTAGAACTGCCTTATGTAAATAGTTGTTCATGCGATAGCGTTGCCGCATCATGATAAAATCGTATTTTGGCCTATTACGATGATATGACGTCACTCATAGGTAATACTTTATGCCACGCATGTGCATAATAGACGCCATGCTCACTGCAGTCACATTTATTGTCGAATTAGTATTGTAAAAATTAGAACGATCATTTGTGTACTTGTGAGTGTAATTTGACGCGCGGTGCAAATTGTGATCAAGGAGTCTTGCAATAATTTACATCGAATATACCTACTTTGAGAGTGCTGGGACCCATATTAAGATAGGTAACCGGGGTAACCTAACTACCTAGTGCTTTCGCTCACGGGGCAAAAGAAGAAAAAAAACAGTTTGCAATTCAACTCGCCATCCTGTGCATTTCAATGTGATGGTCCGCACGCTACATCTCAAAAACCCGTTGTCAACGGCAACGCAAATGGTCACTGCAACCAGTCGTGGTAGTTGCCGCGGCCGACCGTTGCCAGCTTGCCTGGTTTCCAAGGTTGCACCAGTTTAGTTTTCGAGTCTTTTTTTTTTAGTCGCCAACGTTAATATGACAGCAACAAACGTCTGAGATGACAGGTGAAGTGTTCTTCGTCTATGGCGAAACAAGCTGAGACAATTACTGAAATCGTAAAATTGACTTGCGCCGTGAGAGAATTTTGGCTGGCAACCCGCAGTTTTATTTATTTATTTATTCACGCCCTTAGAGCTTTTACGACAATCATAATACAAAAATTAGAGCTTTCAGCGACGCGTTTACCCAATTGTAAATATTTATTTTTATTGCCTTTATTAACTGATACAAAATATATATTTTAATTTTTTCTTCTTATAGGTAATTCATTAGTTAAAAAAATGTAAAAAAACTGTAACTAATAAAAATTTGTTAAACAATAAAAAATAAAATAAATAAATAACAATGTGTAACGTAACATTTTTAACAGTATAACTGCTATCGATGCTGCAGTTGTGTTCCATTATACTTAAAGTTAATATCGTGTTACCTAGTTATATCGCAGATTCCACTGTTCCATCACGTCGGAAACAGTAAAATTTTACATTATCTAATTTATCTGTTTGTTTGCTGTCAAAATCGGTACCTAGCCTATGTGTATTCATCTGTAGTAGGTCTTCCCACATCATTTATAAATAACGTTTTTCTCATCTGTGTGAGATTTTTCGCTTACGCCCGCTTCAATGTGTTAACCGATCGTTATTTTCTGCTCGAAATTACGACGCATTAAAAATATTATCGAGAAAACCCATCTGCTAGTTCCTTTCTTCATTAGCATCTGGAAAATGTAAAAATCGCGAAGGTTTTGTCTGCAAAACTGTTTCTCCGTAAACACAAGCAAAACTTCTTATGTCTCTTTTTCTTGTGTTTTGTATAAGATAATGAGCTTGTTGATGTGATCAGTACAGAGAAAGGAAAGGTTAAGAGATGATATTATCTCTACAATATTACTCTCGGGCGAAGCAAGAAAGTTAATCAATAATTTGTTCTTGCCTTGAAATGTAACTTTACGCCTGTTTTTGCACTTGACGTTTATGCTCTGAACTTAAATGGCTAGTTATTATATGACGAAATATTCACGAAAATAAATTCTTATCTTAACAATGTAAATGTTTGCACTTGGAGTAGAATCATGTAAATAAGCCACGTCTCGACTTTTTCGAAAGTTTCACATTCAGAATACTTTTTTTGATTTTAGGATCGACATTATTATTATTATTATTATTACTATCGTAGACGTGAAAAATCACGAGATAGTCTGAATTTTTGTCAATTTAGTTCCAATATTAAAAATGACAGTTAAATTCAAAGCAAATTTAAGTTTATTGAACCAGAGTTACGCAGGATACACAACCGAAATTAGGATTTTTGATTATATTGTTTTTTTTTTTATGTCTACTTTCTGACGTGAGTTGGATCTAAAATTGTAAATTTAAAGTATTTTTTAATATTCTACTTTAATAACCTATATGCTTAGCTCCTGGGCTCTGAATCCGGAAGTCGCGAGCTCAAATACCGGCGGGATAAATCATTATTTTTTTTATTTATTTATTCGTTAATTTAGTTGAATTATAAAAATATATAAAATGGCACAATCAAGTACTTGATTTAGATCATGTCAAGAATCAGAATAGCAGAAGAGTATGTAGGAGACGATATATGAATGTAGATGAAGCAATGCGTGCGTTCTGAGACTGAGTTTTAAGGAAATCTATCATCTCTGCCTACCTCTTCGGAGAAACGGCACGATATATGGTTAGTTAGTTAATTAAATATTCATGCATATAAACCTTTGAATTGCAAGGTAATCGAACCAGCAATCTGCCGCCTCAAAGTCAAATGCGTAAACTATCACGATATGGAGGTCTTTTATAGTATGCTCAAAATAATGACAACTTTAATGCTTAGTTGTTATTCTGGTGCCATCCATCGTTTTATTATTCGTATGTGAGGTGTTCTTGACCCGAGTGGCTTGTTAATTCAGTATTGTTCATATATTAGTAGTCTCATATTTATAACGGTAGACATCGCGTCCAAAAAAGGGTGTTTCTAATTTTTTCAATTTTTTATTAAAACAAAATTGCCTGTGAATTCTTAAGACGATAGACTTCGCTTTTCGGCCCATACAAAAAGGACGCCTGGGAAAAAACATTTTTCTACATCGAAAATTGCACGAAATGAATATTTTTTTTATATTGCGTTCTAGAAGGTGAAAGCTATGTCGGTATGTTTTTAAATTTTCGATGCGTTTAGTACTAACGTAAACATTCACTGTCAAACATGTATAATTTATCGGAAAATATTATTTAAGAAAAAAGTGCTGCTAACTCAATTCTCATAAAGAATTACAAAATCATAAAAAACAAGTAATTGTCCCATAAAAAACATTTAATTCTCAATAATAATATTGAGGTCAATAATCGAGATAAAAACTATCCTATCTTTTAAGTTGGACCAAATTACACACATAATAAGCCAAATTTCATCAAAATCGGTTAAGTAGTTTCGGAGTTTACCTTGGATAAACATTGTGACACAAATATTTTATATATAAAGATATATATAAGTATATATATATTTTTTTTTTACACATAGGTATAACACACATTGCATTTTTTTTTAAATTCAGCTTAGAACTTACCCTTCGTGAAACGCGAATTATTTGAAGGGATAATCGAACTTTGCTCCGTAAAATATTACTTGCTTTATCTATTTAATCTTTATTTATTTAATGGCCGACATGTAGCCAAAGTGAGCGATACAATGTATTAAATACCTGGACATTTCTGTATTTTTGTGTCGAGTCGAGTCAATTAAAAGCGATTGAACAACAGCATAAAAGCTGAGAATAAAAGTTTAAAAATGCTTGCAACTGTACAGGGAGGTTCCAATGAGAAAGATCGATTATTCCCCGTATCATTTTTTTTAAATTAAAAATTTAATATCGATTTATTTCATTAAAAACTTGCTTTAATTTATACCTACATTAAAGTAAGCAATAAAAATGCTCAAAATGTACAATGATAAATTATTAAATATATTGTACTTCTTGTAAGTATTTTTTGATCATAAGTATTTATGATTTTTCAATAATGTCTCAACGAAATAAGTGTGTAAAATATAGTTCGAAAAACACTGGTCAACCATATTATCATCTTGATGTAGTTATGTAAGTACATAATATGTGTGGTGTTTGCAACACTGCCTCTTACTCTATGATAGATGGGCGGGCTTTACCGCCGAGCAACGTCCCAAACGTTGACTGAGTTGCGACCCGAAGTGGGTCATTTCAAGGCAGTGCGTTAGCGAGCGCTGCTCCGGGCCTCCATTAATAATCTTACCGCCAGCCATGTTTGACGTTTACTTTGTAGCCATTTGTATTCAATAAACGACGTTCTCGTATAACGAACCTCTATTGTATTATTTACACAAACAATCAGTGTGTTATAGTACTGAGGAAAAGTTTGAAATCAGTATCCCAATCCAGTTCCTGAACTCTACAATATGTATACTTTGTTGCACATTGTACATCGTACAAGTTTCCCATTCTTTCCCACCATTTCCACTCGACTCGCTTCAGGCCGGCCTGTTCATAAAGGTGTCACTTGTCCTGTGTCATCATATTTCGAGCGCATTCACGAACACGACTTTGATGTCGCCCAGTGGCGCGACAAACAGCAGCGCCACAGTACAGCGCCCGCGGCCGCGGGGGCGGAAAGTACGAGTACTTGCATCATTGACATGGGAACCACGGATAACATACATTACCCGCGCATCTAGTTAGTGACTACCGTCAAAGGATTTCAACGTGAATTTTATTTATTTATTGCTTCATAATATTTTCAGTAAATGTGTACATTGCTAATTTGCACCGACCTTAAAAACAAACTTCACTTCAATAATACATGTGTGTATGCAAGGAATAAAAAATATATTCAACCCTTTCATCGAAAATGAAATACATTCATAAAAATAAAGGTGACCGGTCTACTAAGTGAAAACTTTTTAAGTGTATGAATATTGAGTAGGTACCTACAAGCTTTTCGTCACAATGGAAGGGTAGGTTATTGTGAGTTATGATGTGATGAATTATCATGTGAGGAAGTATTGTGTCTGAATAAATTTACTATGGGAATTCAGACGCGGAGATCTCATAGTCAACCAAAGTGTTTTGTGCATTATTTCATTCGTGACACAAAATAAGCAATATGCTTTTAAATTATTATTTTCAAATAAAATTAACTCAAAAGAAATCTATACACGTGTCCGGAAACTCGTAGTAAAAGCGGAAAACTGGTGAATCTACACACTGAGAACTAAAAAAAATCGATCTGAGCCATTTTTTTAAAACTTTTAATCAATGTTTTTCGGCAACCAAAGGGTAAAAAAAACTTTTGAAGCCGGGTCTACGTTTCAAAGTATATTAAAAAATATTTGCTCTTTACTTTATAAAAGATATATAACTACAGTATCTCTCCGTGGATTCACTAGTTTTCAGTTTGTAGTACGAGTTTCCGGACACCGTTTATATATATATGTTTACGTTCTGATACAACACACTACACGTAGTACAGGTGTAAAAACTTACAAATCTGTGCATTCGGAGGCGTCGCTAGTGTTGATATCGAGGCTATCAGAGAAAATAAGGATAGTGTATTCGTTGGTTATTTCCTGTTTTTGCCGCTTGCTCAATCAATATGTTTGTTAATCTGAATCAGCGTTAGTCAACTAATATTGAACGTGGAAAACTGCAAGAAGTAGCAACATTATACTAATCTTTTTATAATAATTTTAACCAAACATGCGAATGCTAATATCCTGTAATTAATTAGCGGAATTAATCCGTCTGCGCCGCCGCCACTGCGCAAGCGGATGTTTCTTGCCATATCGAGGAACCCAGTTGCTAGGTACTAACTAGCTAGCAGTTAGTTGTGTTATCCTTTCCTGGAAAACCTGCCCCGGTAAAGCATTGCCCAGACATTTGCGGCTCGGAGGTTCACATGTGTTTCCAAATATGCATCTCATATCTCATGGCTTTAAATGAAATATTAACAAGTGACATGCGGGGGGTTATCAAAAGACAAAATCAAATGATATTTGTGCTTCCTTTGTAGTGTCAGCCATGCTAAATACTATAATTATACAAATTTAAGCAATATTTCGTTATATAAACCCCTAAACTATCCACATTTCTTTCTAAATAACCAATTTAACCTTTTTAAGTACGTGAGAGGGAAGTGGTGGGGGTAAAGGAGAAGGGGTGGGTTGGAAAATTTATTAGGGAGTTTTTGGGACCTCTACTTACCACAACTTATTATTTACGTTACTTTCATAAAAAGAGATGATGCAAATAATATTGTTGCATTTTCCACGAATATAATCTACGAGTATTATTCTCTTTTTTCCTAGACAATAACAAGAACAATGGGGGGGAGCGGTCGAACCCCTCACCCCCCGACCAATCCACTGTAATTGGATATAGAGTTCTGAAAATGTGAGGATGGAAAAGAGATAACAATAGTTTAGGTACGAAACATAGGTATTTAAAGGATGGAAAAGAGATAAAAAATAGTTTAGGTACATACATAGGTACTTTAAATGTGAGGATGGAAAAGAGATAAAAAATAGTTTAGGTAAATACCTAGGTATTTAAAATGTGAGGATGGAAAATAGATAAAAAATAGTTTGGGTACATACATAGGTATTTAAAATGTTATGATGGAAAAGAGATGAAAAATAGTTTAGGTACATACAAAGGTATTTAAAATGTGAGAATGGAAAAGAGATAAAAAATAGTTTAGGTAAATACCTAGGTATTTAAAGTGTGAGGATGGAAAATAGATAAAAAATAGTTTGGGTACATACATAGGTATTTAAAATGTTATGATGGAAAAGAGATGAAAAATAGTTTAGGTACATACAAAGGTATTTAAAATGTGAGGATGGAAAAGAGATAAAAAATAGTTTAGGTAAATACCTAGGTATTTAAAGTGTGAGGATGGAAAAGAGATAAAAAATAGTTTAGGTACATACATAGGTATTTAAAATGTGAGGATGGAAAAGAGAAAAAAATAGTTTAGATAAATATTAGGTATTTAATATGTGTAGATGGAAAAGAGATAATAAATAGTTTATGTACATACATAGGTATTTAAAATGTGAGGATGGAAAAGAGATAAAAAATCATTTAGATACATAGTACATATATAGGTATTTATAATGTGAGGATGGAATTTCTTTTAAATAGTTTAGGTACAAACATAGTATTTAAAATACATCCCCAGAAATTTCGGCCACTATAATTATGAACTACGAATTCATTAAAATACATATAAATAACCAATTAAAATAGCATTTTAAAAAGTAAAGATCATTTATATTATTCAGATGTTTCTTATCTTTATCGTTTATTTTAATCGAATTACATTTTTATCAGATGACCGATTCAAACTAACCACTTAACCTATCATTATAAATTACAAATTTATATCAAGCTGCCGATGAAATCTTAATATGCAATTTGCAATTAAGGTAATCTTATCTCAAAAATTAAACGATATCTTTTCACAGTGAAGAGTAAAGATATATTGGGTTCATCAACAGAAAAAAAACGTTGCTGTGTTTTCTGTTTTGACAATATTGCTTTGCATTTGATCTGCCTTCGCCAAGATCTCTGGATCTGTAACTTCCCTTCTAAGAAACTTAACTACTTTGCGCTACACGACTATAGTACTACGAAGAAACGTTCTGATCGAAGCTTTGGATGGTTGGACAAATCATTGTGGTCTTCTTACATTAAATGTTATTTACTGTTTCCTTATATTTGACTTCTTGTCCTTTCCCCTTTGATATTGGTATCTTATAATTAGTATTCATTTATAATTACTTCATCAATCTCCTGTTTTATTGGCGAGTCTCTTTGTGTTATAATTTGCTAAAATTACAATAAAATTTGGTGTAATATTACGTAGGTATTGTATATTGAAGCATGGTTTGATATAATTTGGTGAGGGCATTGCCCATCCATCTGCGCCACCCACTTGATTATAATATAAATAGCTGAAGAGTTCTCATGTTGTCTGATGAATGGTTTAATTTGCGTGTTGGCGTGTACAAGTGATGGTAAAACGCGGGTTGCGGTCAGGAGTCACTAGTGATGACCCCAAAATATCAAATATCACCTAAGAAGTCTCTTAGAGAACACTTAACTTTTTAAGAACCTTTCGGGTAAATACTTTCCTAAATAGCAATACACTTTAAGAAATCATAGTGAAGAAGGGGTAATGGTACAGAATTGTTTTTTAAATTGTATTAAATAAGATAATTCATAAAATAAAATAAATGTTATATTATCTGTAAATTTCACATATCAATTATTATTTTATCTGTAAATTTCATTGTCATAAATTCCTTGTTATATTTATTACCTGTATACATCATTATCATCAATTACTATATTATATGTAAATTTCATTATCATAAATTCATTGCTGCATTAACTGTAAACCTCATTATCATAATTATTATATTATCAGTAAACGTACTTCATTACCTTAAATTATATAATCTGCATACTTCACCCGCCATAACACAGGGACATCCCTAGCATGGCGGGCAAAATAACAAAATATCTACACTATCTATGTATAAAATTCTTTTAATAAATAAATAAATAAATTAATATTAAATTGCACGCACTTTCTTAGTTTTAAAGCAATGAAATTCACCCATTTTCATGTTTATTTACATTTATAATTTATTTTGTGTTAAATATAATATAATATGTAGATTTACTGTCCTTTTATATTTGAACTTAATCTTTTGATTTATTCCCCAAACTTGAATTTTTTATGGGTATCTATTATTACAGTAATTTGCAATTTGATAAATTTGAGCAAAATATAATGATAACAATAATATCATTAAAGAAGAAATTAACACTAATAATCTAAATTTACCTAAATATGAATATGAACAAGACACAGAAAAATAATAAAAGATAACGGTCGCAACTGGGACCGAAACCATATCTCTCGTCTTACCGGGACGTCAGCTATACTAATTTAGTCATTGCCCTCTATTATAAAATATATTTGTCAAAGTCATATTTCAAATTTCCGAACAATATTATTTTCGACTAATGTTTTTTTTTCCATATTATCGGAAGCTGCTACCCTTTACATTGGAAAGAAGTGTTCAAAGAACGTATTTTTTACCTAGATAGTGTCTCGCATAAATATATCCGATTTTATTTATACCTATGGAACACCTATTGACTTTTTATAAAAGTCTAAATGAATATTCAACTTTTTATAAGAAAAACTCTCTTTTTAACTTTTGAAGGTTATTCCCATCATTGAAATATCAGTTAAAAAGAAAATAACACCAATAATCTAAATTAAATTATGAAAATGAACAAGACAAAGAAAAATAATAAAAGGAATTTTTCTGGGTCTTGTTCATTTTCATATTTTAATTTAGATTATTAGTGTTATCTTCTTCTTCAATGATATATTAAATTGATGGGAATAATCTTCAAAAGTTAAAAAGAGAGCATTTCTTATGCTGCGGCCGCATCTGCGCCTATCGTCACGAAGTTTCGCGTAAACGTATTATTTTAATTTGAAAAAAAAGAATACGTTTACGCGAAGCTTCGTGACGATAGGCGCAGATGCTGCCCCAGCATTACAAAAAATTGAATAACAATTATAAACTGAAATTGTCAGAAAAAATACATTGATATAAAAAAATGTCAGGAATTTTCGAGTCTGCTAGATAATTTGTTTGTGAATTTTGGTATTGAAATATGTTGGTCCTTATGCCAAGTGAGTCGAGTAGGTACCATACTTCTTTCGCTTCTCTTTCAGAGATATAGATGTATAAAAAATATTCTGTTTGTTTTGAATCAAATATAGCACCTAGGTATTAAATTACTATTTCAATATATTGTCACCACCGAACAGCCGTATTATTATTTTCTTTCACTTTTTTTTCTTTGTGTTTCTTTACAATAATAATTATAAGTCTTTATTACATAACCCTTTGTTCGTTTACTGCGATTTACGTTACACCTATCTCAAATGCCAAACCCATTCGGTTGAAGGAGATACGCTTGGTAAATCTCGGCATTTTCCTATTGAACAATGTTGAAGAACAGCTGACGCCAATTATCTGACCGCATCCACTGGTCCGCCGAGATTGAATTGGCGTTGGCTGGAAATTTATGAATGATATTTTTCATTGTTACGTCAACGTAAAAATATAAGTCAATTCCAAAATAATGAACTCTGATTGTGGATATTATTACTAAGACATTAATTATTACTAAGACATTAATTATTACTAAGACGTTAATTGTTACAAAAATGTTTAAATATCATTCAGTCACGCGATTTCGATACCCTTTAGTGATACACAATTTATTTTTTGCACTTGATTTATTGTTTAATGATGGAATAATAAACTTAACATTTTATGTGAGAAATGTGGATATCCGCAAAGAATGCAAGGCTGATATGTAAGCGTAATGAGTAAAATTAAGAAAGGGACCCTCAGATGGTTTGCTGGGCATGTAGAGCGAATGAACGAAGAAAGGAGTGTAAGGAGGATATATGACGCAAAAGTGAATGGAAGAAGAAGTTGTGGACGCCAGAGGAAGACATGGCACGATCAAGTGAACCAGATACTTGAGTCGGGCCATGTCAGGAGTCGGAATAATAGAAGAGCATGTATGAGAAGGTGTATGAATGTGAATGAAGCAAGGAGTGTGTGCCAAGACCGAGTTGTTTGGCGGTCCGTCCCCTCTGCCTACCCCTGCGGGATAACGGCGTGATGGTTAGTTAGTAAACATTTTATTCTTAACTATTGCTTCACCACAATGCTGCTGCCAGGGTACCAAATTATGTTGCCAGTATTGAATAAAAAATATATTTATTTAAATCTGTATGTAGGTTTAATTCTTGCAATAAACTAAAAGTAGTTTTTTTATGTGAGTATAGCAATGTCCTGTTTTAACTCGACCGTTTTAAATTTCGTCTGTCTGTAAGATTGTTTGTACGTTTCGTTTCCGGTTCAAGATGATGGCCGTTGGAATTATTCAGTAAAGAAGTATTAAATTCGTGCATAACTGTTTACAGTACATAATACATAACTTCTTTTGAAAACATTTATTTTTAAAGCTTTTTCACTATAAATATATTTTTTTATTAATATTATTATGCATTAGAAAAACACAAGAAAAAAGGGTCACGTACCTAAAATGAAATAAAAAGTTAATACCGCACAAGAGTTCCAATATAATTGTTCGCAACCGACTGAAGCTAGTACCGACCGAAGGAACGTTGTGAGGCCGAGGGAGAGGGAAGGGGAAGGAGATGTGAAAGACGGGAGGTGGTTAATACCTCCCTACTCAGATCTTGCCACCAAACAAGGCTAAAGCCATTTCAACAGCGTTTGAATTCTGATTGCTGGTTTTCCACCAAGTCTACACTTTTCCTATTATCACTTGACGGTTTTACTGCAACCGCGATTTTTACCCGCGGTTCGTACGCGGTTCGTACGCGGTTCAGGCGGCTTCTCCATTTACTGAACTATCGCAGCAACCTGCATACTCGCCGTGTTCCAACAATACACTTGGTTATTGAATATGTAATTATTAACACTATTTCAAGTTTGATTCGCTCACACTTTATTAGTTTATTGCAAGCGAGGTGATTTAATCACTAAAGCGCCATCTTCCCCAGTTGAGAAACTCGTTGTTAATGGTTTTAAACCATAATTAATAAATACTACTTGTGAATAAGTAGTAACCGGAAAGAATTATGTATATGGTTGGAGTGTGCACTTTTCTCTATTAATGCTTTCTAGCCGCATCGTCGTTTTTCTGTTTCCTGGTTTTCCATCTTTTGATGTTGTGGTTTGGTGAGATTTGCCAACCTGTTTTATTTGTTTTCATACACAAGGTGACCGGGGGTAAGGTGCACTGATTTCGGGAGGTGATCCTGAATGATAGTACAAATAAACAAGAAATTTGACTTTTGCCAAATTCCATAACTTTAAGATAGTTTTTTTTTTTAAAAAAGGTTGTTGGTGTGGAAAAATAAAAATAAGTACTATTTAAAACCACTCTAGTGATGGATGTTCGGTTTTCGATTTGATGCCTGATGATTTAATTTTTTGATGCCTGTCTCACATATTATACCTGTGTCGAGACAGGCATAATTACATCTGTAACTGGCGTCTAATACTCATTATGTATGCCGCTTTGCAGAGTTAAGGAATTAGATAATGTACTATAAAACCGTCTAGCAATTGTTGTAACTTCTTTATTGAATACACTTTGAATTGAATCTAAATTGTGCATTTTCTTTTTGTTTCAGGTGAGATCAAATTCAATTTTGCGAATCCAAGTTTCGTACAGGTACTGCATTCAATAATAACTTCTCTAATGGAGAGCAGGTAAGATTTATCTATTTTTTTCTTGATTTATCATCGACAACTCCACATCGATTTTCATGACTTGCAAATATTGACCAAAGAAGGACACTTGGTCGAAGCTTGCAAAGTCTTATTCGTGATATAATTCTCTGTAGTTTTTTTTCACTTACGGTTTTATGATCCATCTCAAATAAGTCTTTTGATTTCTTTTGCATGTGTCTGCGTTCATACTAAAGTTATCATTTGCGTTCCCTACGATTTATAGCCACCAAATTGGCTTCTGAATAGTTTTTACATTCAGCTCGAGTGGTACATTAGCGCGGTTCACTGGATTTATGTTATGGGTCTGTATTCAGAATTGAATCCGAGAATTGGACCAAATCCAAAGTATGGAAATTTCTGATCATTTGTTGTGGCAAAGTTGGACATTTCGTTGATCGTTTTAGATATTGGATTAATTCATTGTTTAGGAAACTGTTCCCTGGAATAATGAAATGTTTATATTGTTTTTATAAATATTGGGATTAGTTTCAGTAGGTCGAATAGCGGAGTATGTTTTGAGTTATTTTCAACGATAGTTGTGCAAACTGAAGTCTAGATTTGTCTCAAATTGCTTAAGCTGTTTCTACTAGTATAGTCGAGGGACCCACCGTTTATATTTATGTAATTCGCTTTTATAAATGTATTTAAAAACGCACTAAAATTAACAATTTTGTAATGTTTCAAAAATAATGAACGCATTGAATTAAATAAAACAGGTCCTTTAAAAAAAATCAGTCCAGTCGATTAGTCTCCTGAAAAATTCGAGCGGATTCTGACGGCGATCGATTTTGTAAATAAAATCGGTGACCAGAATGTTCAGTGGAAACTTTTTAAGTGTATTTTTTTTTTTTTACATTAGGTCCTCACAGGAGGCCCTGAGGAAAATAATTTCCCTCAGGGCCTTTGTCACCTTTGGGGATGCTGTGTGGAGGGTATTTTTAAGGAAGGAAGGAAGGAGAGGAAGTTCTGGGAAGGAAAAAGGTATGAGGGTTGGGTAGGAATCTGGGGTTAAATGTGTCTATATCATCCGCCGCCAAGACCTAGACAATGAACCCCATGAACCCGGGCACCCCTGCTAAGTCACCAAACGTAGCGGACCACTTGGGGTGACCTATGGCAGAGGTGTTGGTTATCCAATAAATGGTTACCGGGGCGGCGGTACCCATTCCCGCCTCCCAAATAGCAATGAATATTGAGTACAAACTTTTCATCGGATGTTAATTCCTCACATGATAATTCATCATGTTTCGAAGCCTCGAAAATTGGGGTTTTTAAGCTTAGGTTAGGTTAGGTAAGGTTAATGTGAGTTATGATGTGATGAATTATCATGTGAGGAAGTATCGTGACTCAATAAATTTACTATGTGAATTCAGACGCTGAGATCTCATAGTCCGATTAGACATGGAACCATAAAATCGTTTGCAGAAATTAATGATTCTGGATAGTGAATGTATAACTTACAAGTTGAAAAATTTGTAGAATTTGACGCGATAATGATGGTCATTGTTTTTCAATCTTTCCGCATTTACCTTCTACAGTGGCATTAGTATTGATACACCCATGGCGGAATTGTTGAAATAATTAAATTTAATTGTACTTCTTCTGAATTAGAGAAATCGTAATGTTTTGATTGGTTTTCCTTCCTCAAGTGGGCGCGCGTTGCGCAATGTAATGCCCCACCAGCCGTCTAACTTGGCTAATGCACCGCAAGACCCTTGAGAAGGCTGTAAATTACTCAAAGCTCGATAGAATTGTTAGAGCTTTGAACTCTCCAGTGTATTGTTTTGCTGGGGAAAATACGTACTCAAAACACAACTCACATTAAATAGAAATACCTACTACTAATAGATCTGGTGTAACCTTTCTTTCTCGTTTACGATGCATGGAACAGAAAGATAGGTTGTATCGCAGCTCTAATTCGCAGGACCATATAGGTAATGACTTAATGACTGTAATGAGTGAATATGAATCTTAATAAATCGGTGAATTGCTTTTACTGGGAATACATAACAAGAGTAAGTTTTGGAATTAGTTAATTGGAATCATAACAGTTGAACTTTCAATATTTATCTTAAGTAAAATGCTGATAACTCACCTACTAGCTAAAGTCCCCGGCGTTGCCCGGGCTTTATGCATTTAAAAAAAATTGATGTAGATATCTACTTTCCTCTTATATTGAACATCAAGTGTCCAAAATTTCATCGATAAGTATCAATATTTTGCTTTAAGGTGTGGGGAAAGGGAATGGGGTGGTTTTTTGAAATCTCATGTAGACGTACCTTTCTCTTATTTTGAACGTGCAAACTATCATCAATCTCGGAATAAAACTGTGGATTTGTATAAATATTAAATCCACGATGGAACACGGCCCGCCACAGACACCTTTCTTTACATATAAATAGATGTAGATTCTGTTTGTAAACTAAAGTTAACTAATGTAAAACGAGAATGGGGCATGTGTCGACCAGATAACATACTCACTGAAACAACTACACTACTACATAGTAAGTTATCTCGTATATTTTTTTAATAATTTTTGGAATTACCTCCATTTCACGTATGTTTGTAAAGCAGTATAATAATTGTAATAAAGTGTTTATTTTTGATCTTGGTTTTCGATGGTCACCGCACTCAGTATTTAAAAAAAAATAGTTAATGCTGTTTCTATGTACAGGTCAACAACATTATCTTCTAGTAATTTCACCGCTATTTGATGTACATTGTATGGACAAGTCATTTATCACGTTTTGTCAAAGTTACTGACAGGCATTCATGCAAACTGAATGACACATCCGCCAGAACACACAAAACTGTCTCACTTTTCAATTGAAAGCTCGCTTTAAACCTCTAATGGCAAACTAATCTACGCTCAAAGCTGCTCTTTGAATAGTGAAGAAATTAAAAGAAAATGGCAACCTCATGTTGAGTCTATTCCTCCATTAGATTGTAATATTTAATTATCAATAAACGGGATTATTAGATTTTTTACAAAAAAAAATTTTCAAAGGGAAATGGAGTATTTTTTAAGATATGATTTAAGATTTTCACGGCCAAAAGTATGTTTTAAATTTAATCGCCAGATAATATGAAATGGGTATGAACAATATTGAGTACATAATTTCTATAAATTAGTTATAGTTATTTCGAAATTAAGTAAAGTAACTTTTAAATTAAATTTGCTTAAATTTGCATAACCTACGTTTTTACTTAATATCTCATTAGATATCGCATACTGGTGATTAAAATAATTTAAGTACTTTTTTTTGTATTTCTTGGGCATTAATTATGTAATAATTTCTAGACATTTTGTTTTGAAGAGTTTTAATTTTCAATGTACTAACGTTACTTAAATTTTTATTTTTTCTGCTACCGGTTTCGACACATCCGTGCCATTCACTAGTTTTAAGTTTTTTAAGTTTGCTAGTGAATGGCACGGATGTGTCGAAACCGGTAGCATAAAAAAATAAAATTTAAGTAACGATAGTACATTGAAAATTAAAACTCTTCAAAACAAAATAATATAAGTTCCCCTAGGCTTCATTTTCATTCATTGTTGTATGCAAAGTTCCCCCGTAAGATGCAAAGTAGCCCCGGTTTATGGTAGACCTAGAGAAAGGACGTTCGTATCACTGTAATTCTAGTACCTTCGGTCTTTTCCATTTTCGCACAAGTGTGTGAAGAGGAAGATTTTTCTTCATTGACGTATGTTCAACCTCTCTCTGGGATTACTACAATGTGCATGTTAAATTAATTAAATGTCTTGTAACTACTCTTCTATAGCTTTTCTATCATTTGTTTATGTCTTCTGAGTATCTACATACCACTTTATTTTCTCTTTGAGGAGGATTTTTAACCTATTCAACGCGAAAAGTGTTTCAGTATTGCCCTGGTGAAAGACCACCATTAATATTTTTAATTATTTGTGTTGACAATATTTAACCGTTAGCCATTTTTTTTCTTTGTACTTTATTAATTAATAGCATCATATATTAAATACATATATATTTTTTTCTTTTCATCGTAATCCCTTTTAAATTAATAGCAAATTTCAATCAAAATCAAATATCAACACATCACCCTACAAGTTTACATAATAATGTACTGTCTTCCTTCAGCTTAACGGACGGCCGGCGTAGTCCAGCGGTAGGGCGTTAGACTCGCATTCCGAAGGCCGCGGGTTCGAACCCGGCGTGCGCAAATAAATTTTATTTAATTGATTTGTGTTATTTCACAATCAATTATTTAAAATAATGAACAGTATATTTGCGGCACGTTCCAGAGTGAAAGATACTCTTAGTATCGCCCTGGTGTAAGACCACCATTCAGAATTGAAACTTTGAAAATGGCTTAAGCCGTGTTTAGTGACTAGATCTGAATATCCAGGAACTTCCCCACCTTCCCCTTCCTCGTCTCCTTCCCTTCCCCACTTACCTTCAGCCTTATAACATAACCCAATTGGGGATGCCATAGTCTCACTGGCTCCAGACGGGAGCAGTTGGGACTCTTGTAAGGTATTCGCTATAAAAAAATAAAAAAACCCATTATCTGATTGTTCTTTCAATACTTATATTAATTATGTTGTGTTCTTTTTAATACTTTAAAAAATGATCGATACGTTACATTTAATGGCATAAACATGTTTAGTGACCATATCTGAAAAGCCAGGTACTTCTCAACCTTCCCCTTTCACTTCTTCTTACCCTCCCCACTACCTTCATCGACAAAACCTAATGTAGGGATACCATAATTCCAGAAATTTTCCGCGTCACAAATAAATTATACCCGTCGATTATTTACGTATGCATTTTAATTAAGAATACTGCAGGAAAAATGTGAGCTTTAAAAATAAACGATAATAATAATTATAATTGGTTAATTTGTAGAGCGCCGTTTTTGTGAGAAATCACCTCAAGGGCAATATTTAATATTGTATCATTCAGTCTTTCAGTTCCTGATGGCATTAAAAACATGTACAAATTGGATTGAGGAATATTTAATTGAGCGTCTTTTCCGACGGTGAAACCGCCTAAATCATATTTGTTACAGTCGCGTATATGGCTCGCTATCCAAATCACATATGCGAAGCACTCGCATCGATTAGGTTAAAAGAATGAATTCTTTGCAATCATCATATATTATTCCCAACAATGTGTGTTTATGAATTGTATATGTTTACTATCTGTCTGTATGCTTGTAGAACCGTTATCAACGTAGTTTATGCAAACACTTGTATATGTTGTATATTATTATACAAGTCTTGTATATTATTTTTATTATTATTAGCGCATACACATGAAAAATCACGGGAAAATTTTAAAGAAAAAAGTATTTAAAAAAATATAAATGGTTTCCCCGTTTAATCACATATATTTGAATTTCAATTTTGGTTTCTTGATTGAATTAATATATCATTGAATGTTTGATTGAAGTGGTAATTAATCCACTGCCTCACGTTCGATCGTGCTGAAACTCGGCAGATAGGCTCTTTTTCGATGACAGTGCATTATATTACTTATGGTGGCAATCAGCCACACTCACGCAGACGTACGAGTATACCTTTGCATTTCTCTAAAATTCGATGAAATTACAGCACTTAATAGGTATTACAAAATAAATGTCGACCTTATCCATTTTGCTTTTGGCTCAGTTGGAAGCGTGGTTGACCCCAGTTTCCGGGTAGGAAGAATCAATTCCCAGTCAAACCAGATTTAAAAAAAAATTAAGTGTTAAAAGACATTAGAAATTAGATATATTATATTTTAATTAATGAAGACAATACCTATTAGCGAAACTCAATCAATAATCCAAAACAGAAGTTACCGAGAGTTATCCTATCAATCCTTATCCATCGAGTGTGCTAGGGGGCCTGGTGTGCTGGCATGGTCGATCGATCGACGATATGAAGTTACCGACCGATTGTCGGTAACTTCTCATCGTTCCCTAGGTCAACTGCAGATCGCTTACGTACAAATGACAGTTGATATCGAATATATTAAGGACACTTGGTCATTGTGAACTGTCACCTATTCGTTTGCAATCTGCAGTTGTCCTAGGGAACAATGAGAAGTTACCGACAATCGGTCAGTAACGTCATATCGATAACGTCATAACGTCAGGTCGAACGATAAGGATCGGAAGGATAATTGTGCAACTGCAGATCGCAAACGAATAGGTGACAGCTCACAATGACTAAGTCTCCTTAATATATTCGATATCAACTGTTGTTTGTACGTTTGCGATCTGCAGTTGTCCTAGGGAACGATGAGAAGTTACCGACAATTATCCTACCGATCCTTATCGATCGACCATGCTAGCATCCCAGGTATTGTGTTCTTGCCGACAGGTTTACTTTTTGACGTTTGTTTTACATATAGAATATAATATATATTCATCGTATAATATATATTTATACTGATTTTCTGTATAATTACATCATAATTATTATTCTGATTTTTCGTTAAAATCTTTTTTAGAATGTACCTACTTTATTGCTTGTCCTAATTTTTTACACAATCGCTTTCATTTTTGAAAATGACACTTGAATTCAAAGCAAATCCGAGTTCTACAGTATATTGAACCGGACATACGACACAACCGAAATTAGTATTTTGATTCTGGAGAAATCTTTTGATATCAAATAATGCATTGAGATAAATATTACGCTGGAGTAAGTCGTAAAAAGAGCATATATTTGAAGTACATATTTACTTATCGTTAAAATAATGCATGAATTATTGTTTAAAAGGTTTCCATTAAATCTAAAGACATGTAAGAATGCTTTCTCTTTAAAAAGAATAAGTGCTATAAAAAGAAACTTGAAAAACACATTTATAGCTACGTAAATCTTATGCATTGTATTGTGAAGATATCTTCCACGCCAAGATTACTGTTTTATGTGTGTTGTTGTGGTGACCATGATTGATTTATAACTTAACTATAAAGCAGATAATCTACGGGAACGTCTAAAAAAACTCCCCTGAATGGTTAATGATAATAATAATAATTGGATTATTCATATAACCGCTGTTTTTATGAAGAAAAAAAATCATTTAAAGAGCGCCGTACAATTAAAAAAATAAGGTTCTTTGCAAATACTAACTATATATACGATACGATTGTGCCACTCCAGCCAGGAGTACTCCTGTCCCGGTGAGACCGGTACACCGCGGGGCACTGATTTGTTAGGACGTGCTCTGATGATGGGAAGGAGGTTGGAGTTTAATAGTTTAGTCGGCCGGTTTTACGTGGTAAACTAATAAGTTTATATTGGAATGTAGGATGGGCAGGAAAGAAGAAATTAAATTAAATGAAAAAAGATTTTAAATTTTGTTTTTTTATTATTAATTAATAAATTTTTATTAAGTCTGAAAATAATTCGTATTCATACATTAAATTATTCATATAAGAACTAAAAATACTAATTAAGAAACAGATAATAGAACATTAAAAGAAGAAAAGAAAAAAAGAAAGATTGAGTTTTGGTTTCTCTCCTTTCGCCTATTTTGGCTTTCCGTTTCTTCTCGCTTCCAGCTTCCTGCTTCCCACTTCCAGTTTCCAGCGTATAGATTTTTTGTTTGGTTGTTGCCTCCCGCTGCTTCTTGCTTCTCGTTTCCAGCTTCCCGTTTTTTACGCTTCCAGCTCCCTGTGCTTCTTCCTTCCGCCTTCCGCTTTCCGCTTTAATTGCTTCTTGCTTCCTGTTTCCCACTTCCCTTAATAATAATATATCCGAAATAACCGCAACTTTTCAAGACGAGAATTTCAAGTTTCAGTCTACCGAATTGCAACAGTGCCGGCTCTTTCTGCGCACAGTTAAAGACATTTTTTATTAGTACAAAATCGATTCTGAACTTGCACAGTCTTTACTCAATGTGTAACTAAAAGACCATTTATTTTTTATTGTTTTATTATTACATATTGTTGAACGCCGTTATTAGAGGGATAGTATTTATTCTTTGTTATTTTTTGTAATTTTTTTTTCTTGTTGAGTACAATATAAATAAAATTAAAATATGAAATTAAAGCAGAAATCATGTCACACAAAAATTTTCTGAATGCTGAACTATGGCATCCTGAAATTTACACACTCTTTTCTGTGGGGAAGACGAATCTGTACTATTTTTAGCTGGCAACGTTCTTTTCATCAATGGATGGGGTCCATGCGGACTATGAGTCTTATCATTTATTTTAATATATTTCCATTGTTCAATAAGATTAGTGCAAATAAAAAAATGCATTTTTATGATTACCTTAAAAAGTAATACTAGATAGGTATAAATATTATTTAAATATTAAACTTCTTTTCAACGACCATAATTGTTACCCACAAGATTCACAATTTCTATATTTATTATTAGAGACAGTATAATCAACGTCAACCTTGACGAGCATACGGGAACAACGCAAGAGAATAAAAAATGTTAAAGAAATGAATGTTGCAGGTAATGGAACTTGACGTGACCAAGAATTCTGCGTTTTCTCTTCGTTAATGACATTTGAGAGAACACCTGACGAATAGGTGTTAAGAGGGTATTACCAGAGAATACCGGAAATTAGTCCTTTTTAAATCAAATTCCAGACGTATTGACTCTTATTTTACAAAAAAACATAAATTGATTTTGAAAGTTTTTTATTTTATCCAGTACGCGCAGTTTTAAAATTTTGAAAAACTAAGTGTATTTTTAATATACTAAGGTTATACCGTTGGTCGTTGGCAGATTTGTGCAATTTTCGGACGATATATTCTATTAAACAACACAAATTTCAAATCATATAACCATTCAACAAAATAAATCAATACATAATCTAGTCAACACCGTTTTCAGAATTTTAATTTTAGTTAAATTAAAATCATTAAAAAATAAATCCGAGAACGTGTTTTGTGACAAAAATACCTCAGTTTTTCTATTTATATATATATATATATATATATATATATATATATATATATATATATATATTAAAGCAAGTTTTGAATGAAATAAATCGATATTAAATTTTTAATTTAGAGTATTTGATACGGGGAATAATCAATCTTTCTCATTGTACAGTTGAACCTCCCTGTACAGTTGCAAGCATTTTTTAACTTTTATTCTCAGCTGCTGGTCAATCGCTCTTAAGAAGGAAACGCAGGGTGGCGTTTTGTCCATACAAACGTATTCCCCTATTTCTTCTTGATTTTGTCACCAGTACAAATTTTTTTTTATATAATATAGATGTCAACCACTGGAATGGAATGTACCTACGTTTTTCTTTTTTTTATAAGTTATTCTCACAGGAGTTGGGACCCTTTAAAAATACTAAAATTTACCTAGTTTGACGCCATCGACAGACGTGCAATATTCAAATTTAACAAAGAATTTTAAAAAGTAAAATGTTTTTACATATAATATTTACTTCTAATATAGTCTGTAAAAAAAACATCAAAATCATTAACATCTGTCAAGTTTCGGAGGAGAATACGAAACCTCGATTTGGAAGATTTTATTTAGGTATAATCACCCTGAGGTGCAGTTGTCCCTTTCGCTCAATATTCAATAGGGTAACAGATACAGTGACAGAAACAGATTTGCAATATACTATTATTCATATTTATCGGCGCCTTTGTTTCCTCTTAAAACTAACTAACTATCACGCCGTTTCCCCGCAGGGTAGGCAGAGAGGACGGACCGCCAAACAACTCGGTCTTGGCACACACTCCTTGCCTCAATCACATTCATACATCTTCTCATACATACTCTTCTATTATTCTGAATCTTGGCATGGCCCGACTCAAGTGGGTATCTGATTCACTTGATCGTGCCACGTCTTCTTTTTCTTCCTCGGCTTCTTCTACCATAAAAAAAAAAAAAAAACTCGTAGTCATTCTCCCCAACTCAAAAAATTGTATATCTCATCGTTTTTAGAAACCGTTTTTCTTATTGCATACAACATGCATGCTGAGTTAATATTATTATGTTTTCTATTCGCACGGGAATGGAACCCGATGCTGCATATACAATGTAAACCGTGAAAACCACTCGGCCAATGAGTATGTCACTTGTCATTTCGCAGTTCATTAACACCCGTAAAGGTGTAATAAGTAATAAGAATAAGGTGGTCACGTCCTGTCGGCACCAATCCGCCGTCATGTCACGCCGGCTATATTGTCAGCTAATTATCAATCACTGGCTCTAATCAATAATACGCATTTAGGATGCGGGTTCGATTCTCGTCCAAAATTAACCGTATCCCCACCAAACGTTCTTCCACTCGGAACTTTTTCGTGCCCATTCGTGTTCAGTCACTTTGCTTGGACGCCAGTTGGCTCCGGGCCGCTGCCGACGTGCGTGCGTGCAAACATACGTGCTCCACGCGCAGAGTTACGTGCCCGACGTGCTAAACTAAAACTACTGCGTATAATCGTACATTTGCAACAAGTGTCAACGTTTAGATCCATACTTATTAACTAAGATCTAGAGCGTTTAAACCGTACGTGAACATACTTACGAAAGTTTTTTTTATACTTGCCCAGATTAAAAAGGAAAGGATCGGTTAAAGTTAGATAAGTTGGTGTTAGAAAGTGCGCATGTCAAAATTAATGCCAATTTCACTGGCTCCATTTAAATTACGCGCCGTATTATGTAGTTGTTTTAAACAGTTAATTTCCTACAATTTGTCATTAATCTGCAACGTAAATACATTAATGTAAGTGCTGTGAAATTAATAATTACAACGCACAGTAAACAGTGAAATTTCAAGTCATGTATTTTTTATCGGTGAAGACTTGGATTGAGTTTATTTATTCGCGTTTGAATTTAATGTATTCACGGTCAATGAAGTTATTTTTTACTTTCAAAATAAGCAGTGCTTCTTACCAGTAAAAAAAACTATGCAGTAACTTTCTCTGTTGATGACTTCATAATCTCTTGAGTTAAAAGTCCAAGTAAAGTGGTACAAAAAACATGCAAAAGTAGAAACAATACAAACATTAATAATAAGTGCAAAGTACAAATTTTAATAACATATCATTATATCCTAAAACGGTACAAATTTATTAATCCATAAGCATATAAAAAAAAAACAAAGTGTAAAACATACTTGTCGATAGAACATAAGAGGAATTTCCACCGCCATAAACATTAATAAAATTTTGTGGAACTATAATACCCTTACTCTTTATAAACATTAGAAGGGTTGTTTGTTGTGGTCCAGTAGTTGAAATGGCAGCAGTTTGAGTGCACCCCCGTTTCGGGGTAAAAGGTTGTCGGATGTTACTGTTGGTGCACTTGGCGGCCGAAGATCCGGTTCAGGGCGGCATGCGAGTCAGGAAGCACCGGAACCGGAAATGGAAAAGTAAGCACTGGCCCTTTGATCGTAGTGTGATTAATGTTTCACTTGGTTTTTGATTTGTTTGTCTTGTGTCGGATTTAAGAACCCATTTTAGTATTTACCTTCGTGCGTCAAACTTCAATGGTGAGATGTTATTTTTTTTCTTCAGTTTGACAGCTGTTAAATTGCCTGTTTTCAGATCGTTGTTGATTTGAATCCGACGGTTGAAATCTTCTTTTTTAAATCCAAACAGTTATTTGCCGAATCATTGTGATTTTATTACCTTTGTGAGACGGGTAGAGGGTTTTTGTATTATAAATTAAAATCTTTTATTTGTTTAACTGTTGGAAACAACTCTTATATAGGTACTTACCACCTACCAATTGAAATGTAATAATTTTATTTTTATTTTATTTTATCTGTACTCTTACTTTTATTTATCTATACTGAATATCCAATTTCGTAACTGCTATGTTAGTCAAATTTCACTGTCTATATTTGTTATCATTTATCATGAAATATAAGTTTGTTTATTTCTTACTTCATATTTTTTTTCTATTTCTCTTCTTCAGCTTATGTATACTGTAATGGCACTACTCCCTTTTCTCGTATTTAAATTGGGTAGTTTCGTCCAAAAAAACTACTATATCGTAATTCGTTTTTTAAAACCATATGTTTTTCTTCTGTAAATCTGTCGTATGTATATATTTAAAATAATAAAAATATGATAACCATATTATTATATTCAATTAAATCAAATAGTAAACATTGAGTTTTTCACTAATATGTTTGTATCTACCTAAAAGGAAAAACGTTTAAAAAATGTGTAATAAAATAGAATAAGGTAATTTTGTCAACAAATAATATTAATTTTAATAGGTATAAGATTGCTCGTACATAAAAGTAAATAAAATTCTGGGTGAATATCTTCAAGTAAATAGTTAAAAACATTGTTATCTTCTTTATTTACATCCAACAACTCGCGTGACCCACTTAATTATTTTATGCAAATTTCATAATGCCAGAGCTCAGCAGTATAGATGTAGAAGTTTTCACAGGGATGTTCTCAACAATTAAAAAAAAAATAGCAATCGGATGAAATTTTAATCGCAATCGTATGAATAGTATAGGAAATCATTTCATAACGCCAGAGCTCCCTGTCCTATAACCATCCCGGATATGCGCACATCATATTCCCAAAGTTTCATCGCAATCGGATGAACGGTATGGCCGCGCATAAGATACGAACAAACAAACAAATATTAATTTTTATTTTATAGATTTTCCAAACGTAGAAATATTTCTCTAAATTAATTGTATTCTGACGACATTAATTTAGCAGCTAATGAACAGGAATGCATACCGATGTTCAGATAAATAGTTAAATAATTACTGGTAATTAGTGGTAAGCGGATGGTTTTGGCGCTATTTTTATCTTAATGTACAACAATGTCCGGATTTCAAAAACTCAAAGTGGGACAACAGGAAGGGGCGGGCCTAGTGTACACAGAAAAGAGAATAAAAGTTGGAACACACACGGAGTGTTTTTGAGGCAAGATGAGAGGCTGAGCACAAAAAAGGCGAATTCATTGTTTAAATATGTATGGTTTAAAAACAATCTATAACTCAGGTCAATAAATTGAAAAACTTGTTGAGATATTAAAATGTAGTGTTGCAGATACCTATACATTGTCCAAAAAAATGTTGTTATTATAGATATTAAAATGTAGTGTTGCAGATACCTATAAATTGTCCAAAGAAATATTGTTTATGATCTCGTCCAAGTAGGTAGGTATTCTATGTGTAAGGTACTTAAATACACCTATTTAATTTTAAATCGTATATTTCTTTATATTTAAAAAAAAAATTGTTTAATAATATTTAAAAATTATAATATTAAAAAAAAATTTCAAACAAGGAATTAAACAATAATTTTGTGCAAACAAACATCACTTCTTTTCTCAAACTTTCTTCAGGCTAGTTTGTACCATAATATCGAAAAGCTCAGTCAAAGTTAGTCACCTAGTCAAAGTAAGGCCTGCTTGAATAATAATGTGGATGCATAAGATATTAGAAAATTGAAAGGAAACGTTCAAACAAATTTACAGACGGATGATATGCCAAACGACCGAGATAAAACAGGACTTATACGATTTATGCCCAGTCAATGATATCTGTAGTGCAAACATTCGACATAAATTCTAAACTATACGCACCTATTCACCTATGAATGTTGCCTGACTGCACGGAGAAAAATGTTATTCTAAAATACGATCATTTTATTCGTAAAAACAGGACTGAAGTTCTTATGAACAAATTAACAATGTTTCAATGTTTATTGGCGGGATAACGTAAGAATAATTTGTTGGTATACGTACGAAATTACGTATACCAACAAATTATTCTTACATGTTACCGCCAATAAACATTGAAACCCTGTTAATTTGTTCGTAAAAACTTCAGTCCCGTTTTTACGAATAAAATGATCGTATTTTAGAATAACATTTTTCTCCGTGTGGGTATTACGTTGATAGTTAAATTTTATAGTTAAAAAAATATCTAGGATGATGACCTCTGATGAAATTTGCACACTTATTGGTCTGGAAGTCAACACCACTACATGTTTGCATCAATCAGATGAAATGCCAAATTTGTCGTTTAATTTTTAAACTATTCCGTCCGAGCCGCCATAATTTAAGGCGGCTATTTTCGAAGGCCTTCTTTCGAACCGCCATAATTTTTGGCTCGCGAAAGCATGTTTTATTTTTTTTGTTTACGTAAAAATTAAAATGCATTAATATCTTACGTTTTTTTTGATAGGTTAAAATTAATCAATAAACCAGGACAACTTAGCACCCGAATTAATTCAGTTGCTGTTGTCGGTAACTACATTACATACTACAGCGCCCTTGTGGTGATTTCTTACAAAAACGGCGTTCTACAAATTAATTATCCAATTGTAATTATACATACATTGTCTAGTTTGTATACTGAACATCTATTGAAGGCGTTCAAACCATGCAATTTTAACAATATTAGGAGGATCCTAATTCCTGTAAGAAATAACTTATCAAGAAGAGCAAAACGTGCTGAAAGCTTCTTTCGTAACTTTTTCCAAATAATATGGTTAATTTATGCAAATTCTAATTCAGGAATTAGTAACCTATGTATTTATGGAGATAACTGTCTTCGAATTTTATATTTACGTTTCCCCGCTTTGATCTCCAACTTGTCTAACACAATTCGTTCAGGGAAACCCCCGTCCACAAAGAACGCAGAATGACGGAAAACAGACGACGGGCATATTGGTCCGGGTGGTGTGACTGACAGCGCCGCGACGCCCGCGCCGACGGAAGAACGGCCAATTAACCTTAACTTAAAGTTCTCTCGTTATTACCGCTCAACTCTTTCTTGTTTTTTTAAAGAATTGTTTTTATTTACTCAGTGCCATACTCGCGCCCTTTTCTATCTTTATTTACAGCAAACTATTTACATGTCGTTTATTTAATAAGTTAAAATGCTTACTTTAAAGATGAGTTTACTCTTAAATGGGTGTTTTTTTAAATACATATTTGATGTAGAAATATGTTTCCTGAGACATATGTTTTGTAAAACTATTTACCCATGACCGTAAGTTTAAGAAGGAATGAGGAAATCCCAATCTAGTTTTAACTTTTTAAAACTTGTTCACAAACACATTCAAACGTATCCTCTTTAAAATAACGGTTCATAGATAATTTCATAAAAAATATCTGTCTGTATAAGTACCTACCTAGTATTATTAAAATTTATTTTGCAAAATCTAATTTTCAACAACCGAAATTAATTCGTTGTGCCTTTCGTTTTAATTGATATTTATTAACACGCGTAAGCCAGGCTTTATGCAATCGGCTCAATAAAATTTGATTTTCAACAGATATATTTTTAAAATTTATGGACTCGATCACAAAATCGCGAATTATACTTATACGTTAGCAGGCCACTATTTAAAGTAGGGGCGAACTTTCTAACGGACGATGGAAATTATCATGCATGTACTTTAGAGGCCCTAGCACACTCGCTCGATAACGATCGATATGATAACTATCGGTAACTTCTCATCGATCCCTAGCATGACTACAGATTGCCAACGAATAAGTGACAGTTCACAATGACTAAGTGTCCTTAACATATTCGACATCAACTGTTGTTTGTACGTTAGCGATGTGCAGTTGTCCTAGGGAACGGTGAGAAGTTACCAATAGTTATCCTATCGATCGTTATCGAGCGTGTGTGCTAGGGCCTCAGGATAATGCGCTTGATGCAAATTTATATCGTCTGAATTCTTTGTTGTTTCGGAAAATCTTATTTTTGCACGAATTGATTATTTTTGAGAAAGGCTAATTTGATCGTTTTTGTGAAATCGATGTGTCTCCCTTACTATAGTGAGAAATGTGATCTGGACGGTGTTAGAAAACGAAAACACCACGCTTTATATTCAAATCTATAAGTTAACCACAAAATAATTAAAACTTTTTGATATATTATATAGAAATATATTAGAAAGTACAAAATAAATATTAAATAAAAAAGTTAATGATTGCGAAGAAGTATAAGATAAAATTAAAAAACATTAAAAAAATAATATAGGTAGTTTTTTAAATATAACAAATAGATATAAAAAATCAACAAAAGTATATAATTCAAAAATTTCAAATACCGACGCCGAGTAATCTTAATACGTATTTTAAAATAGACACAGTAAAAAATTTCTAAAAACATTTTTAGATCTTTTTGTTTTTCTGCGTTGTATAGATATTTTTGTATACATGTTTTTTTACAATAGCTCCACACAGGGCCTGGGTCATCTTTGGGGATGCTGTGTGAAGGGTGCAGATGTTGTAGGTAGCTACATACACGATGGCCTCTATAGCCTAGCGGTTTACACCTTTGGCTTTATGTCGATGATGCAGGTCGATCGATCACATCGCAAGAGAACATTCATTTTTAAGATTTAGAAATATAAAACAGGTGGAAGGGCGGAAAGGCAGGTGAGAGCTGTAGTTAGTAGGCAGGTGGCTTGGCAAATATGGAACCTCAGAAATACGGCGCCCGGAGCATTATCCTGCACCTGCGTATAACCGGATCTGTTTAATTGAGAGATTTTTTGACGTTTATCTCGATATAATCGTTGACTCTGTGCAGAAACGAACGGTCCGTTTGATAGATTTCCCGATTGCAATTTTTAGAGCACAGGCGTCAGGTAGGTATGCTGTCCTTGTTCTATCGGTGTTACAATGGAAGATGTTCCGAGGAATTTGCGTTATTGATCCCTTCGGCCCCAGTGCATAGTCGAGAAAGATAAACGCGCGCCCAACATAATACACTTTTGAAATTTGTCACATGAGGTCGAATCGACGAGTTCAACAGCTCGGCTGTGGAATGATTTGCCGTCATATGTGTTTCCTCACTCCTGCAACATGGGTCTCTTCAAGCCCCGTGTTCACTCCTTCCTCTACTCAATAAGGGAAATTATTTTCCTTAGGGTCTCCTGTGTGGAGTTAATTTAAAAAAAAGCTTTCATCTCCACGTCATTGTTAATTGCACCTTTTTCTTGGAATACTATAAACGCACGCCGATAATGAAGTCACTCCAGCGCGTAGCGGTCGCATTAATGATTTAGTGCTCCAGTTAACGTGCACATAGAAGCTACTTATTACTGCATTCATCACATCACGACGCATCTTGCCGACTGCATTGCGCACTTACACTGTATTGGACGACTTGCTAACTCGTTTTGCAGACCGACACAGTTAACTATGCAGTCAATGGCATCGTCACTGTATATACATATTGGGGATACCACTGCAAAATGAATCGCCAATTAATATTATCATTTTATTTTGTGTTCTAAATATTTTTATCTAAGCGGATAAATGAATCATTGGCGCAGTTTTCAGTATTAATAAATACGAGTAGGTACAAAATATGATTCAAATTTTTTACGAATAGTTTTCTTTCCGGTTTTATTTATTTTCTCTCTTCATTTTGTTTCTATTCTATTTTAATGTAGATAGGTACTATGAATTAAAATAAAACAATAATAAGTCTTTATAAATTGGTTTCATGTAATAAATAAATAACAAAAATAATATCAATGTGTGAGTAATACACGGTAATCTTGCGTAACACAATTAGATCTTTGAACGCATGCCTAGTTAGAAACTAAGATTAACTGAGCCGTTATGTATTCACATCTGTATTACAGATCATATATTTATATTTACATCTCGCTATCATATATGCGTCCTTTCGTCACATCGACATTACTGCGTCTATCTGAAGGACTTGACTTTACATAGTTTTCACTGAATTAAATACTATCTTTTAATTAATAAATCGGAAAATAAAATCTCGTCTCTTTTAAGAATTCCAAAAGGCCACATTCCACTTGAGTCACATGGTATTTATAAAATATCCTGTGGGGCATGTGAAAAGTATATTGGACGGTGCAATAGAAAAATATCATGTAGAATTGCAGAACATTAAGTAGATGTTACTAATAAACGCTTAACCTCATCCATAGTCCAACACGTCCTTAATGAAGGTCATAAAATATACTTTAATAATACCACAACACGCTAGCATGTACAATGAATCAAAAAGAATTTACCGCGACGCAATAGAAATTCATAAACATAAAAAATAATATGAATACCAGAAATGACTCAATCAGAATTCCTGACACCTGGAAAGTCACAATTGATCGAAATCGCCAAATTTAATTAAATTTTATAAAATTTCCAAAATCCTCAGAAGTATCTCCAATTAGTTTAAAGCAATCCAATCAGGTCTCTACACGCAAGCCGCCTGATATTGCCGGCCCGCTACAACCCCCTCCACCGTCAAATCACTTTCTACCCGCGTACTCCGTCCTAGACATAATAATAATTGATAAGCACTCACTTCGGCCTTGATTTCTGGACCGAGCAGATACGCGAAAGCGATCAGTTTGAGACAAAACTCAAGACATAAGTCCTCTGAAGATGGACAGTGAGATTTGTCCGTAACGTCAGGAGTTAAAAAGTCCTCTAAGGACTACGTTACGCGGGTAAACCGAGAAAATTCTTCTGTATCTTTTAATTCTGAATACTTTTAATTTTCTTGCACCAAATGTACTCAATAAATAAACATTAACCGATACAAATTACGACCCATTTCTCAGGGACAATTATTATAGCAAAGCTGACAAAGCAATTGCGGCAACTCGTCCTGATACATACTGCAGTTATCGGGATAGTTTATAGGTTTTCAAAGTTCATCAATACCAAAACTTTGAGAATAACGCATCTTGCATCACTTGCCTATTCATTGAAAATGTTTTGACAGCCGAATTACGAAAAAACGTGTTGTCTTCAGTCCATCTTTTGACCGCCTGCGCAATTAAATATGTCAATCTGTATATATGTACAATAATAAATATGTTTTTATCTGACTTAGGGGGTTTCTCACCATCCTCCCAATAGCTTATCTACACTAATAACGAATATGTTCGAGTACCGAATTATAAACTCCAACTTAATAAATAAATAAACCGTAAATCTTAAATCGAATATATTCGTTATTAGTGTAAATAAGCTATTGGGAGGATGGTGAGAAACCCCCTTAAGGTGATACCCGGGTGGTGGAGAAATTTTAAAAATAGATTTTACTAAATTGTTGCTGTCACTGTTGCTCTTACTCCGCCGGATATTGAGCGAAAGGGACAATGCACCTCGGGCTACTAATACCTAACTAAAATCGAGGTTTTGTATTCCCCACTTTTGTCCTCCAAAAGTGGACTGATTTTCAATTTTTTTTTACCAACTACATAAGAAAAAAACTATTCTATGTCTGTACGTTTTGCTTTAAAAAAAAAAAAAAACATTGTCTAGTTTGTATACTGAACGTCTTTTGACGGCGTTTAAACCAGTCAATTTTATTGATTTTTGGAAGGTCATAACTTCTATAAAAAGTAACTTATCAAGAAAAAAAAAGTACCGACACGCTAGTAGGTGATATCTATTTTATGTACAAACAATATTTTCTCTAAGGTTAAAATCCAGAGAGATAAATAGGGAATACGTTTGTATGGAAAAATCACCCCCGGGTATCCCCTTAACGTACCTACATTGCTGACGGCTCCGTAGAAACCTCTCATTTTGTCTGATTAACGACGCATGTAGATGATAAATAGCGATGCAGGACCATAATGCATTCTTAATTGGATAAGAAGTTTTTTCTGATTTGATTCTTGCATCCCTTAAATTTCAATTAATATCAATGAATCAGTCTGTTAGTAATTTGTATTAATTTAGTAGGTATATTAGTTCATCGTGAAGTGTATGTTTCACATACATATTAACTGTAGTTGCTGTTCGCTAATTCACGTTGGACATATGTATATTGTGTACGCAAATAGAACTAAAATGCAAATAATATAACTTATTGACTAAACATAGCCATGCAGAATCATTTTCACATTTTTCCAAAACTGGAAAAGTGATTTTTTTAAAATTGAAATTAAATTAAATAAAATGCTTTATCCAAAAGTGTACCATTTTTTCTATAAGACAGAATAACGACATTGCGACGAATCCTATCGATCTAATAACTCTTTTTTTTGTTATTCAGAAAAAAAGACAGTTGCATTCGATCGTATATTTCAAACGTTTCCAACATTAAACAGACAGAAAAGGGTGTGCAAATTCTATGCTTCACGAAATCACATTTAGGCTTTTAAAAAGTAGAAAAAAAACAGTAATTCTGCGATCTACGAAAGCCAAGTAATTTAGGGCGTAGCTTAAAAAACAAAGCTGTCATGGTTTAAAAACAAGATTTGGTTAAGATTATTTTTATTGAAGGAATGAGGCGTTCGTATTTTATTTGATTTTACGCCGAGACGGTCCTTTAATCGCCTTTAAAAAACCGAGCCTTATTCAATTAACATTGTCCTTTAAAATTATTCAAATTTCGTTCCATTTTAACACGCCAACCGGGAGCTGGCCGCTGGACAAGATGTATGTGAATTTGTGAATCATTTCAGAACATTACGACACGTAGAGTTTATGTCACGCCTTTAAATATAACTACATCGCGTCCATCTGTCGGCCAACTTTAGAGGCGATGTGCCACGATCATCCTGATCTACTGTCTTTAATTAAAATCAGGTGTTAAAAAAAAACATAGCTTTTATAAAAAAAAATTGTCGACATTATCAAAATCAGTGTTGGCAAGAAAATCGCAGTGAATTTGATGCGTGTTAACGGTTCTACTTAAAATATTGTGGATTTTTGTTCATCATATGAGCTGAAAGACAATTTTATTGATTAAACATTACAACGGTAATGAGTGGTAATGTACAGGTTACACATATCTGTTACAATTTCATTGCGTGCAACACGGAAAAATAATTATAAAAATTTGTATCAATGATTTATAAAATGTTACTATTTTGCACCTTTACGTTCTGGGCATTCAATTTTTTATTGAAGACTTTTTATTTAAAGCCTTTAAATTATTTGCTGCTGGCTGTTCGTCCCCGGCGTTGCCTAAGCCTCTACGCAGTATTTTTCGAAATCAAATATAGACAGTGTTCTTCTTCGTGTTTTGATGTTCAAATATGCAAAATTTCATCAATCTCGAAATAAAACTGTACTGTATAAAAATCAAATCCGCAGACATTCTTCTTTATATTATAGACATATAGAAGAGAGATGTTTCTAGTTTTAAAAAATGCGTATCAGCTATTATCGTTCATCTATCAAACTATGTTATTTCATACATGTTGTGTAAAATTGTCTTAAAAAAATGGCAATTTTGTTCATGTTGTATAGGTATGTATTTCGATAAGTCGATGTCCATCTTTTAATTATATGCTTTTATTAGTCAAAGGGCCATTTATATCACAGAGTTCTGTAATGGTTATATTCCAGTTCTGTTATTATATCTTTATTGGCCAGATGTTTCAGAGAACTTAAAAATTTACTTTTTAAATTTGATAAATTTTTCAAATTCTGTGAAACAACCCGTCCTTGGAGTAGTTTTAGTTATACGAATACCTTTGTATATATTTTAATTTAATCTGCAATTCTTGAATGTTTATTATGATGGTCTATTGATGGTCTGAAAACCTTACATTTTTCAGATGAATGCTTTGAATACAAAAAATGTTTACCTACCTACATAATATGTTAAAAAAATCTTGTGGTAGTTCCAGTTTCGTACTTAGATTCTATTTTATTTGTGCATACATAATATTTATAAGACCTCCCTGATCAGCACTTTAGCGCCATAGACCTCCAATGCATCCAATGAACGCAATAAAGCACGCGTTCGATTTGATCTAAGTGCATAATTGAACGACCGCGTGCCAATATTTACTGCGTTAATAACGCCGATCGAACTGATTGATTCGAAATAATGTCAATGGACTACCGTTTGCACATCATCCCGTTATAAAATGGTGGTACCGAACCAAGCACTCCATAATAACACACCGGTACTTTTCTTCGTTTCATTTACGCACAGATCAAAGAAATCAGACGTCAGTGCATTTACCATTAGTTTATGGCCTTTGAATCTAGTTTATGTTGCCATTCTTTATCATAGCAGTGTCGGCGATTTCTGGCATTATAAAATTTGTTCATCTTCTGTACGCAATTTACCGTAATCTTTGTTCAGCTTGTTTTCATGGATAATTGGATTATGGGTTTGAACCTAGTTTATACTATTACCTAATGCTATTACATTTGTGTGAACTATGATGTGGAAATCTGATTGCAGGATGTTAAGGTACGTACTTGACTTACTTTAACCAGTGATTCCTGACATTATTTGGAGTAAAAAATGTAAACGATATTTTGGTCTCCGGTGACATTTTTGATGACAATTTTTTTTTTTCAAAATATTTTTTCTTCAAAACCAAACAATTTTTTTTTCTTTCACATGACGTCACTGGTCACTCAGCCAAGTAACCGCGCCACTACTCAACCTGCCCCCAAATGTCGAACACCTAATATTTTTTATGTTTTGTAGAAAAAAAAACACATTAAAAATGTCACCGGAGACCAAAATTTTATTTACATTTTTTACTCCAAATAATGTCAGGAATCACTGGTTAAAGTAAGTCAAGTGCGTATCTTAATACCCTGTATATGAAGCAGTAAAAACTCTCGAACGCGGAGCTCCGGCGTCATGAAAATCGCACAGCTTCTTTTATCTAAAATTTTTAGGCAATTTAAATAAATATCTTCATAATCATCCAAGTTATGTGTCGGCCTGTTTTTAAATATGTAAAAGAATATTGTGGCAGAAGATAAGGAACGTTCACATCATAAACCTTTGTATTGTTTGTTTATTTATTGAATCTATATCATAAGGTTTACATTTTTTTTTGGCCTTGCCTGTCTCACTAGGAACTCCTGTGTCGAGACAGACTAGTTTACAAATATTTTCTAATTATAATATAAAGTACATTTTTCAATAAAGCAAAAATATTTGACAAAATTTTCAGGTTGGTAGGTAGTGGTAACAATAATGAGATATACGATTATATTTGGGTGAGGTGACTAATTATTGCACGACCTTTTTCGATAATCCATTGTTTGATCAGGATTTTGTATTTTTTAATATTATTCGATTGTCTTGTTTTGTCAGGTAGGTTATTGTATATTTTAGACGCAATGTATTTGAAATTTCTTTGACCAAATGTTGTGTTTGTTTTAGGTATTTGTATGAGTTCTTTGGTTTTGTGCCGCGTGTTTACAATATTTTGGGTATTTTTATAAAATGTATGTGTTTTATTTTTAAACAGATGAGTTAAGATAGTTTTTGAGTAAATTTGTCGAATATCTAATACATGGAATTTGTTGAATATATCTACAGTACTTGTTATTATGGGAACTTTAAGAATAACTTTCATAATTAATTTTTGTGCCTTCGATAATGAATCTATAGCTGATAGTGTTGCACCTCCCCATGCGATTATTCCATATTCAATGATTGATTGACAAAGTGAGTAATAAACAATTTTCATAGATTTGGAATCTAGTATGTTTCTAATGTTTTTGAAAAAATAAACATGTTTTCTAAGCTTATTCGTGATAAGTAGGCAATGTGTATTCCACTTAAGATATTGATCAAATGTAAGACCAAGGTATTTGATATGGTCCGTTCGATCTAGGCAAGGACATTGACATAATGTATCGTGAATACAAGAACATTCATGTACTTTTATTTCAGCATCTTGATTAGGTTGGCCAACGATATTCATACTAAAAGTAATGTATTTTGTTTTGGTAGTGTTTAGTGCAAGAGAATTAATATCTAGCCATTTTTTAACAGAGTTAATTGATTTCTCAGCCATTTTGTATGCGTCTAACCAAGTGTCTGATTGAATGAGTAGCATATGAAGTAGTGAAGACAATCAAACGATGAGTGGAGCTTGCATTTTTTTTCAGCTCACATTATTTCCAAAATTTGCTTTATATCTTTAAATAGGTATACATTTTACTGCTGAAATGTAGAGTTCATTAAAAGTATTGAGTTCTTTTACCGCTCGGTGTATGTGTTCAACGTCATAACTTCGTATCATAACTTTAATTTCAAATAATAGAAAATATCTCTAGAGCAGAATGTGAAGAAATACACTTAATCCGCGGCCCGTCGATGTGATATTCCCCATTCTGAAGTTTCCCGCCGCTAGTAAACCCCGGTATTCTATTTGCGGTGCCCTTGAACTGGTGCCAGATCCGGCATGGTGGTAATTTACCACCGTTACTGAAGTGAACTGCGTAAAAATCGCTTCATTCCGAATATATTACCATTATAAATACTCTTCTAAAAACGTCATACGTCTTTTTGTCCAAGAAAGTGGCAGATCTGATGATAGCTAAGATGTCAACAGCTTTCAAATGTACGGAGCGTTGAAGATGTTTGGAGAAATACCAGAAGAAATAAAATTAGAAGAAAACATAAAAAACATTTAAAATTAAATTACGTAAATATGTGATTGATATTTTGTAGATGCATTACTTTAATTATATATATATATATATATATATATAAGGATTGTATAAGGACATAGTTATCTACTTAAAATGCCTCAATAAACAATAATAAATAAACAAGAGATTAATTACTCCAGTGTGTTAAAATTTATTGTTGAATCTCATATGAACACTACGAATTAATGCTAAATCATGTATTTTTGGTTTGAAAATTTGATACACGTAGAAATATTTTAGATGCTTTAATTAAATACTGCAAGTAGCACCCATCTTTAATCCTTTGAAACAATCGTGCACATTTTTAAGTCTTTTTATAAGCCTAGAAAAAAATTATGTATCAAGTCTGTAAAAACTGCTTTAAAGTTAAATATTTCATACTTACAAACCACTTATGAGTTATGGTTTTATTGTGTAATGTGGCAAATTAAGTTCTTTATCGTAAAAATATAATATTTTTCCAAGAATTTACACACGCTTTTTGGCAATGTTTTTTTCTTGTGTATATCAAAACAGGCAACTTGTGCTAAGCGGAAATTTAAACCATGTCGCCATCTACATACGGGGTGTTATTAAGCGACCCGATTTCGAATTCAAAACGACTCTTACGCAGCTTACACAATTTTTTATTTACAAAAGAAAGTTTATCATTAGTTTTTATTCTTTTCAGAGCTTCCGTAGAGTAATTTTTTTTAATAAATCGCTCATATTTTAATAAATCATTCTGATTAATGATTTTCTATTATGTCGTATACCCACTTTTTGGAAGCTTTATATAAATATGAACAAGCGAAGAATTGAAGATTTAATATTTTTTCTTGGAAATAAATACTTACGAATTTTGTTAACTGGACTAGTTCTTAATCGGATATTTTCCTAATGTTAATAATTCAATATATATATATTTTGTAAATAAAACCTATTATTTATTCGAATGTTTAATAGCGGATGTCACGATAAAAAAGTTCAATAATTAGTTAACGACTATTCTTTTGGTCAGTAAATTTTACCAACTTCTCCGAATCATGAGTCAGTTTATAAATAATGATAAATCTCACAACACCTACATGATGTCACGTTTTTACAAGAAAAATCATTTTTAAAACTTGATGTTAAAGGTGGGGTAATCAATGGTGTAGAATAGCTTTTATTAATATTTTTTGGTTGGTATTGCCGTCACAATATCCACACTCAAGTTTGAATTCGTTTGGCACATACCACAATCCATAACTACTAACAGATGTCCATTGGAATTCGAATATCATCGGATGTTGTTCTTATTTCAGAAAAGGGAACAATATTATCACCCACATATTATATGAGAAGAGCGACCTAAAGAGAACTCTTGACTTGGAAGAATATTTACTTGGGAGACATTTCAGGATGGCCTTCTATGTCTTTTTAGACTGTTTTTTGGTAATTCTCGACCCATCAATGGATGAAAGCCTCCCTAGGCTTTTATCACCCTTATAGATTTTAAGGTTTCCATCACATTACCTTTTAAATTTTTTTTATCGGTCGACTAATCAGGCTGCCAGGATTGTTGTAGTTTTCGGGGTTTCATATCCTCGTAGCAGGTACCTATACCTACTCGGGTATTTTTCTGCTTATGAAGGCCCCGGCCGGCGTAAAGCTGCATATCAACTGTGACCATCTAATACCAAAATCATTTCGGTTATTAGCGTAGCTTATTACTTATTATATACACAATTTTAAACATACCAATTTCGGTTTGTTGGCGCATGGTTAATGTAAAATATTACGTAAATCGTGACAATATTCAAGTTCAAAGAACTTTTATTTTTCAAAGTTAAAACTGTTAAAATTAGGTACATAAATCTTATCGGACAAGCTATAAGGTAGGTACCAAAACAATTTTAATTGATAATTGTTTATGAAATATGTATTGGTTTTGTTAAAATTGGAGAGATTACGAGATCTACATTTATTAAAAATTGACGGCTCTGAATCTGAATCAATGTCGATGTTTAAAGTTTAATAACGGCGTTCTTTCGAAAGGTAATTCTGGTCGTCTTTCTAATTAATTATAAACCAAAAAATATAGTTATATCATAAAGAATCCTTAGGCTAGCTTTACACTTGTAAGTTTTTTCGTAAGTTAACGACTTCTGGCCAATGGTCACATTTGGTTTTCAAAATGCAATATGCCCATTGCTCAGATGTCGTAAATATTGTATAAAAACTTTCAGCTTCACAAATCCTACAACCTAAACGAGTACAAGTTTAGCATCCCGTGATTTCTAAAGGGATTGCGCTAGTATTACATAGCACTAATAATTATGTACAATTACATACATTTAAAATATGTTTTGAAATATTGTTTATACACATTGGTAATAAAACCGATGTTTTATTTGTTTTTACTGTACGAGCAACCCAACACTCCAGACCACCAGGCGGAGTTCAAAGCCCTTACCCTTTCACCAAGGCGGTGGTCCATGGTTCATTGTTGGGTTATTAGTTATGTTATTACTGTCTGAATTTAGTTCTGGCATATCCCAGTTAATTTTACGTGAACTTGAATGGGAGAGATTCCACAATTTGTACTATAAACATAATATCCTGTCCGCGGTGCATTCTGAATTCTAAATAAGTGAACTGGCGCCATTGCCCTTTAGTTTAGAATTTACTCTTGTTTGTGTTTCTATTAGAACTGACATCATAACATCAACAAATGATATGCAAATATGTTCGTTAAAATTATTTTACCTATGAAAGTTAGCTTATGATTTCTGTTAATCTGAAAATTATGGCTAGTTGTAAGTATGATTTGTTTTTTTTTTTTTTATAAAACATAGCTCTTTCTGTCTGGTTTGCCTAACTGTTAAAATCCAATTACATCTGAAAAATCGACTTAATTTTTCGTTTTCACGTCAAGATGTTATATTTTTGTCTTTTGAGAGCTATGTCACCCTTTCTCCATTTTTTCTAGAGGTTGTTACAACAATATTATGTTGTCACTGTTCCACGTACTTTAATTCGTGAAAAGTGTTGACTTTTAATGGCACTTTCATCTTGTCTTACATAAAAATTAGGTCATCATTAAATTAGTCATCTTTGTCGTCAGTCAGTTTTAGACATAGGCCTCCTCATTGTTTCATCACGTCTTCCTGTCATTAGGCGTCTTAATTCATCTTCTAGCGGTTGCTTTTTATTAATATCGTTAGAGAAGCCGGTTATTGAACTGTCAGAGTTTATGCTGCCTGTTTTAGGTCTTTACTCGATGATCCTTTGTGTCTACCTGTTGTAAACTAACTACATATGCCTAACAATTGTTATAAGCAATAATTATTATCAGCCTGAAACGCTCATCCACATTGAAAAATCTTCCGAGAAAAGATACATGCCGCTGATGGGACTCGAACCCGTGTCCTTCTGATGTCCGGTCAGGTGCTCTGATCCACTGAGCTACGGCGAGTTACCTCTTACCCGCCAAATAATTCAATATATACTAGTGTTTCATTCAATAACTACCGCTTATTACATTTTTTAACCAACTTACAACTTACTTGCAGGTGAAAAAAAGTAATAAGCGGTAGTGGTTGAATGAAACACTAGTATATATTTAATCATTTGAAGTAAGAGGTAACCCGCCGTAGCTCAGTGGATCAGAGCGCCTGACCGAACATCAGAAGGACACGGGTTCAAGTCCCGTCGGCGGCATGTATCTTTTCTCGGAAGATTTTTCAATGTGGATGAGTGTTTCAGGCTGATAATTATTACTTATAATAATTGTTACCCTTTTTGCTATGCATAAAAATCTTGCCTTAAACATTAGTTTATCAATTAAAAATAATATATATGCCTAGTTAATAGGCTCAATTCTCCAATGACAGGTAGTAGCTGGAATAGTACACGCTAGATTTAATTTTACGTCGAACATGGAATAAAAACTCGTAACTGTATTATTGAATATCCTTCTATGGTAAATATAAAAAAAATAGTCAGATTTGTCTATATTCATTTGATTTGTATGCGTTATTATTGTCATGACAACCAATAAAAACGCACACTCACTCTCACGCACTTTCTCACTGGGGTGGGATATGTATTAATGTTTTTTTTACGTATGCAATGTTTAAAAAGTTAACTTTTATATTTCGTCAACTAGTTTTTATTGGAGTTTTATGTGTATTTGACATAATCAACATTGATTCAATTTATACCAAACCCGATTTATAAAAAAAAGTTTAATCATTCTAAAAGCTTGGTTGTAAGTATAGAAATAAAACAAATGTTATTTTCATGAATAATATTCGCAATACATGTATGCATTTTCACTCATAACATTATAAAAGTTGGATAATGATTTTCAAGTTTTGATAAAACTTGGAACAATGCCCCTATTCGGCATATTAAATGTATAGTAGTGATACGAGAATCGGTGTCCACATTTTAACTAGACACCACCTGTCACTTTGTTTACTAAGGGATTTATTAGTTTGTTTTGTGGTTCAGTGAAGATAATGAGAAGATGGCTCCATCCAGCATCCTCTGTGATGTCTTCTAGATTCTAGACCAGTACTATAAATGACAAGGCAGCTAGACATCTATAGGTCGCGCAGATAATAATAGACGTTCTGGATTGGAGCAATGTGAACTATATTCGGATACTGCCCACTTTACTTTAAGAGCGGGTTACTAAAATTATTACTGACTATTGACTTAACCATTACTTATTACCAGAATGTTATATTGGCTTTCTGATGCCACAAATCTCTTTTAAATAACAGCTCATCTAGTCCAAGACAAGTGGCGTACCGTGTATTTTTCTGATTTTCTAATACTCAAAGAGATCTTTCAACTTCATTAGATTAGGTATTTTTTCTACACCATCGACCGAATTAGTCATTTTGAGATTCAATCCCGAACATTAAAGCATTTTATCTATCATTTTATGACGGCCTTCGTGGTCTATTTTTTATTTTATTTTATTTATTACATACAAAAAAATACGAGTGTGCTTTAGACCACACGACTGAAGTAAATACTTCTTTAGCTCCATCTATATGTATGTCCATTATATATGTTTATATTTATAAAATATATACATGTACATATTATATACATATATTAATTTTCTACAAATATTTATTTAAATGTATTATCATTCGCCTCGCCCGATCAAGCCGTGTGCATAGACGTCCACTCCCCGCCGCGTTTGGCGCGTCACTGGTATTTCAAAATACTGGCTGAAATATTTCATGCACTGGCTATGAGAGAAAGAGAAAAAGAAAATGTACGCGCGCACTGCTCTCTCTTGCTTCTACATAGAGCCCGTTCGCATTTCACCTTTCGTTACGCATTCGCCAGTTTACCCCACAAGACAAGCGTGCGTAAAGAAGTATTTACTTCAAAAAAAGTTTACTTACACAAAATAAGGAAGCCTTGACTGTCCAACTAGCAAAGTTTCCCGTTTTCGGACAGTCAAATTGTCCGATTTAGTTTACATTTGTACAATCTAGGGCTAAGGCTCTCCACTTGCAATCCGGAGGTCGCGGGTTCAAACCCCGAGGTGCGCAAGTAAATTTTATTTGATTCATTTGTGTTATTTCACAATTTATTCATTAAAAATAATATTTTGTATATTTGCGGCACATTACAGAGTAGAATAAACTCTCAGTGTCGCACTGGTGTAAAACCGCCATTCAGAATTGAAATGTTGCTTGAAATGGCCTTAGCCGTATTCAGTGACCAGATCTGATAGCCAGGTACTCCCCCACCTTCCTCTTCCCCATCTCCTTCTCCTCCCTACTATCTTCAGCCTCATAACATTTCCCAATTGAGGTTGCCATAGTCTCTTTGGCTCAAAACGGTTGCGAGCAGTTGAGACTCTTGTGCGGTATTCAACCAAAAAAAATAATAATGAATCTACTGATTTCTCTATTTTGATAAGTAATTTTTTATCGCCAAAATCTTTCGTTTCTCCTAGGCAGTCGGAAAATATAATATTCACGATGATTTAGTGAAGAATAAACAATTTTTACATAATATGGAATTCGACAGAAAATTATAGTCATTTCAGGTTAGCATTGTTGATTTTTTTGATAATTATAGAATATTATATTAGGTTAATTAGTTCATTGATTAAATCTTACACGGAGAAAAATGTTATTCTAAAATACGATCATTTTATTCGTAAAAACGGTTGAAAAAATGGACTGATGTTCTTACGACCGAATTAACAATGTTTCAATTTTCAATGTTAATTGGCGGGAAAATGTAAGGATAATTTGTTGGTATACGTACGAAATTACGTACACCAACAAATTATTCTTACATGTTCCCGCCAATTAACATTGAAACCCTGTTAATTTGTTCATAGAAACTTCAGTCCAGTTTTTAACCGTTTTTACGAATAAAATGATCGTATTTTAGAATAACATTTTTCTCCATTCAGGATTCATAAAACTTTAAACAGAAATCGGTCGTTATTGTTTTTTTTTTTTTTTTTGATTTTCGTTTTGTTTTTGAAAAAAATTGTTTTTCGCTGCTCCACCTTTTTTACACGAGCATTGCTCAAAAAAAAGGTGAATCACGATATTTAAAAAATGTATTAAAAATATATATATACAATGTATAACAACTGTATTTGTAAAAAAAAAAAATTAAATAAAATAAAAAAATTGTCCAGGAATGTTAAACTATTTTGTCACAGTCAAGTACTCCTCACGGCAATAAATACGTCAGGTAAAATCGTAATGTCTGTTCAGGAAAATTACCCAAACTCTACAAGACTGTAAAAGATATTAAAATTCCTTTGGGTTATTTTCTCAGAAAAACTCTTGTCGTTATCCAAATTTTTCAAAACTCGCTGTCATGTAAACATTGTCAGTGCAGAGACTAATTGTTATACACCTGCTCAATAGTGGGGTTTTCGGAAATAACTAATGGTATGTTTAGTATTTTGTATGATCAAAGGGCCATTATTCACATATTCGGATCAGGTAGACCAGGTGCAGTGATTAATATTAACTGCTTTATTTAATTACCGTTTTATGCGACAGGTAATAACAGTAATGACCGAATAACAGGTACCCTTGAACAATTAAACGGGCAGGTAGGTGAACAGTTTACTTGTTTAGAAGAAAAAGTTACTTTACATCGGAAACGCATTTTGCAATTATGCCTATGAAGGGTTTTGGTTACCTACCTTCTTTAGAGCAACCCGTTTTGACCCCAAACGATGTCAAAATGCTAAAACTATGTCAGCGTTGGTCAATTTGCAGAAATAACCGAATAATATATTTTTTAAATTTCATTTTATTTTTCTTCAATCTTCGCAATTTTACTTTGTGGCGTCATTTTTAATTAAATGAAAACAAATCATTTCGTGTACACCACTTATATAATCACAATTATCTACAGGTTTCGAAAACAAATGTTTCTTCGTCAGGATAATACGATCATTATTCTTTTTATATCTCTAATGACAATCACTTCGTCAGAGTGGTAAGGTCATTAGCTCTGCATCCCGAGGTCATATTTCGCACAGAATTAAATTAAAACGTTGTATATTTGCACATCGTTCCAGAGTAAAAATTCTCATAGAAGGTGAGATATTTTAGAAGCGAAAGTTGCTTGTAATGAATTTGACTGTATTTAGTGACTAAATCTGAATAGTCACGCACTTTCTAATCAACTAACCAACCCTTACGCCATTTCCCTGGAGGGGTAGGCAGAGAGGATAGACTGCCACACATCTTAGTCTTGGCACACGAATCATTCACATGCATGCATTGTCTCAATCTCATATATTTATACCCTCATATTATTCAAACTCTTGATGTGTACGTCCCAACCTCCCTTTCCACTTCCCATTTTCCCTTACTTGTTTCAACCATACAACAACGTTCCTCAAAACAATTACAAAAGCAAACGCACTTTATTTACAATATATTTTCTTCGACATTTATATTATAAAAAACGTTATGTAAACAAGTACTGACTCTATATATTTTTGTCTTTCAGACCACCCCCGCCCGGCGAGCCCCAAGGCACCGGCACCTGCGCCCCTTCAGGTGCCCCCCGCCCCCGTCCCCGCCCCCGTCCCCGTGCCCGAGCCCCAGCAGGCCCCGGCGCCCTGCCTGGCGGTGGCCGTGCTCCCCGCGCCCCGGGAGCCTCCCAACAGGGGTGTGGAGGCCCTGGCCGTTCTGGTGCACTACCTCGTATTCCAGGTAAGCAGATATTTTAGTAAAGAGTATTAAAAAAATCAAATACCGTATTGTGAATATACCTACATAGTTATTGTAAAATATATCAATGTTTAGACCATTTTATAAGAGACCTGTTTTGCTACCCTGATTTCGTCAGAGATTTAAGCCCCCGCATTCCGAATTTCTACCGATTTACAACATATTTCTCTTGGACTAAGTTTCTAATTTTCCAAAATAATATATGTTATGTTGTTTTGTAGAGCTGAAACGGTAATTATATGCAATTCCCTCTGTACAAAATATCGCAGTGCTCCAAACATGATTAAGAACACTAAAAAATTCACAGTGTAACTTTAAACGCAACTCTAAACGCATTTGTTGAGAGATTTTGTATCTATTTTAAACGAGTCATATTTTATTAAATATTTTGCAATTGTTTTTTTTATTATTAGCGCGCTCGCTCTAACATTTGTATTTGCATATCTCATATTTAAATCATCTTATTCTTCTTTTTGAACTTGCAAAGGAGCCATAATTTTTTTTTCGTCGTTTATCTTTTCTTACTGAACAGTTGAAACATTTGTCAAATAATTTGACGTTTCGTTTAATTTTTGACTAGTGTTGTTCATATTCCTGCAAATTGTAAATTATAATATGTTAAATGAAACAAATTACTTTGTGTAAACCACTATAATCACATGTTATAATATCTACATGTTTCAAAACCGATGGTTTCTTCGTCAGGATAATAACTCGAATAAAAATAACAAAATAAACAAACAAGTATCTACAAAAATAACAATAGACAAAAATATTAAAGAGATGCAACGATTAAAAACACCTTAGGCGCTCCGCTGACGAGGCAACTGAAAACCAACTAAAACCGGCTGTTTTCTCTGTATTGATTGGTCAAAAAGCTTGTTTAACCATAGACGAAGAACAATCAGCTGACAGTAGTGCAAGTCGCGAGTCACCGCTTGCGTTACCATTGACAACGGGGTTTTGTGTGATTGTGAAGTGTGCGGGCCATCACATTGTCATACAAAGACAGTTGGCAGTTGAGAGTTTTCAGGTGCCTCAGTGGGCGGAGGCGCTTAGATGTTCCATAATTCTAATATTAAAATTTCTAGAAGTCTTACCTATATAAAAAAAAATTATAATCGTTACAAATTAATGTAATGTTATATTCTAAAATAATTTTTATATAATTGTTTTTTATGATATTTTTGGGTAATTAATAACTTCTTTTTAATATTTTTGTCTATTGTTCTTTTTGTCAATACTATACTTAAGTAATAATATTCAAATATGCACGCACTCATTTCTTACACGATTAGTGTAAATAAAATTAATCTGCTAGTATTTTTTACCTTTTGAATATTATTTATGAGCATACAATCATGTTGTTATTAATTACCAGTAAAACATATCCATAACATTACACAGAACTCCTTAATGTTAATAAATCTAAAGAGATATTATCTAACTTACTTTTACGACATATCGTTAGAACTATGAAAGTCTCTTGTGATTTTCATTCTAATAAATTCACTCTCTCTTAGAGATTTCCGCTTTAAAGTTCGTTGCCGTCAATATATCTAAATACTAAATAGGAGTGAAATACAATTACTTCCGCCGGATCTGTATCCGATTGTTTCCCGTCAAAATTTATATAATAACTTATTCTTATTACGCTGCCTTTACTCACGTAATTTTTTTTCCGTAAGCGACTTCTGGCCAATGGGCACACTGGTTTTTGGAGATAAGTTGCTTACGTGAGTGGCTTACGGGAAGAAACTTGCGTGTGTAGAGGCACCCTTGGTATTAGAACAGCGATTTACTAAGGATATGTTGTTTCACAGAAATTCATATGTGACATTGTCATCAAATGGTTATTCAATGATATTTTTTTGACAGTTGAAATGTCCCCGTTAAATTCCAATTTTTAGTCCGTTTCAACTTTTGAACTAATTGTGATCAGCAGAAGAGGACAACCAACATGATATTAAGCTTGTCAGCTTATAGAAAGCTGAAACACGCCTAAAATCGGCGTTTAACGAGGACCATTCGAATATCGCTCTTTTCTTATCTCAAAACTTAGTATTTGAAGAAGTCTAACTAATCAACTGGATGATAATATCCCTTTCGTCTTTTCCCTACCAAAACTCCACAAAAATGTGAAATTTAAAAAAGTATAAGCATCAAAAGTTTGTTTGCGAAAAGGGTTATCCAATTAGTTCTATGTTCCCTGCTTTGTAAAAATCCGTAGTAAACATTAGGCGCACCTTACATTCAAGGTCATACATAATGAGTCACGTTAATAGTACCTGAAAACGCCACCATTACTGGGAAATCCTCTCCAACCCCTCGGGTTTACCGTCCATCTAACAGTGGAGGGGGTACGAGCGAGGCTACCTTCCCTCTATCGCAGGTTCTTCAGCTTCAGTCAGTTTTAAACTTTCATTCGCTCCAGATCTCCTGGTTAAAAGTTAAAATCTGAAACGTTTTTCATAAGTGTTTATTTACATTTAGGTATACCGAGTTTTATAGGCAGTTGTGATATTTTGTGTGGAAGTGTTACGAAGTTTGCTGTTCTTTTGAAGTCTTGTTTGTTTTGGAAGATCACAAAATGCTCTTGGATTCCGCTGCGGTAAGATATCTTGCTTTATGGTTATATTAGAAATGCCTACTTGCTAATAATTCTACCAACTACATAATTGCATATATTTCTATAGTTGATACGTGCAATTATTTTTTAAGTGCCTACCTTTAAAAATATTAGAATATTCCTCACATCATTGGTGATTGATCTTATTCTTAAATTTGTATATTAAGAGAATGTATCCCACAAAGTTTTTTTTCGAGCATATGAATTCTCAAATAAATCGCGTGCTGTACTTCTAGTAGGTTAATGTACTTTATCTCACTCAATACCTACACCCTTCTAAATTTTATTATACAAAATGGGCCGATGTGTTTATTTCCTTCACTATTAAACCAATTATAACACGCACGGTATACAAAAAGAGTTGATTTATTTTTTTCAACTCTTTTGTTATTAACCCCCGCCCCCGGCGTTGACCTGGATATACGCAGAGTTTTTCTAAATCGGAAGATGTGGATATGACCATCCTCTTGTTTTGAAGGTTAAGTTTGCTAATTTTCATCATTATCGGAATAAAACTGTAGATTTGTATAGAAATCAAACCTGCCTCTACCTCCCGCGTTCCCGCGTCTTAAACAGACGTAAATATAAGATTATATTTTGGATGAATTAATGTTTTTTTCAGAGGTACTTTATTTTAAATTCCTGGATGTACAGACAATGAGGCATGAATATATTTAATGTATTTTTTATCGAATGCATGAAGTAATGTGGCTTCCGTGGAATTGTTTTATTTATTTTTGACGACACTTTTCTATTTTTCTTGTCCGGTCGAAGGTCAAATATAAAATACAAGTTTATCCGGGATTTTATTTACACATCTCGACAGGGATAACTTTGCAGGTTGGGATGGAAATTTCGCGCGTCCATTATTATTTAAATAGTTGGTTAGATCCCGGTATACCGCCTGTATTGCTGCATAGCTGTTTCCAGCAGTATATAATATAGCTGTGGAAATAATATTGTTCAGAAATGTAATCTACGAGTATAAATGCTCTTAATGAAAGCACAATAAATCTATTTTTTCCCTAGGAATACTGAGAGGGAGGCGGGGGTTTGAACCTCTTAAACACCCCTTCTTCTATACGTCCTTGATTTCGCCGAATTTAGGGCAGAAATTTCGGTATAAGTGTTGACAATTCAATCTTCTGCTTCTCGTTATGGCGGCAATAAACGTACAGTAAAAAATATCCCATGCCTTTCTAGTTTGGGTCAAACAATATTATGCCATTTTCTACCGTGATAATGGTTCCGTCTGGGAAATATTATTTATGAAAGTGTCACGCGCTCATTTTCCTTTGAGAGCTACGATTTAGCTTCAATGTAGTTCAACTACTATAATAGTTCGTGCCTTCCTTGCCTTCCATCATTATTTTGTAGTTAATAGTCTTCTATCTGGCTGGTAAGTAGGTCAATAAATTGGGTAAAAAAAACAACTATTGACGAAAATGATTACCCTGAAGACTAAATTTACCTTTCATTTTATTAATATTCATTTTGCGTATTGGTCATATTATTATAATAGCCGTAGTGTCAATATGACCTCATTTTTTAAATATCTAACAACTTTACTGATACAGTTTTGGAGGTTCGATCCATATTTTTAAAGGTAGGTATGTAGATTGAGGTAGGCCTCTACATTGTACAATATCTTAACCAACCAATGAATTGATTTTACTAAATATTATGTGACTCATTTTAATGGATGCCATCTAATCTAAAGGACGCCAGATCGACCGGTAAAAATGAATACAATAAAAATATTGTATAGGTGAACATTTAAGTTTGAGAAGTAGCACTTTCTAGTTAAATTGTATTGCAGATAAATGCGTCACAAAGTTTTCCTGAATTCCTGGAAACTTCGCATTCATAATAATTATTTTGAGGATTGCTACAAACTACAGAAAACATTGAGCGAAAACTCTTTCTGTGAGAAAGTACTCATTGGTGTTTTAGATGCGAAGTAACTTCCCGGTTCTGCCTGGTAACTCAAAACTAAGGTGCCGAGGTACCTTACCGTGACGGGGAAATCTGTCGATCTTCAGCCCTCCATGAGGCGTGGTATTGTTTATTAAAAAATAAATTATATATCCAACACTTTAATTTTTTCGTACAATTCAAACTAAGCGTAACTAATTTAAATTGCTGAATACCACCCATCGGGAAAGACCAAGCCGCAAAATTTCTTCTAGTTTCACCCCAGTTTTCTAATGCTACGTTCCCACATCATCTATTTAATTATAATTAATGGTCAATTCATAGAGTGAAAATTGAAGTGAGATCAATTTTGGGCGTCTATTTCGTAGAAAAGCCTGTTTTTTCTGACCCGTTTTGACTATGAATTTGATCAGGTTTACATTTTTATATCCATCGCCATAGTGCGACTAAGCAAGCTGTGATGCCAATTTAACACAAGCATGCCTTTCAACGGTTGGCTCTTTATATAGAAAAAAGTATACATATAAATAAATAAAAAGTATACCTACAATACTTAGGTACCTACCTTAATTCAAGTTAATATTCCTAAGTGAAAAATTCTAGTGTTTTATTTGAACTGAAAACAAAAGTTACCGACAATATCATTGACATGTTGTTTTCGTACCGAAATAGTTTTGTATTATGATTTTTATGTGGTTGATTAGTATTAGAGTGTTATTTGAAATAATGCATAAATCAAAACAAATGGTGAGATTATTCATGCTTTCCTAAGATAATTCTCCATTAAGAGTGTTTTACCAGAGAATACCGGAAATTAGTCATTTTTAAATGAAATTCTAGACGTATTGACTCTTTTTCACAAAAAATAACATAAATTGATTTTGAAATATTGTTATTTTATCTGGTACACGCAGTTTTAAAAAATTGAAAAACTAAGTGTATTTATAATATACTAAGGTTATACCGTTGGTCGTTGCCAGATTTGTTCAATTTTCAAAGATAGATTCTATTAAACAATACAAATTTCAAATCATAAATTCATACAAAAAAATAAATCAATATATAATCTAGTCAACACAGGATTCAAATTTTAAATTTTAGACAAATTAAAATCGTTAAAAAATAAATCCGAGAACGTGTTCTGTGACAAAAATACCTCAGTTTTTCTATTTATTTAAGGTCTTACAAACTAAAATATATCAGATTTTTTTTACACACTAATTTTTTTTGACATTATTGAAAAATTATAAATCATTTTGATCAAAAATTAATTTTAAGAAGTATATATATTCTTTTTTCGTTGTTTGTTTTTGGGGTGTTATGCCGTGTTGTGCTACCTCCTTCTTTAGCCGACGTTTCGGACAGCGTTGCAGTGTCCATCATCAGGGCAGATCCGGCAGATCCGTCGATGTGAATCGACGGATCTGCCGGATCTGCCCTGATGATGGACACTGCAACGCTGTCCGAAACGTCGGCTAAAGAAGGAGGTAGCACAACACGGCATAACACCCCAAAAACAAACAACGAAAATGCTTTTGGCCGTGAAAATCTAAAAACGTATCAGTATATATATTCATTCATTTACCATCTCCCGTTTGATCATTTTTATGGCAGTTCGAGACATAAATTCTCGCGATCATTAGCCTCTGAGATGCGGCCGTGCAAGGTTCTGTGTTCGCGACGCTCATAATGACTACATTTTGCTTTAAATTTAAAACTAATACCATTTAGCTTCATGGTTTTAAAAACATCCGCGCGCAGCGCTGTTAACAAAAACGGAATAATAAATTGATGGATATTACCTCTTAAGGACACATTCTCTTATAAAAAATAAAAATGTTTATACCTAATAAAATATTGATTTTTCAAATATAATATAATACATTCTGAGATACGTAGATTATATTTATCAAAACCATTTAAAAAAAATTTCAATTCCAATGATGTTACAAGATATAGGTAAAGTTTGAAGAAGCCGCCACATGCCGCTATACTTTTACCTAACCTAACCTAACACAACCTAACCTAACCTAACCTAATTAATAGTACATTGATTTTAATTCGTCCTAAATATACTCAATTATTTATTTATTCAGAACATGAAAATTTGTATGGTGCGACCTTTAGTTAGTACCTTCCTCGAATATGTGATTTGTGCCATACAGCAATCTTCTTTTAAATATTTATCGATTGGTACCCTGGAAATAGTGGAAATTGTTCAGCATTGTTCAGTATGCAAAAATTGCAAAATAATGTAATACGAAATGTCAGCCGTAACGAGAAATTACGTACATTTTTTTTTATGAAATGTAAATTTAAATGCATATTTTATCCACCGGTCCCGACTGAAACCGATGTTTTTAGTGGTAACTAAGTTTAAAAGTAGCGTACTTTTCAAAATCTGTGCCTATTAAAAGTGTGGCGGCTTGTTCACAAATTAATAAAAACAATTCAATTCCAATGATGTTACAAGATATGTGTTACGTCATTGTTGAAATCCGACCAATTGGCATAGTGGCTGGGCCATCGGGATTCTTATTTATTTTAATTGATTAATATAATTCTTCCAATTAGAAAAAGATCATTGTAATTTGAAAAGTCTCTTGTAAATGTACCTACCCGTTTCTCAGATTTTGGCGACTGTTGATCGTAAGAACTTTTTTGTTTTATCGTGATTATTCCTTTTTTTATCGGTTATTATTCCGTGTTGCGCTTCCTTCTTCTATAGCCAACGTTTCTGATAGCGTGAAGGTGTTCTTCATCAGGTCACTGGGCAGATGTGGTCTGCCATCTGCCCTGGTGATGGACACTGGAATGGTGTCCGAAACGTTGCCTAACAAGAAGGAACACGGCTTAATAACCCAATATTTGATCACCTTAAATCATAACGTATTTGTTGTTTTATTTCCAGTTGGATGCATTGAACTCCCCCAAATGGCGTGCACAAGCAGCGGGGGCGCGTGCGCAGCTCTCGGACGCCGCCGCGCGCCTGCAGAGGGCGCTGCACGCGCAGACCGCCGACCATCATGCCGGTAGGTTCCTACTTGACACCAGTGTACTTTACCTACATGACATCCGGATCTAACATGACTCGCAGGCATCTTGACGCCAACATGGAGTACACAGGATCTCTTATGATTCCTTATAATCCCAACAAGCCATCTAGCCAACAGCAAATCCTGGCGCCAGATTTCCTGACGTCAGCATGACACCCTGTGACCCGGATGATTCGCCCCAATGCCAATATCTAGGTATCCTCTCGCCGTCACGACACCCTCCAACTCGCATGATCCTATTTAATGCCCCAATGCCAACATGACAGTCATGAGTGTCATGACACTCAGATATCCTGACGCCGACATGACACCCTGTAGATCGCATGATCCCCTGATACCCAATACAATTCAAACATAACCCTGATGTCCCTATATCCTCACAATATCCTCTAATGTCAACTTGACTCCCGGATACTTAATGCCCTGATACCTATTATTTGCCACCATAACATGAGATAACTATGTATTTTTAATATTTTTCTACTTAAAATCGTAAAAAAATACGCACAACACATAGATTGCAATCTGGTATAATTAACAAGTATTCCCGTTAATTATACCAGAATGGTCACTGTCACTATTAGAGGCAAGTTACGACGAACGTTCCTGTCGAATGCTCTGTGATGATGTGCGTACGAGCTCTCTATGAAAATTGGGAATACTATATTGTCTTTTCTTACATATCACCAATTACGTTATGCTGCATACAAACAGGAGAAAAAATGCAGAAATGGAAGAAAAGTGCGCTTGATATTTATGAGACGTGCACACCATTTAACACATAAAAAAACTGGGGGTTGCGTGGAGGTGAAAAGGATTTTTTTTTGGAAAGGGGTTGCTTTTCTAAACTGCTGCTCTAGGTTAATGAAATTATAGCCCCTATAATACAGATGCAGAAGTCAAAATATTGTTTCAGCATTTTTTATTCTAACAAATCGATAAACACACCAAACTTGCACCCAACATTTGTACACAGTTGACATTTGTCACATTAGAATGGGTCGTTTCTACGACCCATGTTCACTCCTTCCTTTCCACAAAAAGACCCTCCACACAGCATCCCCATAGATGAAAAACAGTAGCCCCTGAGGGAAATTATTTTCATGTAATAAAAAATCTTCATCCCTTTTTTTTTTCAACACAAGATTAACCCCCAGATTATTTCACTATTTCTGGGTTTTCAATTTCTTTTATCCTATAATGTTCTTAGATTCAAGACATTATCATTTTAAAAATATATTTGGTTTGTTTTCAGTAAAAGAATGCCTTGCCAGGATATCGGAACTGGAAGGAGAGCTCTCCAGCAAGGAGAGCATGTACAATGCCAGAATTCTGTCCATCACCACGGAGGCGGAGAAGAAGTACCGTGCTGCCCTCGAGGAGAGCGCCGCTCTGTCCACTGAGCTCAAGAGCATTAAGTGCTCCCTAGAGCAGCTGAAAAAGGAATTGGTCGACAGTCGGGAGGTGATGGCCAGATGCGAGAAAGACAACCGACTCAAGGAGGAACAGAGAACCCATCTGGAAGAGGAACTCCTCCGAGCAAAACACGAGGCCCAGAAGAAGAAAAATGCTCTGCCTGGCTCCAAGGTAATTTATTATACATTTATTAGTTACACAAATAAATTGTTGAATAGTAAGTTGCAATCCCTGGTGTGCTAGAATGGTCGATCGATATGAAGTTACCGACCGATTGTCGGTAACTTCTTATCGTTCTCTAGGACAACTGCGGATCAATAAACGACAGTTCATATTGAATATATTAAGGACACTTAGTCATTGTGAACTGTCACCTATTCATTTGCGATCTGCAGTTGTCCTAGGGAAAGATGAGAAGTTACCGACAATCGGTTGGTAACCTTATATCGATCGACCATGCTAGCACCCCTGGAATTTAATGAAATGTTGATATTCAATGTCAGGCAGTTAAAGAGAGCCTATAAGGCTAGCTTTACACTTGTAAGTTTTTTAGTAAGTTTACGACTTCTGGCCAATGGGCACATTGGATTTTCAAAATGCAATATGCCATTTGACCAGAAATCGTAAATTTACGAAAAAACTTACAAGTGAAAAGCTTTACCACGTCAGCTTTAGGGTATTTGGACAATTTTGGGGTATTTCAATTGTTTATAGTAGTTGCCTGGTTAAAGAAAGGTCTTACTTCAAATTAATCTTGGTTACTGCAATAATCCCTTTTTCTTGCATATCTCAATAGATAAAACCTTTTATTTGCACAAAAATCTGACTGTCAATGCCATTACATAATATGTAGACGAAAAAACAGTTCGACTGCAACAGTTTTCTTTAAAAACTTTAGAAAATTCTAATAATAACTAATGTCATCCTTTTCTTTTCCAGGAGGCTGTTTTATCAGCGGAAGTAGAGTCCCTGAAGTCAGTGTTGGAGCTAAAGCAGTCAGAACTGGGAGAGGAGAGGAGGAAAGTGGAGCAGCTCCGCCAAGCTGGGGCAGAACTCCCCGTGGCTCTCAAGCGGGCTAAGGCCGCCCAAACCCTGGCAGACTATCTCCGGGCTCAGCTGCAGCGAAAGCTTAGTGATGAGGCGTAAGTACAATAATTCAAGTTAATGTTATCAGAGTTGAAGGCTTTCTTGATATCTTCATTTGATTAGAGGTTAATTAATTTATTTTATTCTCCAGAAACCTAATTCAGGAGAACAAGCAGCTTCATGACTCGTTTGTGCAAATGACCGCTCATAAGGCCCGCCTCGCCCTCCACAATGAGGAACTTCAGTACAAGCTGAAGCACAACAACACCGTGGCTAACCTGCTGACGCAGTCTTCCCTCAATGGATCCATCTCCTCGGAGGCCGAACACGACCGGCTGTACCGCTCCTTCCCAGAGACCTTCGTACGCGGCTCCTCCCGGACCTCAGCCAGCTTCAATGAGAAGTACCTGCGCTCCAGCAGCTGTCAGGAGCGTCAGGAAGGAGAATGGCACTCCCCGAGGCGTTCCACTCGCTCCAATTCCTCCGATGACAAAACCGATGTTTGCGATAAGAAAAGGGCCATGGATAGTTTCTTGGATGAGAACTCGCCACCGAACTCACCTAAAATTAAAGGAGTAGTCGAAAAGAGCGACTCCGTAAGCTGGATTGTAGAAATCGAGGAACCTCCAGAAGAAATCGTTTCTAGGATTGTGAGGCAAGCTAACTCTTTTCGGTCTGCTCTGTCTTCTCACCCAGCGAGGGAGGCTCTGAAGAGACAGCGTCCTCGGCCCAAGGGCTCGCCCCTGTCCCCTTCTCACCCCCTCTCGCAGTCTGCCTCCGCCTCCAGCTTGGAGTCTACAGGTCAGGGAGGTGCTCACTGCAAGCTTTTCCGCTCCAACTCTATTGAGCACAAACAATACTGCGAGCCCAGCTCCTCTAGCACACCTAACAAAAATGTTAAAGGCAGAAGGTCTTCAGATAGAAATCGAATGTCGGAAAGTTTGCCCGATACTCGTCCCAGAGCTTCTTCCTTATCTCACGACCTCCGGCCTGTCACTTCCTCTGTTGACCGTCGCGAGCGATCTACCTCGCTCAATAAGCAAGCCCATGTTGATTTAGAAAAAGAAATGCTGCTTCCGCCCGGATATGATTGCGAGTCACTAGCGGCCAACGTAGATCTAGCTCTCTTGCAAGAGTGTGATTCAGTTCCCAAGGAATCAGCTGGTGAAGCCCTCATTTCCGGTGCGAACTCTGATGAAGATTCCTCCCTGGACGAGAGATCCCACAGCCCCAGTGACAGTGAGAGTGCTTCGGAGTCTGATAAGTATCTGGAGATGAATGGTGCCGGGGAGCGCCTGGCTGACCCTGTATTGCAGAAGATAGCCGAGACGATGGATCAGAGCCTATCCACCACACCCATGGAAGTCAGCTGGTCCGAGGATGGAGAGTGTCTTATATCTGAAACGGACATATGAAATTGGGATTTTTAAATGATCCCTTTTGGCTCATTTAAAATATTTTTTGCCAGTGGAATAAACGCTTTTGTGATACAATTTCTTTAATTTGGGTTTGTAAAAGTGTTCAAAACATTAGATTTACTAAGAAATTATAATGAGGTGTCATTATAATTTCTTAGTAAATCTAATGTTTTGAACACTTTTACAAACCCAAATTAAAGAAATTGTATCACAAAAGCGTTTATTCCACTGGCAAAAAATATTTTAAATGAGCCAAAAGGGACAGCACGGGACAGCAAATATTTTAAATGAGCCAAAGGGACAGCAAAGGGACAACAGACTGGTGAGTCTGTGTGCTCCAGCTATCGCCGATATACCTAACAAAGCTTTTCACTACATATTTGCTTGATATGGAGACTTAGTTAGCCACCGAGTTGTGTGCAAGCAATAACTGCCCACAGGTGAACACAGTGTGAGGTGGACATTGCAGGATTTAGGTTAAAAGTGCAATGTGCAAGGGTGAAACTGAACATTAACCACTTCAGGTTCATCGTAAGGGTGACAAGTCTTAAGGTCTAGTCTCTTTTATATATTTTAACCTTTAAGTGATTTCTACCATTGATATTGTGATTTAGATGAGGAATCTGGGTGTTATCCAAGATATGTTTTATTAGGCAACTTGATTCACACTGTGAATACTGTTTACATATAATTTAACTTTTAGTTGTTTTTATCTCTTCTTTTTATTAGCAAAATTTTCTCAATCTTTGTGTCGTCTCTCTAATCTCTTGGCACTTTAACGTGTTATTTATACAAAGATTTTTGGATTGTTGAGTGAGACATTTTATTTTTTTATTCACTCTGTGTACAAAATTTTTATTACAAGTTTTAGAGGTAGAATTTTAGAAGCACTCTGAATCAGAGGTCATGTTGAAGTAGTCATTTATAAATTCTCCATTATCTACCTGTTGTAGAAAGGGCTAAAGGTTATCTGCAACTTGACTCATACCTACTTATCAGTATTAAAAAAATAGATGTTGTAACTGCATTATTCTATAACAAAAGTTACATTTCAGTTGTGTAGAATATCCAGATATGTAATTTAGCCATTTATCACAGAATATTACTATCTAATAATAATTTATTGCTTTATCCAACATAACAATGTATAAAGTGAATCACGTTTTTAGGTTATGTAAAATCTCCTTAGTAGTTAAATAATTGTATTCTACTACATAACATTTGATATGGAGGTAAAATAAATATAAAGACTTGGAAACTAGCTTTTTCTTATTTTAATTGTAATCTACAGTAGATTAAAAGTTTGCCATAAACAATCAATACTTTCTCAAAAATATTTGAATTAAATTCACATGTGTGGTCAATTGTTGAACTTTTAATCATTGCAGCGATGCATTATTAATAATATTATGTTATTATTATTGCCAACTTATATTAAATTTGTTAAACTATTAAAGTTTTTATAAATTCATAAAAAATATTGGTTGATAGGTATGTATATCCATTTATTACAGTATGAAACATTTAAAAAATTAATTTTGTCTGTTAATCTCGCTTGTTTAGATTTAAATTATTTACTTTTATTCTCTGTTTATGGTGATTAAGAGGAATGCGGTCACTAACGATTTCATGCTTCATTTTGAATTCGAGGCCAAAATACTCTTATCAGACTGAGGGGGTTTTCTCACCATCCTCCCAATAGCTTATCTACACTAATAACGAATATTATTAAAATTAAAAATAAAATACTCGCAGTGGTTAGAAAACTCGGCCAACTTATCCAATATATAGCCACTATTCGTAGGTTCGACTACCTAATTATACTTAATAAATAAATAAATCGTAAATCGAAAATATTCGTTATTAGTGTAGATAAGCTATTGGGAGGATGGTGAGAAACCCCCTGAACGCTCTTTTTGTATTAATCTTTTTGTAATAAATGTTCTTTTTGTAATTAATATTCTTTTTGTAATTAATGTTCTTTTTCTAAGCAAATATCTAGTTCATGTACTATATAATTTATTAATTTTTGTTTTCAATTATAAAATATAGGCCATTAAAGAAAATGACTTCACGATTTTAGAGGCAACTTTGGCCAACATTTTTTGTGAGTAAATAGTAATTATTTTTTTTTTTAAATTCCCCCATCTGCTTGATGAAATGTAAAATTAAAAATTAAAAAGTGTCATAAAAGCATTATGATGGGTATAAATTTAAATTCAAATACACCAATGTAACCTTGGTTATAATGTTTTAAATATCAACCTGGGGGCCTAGTCTCGATCTTTCGGTTTCACAAACAAGCGCGTTTGCCGTTTAACCTTTCTTGACGGTGCTGTCAACTACGCGGTCACGGTTTGTATTTACTGAAATATCTTTGTAAATATACTAAACACAGAGTTAACATTTTAGGTATTCCTCCACAATACATTTATGTATTGGATTAAATAAATACATTACACTAATATTTACTGAGTGTACAGCATCGGAGCGCGAGAAAGTTTTTAGCACGGTCAGAGGAGGGTTAATACGGATTCGTGACGTAGCTAAACCCGCGTTACGGGCGCTGTGAGAGATATAGACTAGGCCCCCTGTTCACATTTTAAAAACAATGTTTTATTATTTTTATTTTATGTCATCATATTTACATAGTAAATAGGAAGGAGGTAATATGAAAAAAATTTTTTTTTTAAATAATTGTCATACTATGCTCCCAAAAACAATTTCCAAGTTGAAAAAATCGAATTCTGGAACGGCATATTATATTTTATAATTTAAAACAGAAATAAATTAAACACCTCTGAAGTTTACTAGATATTTGTTTTTATGTAATTTAAAAAAAAATGGTTCTGTTTGGTTGGGTATTTTGGCCTCAAATCCAAAATTAAATCTTGCACGAAAAAGGCCGCGCAGTGATTCCTCCTAATTATTGAAAAATGTTTAGATTATTTTTTACTAAATAAGGAGGGGTCGGTTTCCCTTATTTTAGGAGTGCTTGATATTTTTGTAAATATTTTTTTAAAAATTGCAGATCTTTACATCAAGTTTGTGTACCAACCTACCTAGATTCTAGTTTACGTCTTTTTATCTTATAACAACACTTACAATGGAAAAACCAAATACCACTTCTTCTTTATACTAGAAACGATTGTTGCAAAGTATGCTATAGGGAATATAGTTTTATTGTAATATTGATAATAGAAATGCTACTATGTCAATATATTTGTTAAAAGAGTCATGGTTACGTTTTATTAAATTCTTGTTATAATTCATTACTATACCACAAAAAATGATATCTATAATGGTTTTCGATCTCAAAAGGAAAAACAAATAATTATCTTAAACACTCACTTTTAAAATATAATGCAAAATAATTGTAAAATGTGTCAATAATTATTCATTTTTCACTTACCTCTAAACTGTATAGAAATATTTTTTAAATGCTTGTTGTGGATGATAATATAAAAGATTCAGGAAAATTTAATGGTTGACTGAATTTCCCATAGTCCCATACATATTAGTATGAAGAGTCCCTTCTGCCTGTGTTTATTTTTTTAATAATGATTATAGACCCTTCTGTGGAAGTAACTAGTTAGGGAGCCGCATGTTGCCGACCCCCAAAATAAAATATTATTCATATGACTAATTTATTTTACTATTATTATGTTTATCTATTTATTGTAAATTTTAAAATAATCATGTCACATGCATTTGATTTAATTTTTATTGTAAATAACTCCTTTTTATAATATTATATAATCTTCAAAAGAGTTTATTAAAGAAGGGGGATGGATGTAAGAGGAAATAAGAGAAGGGAAGGAATTTCTACTGATTTGTATATGGTAAAAGCTCTGCGAGAGTAAAATAAGGAATTATGATGAAACGTTTAAAGTTTGAAATGTTCCTTGGGACAAGTGTACCATAAAATGATTGCGTGCGATTCTTGTAAATATTTAGTTACGAATGTACCAAACCCTTAAAGTAATTATTGCCTTTGATGATGATTTATATAACTTTTGTCTTATTAACTATCTTGATAATGTACAATACATTTTATCTTTCATACCAAACAATCTGGAGTAATAATTTGCATTGTTTAAAATATATCAGTGAGTTTGAATTTGTAGTTAACAAATTAAAATGATAACATTTAGATATACTAATATGAATATAGTGTACTCTCCATTCCATTTACCTTTTACTCTTTGATGTTTTTGTTAAATTTTGCAAGAAACTTTGTGAATTTTTCTTGTCATCAGAAATGTATTTGTAATAATAATAATAATTTAGAAACATAATACGAAATAAACTAGGCACGTGTTAAATGAATCTTTTAATATTCCTTTCTTCCTCCCTTATCACCCTTTTGATAACATTAAAGTGAATTTTTAGACAGTAAATTTAAGAATGTGAAGTAGAATGATGTGACTTGGACAGGCCAGCCGACTCCGGAGAGGTGCCGATCTTCATATATCACGCGCTCTTGAGCAGAAAGGGTCAAAGATTGTCATCAATTGGATGTCTGTGACTGATGAACGTATGTTGTTAATTCACAATCAGTCTTCGTAAGTTTGCTTAAAAATTCACGCTTATCAAAGTTCTTATCGTGAATTTTTATAGGTCTGGTGCGTAAACCATTGTGGAGGTCAGTTTTTATTACAAATTAAGATATTTTAAAAATAAAGAAATGTTCCTATTCATTTTAATATCAGGTTTGTAAAATTGTTAAAAAATGGGATATATCAACTCCAATATTTCATCTTACATAATAACAAAATTATGTAAAATTATGCTTACTTTAAATCATTTTTTACTTCCAATTTATTGATTAATCAGTAAATTTTCTTCTGATTAATATTATTGTGTAAAATAAAGTATTTCATTTAAATTGTTTGACAAATATTTTAAATAATATTCAGGTATTAATCAATGGTAGATCATTTAATCCAATAATGACACAAATATATTTTTTTTAAATCAGATTTTCCCGCTTTCGACCATCTCTTTTAATTTAAACTTTTGTATTTTTCCACTGGGAGTGAGTGGAAATTCATCCATGATTTTTAAATATCTTGGAATTTTGAAATTGGCGATGGTTCCTTGACAGAAAACCTTTACCTCATTTAATTTTAAATGAGCCCCTTTCCTCAACTTGACACTGGCACAGACCTCTTCTCCCAATCTGTCGTCCTTTACGCCAAACACCTAGAAAAATATTATGCATAATTGAGAATACATTTTAACTAGATACATACACTCTGTTCACCGAGAAGAAGTCCATAACAAATTTGCATGGTAAAAGACCACCATTTAGCATACGGGCAGTTACAAATATTTGAATTATGAGATGTCAGACATGGCAGAGAGGTAAAAAATAAAATGAATCTTTTTTTTTTTATGGAATAGGCAATTCACCCTAAGAAGAGTGCTTTGTGAAAAATGAATCTTCTTTGAGTCTCAATACACGGCGCGGGCCATCTCAATACACGTAAATAATAAAGAATCTTACATGAGACTCAATAATATCTGGGTGGGTGTTGAGAAAGTCTTCAATTTCTTTTGGAGATATGTTCTCTCCCCCTCTGATGATTATATCTTTTAGGCGTCCTGAGACTTTTCCATACCCATCTTCTCGTAAAATGAACTGATCTCTGAAAAACCAAACAATGTATATTGTGCATATCAGTTTCAAATAATTAAAAAATTTTAGTAATTATTTGTTGTAAAAAAAAATCTTTGACACGTCACAGTGTAAACATGATCATAGCTCTTTGCACTCTGTGTGTGCACAGAGCTTTATGGTTTATGGGTGGATCAGTTATAACTTATAACCACTTATAACTTACAATGGGATTTGCTTATTTATGCTAACAATGTACACATAAGCCCATTTTGACAACCTCTAGTCTAGTGGTAAGTTTCTTGGCTCAGAACTAACGCCGTTCTTCCATGGAGCTACGTTCAAGCGACGCGATCGCCTGTATTTTCTACACTATTATTAGTGATTGAAATCGCCGCTAGGCGCTACACTAGCAAAATCGTATGACAGGTAGCGGTAGCGTCGCTTGCAAGTAGCTACGTGAACGATGGGCGTAAAGCATGTGGGTTCCAAACTCAGTTGGCTAAATAAATTGTAATTACTTTATTTGACATATACATAATTACATTAAAATAAGTGAAGCCGAAGCATTTGTAAGTAATAAAAAATAAGCAGAGATTCTTTACCGAGCTTAAAATTTATTACAGCATATAAAAAATCCTGTTTACCCAGTTCTCAACCATTTCGCAGGACTGAGGGCTTCTGCGGTTTTTTCTGGATCCTCAAAGTATTCCTGCATGTTACCGTAACTTCTAATACACAATTCACCAGGAGTACCCATTGCAACTGTTAGACCATTTGCATCCACTATCTGAAAAAATTCAAACAGAAAAAAATTATTTACTTATTTTGCCAAATTGTTTTTGATAGATTATAGCGCTTGGCGCTCATGATCTCTTGTAAAGCAGACTGAAAATGGACCCTTTAAACAGTTTAAAATCTTTGAACTACATATTTGTCAATTGAGCGAGCATTTATATAATTTTGGATTTTATGTATGAGTAGATTTTTTGTATTTGTATGTACCTTATTGTGTATTATCTGAGTTTTGATAACTGGATTGTTCTCCCTTAAGTGAGAAAATCTGTGAAAGCAGCAGTGCATTTACTTGTGATGATTTTTCGTTTTCACTGTCACTGATACTATTAATGTCACCGTCGTTCATATTTAAAATCAATAAATGAAATGAAAACGGCGTTCTGCTTAAAACAACGGTCTTGTTTTTAAGTTCACTCCGAAATACACGAATGAAGTGGTAAGCATGTAGTAGAGGAAACGAAAATATGTGCGGAGAAAGGAGAGCGATGTTCCGTCACGCTACACAAGAATCGGTCCTCCCTACACATAGTTTTGGTGGCCGGGCGGAAAAAGCCAACGAGTCACGAGGCTGGGTTGATGCTTCGTGGTCCAATGCTTCATTCCATGCAAGAAAGTCGTCCCATCTTGCCAGGAATGGTTCACATCAAAAAATTAATTATTAACCCACTAATTATTTGCAAACATATTCCCGAGTTGTCAAAAGCGTGGGGTTTAGAACCAGGCATCGCCGGATCAATCCTCTGCAAGCTATGTCCTCCATCATAGCACAAGGAGTAATGTCGGCTTTTAATTAAGGGTGTAGGGAGAGTTAAAATATTCTCTAGTTGTTCATAACCTGTGAGTGTTTGTCATTCAGTAAAAAGAAAAAAACTTACTTTAGCTTCTGTGTGTCCCATGAGCTTTCCCACTGTATCAGTGGCTGTGAAAATGTCATCTCCATGTACATTCTGGAAGACTGCACCGGACTCTGTCATTCCATACAGTGTCTGAAAAGTAAAAGTAGGTAATTATTACAATAAAAAATGGTAACAACTGTTGTTTCAAAAAATTATAGACAAATTCTTCTTTTTGAGCTTTTCAATATTGTGCATGTGAAATATTCACTAATAATAAAAAAATAAGTCAAGCCTAACTATTCACAAAGGGGAAAACAATGTGTACAATAGAATTCGTGTATAACGACTTCGCTTATAACGGCTTACCATTCTCTAGTTAGGTTTCATAGTTAGGTACTAGGAAAACATATCTGTTTAATACGACTCCGTTTTAATCGACCAACTGCTTAAAGCAACCTATTTTAATGATAATTGATCCGGTTAGAACGAGTGTTTAGTTAACTAAACCTACTTACCAATACCTCGCAATACCTCCTCAATGTGTTTGTTCAAACTAACTCTGATGATAATTTTATGAAAACTATGATAACGCGTATTCACAGTGCTGTGCGAAGTTCTTACTATCGAACAAAAATTGGCCAAAAACAAAGTAAAATTACAGACTTTCTACTTTAGTAACTACATACATATTTACTTGCATAGAATGTAGGTATGTACATTGTATATTTTTGGATGACAATACATTATGCATGTTGGTTATGTGGAATTCGAATTAAATGTTTTCTTTATTCTATGTATTACATATTTCATAACAATAATTACAATAACATTAATATTATATATTATAACAAAAACAAGCTTAAACTGTATGGCCGCTTTGTGCGTCGTCCGGTTAGTATGGAAAAGTATCGCCGGTCCATTGAGAGTCGTTGTATCCGGATTCTACCGCATTTAAATACAACAAAAATGGAATATGATTTGAGGTTTTCACGAGCAGATGTATTATCGTGATTCATTTTTGGGTTATCATTATGTTGCATTGCTTCTTCTCCTTCTTCAGCCATCATTTTAGATAGCATTTTATTGATGATGGACATTGTTGGCTAAAGAGCGAGGAAACACAACAAGGTATAATAACCAAAAAATTAATCACAATAACAACACAGGTGAGCCATTTCATAGATATGGGTACCTTTGGTTTTCTATATAATCAGTACTTATATTATTTATAAAGTAGATATGGTAAGTTTGTTACAATATCTTCAAAATAGGTTGGTCTCAAAAGTAAAAAATACTGTGCTGGAAGAACTAGTTAACAAGGATCGAATAAGACAATTTTGAGAGTTTATAGGTATTCTGCAGCATGAATGAGAGGAGTATCCATCCTTTTTCATTTCCTCACCCCTTAAATTTCAATCTCTGAATAAGTACTGCTCTCTCCTTAGCTATATTGAGATGTTCCTGAATACTACTTTTACCTTTCATTTAAAGTTACCCATTACAAATGCCAATTTTTACAAGTTAATTAAGCCTGTCAGGTTTAGGTTCATGCTTCACACTGTTGTATATTTCGATTCAACAATAACCAATTAAACGTAGATCAGTCCAGTCGGTGGAAGTGCATCTACGGATTATGTGCGCCTTTCAGGTTTCATGAGAAAATTAAGCAATTTATGACTGTGTGTGATATCTAGGAACATACTATAATATATTAAACCTGTTGTAGTTTATTGGTGTTAGGTGGCTCTTGCCAGTTATATTCTGACAACCATTTTATTATCATGCTGAATTTTACTACTCGAAGTAGTAAAACTCTATGCATTTGCTTTGTTTACCGTGAACTGAAAAAGCTGGCATATGAAGTCCATTTCTCTTTAACATTTTCAGTTAATAAAATTCTGTGTTTATTATAATGAAAGAAACATTAGACAGACGCACTTGTCCCATTTCATGGGGGTATAGTTGTGTATTGTTGTGTGTGGTATGCGTTCAGGTGACAGCTTTTACTCAAATGATTATAAATTTATTACAAAATACAATGCTCCTATGGTTCCCACGCTAAAAGTAAAACTTTTGGCTGATACATTTCTTATACATTTATTTCTCGAAAGATCACTTCTCTCTCGAAGGAAGGAGTTCCACACTGACCTTTATTGACTTGATGCCGAGATGGTCACAGATTTGTTCCCCCAGTTGTCCAGAGCACGGAGCCCCTCCTATTAAGGCTATCTCTACCCCGCGGATGGGAGCCCCAGGGTTACCCTCCAGGCCCCCCTTACTGCGTTGGTAGCTCACAAGGTCCACATACATTGTAGGAGTTCCAGTCACAATTGTACACCTAGGAAAAGTGACCAAAACACATGTTAATATAAGTGGGTTTCAATAAACGTTTTGCGCCGAGGAAAGTTTAACATTATTTTAACCACTCGGGCGCTTTTTGCCACATTATGGCACTATTTACAAAACCTCGGATTGCTTTGTTGCCAAAATGTGGCAAATTATTTTATTTTTTATTTTTATTAAAACGACTATATAACAAGACAAAAGGTAGGGGAATTCATTGGCTATATAGAACTATAATCAGTTTGTATTCAAATTCGGAGGTATGATTTTTTAATGTGGGCGGAAAAATTTCCTCTAGCAATCCGAGAAATAATATTTTAAATGCTCTGTCGCTCCAGTGGTTAAAAAAAATACAAATGAACTTATCAGTACGGGAAAACCCAGTGAGGAAGAATATAAAATAACAGTAAATAAATAAATGTAAAAAAACAATAGGACAATTAAATCATAAATATCTCGGAGTAAAATTCTTTAATTCATTACCAGAAAATATTAGAAACATGAATACCAATATAAAAGAATTTAAAACTCACCTTAAAAAGCACACTCAAAACCTGAACTAAATCATAACAAATAAAAACTATATGATAACACCCCTCCCCCCCATACACACAAGCACTGCTTTTTTTATGGGGGTACATCAAACATATATATTATATAATTAATTAGTGTATAAAATGTATTTATAATTTATGTATATTTTTTGAATTATTAATAAAAAAAAAATTTAAAAATAGTGATGATTTGTAAGGCGGCAGCTTCGCTTGTGAATTTTTTCTGGTAGGTTATTTATGGCAAAATTACATTCTTACTGTAAAAAAAGGTATAAATAAAATACTTTCCCTACCCTTCTCATATTAAATAAGCAGTTGAAATAGGTGGGATATCGATTTTCTTACTTTCCAGAATAAAAACAAATTTGACATTTTACAAACACTCTGAACAAAACAGTATCGGTATTTTAAAATTCTTATCAATTTATCTTATGATTTTTTTTTTGCAAAACCTTCTGGTATTAATGTGGAATTCTACATCAATAATAATACTTACGAACTATCCATATCTCAACCGGCTTCATATTATGAGCGTGAGTTTGTCTTCGAGAAACTCCCGAGAGAAAATAAACCTGTTTTTGGGAAGGGAACCGGTGTCGATTGAACGTGCCTAAGTAGGGTACCTTCACGTACATGTGTTTCAACCTGTAAGTCGCACAGCCCTAAGGCTGGAATCAGACGGTTCACTCGAGTGAAGGTTTACTCTATGATTACTCGAGCGAATGTTCCCATCTTCGTTTCACTTTTGTTTCATTTCATGTTCAGATGTGTCATTTTGAGTAAAATAGGCCGAATGAAATACAGAAATGAACGATTAGTGAACTGTCTGATTCCGCCTTAAGGGATTATAACTAAAGAGAGTAGTTTAGTCGAGTAGCGAGTATATTAGTAACTAAACGTGTCCAAACACTATAATTTTAGAGTAGGCTAGTTAGGTCTTTAGTAGATTGAATCCATTTGGTTCAATTTTTTTCAATTAAAGCGAGTAGAGTTCCCCTGAGTTCATTCGTAGACACAGTTAAGTGCAATATGTTGTCCCGTTGGAGCGAAAATGCTACTCTAAAATTCTTTATTTTTGCGGCTATTAATCTATTTTCGTGACCATAGTTTAATAATTTTCATCTCAATAATTTATTCTACCACCTCTTCTAAAATAAGAATTACATTCAGCTTAATTAGCATATTTACTTTATTGCGTTGAAGCCCGTCATCTTACGACGTGCTGCTTACTAATGAACTCTACTTGACACTAGTGCGAACACTTTTTGGTGAGTCAAGTAGCGAGTTACTCCTCACTCGACTTACTACTTGTCATTAACAAGGCATAAGAGCTGTACTAGTGTGGCCCACACCACGATTCTGGATTTTTTTCCCGTTGCAAAGGAATAAAATTACTTCTATCAAAAATTTTTATTCACAGATTTTTTTTAAGGATATTCACAATGACTATTTATTATATTGATGTTCAACTTTGCAAATATTGATTTAGTAGTACAAATAGTTACATAATAATATTATGTAAGTATTTGTAGTATATATATAGTAATATATTGTTGTTTTTTGACTTGACATTCGGTGATTTTGATACTGCATCACCGTATACACAATATTTAGTTAAATTTTAGTCTGAGGTTTTGAGGCTTTGAGCTATACCAATAAAGATAAAGAATGACTGATGAACTTTTATTAATGTTAACCACAGTTAACAGTTTTTTAAACTAATGTTTTGAATATTTCAAAGATGACAATTAGCAAATAGCAATCCGGAGGTCGTGGGTTCAAATCCCGGAGTGCACAAGTAAATTTTATGTAATTATCTTGTGTTGTTTAACAATAAATTAAGTCACTTAAAATAATTATACACTAAATAGTATATTTGCGGTACGTTCCAGAGTGGAAGAATCTCAGTGCCATCTTGGTGAAATACCACCATTCAGATTTTTATGTTTGATTACAATGGCTTTATCTGTATTTGGTGACCAGATCTGAATAGTCAGGTACTTTCCTACCTTCCTGTTTACCATATCCTTACCATCCCCACTACCTTCAATCTTACAACATAGGAACTTCAATTGGAGATGCCATAGTCTCACTGGCTCCGGATGGTTGGGAGCAGTTGAGACTCTTGCTGTAGTGATTGTTGCATGTTCGATGATATGTGAGAGATCGTATGTATTGTGTCTCTTCACTCGAAATCTCCATTAGATATACATTGTATTACGTACTAGTCACTTGTGTGCTCATTAAACTGTATAAGAAGAACCAAACACTCATTATTGTACACCCCCCGTCTATAATCTGTGGAAGCCCTCGACCACGAGAACCTTGCACCACCCTAAGTGCAAACCCGCTACACTTACATATGGAAATATTGAAGGTATCGAGCGGGCTGCCGGACTAGCGATGAAAGGGGCAGAAGTACAGCTTGCGGGATTGCAAATTATGTACACGACACGCATATGTCGAAACCAGTAGCAGATAAATAATAATTTAACTAACAGATGTATATGGAAAATAAAACTATTCAACACAAAATGTCTAGAAATTGTTACATAGTTAATGCCCAAGAAATACAAAACAATATTTTTACATGTTTAAAGTAGGTAATGAATAATAACGGACTTACTTTTCTTGGGCAATAGCCTGTACAGCTCTTTCTACATTATATGTTGGACCTGGTATTACCATTGTGGTCCCATGTTGTAAACAGGCTATTGCTGTCAGTAGTCCAAATCCATGGAAAAGGGGAAGCTGAAATATATCAATAATTATTATTGTGCCGTTGATCCAATAAGTTTGATTTATAATATTATATTTTTCATAATATAGTCCAGATCTGATGTTTTCAACAATAGTGGATTTATGTGTAATAATCTATACGGCCAATAAGAATACCCAGTAAGAAACCTAAATAATTGTGAAACCTAAACAATCCTTTTATTTTATTTATCGGGTGTCACACCCGAATTCACGATCACTGCCACTGTAACCAACATAAAATAATGTAACCATGGAAATAAATTGTAGAAACCAAATTTTTTCATAAAAAGATCATTTTTATTGTCCCAAAAACTTACTAAAATAATAAAGTTAAACTAGATACTCAAAATAACTAACTGTGCGGCGGCTGATATGATTTATTAATGAAACTACAAATATGGATTTTATAAACCAAGTTACCTGAAGTAATAATTTGTGTTCTTTCTCTGAAAATTCATTTCTAAAGCCAACTTCCATGCTATTATTCACATAGCTTAAATGTGACATTAGTGCTGCTTTAGGCTGTCCTAAAATCAAAACATTTTTAATCATTTGATATAAAAAATTCATACGTAAATAAAATACATAATAATAAATATTTTTGTGTTTTGATCTCCAAATTTCTTAATGATTATCATTATCAACTTTAAAACCCTCGGAGAGTCCCAGTGCCCTCTAGCAAACTGCTCTACTTCTTCTAGGCAAGTTCCAGAGTAGTTGACACTCTCAGTATATCACCCAGGTGAAATACCACCAACCTGAATCGAAACGTTGCTTGAGATGGCTGTAGCTTTGATTATTGATCTGATCTGTAGAGCCAGGTATTTCCAAACCTTTATCTTCCCTATCTCCTTGCATTTCCCTCTCTCTTCCATCACAATATACCCCAATTAGAAATTTTCATCTCTTTCTTCCTCCATATTCTTGATGCTGCGCTTTCGGAGCCTTTCCAGTTTTATTATAGTGTATGATTCTTACTGTTAAAAACTCTTCAAACAGATATTATAACAACTAATGAATACATTTTATAAATCATACCTGTAGTTCCTGATGTGAACATTATTACAAAAGCAGAGTCTGCCTGGTTCAGGTGGAGATTTTCTGAGTTGAATTGAGTGGACGAAGTACCACCTCTGGATATTACATCTGTGTATGTCAGCACACCACTGAAACGTACTCGTAAATAATTTTATGTAAACAACATGTATATAATGTACACAACAGACAGAGGGTTAACATCTAAAACCATATAAGTATAAAGAAACCACAAAGTATAAATACCAACCATCCAATAACGGTGTAAAAATATTTAAAAATAAAACAATAAGTGCCTCGGTAAATAAAATAACAACAACAAAAACTAAGAGACGATAATAATTTTTGGGCCAAGTGAAAAAAAGAGATTCAACAAATTGAGTAAAGTTCTGGGGTGCTAGCATGGTCGGTCGATATGAAGTTACCGACAATCGGTCTTTGGTCAATCGGACAAACTTCATATAGACCGACCATGCTAGTACCCCTGGGAGCCATCGTTGAATAAATATGTCCAGAACTTGCCAAAACAGTAATTGTCACATTGTAACGGTTGAAAGATTGTTACTATGATTTACATGTAATAAAATTAATTATGTAGCTAGCTCAGAATGGTGTGTGCATTTTATATAGGAATGCATGCGTGATAAACTAAATCTACAAAATAATAGAAGTATATGAAACAATGTTAATTTATTTAAATAAACACAGAATAGACGGCAATAATTGGCAAAGCATGATATATATTAGACTCTATAAGATTATCTCGGGTCGTCTGCGCGGCGATGAAGTAGACTCGCACGATTAATTATGATCTATGCATTTCAAATAAGAGAATGAATTTAAATGGACAAGTAGGTATAGGCGCCAAGCTCGTTATAACAAAACGGCTAAGGTATTCTAAAGTTAAAATAGTAAACCATTGTAATTAAGTAAATTAAATTATTACATCTGTAATGGATGATGAAGGTCGACATTTTCTTCCACGCTGACTTTCGTAAGGTATGTGCATAAATAAACCAATCCATTATTTTTGCCATTGCCAATTCCTTGGAAAGTAACCACAATAAACAAATTTAAGTAAGTTCAAGTGATGTAACTCGACGAATGGAATTGATTGAGAGCTTTAAAGCCAAAATGATGTATCTATATTTCCATAACACGGGCGTCTTTTCAGCATACTCCTGCGGGAAAACAGTGTGATAGCTAGTTAGTTAATCAAGTGGTAAATATAATATCTATGGGAACATGTAGAGTGGCTTTGTATTAAATAAAAATGTAATTACTCAAATTTTTTATCATCCAACATAATAATAGACTTGATGTTGGGTATCCTTGGACAGTTCAACTCTCCCGGAACACAGGATCCTAACTCGGGGGCGATGGACCTCAGCATCTCATAGCAATCTTTGTTTTTGAAGACAGATGCTATGGCCAATGCCTTTATTCCTACCTTGTTGATGCAGAACTCAAGTTCGTTCTTTTGATAGGCAGGATTAATAGGAAGCTGGAACAATTGGAATTTAATAAGACAACTAAATGGAATGGTAGCATTTCGATATTTAATGTATGTTGATATTTTGTTTAAAGGTAAGACAATGGTTTGTAGAATCTTACCACAACTAATCCAGCTCTAGTTGCAGCCATCATTGTTGTGATCCACCGCATTGAGTTAGAACAGCAAATTCCAATCTTGTCTCCGGGTTGTAATCCACTCTCCACTAACCCAACTGCTAGCTTGTCTGCCTAAGACATAATCAAATATTTTAGATAAAGGTAGGATGTTGTAAAAGAACAGGTTTCTATCAACATTATTATTTAAAATTGCAGAGATTTACAGAGACTACGGCTACAAAGAAGACAATCTTATGTGACTATTTACTATGGTTCTGAGTTATAAATATATGCATCTTCATTGTTTAAAACAGGTACATTAATTTTATCGAATTGGGGTAATTACTACAACTAGGCAACTCTGGAATCAGTTTAATAATATCAAACCAAATTAAGTATACTTAGGGGTTATTATAAATTATGATTATGGTTATTGGGGGTTATTATAGACAATCAACTGCGATGGAAGGACCATGTAAATTCTACAACAAAACTGCTTGTGTGTACTTTGTACTTTTTCAATCAATTACTACATATGGTATTGTGGGATGGGGAGGTTGTGCAATATCAATTCTTCATCGCATGGTCTTAATTTAAAAAAAAAAAACTATTGCTAAGGATAATATTCAAATTTAACCATTGCACCCATCAGAATCACTTTAGACAGAATATTAGACATTCGACAATTAAGCCCTTGCCCGGAATAATATTGTATCCAACAAAACTATCAATGTTGAGTTATTAATGGAATAATGTTGGGAATATTATTACGCATCTTTTAAGATAGAGGTTATGGTAATGAATTTTTTTAGGCCTGTGGCAGCATTTTAAATGTCGGTTTGTGGAAGAATTTTGTATAAAGCCGTTTACCGAAATCACGGAGATTGGTTTAATTCATGGGAATAAATGGAGAAAACGAACGTATTATGGCTTCAACTAGATACACTTCAGCTGAAGAATGCATAAAAGTAGTATTCGTCCAGAAAAAATATTGTTAAGGCTGCTTTTTAGCCATTGAAACAGTTTTGTGGAATAATGCTCTATGTTGATCTCAAAACAAAATCTCGATTGTAAATAGTTTCATTTATTCAAATGTTTTTTTTTTGCCTTTTAAGCTCAAATGCATCAATGACATATTTAAATTGATGTTAGAAGAGCTTGGTGCCTTCTTGATGGTCAGAAAAGTAAAAAAAAACCGTTTTGTGGAATAATGTCGTATGTGAAATTGTCAAATACAACATTTTACCACAAATTCAGCACAAATTCTTGCAATAAATTCTAATTCAATAGCCCGTGCGTAAGCGTGTTATACTAACTTAGGGAAGTGATTCTACATTCTAAATGATGGAAGTAGTAAAAAAATGCTTTTCGTTATTTATCTTTTTTACTTGTAGATACTTTCACGTAGAACCACAGAAGTTAGTACACTTTACCCCTGACGGCCCTGACACCCTGTTTATATATTCCTTTATTTTCCTGGTTTGTAAACATATAACTCTTCTTTACAATAATGTCACAGATAAGCCACTACTGTGAATTGTAAGAATACTTTCCTTGTTCAAAAAATAAACACAAATTTACCAACAGACTTTTTCCAGAGCTAGTATGAATTCTTAATGCCAATTTTAGATCGTCACTATGAAATTCCTAGGCGTGGGTGATATTTTTCTAGAACCTTTTCAGTATAGATTTAAAATACGCACAAATTCATTATTTACAATAATAAGTACAGTTCTACAAGCATACCTCTTCTAGGATCTGACTGAATGTCATGGATAGTCCCTCGCTATGGGATACAACGAAGGTTTTATCAGGCCAGGAGTTGGCGGCCTTCTGTAGACACCTCCCTATGGTCTCGTACTGTAGGGGCCTCTGTCCCGGATTGTGGATATAACTGGGTCTGCCATTGCCACTGTATCGTCGAATGGCGCTCTCCCTAGAAAATACCAAGAGAATTTTGAAAAAATATAATATATGGTGAATAATTTTCTTTTGTGGAGATAATAAAATAAATGCTAAATTTCAAATGTAACTAGCAGTTAAAAACCCGCCCCTACTATCTACCTACTCGCTCCGCGGGTTTTTAACTGTTAGTAACAATCAGTTGTGGCATTTGATCGTAAAATTACATTAGAGAGTATGAAATGAATAAAAACTCTGATGGATATAAAAATAAGAGAAACAAGTACATACAAATAATAATATATTAGTGTCCGACCGAAACTAGTTTTTACGGCTGAAACGGCCATACAAGGTCATGTTTTCGTGTGAAAAAAAAATAGTCAATCTTGTCAGACTTTATTTTAAAATCGTATATTAATCATTCAGCCAACGTGGATATCCGCAAAGAATGCAAGGCTGATGTAAGCGTAAGGAGTAAGATTAAGAAAGGGACCCTCAGATGGTTTGTGGTTTGGGCATGTAGAGCGGATGAACGAAGAAAGGAGAATATATGACGCAAATTTGATTGGAAGAAGAAGTTGTGAACGCCCGAGGAAGACATGGCACGATCAAGTTAACCAGATACTTGAGTCGGGCCATGTCCAAGAGTCGCATAATATAAGAGCACGTATGAGAAGATTACGAATGTGAATGAAGCAAGGAGTGTATGCCAAGACTGAGTTGTTTGGCGGTCCGTCCTCTCTGCCTACCCCTGCGGGGAAACGGCGTGATGGTTAGTTAATTAGTCAGTTAGCCCTTCCGCTCACGGACAACTGAAAAAAAAAAGTTTGCAACTCAATTCACTATTCTGTGTATGTAAATATGATGGTCCGCGCCTACACAACTTCTCAAAAACCCTTTGTCAATGGCAACGCAAGCGCTGACTCTCAACTCTCCGTTCTAGTTGCCGTGGACAGTTCCTGGTTGCCAAGGATACGCCAGTTTTGTTATCAGTTTTCGAGATGTTCGTCGTCTATGGTGAAACAAGCTGATATGATTACTGAAATCGTAAAATTGACATGCGCCGTGATCGAAGTTTCGTAGCTCAGTGCAACGAACATGTCCGATCGCAGCGCGAAATCTCCCGAATTCAGTTTCGGTTTCGGCTGGGTGGGAGCCGAAACCCGTTTTTTAGCCGAAACTAGGCCGAAACCAAAACCGAAAGTTCGGTCTGACACTATAATGTATAAGTAAATTAGACTTAAATAAAACAAAATTGAAAACATTGAAAAAAAAAAAAAAAAATTAGACTTAGATTACATTGATATTGATTGAAAAGTTGTGATACCATAACTTTCTTTGCATTTAAATACCTAGATCCACCACATCTACGTATCCTAACTTCTTGTAATCAAGATACAAATGGGTGTTTAAAATACTCAGTCCTGATATTGTTACATTTAGACAGGATTTTGAAACTCGTAGGTGTATGAAATTCTTTATGGTTAATTAAAACAGGGCTTTCTAAACTACCATTTACAAATTTGAACATAAATATTAAGTCAGATATAATTCTTTTCTCGATTGGGGGTGCCATGGTCCCACTGACTGGCTCAGGGAGAAGTTGGAACATTAAAAACTCTGGTAAATCAATAATACGATACATAGTACGATAGGCATCACCCACGAACATTATGAACACGCAACAAACATAACAAATTTATTTTAGTAGTTTGAAAATGATGATTGTGTCTACGATACGCAAAGCGGATAAGCAATAAAAATATTATAAGATTAGGAGCAAATCTTCTTTTTACAGATAGGAATGTTATTAAATAATTCAGCGAATCATGGATTGGAGTGTACAGAGATTAGGATGGATTAATACGTATTAAATAATTCAATGTTATGCATTCATAACACTAACTTCACCTTTTTTTATTTCAATTTATTTCACCTTTTACACACAACAATTTTACAATTTCAATCATTGTTTAACAATAGAATAACAAAATAAAAACAAAAATATAACAAAAAGGTATAACAAAAAGGTGAAAACATATTTTTTTTCGTTTCTACACCAATTAAGAGAACTGGCTCTTGAGCTTGGTGTAGGAGTTATGTAAGAATATACAATTTTTAGTCTATAATTAATATAATATGTTAAGGACTAGATTAAGGAAAACATTATACAATATTTTTTTGGTTTGATTTACAGGATTAAGGTTAAAGGATTTTATTGTTTGATGTTTTTGATTTTTTTCTGGAATGATGCTAAATCTGTTATTTTTTTTACTTCTTCGGGAAGGCTATTGAAGTCAGTTATCCCTTTGTATACATAATTATTTTGCATTTGTTGAGTAGAAAATAATGGAATTTGGATATTGTATTTACGCCTTAATGATGACTTTAATTTTTTTTAATGTCTTATCTTTGAATATTTGTAATATTGAGTCTTTTTTATAGAGATCTTCAATTTTTGGAACATCGAAAATTTTGAACAATGTTGCAGAAGGGAATGTAGGTTGTTTTTTTAAATGACTTTAATAATTAGTTTTTGAACCACATTTACAGGGTTTACAATTTTTTCATATGCACCTCCCCATCCAATAATTCCATATTGAATTACTGACTGTACTAGTGCATAGTACACCTTTTTAAAATTATTTACCTTGAGAATATTTCTTAATCTAATTAATATATAAATACATTTCCTAATTTAACTTGATGAGTATAACCTAAAATTGTAATATTTAATTATAGGGGACAATATTAACGACTAAATTAGAAACAGAAATTTTTTAAAAAGATACCGTTAAAATTCCTAGAGTCGACTAGTGATTCCTGACATCATTTGGAGTAAAAAATGTTAATGCAATTTTTATCTCCGGTGGTAATTTTGATATATTTTTACTAAATACATAAAAAAATAGTTAGGGCGGAGTGAGGGGTTGGTTGGTTTCTCGGCTAAGTTTTTGTTTGATTTTGAGAGAAAAAAAAACTTTAAATGTTTTAGAGTATAAAATAATCTATTAGTTAGTCGAGAGGTTATAAGCGACAGGTCCACACCCCGGAGTCGCCGGTATAATTATCGCATGAGCAACGTGAAAAGAAATCGAATGTTGTCTGGTTATTCGTAGCCTGGGAATGGTTTTCTTCTTTTAAGAACAAATAGAAAATATACGCTGACGCGTTGAATTTATTTATAGAGATGGCACGAGGAAAGAGTTGAGATATACAAGATAGTGATGGTTAATAAATTCGTTAAAAGTTTTTCTTTAATGATATTGTTATTCAATTTTGCAAAAGACGTTTATTTATAAACAAATTCTGCTGTGTAATTATTAATAATCGTGACAGCTGTTTTGCCTTCTAAAGGCTTTATCAAACTGTATGATAATGTCTAATATAATAGTTTGAAAATACCTTCAGAAGTCTGGAAGGAAGTATAAAGAAGAAACAAGAAAAAATAAGGAAGAAGAAACAACTGTCACACATAGTAATAATTAAACAGCAGAATTATAATGGATTGTTATTTATAAATTAAATTATAATATTATTGAATATATATGAAAGAAAAACTTAAAATTAAAATAGAGTTCCACAAATTAAAGTTGATAAGAATAAACTGACATTTTTTACTCAAAATAATGTCAGGAATCACTTATAAAGTGAATTACGTCCCTCAACACCTATACTGATACTGATGTATTTTAATGTTAACTTTATGAATGTGATTTAAATATTTTTATTTTCAATACAATATCTATTTTCAATACAATATCTAATTTATATATATATATATTTCCAGTATCTATCGTCGGAATAGATATTTAGAATGTGGTGAAATGTCTGTTTATGTATCTAAATAGAAGTGATTCCGTATTGCGCGCGTTAATCCTCTTCGGGTCAGTATTTCAGAATAATAAAAATTAGTTAAATTAAATGATTTTAGTAACGGATACCAGGAACTAAAACTTACCCCATCGCCTCTATAATTGTTAATGGGGGTAAATTGAATACAATTTAAAAAAAAACTACTAACCTGTTGACTGGGGTAATCCAAGAAAACGGTGTGTACTTTTGTGAGATTGCACATCTTGTCCAACGATGCATGATTCAACCAATGAAAACAAATAATAATACCTAATACGATATAACAAATTTAATACAATAATTGTCTTAAAAACATTACGAGCAAATAAAAAACCTCAATTTTCAGGGACACAAAAATCAATCTAAAAACCGTTAAATAAAATAAAAATCAAGCACTTCGTTTGAGGGGCGGTTCGCTTTGCTAACTGGCAACGAAAATTTTAAGATTCAAAGTGTGTTTTTGAAAGTGAAAATTTGAAGATTCAAAGAAATTTTCACGTCTCCTTCTATTTGTCGTAAGAAAGAAGTAAGTTTTGAATTCCGACAATCTCCCTACATTTAAGCCGCAAACTAACACTGACTGTATAAAAACCTTGAAACACTTGTATCGAAATGAGGATAGTAACAAAAATAATATGCTTTTATATTTTAATTATTGGGTGCAAAAAATTGGCGAATGTATAATTGACCATGATTTCATGAGTAACCCTTTGGATGCCACTTAGCGGTTAACCGTTTTTTCTTGCTGTTGAAAAATAATCTCTAAGAATAACCTCAATAAGATCAAAATGTAAAAGGATTCTATATATTTGGTGATAATCTTATTTTAGTGCTGTTTTTCCACATACTGAAAAACAGGTACTCTACGCTGCTTTTCGAATTCTAAACCCGCCAGCTCCTTTTCATAATATTTGATATATCTCTGGCTGTTCTTATTTTTGAAGAGAATTAGTATTTGACGCCAATTTTGAAGTAGGTCGCATTTTAAGTCTTAAAATATTGAATGAGTTTGATTTGTTGAAGGTACTCTACGCTGCTTTTCGAATTCTAAACCTGCCAGCTTTTCATAATATTTGATATATCTCTGGCTGTTCTTATTTTTGATGAGATTTTGTATTTGACGCCGATTTTGAAGTCGGTCACATTTAAGTCTTAAAATATTGAATTACGCATTTATGTTTTTTTTTCCATTTGTACAACTACTTTTTATATTAGTGGAATTTAGTTAAAATAATTACGTACGTAATTTATGTATAGATAATATCTAAAAAAAAAACGCTTGTGACAACTTCTATTTTTATCATAATTCCAACATTTAACGGCCAATTTCTACCGATTTCTAGTTTTTAAGCTCTTAAAAAAATATATGTTATTCTTTAAGATAGTATCTATACATTCCCCACGCCGAAACGGTAATTATTTGAAATTCCCTCGATAGAAATAAATCGCAAAGTATGCTCCAAAAAATATTATTAACACGTTTGTTTCTGTTATTTTACAAGTTATATGTATGAAAAAATTCACAATGTTTCTTTAAATGCTACTTGACACATCCCCCACGAGATTTTTGGTCTTTTTCAAACGAGTCGTCTTTTATTAAACATTTTCACAATTTTGCTTGAATTTTATGTTTTTCTCTCACGTTCGTATTGTCGTATCTCTCTATCTTCTTCTTTTTTTCTAAATTCCCGGTGCAGGCTCCCGGATCCCGGGATTATAAATTGCTAGCACCGTAATTCCGGTTATGGAAAAAAAAATTCGGGATTGAAAGTCCTAGTCTAGACCTAGCATTGAAGTTTAACAAAAATAACTGCAGCAGTGTCTGACAATTCCTATCTACAATTTTTGTTTTCCAAATGTTATGTTGTAGCACATGTTGATATATTAATTTATTTTCTTATAGGCTTTTACATAAAAACGAGTATACTGGCAATATAAGAACAGTAAAGGTCAGATAAATTTATTTACTATTTTAGGCTTGCAATAGAATCATAGTTCCATGCTTGCAATATTAGTTATAATATTATTATTGGATATATCTACATAGTTAAAGATGTCAAACAAAAAATTGTTAAAATAAGACAGGTCCATTTGGTGACTTAGCTGGCGTGCCCGGGTGTATTGTGTGAGATTTGACCAGGTCGTGGCGGTGGATGCTTTTGCCCACCTGCAGCATTGCGGGCCGGATCGGGAGAGACTGGATGTGGGAGACCCATTGACCTCTCCAGCCGGACTCTCTCGACTTATCGGGAGGGATGGATTCGTACCCAGCCCTTATATATTTTTCTTCCCAGAACTTCCCCTTCCTTTTTCTAAACAGACCCTCCACACAGCATCTCAAAAGATGACATAAGCATTGAGGGAATTTTGTTTCTCAGTGCCTCCTGTGTTGAGGTAAAGTAAGAAATAATAAAAATCAAAAAGTGTTAAGAGAAAAGACCGAAGAACAAAATAAATTAACTAAACAAAATTTTAAGAGAATTAATTATTATTTCATTATTTAATAGAATTAATTATTTCAAGAGTTCGTTTACACCTAGAGGGGGTTAAAAATATTAGCAAAATACGACACGTGTTGTCGAAATTGACCTTGACTCACCTTGAAACATCTATGAGAAGATTGGTGGCAAAAGTAGAGTTGATATTTACTTAGAAAGACTGGATATGCGATGCGAGGGGATTACTAGAGATGCGAGAGTCCGGGCAAAGGGGGCTCCAGGCTAGGGATCCCGAAGCAAGATGGCCGGGGTAGTGGGTGCAGCGACTTCAAAGGCTCGGTGAGCGTCAGCAAGTTCAGGAAGCCCGAGTCAAGGGGGCTCATAGGGGGCTGTTAAACGGTCGTGAAGTATTTTTTTAGTAAAACTGATCATATTTTAAATATAAAAAGTTTGAATGCGAATATAAAAAGTTCTAAAAATGCATCATCTTACGTATTTTCTTACGTAATCTTTCAGATAACGAAAATAACGCACACGTATTTTATTAGCAAATATATTAAAAACGATATCCTTAACTCACGGAATGGAAAGAGAAAAGTAGGAAGACCAGGTAAGAGGGGATGCGGCACAGCTTCTCCAGGTAACAAACTGGAAGTCAACTGCTGAGGACAGGAGGAGTTGGAGGCGAATGTTGCGGAAGGCCAATGCTCGATATGGGCTGTAGCGCCATCGAAGAAGAAGAAGATATATATTTTGTTTTTGCACCTGCTGTATGCTTAATATTTAAATTAAGTTAAGTATTGTCATCCAAAACAATGTTTTTCATAATCGGTATTCATTTTGAATGCTGCAAATATTTTCACCGCCGTTTACTATTCAACATCATCTATTGAGGTCATCTTCGGGTTTTATTTCCCTGATTTTTTTGTCTTCATCTTCTCTCATTAGAATAGATTCTTCTCAAAGTGATTTTGCGAAGTTTGAAAAAAAGATTCTTCTCTCATTAGAATACATTTTTTTTAACCAACTATACTTATATTTTAATTCTTTTCCATTTATTTTGGCTTTTAAAAGAAATTCAAAATAAGAAGATAGAGATCATTTTCTCATGGTTTGAAATCACCTTCTTGTTGGCTAATTTTTATCTTGTTTCTGGATTCCTAATTTTTAAGAGATTTTTTTTCGGATGACCTGGTCTTCTGTCATATTATCTTATCGCCGAGGTAATAATATACTCTGAACTTATTTTGAGATTCATATTTTCTATTAATTTTATTGCAGTTATTTTAGGACTTTCAACAGTATTTTCCTCAATTCCTAGTATTTCAACACAGTCATCAATTCGATTGTTCTAAGCAAACCAGTCTAATTTCCAAAATTTTAATAATTTAACTGTTATCTCACAAACCAGCAGCAGTATTCACTTTATTTTTTACCTTACCTATTGGTTCATTGCTCCTGCTGATGGGAGCCGGTTTTTTTTTTCGATCGGAGACAAACGCGGTCGGAGACGGGAAAACAAGCAAGTTGTGTGATTAGTGTAAAAAAAGATGGTGATGGTATTGGCCAATCGTTAATAGCTTTTATATTAATGTTAATTTCACAATTTTGCATTATTATTTAGTTAAAAATGCTAAAACAATACTATCAAATCTTTTCAATCAATATTAATTTAATCTAAGTCTGCCTTATTTGTACCATGGAATTTGTATGTACTTGTATCTCTTACTTATATCTCTGATGTCATTTCACAATCAAATGCCACAATTTATTGTTATTCTTATTTAAAAATTATTTCTAATATTTTCTTATTATTTTAACTGTGTGTAATTATTGTTTATTGTATATATATACCGTTGATTTTATATAATAAAAAAAAAACACTTTAATAATCTCACTCAATGTACGAAAGAGAAACACAGCTTTTAAAGCCGTGTGTTACAAGTGTAATGCAGTGAACACTGTTTCATACACAAATTTTAAACGGATCACTTTTACTATTTAGTAGGTAGGTACATAATCACAGAGATACAAAATTTAGGCTAGGAACATGGGTTAAATCTAAAACAAAGTAATGAACTGATTTTTGATCTTATGAGTCAACACAATTATTACTGAACGTAAAATCAAGACTAATTGTTCTCCTTTATAGAAACATGATAGACACAACAAAACTTCCATGGGTTTCAGTAAATTTATTCACGGAAAAAACCACCTTAGGAATTTCTAAAAATTATTTTGCAGTGTATAAAATTAATATTTGATATTCTCTGAAAATATTGATATTTTTAACCCTGTTTAATATAATCATACATCTTATCTTATAAAAAAAAATATTTGGATTTGAGGTCAAAAACATCAAACTGAAAATGTATTACCTATGCTTAAGAGGCTAGACTTTGAACCACACGCGGAACACCCGGGTCTGTCATTCTGTCCCGCTCACAATAAGCTCACGCACACTTACAATACATGCGAATGCGAAAAGTGCGAATGAGACAACGCTCAAATTTACCTACAGAAATCGCTCGAAAAGGGGTTTATGGAGAATACACTTTTCTACACCGAAACTTTCACGAAATTGAAATTTTAAAAAATATATGTTTCTTAGAAAGAAGAAGCTACGTCGGTAGCTTTTTATAATTTTATAATTCTTTATGAGAGTTGAGTTAGCAGCACTTTTTCCTTAAATAATATTTTTTGATACATCGTACATGTTTGACAGTGAATGTTTACGTTAATACGAAACGCATCGAAAATTCAAAAACATACCGACATAGTTTTCACCATTTAGAAGGCAGTATAAAAAAATATATTCATTTTGTGCAATTTTCGATGTAGAAAAGTGTTTTTTCCCGGGCGTCCTTTTTGTATGGGCCGAAAAGCGAAGTCCATCATCTTAACGATTCTGCATTAACATTTCCAACGTCACTTACAAACTGCCCCGTATGTTTTATATTTATGTGTACCTCAAATTTGTAATCTTCTCCGCCATATACTGGTGTATTACCATTTTACGGAAAAAGTTAAAAAATAATTCTTCTTCTTCCCCTTGTCCTATTCGGGTCGGGGACCCAATGCTTCGACAAGGCTCCTCCATGCGTCCCTGTCTTGCGCCGATTGTTCGGCCTCCGCCCATGGCAGACCCATCCTCTCCTCGCACAGTTTTTTGGAGTTGCCTCGCCCAACTGTGTCTGGGGCGGCCCACTGGACGTCTACCTTCTGGAATGGCACTCAGTATTTTCCTCAGAATTCGGTCATCAGACATTCTTAGTACATGCCCAAGCCACCTCAGTTGCGATTTTTCTAAAAAATAATTAACCAAAAAATTAGCTTTCGTTTTTGCAACATCATGAAAATATTATAAATAAATAAAAAAAATTACTGAAATAGCACAGACTTTACACGTTGAACAGTAGACGTGTGTTTACAATTTTCTGTTATGTATTGAATTTGCATGTATTAAATCAAAACCAAAATTTACTTTGAAATCAAGAAAATTGTAAGTAGTTACTTAAATACCAAATAATTATATAATCTTTTTATAGCGATCGTCGTCGGCAGTTATCGTCTATTAAAGTGGTCGGCAGAGTGCGGCTCCGGAGCCGCATGCGGCTCTTTGACTTCATAAGTGCGACTGCGGGGTACACGGTGCGGTGGAGACTCGCGCATTTCAACAGTCGCCAGCAGGGTTGCCATTTGCGGGGAATTCCCCAACTGCGGGGAATATTTCAGATTTTTTAAATTGGGTATTTTGCGGGGAATTACTTTTTGTGGGGAAAATGCGGGAATTCTTAGCATTTCTTGATTTTCCAACCACATTGAAAAATAAGCTCCTTGCCCGGGATTTTGAAGGCTTGTTTCACTTTCCGAGTCTGCTGAAGCATCACCGAGAACATAATTCCTTCATTGACAAACTATTTCAAAATAACCATTTTAAATATGAGGGAAGCGTTTCTCAGCAGGTTTTGGGAATTTAAAAACAGCAAAGCGACCTTAGCGTTCGTCAAATATCCTATTAACGCTTCTATAACAGATTTGAAATGTTCTCCTTCTGGCTTTGGCATTGGTAACTTTGAAATACAAAATTTCTGGAAATTTGGAGCTCTAAGGAGCTCCGCTCCGCTGACGAGATAACTGAAAAAAAACCAGTTTGCAACTAAACTCGCTATCCTGTGTATGTCAATGTGATGGCCCGCACACTACACAGTTTTTCAAAAACCCTTTGTCAATGGTAACGCAAGCAATGATTCGCGACTCGCACTGCTAGTTGCTACGATGACAGCTGATTGTTCTTTACCTATGGTTAAACAAGCTGAGATAATTATTGATGTCGTAAAATTGAGTAAGAAGTTTGGTTGGAAACCGTAGCAATCAGCAAGTTTTAGTTTGGTTTCTTTTTCTTCTGTGGGCCGATTGCCTCAATTTGAACGTCTTTGTGTTGATTTGGAAATATTGAAGAAGAACAAATGTGAGCTTAGTTCACAACACAAGTGGTCTGCTCTGAAAGACCTAAAGAAGGAAGACATGATCATATTCGAGTCTGAAATAGTATTCCTAACTCCAGCTGAAAAAACTGGCGTTTGCTGTCCTTTCTCTTTTCGGTTCTACATGTTCATGCGAACAATCTTTTTCAAGCATGAACTTTATCAAATGTAAACTGAAAAGTCGTCTTATTGATGACAACCTGGACGGCCAGCGTGGACGAGGGGCTAGACTCTCAACTCCCGATCGGATTTGAACCCGATTTAATTTAAATTTTATTTTATTAATTTGTGTTATTTCACAATTAATTAATGAAAAATAATATATAGAATATTTGCGGCACGTTCCAGAGTGGAAGATACTCTCAGTATCGCCCTGGTGTAAACCACCATTCAGAATTGAAACATTTCTTGAAGTGGCTTTAGCCGTGTTTCATCTTCCCCATCTCCTTCCCTTCCCCACTACCTTCAGCCTCACAACATACCCCAATTGGGGATGCCTTAATCTCACTGGATTCAGATGGAAGCAGTTGCGACTTTTGTGCGATATACATATAAAAAGAATCGCGTCTAAGAATTAATAATTAAGAATTTATGGATTCCTTCAATTATTTTTAATCAATAAAAATATTTTTTAAAAGTATTAAAACAACTTTTATTTAGCGTACCCGTAATTTAATAAAGAACTAGAATAATAATATATGTATATCGACTTACCTAGTACCTCACACTGCATTCGCTACCTATCGCACCAGGAAAATCGATTTATTATTTTTGACCACCTTCTCGAAAGGACTGGGAACTGCGACAGCAATACTCAGCGCCGCGCCGAAATATCGAGAAGTTTCCAGCGTGTGCGCGGTTTGGTCTACCGTTCGAGGTACTTGCTAAATCGGGCTATATAAGCGGACTGCAGTTAGCCAACACAGTCTTTATGGCTTACACTCACGACCAGCGTTCATTCGGAATCGGGCACCAGCCTCGTAACAAGTCGACGCTCTCATATCTGCAGTTCTGCGCAGTCTCGGAAAAATGTTACTTGTAAATACTGTACACCTGTAAATATTGTAAATACGCGTCTCATCACAATCATCATCCAGCGTTTATTATTCCGACCAGCACGCCTGGAGGTATCTCGACTCACAGATATCTCTTCTTTTCAAATGGAGGCCCAACATATCTCTCCTCATCAATAGGAGGTCCCAAATCCCTTCTAAACATGTTTTGTTTGCTAAATCATAATCAGATTTGGCTCTTATTTTTTTTGAATCGTTGTAATGTACATATTTGACTATTTGGATAATAAGTTTGCCGACCACTGGCTCTCCCAAGAAAACCGGTTAATCGTTTCCTGACATTATCATTTGGTGTTTGAAAATATGAAAGCATATTATTTTTGTTATTATCCTCATTCTGATACAAGCATCTCTAGGTTTTTATACACTCTGTATTAGTTTAAATCAAGGGAGATTGTTTTAAGGAACTTATTACTTATTACTATGAACCAATCAGATTAGTGTATTCTGAAAACGACTTTTTTATACGACAAATGAAAGGAGCCGTGACACTTACTATTTACAAACTTTGAATCTTAAAATTTTAGTTGGCATTCGTCGACAGTCAAGAAAAGGCGAAAACGCCCCTCAAACGAAGTGCTTTATTTTTATTTTACTTAACAATTTGTTTGTTTTTTTATTTTGTTCCAGATAACTGAGTTTTTAATTTGGTTGTAATGTTTTAAAACAAATTATTGTATTAAATTTGTTGTAAGAATATCGTTTTAGGTATAATTTTTTTTTGGTTAAATCATGCACCGTTGGACAAGATGTGCAATCTCACAAAAGTACACACCGTCTTGTTGGATTACCCCAGTCAACAGGTTAGTTGCTTTTTTATACATACATATTATATTCAATGTACCCCTACTAATATTAATAGAGACGGTGTGAATAAGCTTTAGTTCTTGGTATCCGGTACTTGAAGGCTACATCAAAACTAAACGCCGAAAATCACATTAATTTAACTTATTATTATTATTCTGAGGATGGGCCTAATACATAAACACCCACTTCACCACATTCTACAAATCTGCCTGATGATGGATACTGTAATTTCCGAAAGGTTGGCTACATAAAGATGAAGGCCAACACAACATAATAACCCAAGAATTAATCACGTTTTTAGTTTCAAGGCTATTGGTGACGGTGATTTCACTTGCAAATTTAATTTGCAAGACCTGATATTTTGTGAACTTTTTTACATACTACCTTCAATTTATTTGAATTTCCTCGACCACCATACTAAAATCAGTTCCGTATCATGGTAATCGAAAATAAGTGATATAATGCAATATCTACACTCTATTTTTGTTGAAACAAAATGTATATAAATAATCATGTATTGTTTCGTAGTGCTTTCACGAAGTATTGAATTCTGTAAGTCTAAACATTAACTTAAAATTTTATTTAAAATAAAACTGAAGATAATATGGTGAAATGCGATTAAAATAAATATTTTAATTGCATTCATAAAGTGAAAATAAAAATACATCAGTATCTATACACATACAGGATGTTAAGGGCCGTACTTAACTTACTTTAACCAGTGATTCCTGATATTATTTATTGTAAAAAATACAAACGAAATTTTTTTCTAAACTTATTTCTTCAAAAACAAAAAAAAAAGTTTTTCTTCTCTGTCGTCACTGGTTTTTAGTTCGGAGTAACTGATAGTCCTAGAGAGAAAAACATCCAATGTCGGCACTAATTCCCCGGAAGCTAAATTTTTCACAGATGATAAAACACCTTTAGTCATGTATTTAATAAAAAGTCTGCAGTTTTCCCCCCTGTGCTTCCCTCCCTACCCCCCCTTGAATATATTCTGCAAAGCTTTTCAGAAAAAAGTTAATATCTCCTTAACCACTGTATGAAATCAGACCATTTATTTTTCTTTTAGTTGCTAATTAGTTATTCTAAAAAATTGCGCCATGTTGATTTTGCGATAAAAGTCATACATTCTCTACATTTTGTATTTTAGAAAATACTTACAAATAACTTTTTTGAGCCTGTTAAGGAAAAAATTGTTCCAACAAAACTTGTAGACAATATTTTTAGCTTCAAAATAATGTATATATAATGTTAGGCTTTAATTAAAAATAGGGCACGTAGACCTTTAATAAAGCCTAACATTATATACATAATTTTGAAGCTAGAAATATTTTCTACAAGTTTTTTTGGAAGTATTTTTTCCTTAACAGGCTCAAAAAATAGTTAATTGCAAGTATTTTCTGAAATACTATTTCAAAAACTGATAATTTTACGTTTATTAATAAATGGTAAAGAATGTATGACTTTTATCGCAAAAATTAAAAAGGAACTATTTTTTAGAATAACTAATTTGAAACTAAAAGAAAAATAAATGGTATTATTTCACACAGTGAATAAGGAGATATTAATGTTTGTCGAAAGGCTTTGGAAAATATATTTTAGGGGGGTTAGGAGGGAAGCACAAGGGAGAAAACCGGGGACATTTTTGTACATACATGTTTATCATCTGTGAAAAATTCAGCTTCTGGGGAATTAGTTCCGACACAAAATCGTCATTGACTGGGCTATAACCATAACTGTATATAATACTATTATTGACTTAACTTTTTTGTTTAAAATTATTCACTCCGAATTAGACTGCTGTGAATTCTTGCATCTCATTGACCTCAAGGTACCTAATCGAGCAACCAGGCAAAATAATATACTATTCTGCAATAATAATTCCGATACCAACTACCATATTAAATATCTACATGTTTAATACGAGTTTGCCATTATTTAAGAGATACCTGAATTATATTTTTTGTAGCATATTTTTACAATCAAGAAGCTGATGCGTATATTTTTGTATTCCTTCTATTTATCTGTAATTTAAAAACTTGATACCTATTCTCTTTTCTTTTCCTGTATTGTGAACATTGTCATATATTATTCACCTGTAAATTTGTCATGTTAACCTACACTATATTATTATTTTTATGCCATCTGCAATTTATAAATTGGTTTCTGTTTAATCTTATAATTTGCATATTATTTTCACTTACCTTTATACCCACCATTTTTATAAGTTTATATTTCTTATTTAAACAGTGTATTACAAAACAATGTATTATACACTAATCACGTAAAAGCTCATCAGGGCGTATAAAATTAATAAATAAATATCCCTAACTGTTTTTTTTTGTATTAAAAAAACCCAAAAAATATCTCCAGAGAGCCCAGGCGTCCCGTGTTCAATTTCTTGGCTGGCTAAGTCCTCCACCATGACACAAGCAACATTTTCCCGTTTTCTGTGGTGGTAGTAGAAGATTTTCAAATATTATCAGATTATTCGTAACCCGAGAATGTTTGTCTTTCTTTTAAAATATAAAATAATTTTAATAATTTCAAAACTTTTATTTTAGGATTTTTTGTGATGTTTGGAAAGTTATTTTAACATTTAAAAATTTTTTTCGGGGAAAATTGAAAATTGGAAAAAATGCCTAATTTAAAATAGTAATAAATTTGGCTGTTATATTATTATTTTCACAGAGAAATATCTCCACTTTACTATTTTTACAAATTTCTCGTGAAATTTTCTAGAGAAAACACCAATCGACGGCACAGTGGCAATGGCAGACCAAGTTATATCCACAACCCGGGACAGAGGCCCCTACAGTACGAGACCATTGGGAGATGTCTACAGAAGGCCGCCAACTCCTGGCCTGATAAAACCTTCGTTGTGTCCCATAGCGAGGGACTATCCATGACATTCAGTCAGATCCTAGAAGAGGTATGCATGTAGCACTGGATTTATGTAAAATAGGAGGTATATTTAAAAAATAATCGGAAAAAATGTGCCTGAAACAGAGATACTATTTATAGTAAATTTTGTAAAAAAACAATAGTCGAAAAAAATGTGCCTGAAGCGATATTGAAGCTATACTGAAACTGAAGCTATATACTATTTATAATAAATTATGTAAAAAAAACAATAGTGCCCGAAACAGAGATGCTATTTATAGTAAATTATGTAAAAAAAAACAATAGTCGGAAAAAATGTGCCTGAAACAGAGATATTATTTATGTAAAAAAAAAAAAAATCGGAAAAGTGTGCCTGAAACAGAGATACTATTTATAGTAAATTATGTAAAAAACAATAGTCGGAAAAAATGTGCCTGAAACAGTGATACTATTTATAGTGAATTATGAAAAAAAAAACAAATTTTAAAAAGAGTTTGGGAACCACTGCTGTATCTGGTACAAAAGTCAGACTTCTCATAAAAACACCAAATCAATTATAATGCAGAAAAACTTGTAGTGAATTTGTCAAAATATTTATGTTTTCTAGGTCACTAGTAGGACATTTCAAAAGTTCATACATGTTTTGGACCATTATGCTTCAGGGTGTTATTTTATAGCATATTTATCTAAAACACCGACACGTATAAATAGTAATTGATTTCCGCATTATCTCAAAACTAATAATTTGGAGATGTCTGACTAATCACCTCGATGATCGATATATTACATGAAGATTGTGCAAGTTCGAGTGCTTTTATTTTTTGGACCAGAGGCCCTAGCACGCTGATCGGTAGGATAACTATCAGTAACTTCTCATCGTTCCCTAGGACAACTGCACATCGCTAACGTACAAACAACAGTTGATGTCGAATATGTTAAGGACACTTAGTCATTGTGAACTGTCACTTATTCGTTGGCGATCTGTAGTCATGCTAGGGAACGATGAGAAGTTACCGAGAGTTATCCTACCGATTGATATACAGCAAGCGTGCTAGGGCCTCAGGAAGAAGGAATTGACCTATCGTGTAAACAATTAAACCAGGGACACACACGGCGTTATAAGCGCTAGCGTTATTTGGCTTGGCCTATTTCAGCATATTCCTCGCCATGCATTCCAATCGCAAATGTATGGCGAGCGATATTGTGAAGTAGGCCAAGCCAAATAACGCCGGCGCTTTTAACGCTGTGTATGTCCCTGGCTTTAATAGTGTTTACATAAATCCTAGTTTTTTAGTACTCCTATTTGTTCGTTTGGTGATAATTAGCTTGAGGTATCGCGATGGAACTAACTATATGATTGTGTTTTCGTTAAAACTATAACAAAAAAGTGGTTGTTTTATGTGCTCTTTCGCTGAGTTGTTATATTTAGTGGTATGTAATGACATTATGATGGTAGTACCTACCTAAGTGTTTGGTGATTCTTTTCCTCACATGCCTGTTTTTCTATCCCAAACCTACTACCACCCAATTCCATCAAACACCACTTCGTTTTTTAGTTAGTTTTACAGTCCGCTTTCAATTCGTCCGAGGCTGTTTATGCAGTTTCGGATGCACCAAATGATAATTTCATATATTTATTTATAAAAAAATGTAAGATAACTAAACACATTTTTCGAGAATATATCAACTATACATACACTTAAAAAAAAAGAAAAATATATATATATATATATACATATTTTTTAAATATTTTTTTTTATAAATAAACAGTTTAAAATAAGCACTAATTTAAAAAATAAATAAAGAAGAAAATTTTTACTACAACACATAAATACTTGTCACACTTAAACATAACCACGTAAACACCTCAGCACAGGTTCTCCTAGTGAGGTGTTCACGAAACAAACAACATTACCCAACCACAGTTTCACAGTCACTAACCTACCTTACACACAACACAACAAAAAGTTCATAAATTATGTTATTAGCTATTATGTATAAATATTAATAACTTTATGTGAACGCTGTAATATTATATAGAAATAAAAAAATAAAAAATAAATATGAGACTCGTGAATTCAAGTATTTTTGTATTACTGTAGATATTATTGTAAACAAAGAGATAGATTACCTGTACATATTTACAATCTAAGCAGAGAAAATTGCTTGCAAAATATCTCACGCTTTGCTTCATAGTTTATAGGCACTTCCTAAAGATTTACAATTAGGTACCTCTGTAACACATAGTAATTTTTTTAAAAAGGCCTTTTTTTATCAATGTATATAATATAATCAGAGAATATATTTTTAGGACTCTGGACTAAAAAAAAAATTACCTGCCAAGTGCCACCCATACAGCCAAACAATCCATTGTGCAACTGGAAATCATTTTTGATTCATTATTCTGAGACAACAAATTTATAGGGAATAGAAAGTTCTATTTTCTATTACTATGTCTTATACTAACGTCAATGCTATACTAGAATAATTGATTATGTCTTAGGCGGACAAGCTTGCAGTTGGCTTAGTGGAGAGTGGTTTACAACCCGGAGACAAAATTGGAATTTGCTGTTCTAACTCAATGCGGTGGATCACAATAATGATGGCTGCCACTAGAGCTGGATTAGTTCTGGTAAGATTCTATTAACCATTCTCTATCTTCAAACAAATTATTATCAACAAGCATTAAATATCTAAATGGTACGATTACATTTGATTGTTTTATAAATTCCCACTTGTTCCAGGTACCTATTAATCCTGCCTTTCAAAAAAACGAACTTGAGACGTGTATCAACAAGGTAGGAATAAAAGCATTAGCCGTAGCATCTGTCTTCAAGAACCAAGATTGCTATGAGATGCTGAGGTCCATCGCCCCTGAGTTAGGTTCCTGTGTTCCGGGAGAGTTGAACTGTTCAAAGATGCCCAAAATCAAGACTATTATTATGCTGGATGATAAAAAATTAGAGTATGTAAATTATTATTTAATAAATGTCCACGATGCATGTTCTATTACATATAAATTGAATCATATATTACGAATATCTTTAGAAATTCAAACATAAACAAAATAACTATATCATCCATTTTCAATTAACCCTGGAAAGATAGTCTGCGTAAAATTTACGCAAGAGTGTTAGATATTGCTCTTTCGTTCTAATTAGTGCGAATCCGTCGCTGTCCGTTTCAGACATCTCACCCTTCTGTGAGACGCACGCATCGCTATAAGGTAAGTGTCACCAGTTTTGAAATATAACGACCACTTGAATCAAAATTACGCATGACTATCTTTTAAGATTTGGATATTCGTGTTGTTTCTTTTTATGATAATACTTGTGATCTTATTTAATATTGTAGTTATATTTTTGTAGATATCCTGGCTCAAAAACGTTATAATGGGGAGTTGAAATTTGGAAGAAGACCTTATCCTGGCCACTCTTTTAGAGTGTGATGGCGAGCTTACCTATAAGGGTAATGATCGCGAGGTTGAATACCACCAGAGTAAAGATGCTGTGCAGAGCGACATTGAAAAAGCTTTTATAGACGAAGAGAGAGAAGAAGAATGATAAACATTGCAAACATAAATGCTTACATTATATACAGCCACAATGTTAGTAGCAAAGATGATTGATGGGGCTCTAACTCACTAAAAATTCTTGAAAAACCTTAGCATTACACCGTCATTGTCGTTTGTGAGAAAGCGAAGAATATCTCTAATGTTTCTAATTCATCAGAAGGCAATACAATGTACAAAAACATCCAGCATAATAAAAAATTGCAAAGCAATGCTTTAAAAGAATATTTTTTAACTACATTTAAAAATGAAAATATGTAATCGTCTTGTCATTTTTTGTTCTATCTTATATACTCGTATCAGTTTTTCCCTCTCTTTACTTGTTTTCTCTTGTTGTTTGTTCTACTTAACCTGTCTTTATTTTTATTTTATGCTGTACTGAATGTAAAACTTATATTATGATATCAAAATACCTTTGTAAAATTGTAACTACTACCTCCTACGTATGAATTGTAAGTTCCTTCTGTCCTAAAATGAGTTTTGTAACTCATCGGGATTGCTCTAGCAAGAAATAAAAAACAATGAAAAAAAAAATATTGGAGAGCCAGTACCAAAAAACGGACATATTGCTCCTCTAAAATAAGGCGAAAGGCCAATGCATCTTGCAATTAATGCAAAAAAGTAATTTGTCGAGAACCTATTATTGATATTGTGAAAGCCAATTGATTTTTATATAACTATATGTTCCTATTATATATAATGTATCATAATTATTTTGTGTGTTTTTTTACGTCAAAATGGCTGATTACTTGTAAAAAATATTAAAGAAAAATTATTCCTAAGTGTTGTTGATTATTGAAGAAGCTTGAAGCTTTTTTCTTTTCTTTGTGTAACTAATACATGTAAATACATACGTTGTGGTGTTTCTTATTTAATATGGGTGTAAAAATATAATACCGTTTGGTTTATTCAAATATAACATTACAGCTAGTTAAAAATAATGCGCCAATACCGTCGAAAAAATATGATTATCTTTTTAAAACCTCTTGCGTCTTTGTATAGAAAGCTGGTATCATCAATCTCATTTGCTCCTTCTTACAGCAAGTCAAACCAAAACAAACTCTCCAAAATGATTAATTTTGATTCTCTATTTATTTAAGGGTTTTAAATAAATAGACAGCCAATTTTCATAAAATTATAATTCTGCAAGGAAAGTTTTGACGAAAATTCAATTGCATTCACTGAATTAAAATTATTATAAACTGACAGGATATAAATAATACATATTTTCTTTCTACACTCTTCAATGCTTAATTGAATTATATTTATTGATAATAATTAGTAGCTTAGTGACACTAAAAACTTTTTGTCATCAAAATGTAGATAAAATTATTGAATGATGTTATATTGGATAAAGTTAATAAACACTTGGATGATAATAATCCAACTAGCAGTGAAAAACCCGCTCCGTGGGTTTTTGCTGCTAGGCCCTGCGGGTGGCTTTTCGTTCTACTTCGCCCAGTTTAAGTGTTGGTGACTATTTATAAGGCATCACCCTTTTGAAAAACTAACTACTGCTAACACTACAGAATACTTATATTTAATAGGTAGATATATAATAGTAGACATTCTCACATTAAGACCGTGAATAATGAGAGGAACACTCTTCACCCCAACATAAATCTTCTTATTATTGAATGAAAACGAAAAATGTTTCTTCTTCTTCACACTTTTTTCCTTAAATATAGTATTATAGATGGCGCCACTTCCGTTTGCAAATTGCATATGAGCGAGTGATATGTGTGCATATTACGGCAGCAGCTCCGTGGAAAAATGCACGTTCACGGACGGGTCAGACCGGTTTCTATAGAGTGTGGCGTCGGAGATTTACTCAGAGTCGGGTTCCTTAATTTGAACCGTACGGGCATTACCGTATTAATATACTTCGATTGGATGCAATGCACTTCCAGTTTGTAATCATTGACGCGATATGATAATAGCGTATTTATTAAACAATATGGCGTGTATCATATCTTATAACTTATAACATTACATATTTATTTTTCAGTGGTGTGCTGACATACACAGATATTATATCTAGAGGTGGTACTTCGTTCACTCAATACATCTCGGAAAATCTCCGCTTCAACCAGGCAGACTCTGCCTTTGTAATACTGTTCACATCAGGAACTACAGGTTTGACATATAACATTTATGCATTAGTAGTTGTTGCTACAGTTAGAATATAGATGGATGATAAAATTAATAAAATTGGGATGGCTCAGCTGCAAAGGGCGTGTAGCAAGGATAGAAGACTGTCGAAAAAAGTGGCTGTTTATAATCGGTCTGCAAAGTGGAGGAGTTTTGGTGGACCTAAACATAGTCACACTGACGAGCGTTGGAATGAACACTGCATTATGGATATAAACATCGCATGCCACACTTGGTCCCAACAATGGCACAAACTACCTGAGCTCTTAAATTCAATCTTAGTACCTAGGAGAACACCGTGTAATCTTACATATTAAATTTAAATCAGGAACACAGGAACCATAGAATTATTAATAAAATAACAAAATCTAGAAAATGACATATTACCCCATTATGCCCGATAGGTCGGGTAAGATGGGGTGGCCCTAATGGGCAAGATGGGGTATAGCCATTCTTTTGACTATTCAGAAGTACAGAACTCGCAAATTAATGATGCTTCCGCATCATCATCATCCACCCCTGCGCAGCAACAATGTGACCACTTACCACAAGAAGAACAAGCATTCCAACCTTCCTTGGAGTCTAAATATAGCCCTGTACAATATAAGCATGGAGTGTTTTCGGTTTTAACATCACTCTCTTCAGAAGACGATTGTCTAATCCGTTTCTTTGGATTAGATTTCTTTGAGGGTTTAGTTTTTGGTAGTTTTTGTTTCTCTTCCTTTTTCTGTTTTTCCTCCTTTTTTCTCTGTCTGATTTCCGATACCCCGTCTTGACCGTTGATCCGTTTTAAAATAAAAAAAAAACCTAACAAAAAATACAAATAATATTTCATAACAAAACAAGTTATTTTACCTATTACTGCAGTGTACTGTAGATAGGATTTACCACGATGCCCCTTGAAATTCACCAAATACAAGTTTCATGCACTGCCAAACGTATTTATTTGTTAGAAATTTTAATGCCAACAAACGAAATCTAATTTTTGACGATAGCTAAAACAAATGACTTGCCGCCGTGTTAGTACTCGTGTGACTAAGAACTGTTATGGCGGGCAGTAGTGAGATGGCAGAACGAACGTGATTGGCCAATTCAAATCACCTGAGAGGCCTGAGATTCGCCTAAATTAGGTCACCGCAAAGCTCAGTGAAATGATTAAAACAAATGTCAGCGCCGCGACTGTTGAAGTGCCAAACGACATGCGTCGCCCTGATGACCTCCCCGAAGAGATCAAATAACTTATTAGGGAAAAAACCAAGTTCGACAGGACTGGCAGCGATTCTGCAATCCTATCGATAAAATCAGGAAAAATCGTTTAAATCACGAAGTGAAACAAGCCCTACTAAAATTCAGAAACTTATAGCTGCGCTGCAGTCTCATCGCACTGTGTATCCAGGGTATTAGTCCCAACTGCTCAGAGCCAGTGTGACTATGGTTTCTCCAAAATTCACAAAACACAAAAATATTTTTTATGGTACAATTTTTATTTACGTGAAATGAAAATGTTTTGATTTTAGGACAACCAAAAGCAGCGCTACTCTCACATTTAAGCTATGTAAATAATAGCTGGGAGGTTGGATTTAGAAATGAATTATCAAAGAAGGAACATAAACTATTACTTCAGGTAACTTGGTTTCTAAAATTCCTATTCGTAGTTTCATTCTATTTTATTTTTTTCTGGAATTAAAAATTTATCAGCCGCCGGCTGTAGCATAGAGTAGGAACATTGAAGGTAATTTAATTGAGTGTTATTAATCTTTTGTTTTTTATCCGGGTATTCTTATTGGTGGAATAGTTTATTACACCCAACTCCACCATGGGCAAGAAGGTGGAAAACGTCCGAACTTTGGCTAAGGAAAATATAAATAAAGACAACATTAAAAGAATTGTCTACAAAATAACTATATTTCAATATATTATGTTGTAGATTCCCCTTTTCCATGCATTTGGACTAGTGACAGCAATGGGCTGCTTACAACATGGAACCACAATGGTAATACCAGACCCATTATATAATGTAGAAAAAGCTGTACAGTCGATTGCCCAAGAAAAGTAAGTCTTTTATATTTCTATACTATATTTTAAAATTATATCACGTGGAATGGAAGCTGCCAAAATTCCCGCTGTGATAGTATATAAATACATTCATTTCTGAAATTATAACCACTTTAGTCACCACGAGCCAAAACCAACCCCCCTAATTTTTATCTAATACAAATGTGATGCCTTTTTTATAATCGTGCAAAACTTAAAATATATATATTTTTTTTAATTATTTATTGAGTAAGTTTATGCAACTAACTAACTAACTAAGCATCACGCCGTTTCTCCGCAGGGGTAGGCAGAGAGGACGGACAGCCAAACAACTCGGTCTTGGCACACACTCCTTACTTCATCCATCTTCTCATACACGCTCTTCTATTATTCCGACTCCTGACGTGGCCCGACTCAAGTATCTGGTTCACTTGATAGTGCCATGTCTCCCTCGGGCGTCCACAACTTCCATTCGCTTTTGCGTCATATATCCTCCTTACACTCCTTTCTTCGTTCATTCGCTCTACATGCCCAAACCATCTGAGGCAAACCATTCTTAATCTTACAGATTATCATTACGCTTACATCAGCCTTGCATTATTTGCGAATATCCACATTTCTCACACAATCATACATGGTTTTACCACACATACGCCTCAGGGATCTCATCTCTACAGCATTCAATCTAATTTCATCCTTCCTCTGTCAGTTCCATGCTTCACTACCATAAATCAGGGTAGGTACCAGCACTCCATTGTGGACTGCTAGCTTCGCTTCTTTGGACAGATTTTTGTTGGCGCCAACGGCGTTCAGTCCACCATTAATGGAGTTACCTTCATTCACCCTTCTTCAATATCCCTATCAGTCTCCTTATCTCTCTTAGCTTATACAACATTTGAATATATTATGTACAAGATAATATTTCATTTTGTAACTTTAAATATTTTTATAATTTAATATTAAAATGACAAACAAAATTATTCAATATTTAATTCGGAAGATAATATTTGTGATTAAACTTCATAAGAATTTTAGCTTTAAAAATGGCACATTTTTGGCAGGAGAAAATTGAGTGCTCTAAACAAATACGTGTAAATGAGTTCCTGCTGCAAGAATAACACAAGTACTTTTTCTAGGGATGTTTTGTGATAGGACATGTTGTAACTGTTAATTATATTAGGGAGGTGGTTAAGAATCATCATGAAAACATGTAAAAAAAACACATTTGTATCGGAATGTTAGTGTATCAAACTGTTTATTCGGAATCGTGGTTTTCTTCGATTAATAGTGCTTCAATATAATCTGCGAATAGTTCCAAATACATTGTAAATAGTGCGAATCTTAAAACAAACTAATAATAAACATTTTTTAAAGAAAACTATTTAAAAAGAATAATAACAACTATTTCGTATGCTTGGTGGGGTATGTGAGACCCGCGCCGATTTTGACAACGTTCAAGGGCATGGTGGGAAGAACTAACTTCTCTTTAAGTAATGCTAACTTAACTCATTAGCGATAGCTACTAAATCGACATTCGCGTGCTAATTTTTAAATACTTCACAGCTGTTTTAAAATGCCCTGGACTGTCAGACCCTACCAGGCGTGCGGAGGGTTAAATTGAACAATACCAATAAAATGCCCTGGACTGTCAGACCCTACCAGGCATGCGGAGGGTTAAATTGAATAATACCAATAAAATGCCCTGTACTGTCAGACCCTACCAGGCATGCGGGGGTTAAATTGAACAATACCAATAAATATTCGTTTTTCGAAAAAAACTTCTTCGGAAAGGTTTTCACTTTGTGATGGCATTATTTATTTTAATGAAAAGACAAATAACTTTGTTTACATCACTTTTATTTATACACAATCAACATGTTTCATCAACGATGTTTACATCATCAGTATTAAATGTACACTAAAGTTATAAATTAAATATAGATCACATATGGGAGGAAGGGGGTGACGGAAGGAGAAGGGGTAAGAGTGGGGGAAGTTTATTAGAATTAGGGATTTAAAAGTCATTAGCAGGAAAAGACCTGTTAAGTGGGAAAAGTTTCAAAAGAGGGTTTATAAAAAAAAATATTTTGTCTGCTTTGTTATTTTTCTTATTTCTAAAATCTCAAAATTGCGATGTTACATAACCCGTATGCAGTATTTTAAATCCTAAGTTTTTGTCAATAGTATAATCATTCATCAAATCTGCGAACTCATATTTCACTATTGCAATTTATTAATGCCCTGAGATGTTTTTTAACCCTTACCCCAAAGTTTCTATTTGTTCTACCTATATACAAGAAATTATAATCTTTACAATTGACTTTATAAACGCCAGATTTTTGTGTTTTAATGTCGCTTTCTTTGTTGTTAAGGATATATATTTCTTTAATTTATTATTCGTATAAAAATGCTGGTTGTATAGTCCCGGGAATGTTTTTGCTTATTATTTTTGACATATCGTTATCAACAAATAGAGTTCCACGCAATTGATTATTTATATTTTTAGAAAAAGAATGCATATATATAGTTTTAAGAAATACTGTTTATTTTTTTAAATTTAGTATTTAATCTATTCATTTAGTACTTAGAATAATCATTATTAACTGCTATTTGTTTAATGAAGTATATTAGGAACAAACAATGGAATCGTAATTAATTAATCTATTAATCATTGAGTGAAAGGCCACAAGTTTTTGAGAGAAAGGATGATTCGATGAATAATGTATAACAATATCGGTTTACGTATATCTTTACGGAAAATATTGAAATCTATTTCTAGTGTGAATTCAATACATACATACACCCCGAAATCCCTAACCAAGGTATGTTGGTTTCCTTGGACGTAATTAATTTATTCCCAAATTTTCCAATAGAAGAAAGTAAAACCATTATTAATAATTTGCTAAAATCTTCGAATTTTCCGAAAGACTTAATTAATGATTTAATTTTACTATTCGGTGTTATTTTTAAACAGAATTACTTTCAATTCAATAATACAATATTTAAACAAAAATATGACTTAGCGATGGGTAGCGCAATACGAGCCCTTCGATTACAGATTTAGATATAGAAAATATTGATATAGAAATAAATATATAGATATAGAAAATAATATTTTTAATAGCGGTGCGCTTTTACTCAAAAATGTACATTGCTGGAAAAATTATGTCGATAGGTACAGAAAGGCAACTAAACCTGTTCTTAAACTTTTTAAATAAATTTCATAAAAGCATTCAATTTACTAGAAAAGGGTAAATATAAGAGTTTAAATTTCTTTGGTTTAAATTTAACATTAACACGTAATAAAATAGATTTGAATATCAGTTGTAATAATTCATACTTATCTATATCGTACGTTTATAATTTTGTGGAATTATCCATGCTTATAAATATATTTTGCACAATGTTTTTAGAATATTGAACTTTCCTAAGAGCAATCACCATTTATACACATGTTTTGGTAACTTCTCCTAGGTGTACAATTGTGACTGGAACTCCTACAATGTATGTAGACCTCGTGAACTACCAACGCAGCAAGGGGGGCCTAACGGGTAACCCTGGGGCACCCATCCGCGGGGTAGAGATAGCCTCAACGGGAGGGGCTCCGTGCTCTGGACAACTAGGGGAACAAATCCGGGACCATCTTGGTATTAAGTCAATAAAGGTCAGTGTGGAATTCCTTCCTGTCCTTATTTTTTCTTACATCCTATATCCCCTCTGGTATGACGGACGAGATTGGCCAGATATAATGAACATTTGCGTTTGCGATCTGCAGTGCTACCACACGTGTATAATGGCACAAGCATACACGCTAGAGTGCAGATGTTTTATTTGTTTATTTTCCTAGTTGACTCCTTTGATGTACGCAGAAAACCGACAAGAGCGCGGTAAAGCGTATTTATTATTTGCCATATTTGTCGAATAGCAAATGTTTGTCAAATACTTGTATAATGTTCATATTTGGCGATTGTTGCCAAATATACCAAATACGCAAATACGTATAGCGAAGTAAAGTGCCACCATGTGACACAAGTGATACAGCAATTCCCAAAAAGAACGGTTGTACTCTATATACACTACATATATATAGAATATGTAGTGTAATAGTTATTACTACATAGTTTTGTAGTTAGATATGAAATTAAACAATTTTTTTCACTTTGTTCCAATTGTTTATTTACACCAGTTTTGTAGTTATTTATTGGATCTTACAGACACAGTATGGTATGACGGAAGCCTGTGGAATCTTCCAAAACGTAACTGGAGATGACATTTTCACAGCCACCGACACAGTGGGACAACTCATGGGACACTCGGAAGCCAAAGTAAGACACTATATTTTTTATTCTCCCTACTCCTGCAAGTAAAAGCTGAAATTTTTGCTTGTGCACTGATAGAGGACTATAATAGCTTGCAGAAGAATGAATCCACAAAGACTTTGAATGATGACGCTTTGAAGCACTTTGAACCAGTTGTTTCGGAAAATTTAACTTTTGAATTTCCTTCAAATCGTCATTCACCGAAAAAATGGGTTGTTTCAACCTCCGTCAGAAGAAATTTCAACGAAATTTTGAAGAAAATGGGATATGAAATGAGTTCGATCGGTTAGCGTTGATGTGTTAGGAAACGCATGCGCAGATGCCACAATTGTGATTCGGCGGGGAACACTGAGTGAAATTTTCAAATTTAACGAACGTTATTTTGGAGTTGAAACAACCCATTTCGTATTTGAAATGATGCAAGATGTGATGACATGTCAAATTTGAAATGAAAAATAGAATTTTTTCATTTTTGAAACAACTGGTCCTTAGTTACGAGAAAGAAATTCATTTATAAAGCAATATTGCAATGAATTTAGTCACAAAATCGGGGGATCACAGGATCGAAACCCCCCTTAGGGACGAACCCCTCCCCCCAAGTGAATGCTATAGCTACGCTCTCTGTACTCTCGGTAGTCTATCTATCTGCAGTCTGCCTTTTACAGTCTACCTATAATTAATTTGTAAATGTAATCCAACAATCAACGTTTAACATGTATGCTAAAAATAAGCTCTGAATCTTTAGACATGTTTGTATTTGATCATATTTTACACTTTTTCAGATAGTGGACGCAAATGGTCTAACAGTTGCAATGGGTACTCCTGGTGAATTGTGTATTAGAAGTTACGGGAACATGCAGGAATACTTTGAGGATCCAGAACAAACCGCAGAAGCCCTCAGTCCAGCGAAATGGCTGAGAACTGGGTAGGCATAAAGTTTTTTAATGCTGTATTTATAAGCCTGGTAAAGAATCTCTTTGTCTAAAAAGAAAAAAAATCTCTGCTAAAATTATTTTGCAAATTTTGTGTTATTACCCCAATGACCTCGAACCCGACACATTTGTCAATTTGGCTACTAACTGGCAATTTTGAAATGTATACAATTTATAAAGCTTCAGCTTTGCTAGCATACATTTATTACAAATTACTGTGAAATGGGATCAAAAGAGAGTATTAGACATTATTTTTAATTCCTCAGCTACTTGGAGTTATACCTACACCCTATTTTATAATAGTTTATTTGCAGATCATTAAATTTATAGCCATGTACTGTTATGTAATGAATTTTACGAATATAGAACACTCAACCCCGTGAAATGAGTTGAGTCAGGTACTAAATATTGAATATTTGTCCCTTCAAAAGATGGCAACACCATTGTTCGTTTAGCATTGTTTAAGAGGAGAGAGGCTGGGGGGGGCCGAAGGTCAACCAAGGATCCACACGAAAATCGTTATGAAATACAGAAAATTCTTACTTTTTTATAATTTGAGACCGATAAGAATAATATTATGTAATAAACACAATAATACTTTACACTGCAACGCTGTCCGAAACGTCGGCTAAAGAAGGAGGTAGCACAACACGGCAAAAACAAACAACGAAAACAATAATACTTTGTTTTAATTCCACTTTATTAATTATTTATCCAACCGGTTTCAGTTCAACCTGAACCTTTCTCAGGGATGAATAAAAATATATTGAAAAAATATAATATAGTGTTATTTCAGAGATCAGTTCATTTTACGAGAAGATGGGTATGGAAAAATTTCTGGACGACTAAAAGATATAATCATCAGAGGGGGGGAGAATATATTTCCAAAAGAAATTGAAGACTTACTCAACACCTACCCAGATATTATTGAGGCTCATGTAAGATTCTTTATTATTTATATCAGCAATGTTAATCATTGAGATTCGTGTAAAATTCATTATAATTTAAAGTTATTTTAAGCACTGCACTGACTGGAGCCACAGAGCAATTAATAAAAATAAAAATTAAAAACATCATTTCTTTTAATTAAATGAAACAAATAACTTCGTGTCACCAATTATTTAATCACAATTATGGACATGTTAAATTATCCTACTATTTATTTTGGGGGTATTTATAACACCCATATAAGCCCAAGAAATAACCCAACAATTAATACGAAATATAATGTTGCGTAAGACATGATGTACCCTCCTTGCAATCATTCGAAGAAGCTAAATTGTTAGAGATAAGAAAAAAAATATTGTATGCAATGTTTAAAATATATATTTACTCGAAATAATCTTTTTATAAAAAAAGAAAATCGATTTCGTAATATGGTAAATAATGTATTTAATGTTCCACTGTGCAAAACAAGGCTTGCGCAAAGACATGCTTATTTTATTACACCAAAAATTTATAATGCACTCTATAAGACTACTGAAATCAAATGTGAAAATATATCACCCTACAGCAAACATAAAAATGTAATAATCCTGATGAAGAAACCTTCCGTTTCGAAACATGTCGATAATTGTGATTATAAGTGGTGTAAACCAAGTTATTTGTTTCATTTAATTAAAAATGACGCCACAAAGTGATTTTGCGAAGATTGAAGAAGTAAACATTTATTTTTTTGCACACGAATCCCAAATGCCTATTTCTAATACAATGTTGCACATCAAGTATAATTTCGATGTTGAATGTTGGTCTTTTACCAGGGCGATGTTCAGAGCATCTATCACTATGGAATGGAAAAAATAATGATACCAAGTTTTATAATATTCTTCTTTGTTTAATAAACTGATTTCTTTTCAGTGAACAGAGTGACGTTATGCAATGAATTTTCGACTATGTATATTATATTTATTTTTCTAGGTATTTGGCATAAAGGACGACAGATTAGGAGAAGAGATATGTGCCAGTGTCAAGTTGAGGGAAGGAGCACAACTGGAAATAAATAAGATGAAGAGTTTCTGTCAAGGAACCATCGCCAATTTCAAAATTCCAAGGCATTTAAAAATCGTACAAGATTTTCCGCTCACGGCCAGTGGAAAAATACAAAAGTTTAAATTAAAGGAAATGGTTGAAAGTGGACAACTTTGATTTTTTTATTATAAATTTGTCTGCATTGATGACACATATACGATTTTCAACCATTGATGAAAGCAAGGTTTGTAAAATGAGGACTACCGACTCCAATATTCTTTGTACTTAAAAAATTATGTCAAATTTTTATGTAAATAAATACCTAATAATACATAATATATGTAAATAAGTACCTACCTTTAAAAGAGAATTTGATTTATGTTAAACTTGTTAATTCATTAATCCGTGGGTTTTTAGGTGATTCATTATTTTATATATTTAGAATAAGTTTTTTTATTTTAAAATAAATTAGAATAATTATTGTTTTCAGTATAATCTACCGGTTTATTATTTTCCCAGACCCAGAATAAAAAATAACTTTGATAATAATAATAATAATAATAGATGGCCGGTAGTCCAGCGGTGGGGCGTTTGACACCCATTCCGAAGATCGCGGGTTCGAACCCGGCGTGCGCAAATAAATTTTATTTTATTGATTTGAGTTGTTTCACAATTAATTATTTAAAATAATATATAGTATATTTGCGGCACGTTTCAGAAGATATTACTCATAGTATCGCAATGGTGTAAGACCACCATTCAGAATTGAAACGTTGCTTAAAATGGCTTTAGCCGTGTTTAGTTTATAGCTTTGAATATCCAGGTACTTCCCCACCTTCCTCTACATCGTCTCCTTCCCTTTCTCACTTACCTTCAGCCTCATAACATACCCCTATTGGGGATGCCATAGTCTCACTGGCTCCAGACGGGAGCAGTTGGGACTCTTGTGAGGTATTCACTATAAAAAAATATATATATATTTTCAAATGAAATTCCTCACGTTCCAAAATGATAGGTAGTCAAATATTATTTCATTTATTTATTTTACAGGTTATTTAAGAAAATATATATTATTTAGTACAAAGTAATACATTTTGTTTTGAAGAGTTTTACTGTCCATGTACATTTTTTACTTAAATTTATAGTTTTCTGCTACCGCACGGAGAAAAATGTTATTCGAAAAAACGATAATTTTAATAGCAAAAACGGTTAAAAACGGGACTGAAGTTCTTACGAACAAATTAACAGTGTTTCAATGTTTATTGGCGGGAAAATGTAAGAATAAGTTGTTGGTATACGTACGAAATTACGTATACCAACAAATTATCCTTACATGTTCCCGCCAATAAACATTGAAACACTGTTAATTTGTTCGTAAGAACATCAGTCCCGTTTTTACTATTAAAATGATCGTTTTTTCGAATAACATTTTTCTCCGTGCGGTTTCGGCACATCCGAATATTATTATTATTATTATTTTTGAATATGTTTATTCAGTTTTAATTTCACAATATTTTATTTTACAAATCATACGAAACTGATCAATAATAAATTTAATACCTCTTTGCAAGCTTCATAGGCCCTGAGGGAAAAATTCCCTCAGGGCCTATGTCATCTTTGAAGATGCTGTGTGGAGGATTTTTTAGGGGAAAGAAGGAGAGGAAGTCCTAGGAAGGAAAAAGGTTTGAGGGGTGGGTAGGAATCTGGGGAAAAATATGTCCAGGAGGGATGGACGTTTGAAGCCACCCCTTCCACTGCGGTGCAAGGCAATGGGTCGAGAGGGTCCGGCAGGAGAGATCAAAAGGTCCCCCTCAACCTGTCCCTCCCGATCCGGCCTGCCACGCAGATGGTCGGCAGACGCATCCGCCCCCAAGTCCCGGACAAACCTAACCACATGAACCCGGGCACCCCTGCTAAGTCACCAAACGTAGCGAACCACTTTGGGTGACCTGTGGCAGAGGTGTTAGTCGTTGGTCGGACGGTACCCATACCCGCCTCCCAAATTGAATTGTGGTTAAAGGAAGAAATAAAATCGTCGTTCCACATCAGAGATAATATACAAGTTTTGTTAAAAAATTACACACTGAACTGGTGGACAGTTTACGTCCTATAAAATGGGATATGTTTGATGACAAAGTGAGAAATTGTGCTCTTGAAGTTGCACTCAAAAAGTAAATTACCTTACGCAAGAAACAAAAAAATCTTATTTTCGCCTCGAAAAAACTAGGGGGATGTCACAACCTACCTAATAAATTTACCCCTTCTAATCATAAATTTAATGAAAGAATAATAAATCTGTCTGATCATCAATTAACCGTCAAAGAAACACGTTTATTTTTTGAAGGACTCAATTATAACATCCTAGATGACAAAATTCACAACGGCTAAATTCTTGCTTCCGACAACTGACCGGTTTCGCTTAAAACAAGCATCATCAGGGAATAAAAATTAAACTTCTAATTTTGTACCCTCAAGATGCTGTTTTAATGACACATTTCGTGGTTATAAACAAAGAACCTAATTGTTTTATTTCGTTAATATGTCAAACCACAAAGTGCCTGATCTCTACCAAAATATCCATTTTAAATAGTCGCATTAGTTTACTCACAGTGGAGAAAACCATTCTCGTGACCCGACTGTAGCTATTCATTTTCAGAAAAGTTCAGTTTAAAGATGCTCATGTTGACTTACAGTGGAGAAAAACCACTCTCTCGTTCCAACTTTGCACTTACAATGCCTTTCTCGTATAAAAATAAAGTTGGTTGTTTGCAGGTCAAAAAAATGTAATTAGCGTAGGTTGTTGAATGGAACACTTTCGGAAGTTTCTTCTGAGAATTAATTACATTGTTTTTTAACTTTAATTGCCTACATTTGATTATATAATAATAAACTGAGTTTTTGAAACTGAATTGTATTGTAAAGTGAGGTAAACTGTAAAACACTAGTAAAAAAAGTAAATTTGAAATTAAAAAATGAGACGAAATGTTTGTTAAAAAAAATGAGACGAAAGGTTTGTACAAATGACATTGACATATAGGGTGTTAAGGTACGTACCTACTTGACTTACTTTAACCAGTGATTCCTGACATTATTTGGAGTAAAAAATGCAAACGAAATTTTGGTCTTTTCTTAAAAATAAAACTTTTTTTTGTCTTCCGCATGACGTAACTGGTCAATCAGCCGAGTTACCCCCCCAAAACTTACCCCACCCCAACTGTTCAATACCTGCATTTTTTTAGGTTTTGTAGAGGAAAAAAAACATCAAAAATGTCACCGGAGACCAAAATTTTATATACATTTTTTAATTCGAATAATATCAGGAATCACTCGTTAAAGTAAGTCAAGTACGTACCTTAAAACCCTGAATTTTATTTATTTTTTATTTTTTTGGCAAAATTTTTTGATACATACATTTATAAGTAGATACATACATAATAACATAAATGAAAAGGTAACAAAAAAAATCCCACAAAGGCGAAGCCTGTGCGTGGGCATTATAATATGTGGGTATAAAACAGTGGTGGTTAAAATAAAAAGATTAAGAATTAAAAATATAGTACATATATGTGCAGAGGTAATTGATGTTGCAGGAATTTCTGTGATTGTATTTTTATATTTAAATGTGGATATATATATATATATATATACATATATATATATATATGTACACACATGTACATACACATGTACATACACATATACACATGTATACATACTCATACTCATACATATATACACATGTATACATACTCACACACATGTATACCTACTCACACACATGTATACATACATATACACGCAATTTTATATATATATATTTTTTAAATCTAATGATTCGGAAAGACATGGCATATTTTAGTTATTTTAGTTATAGGTGTTCTCAAAAATCGAGTATTTGAATTCCGATTTTTTCTTGAATGAATGCAAAATTTGGAAGTGGAAATTACCCCATTTCCTGACATCTCATAGAGCTGAATCTCGGCAAAGAGACTCTTTGTCGATGACAATGCACTCTATCAACTTGGTGGAACCCACGCACACACAGGCGATTTGCCCTGGTATTGGCTACTAACCGGCCCAAGAGTTGGCTTGAAAATTGTCAAGATGCATTTTTTATAGTAAAAAACTTTTTTTTATAACATGTTGATTTTTAACCTTACTCCAGTGTTTGTTTTTTAAAAGTTATCAAATCAGGAATAAATGGTTATCAACTTGAATTAATACACCAAGGTACGTACATATTATGTTATATATTTTTTCTGGGTTTGGGAAAGTAATAAATAAATATATTACACTCAAAACATTAATTATGAAAATTTGTTTTTAAATTAAAAACTTATTCTAAAAATAATGAATCACTTGAAAAAACACGGAAAAATCAAAATAATTAGTTAAACATTAAGAACTCCTTTTTTAATATCTAGGTAATTATTTACATTATACTATACTTTACAATATAATTTTGTAAATATGACAATGTTAAAGTTGGTAGGAATTCTTTACAAAAAAAATTATAAATCCTGATTTCATGAATGGTTGAAAAATGTATAGGTGTCATTAATACAGACAAATTTATAATATAAAAAAATCAAAGTTGTCCACTTTCAACCATTTCTTTTAATTTAAACTTTTGTATTTTTCCACTGGGCGTGAGTGGAAAAACATCCACCACTTTTAAAAGCCTTGGAATTTTAAAATTGGCGATGGTTCCTTGACAGAAACTCTTCATCTTCTTTATTTCCAGTTGTGCTCCTTCCCTCAACCTGACACTGGCACATATCTCTTCCCCTAATCTGTCGTCCTTTATACCAAATACCTGGAAAAATAAATAAAATATACATTGTGGAAAAATCATTATTATCCCCCCACTACAATATAAAACTTCACTCTGTTCACTAAGAAGAAATCAGTTTAATAAACAAAGAAGAATATTACAGTACTTGGTATGATTATTTTTCCATTCTGTTGTGGTACTGAACATCGTCTGGTAAAAGACCACCATTCAGAATCGAAATTTACTATGTGCCTTCAGCCATGTTTAACATTATATTAGAACTGTGCATTTGAGGTTCGTGTGCCAAAAAAAGAAATGTTGCTTATACTGTCTGCTTCTCGGTGAATAATTATGGTATACAATATATAAATTTGTTTTAGACCACTTTCATTTTAATTACACTTTACCAGTTTCGGAAGAACTCTTCCTTCGTCAGGAGAATATTAAAACTAACCTATGATACACAATATTGATAGATATATACCAAACATTTAGGTGCTGGAGTGGGAAGTCAAAGGGGGAGGGGGGGGGGGGTAATTGCGGGAAACCCAGCTATTATTGCAGCAATTATTAGGTGCACCTAAATGTTAAAAATATATCTATCAATATTGTGTATCATAGGTTAGTTTTAATATTCTCCTGACGAAGAAAGGGTTCTTCCGAAACCGGTAGAGTGTAATTCAAATAAAGTGGTCTAAAACAAATTTATATATTTGTAGCGGTTCCACCTGCTTACGTAGCGGCCTACATAGTTACTGAACGCATCCTGCGTTCTAAATATTTTATTGTAAATTATGGCGAGCCACAAAGTTAATGCTTATTACTTATTACGAACATGTAATTATGTATTTGAGTATTATAATTATGGTATTTGAGTGATAATAATAAAAATTATAATCAGAATACAGACAAAACTTAGACAATTTACATTTAGACAAACAGACAAATATTTTCTTAGATAGTGTATGTAAAAATACCTGAGATAAAAAAAAGTTCTGTTGTCAGCTTTGCTAATGTAAACAATAAAGGATCTTCCAAGAGAAAACCTTTTATTGTATTGTTATTATTATTTAAAACTCTTTGCTAAACAAACAACTCTGTTATTAAGCATACATACCGATTATTATTATTGTTTTATATTATTTTAATATCACACATCTTATTTTTATTTATTTATATAAATACATGATTTATTGAAAGTACATACAGTTTAATGTGATTTCACCCTCCATGCTAGGGATGACCCTGTGTTATGGCGGGTGAATTTTACAGTTTGGGGATATACATTCATTAGTATTGGTTGATAATTTTCATTAATTAATACTGTGCACACAATTTTCCTACAATAAAAAGTTATACGTAGTTAGATAGGATTACAAGAATAAGATGAAGAAGTTAAAGAATTGTCAGAAAAGAGAAATTTAAGGAATTATTAGTATATAAATCACAGCAATCAAGGTAGAAAATAAAAATAAAGATAAATTATATTTTGCCTGCTTTTAATACTGTGCATCCAATTCTTCTATAATGATATAATTTTAAAAAATGTATAGTTAGATTGGGTTACAAGAAGAAGATGGAGAAGTTAGAGAATTATTAGAAAATTATTATTATATAGATCACACTTATTATTCTTGTACATAATTTAATTTAATTTAATATTCTTAAGATAGAAAATAAAGATATATTATGTTTTGTCTGAAAAGTGATTAAATTGATAGAGTGTAAAATGAATGGATATTGTAATTGTAATCTATTCCATGTGTAAGGATCCATCTCATTATTTGTTTTTTAAATGAATGGGGTTGGCTCACGGTTTTTAAGTTTTCAGGGATAAGGTTAAAGATTTTAGTAGCTAGGAAGAAAATTTGTCTTTGAGCTGACGTAGTATGTAGTTTAGGTACGTTGTAGTGTCCATTGGTTATTGTTCTGGTGGTGTAGTTGTGTTGTAAGAGAGTTTTGTTTTTGTATTTGAACAGGAAATGTATCAGCGTAAATTTTAGGTGGAGTTGCCGTATGTTTAATACATTGTACTCGATGAAGAGTCGAGTGGAGGGGTATCTTGTCGGTCGCTTATTAATGATACGTATTACCATTTTTTGGGCTTTTAGTAGAGGTTCGATGATAGATTATGCACAGCCACCCCAAATTATAATGCCGTATGCTAGTAGGGATTGGCAGAGAGCGTAGTATACCGTTTTAAGAATTGAGGTAGTAAGGATATTTCTTAGAGTTCGAAAAACATAAGAGAGCTTGCGGATGCGTGGGGTTAGACTGGTCAAGTGCTGATCCCAACGAAGATGTTGGTCAATGATGACCCCCAGGTATTTTATTTGGGTGACTTGTTCCAAGTTTGGGCAATTACAGGAAGAGCAAGTTCTTGGACAGGGGTGAATTATTATCTTCTGGTTGTTGATGGGTTGGGTTGCAGCAGACAGACTGAATGTTAAGTATTTGGTTTTTCCAGCATTAATGGTAAGGAGATTATCATCTAACCATTTCTTTATAAGGCCTATGTCGTTTTGAGCTATGTCGAAAGCTCCTTTCCACTTTTTGTGTCGAGATATAAGCACAGTGTCATCTGCAAAAGATATGAGTTTCCCGGTTATGGGAAGGTTACGGAGTTTATTGATATAAATGAGGAACAGAATAGGTACTAGAACACTTCCATGTGGAACTCCGAATTGGATTGGTAAGGGGTTACTTACAGCTATGTTGTTAATTTTCACAGTTTGCGATCTGTCAGGTAGGTATCTTCTACCGACACTTCAGCTCAGTTGGTAGAGTTGCGGCCAGGAAAGCCGAACGTCCTGGGTTCGAGTCCCACATTCGAACGTATCTTTTTCTCATTTTTCTGTTTCAGATTTTCGATTGAATTTCGCTAATGTTGTCTTCATTAATTATAATGTATCATTTTTATGGAAAAGTGTGTGAAAGGGTTTAGTTTGTCCCATGGGAAAAACTAAACGCGGACCTAAAAGTCTGGTGCGTACAATTAGTTTCAGAAAATGAACACATTCTTTCAATAATATCGGACACGATGGATGAAATAATAAAGATTCTCACACGAATCTCAATTATATCTGACATAGCTGATGTAAATTATATAGAATTTTATATGCGTCTCAATAATACCTGACGTGGGATGTAAATAATAAAGAATCTTACATGAGCCTCAATAATATCTGGGTGGGTGTTGAGTAAGTCTTCAATTTCTTTTGGAAATATATTCTCCCCCCCTCTGATGATTATATCTTTTAGTCGTCCAGATATTTTTCCATACCCATCTTCTCGAAAAATGAACTGATCTCTGAAATAACACAATATTATTATGTCCGGTCTCAAATTTAAAAAACTTACGATTACAGCATTGAAAATTTTATGCTTACCCAGTTCTCAGCCATTTGGCAGGACTGAGGACTTCTGCGGTTTTTTCTGGATCATTAAAGTATTCCTGCATGTTGCCGTAACTTCTAATACACAATTCACCAGGAGTACCCATTGCAACTGTTAGACCATTTGCGTCCACTATCTGAAAACGTGTCGAATACGAAAAAAATATCTATAGATGCTTAGGGATTATGTGCGAAATGTTAAATTACAGTTGCGAATTAATTATATGTAGACTGAGAGAAAAAAAAGATACACTGCAGATATATAGCCTTTTACCGAGGGCCTAGCTATACCATTCTCGGGGGGAAGGGTTTGACCCTAAGGGGAGGGGGAATGGTACTTAACAAATCTTACTATTTACATCACATTGATAAAAGAGATGGTGCGAAAAAATATTATTCTATTTTACAGGAATGCAATTTATGTGTACTCTGTTTTCCTACGCAATACTGAAGCCAATGGGGGGGAGGTTAACCCATAGTCCTCCCCCCCTTCTATAATATTCAGCCCCTCCTTGATTGTTAAAATGTGGATATCCTGAAAGAATTTAAGGCTAAGGTTAAGATGATGAAAGGGACGATTATATTGTTTGAAGAAAGAAAAGAATATAACGAGAATACAATATAACGCACAAGTTAAGGTAGAAGAAATCGGGGAAGCCCAGGAAAGACTCGATTTTTTTTTTTTTTTTTTTTTTTTTCATGTTAACAATATACCTGCAAAGCTACTGCAAGTAGCTTGTCTGCAGGAAAACAGTGTGAACAAAACATTGTACAATTTAAATGTCTCAAGTATAATACAATAAGAAAAAAATTGCAATTTAATAAAATACATAATAAAATTACTACTAATAATATATATAATATAATTATAATAATATAATATAATTATAATTAAAATGATTACTTGATGATTAATTTAACAGATTATTATGTGAGAATATATGAAGGTGAATGGAGCAAAAGTGCCGATACAGAGTGTTGTGCTGACACAGCGTCGTGTGGCGGTCTGTCCTCTCTGCATTCCCCTGCACATAAATGGCATGATGGTTAGTTAGTTAGGTGAGAGATTATTCACTCACTTCGTAAGAAGTTTATCTGTCAACAAATTCGTTGCAATCTTTTAATATCTTCATTTTTCGTCAATGTGGATTCATTCTTCTGCACCTTTATTAGTTTACAAACAAAAATTTCAGCTTTACTTGCAGGAGTAGAGAAAATTAAACAAAAAATATTGTCTCTTACTTTCGCTTCTGAGTGTCCCATGAGTTGTCCCACTGTGTCGGTGGCTGTGAAGATGTCATCTCCATTTACGTTTTGGAACATTCCACAGGCTTCCGTCATACCATACAGTGTCTGCAAGATTAAATAAATAAGCACAAAACTATATGGTAACAACTACTGCACTACATAAATGTGTAGCTATAAGCAAATAACCCATCTTTTTTAATATTACGGTGTTCCTCTGATGGTGTCATTCCACTTGACTAGTCGTACTCGCATATTTGATATATGTGGCAACAATCACCAGGATAATATATTTGATATAATATTTGACATTTTTGCCCATTCTACATGGCCATCTCAACAGGAAGTATAAAAAATATATGGACAAGAAGGAGTCCCACACTAACCTTTAATGAATTAATGCCAAGATGGTCTCGGATTTGTTCCCCCAGTTGTCCAGAGAACGGAGCCCCTGCTGTTGAGGCTATCTCTACCCCGCGGATGTGGGTCCCGGGGTGTCCCACCAGCCCCCCCTTACTGCGTTGGTAGCTCACAAGGTCTACATACATTGTAGGAGTTCCAGTCACAATTGAACACCTAGGAAAAGTCGGCGAAAACATGTGTATAAATGCAAATTGCTCTTAGGAATGTTTAATGTTTTTATATTAAAAATTGAATATAATGCAAAATATGCATACCTATTAGTAGATGGAACAAAAACAAGTTTGATATTTTCCAAACCTTTGGTTTGAATGAAACGGTTTTCTTTTTTAACTTTTAAACGTAATGTGCTATATAAATTAGACAAAATTCAATCTAAATCTTCGCGAATAATAACTGTAGCAATGCAATCGTCGCCCACCAATTCCCTTCAAGATGAATGTTCTGATCCCCCTCTTTATTTAAGAGCGATTGAGGTTCCAATGAGAAAGATCTATTATTCTCCGTATCAAATTTTTTAAAATTAAAAATTTAATATCGATTTATTTCTTTCAAAACTTGATTAAAATTATTAAATACAGTGTATTTCTTGTAAGTATGTTTTGATCATAAGTATTTATGATTTTTCATTAACGTCTAAACAAAATAAGTGTGTAAAAAAAATTTGAAATATTTTAGTTTGTAAGACCCTAAATAAATAGAAAAACTGAGATATTTTTGTTACAAAACACGTTCTCGGCTTTATTTTTAAATAATTTTAATTTAACTAAAATTATTTTTTTTAAAACTGTGTTGACTAGATTATGTATTGATTTATTTTGTTGTATGATTATATGATTTGAAATATGTGCTGTTTAATACATACAATCTATTGTTTGAAAATTGAAAAAATCTGCCAACGACCAACGGTATGAACTTAGTATATTAAAAATTCACTTAGTTTTTCGAAATTTTAAAACTGGGTGTACCAGATAAAATAACAATCTTTCAAAATCATTTTATGTTTTTTTGTAAAAAAAAGTCAATACGTCTAGAATTTTATTTAAAAATGAGTAATTTCCGGTATTCTCTGGTAATACCGTCTTAAGGCGTCAACTATTTGCTGAAAATTTTGTTCTTCAATGTTTAAATTATAAATTTCGTCAGGTTATACCCAGATTATCATTGCTCATTGAATCAACATATTCATCTACAACCAGAGCTCGACCTAAACCTCTTCCTGCCATCTGTAAAAATTTCAGTCTCTCTCAGAGCTTCAAATTATCGGAATCCTTAAAAGTCATTCTAAACTCTTGGCCCGTGCTGTCAATAATATATTGACAGTACGGTCATTATAAACATGTTAAATGAATGAATAAATAAAATAAAAATTAACATTAAATACATGTTCAATGACATCATCTCGTCTAAATGGCCCAACTCTTTTATTTTATTTACTGATGGATCCAAATCTTCCGACTATCTTAACTGTGGTATAGATATCAACGTTTACCACAATAATTCCAATGACAGAATATTTCATTCAATTTCAAATCAATTTTCAATAATTTCAGCAGAGTGTATTCCAATCTTACTAATACTACAAACTTTCGCGTTTATAATATTAGTAAAATATATAATCTTACTAATATTATAAACGCGAAAGTTTGTATGGATGTATGTGTGTTTGTTACTCTTTCACGCAAAAACTGCTGAATGGATTTTAATGAAACTTTACAATAATATTTCTCAAACATCAGAATAACATATAGGCTATGATTTATAAAGCTAGATTTTCCATACATTGCACATAATAATTATTGCTTATTAGAAAATGTCAAAATTTGAAAATGACATTTTGCAAAACAATGATTGTTAAATCAAATTCTATTTTAGAAAATATTTAAATTCGTGAATTTATTTGAAGTACTCGTCTAATACTTTGAGTCGAATCAAGAATTATAGAAATTTAAAATAAGGTATAAACATAAAAAAAAGACCTAGGAAAAGAAAATAGGCTACTCGAAGTACTAATCCTGGGCGGACGAAGTTGCGGACGTAAGGTAGTCTAAAATAATTATAGAGAACATTCCATTGTTCTCTCTGACTCTCTCATTCCCTCCTAAAACTTAAATCCAGTCCTCTTCTTCCTCCTGATGATCACTTTGTATGTCTTATTCGAGTGCTGATAGCCTCCATTCAAAGCTCTGGAAAAACCGTAACCCTGATAACTTTGGATTCATGGACATGTTGGCATAATGGGTAATGATGTTGCGGATAGGAGCGTTCAACCCCGTTGTTTCCCTTGTAAACCACATTCCCCCATCTGACATTTTTTCCATTGTCAAAGATAGATCCCGCAACATTTGGGCAGAGTATTGGCACATTGCTAGTCAATCCAAGGGATTTATTTATTTATTTATATTTAAACGCCCATAGGGCTTTTACATACATAAAGCAATACATGTTTCGATTAATTACAGTGAAGAGTTAGAAGTGAATAAACTAAAGGTAAGTAACAGAAAATATAAAGACACATAATATAGGTTAGATAAAATATGAGTTGACAAAATGTAGGTAATACAGAATATAAATAAAGTAAAAATAGATAGCCTGCCAATATCCTCCTAATCAATAATAATAGGAATTAATAAAAATGTATAAAATTGGTATTTACAATAGTTTATGAATTAAGTAAAAATAGTTCGCACATACGGCGTTTAAAGTTTGCAAAATTTAAATTATTGTCAAATACATCAATATTGTTTAAATATTGGTTACCAAGACTATGTAATCGTTGTATTGGGGAATGCAATTTATAGTTAGAATGAGATGTGTGTATATAAAATGTTAATGTTTGTCTAGTAGTTCGTGTAGGTACATGTAGATTAATTAAATGCAAGAGTTCACAGCAATCAAATTTAGAGTTTAATAATTTTAATAAAAAGGTTAGGTCAGTTATTTTTCGTCTGTTTTCTAAAGTTGGAATATTTAAAATATTCATTAATGATAAGTAATTTATGTGCTCTAAAGGGATGTTAAGTTTAAAATTTACAAATCTTAGAAATTTTCTTTGAATTCTTTCAATATTATGGATATGAATTTTGTAGAAGGGCGACCAGACTATTGAGTTATGTTCGATTAGGCTTCGTACTAGGGATATGTACAACAATTTTACGATTCGTAAAGATTCAAAGTTTTTAATTGTTCTTAAAATAAATCCTAATATTTTCATACCTTTATTTACAGTTTGTTGAATGTGGACCGTGAAATCTAGTTTCTCATCCATTATTACGCCAAGATCTCGCATTTCCGTTATACGTTCTAAATTTATTTCATTTATAGAATAGTCGAACAATAGTGATGATTTTTTTCTGGAGAAGGTCAAAGTTTTGCATTTATCTACATTTAAATATAAATTATTTTGTGAACACCAGTTATTTAGCATGTCTATATTATATTGAAGAACTTCACAGTGATTAAAGAGAGTTATTTCTTTATATAATTTAATGTCATCAGCGAATAGCAATACATTAACGTCTTTAAAGCAGTTGATTATGTCGTTTATAAAAACAAGAAATAAAACTGGGCCAAGATGACTACCTTGCGGTACACCACTAGTGGCGGAAAATGGTTTAGATATATAAGATTTTATTTTAACAAATAAAGTTCTACCAGAAATGTAACTTTTTAGCCATCTTAACATATTTTCTCTGATACCTAAAGCATGAAGTTTACGGATCAATACTTTATGAGACACTTTATCAAAAGCCTTTGAGAAATCTGTATATATACAGTCAACTTGTTTATTTTTAGAAAAAGCCTCCAATATATAATTTTGAAAAAGTAACAAATTTGTTGTATTTTCGTTGTTTGTTTTTGGGGTGTTATGCCGTGTTGTGCTACCTCCTTCTTTAGCCGACGTTTCGGACAGCGTTGCAGTGTCCATCATCAGGGCAGATCCGGCAGATCCGTCGACGGATCTGCCGGATCTGCCCTGATGATGGACACTGCAACGCTGTCCGAAACGTCGGCTAAAGAAGGAGGTAGCACAACACGGCATAACACCCCAAAAACAAACAACGAAAATGCTTTTGGCCGTGAAAATCTAAAAACGTATCAAATTTGTTGTTGTTGATCTACCTCTAACGAAGCCATGCTGTTTGTCATTTATTACCTTTGTTAATGAGGGATATATTTCATCAAGAACTAGAGATTCAAAGATTTTGGGTAATACAGACTGTATACATATTGGTCGATAGTTTGAAATGTCAGTCTCATAACCTTTTTTAAATATCGGGATAATGTAGCTGGATTTCCAGTAGACAGGAAAATGTCCGAAGATAGTAGTAGTTGGTTAAAGAGAATGGTTAGTGGTTTACATAATACAGAGGAGCACTGTTTAAGGAAAATTGGCGGAATGGTGTCAGGGCCTGCAGATTTGTTAATGTCTAAGGAACAAAGTTTTTTTTTTGCAAGATTCTTCAGTTATATAGCAATCTGTTAAATGTGTAGTGTATTTAAATGTATACAAAGGAATTTTATCATCTGGTGTTTCATCATCATAAACATTTTTAAAGAAATCTGAGAAAAGATTAACGATATCTTGTGTGTTGTTGGCGTATTTGTCGTTCATATGCATTTGTGGTGGGTAGTCTGCACTGTCGTTGTTTATTGTTTTGATGAATTTCCAGAGATTGTTTGAGTACAAAGCTGTGTTCTCAATAGAATTTAAATATGCTTTATAACAGATTTTAGACAGATCTTTGCATTTTTTTCTAATCTGACTGAAAGTTGCATAGTCAATTATCGATTGAGTTTCTTTGAATTTTTTATGAAGTTTTTTTTTTGTTGTAGTGAGGCTTTTAGTTCTGATGAGAAGTATGTTGGATATGTATGTTTTTTAGGAGTATGTAATGGTACATAAGATTTGATGGTGCTAGAAAATATTGAATATAAGTTATCTAAGGATTTGTCAGTATTTACATCAGATAAAAAAGACCAGTCGACATGAGAAAGATGGCAATTTATAGAATCAAAATCTGCTCGTTTGAAGTTAAGAGTTTCTTCAACGGGTTTTGGTTTGACACTACATATATTTAACTTAATATAAAGAGGGGGGTGATGGTTATCAACAGGTAAGAGAGGATCATTACATTTGTCAATGAACAATTTAGGGTAATTTGTTATTGCTAGATCTAGTAAGCGATCATTAGTGTTGTATATAAAGTTATGTTGGAAAAGATTTAAAAAATTAGTCATATCTAAAATCTCACGTGCACGATCATTTTCGCCTTCATTTGCAATGAAACCACTATCACTTGATTTCCATTTTAGGTTAGGGAGGTTGTAATCTCCAAGAATAATATTTTTAGAGTTGGGGTATTTGCTGAGTAGATCTTCAACGTCTTGGCTGTGGCTTTGGTATTTTATAGCATCAGATAGTGGGGGTATGTACACAGTTGCAATTATTATCTTTTCTACAGTGGTGTCAATTTGTATAAATAGTTGTTCGAGTGTATTATTTTTCGTTTTGAGTTTTCTTGACAAAAATTTATTTTTTATTGCCATTAGTACTCCGCCGCCCCTTGTTTTGGAACTAGACTTAGAATTTCTATCACAGCGAAAAATTTTGTAGTTGGTAAGTCCGAGTTCTGATGATTTAATTTCAGAATCCAGCCAAGTTTCCGTCAGTATATACACGTCGTAAAAATGTAGAGATATGGTAGAACGTATATCATTTAGTTTTGTGCGAAGTCCCCGGGCGTTCTGGTAGTAAATCCTGAGTTTATGTAGTTTTTTGGCGGAATTTGCACAATTTTTGGGTTTTTTACATACTTTATGGTAATATCAATTTCGCCATTTAACTTCCGTTTTTCCAAATCTTCTCTTAAATTTTTTAGATGGTTTTGCTGAGAAAGCGTATTTTTATTTTTATTTTTATCTTTCTATTCCTCAATACAAAGGACTATCCCATCAAAACCGTGGTTTCAACTATTCGCCAATTTTTGCAAAAAATAAATTTCCTCACTTATTCGAAGGAGAATCGAACATTGTTCTGTTCCTTTTCACCTTTTTAAAATGCACGTCTTTGACTCATTGTACATTCTGTGGTCTACTGCACCAGATTGTACATTCTGTGATCTAGAAGTGGGAACTTTAGATCACGTATTTTTTGGTTGTCCCTCTCTAAACAAATATCCTCTCTTCTGTAAAGTCAAAAATTGCCTCCCCTCCATTCAACATCTCATCTCTTTTAAGTCTGAACTCGACACCAATCTTCATTATAACTTTGAAATTTGTCCATCTAAATGAAATTAATATTTAAATTCACTTTTTCATTTCTCCATAATTTTAAATGATGGCCTAGAACCCTCTTGATGGGTAAAAGTCAGAAATAATTGAAAAAATACAACTTGTAATCATGGCATTTCAAAAATGTATTTCTGAAAATCTCCATATTATGTTACCTTATTTAAGTCTTGCAATTATTGGAAACAATAATTTAATAATTAAATACGTAATTCTGGCAGTAGCATAAAACCGTTTTGTTGATTTTAAAACAATTTTTTTGACTAACCTTTCTTGGGCAATAGACTGTACAGCTTTCTCCACATCATATGATGGGCCTGGTATTACCATTGTGGTTCCATGTTGTAAGCAGGCCATTGCTGTCAATAGTCCAAATGCATGGAAAAGGGGAATCTACAACATTATACATTGAAACGTTATTATTGTGTATACTGGAGATGATTTCTTTATTTAATCACTGAAGACGATATTAGCGACTCTCAATTAAAAATATGATACAGAAAAAAAGAAAAGGACACGGTTGTATCTAGGAATTGATCCCTGGAACCTTAGCCTTGCTGGAGCATTGCTCTAACACTGCCCCTTACAGGACACATTTAACTATATTATTCTTTTTTGGTAGTTCCTAGATGCGACGGTATCTTTTTTGATTTTTCTTTTTCAGATTTTCGATTGAGTTTCGCTAATATTTAAAATATTACAATTTGAAGTTTAACTCATTGAATTAAAAATTAAAATAAATAAAAATATTTATTTACACTTGACACCAAATTCACCGTCAATGCTCTTACTTTTATGCTACTGCCGGCGGCTGATATGTTTTATGAATGTAACTACAAATATGGATTTTATAAACCGAGTTACCTGAAGTAATAGTTTATGTTCTTTTACTGATAATTCATTTCTCAAGCCAACCTCCCAGCTATTATTCACATAGCTTAAATGTGAGAGTACGGCTGCTTTAGGTTGTCCTAAAATCAAAACATTTTTATTTCACAATAAAAAAAATTTGTAACATAATAAATATTGTTGTGTTTTTTCTTCCAGGAGGTACTTCTCATAATCATCAAAATTAAAACTTTGGAGAGTCCTAGCTTCATTTACCAAACGCCTCCATTCTCTTAAATACTCTCAGTATCACCCCGGAGAAATAACACCGTTGCTTGAAATGGTTTTAGTAGTGTTTCATGACCATATCTATTTAGCCATCGCCATACTTCCTATTTCTGCCTCCTTCCCCTCCTTCTCTTCTCAGCCTCACAACATACTCAACTAGGGATACCATAGTCCCACTGGCTCTGAGCAGTTGGGTCCAAATGTGGCATTCGATATTTATATCCAACAATGCAGTCAGTGTTCATTCCAACGCTCGTCAGTGTGGCTATGTTTAGATCTACCAAAACTTCCCCACTCTGCAGACCGATTATAAACAGCTACTTTTTTCGACAGTCTTCCATCCTTGCTGCACGCCCTTTGCAGCGGAGCCATCAAGTTTTATTGATTTTATCATCCATCTATATTCTAACTGCTAACTACTAATGCATAAATGTTATATGTCAAACCTGTAGTTCCTGATGTGAACAGTATAACAAAGGCAGAGTCTGCCTGATTTAAGCGGAGACTTTCCGGGATGTATTGAGTGGACGAAGTACCACCTCTAGATATAATATCTGTGTATGTCAGCACACCACTGAAAAATAAATAATGTTATGATATATAATACACAATAAATACGCTATTATCATCTCGTGTCAATGACAAACTGGAAGTGCATTGCATCCAATTGAATAATATTATCCTAGTGTTTATATAATATATATATCATTCAACAGTGGCGGCTCGAGCACTTATTTGATGGTGGGGATCGACATTTTTTATGTGTACCTACTACCTAGTATTGTAATCTCACTAGTCTTATCTTGCTAATCAGTTGTCTAAACACAAAATAAATTAAAATGCCTATAGATATACAATGAATAATACAGTATAATAAAAATCACGAACGCGAGTGATTCCCGCCCAAAGTACGCATTTTTTTTTTACGCGGTATTCGAAATTTACTTACTAGTGCGCATGCGCGGTTCTCAGATTGCCTACGAACGCAAAAAATGCTTAAGTGCGCAATAGATTCTGCGCACTGGGAAATGCACTCTGATGGTTCGTACGCTGATCGGCTATCCGCTGGTCAAGCTGGGTGGTCGCCGGGTGGCTTTAATTTGTTGTATTTCATTTCTGCCAAATGCTATTTGCTTTTATGTTTAAAAAATAATTCATTTTGGTGTAGACTATTATTTATTTTAGTAGGTTTCAAGTATTACTGGTGGAGATGTCCCTACTCTTCCCCTGTGAAGAACCGCCACTGTCATTCACGCGCTATAATTTCTAGTTCAATCATTTGTGTATATTTTGATGATAACAGTTTTCTAATAAGCTGTTTTTAGTGTTACTAAACTACTTCCGATTATACATTAATTTAGCAGTGATGCATATGGAAAGAAAATACCTACGCATTACTTGTATATAGGTCAATGGTTTTATTTTTTGATAAAATAATTTTATTTCGGTGAACGCAATTGAATTTTCGTCAAAACTTTCAGCGCAGAATTATAATTTTGTCTTGTGGAAAATGAATGGCACACACACAAGTATTTTACGTTTTCTGGAAGTTGTGAACAAAAGTGGTATTTTATATTTATAATATCGTCGTTGCATTTACAATATGAACCATGTGATACCGAGTACATTCTGAGATAATCGATAAAAACTGTTTAAAAAAATAACGAAACGGAAAATAACAATTCTTTTTATGGACAAACTAGTAAAAATATATTTCTTTCATTATAAGAATATATTTATGGCAAACATTAATTATTTTATACCTGAAAATTGAATTTTAACGCGTTTTTCTCACATGCTTTATATTCAGTTTTTTTCACATGGTTCATATTCTATACACAGTTTTCGCCATAATTTAAATACTATAATAATGTCAAAATATTTAATTTAAATTTATTAAAATTTGACAGCTAGGTATTACAAAATGATGTTATAATACGTACGTACCAAGGCAATTGAATTGTATAGTGGTAAGCAGAGGATATGCCTTTTTTATTTTTTTATTATGTACTATTTTGATTGAGCCCCCTTGATTTATTTTCTTTCGCCTTAAATATTTGATATTTTTACATGGCTCATATTCTAGAAGATGGGAAAAAAAAAAAGAAAAATAAATGTATATATTTAACTCATTTTCGTCAAAGTTGTCACATTGTTTATTTTAAATATGCAACGACGATGTATGATTCAATATATATAATAAGTATTGGAACATGCAACGAGGCCATATATGAATTAATAATTTACGTACTTGATTTGATAAACGAAGTTTTTTAATAAACAGTTTTAGTGTTACTAAACTACTTCTGATTCTGATTATTATTAATAAATATAAATTAATTTAGCACTGAATCATAATATAGAAAAAAATAGAAATTATTAATATGAGGTCAATGGTTAAAATAATTTTATTTTAATAAACCTAATTGAATTTACGCCAAAACTTTATTACTTAGCGCAGAATTATAATATTGTCTTGTGGAAAATGATTGACGCTGTGATTTTTTTATGTTTTCTTGAAGTTGTGAAGAAAAGTGGTATTTTATATTCATAATATGTGATATATTAATAATATATTAAATGATAATTTACGTACTCTAATTTTTTATCATCCAGCATAATAATAGTCTTGATTTTGGGCATCTTTGAACAGTTCAACTCTCCCGGAACACAGGAACCTAACTCAGGGGCGATGGACCTCAGCATCTCATAGCAATCTTGGTTCTTGAAGGGAGATGCTATGGCTAATGCCTTTATTCCTACCTTGTTGATACAGAACTCAAGTTCGTTCTTTTGATAAGCAGGATTAATAAGAACCTGGAACAGGTTAAAAAAATTTCAGAGAACCAAATTAAATGCTAGCATTTTGATATTTAACGCATGTTGTTAATTAGTTTGAAGTTAGACAATGGTTTTTAGAATCTTACCACAACTAATCCAGCTCTAGTGGCAGCCATCATTGTTGTAATCCATCGCATTGAGTTAGAACAGCAAATCCCAATCTTGTCTCCGGGTTGTAAACCACTTTCCACTAAGCCAACTGCCAGCTTATCCGCCTAAGACATAATCAAATATTTCAATATAGCATTGACAAGAGTATTAGGTAGAGATAGATGTTGTAAATGAACAGAAGGTTTCTATCAAAATTATTATTTAACCCCTCCATCTAATTAGTTCGTTTATGGGAACAGCTAACATACCTAGGTCTCATAAAAATCGTTGCATCTACCTTACTGTCATGGTGATAAATATTATCTTAAAGCCGAGCGCGGTGTTCGATAGATAAAACACCTCGCTTCATATTCAATTGAAAATTTAAATGTGCGCCTCTATAAATCCAAAGTTTCCGACCGCAATTTGAGAAAAAAATTTGAAATCCTGTGAATTTTTTATGAATTATTTTTGTATGAAACAACAAAATTGTGTTTTCCTTTTTTTCGTTATCAATAATTTTAGTTTTCATTATAAAAATGTAGATAGACCTTCAGAATTATAAGGCAGACCGGTGAAAAATCATGGGATAGGTATTATAATTATAATGTTGAATAAACAATTAAAATCATTTTCTTAAAATTTATCTGAATCTTTCACACAATAGTTCCAATTTTGAAAATGACGCTCAAATTCAATTAAATTTGAGTTTATCGAACTCGAGTTACAAACTCAACCAAAATTACTAAATTTTATGCAATGAATAAATACGAGAGGATTTGACATACGAATAAAATAATAGGTTAATTGTTGATCGCCGTTTTTGTGAAAAATCACCTCAAGGCCATTGTATTCATTCTGTAACATTCTGTTCAATGTTGAAGGGGTCGCTCTCCCAATTTCTACCGATTTCTGACACGTTTTCCTTAAACGTTTGAAGTTTTAAAGCTCTTCAAAAAATATATGTTATTCTTTAAGATAGTATCTATACATTCCCCACGCCGAAACGGTAATTATTTGAAATTCCCTCGATATAAGTAAATCGCAAAGTATGCTCCAAAAAATATTATTAACACCTTTGTTTCTGTTATTTTACAAGTTATACGTATGAAAAATTCATAATGTTTTTGGGGTGTTATGCCGTGTTGCGCTACCTCCTTACTTAGCCGACGTTTCGGACAGCGTTGCAGTGTCAATCATCAGGGCAGATCCGGCAGATCACACATCGTCGGATCTGCCCTGATGGTGGACACTGCAACGCTGTCCGAAACGTCGGCTAAAGAAGGGGGTAGCGCAACACGGCATAACACCCCAAAAACAAACAACGAAAATGCTTTTGGCTGTGAAAATATAAAAATGTATCAAATTCATAATGTTTCATTAAATGCATACACAAGAAGACATATCCAGTTCTTCCAACTATAGGCCGATATCCCTTGCCACGATTATATCCAGAATATTTGAAAGGGTTATACAAATTCACATAGAAGGCAAACTATTTACGTCCGATAACCAATTTGGTTTTAAATCGAAATTGTCAACAGATATGGCTATATTCAGTTTGAAACAAAGTATCGAATATTATAAGGCAAGAAAAACAACAGTGTATGCTTGTTTTCTAGACTTAAGTAAAGCTTTCGATCGAGTATCTCATGCACTGCTTTGGAAAAAATTAAAAGAAAGGAAGGTGCCCAGTTCAATAATTAACATTCTGGCAGTCTGGCATCATCAACAAGAGAACCAAGTTATCTGGAAAAATAAAATGTCAGCACCAGTGAATACGGAATGCGGCGTCAGACAAGGGGGATGCTTATCACCGATTTTATTTAACGTCTATATGAATGATTTAAGCGATAAACTCACCTCGGCAAAGATAGGTTGTTACCTGGGAAACATTTGCGTAAATAACATTGCGTATGCAGATGACATGGTTATTTTGTCTCCAAGCATTAAAGCATTGAGGAAGCTGTTAAAGATATGCGAAGAATATGCCGCTGAACATAACATGGTCTACAACCCAACTAAATCTGTACTACTTGTATTGAAATCGGGCGCAGGCCCTACAAAGGTACTACCCGTCAGCCTAAACGACACAAAAATATCTGAAAAACCGGAGGTCAAATACTTAGGACATATCGTAACAGCGGAACTCAATGATGATACTGATATTGAGCGACAGAGAAGATCACTGTGTATTAGGGCAAATATGATTTCTCGAAGATTTAATAAGTGTAGCCCAGAAGCAAAAAGGCAACTTTTTAACACATACTGCACGAGCCTATATACCTCGGAGCTGTGGACCAACTACAACAAAGCATCTCTAAAAAGAATGGAAGTACAGTACAACAATTCATACCGAATACTTTTTGGGTTGTCCTGGTACTGCAGTGCCACTGAGATGTTTGTAGAAGGGCGTGTTCCTGCATTCCGAGCACTACTCAAAAAACGGATCATCAGCTTTAGAACGCGACTAGCCACGAGTGAAAACGGTCTTGTGATGGCAGCACTGCACTTCTGGCAGGGTCCTATTTACAAGCGATGGAGCCAACTCCTGATGAGTTAAAAAAAAACAAAAACAAAAAACTTTATTTTCATGTTTTTTTTTTTTTTCTGTATTATTTTTATTCTGTTTTATCTCAATATGTGTGCAGTATCTCACAATATATATGTATATTTTTAATATTAATTTGATAATATGTTCTATTTATAATATGGAGCTCGTGGGATTGCACCACCCTCCCCGAGATCTGGAATAAACAATAAAAAAAAATAAAAAAAAATGCTACTTGACACATCTCCCACAAGATTGTTGGTCTTTTTCAAACGAGTCGTCTTTTATTAAATATTTTCACAGTTCGTATTGTCGTATCTCTTCACCTTCTTCTTTTTGAGCGGGTTAGCGCGGCCTTATACAAAGATGGTGGACAAGATGCAACCAATACTCACCATATAAACTGAATAATAACCATGGAAACCTATTTAAGGTAACGCCAATTTTGTATCGGTATGTATGCCAACATATATATCATACCGCACATTCTGGTTTCTTTTCACATTCCTTCTCTTAGGTTTTTTTTATTTAGACATTGATTTGACGATTGAGTATTTTGAATTTTCTACGAAATTCCCAAGTATTAAGTATTGTTTTGCAGATAGCACAGGATGTCTGGGGGTAAAGTGCACTAGCTTAGGGAGGTGATTCTACATTGTACATGACAGAAGAAGATAAAGAAAAACTTTTCCGATATTTATCTTTGTTACTTGTACCATTATGTAGATTCACAGAAGTTAGTGCACCTTACGATTGTAAGAATATTTTCCTTGTTCACAAAATAATTACAATTTTGTCAACTGACTTTTTCCAGAACTGGTATGAATTTTGAAAAACAAATTCAACCAATCTATAAAATTCCCTGCACCTTTTTCAGTATAGATTTAAAATATACACAAATTCATTATTTACAATTATAATGAGTATAATGCTACAATCATACCTCTTCTAGGATCTGACTGAAAGTCATGGATAGTCCCTCACTCTGGGACACGATGAAGGTCCTGGACGTGAAGTCAGTACCTCTCACAAACATCCGTGACTACGTTTTTTTACGCACACACCCATATTTTTTACAGTTTCGCAAAGTTTCGCAATCATTGGTAGTCTCTACGTTTATACGTCTCGTTCTCGGCCGACGCCGGGCGTCTCTCCTTGTGTTTTGACAGTTCTCGTTGAATTTGGTAATCTCTACGTCCCATGTGTGAGTCTGAGACATATTCATTTCCTGATTCACAAAACAGCTCAACAGACCTCCGGCTTGGAATCCTTACTAACGTTTTGAGTTGACACATCGCCGAATGACATTTTTCTTGAAGTTAATAAAAACGAATTTAATAGTTTTAAAGTGGTTTTAAGGTAAGTAATATGATTTATTTCGAATTAACGACATATCAACCGGGTTGGTAGATGTTTTTACATAAATCGCCGCACTTTTAGGCACAGAATATTGTAATTGCACTTCGTTCCAGCAATTACTATAAGAAACCACTTTTTAAATGCACAAAATAGTTCTTAGTTTGGGTTATTTAAGTATTTTGTGCGTATTTAGACCAACCCGGCAAAGACTCGTTTTATAAGAAAATTTTAGCTTGAATAAAGATGGAATTTTGTGACATAACCTCTCCTTAGAAAATAGTTGTTGGTTTTAGGAAGTCAAGGAAATATTTTCCTTTAGTATATTATTATGTACCAAAAGGGTGCGGGTCTGCTAATAATTTATGTGTATTATTTTAGCCACAGCCAGTCTACAATGGACAATTATTTCCGTCTACATTTTTTTAATGGAGTTCTGCGCAGCGAAGAGCTGAGAAATGAGTCAGTCCAAAGACGGCAGTTAAGGGATCTGTCAAACCCTTTGACTATTCCTGTCACAGTATTTGTGGCAAACTACAGGCTATCCCAGGACCTATACAGAGCTTTGTGTGAGGAGTTGCGGCCAATAGTCCCTGTACGTAGACGAACAATCGCAGTGCCCTTGGAACTCAAAGTGAATATGAAATTATTTAATTTTTCACTAGTCTTAGCGATCTCAGACCGAGCAGCATAATACCAGCATTATCCAAAGTACTCGAAAAAGTTGTGTCAACACTGAAACTTGCGGGATTATACCTCGTCATCAATCGGGGTTTCGTAAAGGTCACAGCACAACAGCTCTGCAATGCATTACAGACGATATTCTTACCTCCAATGATGCAGGCAAAGCCTCGGTATTAGTTCTTCTAGATTTCTCTAAATTTTTTGACTTATTGAGCATTCCATTGCTTGTTTGAAAGTTGCGTTACTTTGGTTTTAACGATGAAACAATAAAATGGTTTCAGAGTTACTTCAAAGATAGAACTCAGCGCACAGTTTACAGGGAAATCAATAGGGCTCTAAAACATTCATCTGATGTAAAGATAACGCGAGGGGTACCGCAGGGGTTGATACTGGGGCCATTGTTTTTTTGCTATATATGCCGCTGACATAATGCAATCTATTAAATACTGTATGTCGCAAATGACACACAATAATATTTATCATTTGACATAAGTAACGCTCATCTGGCGGTGGATATGGTAACGGATGATCTACGTAGAGTTTGCACTTGGGCACAGGAGTGTTACTTCTTAATCCTCAAAAAACTGTTGCTTTATTAATGGGAACTAAGCAAAAAATATCATGTGTAAGGAATGGAGGACATGTTGTAAAAATACATGAAGCCACCGTTCCCTTTGTTGACGCTGCGCACAACCTTGGAATAATGGTGGACGGTAAATTGAGATATGAACATGTTAAAAGCAGGTCACAGTGGTGCTACTCGAGGCTTCGTCTGTTGTATAAGAGGGTTTCTCACCATCCTCCCATTAGCTTATCTACCCTAATAACGAATATTATTAAAATTAAAAATAAAATACTCGCAGTGGTTAGAAAACTCGGCCAACTTGTCCAATATATAGCCACTATTCGTAGGTTCGAGTAGCGAATTATAAACTCCAACTTAATAAATAAATAAACCGTAAATCGTAAAACGAAAATATTCGTTATTAGGGTAGATAAGCTATTGGGAGGATGGTGAGAAACCCCCTAAATGTCATAAGAGATGGCGTTTGCTAAGGTTTTGCTTTGTTGTTGTGTTTTTTTTATAAATAGTTTTTATTAACTGGCTTCACGTGATTCCTCTATGGATAAATTGATATCTTAATCCATTTCAATTAACCCTTGATTTACACGGTGACTTCATGCATACATAATTTACCTGGTGGAGCCCCAGGACTCCCGGAAATAAAATCGAAATTTTAACGTGAAATAAACAGTTATAGTCTTGTTTTCTTTCTGCCTATCTTATTTTTTGATGTATTTGCTATACTTATAATATATTATTTATTTTTAAGGTTCTAACGACACTGTCGTTCCTTGCGACAGGGTCGTATAAAAAAAATAGTAGGAAATGACTTTCATTTGAGTCTTTCCCAAAAGTCAGTAAGCCGACACATGAATGAGATCGTGTCGGCTATTAATCAAATCAGGGTACGACATATCAGATTCCCAAGTACCGAGCAACAAAGGAATTCTGTCAAACAAGGGTATGTTCAGATTTATTATATTTTGTTAATTATCTTGATTAAGGCATATTCAGACAACAGACTAATGTGTAATTATTTTATGTACTCGTAACATTATGTCATATCTCCATCACCTTGTGTCGAGGAATGAACACATCAATCAACATGAATATTATATTAACACACAGGCATAGTCTAAGGCCAATTTAAATATATAATACATAAACTCAGCAGATGATTGTAACAAATTACAAGATATTAATAGAATTAATAAATATTGCATAGAAAATCAATTAGTCCTAAACATGGATAAATGTAATGTGATAACATTTTCACGTAAATGTCACCAAATCATCCATACTTACCGTCTAAACCATGTTCCTCTCCAACGAGTAGAAAAAATCAAGAGACCTTGGAGTATTACTTGACTCTAAATTACTGAGATCATATTGAAAACGCCTTAGAAAAAGCCCAAAAACAAATAAGCTTCATTCTACGAGTCACAAAACCATTCAATAAACCTTTTACACTTGAATTACTTTATATGGCATACGTAAGATCTCACCTCGAATTTGTATCTGTGATTTGGAATCCTCAATACCAAACTTATATTAACCGAAATGAAAACATTTAACATTAATAGGTGTTATTGGCCTATTTCAGCATATCGCTCGCCATACGTTCCCACGAAATACGCCAAAACAAATAACGCTAGCACTTTTAACACTGTGTGCGGTAAGTGTTATGTTCAATGATTTTTTATAAAATTGTTTCCTAAAAATAAAAATATAAAAAAAATTACTAGTCATAGAATAGAAGAGGACTATACAAATGCCTTCCATGTAGATTTTAAAGTCACCACTGATTTAGTGTCTTTTGGTTCTAACCCAATTACCTTTGCTCTGTCTTTCTTACACTTACTTGAATTTCATAATGATGATGAAACACAGTGCAGTGTGGTTTTGGAAATTCATGCGAAAAACGGTCTGACTTATTACGATTACAGTAATATTAATTTTATAGCATATCGTCTCTGTCGAGGTTGAAGGGAGGAACAATAAGAATTACAAAAACAAATAAAATTGTGTATGTGGTGTTATATTTTTATATTTATAAGAAAACATAAGTCTCCACAAAACAGTCCATGCTTCTACACTCTAGGAAAAGCTTTGAAAATCTGTGTAGACACGTTAAGACAAGTAAAATAAATGTACAAGTTGTTGCTTCTCATCTTGGAAGGGAAACGTCAATATCACTGAGTTGATTGATTCTAATTCTATCCCCCAAAGAAAACTTTTGATAAAACTACCGAAAAAAACATCCTCCGCAAAGAGAGTCAGAGTTAAAAACCTAAGCAATATATTTTACATAAATGCAGTGTACATAATACAACAACATCAATATGTCGGAGGGGCCAAGTATCACGGCATCTGGGATGTTGGAGTCAGCAGCTTCCTATGCCACGAAGAACCGCAAGTAGTGAATGATCCTCGTTCATCAGGGCTTTTGAAGTAGGAGTCTCGATTCTCAGCAACAGAGGAGACTCAAGATAAAGCGAGAACGTGAAAGCAAAATAACAAAATAATTAGAAAAATACAAAAATAAATGCATTCATTATTCACAAACAACAATCATCAAATGAAATAAAAGCAAGTTTTTCTCTGTAACGTATCGTTACTTTATTAATTACATCTAAGGTAAATTGATGATTTAATACAACCTAGGAATGATGTCTCTTTGGACAAATTGTATAATTCCTCATTTTAAATTTTAAAAAATGTTTCATTAAATACAATTTAGAACACATACAGTAAAGGAGAGATGGTACAACTAAGTACACGGGTAAATGTCTAATATAGTACAGCCTTTTCCTTAGGTTCTTCGGGCATCTCCCACTTACGGTTCTTCAAAGCATTAAGTGCTTATATTTTATTTTGAAACCCTTGTATAATTTTTTTAAATCATTATGTACTCAATGTGAAAGCCCGCGGGCTTACAAAATAGTAAATAAATTATATCTTACACTTCCGTTTCAACAGCTCAGCTAAAATGCCATCTCTGAATTTCGCATCTTCTTGCCTCTCCGCGGCAATGCTGGCCAGCATGGCCGCACCCAACTCTTCCATCTTCGCAACTTTCTTCTCCTCCAATTTTAATTCATCTTTTTCCAGAAGAAGCTTTTCCCTCTCGTGATTGGTGTTCTCAGTGGCAACAAGGTACCTGTGGTCAAAGGAGATGGCTCTTTTACCAACTGAAAGCAAAATATTTTTATGTAATTTTTTTATAAATATATTTGTTAAATACGATTTAACTCTTTTTTTTACATTAACTCTACACAGGAGGTTGTTGAGGAAAATAATTTCCCTCGTGCACCGGTGCCGAGGGGATCAATGACGCTAGTTCCTCGGAGCATCTTCCATTGTAATATTAGTAGAACAAGGACAGCATTCGCACCTGACGCCTGTGCTCTAAAGATTGCAATCAGTTTGTTAAGTTAAAGAGGAGATGAAGGAGAGGGTCACAAAGACGGCCCTATCGGAAATCCAACTGTGAGGAAAGCCCAGGAGATCATTTTAAAGAAATTACAATTTGATAATTGTTTTGTTTACTTAATCTTTTTATTTAAATTTTCATCAATCATGTCATTAAATTAAATTAAATTCATGTCATTAAACGAGTCTACTCTAATAATACCAATTTACTTTCATAAATAGAAAACACAAGAAATAAGTAACACACATATTAGATCTCAGGGTCAAAAACATACCCATCAAGCAACTACGAGTAGTAGTCATACATACATATTATTTGCAATAGTGTCTCACATTGTTGGGAACTTCGACAACGCCATGGATCCAACCTTGTGGATGTTCCTCCCCACGATTGATGCATGAAGAACTCCACATGCGACTATAACTGCCAATGTGGTGTTGAGGTTCAATCGAAAGCCTAATCGGACGGCTTCCTTAGATTAAGGTGTGCTTAAGCTTGTGTAATTGGAAGAGCGTAGTTGTGTAATTGAGCAGTGTCGAGCCAAAGTTTTGGCTTAGCATTTGATTAGTAGGATTGGGAACAGCGGCCGTTAGAGCTCGTACGCACTAGTGGGCGGTTAACCGCGCGGCTGGCTGCTTTTTTATTTTAATATGCAACCGCTTATATTTGTACAAAAATTTGTAAAATTCAAACCGCAGTGGTTGGTCAGAGGACGGCTTCGCGGTTGACCGCCTTCTTGACTATACGAACTAGACTGTTGGGGTTTAGTTGTAGTAACTGGCCTTATTCATTACGTGTTTGCAGTAAAGTAAAATATTTTATTTTCTTGGTTTTGCGTCACTGTCGTAGATGGTACAAATAAATGACACAAGCGACCTCTCGACAGCATCCATTTTATTTATGATGAGACAAGGCAACATAGTTTTCTGCCTACCGCGGTTGAACCACGTCAGGCGGCCAGCCGCTTAGCCGAACCGCTCAAGCGGCTGACCGCTAATGCGTACTAGCTCTTATAGTTACACCAAGCATATCAATGGCGGGCCTATTCGAAAGATTGCTTTCACGAAGGAGACTAGATTTTCATAGCACATTTCATCGTAAGTACTTACACAGTCCTTTGTTAGACGCCTTTCTTTTGATGCCGGATGGCCCAGGCGTTGCGGGTATCTCGGCCAGCACCGGCCCAGTGGAGATAACTTCCTCAAGCACCGGGCCAGGCGATTGAGGAACAACCTGGCAAGTCGGGGCATCGATTTCAATTTCAGTCTACAAGAAAGTAATAAACTGCATATTAGATTTTCACCATCCATATTAAAATATAAATGTGCATGAATATGATCTGAAACATACAACGTATAGCGTACACTCTTCCGGTAATCCATCAATGGGTAATCGCCCCATGATGGCCAAGACCTTTTCATCAAGTGGGGTGAGAGGTGGGAATCTCACCAATCCACCTCCCGTTCGGTTCATCTCCACTTGGATATTTGATGCCTTCTTCTTGGCATTTGTTTTCAGGTCCCTCCATGACTGAAAAAATTGATAAATAGTCAAACTACTATTCAGAAACCCATAAAATAAGATTATTTTCAAACTACTATTCAAACCCATAAAATAAGATTATTTTGAGTAAGGTATTTGTTTCAGGTTCAATAGTTTTATTTTATTAAATACGTACTTGCTGCCATCTGTCGCCCGATTTCTGGGTCCCAAACCTGATGGCGTTAAGGCTTTGGGCCAACTCGTCCCATTCTCTCTTGTTGGCCGGCCTATCTCCGAGTAATGACACCAGAAAATCCATCTGCTCACTCGTAGCCCTTTTAGTCTGTAAAAGAATTAATGTATTATTATTATTATATAACTACATGAAATGTTATCATTAAACAACATTAAATGCGGTTAGCAAAATAACGGAATTAAGAATCACAAATTAGAAATAATACGTATAAATGAATACTGTGAAACCATTAAATGACGCTTGACAAGTCCCTTGCTTTGACATGCAGTATTGTCAACTCTAAAGAATAACATATATATATATATATTGCTCTGGATTCTAGTGTTTTTAGTCTATGTGAGGAGCTTACTTTTCATCTAACTAAGATCACTTAATGTTTTTGTGAAAATGTAATTTGAAGCCACAAATATTTGAAATACTGGTTACAAAATACCTCCGCATAAGGTATTTCAAATACCAATTACAAATTACATTTTTAGGAAGGAATAATTGACAAGTAATTCATATACTCCCCAACCCTGACAACAGTCACGTTTACAGTACCCAATATCTAATTGAATAGTTTCATCAACTGAAAAGAAATCTACAAATAGTCACGTTTTACATGTAATTTTAAGATAACGTAATATCTTGACATGTAAAAACACAATCGTTCAAAGCAAATTGCAGGTTATAATGTATTTTATATACTAATTATTTCTGGGAATGTTCCGATATCTTACAAATTACATTTGCGAACGTAAACAAACATGAATGTAATAAATAATAATAAAACTTACCGCCATTGTTGCTGTAGTAATAATATATTATGTTTGGATGTAAAAAAAGCGCAGGCTGTTTGCCGCAAATGTCAGATGTGAACCATAGACCATCCATAGACAATTTACCTTTTTCTATGTAGAGTATGAAAGTCAAACCAGACCGACGCTTACCGACGCTCCAGAGCACTCCCAGAGTAGCGTATTCGATCCAATGTCCATTGTCGAATGTGAAACCATAACGTCCACAAAAATTACTGACTTAACATCCTGTTGGGCCAGGAGTTGGCAGCCTTCTGTAGACATCTCCCTATGGTCTCGTACTGTAGGGGCCTCTGTCCCGGGTTGTGGATATAACTTGGTCTGACATTGCCACTGTATCGTCGAATGGCGCTCTCTCTAGAAAATATCAAGAGAATTTCGAAAAAACAATAATATGGTGAATAATTTTCTTCTGTGGAGATAATAACATAAATGCTTATTTTCAAATCAAAGTTAGTAACAATCAATTGTGGCATTTAATCGTAAAATGACATCAGAGAGTATGAAATTAATAAAACTCTGATGGATATAAAAAATAAGATAAAAAAAGTACATACAAATAATAATGTATTAGTGTCCGACCGAACCTAGTTTTTACGGCCGAAACCGAATCCGAAATTTCCATATAAGGTCATGTTTTCGTGTGAAAAAAAAATAGTCAATCTTGTCGGTCTTTTTTTAAAAAAAGTATATAAATCATTCGGTCAATGTGGATATCCGAAAAGAATGCAAGGCTGATGTAAGCGTAATAAATCAAAATTGTTTCTAAAAAAAAAAAATTATTTTAAATTTTATATGTCATCATATATTAAAAAAAATATAGCATTTTTTTTAAATGTTTTCATTTACTCTCAAATAATTATCCAAGTTGCGTCTAAAATCATAATATATCAAAATCTTTAAGAGCCTATATTTTAAAAATTAAAGCAAAAATAAATAAAGTGGCTCCTATCCGAGATCGACGTTTGACATACCTTTTGATTACAAAAATAATTTTTCAGTTTGGTTGGGTATTTCGGTCTAAAATCCAAAACTACTTTTTTTGAAACTTGCAGCGCACCCAATGCCTTAATAAAACGATAATGAATCGATATGAAATTAATAATGAATCGTGAAAAATGTCTAATTGTAATAATTTTTCGTAATGAGTAATGAGTATAAGTTGTGATTGCGCGAGTGATTGGTGATTAATTTGCTGCATTTGTGTTGTGGGTTTCTATATGAAAAAGAGAAGTGGGCCTGGTACGCTGCATTGGAGCATTTAAACCAATGACGGATAGTAATTCGGGGGAAAAGAAATCGAATATTGTCTGGTTATTCGTTGCCTGGGAATGGTTTTCTTCTGAACAAATATAAAATATACGCTGACGCGTTGAATTTATTTACAGAGATGCATGGGCAAAGATTTGAGATATCCAATAAAGTGATGGTTAATAAATTCGTTAAAAGTTTTTCATTTATAAATATTCAATGATATTGTTATTCAATTTTGCAAAAGACGTTTATTTATAAACAAATTCTGCTGTGTAATTATTAATAATGACAGCTGTTTTGCCTTCTAAAGGCTTTATCAAACTGTATGATAATGTCTAATATAATAGTTTGAAAATACCTTCAGAAGTCTGGAATGAAGTATAAAAAAGATACAAGAAAAAATAAGGAAGAAGAAACAACTGTCAAACATAGTAATAATTAAACAGCAGAATTATAATGGATTGTTATTTATAAATTAAATTATAATATTATTGAATATATATGAAAGAAAAACTTAAAATTAAAATAGAGTTCAACAAATTAAACTTGATAAGAATAAACTGACATTTTTTACTCAAAATAATGTCAGGAACCACTTATAAAAGTAAATGAATTACGTCCCTCAACACCTATACTGATACTGATGTATTTTTATGTTAACTTTATGAATGTGATTTAAATATTTTTATTTTCAATACAATATCTTTTTTCAATACAATATCTATTTTATATATATATTTCCAGTATCCATCGTCGGAACAGATATTAAGAATGTGGTGAATTGTGTTTTTATGTATCTAAATAGAAGTGATTCCGCATTGCGCGCATTAATCCTCTTGGGGTCAGTATTTCAGAATAATAAAAATTAGTTACATTAAATGATTTTCGACGTTTAGTTCTGGTGTAGCCGTCAATTAACGGATACCAGGAACTAAAGCTTACCCCATCGCCTCTATAATTGTTAAAGGGAGTAAATTGAATACAATTTTTAAAAAATCTACTAACCTGTTGACTGGGGTAATCGAAGAAAACGGTGTGTACTTTTGTGAGATTGCACATCTTGCCCAACGATGCATGATTAAACCAATGAAAACAAATAATAATACCTAATACGATATTCATATAACAAATTTAATACAATAATTGTCTCGAAAACATTACGATCAAATAAAAAACCTTAATTTTCAGGGACAGAAAAAACAATCTGAAAACCGTTAAATAAAATTAAAATAAAGCACTTCATTTGAGGGGAAGTTCCCTTTGTTAACTGCCAACAAAAATTTCATTTAAAGTATGTTTTTGAAAGTGAAAATTTGAAGATTCAAAGTTTGTTTTTGAAAGTGAAAATTTGAGTATTTCTCGTAAGAAAGAAGTAAGTTTTAAATTCCGACAATCTCCCTACATTTAAACCGCAAACTAATACAGACTGGATAAAAACCTTGAAGCACTTGTATCGGAATGAGTATAATAACACAAATAATATTCTTTTATATTGTTATTATTGGATGCAAAAAATTGCCGAATGTATAATTTACCATGATTTCATGGATAACCCCTTGGATGCCAGTTAACGGTTAACCGTTTTTTCTTGCTGTTGAAAAATAATCTCTAAGAATTACCCTAACAAGATCAAAATGTAAAAGGATTCTATTTATTTGGTGATGATCTTATTTTAGTGCTGTTTTTCCACGTACTGAAAAACAGTTACTCTACGCTGCTTTTCGAATTCTAAACCTGCCAGCTCCTTTTCATAATATTTGATATATCTCTGGCTGTTCTTATTTTTGAAGAAATTTTGTATTTGACGCCGATTTTGAAGTAGGTCGCATATTAAGTCTTAAAATATTTAATGAGTTTGATTTTATTGAAATTATTACCATTGAAGTTTAACAAAAATAACTGCAGCAGTGTCTGACAATGCCTATCTACAATTTTTGTTTTCCAAATGTTATGTTGTAGCACATGTTGAATGTATTAATATATTTTCGTACAGGCTTTTACATAAAAAATGAGTATACTGGTAATATAAGAACAGTAAAGGTCAGATTAATTTATTTATTGTTTTAGGCTTGCTTGTTAAAATATTATTATTGGATATACCTACATAGTTAAAGTGTTAAACAAAAAAAAAATTAAATAAGAAACTGGATGTGGGAGACCCTTCGACCTCTCCAGCCGGACTCTCTCGACTTATCGGGAGTGATGGATTCATACCCAGCCCTCATATCTGTTTCTTCCTTTCTCTAAACACACCCTCCACACAGCATCACGAAAGATGACGTAGGCTTTGGGGGAATTTCATTTCTCAGGGCCTCCTGTGGTGAGATAAAGTAAAAAATAAAAAAAATCAAAAAGTATTAAGGGAAAAGAGAAAAGACGTGAAGAACAAAAAAAAATAACTAACTAAACAAAGTTTTAAGAGAATTAATTATTCTTTCATTATTTAATAGAATTAATTATTACACTTTATGTAATTTTTTTTACGTACTATGTGTACCTATATATAAAGTGTGTATATTTTTTTCTTGTATTTTAATGGTTATTTTTTAAATTTCAAAACACGAAATGTCAATTTCCACCGACCGCTATGTTAGGAACTGTTGCAAGCTTCGGTGAAAATTGACATTTCGTGTTTTAAAATTTAAAAAATAACCATTAAAATGCACTTTTTTCGAAATTCCGGTAACTGAATTGATTAGTACTAACTTGACCCGGTTTTTGTAATTTTTTTTCCTTATATTTTACACAATCAAGGGACCAGATGACATCACGAACTCTTACGCACGGTACTATACCCTTAACCGGCGTTTTCGCGGGCTTAATAAAATTCAAACTTGTAGAATTATTTTAATTATGAAAACGAACTAAAAAAAAAAATACTCGTAACATATTTTTTATAAGTCAAAATATTTTTCACTCAACTTCCCTACTGTTAATCATCAGAGCATAGAGATGCGAGCGTCCGGGCAAAGGGGGTTCCCGGCTAGGGATCCCGGAGCAAGATGGCCAGGGGTTGAGCGTCAGCAAGTTCAGGAAGCCCGAGTCAAGGGGGCTCAGGCGTCATCATCAGATAATAGAGATGTGAGGCTCCTGGCAAAGGGGGGCTCCGGGCTAGGAATCCCGGAGCAAGATGGCCGGGGTAGTGGGTGCAGCGACTTCCCTACCGTTAATCATCAGAGCATAGAGATTAAGGTGGGTCATTTAAAAAAATGTGTTAATTTTTAATTCTAAGAGCGATAAAAGGGTGCCAAATTGGTTCAAAACGACGTGTGTAAAATTTTTCAAATTTATGATACGATCTTCTTCCTCCGCATTCACTTCAAAGTTTTGAAAATTTTAATTTTTAAGGGTTATTTCTAGTGTGTATAAAAGTTACTATGAATTTTTTTAACCATATTTTTTGTAATCTTCAATAGTAAATTTAGTATATATTTACAAAATCATTTACAAAAAGTCCCGGTTGTGATTATTGGAGGCGTGAGGTGAGGGCGGGGGGAGCACCGATTGCGCTAATACCGGAGAAAAAATGGAGGAATTCCGCCGCAAAAGTAAAGTGCTGTTTGATATTTCGTCTTGCAAATGCAATGATTTCAGTAAACGTGACTGTCCTAGAGATTAAAATATATCTGTAAATGAATAGAGTTTCATTACTGACCAACGTACCACACGAAAAATGATAAAACTGCGTTGAAAGGGAAACTTTTGAAGCCAAAATCCTTGTGCCCGTCTAAAAAGGAAAGCACGGGTAAGCCAACTACTTCTCTACTTGATATTTCCACGTCTTCCGCATCAAAAGAATCCGATTGAAAAGATGTTTTCACACCTAAGATTGTACCTCAAACGCCTCAAAAGCGGGCTGTGGTCAATATTGATCATTCCACACTGTCTAAAACTTGTGATAGATATGGAGTGTCAAAAAAGGTAGCGGCAGTCGTTACCTCAGCAGTTCTGTACGACATCAAGTCTAATATTCCAATTATTGACAAGAGTAAACTTCGCAGAGAACGAAAGAAAACAAGAGGAAAACAAGAGAATTAAGAGCACAACAAATAGTTTTATAAAAACCCGCAATATATTTTGATGGCCGGAAAGATAAAACATTCATTATCAGCGAAAGGTAAGGGACGCAATACAGAGAATGACACATTTAAGAACATATTTCATTGATAAAAGAGCCAGACTCAATATATTTAAGTTTTATTGCATCAAACTCTGGCACGTCGAAAGTTATAAACCATTGCAATGGATAATTTGCTTGCTTCACATGAACGAGTTACCATTTCGGCACATCTTGAGGGTAAGACACCTGGATCTCAAACATATTCAGGCACAACAGGACTAGCTTTGGAAAACTGTGAAAAAAAACATACTGCTCATTTTCAGAAAATTGACGGAGAGCGCATGAATTATTTACTTAAGACGTGGCTACAGATCAGTTATATTTGTATAAAATAGTATCTGCAGTTACGGTGGGGAAATTTACCTGAAGATTTATGCCACAAATGTCCTGGAAAAATTTCTCACGCCAAATATCTTACGCGTGCTAACCGAATTCTTCGTCTTTATGTTTCAACGGAAGCTCCTTCGGAGAATCTTATTATTTTAGAAACGTACGTTGTTAAAGTTTATGCTCCGGCTTGGTTCAGCATTAAAACTCGTCTCACCTGTAAAGATGGAGCACGTCACCTGTGGTAGTTAATCTCAGCGCCTAGATACTTATCAGCTGAACTAAAAACTATAATTGATCCAGTTATAAAAATAAACAGTTACTTCGCACACCAAGAAAATTTATTGCTTGCAATGTTAACTGACCCTCACAAGCATATCCGAGAATGAGCTGCTCGTCGTGTTCTAAAAACACGCAGTAAGAAACTAAGTAAAACAAGGCTGTTCCAACTTCCAATCATAAACCTCGATACATCATATTATTTGGAAGAAAAATGTAACCAAACCCCCAATACTGAAGAATATATCGGATGAAGATCTTCAAATGTTTGTAGCTCAAGGGGTATAAGGTAGATTGCCTCTTCTGCGTCTGCCATGTAAAACTCAAGCAGTTGAAAGAGGTGTAATGACTGTTATTGAAGCCTCAACTACTTTATGTACGAATTCTGCAAGAGAGGGTCTTATTAAGGTGAAGATTGAGTCTCGTAAAATAATGCCGAAATTTGAGAGTAAGAAGCGTTTTGGTGGTATTTGAATACACTATCTTGAGATAATTTGAATTATATTCATATATGTTTTTAATAAATAATTTGAAACATTCCCTCTATTTTGCGTTTTATTGAAAAATCGTTCATTTTTACTTCTTTGTCTAACATTTTTTGAGATTTAACAGGGGTGGGTTTTCTCTAATATGTGAAATTTCAAAGTCAATCCGGAGGAAGAAGATGATATCAAAATATTATTTAAAAAAATACGAGATTTTTCATCTTCATTTAACACTCTTTTATCACTATTAGACAAATCAAAACAAGATTTTTTTTCCCCATACATTCGTGACCCACCTTAATAGAGATGTGAGCGTCCGGGCAAAGGGGGTTCCTGGCTAGGGATCCCGGAGCAAGGTGGCCAGGGGTTGAGCGTCAGCAAGTTCAGGAACCCCGAGTCAAGGGGGCTCAGGCGTCATCATCAGATAATAGAGATGTGAGGCTCCTGGCAAAGGGGGGCTCCGGGCTAGGGATCCCGGAGCAAGATGGCCGGGGTAGTGGGTGCAGCGACTTCAAAGGCTCGGTGAGCGTCAAGGGAGCTCGCGTCAAGCACGAATCAAGGGGGCTCAAAAGAGGCCGTTAAACGTGTAAAATAATTAATTAAAAATTCCCAAAGTTACTTTTTTTTTAAATTGCGGATTTCAAAATTTTGGTTTCATGAATGTGTAACTGTTTAATTGTTTTGTTGTTAATTTTTATATTTGAAAATAGAGCATGGTATTTTTTCTATCTAACACCATTTATATCATATTTTTAACTATAGTAAGGGAGAAACATTTCTAAGAGACATACCTATGTAATATGTTCTGAGAACGTACGAATTAGCCTGAGGCGTTGAGATTATAGAATAATTATTATTGTTGAAATTATAAGTTCATAGACGTCTAGAGGGGATTAAAAATATGCGCAAAAAACGACACGTGTAGTCGAAATTGCTCGACTCACCTTGACTCTTTTTTATTACATTTATGAAAAGATTAGTACCAAAAATAGACTTGATATTTATTTTGAATGACTGGATAATTTAGGACCGGTGAATTTATAAGAAACCACCTTTTAAAGTTTTTATATGTTTTTAAGTTTGTGTGTACATATTACATGTATATTTTTTCTTGTATTCTTTTAAAGTTTGTACATTTTTGGTTGTTTTCTTTTAAACTGTGTTTTTTTTCTTGTATTCTTTTAAATTATCTGTATTTGTGAGAAAAAATATGTGTAATATATATATATATTTTATTTTTTGCACCTGCTGTTGCCTTTATATTTAAATTAAGTTCAGTACTGTCATCCAAATCAATGTTTTTCCTAATCGGTATCTATTTTTAATGCTGCACATATTATCACTGCCTTTTACTATTCAACATCATCATTTGAGGTCATCTTCGGATTTTATTTCCCTGATTTTGGCTTTTGAAAGAGGTTCCGAAATAAAAAGATAGTGATTCTATAGGAATATCATCTTCTCGTGGTTTGAAATCACCTTCTTGTTGGCTAATTTTTATCTTGTTTCTGGATTTCTAATTTTTTTAAGTTTTTTTTTTCGGATGACCTGGTCTTCTCTCATATTATCTTATCACCGAGGTAATAATATACTCTGAACTTATTTTGATATTTATATTTTCTATTAATTTTATGGCAGTTATTTTGGGATTTTCATCAGTATTTTCCTCAATTCCTAGTAATTCAACACAGTCATCAAGGTTCGATTGTTCTAAGCAAGCCAGTCTAATTTCCAAATTTTACATAATTTAACTGTTATCTCACAAACCAGAAGCAGTATTCACTTTATTTGTTAACCTTATTGGTTTATTTACGACCTTGTTATTGGGCGTTTTTCAAAAAAAGTGTACATAGATAAAAGTCAGTGTCCCATCACTTTCAGGATCAGTAACTTTTGTTGTGTCGTTTTTAATGACCAACCATATATTTTACCAATATAATAACAAGTAAATACCTTTATGGACTAAAAATAATGAATAAATCTATTAAATTTCGATATTATTTTTAAATAAGTAAGACTACAGGTCACTGTTTCTGGTATGTCCTACACCTACCACTACCAGTAAGAGTTCAAAAATTAATGTTATTTAATGTTATTCCAGTATTTATTTCTAATTCTACTAATAGTATATGATAATATTTTCGATTTGCAACCATAATATAGATTAATTATCGTGCAAAATAGTTTAAATACCAGATATTGAGTTGTCCTACGAAATAGCGTATGGTGGAATTTCCGCCTACGCAACCACATTATTGACGTCTTCCAATAAAAATATTACCAAATCGATGAATATTTTCGAAAATAGCAACCCTATTTAGTCTATGAAGGGCGGCCATGCTTGGTTTTTTACAGCCAGTTTGCCAAGAAATCGTAACACAAGTGGTCGTTCTCGGCTGTACTAAAAAAGTGTTCCACCAACGCTTCCGTATTTCTCCAGGTAATTTACCAGCATGTATTAGACTCTACTTTGTATTAAATTGATTCATTTATTGTTTTATGAAATGTTTAGTTAGAACAAACAGAAGTTTCATAATTTATTGATAAATACATTTCGAAAAAATATTGACGCGATTACGCCACTTCTCTTACGCAACGGTCTCGTGAATGGAAATTAAAAGTGACGTAATGGAATTCTAAAGGTCGGTTCACTCTGTCCGTCTTTTAGTGTATTTGGGTGTGTTACAATTTTCTAATTAAATTAATATTTTGCATGTATCTTCAAAATGTAACTATTACATGTAGATATGTGGGTTGAGTGATATATGTAGCATTAAAAAAAAAGAACAGCATAGCTAAAAAGAAAAAAATATTTGATTTTTATGTGTATAATTTTTTTTCTTTTTTTTTATAAATTAAGATTATTAAAGATTAATTCTGAAAGAGTCGAAATGGTGTCGAAGTACTAATATAGACAGCAATATGAGCAACTATTACTGTAGAGGCAACTCTGAAATTCAGTATAAAATCAGCTGGTTCATACAATTTTGATTAAGTAAGTATAAAATGTAGCATGATTTATGTTCCTGTGTGTTTTAGTTAATCCTGTACCTAATTAAAGTTGTGTACATTAACAGGTACTTTAATACCCTTTCAGCTTAGTTACCTATTTCAGGCTATACACGGTATGCACGTGTAGCCCATTATTACCTATCTAATTATTTGTGCATTTTTATAAATAATTTATTTTAATTTTATGTTCAAATATGAAAAATCAAAAAGGTACAGAGACAAAATTAAAAGCGACCCTGAAAAATATGAAGCCTTTATGAAAAAAAGAGTTACAAAGACAAAAATAACATCAAAATAAAATCAGAGAGCTAACCAAAGAAGAATAGAAAAAAGAAGACGTTGGAGAGAACAGAAACGAAAATAAAAAGAAAAGAAAAAAGAACAAGTGGAAGAAAATGTACTTGCGCGGGGGGCCTTCCACGGTGGCGGTAGTACGTAAAATCGCCCTTTTTTATAGAGAATACCTCACATGAGTCTTAACTGCTCCCGTCTGGAGCCAGTGAGACTATGGCATCCCCAATTGGGGTACGTTTGAGGCTGAAGGTAAGTGGGGACAGGAAGGAGATGGGAAGAGGAAGGTGGGGAAGAGGAAGGTGGGGAAGTACCTGGCTATTCAGATCTAGTCACTAAACACGGTTAAAGTCATTATTAAGCAACGTTTCAATTCTGAATGGTGGTCTTTCACCAGGGTGATACTGAGAGTATCTTCCACTCTTCCCATAACAGTCGCTTGTCGCGCCTTCAGCAGTGTAGCCACAACGTGCGTACACATACGACTGATATTTCGCGCCCGCTGTCGCTACCGGGCAAGCCTCTCAGTCTGGCCGAGGCCTTAGAATTCCTAAACGTTACCAAATTTTTCCCCTTACGCCACTGTCCTGTTATTGCTGTGATTTATTTTCTAAGATCAATTATTATATCTCAAAGAAATTTGTTCTTTTTTTTATTGATATAGTTCATGATTAATTTTAAATTTGTTATAATTAAACATTCGTAAAACAAAAACTTATATTCGTCTTTCTAGAACGAAAAATATACAGTACAAAGTATCCAAAAGTAGCGTAAATGAATATTTTTATTTAAAAACTTAATATTTATTTCAATAAGCTTGATTATTCATATTTTTTAGGATACAGATTGTGTTTTCAATTCGTAAATAAAAATCTGAAATAATGAATTTCTTTTAATTTTCTTTATAAACTTTATGATAAAAGTGACGTAAAAGAATTTCTTACCAATAGTATTAAACTTAAATTGCAATTATTTTCGAAGTTTATTGACATTTTCTATTTAAATACTTTTTGTCATGAAGTTCATACTTTCTTTAATAAATTAACGTATATTTTTAATCGAAATGCAGCATCTCACTTAAGTGGAATTCCTATTACGTCACCGACATCTTTTTTGGAAAACGCCCTATTGCGTTTAGATTATCCTGCTGATGAGAGCCGGTTTTTTTATTGACAGATAGAAAGATGGTGATGGTATTTATTGGCCAATCGTTAATAGCTTTCTTATTAAAGTCAATTTCGCAATTTTGCGTTATTATTTAGTTAAAAATGCTAAAACAATACAATCAAATCTTTTCAAACAATAATAATTTAATATATGTCTGCCTTATGTGTACCATGGAATTTGTATGTACTTGTATCTCTTATATCTCTGATGTCATTTCACAATCAAATGCCACAATTTTATTTATTTTTTATAAAAGAAAGACAAACATTCCCGAGTTACGAATAACCCAACAACATTTGAAAATCTCCTACTATCACCACACTAAGCGGAAGATGTTGCTTGTGTTGTGATGGAGGACTTAGCCAGCCGAGGAATCGAACCCGGAACGTCTGGGTGGGACCCAAACGCGATGCCCACACAACCACTGACCGGTCTTAATTAATTTTTGTTCTTATTTAAAAGTTATTTCTAATATTTGCTTATGATTTTAACTGTGTGTAATTATTGTTTATTGTATATTTATACCGTTGATATTAAATAATAAAAAAATTAAAAAATCACTTCAATGTACGAAAGAGAAACACAGCTTTTAAAGCTGTGTGTGTCACAAGTGTAATGCAGTGAACACAGTTTCATACACAAGTTTTAAACGGATCACTTTTACCATTTGGTTGGTAGGTACATAATCACACAGATACAAAATTTAGGTTAGGAAAAAAAAATCTAAAACGAAGTAATAAACTGATTTTTGATCTTATGAGTCAACACAATTATTACTGAACGTAAAATCAAGAATAATTGTTCCCTTTTATAGAAGCATGATAAACACAACAAAACTTCCACGCGTTTCAGTAAATACATACACTGTGGTATTTCTTATTTCATATGGGTGTAAAAATATAATACCGTTTGGTTTATTCAAATATAACATTACAGCTCCTTAAAAATAATGCGCTAATTTTACGCACTATTATCTTTACCGTAGAAAAAAATATAATTATCTTTCTAGGGTTTTAAATAAAAAGAGAATCAATTTTCATAAAATTATACTTCTGCAAGCCAAGTTTTGACGAAAAATCAATTGCATTATCTGAATTAAAATTATTATAAACTGACAGGATATAAATTCATTTGTATGTTTACAATTGTCATCTCCGTCACCGGCAATATACTGGCCTGTCTCCCAGCATGCAGGACGAATTTGCAATTTGCAATTATTTGTCTTGCCGGACGGAGGGCAATCTAAGTTAGGTTGCTTTTGAACGGCCAGCCTTGCAATAGGACTACTAGATACCTACATTTGGAAGATTTTAAAGTATGTATATTTTTTTCTTGTATTTTTTTAAAGTATAATAATAATAATAGTAGATAATTTGTAGAGTGCCGTTTTTGTAACAAATGATCTCAAGGACGCTGGTAGGTAAAATTATTTATTATGAGTTTTTAGGCTCTATCTAATTTTATTATTTTCGAACAGATACGTACAACATACTTACCTAGCATGTCACTTCCGATAAACACACTTGAATGATAACGAGATTCTTTGCTTTCGGAAGTTTCTTTTGAGAATAATTACATTATTTTTTAACTTTAATTGCCTACATTTGATTATATAATGAGAAACTGATTTTTTTCAGTAAGTGATGTAAACTGTAAAACCCTAGTAAAAAAGGGTAAATTTGAAATAAAAAAATGAGACGAAATGTTTGTACAAATGACATTGACATATAGGGTATTAAGGTACGTACCTACTTGACTTACTTTAACCAGTGATTCCTGACATTATTTGGAGTAAAAAATGTAAACGAAATTTTGGTATTTTCTTTAAAATAAAACTTTGTTTTGTCTTCCGCATGAGGTCACTGGTCAATCAGCCGAATAACCGCCCAAAAATCACCCCACCCCCAACTGTTCAATACCTACATTTTTTTAGGTTTTGTAGAAAAAAACATCAAAAATGTCACCGGAGACCAAAATTTTATTTACATTTTTTACTTCGAATAATATCAGGAATCACTGGTTGTAAGTCAAGTACGTACCTTAAAACCCTGTATATGAAGGTGTTCTAAAAAAATCGAGTCTTTTTAAATACATCTACCTGTTTTTGAATTCCGTTTTTTTCTTGAATGAATGCAAAACTGGAAGTGGAAATTAACCCATTTCCCGACATCTCATAGAGCTGAATCTCGGCAAAGAGACTCTTTGTCGATGACAATGCACTCTGTCAACTTGATTTGCCCTGGTATTGGCTACTAACCGGGCCAAGAGATGGCCTGAAGATTGTCAATAGATGCACGTTTTATAGTTAAAAAAAACTTTTATTTATTACGGATTGATTTTTAACCCTACGCCAGTGTTCGTGTTTCAAAGTTATCAAATCAGGAATAAATGGTTATCAGCTTGAATTAATACACTAAGGTACGTACATATTATGTTATATATTTATATTGGGTCTGGGAAAGTAATAAATAAATATATTATAATCAAAACATTAAATATGAAAATTTATTTTTAAATTAAAAATTTATTCTAAAAATAAAATAATAAGTTATAAATAAAGAACTCCTTTTTTAATGTATAGGTAATTATTTACATTATACTAAACTATACAATAAAATTTTGTAAATATGACAATATTGGTGTTGGTAAGCCTTCTTTACAAAAAAAATTACAAATCTTGATTTCATCAATGGTTGAAAAATATATAGGTGTCATTAATACAGACAAATTTATAATATAAAAAAATCAAAGTTGTCCACTTTCAACCATTTCTTTTAATTTAAACTTTTGTATTTTTCCACTGGGCGTGAGTGGAAAAACATCTACGACTTTTAAAAGCCTTGGAATTTTAAAATTGGCAATGGTTCCTTGACAGAAACTCTTCATCTTATTTATTTCTAGTTGTGCTCCTTCCCTCAACCTGACACTGGCACATATCTCTTCTCCCAATCTGTCGTCCTTTATACCGAATACCTGGAAAAATAAATAAATTATATATATTTTTATTAGAAAAAAACTCTTTTTAACTTTTGATGGTTATTCCCATCAATGTAATATATCATTGAAGAAGAAGATAACAATAATAATAAAAAAAAATTAAATATGAAAATAAACAAGACACAGAAAAATAATAAAAGATAACGGTCGCAACTGGGACTCGAACCCAGAACCTTACGTCCTACCGGGACATCACCTCTACCAATTGGGCTACTGCGATCTTATATGAGACTGTTGTAATTGTCAACTTCATATTTCAAATTTCAGAATTAACAATATTATCTTCAACCAATATTTTTTTCCATATTATTGGCCGCATTTTCCATATTAGAAAATATGAATATTCATTTAGACTTTTATAAAAAGTCAACAGGTGTTCCATAAAAATAAAATCGGATATATTTATCCGAGACACTATCTAGGTAACAAATACATTCTTTGAATACTTGTTTCCAATAATAAAGGTAGCTGCCAATAATATGGAAAAAAACATTAGTCGAAGATAATATTGTTAATTCTGAAATTTGAAATATGAAGTTGACAATTACGACAGTCTCATATAAGATCGCAGTAGCCCAATTGGTAGAGGTGTATGTCCCGGTAAGACGTAAGTTTCTGGGTTCGAGTCCCAGTTGCGACCGTTATCTTTTATTATTTTTCTGCGTCTTTTTTATTTTCATATTTAAAAAAAAATAGATAATTATTGTTATCTTCTTCTTCAATGGTAAAATAAATTATACATTGTGGAAAATTCATTATTATCTCTCTACTACAATATAAAATTTTACTCTGTTCACTAAGAAGAAATCAGTTTAATAAACAAAGAAGAATATTACAGCACTTCGTATGATTATTTTTTCCATTCTGTAGTGGTAGATGCTCTGAACATCGTCCTGGTGAAAGACCACCATTCAAAATCGAAATTTTCGATGTGTCCTCAGCCATGTTTAACATTATATTAGAACTGTTAAGGTTCGTGTGCCAAAAAAAGAAATGTTGCTTATACTGTCTGTTTCTCGGTGAATAATTATGGGTAGGTAATTGAGTCATAATAATACAAAATTATAATCAGAATACAGACAAAACTTAGACAAACAGACAAATATTTTCTTAGATAGTGTATGTAAAGATACCCGAAATAAAAAAAATTCTGTTGTCATGCTAACTTTGCTAATGTAAACAATAAAGGATCTTACATGAGAAAACCTTTTATTTTTTTGTTATTATTATTTAAGAATCTTTGCTAAACAAACAACTCTGTTATTAAGCATATATACCTATTATTATTATTATTTTATATGATTTTAATATCTGTGCTAAACAAACAATAGTTATTATTATAATTTTTTTTTCTCCTTGATTTTTGTTTGTACAAAACATGTTTTATATATGTATCATCCTAATTTGACTGTCCTAAAACGGGATTCCTCCTAGTTCGGCAGTCAAAACATTTTATAAATAATGTGTATATATATATATTATATATGTATAATCTTTTACAAAATAAAAAATAAATAAAATGTCAAGGGAGCATGTAATGAACTGTTCCTCGAGTTTGAAGATAATGTTAGTAGTTCTGAGTCGAATTATGTTACAGTTAAATATGATTGAATCGGTTAGGGACACATTAGCTCAGTTGGTAGAGTTGCAGCCAGGAAGCCGAATATCCTGGATTCGAGTCCCACATTCGACCGTATCTTTTTCTAATTTTTCTGTTTCAGATTTTCGATTGAATTTCGCTAATATTGTCTTTATTAATAAAAATGTAACTAATATTAGTTTCAGAGGAAGAACACATTCTTTCAATAATATCGGACGCGATGGATGTAAATAATAAAAGTTCTCACACGAATCTCAATCATATCTGTCATGGCTGATGTAAAATATATAGAATTTTATGTGCGTCTTAATAATACGCAATATTTATACGTAAATAATAAAGAATCTTACATGAGACTCAATAATATCTGGGTGGGTGTTGAGTAAGTCTTCAATTTCTTTTGGAAATATGTTCTCCCCCCCTCTGATGATTATATCTTTTAGTCGTCCAGATATTTTTCCATACCCATCTTCTCGTAAAATGAACTGATCTCTGAAATAACACAATATTATTATGTCCGGTCTCAAATTTTAAAAACTTACGATTACAGCATTGAAAATTTTATGCTTACCCAGTTCTCAGCCATTTGGCAGGACTGAGGACTTCTGCGGTTTTTTCTGGATCATTAAAGTATTCCTGCATGTTGCCGTAACTTCTAATACACAATTCACCAGGAGTACCCATTGCAACTGTTAGACCATTTGCGTCCACTATCTGAAAACGTGTCGAATATGAAAAAAAATCTATAGATACAGAGCTTATGTGCTAAATGTTAAATTACAGTTGCGAAATAATTACACGTAGACTGAGAAAAATGGAATAGATACACTGCAGATATATAGTATTTTACCGAGGGCGTAGCTATACCATTCACTTGGGGGGAAGGATTCGACCCCAAGGGGAAGGGGAATGGTGCTTAACAAATCTTACTATTTACATTACATTGATAAAAGAGATGGTGCCAAAAAATATTATTCTATTTTACAGGAATGCAATTTATGAGTACTCTGTTTTCCTACGAAATACTGAAGCCAATGGGGAGAGGTTAACTTATAGTCCACCCCCCCCCCTCTTATTTTTGCCCCCTCCCCTTCCCTTGATTGTTAAAATGTGGATATCCTAAAATAATGTAACGCTAAGGTTAAGGATGAACAAAGGGACGATTAAATTGTTTGTAGGAAGAAAAGAATATAAGGAGAATACAATATAACGCACAAGTTAAGGTAGAAGGAATCGGGAAAGCCCGAGAATGACAAGGCGCGGTAAAGAGAATCAATTACTTGAGTCGGGTCATTTCAAACGTCAGAAAAACAGATGAGTGTATAAGAATATATGAAACGATATATGAAGGTGATTGAAGCAAGGAGTGCCGGAATGAGTGTTGTGCTGATACAGAGTCGTGTGGCGGTCTATCCTCTCTTCATAGCCTTGCGCATAAATGGCATGATGATTGGTTAGTTAGTTAGATGAGAGATTATTCACTTTATTCATAACAAGTTTATTTGTCAATAAATTAGTTGCAATCTTTTAATATCTTACTCGTAACCGAGTGGTTAAAAGCATCAGGGTTACACCCAGTGTGGGTTCCTCTACGAGCTATTTAGTACCTACATCAGTTTCATCATCATCATCATCACATTTGGCTCTACAACTCCTGGTGGGTATGGCCTCCTCAAGAGTATTCCTCCACCCATCTCTCTTTTGTACCAGCTCTCTCCAGTTTGGGAGCTCCAAGCTAGAAAGGTCTTTGAGGACGTTGTCGCTCCATCTTAATATTGGCCTTCCCAGGCTCCTTCGCCCTATATTTCTACAGTTTAGCAAGGACTTTGGTGCTTGATGTTCGGTCATTCTTTCCATTAATACAATTTACAAGCAATAATTTCAGCTTTTACTTTGCAGGAATAGGGAGAATTAAAAAAAATCTTTCTCTTACTTTCGCTTCTGAGTGACCCATGAGTTGTCCTACTGTGTCGGTGGCTGTGAAAATGTCATCTCCAGTTACGTTTTGAAACATCCCGCAGGCTTCCGTCATACCATAAAGTGTCTGCAAGATTAAATAAATAAGTATAAAATTATACGGTAACAACTACTGCACTACATAAATATGTAGCTATAAGCGAATAACCCATCTTTTTAAGTATTACGTTGTACGTCTCATGGTGTCATTTCAGTTATAGCTAGTCGTATTCGCATATTTGATATATTTGGCAACAATCACCTGGATATAATATTTGATATTTTTGCCAATTCGACAGAGCCATCTCAACAGGAAGTAAAAAAAAAAAACAGGGACAGGAAGCAGTTCCACACTGACCTTTACTGAACTAATGCCAAGATGGTTTCGGATTTGTTCCCCCAGTTGCCCAGAGCACGGAGCCCCTCCCGTTGAGGCTATCTCTACCCCGCGGATGGGGGCCCCAGGGTTACCCACCAGCCCTCCCTTACTGCGTTGGTAGCTCACGAGGTCTACATACATTGTAGGAGTTCCAGTCACAATTGAACACCTAGGAGAATTTGCAAAAACATATGTATAAATTCTAATTGCTCTTAGGAATGTTTAATATTTTTGTTATATTCAAAATTGGATATAATGCAAAATATGCATACCTATTAGTAGATGGAACAAAAATAAGTTTGATATTTTCCAAACCTGTGTATGGTTTGAACAAAAAGGTAGATAACGATTTTTTTGTTTTTTAAATTTTAATCATGGCATTTCATACATGTCTGAAAATCTTATTTTAGTATTATAATCATTGCAAATATTAATTTAATAATTAAAATCATAAAACCGTTTTGTTGGTTTTAAATTTTTTTTTTTGAAAATCAGTAAAGGGTATTTTAACAGCTTCCATCCCATGTGACATAATTTTAAACAATGTTCAGTAGTAAGGAAAATGGATTTACCTTTCTTGGGCAATAGACTGTACAGCTTTTTCTACATTATATGATGGGCCTGGTATTACCATTGTGGTTCCATGTTGTAAGCAGGCCATTGCTGTCAATAGTCCAAATGCATGGAAAAGGGGAATCTACAACATTATACATTGAAACGTTATTATTGCGTATACTGTAGATGCTTTCTTTATTTAATCACTGAAGACGATATTAGCGACTCTCAATTAAAAATATGATACAGAAAAAAAAGAAAAAGACACCGTCGTATCTAGAAATTGATCCCGAGACCTAACGCTGCTCTAACACTGAGCTAATGGGACCCTAACCACTTCGAACATGTTTACCTACATTATACTTTGAAGAAGAAGATAAAAATAATAATCTAAATTGAAATATGAAAATGAACAAGACACAGAAAAATAATAAAAAATGATGGTTGCAACTGGGACTCGAACCCAGATCTCTCGTCTTACCGGGACGTGAGCTCTGCCAATTCAGCCAGTGCCACCTATAATAAAACCGCCGTAATTGTCAAAGTCATATTTCAAATTTCACAATTAACAATATTATCATCGACTAGTGTTTTTTTTCCTATCTATATACTATAGGGAGCTAGCTTTGTCATCGGAAACAAGTGTTCAAAGAACGTATTTTTTACCTAGATAGTGTCACGATACGATACGATACGATTGTACCACCCCAGTTAGAAGCAATCCTGTCCCGGTTAGACCGGTACACCAGGGAGCACTTATTTTTTTAGGTTTGGAAGACGTGCTCTGAGGATAGGAAGGAGGTTGGAGTTTAATCTACCGGTATACATGGCAACCTAATAAGCCAATGTTGGAATTTAGGATGGGCAGGAACAAAGGAATGGATTGAGCGTTATAATTTTTTCTCTCTATGTCTTCCATCTTCTTGCATCTTCTCGGCTCTTCTTGACGCTGCTTATATTTTTTTGCCAATTCTGGGATCTTCTGGTTTCTTATCGGCTCTTCTTGGCTCTGCTCTCTTCTTGCTTCTTCTCGTTTCTTTTTTGTCTCTTCTGGGATCTTCTGGGCTCTTCTTGGCTCTTGTTCTCGGTTCTTGTATAGAGTTATGTCAAAAATAGTACTGTCTCTTTTCTTGGTTCTTCTTAGATTTTCGTATTTTTTTGTCTCTAACTGGCTCTTCTTGCCTCTTTCTGGCTGTTTTTCTGCTTGTCTCTTCTTGAATCTTCTTATCTCTTATTGTCCCTTCTTGTCTGTTGTTGTCTCTGCTTGTCACATCTTGTATCTTCTTGTTTTTTCCTGTCTCTTCTTATCTCTTCTTGTCTTCTATTGTCACTGCTTATCTCTTCTTGGATCTTCCCGTGTCTTCTTGACTCTTCTTGCTTCTTCTTGGATGTTCTCGTCTCTTTCGGCTCTTCTTGTTCCATCTTATCTCTTCTTACCTCTTCTTATCTCTTTTCGCTAGGTGTTGTTAGCAACTTATTGCGGAGTTTAATCCACCGGCATACACACTAACCTAATAAGCCAATACTCGAACTTGAATGGGCCGGAATTGATCAGGAGTTGTTTTTTGAGTTTAGTCTTTTCTTGCTACTTTTTCTTGCCCCTTCTTGCTTCGTTTTGACTTTTCTCGACTCTTTTGGTCTCTGCAGGAATCTTCTTTCATCGTTTTGACTTGTCTTACGTTGTGGTGGTTTTTCTACTCTTTTCTTGCATATTTTGCTTCTTCTAGCCTGTTCCTGTTTTTTTTTTGTTCCATGAACTCTTCTTGACTATTTTTGCTTCGTCTTGGCTCTTCTTGGCATTTCTTGCCTCTTCTTGTTAAAATTGATAAGATCATTTCTCATAACTTTTCCCCTTTGTAACCAAAACGAGAGATCTGGGTTTGAATCCCAGATGCGACTATTATATTTTATTATTTTTCTGTGTCTTGTTCATTTTCATATTTTAAATTAGATTATTATTGTTATTCTCTTCTTCAGTGATATATTACATTGATGGGAATAACCTTCAAAAGTTAAAAAGAGAGTTTTTCTTAGAGACGATAAAAAATTCAACATTAATACTTGGTTGATAGTTCCTAGATGCAAGCGTACCTTTTCTGATTTTTCTGTTTCAAATTTTCGATTGAGAGTCGCTAATATTAGTTAGTTATATAGTCGCAAATGTAATATTTTATCTTTATTGATAAAATATTTCATTTGAAGTTTTACTTATTAAGTTAAAATTAAAATTCATCCTAGGCTTTTACAAAAATCGATAGATGTTGCACATTAAAGAGAAATGCATAAATTTATACCAGACAATAAGTAGATTGCATTAGTTAGAGAAGAACCTTTCTATCATATGGACACAAAGATAGCTGCCAATAAAATATGCAAATAACTCAGGTACGGGGCATACGTCATTCCTATGTCTACCTACGTTAAATTGTCGTGAAAACAAGCTTATTTGCCTAAGCGGTTAAGTATATGAAGATAATGTTGGTAGTTCTTAGTCGATGTGAGATATGTTAAAATATGGCCGATGGGGATAGGTTCCCATTACTTCAGGATAGTACAGCGCCCAGGTAAGTCTAGCGTCCCGAGTGCAAATTCCAAGTTGCGACAGTGTATTTTTTGATTTTTCTTTTTCAGATTTTCAATTGAGTTTCGCTAACATTGCCTTCATTAATTAAAATATAACAATTTGAGGTTTTACTCATTAAGTTAAAAAATATTTATATTTATTTACACTTAACACCTAAATTCACCGTCAATGCCCTTACTCTACGCTATATGCGACGCTACGCTCTTATGCTACGGCCGGCGCACAGTGGGCTGAAAATCGCCTTTCATAGACATAGAAACTTGAATTTCCTTGGGTCTTTTTTTGGCTAGAAATGGATTCTGCTGATCATTACTATGCTATAAAATTTCGTATGAAGCAATTGCGTGTACAAATGAAGGAGTTATAATTTTTTAAAGAAAAAATTGTATGGCACTGACATTAAAAATGAGGCTATCTCTGGAATCATAAGGTTGGCCATTACATCCTTACACACAGATATACTACTATTTATTTGTATTTTTTTGACATACTTCGTATTGTGGCGCAACTTGCGCGTTTTTTTAAAATCCTCAATGTTGAAAAAAAAACTTTTTGTTATGTTGATGATTCATTTTAATGCAAAATTTTGGTTTATAGTGTCAATAAAATATTGTAAACTAGACAAAGCATACTCATATGTAAAGCATTTAAGCATTTTTGCATTAAAATTAATCATCAACATAAAAAAAGTTTTTTTTTCAACATTGAGGATTTAAAAAAAAACGCGCAAGTTGCGCCAAATTTTATAGCATAGTAATGATCAGCAGAATCCATTTCTAGCCAAAAAAAGACCCATGAAAATTCAAGTTTCTATGTCTATGAAAGGCGATTTTCAGCCCACTGTGCGGCGGCTGATATGATTTATTAATTAATTACGAATATGAATTTTATAAACCAAGTTACCTGAAGTAATAGTTTATGTTCTTTTACTGATAATTCATTTCTCAAGCCAACCTCCCAGCTATTATTCACATAGCTTAAGTGTGAGAGTAGCGCTGCTTTAGGTTGTCCTAAAATCAAAACATTTTCATTTCACATTTTAAAAAATCAGTATCTAACATAATAAATATTTTTGTCTTTTTATCTTCCAGTATGTACTTCTCATGATCATCAAAACTAAAACTTTGGAGAGTCCTAGCTTCATTTACCAAACGCCTCCATTCCTAACTCTTCAAATTCAAGAGTGTTAAATACTCTCAGTATCATCCCGGAGAAATAACACCGCTGCTTGAAATGGTTTTAGTCGTTTTTCGAGACCATATCTATTTAGCCATAGTCATACTTCATATTTCTACCTCCTTCCCTCCTTCTCTTCTCAGCCCCACACACGGAGAAAAATCGATTTTGACCTTCACGATAATTTATCAGGCCATATTTATAAAAAATTCGTTTAGAAATGTTTTATCTAGTTGCCCTGATAATACAACATGACGATACAACGAAAAAATACGTTGTACCAACAATGTATGCGTACGAAAATTGTTCTAATATATAATAATAATAATGTATTCTTACATTTTCCCGATATAAAAATTGAAACCTGTTAATTTGTTCGTAAGAACTTCAGTCCCGTTTTTAACCGTTTTTACGAATAAAATTATTGTATTTTAGAATAACATTTTTCTCCGTGCAACATACTCAACTGGGGACACCATAATCTCACTGGCTCTGAGCAGTTGGGTCCAAGTGTGGGATGCGATATTTATATCCAACAATGCAGTGATCATTCCAACGCTCGTCAGTGTGGCTATGTTTAGATCTACCAAAACTTCGCCATTCTGCAGACTGATTATAAACAGCCATTTCGACAGCTTTCCATCCTTGCTGCACGCCCTTTGCAGCGGAGCCATCAAGTTTTATTGATTTTATCATCCATCTATATCCTAACTGTAGCAACAACTACTAATGCTTAAATGTTATATGGCAAACCTGTTGTTCCTGATGTGAACAGTATTACAAAGGCAGAGTCTGCCTGGTTGAATCGGAGACTTTCCGGGATGTATTGAGTGGACGAAGTACCACCTCTATTTATTATATCTGTGTACGTCAGCACACCACTGAAAAATAAATATTTTTATGAGATATGATACACGTCATATAGTTTAATAAATACGCTATTATCATCTCGTGTCAATGACAAACTGGAAGTGCATTGCATCCAATTGAATTATATTATCCTAGTGTTTATAAATATCATTCACGTACTGTAATTTCGTATAATAGTTCAATCATTTGTATATATTTTGATGACAAAGTTTTTTAATAAACAGTTTTAGTGTTACTAAACTACTTCTGATTCTGATTATTATTCATAAATATAAATTAATTTAGCACTGAATCATAATATAGAAAAAAATACATATTATTAATATGAGGTCAATGGTTAAAATAATTTTATTTCAATAAACCTAATTGAATTTACGTCAAAACTTTATTACTTAGCGCAGAATTATAATATTGTCTTATGGAAAATGATTGACGCTGTAATTTTTTTATGTTTTCTTGAAGTTGTGAAGAAAAGTGGTATTTTATATTCATATTATGTGATATATTAATAATATATTAAATGATAATTTACGTACTCTAATTTTTTATCATCCAGCATAATAATAGTCTTGATTTTGGGCATCTTTGAACAGTTCAACTCTCCCGGAATACAGGAACCTAACTCAGGGGCGATGGACCTCAGCATCTCATAGCAATCTTGGTTCTTAATGACAGATGTTATGGCTAATGCCTTTATTCCTACCTTGTTGATACAGAACTCAAGTTCATTCTTTTGATAGGCAGGATTAATAGGAACCTGGAACAAGTTGAATGTTTATAAGACAACGAAATGGAACGGTAGAATTTAGATATTTAATGTATGCTGATAATCTGTTTTTAGAATCTTACCACAACTAATCCAGCTCTAGTGGCAGCCATCATTGTTGTGATCCACCGCATTGAGTTAGAACAACAAATTCCAATTTTGTCTCCTGGTTGTAAACCACTCTCCACTAAGCCAACTGCTAGCTTATCCGTCTAAGACAGAATAAAATATTCTAGTATAGCATTGACGTTGTAAAAGGCATAGTGGTAGAAAAATAGAACCTAAGTTGTCTCAGAATAATTATAATAACACGGTGACTTGTAAGGACCTATGTAGGAATTGAGTACGACGCTCGCTTAAAATTTCATGCTTATATTGAAAAAATCTGTAAATCAGCCACAAAGATAACCTTGCAGAAATTTTTACGATTTCTTTATATTAGAGAGCTCGGTTTTTACCCATGGCTGTTTTCAACAGCATGTATCAAAATCATAATTGGGTATTAAAAATTACTACGACGACCGTCGACCGTCGACCGACCTGTCGACGACCGTCGAGTGGTGAGACACTTGACTCCCAATCGGAAGATCGCGGGTTCGAACCAGGCGTGCGCAAATAAATTTTATTTGATTAATTTGTGTTATTTCACAATTAATTAATAAAAATAATATATACTATATTTGCCGCACGTTGCAGAGTGGAAGATACTGTCAGTATCGCCCTGGTGTAAGACCACCATTCAGAATTGAAACGTTGCTTAATAATGGCTTTAGCCGTGTTTAGTGACTAGATCTGAATAGCCAGGGACTTTCCTACCTTCCTCTTCCTTATCTCCTTCCCTTCCCCACTTTCCTTCAGTCTCACAACATACCTCAATTGGGATGCCGTAGTCTCACTGGCTCCAGACGGGAGCAGTTGAGACTCTTGTGAGGTATTCTCTGTAAAAAAAAAAAAAAAAACTATTACACAGCCTCCATAACTCTAAGATTTACCTTATTTATATTATCAAGGAAATTCATATATATATAGATATATTTTTTAAAACATTATTTACATGTATCTCTGTTTCGGGCACCTTTCACCGCCTATTATTCACAAATACTTTCAATGCTACAAAAATACCTCTTCTAGGACCTGACCGAATGTCATGGATAGTCCCTCACTCTGAGACACGATGAAGGTCCTATTGGGCCAGGAGTTGGCGGCCTTCTGTAGACACCTCCCTATGGTTTCGTACTGTAGGGGCCTCTGTCCCGGATTGTGGATATAACTTGGTCTGCCATTGCTGCTGTATCGTTGACTGGTGCTTATCCTGTAAAGTTTCAGATCTAGCTCTTGTTATCTTTCTTACGTGGAGAAACCAAAAATTTCACCAAATATTCCCGGATGTACCTAATTTTGATTTTAGGTACATCTCAGTGTGCTTAGGTGCATGTTAGTTTATACTACCGGAATGTTGATAGAAATAAAACAAAGAATTTTTTGAGGATAACAATTTCATAGTCATCTTGAAACGTCAATCGAAAAACTTTTTAACGTACGCTAAATCAAATCATATGATATATTTTTTAAACTATGTGCATAATTGAAAGTTCGTGTCAAGTTCGTGGCTAAGGGTCGGCGTAAGCTGGGAGTCAACATATGCAGAATTTGTTTTGTAATATATGAACTTATATGAAACAGTGTATGCTGAGAGCAGTGGCGGTTTTCTCTAAAGTGCGGTTGTGCGGTGAACCCCCATTAAAAATATGATAAAATAAAACAATCTTATTGTATAGTAATATAAGCGCATCACAGATAGCTCGACATTAAAATTCCGTCTTTAAAACTCGCGCCACCGAAAAATATGGTACCTATCTATTCCCATTTTGTGCGCGTTGCGATCCGCACACATTTGTCCATACGAAAAATCATAGCCGATACGAATCGCTGTGACGGTAGAATGGAAAAAACTACGCATCTTGGTGCGCTGCTCACGAGTCAAGATGTCACGTGACCTCCGAACTTTGACGAGTCTCGCCGAAACGAAGCCCGAGATTGTCGCAGAATGACCGGCTGACGGTCGACTTTTGCACCGACGGATGCAAGTTAAATGTTATATATTATGGTATTTAACTTTGTAGTCATTTTTGTACATTTTTTATTTTCTTGTTTCTGCATTTCTCCAACCGTTTACTAATGGCATTTGTAAATCTACTATTGAAGTGGACCGATTTTGACTTCTGTTTTCGTATTTTTTTTATAGTTAAGTCGTTACATCCCTTAGTTGCGAATACATTTACTAAAGTTTTGGCAAACAACGTCGCTAGTTATGCAATTTTGTGTTGAGCTTTCCTAGTATTGTTTCGGCTTTCAAATTGAAAGTGGTTGCGTTTATCGGTTGTCGCGAATATTCTGTCCTAATTTTTTCACACAATGACGGAATACAGTGATATATACAAAAAATAACGCTAATGCTTATGAAACACGTTTGGAAATTAAATATTATTATTTTTTGTATACGTGTATAATGGATTTTTAGTGTAAGTGAAAGAAGGTAATTTTATTTCGTGGCCACCTTTATTTGTGTTTCTTGTTTTTTTTATGTTTTAAAATATCAATTATATTATATTCTACATTCTACGCAATTATTCTTATTGAAAAAAAAACAATAATAATAGCAACGTACATTGAGTGTTGTAAAAACCATTAAACAATTTAAATCCTCTAAAACCATTTTGGTTGTTTAATAATTGTGTCGACGAGTATCAAGTTATTTAAAAACAATAGTACCTATTTAGGTACCCCCCCACTAACTTTATTTAATTTGTGTGAAAAGAGTAAATTTTGATTAGACAATATATCATTCTTCTCTTGAATTTCTGAACCCCCCGTTAAAAAGACCACGAACCGCCACTGGCTGAGAGGTAGACATATTCGCACAGGTCCATACATTTCCTGCAAAATCTGCACGCGCGACACATGCTGACTCCGAGAATACGCCGACGTTTACCGTCAGAATGTATACACGGTGTCCGGAAACTCGTAGTAGAAACTGGTGAATCTACTTCACGTAGAGATTGTATAAGTAAAGTGTTAAAATCTTTTTTTTTTCGATTTTATAAAAATAATACTTCTTTTTCAGTTTTCGGGCAATCGCTTGGCCCAGTTAGTAGGCAATTTCATAGAAAAGGTGTGTATGCTCGTATGTGTGTGCCTGAGTGCCACCAAAATTTGATAAAATACATTGTCATTGATAACGAGTCTATCTTCAGAGTTTCAGCTCTATCGGGTGTCGGGAAGTGGGTTAATTTCCACATCTAAGAAGTGCATTCATTCACTCCCTTGGGACTATATATTTTTTTAAATTCGACGTAACAAATTCCAACTTTAGACTCGAATTACTCGAAAACCAATTCAATAATAAGAAAACGTTTTACCACAAAATTGATTCCAAATGCGACGTAAAACGTAAAAGTAGATTACCAGTTTCCCTTTTATACTACTAGTTTTCGGATACCATGTACCTATGTATTATAAACCGACAGAATTGTTTATTGGGCGTGTTTGTGTGTTATAAATCAATTTTGTCTTGCGTCGTGAGTAAATAGATCAAACATTTTCAATTTTAAGTTGTATTTATATGTAACCTGTGAAGATGCGTGAAAAATCACAAGATACCCTAAGATATCACAAGATAAATGTGGGATTTGTGAATCTCATTGCCTTTCAAAATCACAAATATTCTCAATTTTCTTTATATGATACATAAATATATATTTTTGATAGATTAAAGGCATTTAACAAATGTTCCTAATAATATTAATTATTGTAGTTCTGACGTGAATACACATGTATGTATTTTCATTTAACAATTCGCAAATGAATTATATCACATATATAGATGTCTAAAAACATACTAGAGAGTGCAAGATAATCTCAGTACCTCCCCGGTAAAGGACCGCCATTCAAAATCGAAACGTTGCTTGAAATGGCTTTCGCGGTGTTTGGTAACAAGGTCTGAACACTTGGGTAAATTTCTAAGCTTCACATAACCTTTTCTTCTGCAATACCTTCAGCCTCGCATATACCCCAATAATTTGGGATCTCTTACCCCCCTGGTTCCAGACTGTTTGGAGCAGTTGGGACTCTTGTGCGGTATTCACATAAAAAACACGACTCGAACACCGTAAGATAATTCCTCCTCAAAAACCTCAAAAATTGAAAAGAACGATTTGTAAATCCTGATAAAGTAAAAATATCTTGGGCATAAATATATATATAATATTAATAATATTAGGTCATTAGTATCATTACATGTGAAATTGGTGTTTAGCCGTACTGGCAACTTTGATCTCAAATATCTTCTCTTTGGTTAGGAATTCCAAATTCAAATTTATACGTCTATTTACTCATGTATTTGTGTTTCGAAAATTATAATTCATTTGTTTCTTCCTTAATTGTTATTTTCTTGGCGTCACCAAACGCTCACAAGTAACTTTTTTGGAGTCAATTTTCGCTTGGGACATGGTTTTGCTGGTTCGGCAGGGTTCAGCCATTGCGATGAGCGCTTCCGATTATAGTACAGGATCCACTTTTCATCACAAGTAATGATTCGATTTAAAATACCATCATTATTGTGCCAGTTGAGTAATGCAACGCAACAGTCAATGCGCGTTTGTTGATTTGCTTCACTCAATTCGTGAAGTACCCACCTTTCAAGCTTTTTCACCTTCCCAATTTGCTTCAAGTAGATTAAAACAGTTTTATCACTAATACCGCAGCCTGCAGTTAACTCGGACGTGGTTTGCGATGGATCCGCTTCCACAATAGACTTTAATTCTTCATTATCAACTTTGGTCTCTGGCCGTATACGGGGCTTGTTCTGCAGGTCGAAATTTCCAGACCGAAAACGTTGGAACCAAAAACGCACTGTGTTTTCTTTTGCAGCACCGTCGCCATACACATCATTAATCCTTCGAGCCGTTTCTGCAGCACTGGTGCCACGGTGGAACTCGTACTCGTAAATAACGCGATATTTCAAGTTTTCCATTTTCTAAACTAAGTGACGCAAAGAAAAAAAACAATTAAGGAAAAACAAATGAATTATAATTTTCGAAACACAAATACACGAGTAAATAGCTGTATAAATTTGAATTTGGAATTCCTAACCAAAGAGAAGATATTTGAGATCAAAGTTGCCAGTACGGCAAAACACCAATTTCATTTGTAATGACCTAATATTATATATATTTTTTCATAATATTATCGATAAGTATCTAAATTTAAACAACATATAAAAGATGTTAAAGTTTAAATCACACCCTTAATTAGCGTTTTTAGCCGATTATCTTATCTATTACCAATTAAATTTAAAATAAAACTTATATTATAGTCTCGTACACTCACATCTAAATTATTTAATTGAATCTGGGGAAATGCGTACGAAACATGCGTTAATGAATTACAGGTAATTCAAAATAAGCTAATCAAAAAACTATTTCACTACGAATCCAAAACATCAACAAAAAACTATATTTTGAAACAAAACTGTCACCATTAAGAAAACTATACGAATACAATATATGTCTCCTTATGTACAAAATAAATAATAAACTCATACATAAAAACCCAGAATTCATTAAAACATCCCAAGCACACAAACATTTTATGCGACAACACGATAACATACATTTAAACACCATTCATACTAACTACACAGTAAGCAATCCATTAGTTATGAGGGAAGCAATTTATATAATTGCCTTCCAGATGATATTAAAAACGAAAAATGTTTATGTAAATTTAAAAAAAATAACTCATTTTTATTCACAAACAACAATATAGTGGAAGTGAATAATATTGAATGATAATAAATTGTATGATACTCTAATGTAATTTAATCTACTGTAATCTGTAATGTAATGTTATTTAAATCAAATTCTAGTTAAGTAAGTGAAAATGTTATTTTAACTAAAAAACTATTTTAAAAAAAAACACTATAAACACACAACCAACGTAAAAAAATTATATTTTATAGCATAAAAATAACGATTGTGTCTTTCGTGTTAGGTACATAAAGCGGATATTATTATACCATTAGGTAGCAAATCGTCTTTTTGCGGATGTACTATAATCTGCAGTATTATTGGATTAATTCAGAGAATTGTGAATTTTGGAGTGGTCTCGAGATTAAGGATTTAAGGGGATTTAATATATTTTTTAATCACAACAATAAGTATATTATTCTTTAAACAACTGTCTACAAATTTTCTTTTGACTTAATTGGGAAAATATTGTTACTGGCTAGTTTTTAAGCGAACACCAAATTAAAAAATGATTTTTTCCCCAAATAGTTACATAACACAATAGTTACATTACGTACTAAAAGTTCAAGCCATAATAGGTAATAATTTCCAAAAAAGAATCTTTAGTAAATCAGATCGTGATTTTAGAATTACACATTTCACATATGTAAAAAAATAATAATAACGTTTGCCTGATAACGTATATACTAAAGTGATATGCCTAAAATTGAGACTATTCCGTGATTATTCACAATAAATTCAATGAAACAAATTGAACAATAATAAGAGGACTGAATATAGTGAATATTTATATAGGTATGTTGAAATGACTAAAAGCGCGAGAAGTGATGGCAGAATTATTACATAATTATAATCAGCATATAATTATTATCCTTACCCGTAATGTTTTAAATACAATACAATCGGCGAAGGATTAGCGACTTACGTTTCTTTTTTAAATTGTAAATTCGAAGCTCAACTGTTGCGAATTCCTGAATGTAGTCAATTTAAGAGTATCTACTCGACTGACTTGGCGTACCTATTTCAAAGTCACTATTCAGAAAAAAAATTATGTGGCAAGCTTGCCAATTCCTAACCTACACATTTTTGTAAAAGAATAAACCAATGATATCGATATTTTAATGTGAGAAAGTCGATGTTTAATTAATTTTCAACATCAAGATATTATCTCTGATAGTTTCAGTTTATTTTTTTTATTTTTTTTTATTTTATGCAATTGTAAACCACTGTTTATGTAATGTAAGAAATATTTTTTTGCAACCTATTGTTTATTACTAAACATTGTGTAAAAAATTGTAAACATTATGTACCAAATAAATAAAATAAATATATATATATTTATGAACTAAATGAATAAATATTAGTATTTTACTTTAATAAGCATATGTTTTGCATATTTACATACATCTTTATCTTCATCTTTATATATAAAAATCGCGTGTCACAATGTTCGTCCGAGGTAAAAAATACTTAACCGATTTTGATGAAACTTGGCTTACTGTGTGTAATTTGGTCCAACTTAAAAGATAGGATAGTTTTTTATCTCGATTATTGACACAGTTTCAATTTGTAATGTGAACACTTCCAGTTTCAGAGAATCGTAAAGCTACAAGCAACTGATTTCATGGCAAAATTCGGCGCAAAACATTTAAAAAAACACATTTTTAGTCATCTTAAAACGGTCCGAAAATCCGCCATCAATTATTTCGATATAATTAATATCTGCCTATTATTGCCGCCTGTGCGACCCGATATAATCATCATGCATTTTCGTCCATCCCACAATAACTCCATAATTCAAATTCAAAAACGCAATTCTAAAAAACCGACAAGAGTGTGAATTGGTGTAAATGAGATGACAGATATCAGACTCTGTTGTCAGTTTTTATAAGTACATGTTCCTAAGAATGCTTTAATCCTCTAGACTAGCTTTCTTAAGTTGAGTAGTGAATGGCGATGATTATGCTTTCGGGAAGAATTTATTTGTGCATTTGTGCAGTATTGAGCCGAGATTTTGGCTCTGCAGTTGATTACTAGGATTGGACACAACGGCTGTTAGGAGTGGCGGTTTTCTCTAAAGTGCTTTTGTGCAGCGAACCCCCAATAAAAAGATGAGAAAATAAAACAAACTTGTTGTATAATAATATAAGCACATTATAGATAGCTCAACATTAAAATTCCGCCTTTAAAAAAATAAGCATATGTTTCTCGCGCCACCGAAAAATACGATACCTATTCCCAATTTGTGCGCGTAACAATCCACACATAATCATCCATACTAAAAAATCATAGCCGATACAAATCCCTGTGACGGTAAGATGAACAAAACTAAGCAATATTAACCCAGCTCGGTGCGGCGCTCGCAGATGTCATGTGACCTCCGAACATTGTCGAGTCCCGCCGATGCGATGCCCAAGATTATCGCAGGATGACCGGCTAACGGTTGACTTTTGCACTTTGCACCATAATATGGATGCAAGTTAAATGTTATATATTATGGTATTTAACTTTGTACTCATTTTGGTACATTTTTTATTTTCTTGTTCCTGCATTTCTCCAACCTTTTTGCTAATGGTATTTGTAAATCTACTATTGGAGGAGACTGATTTTGACTTCTATTTTCGTATTAATTTTTTTTAGATAAGTTTTTATATCCCTTAGTTACGAGTAAGTTTACTAAAATTTCGATAAACGTCGCTAGTTATGCAATTTTGTGTTGAGCTTTTTCCAGTATTGTTTCGGCTTTCAAATTGAAAGCGGAGCTTTTTCCAGTATTGTTTCGGCTTTCAAATTGAAAGCGGTTGCGTTTATCGATTGTCGCGAATATTCTGTCGTATTAGATATATATTCAATGAAACAATATATCTTAGTTACAACCACTGATTTATTTAGTTACACGCCGACCGGTTTCGGAACAACCGTTCCTTCTTCAGGGCAAACATGCAAACATACGAAACCGGTCGGCGTGTAACTAAATAAATCAGTGGTTGTAACTAAGATATATTGTTTCATTTAATTATAAAATGGATAACCACAAAGTGATAGCTAATTTCAAAAGTATAGATATATATTCTCTTGAATTTTTTTCCCCTTCGTTAAAAAGACCACGAACCGCCACTGGCTGTTAGTATCCTTATTGAATAAATACCTACGTGGTTCTGGTTTGTATGGACAGCTGCTAGGTCATTAAGATAATAAATGAGTAAATATCACAAAGTTCACAGATAACAGAGTCGTTTTATTATTACTATGCATTTATTTATTAAACCATTCAAACAAAGATGTTGTAAGTTAAATTAAATGAAATCTATTGCAAATTTTCAATAAAATAATTTATTACAATTTTTATGAAAAATATTCTTCTTCGGTTTAGTCTTTAAGATTATTTTTCAATTTGTGGATACCTAACTCAAGCACGTAGGTTGTACTTATAGATTGATGTTGTGGTTTTCTTTGCCGGCAGCCAAAAGAGGGTTTTTGGTATTCGGCTGTCAACATATTTTTAGGTGGCTTTCATTCAACTTAATTAATATTTTTTTATGATATGAAGCAATAAAAATGGAAAAATATCTATGAAATGATATGCCCGAAACTGAAGTCCTGATAACATCGCAGAAAATAAACACCTTTGATTTTTTTTGACCGGTTAAGGTTTTTAAATATTGATTTTAACGTTAATTAACTATCAGTTCTAAATTTTCTCATTTTTAACAGGTACCTAAAACAAAACCAAAATTTTCCGCTTACTTTTCCGTAGTAGGAGATTTTCAAACATGGTCAGGTTATTCGTAACCAGGGAATGTTTGTCTTTCTTTTTTAAAAAAAGCTATAAAATTTGAGATTTTTATAAATTAACTTAACCGGTAACTGAATTGATTAGTACTAGTTAATATCTAACAACTATAACTTTTTAATTTAATTTTTTAGTCCGTATTAAACGTGTCCCTGTTTTGTACATACTTACCCTTATATTTCACACAAACGGGGACCATATGACGTCACACACTATCTCGTCTCTTACCGGGCATTTTCGCGGGTTTAATAAAATTCAAACTTGTAGAATTAATTTAATTATGAAAACGAACTTAAAAAAAAAATTGTATTTAAGTTTGCATGTGAACTTTGATAAAAAAGGACTCGACTGCCCTATTGTCAGTTGTTAGCTAATTTTGTGGTGGAAGCAACGTTATGTTTCATAAAAATCGTTGTCTCCTTTACTATCATGGTGAGAAATATGATCTAAACGCTGTTAGAAAGAGAAAGTATCACGCTTTATATTAAACTCACAAAATAATTAAAATGTACACTTTTATGACACTATTTTTTCCGGATGCATTAAAAAAAATTATGAAACTTTGGGAATTTTTTATTCTTTATTTTTACATGAAACGACAAAAAAAGTGAGGTGACGATAATTTATAATGCACTAGTCTAATTAAATATTATGTTTGTGTTTTTTTTTTTTCTTTATCAGTAATTTTAGTTAGTGAAAACGAAAGGTAAGCCATTTTAAAAACTTTTTTGTGATTGCATTAAAAATTTTTAAATTCCAAAATTACATGTTTATTTGTAATTATTAAATTAATTTGAAAGCGTATATTATCACCTTTCAAAAACAGCTTATAGTTTTCGGACACGTTCAGAAATATTCCATTTATTTGGATTTTATTGCACAGCGGAAATATTTTGGCCTTCTGACAAAATATGCTCGAGGCCTGAATGTTAAGTTGGGGGTTAAATGACATTTATAAAAATTGAGATGAAAACAATAAAGAGAAAAAAATTGCTGCTCAGTAAAACAGAATATTCTCTGAAAATTTTATATTGCGGAAATTGTATTTTTTACGTGATTAAGCAGTTAGAATGACAAGCTTTGAGAGTTAGGATAGGTATATGTTAGCAAACATTATGTGGAATAAATTTAATAACATATACCAATATAACTTACTTTCGTGAATAACAATGGGAAAATGTAAAATTATGACAGGTACAATAACAATCAAAATAATTCGGTATTAGTCAGGAGAAACATGCAATTATGATTATTACTGTAATTTCCTACTCAAATAACTCTTTAAAGATTAAAAGAGTAAATAAATACAAGTAAGCACTAATTTATTTTCGCTAAGTCTGGGTACATACCGATTATCTACCTTTAAGGTAGATACATACCAGGCGCGGTCCGTTCGTACACGTGGAAGCGCCGCATCCCTTTGATTTCGAGTCAAAATGCTTAGGACTTATTTTTTCTAGCCATAAACAGCAACACTGCAAGTTTTCAGAAGAAAACACATACACAGAAACAACGCGATGCATGAAGCGAGTCGAAATACATATACATTAACAATGCTAGTAAAACGTACAACGCGTAAACATACACATATATCAGCAACATCGTCCTCAGAGACTCGCTGCGTTCTACACACGCACAACGAAGGGGTATGCGATCCAGCTGTTTGGATGCGATATGTCGCCCAGTATCCAAAAAACTACAAAGATTTCGGATTTCGCGCATGCGTGTTAAGATGTGAAAGATAGATACGCCTTTGACGGGAGCATCCAGAAAATAAAAAACCACTTTAACGCGTATGGGAATAGGGCACAGAATAGAATATTATATTTTTACTTTATTACGAATCGGGTTGATTGTATTTAATACGTGTTTTCTTGATGCATTGTTGACAGTTTTGTTTGAATAACATTGAAAAGTTGTTGTTTAATTAATGTTTAATCCTTCGATTACATAATATAATCCATAATCTTTATTCAGAAAATACTGGCATGAGAAGACAACATTTCTCAACCATGTCCATGAAGGAGCGTCGAATTGGTAGATGAAAGCCCAGGCACGTCAATGATTTTTTTGTTTATTTTTCAATAACACATAAGAAATTTTGGTTTTGTAGTAATGATGTTTCGGAGCGCTAAGGATTTTTAGAGTTTTTAATTAGACCATTTTTTTAAGGAATTACATCTTGTTCATGGTGCTAATCTATGGCACTTTGTATAGTAGTATTTAAGTATAGGTACCTATATAATTATTGATAGTCCAGCATTCCTTCTACAAAAAGTCACCGACCGCCACTGATACATACCCGGTCGACGTACGTACGCATCGCTACGCCTAACAATATCTGGGCCAAGTAGCCCAGATATTGCTAAGTGGCAACCATACATTTTCCATGAAAATATATGTTTTAGAATGACAGTTGCCCTACGTTGCGATGCGGGTGGTCAGTGTAATTCTAAAACATCATTTCATGGGAAATGTATGGTTGCTAAGTGGTCCAGATATTGTTAGGCGTAGCGTAGCGTTCGTGCGTCGACCCGGTGTGTACTGTGTAACTGTGTACCTACCTTAAATATTTGATCGAATGTAGCTACTATTATTTTGTTTTGTACAATCTTTTAAATTCAATTATATGCGTGAGGATTCTTATTTTCTGTTCACATTTTTATTTGTGTATTTTTATTTGTGTATTTTGTTCTGTGTTTTTGTTGCAACCTTTTTTGTCATTAAGGCGCTCCGCTGACGAGGCAACTAAAACCAAACTAAAACCGGCTGGTTTTTATGTCTTGATTGGTCAAAAAGCTTGTTTAACCATGGACGAAGAACAATCAGCTGACAGCTGGCAACTAGCAACGGCTGGCCACGGCAATCAGCAGTGCGTGTCGCGAGTCACCGCTTGCATTACCATTGACAACGGGGTTTTGAGCGATTGTGTAGTGTTCGGGCCATCACATTGTCATACAAAGACAGTTGCCAGTTGACAGTTTTAAGTTGCCTCAGTGAGCGGATCGCCTTACTTTACATTTTTCTTTATTGTTTTAATATTTAAGTATTTACTTTGTTACCAATAGCTTATAAAATTTTATAGGAAAAGCTAACTAGGGCGTGTGATAAAAAATTAAAAATATTACTTTGTTTTAAACCACAACATTTTTATAACAACCGTTCCTTCCCCGGGGAAACAGTATATGCAAACTTAAAATTATGAATAAATCCCTTAAGAGCCATTGAGCAGCGGCTGAGAATACAAAGTTTAAAAATGCTTGCAACTGTACAGGAAGGTTCCAGTGAGAAAGATCGATTATTCCCCGTATCAAATTTTTAAAATTAAAAATTTAATATCGATTTATTTTATTCAAAACTTGCTTTAGTATTTTTTGATCATAAGTATTAATTATTTTTCAATAATGTCTAAACAAAATAAGTGTGTAAAAAAAATCTGAAATATTTTAGTTTGTAAGATCTTAAATAAATAGAAATACTAATAAACATACACAAAACACTTTATCGGATTTATTTTTTAATTATTTTAATTTAACTAAAATTAAAATTCTAAAAACTGTCTTTACTAGATTATGTATTGTTTTATTTTTTCTGAATGATTATATGTTTTGAAATTTGTATTGTATAATACAATATTTCGTTTGAAAATTGATCAAATCTGCCAACGACCAACGGTAAAATAAACTTAGTTTTTCAAAATTTAAAAACTGCGTTTATCAGATAAAATAACAATCTTTCAAAATTAATAGGCGTAAATAAATAAATAAATTAAATTAAAAATCAATATAGACTTTGATTTCAAAATGACTAATTTCCGGTATTCTCTGGTAATACCCTCTTAATAATAATAAGTATAGGTAACCAAACCAACAAAAACTATCTTGGAGCCCCGTCATAGGTATATTATGTTTCAATCCATCGTCCGTTCTATCTCATCTCCCCTAAGAGTATGGATATTAGAGAGACGGCATTTGAAGTGTGCCCGCGCGCTCTAAGTGTGCCTTTTCGAGAAGTTTACCCTTTTTAGTTTTTCTTTTTACTTTTTAAGTTTTAAGGCTGACATTGGCTTTCACCATGGAAAATGGCTGAACGTATTAAACGGCCAAAAACCGTTAACCGTGTGGGTAAATTCTCGAAAAGGCACACTTGGAGCGCGCGGGCACACTACACATGCCGTCTCTCTAATATGCATACTCTTAGCATCTCCCCAACCTTCACTAATCCCTAACTCCACCCCCACTTCAAAGCCTAATAATATATATTCTCTCATAATAATTTCTAAAATTAAGTTGTACCTATATACGAGTATTTTGCCCTGAGGAACGAACGGTCGCACAAATGGTGGTTTAAATCAAAGTGGTATTGATTCTAATTAATATACATAGTATTGGCGCAGTTCAATCGAAAATCTGAAACAAAAAAAATCAGAAAAAGATACGGATAATTCTGGGACTCGATGCCAGGACCCTCGGCTTTCCGGGCAGGTGCAATTCAATAGATGTCGCACATTAAATAAAGATGGACAAATTTATCCAAGACACACTATCTAGATAGCATTGAGTTCGATTTGAATCTTGCAATCATACATAAAGATAGCACCCAATAAAAATATGCGTTAAGATAAACGAAGATAGTGTTTTTAATTCTCAGTCGAGGAATGATATAGTTAATTATGACCGAATCTCAAAGCGATACATTAGCTCAGTGGTTAGAGCATCTGCCCGGAAACCAGAAGGTCCTGGGTTCGAGTCCCAGATGTATCCGTATTTTTTTTCAGATTTTTCTGTTTCAGATTTTCGACTGACTTTCGCCAATATTATCTTCATTAATTAAAATATTATAATTTGAGGTTTAACTCATTAAGTTAAAAAAAATGATCTTGATTCATTTGTAAGTATTAATATTATATTATTTAAATATTTATTTTGAAAAATATTGATCTAAATGATTATTGAAAAAAAAAAATTTTCGATCAGTTACGTTCGATGTATTTTTAATCAATTTATTTTTGGAAGATTTTCTTTTAGAGTTGTTCAGCAATGTCTTATTTATGTCGATTTAATTTTGAGGTTTGAACCAAGGTTGGTAGAAAATGTATTCATGTATTAACTACCGCGGTATTATTATACAAGATTATTATCAATCAACCTATACCTTTAAATGAAAGGGCACTTAAAAACGTTATGTTTAAAAAAAAAAATAAAACAATTAACTTCAGGGTTAAGAATAACCCGACACTATTAGAACATCTTCCTTTACCATAATTATTAGCGGAAGATGTTGCTTGTGCAACGATGGAGGACTTAGCCAGCCGAGGGATTGGTGTCACGACGGCGACTCCTGGGAGGGCATTTGCCAACTCATCCACTGATCGGTCGATAGTAGAGTTATGTTAAAAATTGAAAAGAACTTACAGTCTTTGAAACTGCCAAAGAAATACATTTTCTAATGGCATATATTACACATATTTTATCACAGCGTTTGAAGGTATTTTCGGTGCTGTGGTGTCATTATTTATTACCAGGAATAAGTGAAAAATCACGGTATTAAAATTTTTCATGAAATTAAATAATTATTTAAAGTTGAAAAATATATATGTGTTTTTTTTTAAATTGCAACCGCTGAGAATCGAACCCCGCAGGCAATTATGATGTCTGTTACACCACTAACTATTTTAATACCTGTAGCATCATTTTCATGAGTTATTTCTTATCTTATCTTACTGATATTATAAATTCGAAAGTTTATATGGATGTATGTGTGTTTGTTACTCTTTCACGCAAAAACTCATGAATGGATTTTAATGAAACTTTACAATAATATAGCTCGTACATTGGAATAACATATAGGCTATAGGCTATAGGCTATAATTTATAAAGATAGGTATTTTCCAAATATTACAAATAATAATTATTGTTTAATAGAAAATGTCAAAATTTGAGAATGACATTTTGCAAAACAATGATTGTTAAATCAAAATTCTATTTTAGAAAATGTTAAAATTAGTGAATTTATTTAAAGTATTCGCCTAATATTTTGAATCGAATCAAGAATTATTGTTATTTTAAATAAATAGGTAAAGAATTTTGGTAAAGAAAATAAACTACTTGAAGTACTGCGTGGACGAAGTCGCGGGAATAAGCTAGTAAGGCGATCCGCTCACTAAGGCAACTGAAAACTCTCAACTGGCAATTGTTTTTGTATGACAATGTGATGTGACACTACACAATCACTCAAAAACCCGTTGTCAATGATAACGCAAGCGGCGACTCACGACTTGCACTGCTGATTGCCGTGGCCGGCCGTTGCTAGTTGCCAGCTGTCAGCTGATTGTTATTCGTCTATGGTTAAACAAGCTTTTTGACCAATCAAGACATAGAAATCAGCCGGTTTTAGTTTGGTTTCAGTTGTCTTACATTCAAGTAAGCAATAAAAATGCTCAAAACGCACGATGATAAATTATTAAATATCAAGTATTTTTTGATCATAAGTATTTAAGATTTTTCAATAATATCTAAACAAAATAAGTGTGCAAAAAAAATCTGAAATATTTTAGTTTTGTAAGACTTTAATTAAATATAAAAACTGAGGAATTTTCCTCACAAAACACGTTCTCGGATTTATTTTTTAATGATTTTAATTGAACTATAATTAAAATTCTGCAAAATGTGTTTGCTGATTTATTTTGTTGTATGATTATATAATTTGAAATTTGTGTTGAAAATTGAACAAATTAAATCTGCCAACGACCAACGGTAAAACCTTAGTAAGTATATTAAAAATAAACCTAGTTTAGTTTTAAAATAACAATCTTTTAAAATCAATTTATATTTTTTTTGGAAAGGGGTTAAATACGTCTAGAACTTGATTTAAAAAGGACAAATTTCCGGTATTCTCTGGTAATACCCTTTTAACCTGTCTTTATTTTTATTTTTTATTTTCATGCTGTATTGAATGTAAAACTTATATTTTGATATCAAAATACCTTTGTAAAATTGTAACCACTACCTTCTACCTATGAATTGTAAGTTCCTCCTGTTCTAAAATGAGTTTTGTAATTCATCGGGATTGCTCTAGCAAGAAATAAGAACAATAAAAAAATAAAAAATATTAATCAATTAATATTATAACATTTTTAAGTGATCCTTTCACCGCTTCATTATAATGTGAATAAAATTTTAAAAATACTAACCTAGTAACTGGGGTAATCCAGGAAAACTGTGTGTATTTTTGTGAGATGACACATCTCGTCCAACGATGCATGATTCAATAAAACGATATTTTCACAATAAATACAATAATTGTCTTGAAAACATTACGAACCATTTAAAAACACCACCAAACAAACAAATTGATCAGTAAAATAACATATTTGCACAATTTGTTTTCTTTGAACAAGTTTCAGAATTTTTTAACTGTCTGAAGGGCAGTTACACTTTTTTGATTGTCTCTCGACGAGTGCCTCCGAATATTTGACGATAACAGTAAAGTGTGTAAATAGTGACACAAGATCACTGCTTCTGCTGTTTGTCCGCTATGATAACACCTAACACTAGCTGTCGAGATAGAATTAAATTTATAAAGAAGTCAACACGCAGATATTCTTCTATTTGCACTAATTGGTTGCTCGCTGTTTACCCTGCGCCTGAATTAGTTATGTATAAATAGTAAATTAGTGTCTAAGGTGAACCGAGATTGTATATATATATATATATATACATATATGTATATAGCTGCTCTTTATCATTATGTTAAGTTTGCAAATCAAGATTATAATTATTAAACGAATTCAATGAAAAAAAAGTGGTTTTACTAGTCCAAAGCGCCTTTTCTGTTGATGTATTGAAAACTATAACAAATGACACAATTTTTGTTACGTAATTACTAATTTTTCTTTTATAGAATCTAAAAAAAGTGTGTGAAGTGATTTGATATTAGGTACACTACTTCCTTTTTATTTTATTTTTTTTATTTTATGAATTCTATCGTAATCCTCTAACTATCTAGGGTTTATAACAATACCCTTTCATGTTTCTAACTTTCTGGTACTGCGGCTCATTTTCCCTTACTACTATTACCATCTGATGGTTGTATTTGCTTGGTTGATTTTAAGTTACATTATTCTGTTTTATGAGGAAAAATTCTTATTTGGATAAAAAACCTCATACAAAGGACAAGGAAACTAGAGTAGGGTAAGTAGCTTTTCAAGGAAAAGAAAAACAATAAGTTCTGAATTTTGTACGCAATTTTACCTTCATGATTTACTGAGTGTAAATATTTAATTATTTACTTTTTGGGCTGCATTCGTTTCACTTCGATGGTCTTGCTGCGCCTAGGTAGCTGTCAATTGGAATAAAACCTCTGGGAAAGGGCAGATATAAATCATGTTTTTCGAGAAGTAGTAATATCTGCAGCCCCCATTCCTTCCTCTGGAATGTTAACGTCAGCTGTTTTGGCGAACCCGGAAGCTGTGGTAGTGGTGAAGGGGGTTTAATGTAAAAAATAAACAATTTTATTCTTCTTCTTCATAACTGCTGTCATCATTCCATATGATAAGGTATTTGGGCATTTATGTTGATGGTTCATTTACCGGACACCAAGAACTATTGAGCTTATCAGACAGGAGAATTTTCTGCATTTTCGGGAATACCTCAGGGGTCCAATTTGGGACCTCTACTATTCTTGATACTGATTGATGATATTCATCCGCTGGCGTGTTGTAATTGCCCAGCCCTTTAATAAGCGGGTTTTTCGGATTTAGAGTATGATATAATCGTGAGGTCAGCTGATAAGCATACTCCTGTAATATAGTTATTACTTCTCGTTCATATAATCGTTTGAGATTCGTGCATAGTGGAGTGTTATAAGCGATTTTGATGCATTTATTCAATGTTACTTGTAATTTGTTGTAATTTATGTGACCAATGTTACTCCAGACCGGAAAGGAATTGGACTGAGGTACAAATTAGTTTTTTTTCTGGTGACTTTTGGACTTATCGCACATCTTAGGCACAATCTCATGCACCGTGTCGAGACAGACGTATACTATTGATTGATGATATTCAAGAATGCATTCAAAGTACCAGTTTCTTGCTTTTTTGCTGACGATCTCAAGCTGCTCAGGTAGATATGAAACATTTAAGATTATATTAAAAAAAAAATCATTTAGGTGAAATATCTTCATGGGTCGATGGGTGAATGATGTAAGAATTGAAGTTAGAATAGATGTTTGAATTGATGTTAGAATTGAAGTTAGAATTGATGTTAGAATTGAAGTTAGAATTGAAGTTAGAATTGATGTTTGAATTGAAGTTAAAATTGAAGTTAGAATTGAAGTTAGAATTGAAGTTAGAATTGAAGTTAGAAATGAAGTTAGAATTGAAATTAGGATTGAAGTTAGAATTGAAGTTAGAATTGAAGTTAGAATTCAAGTTAGAATTAAAGTTAGAATTGAAGTTAGAATTGAATTTTAGTTTGTAAAAAGAATGATTTGCTTTCGTGTATTTAACTCTTTTGATCTTAGACTAAATTAAAAAGAAAATTTGATAGTTGCATTTCAAACAAGTAAGGCACCTAAAAGTTTTTTGTTTTTTTAAGCTTTAGGTATATATTACAGATTTTAAATTTTTATTTTTACTAAACATATACTTTTAAAAGCTTTCGTTGAATCAATCAAACAATCTCAATGATGAGTAACAACCTTGAAAGGCCTGAGAAATTGTATTTCTGGCAAAAACTCCAACTTTTATACCGCACTAAGAGATTAATTGTAAAACAGAAGATTTTGTTGACATCAGAAAAACGTTATCCATGATACGAGCCTTATAAGTCGCGCGAGAGCCAATTGAATTAAGTATTATTCATTAATAATTCATAAAGAATTCACTTAAATAGTTTGAGACGAACATTTCAAAGGTCAATCAGGGAACGGTGGTCATCAAACAATGTCATATTTTAATTCAACATCGTTTTAAATACTAATTCAGTTACTAACCTGATTATAACAATAGAAACACAATCACACAGGGATTAGGTAGAAGCATTACCCAATATGACGCATATCTCTGGCTTAATAATCGCATAATAATATATTGCTGTATATGACTCGGCTTTTGATCTCTGATTTAGTGAAAATTGATAATATTTAGATAATTATTATAAAACTATAATTTCTTGGAATGGCTAGTTTGTCAACACATTATTACGATTATTTGAATTTTCTCCCAACTGTTGGCTTGTTTTGTGATTCACAGATCATGAGGCCAAATAATGCAACCATAATATTGAATCATTTTGATGTTTTTCAGATATCTGTTTATTTATAATCGCACGTATACTTTCGTGAGACGAACAGCAAGCCGAACCACGAATCATGGGAAAGAGTATACGCTAAACGCGCTATAAAGAGGTTTTAAAATACAAATATGTGACATAACAGGAGATTAAACAAATCAAAAACGTTTATTATAAAGTAAGTTAGAGATAGGAGTTTTATTTTGCTTGGGAAGGTAAAAGGAAGATGAACACAGGATAAGGATAGGACTCTTCATAGGAGATACTCTCGATACTTTCCAAGCCCTTGCATTAATTCCTACGCATTACTTCGGTTCGATATTTCTAAAACTTAAATAAGTCGATATTATGAAAATGTACATATAACACTCCCACTGGGCACATATTCGGGAAATAAGGATTTTTTCTGATAATATAACATCTTTCAGTTTATTTTTTCTGGACTTGGAGTTTGGACTTTTTATATTTTTATAGAGAATGCCTTACAAGAGTCTTAACTGCTCCCGTCTGGAGCTAGTGAGACTATGACATCCCCAATTAGGGTATGTTGTGAGGCTGAAGGTAAGTGGGGAAGTGAAGGAGATGGGGAAAAGGAAGGTGGAGATGTACCTGGCTATTCAGATCTAGTCACTAAACACGGCTAAAGCCATTATTCAGCAACGTTTCAATTCTAAATGGTGGTCTTACGCCAGGCCGATACTGGAACGTGCCGCAAATATAGTATATATTATTTTTATTAGTAAATTGTGAAATAACACAAATTAATCAAATAAAATTTATTTCCGCACGCCGGGTTCGAACCCGCGACCTTCCGATTGGGAGTCAAGAGTCTTACCACTCGACCACGGACGGCCGTTGGGCCGAGAATCCATAATATATTTTATACTTACGTGTGTCTTGATACGAACCTTTTTGTAAATTCCTACATTGGGTTTGTGTTTGTACATCCTTGTGTATTGTTAGTAATTTTTGTTTGTTCTAAGTAAGTTTGTGTCTTTTCTTCAAATAAATTTCTCAATTTTGGAGGCGGGTCCATACCCGTATCCATATACAGCCGCTTAGGGAACAATTAATTAGATAACCTACACCCCTGCCATAGGTCACCCCAAGTGGTTCACTAAGTTTGGTGACTTAGCAGGGGTGCCCGGGATCATGGGAGAGGCTGGTTGTTGGAGACCTTTTGATCTCTTCAACCGGACCTTCTCGACCCATCACCTTGCACCGTAGTGAGAGGAATAGATTCATATGTACATCACTCCTGGACACACTTGACCCCCAAATTCCTACCCACCCTTCATACCATTTTCCTTTCCAGAACTTTCTATCCTTCCTTTCCCTAAAAAGACATTCCACACAGCATCCCAAAAGATGTCATAGGCCCTTATGGAAATGGTTTTCCTCGGGGCCTCCTGTGTGGAGCTAATGTAAAAAAAATACCTAACTTTTTTCTTTATTTTTGTACTGTATTTATAGTACGTTAAATTTATAATTTATTTTATCTTAAAACACATATTTTGTAAAATTGTAATACCTTCCGTTTCAAAATTAGTTTCATAAGTTGTCGGGAATGCTCTGTAACTCTGTAACAATAAATAAAATTAAAATATTCAACACTAATTTTCCTTTCATTTGCAACCATACCTAGAAACCTTTGTAGATGATATGTATTCGAAGTTTAATTTTTGTTTTTATTTTAAACAAATATCTGTGTGACATTTGGAGGGCTCTTAACCACTCGAGGGCTTTTTGCCACATTATGGCACTATTTCCAAAACCTCGGATTGCTTTGTTGCCAAAATGTGGCAATCTTTCAAAAAAAAATTATATTAAAACAACTATATAATATATTGTGCTTTCAAAATAAAACAAAATAAATATTCTCTAGATACTTTAAAATGTTTTAAGGTTAAAGATTTAATTATATTTTTTTTATAAATCCTACGAATATTTGATAACAATAAAAGATAGGGAAATTCATTGGCTACATAGAACTATAATCAGTTTGTATGTCTCCATATTTAAATTCGGAGCTATGATTTTTTTTAATGTGGGCGGAAAAATTTCCTTTAGAAATCCGAAAAAAATATTTTAATTGCTCTGTCGCTCCAGTGGTTATGAACTTGTATTTGTGTAATTCTCGAATAAAATGTGGGTCAGCTTGATATTTGGGGCTTAAATAAACATAACCAATCTGTTTTTCTGATTCCGACATCATTTGAATAATAAAATTACGGTGCAGAGTCACGGATATCCTATGTTAATTTTGATATCTATCTGAGATAGCCTACTACCAACCTGCAGCCAAAATCAATAAATAGTATGGATTTAATAATGCACTACATTGTCTTCCAGAAAATTGATTAAGAGTATAAATGCTTCGTTATTTTAGTTTTCGCTGTCATCCATTCATTTTTATTGTAACCGTTTATTGAATGATTACACGTGAACCTATAATTCGATGTTTATTCAATTTAATTAAGCTTATTACTTATTACTGTAAAAACTTTACAATCTTTTTTCATTTAATGATTTTTTAAAAATCAATACACTATTATAATTAATTGGTATTGATTTGCGTTAAATTTGGTTAATTTTGCGAATCATGAATTGAACTATCTTTTTTATGTAAACCCTTCTTTTAGAAGGAAATAAATACTTAGGGGTGCGATATTATAAATTGAATGAAAAATACTTTGTAATACACCATTTTTATTGAATCAAATCAGCCAACCAGGTTTCGCACATCTGCTCGCATCTGGAGCCAGTAAGCCTATGGCATCCCTAATTGAGGTATGTTGTGAGACTGAAGGTATTGGGAAGGGGAAGAGAAAGGTGGAAAGTACCTGCTATTCAGATCTGGTCATCAAACACGGCTAAAGCCATTTCAAGCCACGTTTCAATTCTGAATGATGGTATCACACCAGGGCGATACTAAGAGTATCTTCCACTATTTCATATATTATAAGCCCAAACACTTTCAACCCACTTAAAGCAGTATTTTCATACTTCCTGATGAAAGTTCCGCCTTTAAAAATAAGAGGAAAATTAATTAACTAAATTATTTACGTATGAAGTCGAAAAACTCTGTAAATCACAGGCAACGCCGGGGACTAGTTGAAAATAATGGTAAACTTATGTAGCAAAACTGATTTACCAAAATATACTATTAAATGGTGCAATGTGAAAGAGATCGTTCGTTTCGGACTTCGACTGGACTACCTACGTCACGAGCTTCAAGCGGCCCGGTAGTGTTTTAATATTGTGTTAAAATAACGATTTATTAATTATACGTATAATTAAATAAAATTAAACTTATGTACATAAACTAGTCCCAGCGAGAGCTCTCACGGAAGTCATCAACGTTGGTCCTCATCCTTCTCAGGCACCTTGTTGAAAAACGAAAATACAGAAGATAACAATGACGTCACGTACGATCTCTCGCTGGGATTAATATAATCATATATTGGAGAGATGATACCTGGGAAACACATTGTTGAACCAGATGATATGGCCTCCTATCCAATAACACCCCTGGTGAACTTTGTAGAAGGGACTGGGTTACTGAGGAATGAGATAAAGTGGGAGGTAGCACAATGGGCCTATGGCCGAAGTGCTCACGGGAAGTACAAGTAAACTGACTCCGCTCTTAAAAAACAAACATATTTCCGTTTCTTGTTATCCGTTTATTTATAAACACACATTTTTAATCCATAATAATTTTCAATCGAGTTTCCTTCTCGCAATCAAAATAAATTGTTGTCATTTTTTTCTTGTAAAATTTGTTATGATATAATTAATAAAATTTCATTTATAATGGCTTTTCATATCGACAGTAGATAAGTACTGCATTAAAGGAAAAAAGATTATTTGCCTATTGTTAATTAGTTTTTTTTTAAATAAGGAAGTTCAGCAACTTTCACTCGTAAGAAAAGCACCTTTCTTGATTGTTATTTTCAACATATTGTCAGTTGAAATATCCCGATTTAGCGCCTCCGCCCACTCAGGCAACTGAAAAATCTCAACTGCCAACTGTCTTTGTATGACAATGTGATGGCCGGCGCACTACACAATCACACAAAACCCCGTTGTCAATGGTAACGCAAGCGGTGACTTGCGACTGTCACTGCTGATTTCCCTGGGCTGCCATTGATAGTTGCCAACTGTCAGCTGATTGTTCGTCATCTATGGTTAACCAAGCTATTTGACCAATCAAGACAGAAAACAGCCGGTTTTAGTTGGTTTTCAGTTGTCTCAGTGGGCGGAGCGCCTTATAGAACTCTGAGTTTAATATTTTTCGGGAATATGAGGCATTAAAATGCAATCCGAAACTGTATTAATCTCTCCATTAACTCTATTATTAATAATTAATCGATATTAAGAGGAAACCCGTTTGCCAAGAAAATAAAATAATAGGTGTTTTGCCAAACTGTTGCTTTTACTGTCGCTTTTTCATTGCAACTCAGGCTGATTAGTATTCCAAAATGAAATCGTCAAAATCGAGGTTTTGGATTCCCCATTTTTCCTCTCCAAACTGAACCGATTTTGAAGATTATTTTACTAACTGCATTACAAGAAAATATTCTACGTCTGAACGTTTTGTTTTTTTTTTTAAATATGTTGTCTAGTTTGTATACTGAACATCTGTTGATGGCGTTCAAACCAGGCAATTTTAACGATTTTTGGGGGGTCCTAACACGAAGTAACTTAACAAAAAACAAAACGTACCGACATGTATTGGTCGACATCTATATTGGTTCCATAACAACTCGGAATCATGCAATTTCAACACCTCATATGAAAAGACAAAAAAAGTTAAAGAAATTTTTACAGTTTTTAAAAATATTTTTTTTTATCCCTTTTAATGTATTTTTAAAGGAGGTGTTGAAGATGCATGATTCTGTTAATAATTTTCTGTTTTGGTGAACAATTTAGTTTTTTATTTATTTCAGTGCTATTAAAATAATTTTTACATGACTCCAAATACTTCTAGTTTACTTATCAAATATATTGTTTTAGTTATTTTTAATTATAACTAAACGCATTCACATTATTGTAAACTTATAATTTTCCTGATTCCATCAATTCCTTAAGCTTGAACTTTTGTATTTTTCCTGAAGCCGTCTTGGGGAAATCTTCAACAATCTTTAGGTACTTCGGTATCTTGTAGTGTGCAATTTTTCCTTTGCAATATTTGATCAGTTTCGCATTGTCCAAGTGAGATCCTTCTCGTAATTTGACTGTGGCGCAAATTTCTTCGCCCAGACGATCGTCCGTAACTCCGAACACCTGAAATTAAAAAAAGTACCTAATAAGGTAAAATCTAATCCAATTTGCTCTCATTTAATAAACCAAAACTAAAATTTTTGTAAAAGATTTGTAAGTAGATACCTAATAAAAACCACATATTTTACGTGTAAGTAACAATAATTATAAAATGTAATAATTCCTAAATTGTCCAAAGAAACGTCAGTATCTTTGTGACAATTCCATTTTCAGGTAGGTAGATACCAAAACATTGAAAAAATACAAATGAGAAATTCCCAACACACGATCATTTCATGTTTGAAAAAAGAATATTTACTGAACCATCAAAACGGCCTCCATCTTGAAACAGACGCAAAACATACAATCAATTCTTTCGACGGACGAAATACAAAAGGTTGAGCTAAAATAGGACTTCGTTATGATCAGTCAATGACTATTACGGCCCACGGGGTATGCAGAAAGGATGGACCGACAAAATTCTGTCTTGGTACATACTCCTTCAATGCATCTCAAGGACATTATTATATTACTATCAGTTAAAAACCCGCTCTTCGGGCGACACGGCTATAGTTTGGTAACAAATTTCACTTACGAATATGGTTTTGCATAAGGCGAGGCGTTCTTAAATTTCAACCGTACAGTCGCTAGCGTATTAATAATATCAGTTACAGACTTTTGACAGGATTAGACCTTAGTATTTGCTTTACTTGAACAAGTCATATCTTCCTCGAGTATCCCATACTTTTTCTCCCGTTCATTATACTTAACCCGTCCACCCATCGACATTTGTTTAAATTACGTAATGCTTGGTTTGGTAGTATGAATAATGGCAGTCTGGATTTATTCTAAAAATGCAATATTATTTACATGTGCTTCCACAATATCCGGATGTGTGTTTAGAAAGTCTTCTATTTCTTTGGGGAATACATTCTCTCCTCCTCTAATGATCATATCCTTCAGTCTCCCAACCACCCTTCCATAACCATCTTCCTGAAGGACGAATTGGTCTCTGAAATAAAATTAGAGGTTAGGTTTAGTGACCTTGATATAGCTGGATATAGCTTACATCATAATCACTCACAATCTATTTAATAACAAAGATGTAAGTACGTTAAGTTTATTTCAAATTATTTTTATTTTATCATATTTAGGAATCAAACAGTTTGTTATACGACAAATTACATTGCATAATAAACATATTTGGATATTATATGGAGAGTTAAATAGCTGGCAGATTAAATAATAAATTCAAAATCACCCTGTTTTGAGCCACTTGTCAGGTCCAATCGTTTCGATGGTCTTCTCTGGATCACCCCAGTAGCCCAACATGTTGCAGTAACCCCTTACACACAGCTGGCCGGGAACACCGAATGGGACCACCTTACCTTCAGAATCAATCACCTGGAATATCAGAGATAGAACTTTAAAATAATCACCACCAAAGCTTTTGAAAGCAACAACCAAAGCTTATAGTTGTGGAAATATGAACATGACAACGTCATAAACGCAAGCATCCATTCCTGGCCCTAAATTATACACACTTGACAGACCAGAGGAAAACATCAGGTTTATGCCTTACTTGCCATATTACATAAAGAACTTTTAACCACTCGAGCGTTTTTTGCCACATTATGGCACTATTTCCAAAACCTCAGATTGCTTTCTTGCCAAAATGTGGCAAATGTTAAAAAAAAATGTTTTTATAAAAACGTCTATATAATACATTGTACATTCAAAATATAACAACATAAATATTCTCTAGATTGATACGTTTTTCAGATTTTCACGGCCAAAAGCATTTTCGTTGTTTGTTTTTGGGGTGTTATGCCGTGTTGAGCCACCTCCTTCTTTACGCTTCGTCGGATCTGCCGGATCTGCCCTGATGATGGACACTGCAACGCTGTCCGAAACGTCGGCTAAAGAAGGAGGTAGAGCAACACGGCATAACACCCCAAAAACAAACAACGAAAATTCTCTAGATTCTTTTAAATGTTTTAATTAAAGATTTAATTATATTTTTTTTATAAATCCTATAAATATGTGATAATAGATAAAAAGATAGGGGAATTCATTGGCTACATAGAACTATAATGAGTTTGTATGTCTCCATATTCAAATTCGGAGGTATGATTTTTTTAATGTGGGCGGAAAAATTTCCTTTAGCAATCCGAGAAAAAATATTTTAATTGCTCTGTCGCTCCAGTGGAGAAGAAAGAGTCTTGAGAAGACCCATGTTTTAAGAGGGAAAATTTAAAAAAAAAACTTTTAATCCTAAAACGACAAGTCCTCATGCAGCTAATAATTTTAATCGTTCACATTATGATACGGATGTACCTTTGGTTCACCGATGCTGAAGCAATGCTGGATCTTCCTAGCCATCATAAATCATCAGAACAAAATATATATTCCTCACCTGAAGTTGAAGTTGTACATAATGTAACACATCCTTGGTAGAGGGGAATTCATTAATTTTTTGGTTTATGTCAACGCTTGTAAAGACCGATGCTCTTCGATGAAGCCATGTTTTATTAGATATAAAAAAATCGGTAACCGACGAGTTCATCGAAAATCAATTCATCGAAAGCAAATTTACAAAATACACAAAAAAAGGTTAGGTTAGGTTACGGCTGAATTTTAGTTAGTTGAACTCGTTTTCGATGAACCCGCCGTGAACCAAAAAATCTTATACTTGGAGGGGTCCATAATGATTATAAATAATAAAATAAATAAACATTGCGGGATATTCTTTACCTGAACTTCAATGTGGTCTTGAACGTGACCGACTGTTTCTGTAACCTGCTCCCGCGTCTCTTCAAACAATGATTGGAAACTGACAGCAGTGTTCTCCGTCATTCCGAATACTGACTGAAAACATTAATTAATCGAATACAAATTCTTTAAGATTTTCACAGCCGATTAAAAACAATCATTGTTAAATGTTGTCTGGCTTTTGGTATATAAAACCATATCGGAATTTCTCTTCTAATATTAAATTAGGTATCGTTGTTCCATATTTAACGGCTGCATCGGTTTTGGACTTTGTCTCGAGAAGTAGAGGAAAGAATAACACCATTAAAAAACCCAAAACCGCAAAAATCTTGCAAGGATGTAATTTATGATTTTCATAAGAATTAATAGAGTTTAGGATGTGTACATAAACACGGTACACGTACATACTTTATTTACTATAACCAGTGATTCCCAACATTATTGAGGGGAAAAAAAATAATTAAATTTGGTCTTCTGTGACATTTTAGATTTTTTTTTCAACTTTCTCTCTCTCTCTCTCTCTCTCTCTCTCTCTCTCTCTCTCTCTCTCTCTCTCTTTCCGATGGCGCTACAGCCCATATCGAGCTTTGGCCTCCCGCAACATTCGCCTTCAACTCCTCCTGCCCTCAGCGGCTGACTTCCGGTTTGTTACCTGGAAAAGCTGTGCTGCATCTTACCTCGTCTTCCCACCTCAGTCTGGGTCTTCCCACTTTTCTCCTCCATCCTTTCAAAAAGATAAAATCAGTAGATATTGGACAGGTAGGTTCGGAGCGAGGGGTTTATCGTGTATCGGTTACTCGGCTGAGTGACCAGTTACGACATGCCAAAGAATTTTTCTATGACTGATTTTGTAAAGAAAAAATTTACAAATGATTGAAAAGTCACAAGATCTCCAAATTTATTTTTCATATTTTGCTCCAATTAATGTCAGGAATCACTGGATAAACTTAGTCAAGTAGTCTAGTAATACCCTGCACATACATATTTTTAGAAGAAAGACAAACATTTCGGGGTTATGTAAAACCTGGATATATTTTAAAATATCCTCCTACCATCATAGAAAGCGAAAATTTTGCTTGTAGCGTTAGGGAGGAGTTATTGAACCCATGACGCCTGGGTGAGAACCAGATACGGTGTCAACTCAGCCACTAACTAGTTAAATATATTATGTTACCTTAATTTTCAAGACTCCTAAGACATCTTTGATCTGGTTGAATAGCTTTGGAGAGCAAGGAGCTCCGCCTGTAATGGCCAGCTCTATGCTGGTCAGAGGGGCTTTCAATTGGGTCTGCTTAGATATCAAATCTACATACATAGTTGGAGTTCCAGTGAGTATCGTACACCTAGAAAAAATGGTATAATTTATATACTGGAACACGCTTTTGTAGATCTAGATCTTGAACCACAGAAAGGTAGATCTAAAAATCAGTTAAAGGAAATGTTTTCATTTATTTACGCCCTCTGGGCTTTTACATGAGACAAGCATAATAGTAGCAATGTAGTGGGTAAATACTTGCAATAATATATTATTTGAACAGAAAATTATTTTTAATTGTCGTTTTTAAAATTGGGCTTAAATATTAGACCAGTCATTTGTAGTTTTACGCTCGTACGCCAAAACCATTGATTTTACAAATAAGTTGTTAACACATAAATTGTAGAAAATTCTATCTAGTTTATTATGTACGTACGTGTTTTTATTGTAAGATAAGTCGGAAAGTAAGTCTTAAAAAGACTTACTTTTAGACTTCGAAAATAAGTCTCAACAAACTGCTATTAGACGCCATTTGTCTAAAATGGCGGCGCGAGCGGCAAAGATACGAGGTGGCAAAGTTTAAATTCGGAAATAGCACATCGAAATCTATAATATTACCAATTTTCAAAACTCCCGGAAAACTTTCCAGGTAACCCCTTTTTCGTCACAATTGACTGGACTTTATCCCGTATTTTTGATTTAAATATTAATATGATTTAAATTATAATAAATGAGAATAAAAATGTAGATAAATATATTTTCAAGTTTATGTAGCGTTTAGTCTAGACTGTCAGAGAATTAATAAAAAATTTTGTTTTGACGAATTAAATAATTGACCCGTTAAAACATTTTTTTTAGAATAATATATGTAGTGAAACAGTGTCGACTAGTTTTTCTGAATACGGGTTACATTTTGTTTTAAAGAATTTTGTTTAATACTCCTATGTATACATTTTGATGTAAGGCGATAGGATGGACTTAGGATGTGAGGCGGGAACACTGACAGCAAAGTCTGCAGAACGGCTGGACACCTTCGAAAGAAAGGTACTTAGAAGAATCTTAGGAGCGGTGCGAGAGGGAGAGGCAAGAGGGAGAATCCGCCACAACAATGAGCTCTATGATATCTAACAAGTTCCCAGACTCTACACATTTAAGGCTCCAAATACTAAGATGGGCCGGAAATGGGCACCGAATGCCAAGCACACAAGTACCGACGAAGGTTCTACTGGGACACCCGGGAGGTAAATGAAAGGCGGGCAGACCTAAGCTAAGATGGGAGGATGATGTCAGGAAGGATGCCAGAGGACTACTCCATGTTGCAGATTGGAAGACGACGGCCGAGGACAGAGGGAGATGGGTGCTCATGTTGAAGGACGCCAAGGTTCGAAATGGACTGTAGCGCCATTGAAGAAGAAGAAGATGTGTAGTTTTTGGAGCTACCAAAAGCAATGCGTATTACGAGGAAACCAGGCAGCGCCAACGTTTTGACCCTACAAAAAACGTTTTCCCCAATTTCCTCTCCGGATTTTAACACTACTGCAAATATGTTTTAATATAATATATATATCGACCACTAGCGTATCGATACGTTTTGCTTGTTTTGATAAGTTATTTGTTATGGGAGTTACATAGTTTTGAACGCCATCAACCAATGATGAGTATCAAACTAGACAATGTATAAAAAAAACGTCTAGACGTATAATATTTTCCTCTAATACAGATGGTAAAAAAAGTCTTAAAGCTTTGTCCAGAATTCCAGGAGGAAAATGGAGAATACAAAATTTAGATTTTGACCTTTTATTTAGGTACGCGTATCAACCAGAGGTGCACTTGTCCTTTTCGCTCTGTATTCGGGGAGGTAACAGCGGCAGTGATAGCAACAACTTGTTAAAATACCTATTATCTTAATTTGACAATAAATTTCGATTCTTTAATAAGATTTCGAATAATTCGCACAACAGTGCAACGAATCTACCGCATCAATGAACCAAATAACAGGTTTTCAAAAACGCTTTTCTAAACTTTTCAAATTTATCAACTCACTTTTCTTTGATTGCAGCTTTGATAGCCTCTTCAGGACTATAACTGGTAGACGGGAGGACCATGGTCGCTCCATGATGAAGGCCAGCTAATGTAACTATTACCAAACCAAAGGCGTGAAATAATGGTACCTGGGAAATGGAATAATACATGAACTTCATTACAAACCCTTTTCAATGATACAAAAAACATTCCGTAAGAAAAATCAGGCCGTCTAGCTTATGGCCAAATGAATCGTCTTAAACCATATTAAACTGACTCACTTTTTGAAATTTCTGAGTTAGAGCTTGCAATGAGGACTAAAAACTATAATCTAGCTCTGCCAGAGAGAACCAATCAGAGAAATACTGTCTTGACCAATCACAGACAGTTTTTCTCTGATTAGCTATGATTTGGAGCCCTCATTTTCAGAAATCGAAAAAAAGTGAGTCAGTTCACTATGGTTTATGACGATCCAGATATTGTAATTTTATTTGTTTAAAAACCTTCTAACCTGTGTGCACATGGTGTGATGCTTCTGCGAAAGTTCGTTCCTTTTTCCAATAAGGTAACTGTTGTTAATGTTGTTGAAATGAGACAACACGGCAGCCTTTGGCTTACCTAAAAATGTTCTGAAAATTAACACACGTTACGACTAATTCATTTTTAAAATGTCTTTGAGAGACATCTTATTTTTTTCTGATCCTTTGGGACACCTTTGGGTTTACTTAATAATTTCATCAACATTTTGTAAGGAATCTTTTATCTGGCTGTCTGCTACGTACAATAATTACGTGTTTTAGTACAATTTTTTTAGAAAATAATATGGTGTATTGTGTATACCGGTAGTTCCTGATGTGAACTGAATATTGCAGGCATCATCTGGTTGAATGGAGGACTGGAGGTGGGATATACTTTGGATGGATGCTGGGGTTGCCATGGACTTTATTTCCGTGAAGGTGAATGTTCCTCTGAAAAATAAAATCAGAAATTTACAAACGACTCACGTATGCATTACCTAAAAAACCCTTTCTCGTGTTTGCTGTCGTTATCATTATTTGCTGCTGTGACAATCGTAAACGAATTTTATAGTATTTAATTATATTGTTCAGTCCATCGTCCTAATAGTAAATACATGTAAAATAGTAATGCAAAATCAATGAAAAAATTCGTACATTCATGAAACTTTGGTCTTAAATTCATCTTGGCAGTATAAATGCCGACCGACCCGACCGTTTGACGACCGTCCGTGGTCGAGTGGTAAGACACTTGACTCCCAATCGGAAGGTTGCGGGTTCGAACCCGGCGTGCGCAAATAAATTTTATTTGATTAATTTGTGTTATTTCACAATTAATTAATAAAAATAATATATATTATATTTGCGGCTCGTTCCAGAGTGGAAGATACTCTCAGTATCGCCCTGGTGTAAGACCACCATTCAGAATTGAAACGTTGCTTAATAATGGCTCTAGCCGTGTTTAGTGACTAGATCTGAATATCCAGGTACTTTCCCACCTTCCTCTTCCCCATCTCCTTCCCTTCCCCACTTACCTTCAGCCTCACAACATACTCCAATTGGGGATGCCATAGTCTCACTGGCTCCAGAAGGGAGCAGTTGGGACTCTTGTGAGGTTTCTCTATAAAAAAATGCAGATCTGCAGAGTCCGCCAAAAAAGTTGTGAAATACCCCTCTAGGGGGGGGGGGGATTCTTGGTCGGGTGGCGTATCATTTACTGTGTTTCCATTCGTGCTGAAACGAATTTCAGTTTTCGAATGTAAGTACTCCCAAGTCGATAGAATCAATATTTGGTTAGATAGGATGGGCTTTAAGTAAAAAAAAGTAAGAAGTATATATATATATATATATATTTTTTTTTTTTTTAAACTGGTTCTAACCCTCTAGGTAAAGGGTTTTGGCCGAACTTTCGACAGATCTTCATTTCTACAGCCAAGATAAATGTATAAATAAACTAGCTGATACCTGGCATGCGTTGCAATGCCAATTAAATAAATCAATTGTCACTCTCTTCGTGTCATTTCCCATTCCTCCCCGTTCCCCTTCCGATTCATCTTCCTCTTCCCCTCCCACGTCCCCTTCCCCTCCCGCGTTCCCTTTCCCCTTTCTAAGTTCCCCCTCCGCTCTTTCTCAAGCATTCCGCTTCCACCTTCTTTGCCTTCCCCTCTCCCTCGAACCCCCACCCGCGAAGCCCCCCTCCTTAATTCCCCAACCGACCCTCCCGCATACCCCTCTTTTTTCCCTGCCGCCTAACTCCATAAAATACACTCATTTTTCCAACAACTCGCGTGGCCTATTTAATTTTTTATGCAAATTTCATTATGCCAGCGCTCAAGAGTATATATACAGAAGTATTCATGGGGGTGTTCACAACAATTCAAAAAAATTTAAAGCAATCGGATGAAATTTTTATCGCAATCGTATGAATAGTATAGGAAATATTTTCATTTCCCCAGACTCACTATCCTTTAACCATCCATCATATTCCAAGCACATCATATTTCCAAAGTTTCATCGCAATCGGATGAACGGTATGGCCGCGCATAAGGTATGAACAAACAAACAAGCAAACATTATTTTTTATATTATAGATTGCATACCTTAGGAGGTGTTAACACCTTAAGAGGTGTTTTCTGTACAGAATGTTTGCTTCTCGCTGTAAAAAACCTAAAGATCAGCTGAATCTGGATAAGCAAGATAGGCGGGATGCCAACATGAAACACGGAACCGAGAGTACTAAATACAGCTTGGGGTTGCTTCATACAGCAGTTGGTGGTGGTAAATATTTTTTTTCAGAACTCACGGCTTCTTCTGATCATCCATGATGACCACAACCTTGAGATCGGGTAGGTTTTCGCTGTGCAGCTCTTCGGGGCTGCTTTTCTTTAATTCTGGAACAATCTCCTCCATTATTTTGTAGTAATTCTGCGTCTTAAAACTGCTCGGTATCACGAGACACCTCACTCCTACCTTCTTCAGCGAATATTCCAGCTCCGTTTTCTGGTATGCCGGGTTGATAGCCACCTGAAGCAAAAAATCGTATTTAACATATAGTAACCAAAAAAAAATTCTTGCCTTTCTTTTATCAATTGTTTGTTTAACCTTGGTCTTAACCTATATAATAATATTTTTCAGCTTAAGCTTGTACCTTGTAGATTGCTTACGTAAAATAAATGGTCATAAATTAGCTGATTATGTTCTTTGTAACGATAGAAATTTAAAGTCCAAATTCTCTGTGGGCTTCATACATAAATTTTTTTTTATTGTGTACAAAAGGATACATAAATTACAAATATTTTTTTTCAGTCTTTAATTACATAATATGTGTATTTGATGTTCCAGGGTACCCCCCCCCCATACACACAAGCCCTGCTTATTTGATGTAAATAAGCAGGGCTTGTGTGTATGGGGGGGGGGTATTATTACATTGGTTTTATTTGACATGATTCAGTTGAAGTTTTAGGTATAATTTTTAAGGTGAGTTTTAAATTCTTTTATATTAGTATTCATCTTTCTAATTTTTACTGGTAATGAATTCTAAAAATTTACTCCGAGGTATTTATTATTTAACTGTCCTATTGTTTTAATCAAAGGTTAAATGACATTTTACAGGTCCGGCTCGAGCATTAGTCATAATTAGTAGGCGGCCACGCTGGGGCTATTACAGTGTCGTACTCAAGGGAAAAATTACTTCATCAATCTTATTTTTAAACCGCTTCCCGGTTTTAGCATGCGAGAAGTTGAGTATGTTGTTAACAATAAAAATTGACTTATGAAAATGACGTGATATATGGGTACGTTTTATATACATATGTATATCGGGGATATCCTTGACCTGTAGAAATCCCTGGTGATGATCCTTTAGAAATCACAAGTGCGCCCCACCGTTGAATATGACAGCCACCTCTGGTCTAGAGCCCTAAAATACTTTTAAAAAATCTTTAACCCTAAGCAGAAACGGGCGATCAGTTTAATAGCTTCCCCAATTACAACTGGATTGAAATCTTTAGAGCACAGGCGTCATGTGGGAATGCTGTCCGTAATCATTCGGTATTTAAATGGAAGATGGTCCGAGAAACTAGCGTATGTTCCTTCGACACCGTTGCATAATTGGGAAACACGCCAAACGCACGCCCAAAATTTGTACGCAGTTGTCATTCGTGTCGCGTGAGAATGGGTCCTTTCTACGGCACGTTCTTGGGTTCGGAAAGAACGATATTTCATTCGCATTTGTGGCTGTGGAACGATTTTTTATATGAATACCGCATGAGAGTCCCAACTGAGACTATGGCATCCCCAATTGGCTATGTTGTGAGGCTGAAGGTTAAGGAGATGGGGAAGAGGGAAGAGGGAGGTGGGGAAGTACCTGGGTATTCAGATCTGGTCACCAAACACGGCTACATTTCAAGCAACGTTTTAATTATGAATGGTGGTTTCACACCAGGGCGATACTGAGAGTATCTTCCACTCTGGAACATGCGGCAAATATACTATAGGTATATTATTTTAAATTTATTAATTTTAAAATAACACAAATTAATGAAATAAAATTTATTAGCGCACGCCGGGTGAACCCGCGACCTTCAGATTGAGAGTCCAGAGCCTTACTACTGGACTACGCCGGCCGTCGATTTGCCGACTTCTGTGTTTCTTCCCTTGAACATGAATCACTTCAAGACCCATATTCACACCTTCTCCTCTAAAAACCGTTCACACACACCCCAGAGATGACATAGGCTCTGAGGGAAAACTATTTTCCTCCGGGCCTTCTGTGTGAAGTGAAAGTAAAAAAAATAATTTAAAATTTTTTTAATTGTGAATACCGCCAAACAGTCCCATTTCCTCCCAACCGTCTTGAGCCAGTGATGCTATATGGGGTGTGTTGGAGGCTGAAGGTAGTGATGAGGGGAAGGAGATGGGGAAGAGGAAGCTGGGGAATTACCTGGCCATTCTGATCTGAATGGCCAGGAAAAAACACAGCTAAAGACATTTCAAGCAACATTTTAATTCTGAATGATGGTCTTACACCGGGGTGATATTGATAGTGTCTTCCACTCCGGAAAGTGCCGCAAATACCAGTATGATATACTCGTATATTATTTTTAATTCTTTTAAAATGTACACCAAACGCGCACCCAACTTTTGCAGACAGCATTTTTCACGTGAGAACGGGTCGTTCTTACGACTCATTCGTGAACGATGTCTGTGTTCTACACTGTCTGTGTTCTACTTCTCAGTGGAAGATGATCCGAGGATCTAGCATCTATGATCCTTTTGGTATCGTTGTATAATTGGGAAAAAATGCCAAACGCACGCCCAATATTTGTACACGGTTGACATTCGTGTCGCATGACAACGGGTCGTTTCTACGGATCGTTCTTAAGTTCAACAGCTCGGCTGTGGAACGATTTGCCGGCTTCCGTGTTTCCTCTCTTCTACAACATGATCTCTTCACAACCCATGTTCACTCCTTCCTCTTCTCGAAAAACTCTTCACACAGCATCCCCAGAAATGACGTAGGGTCTATGGGAAAAATATTTTCCTCAAGTTAATTTAAGGAGTTAATTTATAACAAAAATAAAATAAAAAGATTTATTTTTTATGTTAATAGAACCGTTGTGAGACTGAAGGCAGTGGGGAGGGGAAGGAGATGGGGAACTATTCAGATATGATCTCCTAACACGGCTAAAGTCATTTCATATAACTTTTCAATTCTGAATGGTAGTATTACGCCAGGGCGATACTGAGAGTATCCTCTACTCTGGAACATGCCACAAATATACTACACATTATTTTTTACGTTTAAATTAATTTGTGAAAATAACACAAATAAATCAAATAAATTTACTCGTGCACGTTGGAATATGAACTCGAGCCCACCGTATTGCTAGTCAAGACACTAACCTCTCGACCACGGAGGCTGTCGAGTATTATATTTATTCTTTAAAATACAATAATTATTAATTAGTTATTTTTGCCCATTCTAATGCGCTAGTTAACTAAATAAATCCTTTAACATACTGTAGTTTTAAAAGGATTGCTTATATAGAAGATAAGCCGATAGTATGTCTCATTTCTTTTCCATATATTTTATTTTGAACAGAAAGGGACAAAAATAACATTATATTTACGAGTATAAATATCGTAAACAAACATATCATATTTCATGTTATCGCCAAGGAACTGCAGCTAACAAGTCCGGTATAGTAATTTTTAGCACCAAAAGGTCGAAGAGCAGTACGCAATTGAATATTATTTTAGTTTGGTTGATTTACACTTTTCCATCTGAACTCAACTGTTATATGTCGCAATATTTTGGATGTTGAATCACAGTAGCTCACACGTGTTCGCATTATAATACCAGCGAAGAAACTGTAACGTATTTATAATTAAATCTTTAATTCATTTCCTCTATATTTCGTAAAAAAATTATACGATTGATATCATACAACATCCAGATTGAAAATCCAATATATGTTTATGAAAATAAATGATGTATTTAAGTATTCCCTGTATGAAAACTAATTTTGTTAATAAATCATTCAAAAATGAGAATTGATACAGATCAGGTCTCTTGTTGTACACGCTCGTTCACATCGGCCACCTGCAAGAACTACACTGTGTTTAAAACAAATTTTAGCCGTTAAATAACGATAATTTAATTGTTTTGCCTTTAATAATAAGCGGCTCTGGGAATTCATCATTTTGCCACCGCTAGCCGCCTCTTAGTCATAATACCTGGCCTGTTTCTTTTCCTATCACAAAGAACCATTATAAAGTCTAGCTAGTCGAAGAACAAGCCACACAAGAACATCACAAACACAGCTGATATAAATACCATGATGAATTGTAAATGACAATGACCGCATAGAGCCGACGTTGCTTTATTTAATAACGCAATTTTTATATAGCTTTTACTAGTTCAATCAACCATCAATATAGTTAGATTCGTGCATCGATGACCCGATGACATCATTCGTCATCACGATGACCCGCAAAGCACTCAAGTCTTATATTGGCTTCTTTTATTACGAAGAACGATGACGAGAACTATCCATCCGTAAAACCATCACGTAAAACTTACCATCACAAGTCCGGCCCGAGCAGCGGCCATCATGGTGACCAGCCAGCGTGCGCTGTTGGGCCCGCAAATACCCAGTCTGTCTCCAGGGCGTAGGCCTACTTGCACGAAACCAGCTGCCAGACGATCTGCCTGGAAAAGAAAAGATTCATATTGAGCAAATAGGACTTTTTATGTTCAGGTTAAATTTTACATAATGTAAAGGAAAACCAATATTAGCCAAGAAAATCAAGTGCTTGAGTGGGGCCAGTCATGCCTTTCAGACATCCCCAATCCCCTTCTGGACAAGTGTTTGGCTTAAAAAGCTACTAAGTTGATAGGTACTATCTAATCTTTAAACTGCAATTTTGTATTTTCTTTTTAAAGAAGTTTTCATAACGCAACCTCTACCTTATCTCTGTAATTACATAATCATATTTATTATGTTGTTTGAAGGACGTATGATGCACTTCATCCGTGACGGCAAGTGGTCACAATATTATATAGGTATAGATAGATCCAGTATAAAATGGCAAACATGAATACAGAAATAATTTTTTTAAAATTAATACATTTGTAAATTTAAAACGTACTCATAATTTATTATGGACTTGATTTACGTATGTTGATTTACTTACAATTATTACAAAATTGTTTATTATTATTTACTCATAATTATATTATGTATTATCTACTTAATTTACTTATATTTGTTTAATCTCCATTACATAATTGTTAATTATTCTTTTTTTATAAGAAAAACTCTCTTTTTAACTTTTGAAGGTTATTCCCATCAATGTAATTTACGTGAGGTTCTGGGTTCGAGTCCCAGTTGCAACAATTATCTTTTATTATTTTTCTGTGTGTTGTTCATTTTCATATTTAAAAAAAGTTATTATTGTTATCTTCTTCTTTAATTGTTAATTATTATTTACTTACTATTACTCACCTGTTATTATTTACCTAACTATAAACGTACTGCCCAACTGTAATTAATATTTGATATTGTTTATATACATTTTTTTTTTAAATTTTCATAATCATAAAGCCGCACATCTCGATACAGGAATGCCCTAGTGAGATGTGCAGCTTATATTATGTGTGTGATGCATTATTTTTTTAATAAAGAAATCAATTTGAACATCTATCTAAAAAAAATCAAAGGGCTGGCATGGTAAACTCGAACCCAAAATAGGTAACATGGGAACAATAAGAAGGAGGCCCATGGCCAGAAATGACCATTAGAACAAGGCAAAAGAAAATTTATCAGCCTATTTTGTACCTAAAATATACTCCAAAATATCCAACGAAATATTCCTCCTCTTCTTTATTCTAACTTCAAAGAAGCTACTAAATGAATATAACGCCAAATTCCCGTGAGCAGAAGTTCAATCTCCTCACGAAATTGACATCATTCGAAACAAATCTTCTTTTTCAACTTTCCTACAACCAAAGACCAATTCTTCGTAAGTCGGTTCCTCATTGCTGAGGATCGTGACCCTAACTCTGATATCCGTGGTGGACAAGGTTCTTCCACTCCTCGCGGTTCTGTCACCGACGTAGTGACGCCAGTGATTCTTGGTCACAGCGCAACGGTGACCTTCCTCTGGTACTCCTGACTTTCACTTTGCTAGTAACTATAAGTTTCTCCAAGATGTGGTCCTCAGTTTGCCAAGCAATGTGTCCCAAAGTATCTTTAAATATGTTTTTTACAATCAGATGGAATCGTATTGTGGATGCCCAGCTTTCCCAAAATAGACGCAAAGTGTGCAACTGGCTATCTGGCTTCCCCAGTACCACCTTCGAAGAGGCGATAAGCGTAATGTACAGGCCGTGACTGAGTCACAAATTACCATGTATATTATTACCTGTTCCAGAACTTGACTGAAGGTCAGCCTTTCATCATTCTGGCAGTCCACCATCCAAGGTCTATCAGGCCAACGATCAGCTGCCTGCTGCAAACAGCCCCCGATGGTCTGATACAGCAAAGGCTCTTGTCCCAGGTGATGTTTGTAGCTGTAACTGACCCCGTTGGCAAACCGGCTCGAGGATATGCAGAGCGGTCTCTTCCAGAGTGAAGGAAGGCGATTGGGAGGCCTTAAAAGGAAGTTAACTTTATTTAATCGAAGGAAGCAAATACATGGTGGTGTGACATTAAACGAAAAACGCACACCAATGCAACACCTGAAATAATACTTAGCCAGCCGTGAAGAGTAAAATTCAGATTGGGCCATACTGAACTGTTTTACTGAATAGATTTATATTGACAACATTGTCATAATGTGCTCATGCTTCGAAGACATTGTAAGAGTTTGCAAATATCTTGGTGCCATTCGAGGAATGTGCAAAAACATATGCATCACACTTTAGTAATTTGTATACCTCACATATACCAACAAGAATTACTCGAAGTAAAATTATTTTTGATTGCAACAGCAATATCGGGACTGAGTCATTTAATCACTCTAACCACTGTGCCACACGGTTACAAGATTAAGGTCACAGCGCCTTTAGGACCATCCGTCCAACTGCCTGGTGATGACCTCAATCCCCGTCAACTTCAGACCACCAAACGAGAGGTTGAAGAGAAAGGTGTTGCACTATAGATCAGCAGATTAGTTTGATTTGCGGACACATTTAAACGTTTTCCCGTGATCAGCTGTCCTTTTTCGGACTTCAGATCCCCAAAATGTGGGAAAAAATAAATTGGTGAAGTTATCAGAAAGGGGAAATTACCTGAAAATGGCTGAAAGTACCTGAAAATCACCCTCGACTCTGTGCAGAAACGGGCGGTCCGTTTAATAGATTCTCCCATCTTAACAAAAGGATCGCAATCCTTAGAGCACAGGCGTCGGGTGGGAATGCTATCCTCGTTCTACCTCGGAGTGAACATGGGTCTCTTCAAGACCCATGTTCACTCGGTCCTCTGCTTAAAGAGACCCTCCACCCGGCATCTTCAAAGATGACATAGGCCGTGAGGGAAATTATTTTCCTAAGGGCCGCCCTTGCGGAGTTAATATTTAAAAAAAAAAAATATATATATATATAAACTAGATACTGGCTTGAACCTAGATTGCATGCAGTTGTCAGGTAACCGCACGGAGAAAAATTTTATTCTAAAATACGATCATTTTATCCGTAAAAACAGGACTGAAGTTCTTACGAACAAATTAACAGGGTTTCAATGTTTATTGGCGGGAACATGTAAGAATAATTTGTTGGTATACGTAATTTCGTACGTATACCAACAAATTATTCTTACATTTTCCCACCAATAAACATTGAAACACTCTTAATTTGTTCGTAAGAACTTCAGTCCCGTTTTTACGAATAAAATGATCGCATTTTAGAATAACATTTTTCTCCGTGCGGATAACTCGGAATGAATTCAACTCAACAACTCCTTTGAAAAGTCATTAAAAGTTATGAAAAAAATATATAAAAAATTGGTTAAATAGATTACGTTAGGTTAGGTTATGGGCTATTTTTTTTTCATAGCTTTTAATGATTTTTCAAAGAGGTGTTGAAATTGGTTGATTCTGAGGTATAATGGAACTCAGTTGTCAACACTATCTCTGAAGTAGTATGTATTCAACTGCACAGAAAAAATTACAAATAGGCCATAATAACATACCTCAATAATAATATAAACAATGTTAGCATAATATCTACTGTTCTCCTGTGCGGGTTCTATATGATTTAATTAGCATACTTTACTAATTCACGATTACTGTACCAAAAAATTATTATATATCACGTGTTTGTAAAAGTGTATTGATTTATTGAAAGTTTATCATTATAAATTAATAAATAATAACAAAGAAACACTTATACTCGTACTTCGTCATACTCTGTCCCCTTTTTCATTCTCTAATTCTTGAACCGTAAAGCTTTTTTTGCACTTAGATTTTCATCACAGTTTTTGTCGTATTTTAGATCTTCTTGTATCTTTTCTTCTTTCAAAACTTGCATGATGTTGCGTGTTACGGTCTACGAATTTAAATTTGAATAGGAAAGTCCCTGGTTCGATTCCCGCGCAGAGCAAATTTCTGTTGTTAGAAGGTAGGTATATAGATGACTTGACCAATATGGTGCCTTAAACTGGAATCAGACGGTTCACTCGAGGGAAGGTTTCCGCCATGTTTTTTCGGCCTAATCGTCCATCTTTGTTTCATTCCATGTTCAGACGGCACTTTAGGAATGAACGTACTCGTCCATTCTCGCTACAATGACGTCGAGCGAGGTCGCGTGCGTTGGAATTCGCTTGATTTGTGATAATTTGATCGAAGAATTGACTAGAATGAAGCAAAGAAAACGCCGACGGTGGTGGGTGAGGCCGTGGATTTTAAGAAGAAATGTGTTAGGAGCTTCAGATACATTGTTAAGAGAATTAGTGGAAGAAAATCCTGAATCATTCTATAATCATCTTTAGCAACGCGCCGTTCGGAAAAACAGTCAACTCCAATAATTGCGTTTGTATAAAACCGGTCCTGTATGTGTGTATTATTTCGCTTGCATTTTTATTTGAATTGTGTCTTAAATTATACAGTTCAAGTCCCTTTATTTGCATATTGACATGCGCACACACGACTTTTACATAAATATGAAATCGTAATCAATAATCTAATCTTAAAACAAGACCTTATTGTTTAAACATTAAAATTAAGATAAAATTATATTGTAATTATTAAAGTAAATGTAATTGCATTTGTAAATATTATATTAAATATAACTCTTAACTCTAAATCTTAAAATTAAATTTTATTTGATTAATTTATGCTATTTATGAATTAAATAAAAAAATATAGTATATTTTCGGTACGTTGCATAGTGTTAGATACTGTCAGTATCGCACCGATGAAAGTATCTACCAATCAGAATCGAAACATAGCTTGATTTGGTATATAACTTGCTTTAGCCACGTTTGGTAACCTGAGGCCCTAGCACGCTTGCTTTATATCGATCGGTAGGATAACTATCGGTAACTTCTCATCGTTCCCTAGCATGACTACAGATCGCCAACGAATAAGTGACAGATCACAATGACTAAGTGTCCTTAACATATTCGACATCAACTGTTGTTTGTAAGTTAGCGATGTGCAGTTGTCCTAGGGGACGATGAGAAGTTACCTATAGTTATCCTACCGATCGATATAGAGCAAGCGTGCTAGGGCCTCAGATATGATTAGCTAGATACTTTCCTATCTCCTCCTCCCCGCTATCTTCAGCCTCACAACATATCACACTAGTATTCTCAATGGCTCCAGACGGTTGGAAGCAATTGGGACTCTTGTGCGGTGGTCACATAAAAAATTAAGTCCGTTTTTTTTTTAAATTTCTGGCTTTTACCCATTAAGTTGTTTAATTGGGTTTCAAAAAGCAATAAACACGTTAACATATTCGTGGTTTCATATAAAGTAATTGCTTTATTGAAAATGAGAAAAACTGTTCTATTGTAGTATTATAAAAGTTGTGTTAAATGTAAGTAAATAAATTAACAACAATATTGTCCAAACTAAAAAAATATCGATAACTTACCCCTTTACTGCAATGTGATTTAAGAGAAAAAAACCACGAGCAAGTGACGATGAAGCAGCCATTATTATTGCAATTACTTTTAAACCTCTGTTTTAGCAATCGCCACTTTTAATGTATTAATTAACCTGTTATTAATATATTTAACTTCGTAAACACTCACAATAGAGTAAATTATCTAAATTAACTTTAATGTTTTGACTTTCCAATCATCAACATAATATGCCGATGACTGACTGATAACTAAAATAATATTATTATAATTACTGATTGCGCTATGTTGTAGTGGTAGTGGTATACGCTCACCAATGGCCCACTACAAATAACGAATGGATATCAGTAACTGATAGTGTGACATAATTTTTCATAACACATATTATAAACATGTATTTAATACAAGGTGGTCACAAAAATTGTGCAAAACGCATAATACATTTTTATTTTTGTAATAACTTAATGATTAGAACTTCAAATCGTCATATTTAATCATTGAAGGCAAATAAAACCTTCAAAACGAAAAATATGAAAGAGAAAAAATCTTTAAAAGGTTCTGTCGCATCTAGGAAGTCGGTAGATGTCGCACATTAAAATAAAAGGTTCTGTCGCATCTAGGAAGTCGGTAGATGTCGCACATTAAAATAAAAGGTTCTGTCGCGTCTAGGAAGTCGGTAGTTGTCGGACATTAAAATAAAAGGTTCTGTCGCATCTAGGAAGTCGGTAGATGTCGCACATTAAAATAAAAATCTTTAAAAGGTTCTATCGCATCTAGGAAGTCGGTAGATGTCGCACATTAAAATAAAAGGTTCTATCGTATCTAGGAATTCGGTAGATGTCGCACATTAAAATAAAAGGTTCAGTCGCATCTAGGAAGACGGTAGATGTCGCACTATGATAAATATGACCGAAGGGGATAGGGTCGAATTAGTTCAGTGGTAGAGCAAAGCTCCGGCAAGGATGAGGTCCTGAGTTCCTAGATACGACCGAATCTTTATCCGATTTATCATTTGAGAATCGTTAATATTTTCTTCAATGATTAAATATTAGACATTATTTATTTTACTTAATTTTAATTAATTTTAGTTAATTTTACTTAATTTTACTTAATTTTACTGAATTTTACTTAATTCTACTTATAGCAAAAATATTACAAAGTAAATATTTAATATTACAAATTACAACCATTTAGCATTAACTAAGGCCACCGTAACACGGGCATGTGCCTAGTATGGCGGCCATAAATTCCACAATTGTTATATATTTACTATTCAAAGAATAAAGAAACATTAAAAAAAAAAAAAAAAATTATCTTCAATATTTCATCATTTCTTATTTAAATATTAACAAATTTTGCACTTATTTATATTGGTCATATTATAATATGGAAACGCACTTGACATACTTTAACCAATGATTCCTGATATTATTTGGAGTAAAATATGTAATCGAAATTTTGGTCTCCGGTGACTTGTTTTTTAATTATTATTTTTTTCTCAAAACCTAACAAAAAAAACTTTCACAGGTTACTCAGCCGAATAACCAAACGAATCCTCACCCGACGCTAAATGTCCAATACGTACTGATTTTAAATGTTTTATATTTTTATAAGAAAAACTCTCTTTTTAACTTTTGAAGGTTATTCCGTTATTATTTTTTAAATTTATCCCAGTTGCGACCGTTATCTTTTATTATTTTTCTGTGTCTTGTTCATTTTCATATTTAAAAAAATTAGATTATTATTTTCATCTTCTTCTTCAGTGATATATTAAATGTTTTAATTTGAATAATATTAAAATTTTACTAATAGTGTCAGAAATCACTAGTTAAAGAAAGTCAAAATGTGTATATGAAATGTTGGTCTCCAGTAACATTTTTAATGGGCTATGAATCTTTAAAAGACGAATTAATCAGTACAAATATTTCGAACGACATCACTTTTTTTCCAGTTTTTCAAGTCAATGTCGAAACCGAGATATTACGTTAGTATTGTAATATTTATATGATAATATCCCATTTGTAAATGCCACGATAACAACGTTATCGTGGCATTTACAAATGTTTTATCGGTGTGTATAGGAAATTCTCGGAACCCAAAGATAAGCCCTCTGAAGGGTATAGTGACATCTTTAACATTATTTTTATTTATTTTATTATTTCATTTGATTGTACAACACCTTAAGATTGTTGTGTCCAAATTTGAAACAAATCGGAGCAATACTACATATGATATAGACCGTGTAAAAACAAAAGTTGCATATTTAGTATTGGATTGTCAGGTATCCAAAACTTTAAAGCGATTTTCTCACACTTGTATTTTTGAAGCCGGTGAACAGTTTAAATCAAAATCTACTCGACCAATTCTTTTGAAATTTTGTATACTACTTCCTTACATGAATGATCAGGTAACGCTGGGAGTTTTTTTTTCATAATTAAGAATTTTACAATAACAAATAGGCTCATTTTTAGACGAAAATCGGTTTTTCCACTTCTAAGTGTCACAAAAATTTAAAAATAAAAAAGTCTTCCCAGCATTACCTCAGAAAAGTACTTTTCTAATGATATCATTTTTATTTTTTGATTTCCGATGATCCAGTCATTTTCACTTTTTTTCGAGGCGCCTCTGAAGATTTGCTAACGTCGGCTTAATGATTTATATATATGTTTTTTTAAATTAAAGAAATTTTGTTTGTATGTTGTACTATAATGTTACGATCAATTAAATAAATTTGTATTACCTGTAGCGTCTGAAAAAAAATTTTTAAAATGGGCCTTTTTTACGTCTTATTACGAATTAACATTACTATCCCCTGAAGCCAGCTAATTATTATTATTTTTTTAAATTATTTATTTACTATTCATATTTACATTTGCTTAATTTACGTCAAGACTCACGATTCCAGGTATTTTGTGAATGGATATCAGGAAAACGTTTACATTTCTATTACAATAATTTAATGTATTTATATCATACGCTGCAATGCAACATAAATAAATAAACTGTTTCATCCTGCGTGTCCTTTCCCATTCGTCCCCTTTCCCCTTCCGCCTCATCTTACCCTCCCGCGTCTCCTTTCCTTCCCGCGTTACACTTTCATCTTCCCCCTCCCACTCCCACTGTCCTTCTCGCGACCCACCCACATGCGTTTCCCTTCCACCTTATCCGCCTTTCCCCCTTCCGCGAACCCCACCTCATTAATTCTCCTCCGCCCCTCCCGGATTCCCCTACTCCTCCCGCCTTTTTTTCCTGCCACTAAACTCCATAAAATACATTCATTTTTGTAACAACTCGCGTTTTACCTATTTTTTTTTCAAATTTCATAAAGCCATAGCTCGTTATTCTGCTATTCGGGACGGAGACAAATCCAACAAACCAAAGATCATCAGTCCAACCATTCTTGAGTTATAAATGTGTAACTAACCCGACTTTGTTTTATATATTAAGATTACCATAACGGGAATTTCTCATCTTATAAATCCTATATATAAATAATTCTCGGGAAATGTGCCGATAAGACGTGAGATCTGAGTTCGTGTCCCAGTTGCGACCATTATGTTTTATTCTTTTTCTGTGTCTTGTTCATTTTCATATTTTAATTTAGATTATTATTGTTGTCTTCTTTTTTAATGAAAAACTTTGTATTTGTTTGATTCTTCGTTGTTTTATTTGATAATGTATATTGGAAAGGCCCTGTATCTGAATGACTGATTCCTTAAAGATCAATAAATTCTGATAATAAAAAAAACACGACATAAATCATTCACACAATTAAATATTTAGAAAACATAATTTTAAATTTATCATATTTATTTTTACAATCACCCTGTTATTGTAAAATAGCTCAGTGATAGTGTATCTTTACAGTATGTATGTACTTATGTATATAATGACTTTGCAAAAAAAATAATATTTGCCATAGAAATGGACAATTTGGTATTATTTGAATTTGTGTACATTAGCTGTCTTACATGTTTTATTCCGGTTTAATATTGAACATCTTGCAACAATTTTCAATTGGACGGGAAATTTTTATGCCATTGTGTTTTAGTACAGTCATTTGGGATGAAAAAAAGGAGTTACCTGGAAAGTTTTCCGGGATTTTTGAAAATTGGTAATATTATAGATTTCGATGTGCTCGATATCGCCTTTCCGACTTATCTTAAAATTAATAGTTTTGGCGTACGAGCGCCGCAAAGGATACTTCAATATGCGATTAGGTTAAAAAATTCCAATTTCCACACCACCTTGAAGTAGAGTAGTGGTGTCTGTCCCCTGTAGGCTTAATCCATATGTTATATACAATTTTAGCGTAGTCATCCTCGCTTTGCTGTTCCTGATGGACCAAGCGTTGCAAGTTCGTCTTCATAGTACAGACCGAAATTTCATCCGCAACATATGAGATGGGATTAACAGACATCACAATCCTCTTCGTTTTCGATTCCATCATTCGTTTGCTCACAAATACTTTAGTTCTGATACCCGAGCCATGGGAGGCTAATATTTCAAGCCAGGACAGCAAGCTATTGTTTTACTAGCAATAGCTTGCTGTCCTGCTACATGAAATCAGAACTAGCTGTGTTTTTAACCCAGTCTATTGAGGAATTGGAATGGAATGTTCTATTATTTTAGCTGGTGGTGCCCTGCATCACCGAAATTACTTTCCTGGCTTCATGTTTAGCTTCGTGTGGCTGGCAAAGCTAGTGCACGATCAGCTAGTGTAATGTGTTTTCAATAAGGATGTGTGGTAACTTTAGTCACTGCAATGATACTGGCTTAAAATTTCCTAGCACCATATTAACCGTTCTAGCTTGCGCCGAGCCAGGAGAATAAGCCAGGATCTTACTAGCCTCGCATGGGTTGAGCATAACTTCAGTTTATAAAAATGAGCCTTTTAATTATGCGTTTTTGTTACTTATTGTAATAGAGCAATCATTAGGTTGAAGTATCTCACACAAATTCAAACGTAACATTTTTATCATTAATTAGCCATTTATTCACTTTTATTGACATTTGAAAGGTCTCCGAATGCCGATTATCGGACCGTTTCAACGTTTGAATAAATTTTGATCGGCAGAAAAGCACAACTACTAAGTTGCTAAAAAAATTGTGGTGATTGACCATATTTCGTTATTCGAAATTCTGTGAAACGATCCGTTTGAATTTTCTATATCAACAATGACCAGGAGAAACTTAAAGATTTAGCGCCTCCGCCCACTCAGGCAACTGAAAACTCTCAACTGCCAACTGTCTTTGTATGACAATGTGATGGCCCGCACATACACTATCACACAAAACCCCGTTGTCAATGGTAACGCAAGCGGTGACTTGCGACTTGCTCTACTGGTTGCCCTGGGCGGCCATTGATGGTTGCCAACTGTCAGCTGATTGTTCTTCTTCTATGGTTAACCAAGCTTTTTGACCAATCAAGACAGAGACGGTTTTAGTTGGTTTTCAGTTGCCTCAGTGGGCGGAGCGCCTTAAAATTTTCACTTGTAGCAAACACTTTGTGGGAATACATAATTATAATAAACACAATAATATTTTGTTTTAATTCCACTTTATTAATTTAAAGATTTTTTTTTTTTAAATCTCTACACCTGCAAAACGGTCTGCATAACGGTCTTTCATGACAAGAATGCCATTGCGGGTTACATTACGGGTACTACTAGTGCCAATCTCAATTCTGTACGCAGATCAAAATTCTTACTTAAGGTGCAAATTATTTTTTATATTGAACAAATCTATTATTTTGTCCAATATAACCCGAGGCGTTTGCAGTAATGCGACAGTCGTCTTTCAATGATGAAAAACAAAATAATAAAAAAAATTACATATTTTAAGACTGTCGCTTCAAGCACTCTACAATGGGTGCGTTTTACCAAAGCTTTCCCTAGATTTTCATTCTACTTTCCATGCTAGGTGCGGTTCGCCCTCCTTGTATTGGTTACGGATGTAGCGTGCAGACTTGCCCCACAAGAAAAGCTCCGTGATTCTTATATACTTACATCCCTTTTCCTCTCACTCACTTATAACGAATAAATACGTTTTCTCTTTCTTACAATCTGACTCCAAAGAAACAAAAAATAAAAATAGTTTTAAGATTATTATAGAAAAAATCGCTACTTACAAAAGAGTACTATATTTTGAAATTGGAAACAAATCGACCTTTTTATTAAGTGGTTGTAATTTGCTTTAACGTAGTTTCATTTCTTAACCTTACGGAAAATATTATCACGCACATCGTTTATTCAAATAACATCATTCTTCTTATAAAAAGTTCGAAAAGGGGTGACTTTTTAGATTATTTTACTGAATCCTTTTACATGAGTTCATCATGTAACTATTACTGTTATCTAGTCTCTTGTTTCTTTGAAGAAGTGTTAATTTTTAATTTGTTTCTCATGTTCACTTCCCAGAGAATGCAAGCACGACAAAAGTAAATATGTCCAAGAAAACGTGTGTAAAAATACCTTGGTTTGCTTACGTACGCAATGGATTATGATAAATATGTATGTAGGTCAAGAATTTGCCAAGAATTGTATCATCATAGAATAACAATTCAATTGTAAGTGCTATTGATAATAAAAACTAACTTTTGCAACCATCAATGTGACTATCGATGTCAGTGAGTCCAATGCTAGGCGGGTATGTTTACCGTCGCCCCGGGAACCATTTATTGGATAACCAACACCCCGGCCACAAGTCACCACAAGTGATTCGCTACGTTGGGCGTGTAGTAGGCATACTGATTTTGTGTGGGTATGAGGGTCGAATAACGTTTGTGCACTCACTGGGTCGGGAGATTCCGGATGAGGGAGTGGTAGTAGGTAGAGTGGAGGATGACTATTTTCTTTTTACCTCTCCAGCCGGACTCTCTCGACTCATCGCCTTGCACCGCAGTGGAAGGGATGGATTCATAAGTATTATATTATTGTATTATGCATTCTGCTGGACATATTTACCTCCAGATTCCTACCCACCCCACATTCATTTTTCCTTCCCAAAACTACCTCTATGCTGTGTGATGACATAGGAACAAATTTTTTTTTTCTTCAGGGCCTCCTGTGTGGAGTTAAGGCAAAAAATGTACACATTATAATAAATTATTGAATAAATTGTCAATACTTAAAGAAAAATATGAAATAGAAGATTTTTTTTTAAAAGAAAGAAACACATTCCCGGGGTACGAATAACCCAACAACGTTTGAAAATCTCCTACTACCACCACACTAAGCGGAAGATGTCGCTTGTGTTGTGATGGAGGACTTAGCCAGCCGAGGAATAGCACACGGAAGGCCTGGGTGGGACCCAAACGCGATGCCCACTCAACCACTGACCGGTCGAAAGATGACACAAAAAAATAATAAAAAAAGGTTGTGACCTAGACTAAACTCGAAACCACTATAAGGCATCTCTCAACAGTGAAGTATGCCATAATGACATTTGTGCAGTTGTGTCTATGTGGATTTTTAAGAAATTAAAATTTAGATGGACATAACTATTTTCAGTTTACAAGAAATTATTTCAACTCCGTTATTTCATCTCAATTATTTCGACTCTGAAGTTATGAAATATCCAATACAATATGAAAATAAAGCAAGACGCCATAACAAAATCTAAAAAGACGCCTCATTTTTATTTCCTTGTAGTAAGTATTAAAGAAAAACAAATCGTAGAATTCCAAAAACTGTGAGTATGAAAGAGAAGAGTCTGGAGAACTTTAAAGATTAGACTGTAAATGTATAATGATTAGACAAATGCAAAGTAACACTAAAATCATTGCGTCTTTCTCTCTCTCTCTCTCTCTCACTTTCACTCTCGCCTTTGAGAGGGTATAACCAGACAATACCAGAAATGTGCCTTTTTAAATCAAATTCTAGACATATTGACTCTTTTTTACAAAAAAAAATATAAATTGATTTTGAAGATTTTTGAACAATTGTCATTAGCAGATTTGTACAACACAAATTTCAAATCATATAATCATACAACAAAATAAATCAATACATAATCTAGTCAACCCAGTTTTCTAAAAGCTAAATTAAAATCATTAAAAAATAAATCCGAGAACGTATTTTGTGACTAAAATACTTAAGTTTTTCTATTTATTTAAGGTCTTACAAAATAAAATATTTCTAATTTTTCTTACGCAATTATTTTGTTTAGACATGATTGAAAAATAATAAATACTTATGATCAAAAAATATTTACAAGAAGTACACTATATTTAATAATTTATTATCATGCGTTTTGAGCATTTTTATTGTTTACTTGAATGTAGGTATATATTAAAACAAGTTTTGAATGCAATAAATGGATATTAAATTTTTAGTTTAAATAATTTGATACGGGGAACAATCGATCTTTCTCATCGGAACCTTCCTGTACAGTTGCAAGCATTTTGGAACTTTAATTCTCAGCCGCTGGTCAAAGGGTCTTAAAAACTCTTAGAACTGCTTTCGAGTTACATCAAATCCAGTATTTTGTAAAGGCACGCAAGCCGCTTATTATAACGAAAAAAATACTTAACAGATATGCAAATGAAGAAACACTGCTAATTACCAAGGAAATTCAGGACCCTGATTCGATTAATTCCACGAAAATGTTAAGAAACCAATTTACTCTGTAATTGATAGAAGACAAAAAAACTATATCGAATTCCTTAAAATACCACTTATTGTACAATTTTCGGATGGTTTAAGAACCCTGAGTATGTGATATACATATGATATATCGATAACTCATAACATTTTAAAGTGTAGGTAAAACAAAAGTTTTAAACGAAAATTAACTCAAAAGTTATTCTATTCTGTATATCTGTAATCGATTTATAGAATCTGTAAGTTAACAACGATATTCAAACTTTAAAAATCGTGGAAAATTCTATCTTTTAGAAATTAGTTCTCCATTGTAGATTATTCAGTAATCGTTCCGTTTGGAAAACTCTATGAAGTTAGTTAAGAGCGATTGACCAGCAGCTAAGAATAAAAGTTTAAAAATGCTTGCAATCGTACAGGGAGGTTCCAATGAGAAAGATCAATTATTCCCCGTATCAAAATTTTAAATGAATAATTTAATATCGATTTATTTCATTCAAAACTTGTTTTAATAATATATACCTACATTCAAGTAAGCAATAAAAATTCTTAAAATGCACAATGATAAATTATTAAATACCGTGTATTTCTTGTAAATATTTTTCGATCATAAGTATTTATGATTTTTTAATAATGTTTAAACAAAATAAACGTGTAAAAAAAAATTGAAATATTTTAGTTTTGTAAGACTTTAAATAAATAGAAAAACTTGTGGATTTGTGTCACAAAATGTGTTCTCGGATTTATTTTTTTGATGATTTTAATTTAACTAAAATTAAAATTATGAAAACTGCGTCGAGTTGATTATGTATTTATTTATTTTTTGTATGATTATATGATTTGAAATTTGAATTGTTTCATAGAATCAATCGTTTGAAAATTGAACAAATCTGCCAACAACCAACGGTATAACCTTAGTATATTAAAAATACACTTAATTTTTCCAAATTTTAAAACTGCGTGTACTAGATAAAATGAAAATCTTTCAAAATCAATTTAAGTTTTATTGTAACAAATAGTCAATACGTCTAGAATTTGATTTAAAAATTACTAATTTCCAGTATTCTCTGATAATACCCTCTCAACTTTACAAGAGAAGTCTACTATTCAAATAAGAATGAAAAAAGCTTTGTTGTTGGCTTAAATTTGTTATTCAATTGCATTGGGCGCTTTCCCGTTGTGAACTTATCAAAGCTTAAACATTTGCATCGGCTTGGTGTTAAATCCTCGCCTACCCTGACTATCAGATTACAGCAGCAGCTGCACTAGGTAATTTAGTTTAACATTTCTAGCCCATTAACCTTCAAGTTCCTCCAAGTATTCACTGCACTTCTAATCTTATTGGGAAAATTTATTAACTACTGTTTTTGGTGGTTAGCCCGGTTTCGTGCAGAACGGAATGTTAATTACTATGGACTTATTTTTGGTTTCCGATTTACCTATTTTGGTGAAATGATATTTTGTTCGATCCATTGGTGGCCAATACTTACGTGGACTCCAGATACGTTACCAAAAGGATGGTCGGTGTATTTAAATGAATAATATAATAAACGTTTAACTCTCATTTATTAACTTCACAAACCGACACAGGTTATTACATTTATATCAGAAGGATTCAACATATGTAGAAAAGGTAGCGTACGAAATGCGACTCGACGATCGGGCCGTGAACTCGTGCAATAAAATATTAAAAAGGCTATTCAATGCGTACGCTACGCTCCGCTACACTATTTTATTTCTCACTTATATTTACAGTCTATCAATAGTAAGAAATCTGCTGTTCTTATAAATATTCGAACAAGACGATGTAAACATGATAGTAATTTATTTTGAAGAGGTTTAAAATTTCTGCCAAAATTTTTTCAATTACATTTTCAGTAAAATGGCAAATTGATTCATAAAATCTTCATTGAGGAACGTTTACTCGGCTCGTTTCATACAAGTCTGAATTTGAGATCAAAATACCCAACTTAACTGTAAAAAATATTTTTCTAATCGAATATCTAGTACGGATTGGCACAACTTTATTTATTTTTGCATTAAATTATAAAATATAGGCCATTCAAGATTTTAATATGTTATGATTAATAGAAATATATTTAAATATAAATTGTTTAATTTTTATAAGAACAACTCACTTTTAATAACTTTTGAAGGTTATTCCCATCAATGTAATGTATCATTGAAGACGAAGATAACACTACAATCTAAATGAAAATATGAAAATGAATAAAAATTAGTCGAAGAGAAAATTATTAATTCTGAAATTTGGAATATAAGATTGACAAATATGACGTTTAAATAATTGGTGGCAATAGACGAATTGGTTGAGGCGCCCGTCCTAGTTGCGACCGTTATCTTTAATTTTTCTGTGTCGTGTTCTTTTTCATATAGATTATTAGTGTTATCTTTTTCTTCAGTGATATATTTTTTTTAACATATTGTTATTTTAACAGCACATTGATGGGTGTAAATCTAAATCAAAAATTACCTATTTACGTCGAAACAAAAATTTGTCGAAATATCAAAATTACTACCCAAAGAAAAGCATTAAAAAAAATCATTATCACGGAGGAAGGGTATATATTTTTTTAAATTATAAAAAATTCCAAAGTTGCTTCTAAAATGAACCAAAATGAGTTCTAGAATTACTTATACGTCATCATTTAAAACATAAATAAATAATGTAGCACACCTCCGTACTAGATATATAACCTAACTTTTGATTAAAATAATAATATTTCATTAAATGAAACAAATAACTTTGTGTACCTATATAATCACAATTATCGACAAGTTTCGAAACCGATGGTTTCTTCAGGATCGAAAAAAACATCGATTTCGAAACATGTCCATAATTGTGATTATATAAAGTTGTTTTATTAAAAATGACGCCACAAAGTGATTATGCGAAGATTAAAGAAGAAATTATTTTTCAATTTGGTTGGGTATTTTGGCTTCAAATCCAAAATTATGTTTTGTATGAAATGGGCCGAACGTTTCTCTTAAAGATAGGTCGCATTTTTTGTAAGTTGGATTTGCAATTCCCTGAACTGAATATCTCGTTAATTTAATTAATTATCAATTTATGTTTTCATGAAAAAAATTCCTAATATTACATTCGTTCCCCAGCAATCGTGGAAAGATAGGGATGGAATGTCGTAAAACGGAATAGTTAGAGTACACGATATAATCTGGTATTTGATGATATCTCCTAATAAATTGACAATGACTATCTCTGCTTTGATTAAAAGTTTGACACGCTGCAATTAAAACAAACATTAAAGTTCCTCCCATAATGCCAAATCGTCCAAACAAATCCAAGTCCCCTAAATTCCGATCCATTGCACGCATCGATGATAACTTCTAAGTTGTTCCATTTGTCAACTTTACTGTCAGTCGGCATTGTCAACTCTCGAGGAAAAAAGGGACCCGGAGTAAATAAATCCGCGAAAGCTGGTGGGCGGATTCCAGTGGACTGGACATGCGCACTTTGCGGCTAGTTCTCCCCCGCCCCCCCCCTCAGGCGGGCCGCCCTCCCTACCGCCCTGGAGACTTCATCATCCGCCCCAACCCCCCGAGGAAGGTCCCAAGAAGCAGTTCGCCTCGCAATACCGCATGGAGCGGCCAGTCGGCTCACAGGCCCAACAAAGTGCGATCGCCGCATTACTTTACCTCTTCACTCTTCCAGATAAATCTTCCAACCGACCTGCACCATCCTTCCGTAGAAACGATGCACGCTTTACCATTAAACTTAAGTTAAGAAAGTAACATTTTTCATCCGGGCGACAAAATTAGGCCAAACTATTCACAAAAAAAACGAACTTGAATACATGAAACGCGAGTTATTAAAATATTATTCGACCTCGAAGTCGCCGAGCTTATTTTGATTTTCCTTAATCTCGGCCAGATTTGAATACCGATTTTAACAATTCAATATTACGATGTGCCTGGGAGCCGATTTTTATACCGTTTGTTACTAATTAAAATAAAATCGCACATTGAAAATAAAGCCTATTTATCATTAGTAGTAATGTCAGAATCTGTGATTGTACCAAATAAAGCGTGTTAAACAATAAATCTCAAAGTTTATCCGAAGAAAAAAATTGTGCCAGTTCGCTTGATGTACTCGTAAGCTAATGGGATTGTCCCGTGTTTTGTAAGTTGAGGATGCCACGGAGGTAACACAGGAGATGATGCCAAAGACCCGGACCGGACACCCGGACACGGACAGCTCAAATCTCTTCTGGACCGGGCTATCTGGAGTTAGTTCACCGAATGAGTGACGATGTCAACTGGAGGAGGGAAGAAGGGAACGGGCAAAGGACCCCCGAAGAAAGTCGCAGCGGCAGCCGAGAAGGAAGAAGCGAGCACAGCGAAGGTCGCGGAGAAAGATGCAGATAAGGAAGACGCCACATCCAGCAATGGAGATAAGAAAGAGTTGGGCAAGGTGGATGGTACTGAGCCAGTCATCAAGCCTCAGAGCGCGGGAGCGAACACCAGAGATGCAGCAGCGAAGATCTTGGGCCAGGCACAGAAAGGAGAATGGCCGGCCGTGGAGCAGAGCCTCAAGAGTCTGGAGAAGATGGTGGCGGCCGGGGGGGAGGAGGTCAACACCACCCCCCTCGCCGGAGTCCTTGACACGGTATGCTAAACATTTATACTTACACTTACACTCGACTCCTATTTTTTTCCCTGCTTTTTCCTCAAATTTGTAAAAGCCTACTTTGCTTTTACTACAAAACTTGCGACAATACTCTATTTCATCGTATAAACGTATGCAAATATATATAAGCATAATTTTCCTGATGGTTTATAGAATTTTAAGCAGTCCAGAAACAATTATTAATTACCAAAATTGGTCCAATTATTAAGGCAGGACTAAGATATGGCTTTATAATTCTTGACAAACAACTTTTCATTTATAATTTACCGTTGTCGTGATACTTTGAGTAAATACATCAAATTAAGTTGTTTTATTGTTGACATTAATTGGATGATTATGTTATTAAAACGTTTTAATGTTTGCATTCGGATAGACGCTACGAATACCATGACTAATTTGGCTTAATGCTAAGTAGAATATTTCACGCATTGACTCGTTCATGTCGCAACCTTCAAACTAAACTTATGGAGCGTTTGTGGGCCTACGATAATTTCTTTCGGAACACAACACGCAATTTTTTTTAACAATATTCTGAATATTTTGTACACAAAGGAAATAAATAATTTTGAAAATAATTCTGACTTTACAATTATTATTATTATAAGGTGTGGCTGTTATTTTGCAAAAGTGAACGCACTAGTAAACCCTTTCCTTCTTGGGCAGAGATGGCGAACCTGTGGTTCGGGTTGCTCACAAATCTAATGCAAAAATTGAAGTTATTCAGATGAAGATTATGTTATATTATATATGCTCTTAATTAGTGTTGTTAATGATTAAAGTTTTGCGAATTTAATATTCCTTCCTTCAGCACAAATGTTTTTTTTTCCTATTTTAATGAAGTAAGTTTTTAATGAAACAATAGTTAAATAAATTGACTGCCCTAAAACGGGATTCATCCTACTAGTTGGGCAGTCAAAACACTTATATATTTTATATTTTTAATACATTAAAAAAAGGATTCGAGACAAATTTGCTATACATATTAAACATTCTTTTACGTGGATATTGATAGAACTTCTAGATCAAAAAATATATCCAAAATAAGGACAAAAATACAAATTATGTGCGGTTTTCCATACTCCTCTACAAACAAGTACGAATACCGATTAATTATTTCGACGGTCCCGAAGAATAATGCCGGGTGCTCGATTTTGTATTTTTCAGTAGAGCTGTTTAAAGTTTCAGCATTTTTACCGTTTATTGAGATCAAGAAATATAGTGTTGTTTTAATATTTGGAATTTCAATAAAAATTCCGAAAATACAGACTTTTAAATTAACAAAATAAGCTAATAAATAATCCAAAATAACGATTTTCAATTTGTAGCATATCGACATGGTTCGTCGGGACCTTCGATTTGCATATTGAAGTAATTTTGTAACACGAACATTCACCAGTTTATTTGAAAAATAAATTTTATAATTTATCCAAAAACAGGTTCTGACGCCATTTTCGATTTATTTGCAACTTAAATAATGAAAGGGTCAACTCGTCCATATAGTGTCTAATCGTCGACAGAACTAAAAGGTGTGAGCTTTTTCATATAACAAAGACTATTAACTCAACAAAAGTAAAATCAACTAGTTTTCTCAAATTAAGAAATCCATAGATTCAAAGCATAACGCTTATTTCCATTATTAATTATATGATTTTGAATTGAGGAACATTCTTTGATTACTCGATAAAAAAAGTTTTTTCCTCTTTTATATTACTCATATGTACCTCCATGCCATATTACTGTTAGTTGTACTGTATTAAAAATAAATAAAAAGACCCTACAAAAAGACTTAAATATTTCATAAAATGATTACCTAACCCTGTCGTGGGTAGCATTTAGCAGGCTCTATGTAGGTTATGTAGGAAAGCGTGATGCTAATTCGGTCACCAAACACGTAAAATGTACCTGTGGACCACTTCTTTTCTTATTAAATCACTAATCTTTACTACTAGATGGATCAACAGCCAAAGTGAACCTATTTGAATGAGTTCTCGTAGCTACTGTTTCATTTTTATGAATCTTTTGCAGTCCAAATTTTTGTTAAAATTTTTCACTATTCCTAATGTTTACACTATCCGGTGAGATAAAACATGATATTTTCGTTCGATTTACATTTTATAATGTTTATTGTATATCGAACGACAAATATCAAAATGAAGTTGTAGTAGGTACTTATACTTATCAAGTTTTTATCAGTTTGAAATTCACTTTAGGTCGTATAAGGTATAATCGTTCGTTGTTTATCGTGATTTAAAAGTAGGTATTACATTTTCATAATTATCTCTTAATTTTATTTTAATTTAGCACTTTATTTATCTTAAATTCAAATACTTTAATCTCTATTAGATACAGTATATGTATTATAAGCATTATGCGTGTGTATTTATAAAAAAACAATCTACGTCATATTTTGGCTTCTTGCAAATCTGTTAAGATAATATTTTAACTTTAGATTTAATCGTAATGGGATTAATGATAAGATGTGTTTTCTTTTATTTATAATGTTTTTCGTGGAATAACAAACAGTTCCGTTTATCCAAATTTATTGTTTTGATTTTATTTCTTGTACTGTACAATGTTCGGATGATAAAATAGCTGGCGAAGGTTAGATTTTAAAATGAAATTTAATAAAACTTTCATAGACTTCCATAATACTCTCGAAAAATTCTTTAGTTTTCAACGACATAAATTATACACTTTCTTCGATCTTTTCAAAATTACTTTGTGGCATCATTTTAATTAAATGAAACAAATTACTTTGTGTAAACCACTATAATCACATATTATAATATTTACATTTTTCAAAACCGACGGTTTCTTCGTCAGGATAATAACATGAAATTAATTAATCAATTATTCTGACGAAAAAACTATCGGTTTTGAAACATGTAGATATTATAACATGCGATTATGGTAGTTTTCACAAAGTAATTAGTTTCATTTCATTAAATGATATACGTTTGAGCTACGTTTCAGTAAACGTAGCTTAAACAGTTATGGCAGTGTCTAACTATGACAGTGCTGTAGGAATGATATATACAGGTTGTTAAGGTAAGTACTTGAGTTACTTTAACCAGTGATTCTTGACATTATTTGGAGTAAAAAATGTAAATGAAATTTTGGTCTCCGGTGACTTTTTTTATGTCAATTTTTTTTTTCAAAATATTTTTTCTTCAAAATCAAACAAAAAAAAAATTCTTTCACATGACCTTATTAGTCACTCAGCCGAGATACCGCCCCACCACTTACCCCGCCCCCAACTACCCAACACCTACTATTATTTATGTTTTTGTAGAAAAAAAAACTTCAAAAATGTCACCGGAGACCAAAATTTCATTTACATTTTTTACTTCAAATAATGTCAGGAATCACTGGTTAAAGTAACTCAAGTACGTACCTTAACAACCTGTATATAGTATACTATTAACGGGGGTAACTACTGGTGATTTTACATCGTAAATTCATAAATTAAAAATTTAAATAAAATTTCTATTTGCAGAAAATAATAAATAAAAGATAATTATAACGCCCAATTGGAAGAGGCGTATATCCCGCTTAGACGTGAGGTTCTGGGTTGTTACCAGTTGCAACCATTATCTTTTATTATGTGTGTTGTTCACTTTCATATTTAAAAAAAAAATAGGTTATTATTGTTATCTTCTTCTTCGATGGTATACCTTCAAAAGTTTAAAATAGAGTTTTAGAGAAAAATTAATAAATAAATAAAAATATATATAAATTAAAAATAAATATACGCAATTATTCAGGATCAATGAGTTACATGAAACAACGAAAAATGTATGTAATTTCGCTTCTATAACATACAGTGTAGAGGTTCACAGAGAGAGTAATTTATTTCCATGGCCCCTCGATTTATTTTAGCGTCATATTTAATGAAAACGTCAAATTATGCCAAAAACGCTAAAAAATATTATAAATTTTTAAATTTATAATCCGTGCAAAAACGCCTATTTATCATCAGGTAAGTAGGCAGTGTTGATTAATGAGATCATCAAAACAATCCGTCATTATGGCGTCACCACCGCGAACGAAGTTAATCACAATGGAATCATCAAGAGGCTTTATTAACTGTAGTGAGGGTAGGTTCTAGTACTAGGGTAGCGTGATACATCTCAGGGTAGTTCGGCCACTTGGGGTGGGGGTAAGAGGCAGTGGCGGTTCGTGGTCTTTTTAACGGGGGGTTCAGAAATTCAAGAGAAGAATGATATATTGTCTAATCAAAATTTACTCTTGTCACACAAATTAAATAAAGTTAGTGGGAGGGTACCTAAATAGGTACTATTGTTTTTAAATAACTTGATACTCCTCGACACAATTATTAAACAACCAAAATGGTTTTAGAGGATTTAAATTGTTTAACAGTTTTTACAACACTCCAATGTACGTTGCTAATTATTATTGTTTTTTTTTTCAATAAGAATAATTGCGTAGAATGTAGAATATAATATAATTGATATTTTAAAACATAAAAAAACAAGAAACACAAATAAAGGTGGCCACGAAATAAAATTAGCTTTTTCACTTACACTAAAAATCCATTATACACGTATACAAAAAATAATAATATTTAATTTCCAAACTTTTTTCATAAGCATTAGCGTTATTTTTTTGTATATAACACTGTATTCCGTCATTGTGTGAAAAAATTAGGACAGAATATTCGCGACAACCGATAAACGCAACCACTTTCATTTTGAAAGCCGAAACAATACTAGGAAAGCTCAACACAAAATTGCATAACTAGCGACGTTGTTTGCCGAAACTTTAGTAAATGTACTCATAACTAAGGGATATAACGACTTATCTATAAAAAAAAATACGAAAACAGAAGTCAAAATCGGTCCACTTCAATAGTAGATTTACAAATGCCATTAGTAAACGGTTGGAGAAATGCAGAAACAAGAAAATAAAAAAAATGTACAAAAATGACTACAAAGTTAAATACCATAATATATAACATTTAACTTGCATCCGTCGGTGCAAAAGTCGACCGTCAGCCGGTCATCCTGCGACAATCTCGGGCTTCGTTTCGGCGAGACTCGTCAAAGTTCGGAGGTCACGTGACATCTTGACTCGTGAGCAGCGCACCAAGCTGCGTAGTTTTTTTCCATTCTACCGTCACAGCGATTCGTATCGGCTATGATTTTTCGTATGGACAAATGTGTGCGGATCGCAACACGCACAAAATGGGAATAGATGGGTACCGTATTTTTCGGTGGCGCGAGTTTTAAAGACGGAATTTTAATGTCGAGCTATCTGTGATGCGCTTATATTATTATACAACAAGATTGTTTTATTTTATCATATTTTTAATGGGGGTTCACCGCACAACCGCACTTTAGAGAAAACCGCCACTGGTAAGAGGTATAGGAAAGGGGGTGAGGGGGCAACTGACCTCCTGGCCATACTACACCCTAACACCCGCTAGCCTCGCGCCCTACAGCACCTGAACAGATTTCAGTATGGCAGCTAAATCCAGACTACTCCATGAGGTGCGGAGTCGTTGTTCGGACATGCTTTTGACTCGTTCATAATGAATTTTACTATCATGCATAATATATTAGTTAATTAACTACGTAAAGCTGAAAATTTCATGTGTAAAAAAAAAAACTTCTTGTCAATTTGGAAGGCGGGTACCAATTATTGGATAACCTCTCTGCCATAGGTCACCCCAAGTTGTTTGCTACATTTAGTGATTTAGCCGGGGTTCCCAGGTTGGGTGGGGTTTGTCCGGGTCTTGGAGGCGGATGCGTTTGTCCACCAACTGCGTGGCAGACCAGATCGTGAAGGACTGGTTGAGGGAGACCATAGGACCTCTCCATCAGGACGATTTCGACCCGCCGTCTTTGATCGCAGTGGGAGGGATGGATTTATACGTCCGTCACGCCTAGATACACTGACCCCCAGATTCGTACCCCCCCCCCCTCATATTTATTTTCATTCTGGGAACTTCCTTCCCTAAAAGACCCTTCAAACAGCATCCCTAAATATGATACATTCCCTGAGGGGAATTATTTTTCTCTGGACCCTCTATGAAGCTAATTTAAAAATAAAGTCAAACTTGGTCGAAGAGTCAAATCTATAAAATATCCCAACGCTAGTATGGAACTTTCAATACTAGATATCACACGTAATTGTGAATTTTTTTTTCTTAAATATACGTGAATTTATTATAATTTGTTATGAAAATAAAACATATTCTGGTGTATTCTTTATTATTTTTTATCAAAGTGGATTAATGGATTGATTTTTTTACAAATGTTTCAGCGATTTGATAAACTCCGTGGAAGTTGGTAGGAATCTCTGTGTTCAGATATCGTTAGTTCAAATTAATTTATCTAAGTTGATTATAGTATATATATCTCAGTTAATTTTATGAAACTAATTAATCAGTTTTCTGAAAGAATAATTGAAAAATTAAAAGACCTCATTTCAATCGGTAAAATTAGATTAATCCCGGGGAAACTCATAATTTATACGTAGATCTCCCATTTCTTATATTTCCTTATTTTCTCCAAACTGACTCGCTACATTCGCTGATTATGCTTTTCACATTTCAGAACAGTTGAATTCTTGTATTGTAAACAAACAAACGTTTATTCTAACTACGCATATACGCTAGCTCAAACTGAGCCAGAGAGACAATGAAAAAGCTCACTATTTTGTACGTTTTTCTTTTTCAAGTTTCGTTTAATTATCGGTTCCTTAGCACCCCTCCCTTTACACAAGGGGTGGTAGTTGGTTGTACGTGAGTTAGTATCGTTAATACATACTAAAGCTGGCAAAGCAATGGCCACAGTACTTACCTCAGCACCCGCATACTGGGCGAGGTCATGAATGGAACGAACACTTGAATTCTTTCATCGACCAAAGCTGATCGAAAATAAGAAAAAAACTGTACTGTAATGTTTAAAAATATTTCTTCCAAACAGTAAACTTAACCTAGCCTAACGCATAACCAGTTATATTACCTACCGTGATACAGATATTAGAATGGGCCGTCAATGCTCGGAGTTTTTTTAGATCGATTTCTCAGACCAACGTAATGTCGAGATCATACGAAGACAATACAATATTTTGTCTCAGCTCCGTGAATAGCCTCTGCATAGGACAAGACAATGAGAGAGTACAACAATTCGAGCTAGAGTTAAACGCGGAACGCTGCAAAAATGGATACACGACGACGCGCGTTACGAGCGAGTTCGCGAATAATAATTCGGTCTTTTGTTCCAAGATGTATTGGAATTGTTAGAGGATGAACTAAAAAATTAAAATAAATAACTGTGGATTAGGAATTTAGGAATTTGGATGGGGCGCAGATCTTCACTGGGATTGTCTGTAATGATCTTTATAGAATTAGGAGTGGAAGATCCTCAGGAAAACAAAATGTGCATGAGAATGTCATCAAAGCATCAAAAAATCAACGAAAAAATACAGTAAACCCGACATTGCATAGCATAAACCTTTGCACATTGCCTCCACCGCATTTTCCTGTGCTCCTATAATATGGGCAATCAATGCGCCATAAACAATTGTGTGAACTATTTATATAGTTATCAATTTAGTAATTTCTTTCGCGATCTATTTGCGCGACATTTTTAAGCTGAAATTTAAGATCCGCCGAAGAGCCGAGTTACGTACGCGCGTTGTCCTACTGTCTTGTCATTGTGCGTTTACACGTGGACAATACAACCGGTCGCTGTGGTGGAGATCAGACATTGTCCTATCCTCCAAACTTCTGTTCATACAGGACAATGAGTCCGGTGCTGGGAAAATACACATCGTCATTATATTCAACATTTGTTTTAAATTTCAATGTTTATATTATGTTTAATTGTGTACCAGTGCGTGAATGTGGGACAATGATTTATTTTTTTGATTTAATAAAATTTCAATAACAAATCTACATTTCATTATTAGTAGATACTTTATTAATTATTATTATTTTGAATTTTACTAATGGCAGTTTAGTTCTGCTTCCCGAAACAAAGAAAGATCTGTGCACTTTGAATGTGCAAAAAATCTTTTAAAAAAATAACTAATTTCAAGTGCGTTCAATATTTAATATTAAAAAATCAGCAGTTCGATGATTTGAGCGTGATAAACAATTCAACTAATGAATAATTGATTTATTAATTATTTATTCATTAGTTAATTTTTTAAGTTTATTTTATATTATGGAAACAAGCAGTCCATCGGTTACAGTAATAATACAGTTTACAGATATTAAATAATATTTCTTAGTGGGAACTTATGAAATGTTTCTTTGTTGTGGAATAATTACCGGGTGATGTGCCTAGTGTGTAAGTGTGTGTGTGAGGATGTGTGTAAGTATGAGAAGTGGTGATCTGTGAAGGGATATGTTTTATATCATTGATATGATGCTCGTTTTGAATTTGGGCAGCGAGTCCGAGAAAATGTCGATGTTAGAGTTTAGGCAAACATTATTGAATGTATGAAAAGCACGATTATTTGGCGAATTAGTTGCTGCATTTGTTTTGCAATTAAGGGTGTGGAATAGTGCTGTATGTAGTGTACGTCTTAAAGGTAAATAATTTAAAATTCATTTTTGAATTTATATATGTATTTTTTAATTTATAGTTTTGTTACCCAATCATAACTCATAACTAACAAGGCACATATATTTTCTTGAAACTATATAGAAATCGATTTTATATTTTAACTTTCATATATTACTGTTTCTCTTTTTTTATATACTGTAACTAAGCCCACTGTTTGTTTTGATTATAATTTATTTTAAATTATAATTTTTAATTGAAAAATGTCCTCTACAACACAGGTGAACTCCTAGCGTGGAGGACAATATACTCTACTCTTGTAATTCAAATACATTTAGAATAAATAAAATAAAAAAGTTATATATAAATTATTAATAAAAGTAGTTCGGTACAGTCGATTTTATTATTTAAAATGAACACAAATAATAGTTTTATTCCCTGCTACGTTGAATGGGGTGTACGAAGCATATATTGTGGCAAAATTGAATCAATGGAATATAAAAAAAAATAAAGCAGAATCAATAAAAAGAGAGAAAAATACCTACAGGTACATTCCTACAGTAAATAGCAAAAATCTAATTAAACCAACGTAGAAAAAAATAATGTGAAGAGTGACAATCTACATAAAAAGTACCTAACTTAAAAAGTTAAGATTATTAATCACTATGTAAGTAGTTTGTAAGATAAAAAGATGTAAGTAGTTTGTAAGATAAAAAGATGTAAGTAGTTTGTAAGATAAAAAGATGTAAGTAGGTAGATAAACTACCCTCTTTGACCGTGGAAGCAATGCACATATCTTTCCATGAACAATTTTTTGTCAGTTTTTAATTAGTAAGGATTCGTCATATATATTCGTTTAACCATTGTTAAAATTTTTCAGAAAGTTTATTAGTAAGGCTGGTAAAATACAACGTTGCCAGATCAAAACCATATATTTTTTTAGTAAGAATTTGAAAAACGAAATGTACAGACTTTACACGACGTGCTACAGAAACACAGTTAAACGGTCGTTGAGTGTTTTTTTTTATTAGTAACACCGAATATCTATTTATACCCAATGGGCATTTTTGACGCAATAAAAATATAATTTTACATCGATTAAGTAAGTAAGTTTTGCTATGTTACGTATTAAGTTAACTAAGTTAAGGGCCAAATTTAGTCGATTAATTACAACAATTTATTAAGAATACCCATTGAACTGAGTTTTTTTAAGCGTAAACAGTGGGATACGGTATCAAATGCCTTGGATAAGTCTAAAAAGACAGCCATTGCTTTATTGCCAGTATCGAGAGCTTCTACACGGAGAAAAATGTTATTCGAAAAAACGATCATTTTTATAGTAAATACGGTTAAAAACGGGACTGAAGTTCTTAAGAACAAATTAACAGTGTTTCAATGTTTCTTGGCGGGAAAATGTAAGAATAATTTGTTGGTTTACGTACGAAATTACGTATACCAAAAAATTATTCTTTCATGTTCCCGCCAATAAACATTGAAATCCTGTTAATTTGTTCGTAATAACTTCAGTCCCGTTTTTAACCGTTTTTAGTATTAAAATGATGTTCTCTCGGAAGCCAAACTGAAACACTTATCACTAAATCTCATATATAACATCATATTATCGCTATCTGTCGAGTAATTTATCATCGGTAATTCAATTCAATCGCTTTACGAGTATATTCAAGAGTTAATAGTAAACCTAAACCATAAACCGTTGTTAGAATAATATGAAATTCTGTGTTTCTTTTAAACACTCCTCGCTCTCGCTACCAGATTAGATCTCCATTCATTAAGTCGAGGTTAAGCGAAGGTAAAGAGGCCGTTCTACTGGGGTGTGTTATACACCAACACCGCAGACTGCCCTAGGGGAAGTTCAATCTTCTACCACTGAAGGGGTGTTAATAGACCTTATTATTTAACTTATCAACTCATTTACCTTATTGTACGGAACGTCTTCTCAAATGTATTTATTATCTGGGTTTTTACGGATTGTACACAGATTGTGGTTGAGAGAAAATAATACAATTATCAAACTTCAGATAAATGATGTATACACCTAACACAAATGAGCACAGTTAATACTCCCAAGAATTACTTACAGCGTAAAAAAGGAGAAGTATGTATTTAAATTTAAGAAATAAGTTAGTTATTTTAATATTATGTCAAGTGTGATTTTTAATATAAAAAAATTATCATTGACGAAGAAGATAATAATAATAATGCAAATTAAAATATGAAAATGAACAAGACACAGAAAAATAAAAGATAACGGTTGCAACTGGGACACGTATCCAGAACCTCTCGTATTAAGTGGCGGCTCGTGACTTTTGGTGAGCTAGAGTGCTAATATTAACAAAAATGGCATTATTGATGACGTTGTAGCCGAAAAACCAAAAAAAAAATCGATTTTTTTTTATATGAAAATTTCAGTTTTGCCGTGCGCCGCACAGATTTCCTAAAAATCTTCATACAAAAAAAATATTGGAAAAAAAAATATTTTTCGGCTACAACGACATCAATAATGCCATCTTTGTTAATATTAGCACTCTAGCTCACCAAAAGTCACGAGCCGCCACTGCTCGACTAGATCTGCATAGCCAGATACTTCCTGGCTTGCCTTCTCCCTTCTCATTCCCCTCACGTACTTTCTTCACACAACATTTCTCAAAGATATGTGCAATGTGTTAATTTTTGTGCATAAAGTTAAAAAAAAAAAACAAATGCCAAAACACTTTAAGGATAAAATTGTTTGTAATAGAGATATACATAATAATGACATCAGAAATATAAATAGAGTTACGCCTTTCTTCCATTGAGCTACGTTCAAGCGACGCGATCGCCGCTCGTCTGTGTTTTCCATACTATTATTAGTGTTTGAAAACGCCGCCAGGCGCTATACTAGCAAAACAGTATGACAGGTAGCGGTAGCGTCGCTTGTGAGTAGCTACGTGGAAGAACGGCGTTAGAGTCGCAGAACTGCCAATGTAAAGACGACTAAAGCTGTATGATGAAATGCCTGAAAGTCTGAAAAAGGAATGTATTTAAAAGGGACTAGCTTTTGCCCGTTGCAACGCAACTAATTGGTTAAAGCACTAAGCGATTTAACGTTTGAATGTGGATGAAGCAAGAAGTGTAAGCCTGCATTTAAAAAAAAATATATATTTGAAGAAAAAAAACGATGTTTGAATGTGGATGAAGCAAGAATTGTGAGAACTACTCAAAGGGTCTTGTGAGTTAATCGCTCAATTTTGTACAACTGCTGGCGACCTATGAAATCCATATGAAATCCCCATCCTTGGTTTACCAGAAACGATTAGTTACATGACTAACCTGAAAAAAGGCTTAAAAAACAACATGGCGACCAAAATTTTTATTAATATGAAATCCCCATCCTCGGTTTAGTCAAAAACGGTATGTCACATGAATAACCTTAGAAAAGTCTTAAAAAACAAAATGGCGCCCAAAATGTTGACTAATACGAAATCCCCACCTTTTTTTGTGAAAAACGATATGTCACATGACTAACCTTAGAAAAGTCTTAAAAAACAAAATGTCGACAGAAATGTTGACTAATATGAAATCCCCTCCTTTTTTTGGGAAAAACTATATGTCACACGACTAACTTAGAAAAGTCCTAAAAAACAAAATGGCGACCAAAATGTTGACTTATATGAAATCCCCACATTTTTTTGTGAAAAACGATATGTCGCATGACTAACCGTAGAAAAGTCTTAAAAAACAAAATGGCCACCAAAATGTTGACTAATATGAAAACCCCACCTTTTTTTGAAAAACGATGTCACATGGCTAACCTTGGAAAAGTCTTAAAAAACAATTCTTAATTACAAATATGATTTTTGACTGTGGATGAAGCAAGAATTGCAAAAAACCTCAATTTGGTAGGTGGGTATGGGTACCGCCGCCTCGGGAACCAACACACCTGCAATAGGTCATTTGAAGTTGTTCGCTATGTTTGATGATTTAGCAGGGGTGCCAGGGTTCATAGGGTGAGGTTTTTACCGCTCTTGGTGGTGGATGCGTCTGCCCACCAATTGCGTGGCAGGCCAGATCGGGAGAGACTGGTTTAGGGATACTTTTTGGCTTCTCCAGCAGAACTCTCGGAACATCACCCCTCACCGCAGTGGTAGGGATAAAACCATTCGTCCGTCACTCCACACACTGATCCCCAGATTCCTACCCACCCCTTATACCTTTTTTCCTTCCCAGAACATCATCTCCTTCCTTTCCTAAAAATAACCCTCCACGCAGCATTCCCAAAGAATTTAATGCTCTTTGGTCCTTTATATATTTTTTATAATCCTCGGGTAGCGAAACATTTGGGATACCCATAAAAAAAAATTTAAATGTAACTTTTTAAATTGGAATTTTTTTTATATTTGGAATTTCTTGAGAAATTTTGGCGCTATAAAAATATAAACTATTTAAAATAAAAATTATTTCATAAAACACATTTGTATTTCATTAATCTTTTTGTATAAAAAACATAATATAAAACCTACCTAACCCTCACTCAAACAAATAATATTTGTTCATTTACCTACGTAATTTCTAAAAAAAAAACATTGTAAATTTACTATTTATCAAAAAAACAATCTTATCAAACTCAATTTTACTGCAATAAAAAAATTACCCCAAAGAAATTATTTCACAATATGCGGGTACCCGTGCACACGTATAATTATTTTTATTTTTAAAGTTTATAATGACCTTAGTAAACGAACGAATCCTGACCTATCTATTTTTCGATTTATATGCAAATGAAAAATCTGTATTGAACCCACCTAATTTATAAAAAGTACCTTCCTACATACCTACCTACCCAGAGTACCTGTTCAGTTCTTATTTCCTACCTACCTGCATATCTACCTACCCCTGTGTATACCGTATGCAAATATCCATCTTTGGTTACTTTTTTGTATCATAATTTTTTTTTTTTGATTAAAAGGAAAGAAGTTCTTACTTACAGTAAATATCGATATTTGAATTCAATGGAATACCATGTTTATTCATCTTCCCTGATTGGTCAGTCGAAATGAACGACAGGGTCCGGCAAAATTTCGTCACTCATTATTACAAAAACCAATCGATTAAAACACTTTAATATTTTTTTATGGAAATGACATCTCTCAAGTGTCCACCTTTTGATTTCACGGACGCCATAACTCTTTTCGTAATAAATAATTATTAATAACGATGAATGTATAGAAAATTTGAAAAAAAAACTTTGTATCTTATTTAGATAAATTTTAATGCGCCGCAAAAACGTTGGTCGCAAACGCCCGACAATATTTTTTAAACAAAAAAAAATTAAGAAAAAAATCATGAGTTTTAATAAAAAAATTAATCAGTATATTTCGAGCGGAATTTTTTTTTACCAGCATGTATCTGCATTTGAATTAAAAGACCGACAAACTGCAATCGTCATTTTTTCAGGAGAAACGCATATAGTACCGTACCAACTTTGGTGATTTCTCTTAATTTCAAACCATTTATTTGTAATTCGATGGAGCAAAGTAGGTACCTACCCAGTGATTAATATTATACGTTTCCACCTAGCCAGTAATATTTTTAAATCTTGTGGAATTTGTTAGCGGATTTTTCTTGGATTTTTTTGTAAAATGACAAATTTTTAGCACGATATTGTGGAATATTTTCAATGGAATGCCACTAAAAAACGGTTGAATAAGTTTTCGAAACCTTTCGCCATTGAATATATCAAAAAACATCTACGCCAGAGGCCGTCATTTTGAGGCAATTTCGTTTGCAAATGAAGGATTAGGGAGACTTTTTGGCTTCTCCAGCAGAGCTCTCTCGGAACATCACCTTGCACCGCAGTGGGAGGGATACAACCATTCGTCCGTCACTCCATACACTGATATCCAGATTCCTACCCACCCCTCATACCTTTTTCCTTCTCAGAATATCCTTTCCTTCCTTTCCTAAAAATAACCCTCCACACAGCATTCCCAAAGACGACGTAGGCCCCGAGGGGAATTATTTTCTTCCGGGCCTCCAGTATCGAGCTATTGTAAAAACTACTCCCTGTAGATTTTCCGAATATTGTACAAAAATACTCTAGTTAAGTACCCCGTTTAGAATGTCATCCATTAAATAATTCCCGGGGCGGCGGTACCAATGCACACCACTCACATTGAATGATAATATAAACATGCAACATACAGAAACGGCGTTTTACAAAAAAAAATCCTCCACACAGCATTCCCAAAAATGACATAGGCCCTGAGAGGAATTATTAATACTATTCGGGGCCTCCTATATGAAGCGATTGTAAAAAAAAAAAGTTCTCTACTCCCGGTAGTTTTCCCGAACATTTTATAAAAATACTCAAGAAAGTACTCCATTAAGAGGCTAGACTTTGAACGACACGCGGAACACCCGCGACTGTCATTCTGTCCCGCTCACAATAAGCTCACGTACACTTAGAATACATGCGAATGCGAAATGTGCGAATGAGACAACGCTCAAATTTACCTTCAGAAATCGCTCGAAAAGGGGTTGATGGAGAATACACTTTTCTACACCGAAAATTTCACAAAATTGAAATTTTAAAAAATATGTATTTTTTAGAAAAAAGAAGCTACGTCGGTAGCTTTTTATAATTTTATAATTCTTTATGAGAGTTGAGTTAGCAGCACTTTTTCCTTAAATAATATTTTTTGATAAATCGTACATGTTTGACAGTGAATGTTTACGTTAATACGAAACGCATCGAAAATTCGAAAACATACCGACATAGTTTTCACCCTCTAAAAGGCAGTATAAAAAAATATATTCATTTTGTGCAATTTTCGATGTAGAAAAGTGTTTTTTCCCGGGCGTCCTTTTTGTATGGGCCGAAAAGCGAAGTCTATCGTCTTAATTAAGTCATCCATTAAATTATTCCCGGGGCGGCGGTACCAATGCACACCACTCACCTTGAATGATACTATAACCATGCCAAATACAAAAACGGCGCTTTACAAATTTTTACTACTTAGCAAAAAAACATTATATGAATCTAAATTTAATTGCAATAAAAAAAATTCAGAAAAAATCTGTCACAAACCTGTTAAAAAAAAAATTATTTATTGAAAAACAAACTAACAATACGAATTTTGGCAAATATTTGCCACCATCTTTGATGATTTTTTTACTTAAGTTTCTGCAGTGAAATGGCCCAATATTATTTATTTGAAATTTTTAAATCAAAAATAATCACATCAAACCAATAATTTATTGTCCGGATAGGTACCTACTCGTTATCGCCTAAAAATTGCATAGAAAATATTTCAAGTTAGCGGGTAAGTACTTATGCAGTTTAACATCACTATTTGAACACAACAAAATAGGCCATCTCTACTGAATTCCCTGATAGTACATGATCCAGAATAATTTCTTTCCCGATTTTCAATCCAAATAAATTGATTTAAAAATTGTGCATTTTCAGAAGAATTTTTTTGTTTTTGTTTTTCTTAAAATATTTTTCTGGAAATTACATCGGTCAAGTGTCCAGTTTTTGAATTCATCAACAAACATACTATTTTAGTAATAAATAATTATTCATAACGATAATTGTATTGAAAAATAAAAAAATCCAAGAACCTTTATTTGAGAAATATTTCTATGACACACCAGCGTTAGTCGCGACCGAACGACTCTTTTTTCTTAAAAAAAAAAAATAAGAAAAAAAATCGTTAATAATAATTAAAAAAAATAATTCATATTTATCAGGAACGAAATTTTTCACCGCAATGCATTCGACATGCGATATTTGAAGCTATGATTAAAATGTAGTAACATTTTCAACACTCCAGTTTCTTTGGGAATAATTTGAATTTCGACCCATGTTGAAATGTTTCTTAGCAAATTATAGTGGTACTAAATCTTGCCGCCAGTGGAGCAGGTAAATCATGTCAACCATTATTTTTTTATAGCGGTTTCCGAATGCGCCTTTGAGGTGGTTTTTTTTTCAAATGTCAGATTGGAAATCAAAATAACAGACGTTTTTTCAAGAAATGTTGTCAATATGACCGTCGATTTACATTCGTAAAACTCTTGTCGATAAGGTTTTACTAAATTTTGAAAGCCGAGATCGATATTTTTAAAGCCATTTCGTATTTTCGAGCTGGCTGTCGACAAAATCAATAAAAATGACATTACACAACCGAGAAAAAACAAATGAACTCGAATTATTTGGCAGGTGAAACTTATTTTATACGTAATAAAGCATTTTATTTTACTGGCTGCAAACATTTTAACAGTTTTGAACTCGGACATTTTTTGGTAAACGTCAGAAATTACCGACGTTTGAAAACGAATCCTGACAAAATTTCCATGAAAAGTCATAAATATATTATATTTTTAATGTTCCGAAACCTGTCGTAGTCGAAATAATACAAAAACATCTGAGCCGGGAATATTTTTTAAGTCGCAATTTTGATTTACCTCGAGGCTCGTCGGAATGTAAAATTTTGAGGTGAGACGCCTTATATTTAAAAAAATATACACTTTACGATTTTAGTACTGAGGCTCTTTCACAAATTTTTCGTGAAGGTCTGACGATAAATTTTTCCTTTTTTGATGGGCGAACCTGAAGGCTGGAAATACAACTTTGAATTTCTTCGTCGAATAATGAGCGCTTCTAGTTTTCGCCGCTAGGTTGTCATACATCAGTTTTATTAGCAGTTTTTTTTTTTGCATCCGTTTTTTTATATGAAAATTTGCAATTGGTAAAACTTCTGGCTGAATTTTTCCCATACAAATCAGGTCTGAAAAAATCGTATGTGATTTCATCCACGGTCCCTGTCTCGCGAAAATCAGCTTTCGGGTCGGTTAAACTTAAGGGGGAGAGTGGTCGTTTTTCGCATGCAGGGCTTGTCTTAAAATATGGTCGTTTAGAGCATTAATATATATACTAGCTTTTGCCCGTTGCAAGGCAACTAATTGGTTAAAGCACTAAGCGATTTGACGTTTGAATGTGGATGAAGCAAGAAGTGTGTGTGTCTAAATTTTTTAAAAATTAAATATTTGAAAAAAAAAATCGATGTTTGAATGTGGATGAAGCAAGGATTTTGAGAACTACTCAAAGGGTCTTGTGAGTTAATCGCTCAATTTTGTACACCCGCTACTTAGCCACTTTGGTCGCCCTGGTTAAGGCGTTCAGTATGGGCCTTTTCTCGCAAAAAGGGGCCTAGAAGTTTACGGTTCAATTTTTTCACTAATAAATTGTTTCTAAATTATATGATATGCACTCACTTTTCTAATAACTCCCGTTACACCTATTTAAATTTTTTGTACAAATTTGATAACGCCAAAGCTCTGCATTATATAAAGAAAACTTCGCGGGCTTGCGCACAATAACTCACCAAAGTTTCATCGCAATCGGATGAATATTATTGTAGATAATTTCATTACGCTAGAGCTCATTATTATATTTTAAAACCATTTCGAGCATGCACACATCATATCCCCAAAGTTTCATCGCAATCGGATGAATAGTATTGGAAATAAGTTCATAATGCCAGAGCTTATTCTTATATATAGAAACCATCCATAGCATGCCAACATCGAATTCCCAAAGTTTCATCTCAATCGGATGAAAAGTAAAGTAAATAATTTCATTACGCCAGAGCTTACTTTTATGCATAAAAACCATCCCAGGCATGCACACATCAAATCTCCAAAGTTTCATCTCAATCGGGTGAATAGTATATGAAATAATTTGATAACGCCAGAGCTTACTATTACGCATAGAAACCATCCCGGACATGCACACATCAAATCCCCAAAGTTTCATCGCAATCGGATGAATAGTATAGGAAATAATTTCAAAAAGCCAGAGCTTACTATTATGCGTAGAAACCAACCCGGGCATGCACACATCAAATCCCAAAAATTTTTTCGCAATCAGATGAATAGTATTGGAAAAAATTTCATAACGCCAGAGCTTACTCTTTTACATAGAAACCATCCCGAGCATGCCAACATCGAATTCCCAAAGTTTCATCTCGATCGGGTGAATGAAAATATAAAATAATTTCATAAAGCCAGAGCTTACTATTATGCGTAGAAACCAACCCGGGCATGCACACATCAAATCCCAAAAGTTTTGTCGCCATCAGATGAATAGTATTGGAAAAAAACCTACCTAACCCTCAAACAAAAAATATTTGTTCATTTACCTACGTAATTTCTAAAAAAAAAAAACATTGCAATTTTATTACTTATCAAAAAAACCATCTTATCAAACTCAATTTTACTGCAGCAAAAAAATTACACAAAGAAATTCTTTAACAATATCCGGGTACCCGTGCACACGTATAATTATTTTAATTTTAAAATTTAATAATGTCCAAAGTAAACGAACGAATCCTGTCCGATCTATTTTTCGATTTATATGCATATAAAAAATCTGTAGCACTGCATCGAACCCACCTAATTTATAAAAAGTACCTTCATACATACCTACCTACCCAGAGTACCTGTTCAGTACTTAGTTCCTACCTACCTGCATATCTACCTACCCCCGTGTACACCTACATTTCTTTGGAAATATCCATCTTTGGTTACTTTTTTTTATTTTATATCATAATTTTTTTGTGATTTAAAGGAAAGAAGTTCTTACTTACAGTAAATATCGATATTTGAATTCAATGGAATACCATGTCTAGTGTATTCCACCTCCACCTAATACCACCTCCATGATTGGTCAGTCAAAATGAACGACAGGGTCCGGCAAAATTTCCTCACTCATTATTACAAAAACCAATCGATTAAAAAAATGACTTTTTTTTAAAATCGACTCTTTAATATTTTTTTATGGAAATGACATCTTTCAAGTGTCCACCTATTGATGTCACGGACGCCATAACTCTTTTCGTAATCAATAATTATTAATAACGATAAATGTATAGAAAATTAGAAAAAAAACTTTGCATCTTATTTAGATAAATTTTAATGCGCCGCAAAAACGTTGGTCGCAAACGCACGACAATATTTTCTAAACAAAAAAAAATTAAGGAAAAAATCATGAGTTTTAATAAAAAAATTAATCAGTATATTTCGAGCGGAATTTTTTTTACCACCCTGTTTCTGAATTTGAATTAAAAGACCGACAAAATGCAATCGGCATTTTTCCAGAAGAAACGCATTTAGTACCTACCATCTTTGGTGATTTCTCTTAATTTCAAACCATTTATTTGTAATTCGATGGAGCAAAGTAGGTACCTACCCAGTGATTATTATTATACCAATCCACCTGACCAGTAATATTTTTAAATCTTGTAAAATTTGTTAGCGGATTTTTCATGGATTTTTTTGTAAAATATCAAATTTTTAGCTCGATATTGTGGAATATTTTCAATGGAATGCCACTAAAAAAACGGTTGAATAAGTTTTCGAAACCTTTTGCCATTGAATATATCAAAAAACATTTACGCCAGAGGCCGTCATTTTGACGCAATTTCGTTTGCAAATGAAGGATTCTCAAATACGCCAAAGCTCAATTTTTTTAAAGGCTAAAGTTTAATTTTTTTGTTCAGGCCCTAGCACGCTTGCTCTATAACGATCGGTAGGATAACTATCGGTAACTTCTCATCGTTCCCTAGGACAACTGCACATCGCTAACGAACAAACAACAGTTGATGTCGAATATGTTAAGGACACTTAGTCATTGTGAACTGTCACTTATTCGTTGGCGATCTGAAGTCATGCTAGGGAACGATGAGAAGTTACCGATAGTTATCCTATCGATCGTTATAGAGCGAGCGTGCTAGGGCCTCTGACCTACCGCAAAAGCCGTGAGGATCTTACGCTAAAAAAATTCGCTGGGTGGGTAGGCCAACGCCTCTGCAATAGGTCATTTCAAGTGGTTCGCTATGTTTGTTGATTTAGAAGTGGTGCCTGGGTTCATGAGGTTTGTCCTGGTCTTGGCGGTGGATTCGTCTGCCCACCAATTTCGTGGCAGACCAGATCGGAAGAGACTGGTTTAGGGAGACTTTTTGGCTTCTTCAGCAAAGCTCTCTCGGAACATCACCTTGCACCGCAGTGGGAGGGATAAAATCATTCGTCCGTCACTCCACACACTGATCCCCAGATTCCTACCCACCCCTCATAACTTTTTCCTTACCAGAACATCATCTCCTTACTTTCCTAAAAAGAACCCTTCACACAGCATCCCCAAAGATGACATAGGCCCTGAGAGGAATTATTTTCGTCCGTCACTCCACACACTGATCCCCAGATTCCTACCCACCCCTCATAACTTTTTCCTTACCAGAACATCATCTCCTTACTTTCCTAAAAAGAACCCTTCACACAGCATCCCCAAAGATAACATAGGCCCTGAGAGGAATTATTTTCTTCAAGGCCTCCTGTGTAGAGCTATTATAAAAATTAAATAAACTTCTCTTTTCCCGGTAGATTTTCCTAATTTTGTTTTAAATTAGTCGAGTAAGATCCATAGTTTGTGTATAAAAAATGCATAAACATTCACACGAAAAAGCCCGCCCTTAGGATTGTGTGTATTGGTGCATATAACGATGCAAAACGTCACTGAGATACATCTTTTTGCCAACCTGAATATATTTAGATATTCTTAAATCGACTCAGATTAACCGGTTATAAAGGGTTTGGTCATCCAATAAATGATTCACGGGGTGGCAGTACCAATGCACACCACCCACGCTGAATGATATTAGAATAACACTATTGTGCACTATTTAAAAAAGTACCTACGCCATTTGGCAAAAAAAAAAAGGATTATCCTGAGTTATTTAAACAGTTTTATTCATCATGTTAAATTCTCAATATTTGAAAAATAACGTTCCCACCCAATTAGGTACCTACCCACTGGTAAATTATTTTCTATGATCTCGGCAGCCTGAACCGTTCGAATTTTATTTGTCTGTACAAAAGTACCTACACAGCAATTAAAATCAACGTTATGTAGCTGGCCGGTAACGTTTAACCTGTTTTTATTTTGCATTTCTTCATAAACGTCAGAATTTTTTCAACTTTTGAAGATGTATCCTGAAATAATTTACATGAAATGTGGTAAATGTAATGTATTATTGGAGTTCGGAAATCTATGGTTTTCAAAATTATAGAAAAACATCTTATCCACATATGCTATTTTTGACGTAATATTGATACACATGAGACTCGTCGAAATGTCAAATTAACATGCGAGACGCCATAGAATAATTTTCAAAAATGCCCCAACATTTCAGTACTTTGAAGGTCTGACGATAATTTTTTCCTTAATAAAGCATTTTTTTACTGGCTACGAACATTTTAACAGTTTTTAACTCGGAATTTTTTTCGTAAACGTCAGAAATTACCGACGTTTGAAAACGAATCCTGACAAAATTTCCATGAAAAGTCATAAATATAATATATTATTTATGTTCCAAAACCTGTCGTAGTCGAAATAATACAAAAACATCTAAGCCAGGTATCTTTTGTAAGTCGCAATTTTGATTTACCTCGAGGCTCGTCGGAATGCAAAGTTTTGAGGTGAGACGCCTTATATTAAAAAAAATATACACTTTACGATTTTAGTACTGAGGCTCTTTCACAAATTTTTCGTGAAGGTCTGACGATAAATTTTTCCTTTTTTGATGGGCGAACCTGGCGGCTGGAAATACAACTTTGAATTTCTTCGTCGAATAATGAGCGCTTCTAGTTTTCGCCGCTAGGTTTTCATACATCAGTTTTATTAGCAGTTTATTTTTTTTGCATCAGTTTTTTTATATGAAAATTTGCAATTGGTAAAATTCTGGCTGAATTTTTCCCATACAAATCAGGTCTGAAAAAATCGTATGTATTTTTATCCACGGTCGATGTCTCGCGAAAATCAGCTTTGAGGTCGGTTAAACTTGAGGGGCAGAGTGGTCGTTTTTCGCGAAACTGCGATTGACTTAAAATCTGGTGGTTACGAGCATTAATATATACTAGCTTTTGCCCGTTGCAAGGCAACTAATTGGTTAAAGCACTAAGCGATTTGACGTTTGAATGTGGATGAAGCAAGAAGTGTGTGTGTCTACATTTTTTAAAAATTAAATATTTGAAAAAAAAAATAATCGATGTTTGAATGTGGATGAAGCAAGGATTGTGAGAACTACTCAAAGGGTCCTGTGAGTTAATCGCTCAATTTTGTACACCCGCTACTTAGCCAATTTGGTCGCCCTGGTTAAGGCGTTCAGTATGGGCCTTTTCTCGCAAAAAGGGGCCTAGAAGTTCACGGCTCAATTTTTTCACTAATAAATTGTTTCTAAATTATATGATATGCACTCACTTTTCTAATAACTCCCGTTACACCTATTTAAATTTTTTGTACAAATTTGATAACGCCAAAGCTCTGCATTATATAAAGAAAACTTCGCGGGCTTGCGCACAATAACTCACCAAAGTTTCATCGCAATCGGATGAATATTATTGTAGATAATTTCATTACGCTAGAGCTCATTATTATATTTTAAAACCATTTCGAGCATGCACACATCATATCCCCAAAGTTTCATCGCAATCGGATGAATAGTATTGGAAATAATTTCATAATGCCAGAGCTTATTCTTATATATAGAAACCATCCCTAGCATGCCAACATCGAATTCCCAAAGTTTCATCTCAATCGGATGAAAAGTAAAGGAAATAATTTCATTACGCCAGAGCTTACTTTTATGCATAAAAACCATCCCAGGCATGTACACATCAAATCTCCAAAGTTTCATCTCAATCGGGTGAATAGTATATGAAATAATTTGATAACGCCAGAGCTTACTATTACGCATTGAAACCATCCCGGACATGCACACATCAAATCCCCAAAGTTTCATCGCAATCGGATGAATAGTATAGGAAATAATTTCATAAAGCCAGAGCTTACTATTTTGCGTAGAAACCAACCCGGGCATGCACACATCAAATCCCAAAAGTTTTGTCGCAATCAGATGAATAGTATTGGAAAAAAATTCATAACGCCAGAACTTACTCTTTTACATAGAAACCATCCCGAGCATGCCAACATCGAATTCCCAAAGTTTCATCTCAATAGGATGGAAAGTATAGGACATAATTTCATAACGCCAGATCTTACCATTATGCGTAAATAATTTCATAATTCCAGAGCTTACTATTATGCGTAGAAACTAACCTGGGCATGCACACATCAAATCCCAAAAGTTTTGTCGCAATCAAATGAATAGTATTGGAAAAAATTTCATAACGCCAGAGCTTACTCTTTTACATAGAAACCATCCCGAGCATGCCAACATCGAATTCCCAAAGTTTCATCTCAATCGGATGAAAATTAAAGGAAATATTTTCATAACGCCAGAGCTTACTTTTATGCATAAAAACCATCCCAGGCATGCACACATCAAACCTCCAAAGTTTCATCTCGATCGGATGCGTAGAAACCAACCCGAGCATTCACACATCAAATCCCAAAAGCTTTGTCGCCATCAGATGAATAGTATTGGAAAAAAACCTACCTAACCCTCAAACTAAAAATATTTGTTCATTTACCTACGTAATTTCTAAAAAAAAAAAAACATTGCAATTTTATTACTTATCAAAAAAACCATCTTATCAAACTCAATTTTACTGCAGCAAAAAAATTACACAAAGAAATTCTTTAACAATATCCGGGTACCCGTGCACACGTATAATTATTTTTATTTTAAAATTTAATAATGTCCAAAGTAAACGAACGAATCCTGACCGATCTATTTTTCGATTTATATGCATATAAAAAATCTGTAGCACTGCATCGAACCCACCTAATTTATAAAAAGTACCTTCATGCATACCTACCTACCCAGAGTACCTTAGTACTTAGTTCAGTACTTAGTTCCTACCTACCTGCATATCTACCTACCCCCGTGTACACCTACATTTTTTTGGAAATATCCATCTTTGGTTACTTTTTTTTAAATTTTATATCATAATTTTTTTGTGATTTAAAGGAAAGAAGTTCTTACTTAGAGTAAATATCGATATTTGAATTCAATGCAATCCGCATGCCTAGTGAACTCCTGATTGGACAGTCGAAATGAACGACAGGGTCCGGCAAAATTTCCTCACTCATTATTACAAAAACCAATCGATTAAAAAATTGACTTTTTTTTTTTAATCGAATCTTTAATATTTTTTTATGGAAATGACATCTTTAAAGTGTCCACCTTTTGATTTCACGGACGCCATAACTCTTTTCGTAATAAATAATTATTAATAACGATAAATGTATAGAAAATTAGAAAAAAAACTTTGCATCTTATTTAGATAAATTTTAATGCGCCGCAAAAACGTTGGTCGCAAACGCCCGACAATATTTTCTAAACAAAAAAAAAATAAGGAAAAAATCATGAGTTTTAATAAAAACATTAATCAGTATATTTCGAGCGGAATTTTTTTTACCACCCTGTTTCTGAATTTGTATTAAAAGACCGACAAACTGCAATCGGCATTTTTCAGAAGAAACGCATTTAGTACCTACCATCTTTGGTGATTTCTCTTAATTTCAAACCATTTATTTGTAATTCGATGGAGCAAAGTAGGTACCTACCCAGTGATAATATTATACGAATCCACTGGCAAGTAATCTTTTTAAATGTTGTAAAATTTGTTAGCGGATTTTTCATGGATTTTTTTGTAAAATGTCAAATTTTTAGCACGATATTGAGGAATATTTCCAATGGAATGCCACTAAAAAAACGGTTGAATAAGTTTTCGAAACCTTTTGCCATTGAATATATCAAAAAACATCTACGCCAGAGGCCGTCATTTTGACGCAATTTCGTTTGCAAATGAAGGATTCTCAAATTCGCCAAAGCTCAATTTTTTAAAGGATAAACTAAAAATTTTTTGTTCAGGCCCTAGCACGCTTGCTCTTTAATGATCGGTAGGATAACTATCGGTAACTTCTCATCGTTCCCTAGGACAACTGCACATCGCTAACGTACAAACAACAGTTGATTTCGAATATGTTACGAAGGACACTTAGTCATTGTGACCTGTCACTTATTCGTTGGCGATCTGTAGTCATGCTAGGGAACGATGAGAAGTCACCGATAGTTATCCTATCGATCGTTGTAGAGCGAGCGTGCTAGGGCCCTGACCTACCGCAAAAGCCGTGAGGATTTACGCTAAAAAAAATCGCTGGGCGGGTAGGCCAACGCCTCTGCAATAGGTCATTTCAAGAGGTTCGCTATGTTTGGTGATTTAGAAGTGGTGCCTGGGTTCATGAGGTTTGTCCTGGTCTTGGCGGTGGATTCGTCTGCCCACCAATTTCGTGGTAGACCAGATCGGAAGAGACTGGTTTAGGGAGACTTTTTGGCTTCTTCAGCAGAGCTCTCTCGGAACATCACCTTGCACCGCAGTGGTAGGGATAAAATCATTCGTCCCTCACTCCACACACTGATCCCCAGATTCCTACCCACCCCTCATAACTTTTTCCTTACCAGAACATCAACTCCTTACTTTCCTAAAAATAACCCTTCACACAGCATCCCCAAAGATGACATAGGCCCTGAGAGGAATTATTTTCGTCCGTCACTCCACACACTGATCCCCAGATTCCTACCCACCCCTCATAACTTTTTCCTTACCAGAACATCATCTCCTTACTTTCCTAAAAAGAACCCTTCACACAGCATCCCCAAAGATGACATAGGCCCTGAGAGGAATTCTTAAATCGACTCAAATTAACCGGTTATAAAGGGTTTGGTCATCCGATAAATGATTCACGGGGTGGCGGTACCAATGCACACCACCCACGCCGAATGATATTATAATAACACTATTGTACACTATTTAAAGAAGTACCTACGCCATTTGGCAAAAAAAAATGGATTTTCCTGAGTTATTAAACAGTTTTATTCATCATATTAAATTCTCAATATTTGAAAAATAACGTTCCCACCCAAGTAGGTACCTACCCACTGGTAAATTATTTTCTATGATCTCGGCAGCCTGAACTGTTCGAATTTTATTTGTCTTTACAAAAGTACCTACCCAGCAATTAAAATCAACGTTATTTAGCTGGCCGGTAACATATAAACTTTAGTTTTTTTTGCATTTCATAAACGTCAGAATTTTTTCAACTTTTGAAGATGTATCCTGAAATAATTTACATGAAATGTGGTAAATGTAATGTATTATTGGAGTTCGGAAATCTATGGTTTTCAAAATTATAGAAAAACATCTTATTCACATATCCTATTTTTGACGTAATATTGATATACATGAGACTCGTCGCAATGTCAAATTTACATGCGAGACGCCATAGAATAATTTTCAAAAATGCCCCAACATTTCAGTACTTTGAAGGTCTGACGATAAATTTTTCCTTAATGAAGCATTTTTTTTTACTGGCTACGAACATTTTAACAGTTTTTAACTCGGAATTTTTTTCGTAAACGTCAGAAATTACCGACGTTTGAAAACGAATCCTGACAAAATTTCCATGAAAAGTCACAAATATATTATATTATTAATGTTCCGAAACCTGTCGTAGTCGCAATAATATAAAAACATCTAAGCCGGGAATCTTTTTTAAGTCGCAATTTTGATTTACCTCGAGGCTCGTCGAAATGTTAAATTTTGAGGTGAGACGCCTTATATTTAAAAAAATATACACCTTACGATTTCAGTACTGAGCATGTACTGAGGCTGTTTCACAAATTTGTCGTGAAGGTCTGACGATAAATTTTTCCTTTTTTGACTGGCGAACCTGGCGGCTGGCAATATAACTTTGAATTTCTTCGTCGAATAATGAGCGCTTCTAGTTTTCGCCGCTAGGTTTTCATACATCAGTTTTATTAGCAGTTTATTTTTTTTGCATCAGTTTTTTTATATGAAAATTTGCAATTGGTAAAATTCTGGCTGAATTTTTCCCATACAAATCAGGTCTGAAAAAATCGTATGTATTTTCATCCACGGTCGCTTTCTCGCGAAAATCAGCTTTGAGGTCGGTTAAACTTGAGGGGCAGAGTGGTCGTTTTTCGCGAGACTGCGATTGTCTTAAAATCTGGTGGTTACGAGCATTAATATATATACTAGCTTTTGCCCGTTGCAAGGCAACTAATTGGTTAAAGCACTAAGCGATTTGACGTTTGAATGTGGATGAAGCAAGAAGTGTGTGTCTACATTTAAAAAAAAAAAATATTTGAGGAAAAAAAATCGATGTTTGAATGTGGATAAAGCAAGGATTGTGAGAACTACTCAAAGGGTCCTGCGAGTTAATCGCTCAATTTTGTACACCCGCTACTTAGCCCCTTCGGTCGCCCTGGTTAAGGCGTTCAGTATGGGCCTTTTCTCGCAAAAAGGGGCCTAGAAGTTTACTGCTCAATTTTTTCACTAATAAATTGTATTTAAATTATATGAAATACAATCACTTTTCAAATTACTCCCTTTCCACCTATTTTTTTGTACAAATTTGATAACGCCAAAGCTCTCCATTATATAAAGAAAACTTCGCGGGCGTGCGCACAATAACTCATCAAAGTTTCATCGTAATCGGATGAATATTATTGTAATTAACTTCATTACGCTAGAGCTCATTATTATATTTAAAAACCATCTCAGGCATGCACACATCATATCCCCGAAGTTTCATCGCAATCGGATGTATAGTATTGGAACTAATTTAATAACGCAAGAGCTTACTCTTATATATAGAAACCATCCCGAGCATGCCAACATCGAATTCGCAAAGTTTCACCTCAATCGGATGAAAAGTAAAGGAAATAATTTCATTCCGCCAGAGCTTACTATTATGCATAAAAACCATCCTGGGCATGCACACATTAAATCTCCAAAGTTTCATCTCAATCGGGTGAATAGTATATGAAATAATTTGATAACGCCAGAGCTTAGTATTACGCATAGAAACCATCCCGGGCATGCACACATCAAATCTCTAAAAGTTTCATCGCAATCCAATGAATAGTATAGGAAATAATTTCATAAAGCCAGAGCTTACTTTTATGCGTAGAAACCAACCCGGGCATGCACACATCAAATCCCAAAAGTTTTGTCGCAATCAGATGAATAGTATTGGAAATAATTTCATAACGCCAGAGCTTACTTTTTTATATAGAAACCATCCCGAGCATGCCAACATCGAATTCCCAAAGTTTCATCTCAATCGGATGAAATGTAAAAGAAATACATTCATAACGCCAGAGCTTACTTTTATGCATAAAAACATCCTGGGCACACACACATCAAATCTCCAAAGTTTCATCTCAATCGGGTGAATAGTATATGAAATAATTTGATAACGCCAGAGCTTACTATTACGCATAGAAACCATCCTGGGCATGCACACATCAAATCCCCAAAGTTTCATCGCAATCGAATGAATAGTATTGGAAATAATTTCATAAAGCCAGAGCTTACTTTTATGCGTAGAAACCAACCCGGGCAAGCACACATCAAATCCCAAAAGGTTTGTCGCAATCAGATGAATAGTATTGGAAATAAATTCATAACGCCAGAGCTTACTCTTTTATATAGAAACCATCCCGAGCATGCCAACATCGAATTCCCAAAGTTTCATCTCTCACTAAAAAATTGTTTTTAAAATATATGAAATACACTCACTTTTCAAATTACTCCCGTTACACCTATTGAAAATTTTTGTACAAATTTGATAACGCCAAAGCTCTATATTATATAAAGAAAACTTCGCGGGCGTGCGCACAATAACTCACCAAAGTTTCATCGCAATCGGATGAATATTATTGTGAATAATTTCATTACGCTAGAGCTCATTATTATATTTAAAAACCATTTCGAGCATGCACACATCACATCCCCAAAGTTTCATCGCAATCGGATGAATAGTATTGGAAATAATTTCATAACGCCAGAACTTACTCTTATATATAGAAACCATCCCGAGCATGCCAATATCGAATTCCCAAAGTTTCATCTCAATCGGATGGAAAGTATAGGAAATAATTTCATAACTCCAGAGCTTACTATTATGAATAGAAACCACCCCGGGCATGCACATATCAAATCATTTCATCACGCCAGATCTTTCTATTAGGTATATATAGAAACCATACCGGCACACATCAAATCACCAAAGTTTAATCTCATTCGGATGAATGGTTTACGGAGTCAAAAGGGACAAAAAAAACATTCATTTATAGATGTTAAGATTACCTCCGTGAACCACTTCCGGTAATTTTTTAATAGGGCTATGATGATTTTAAAGAGAAACGGCAAATTGCTACAAATTTATAAAAAATTACCAATTTTATATTACTGATCAAAAATTATTATATCAATCTAAATTTCATTGCAATAGAAAAATTACCGAAAAAAATGTTTCAAAAACCTGTTAAAAATGTCTATAGAAAAACCAAAAATTATCTACAAAAATATATTTTTTTTTTATTATTTATAGATGTTAAGATTACCTCCGTGAACCACTCCTGGTAATTTTTTAATAGGGCCTCGATGATTTTAAAGAGAAACGGCAAATTGCTACAAATTTATATAAATTTACCAATTTTATTAATTAATTAATTACTGATCAAAAAATATTATATCAAACTAAATTTCATTGCAATAGAAAGATTACCGAAAAATATGTTTCAAAAACCTGTTCATAAAAAAATGTCTTTAGAAAAACCAACAATAATCTACACATGTTGGCAAAAATATGCTACCATCTTTGGTAATTTGAAACAAATATCATACCAATTATTTTTTTCAAATTTTCTAATTAAAAATAATTATATCAGTCCGATAATATTGATAGGTACCTACTCATTATGGCTAAAATTGCATCGACATTAATTTCAAGTAAGCCGGTAGGTACCTACGCAGTTCGCATCACTAACAAAATAGAACATCCCTATTCAACTTCGCTGAAAGAACAGGATGCACCAAATCTTTCTAACGCATTTATAATAAAAATAAATTGATTTAAAAACTGTGAATTTTCAGAAAAAAAACAAAAGTTGTGTTTTTATTAAAATATTTTTCTGGAAATGACACCGGTCAAGAGTCCACTCTCTGGATTCATGAACACGCATGCTAATTTAGTAATAAATAATTATTCAAAACAATAAATGTATGGAAAAATAAAAAAATTCTAAACATCTTAATTTGAGAAATATTTTTGTGACGCGCCGAGGTCACTCACGATCGGCGGACTCTATTTTCGAAAAAAAAAAATAAGAAAAAAAATCGTTAATAACAATTAAAAAAATTATTAATATTTTTTTCAGCGGTCTTTTTTTACCACCGTGCACTTTACATACGATATTTGAAGCTATGATTAAAATGTAGTAACATTTTCAACACTCCAGTTTCTTTGGGAATAATTTGAATTTCGACCGATGTTGAAATGTTTCATAGCAAATTAGAGTGGTACTAAATCTTGCCGCCAGTGGAGCAGGTAAATCGTGTCAACCATTATTTTATACCGGTTTCCGAATGCGCCTTTGAGATGTTTTTTTTTAAAAATGTCAGATTGGAAATTAAAATAACGGACGTTTTTTCAAGACACATTGTCAATATGACTGTCGATTTACATTCGTAAAACTCTTGTCGAAAAGGTTTTACTAAATTTTGAAAGCCCAGATCGATATTTTTAAAGCCATTTCGTATTTTCGAGCTGGGTGTCGACAAAATCAATAAATGACATTACACAACCTAGAAAAAACAAATGAACTCGAATTATTTGGCAAGTGAAACTTATTTTATACGTAATAAAGCATTTTTTTACTGGCTACGAACATTTTAACAGTTTTTAACTGGGAATTTTTTTCGTAAACGTCAGAAATTACCGACGTTTGAAAATAAATCCTGACAAAATTTCCATGAAAAGTCATAAATATAATATATTTTTAATGTTCCGAAACCTGTCGTAGTCGAAATAATACAAAAACATCTAAGCCAGGTATCTTTTTTAAGTCGCAATTTTGATTTACCTCGAGGCTCGTCGAAATGTAAAATTTTGAGGTGAGACGCCATATATTTAAAAAATATACACTTTACGATTTTAGTACTGAGGCTCTTTCAGAAATTTTTCGTGAAGGTCTGACGATAAATTTTTCCTTTTTTGATGGGCGAACCTGGCGGCTGGTAATACAACTTTGAATTTCTTCGTCGAATAATGAGCGCTTCTAGTTTTCGCCGCTAGGTTTTCATACATCAGTTTTATTAGCAGTTTATTTTTTTTGCATCAGTTTTTTTATATGAAAATTTGCAATTGGTAAAATTCTGGCTGAATTTTTCCCATACAAATCAGGTCTGAAAAAATCGTATGTATTTTCATCCACGGTCGCTTTCTCGCGAAAATCAGCTTTGAGGTCGGTTAAATTTGAGGGGCAGAGTGGTCGTTTTTCGCAAGACTGCGATTGTCTTAAAATCTGGTGGTTACGAGCATTAATATATATACTAGCTTTTGCCCGTTGCAAGGCAACTAATTGGTTAAAGCACTAAGCGATTTGACGTTTGAATGTGGATGAAGCAAGAAGTGTGTGTGTCTACATTTTAAAAAAATTAAATATTTGAAAAAAAAAAAAATTGATGTTTGAATGTGGATGAAGCAAGGATTGTGAGAACTACTCAAAGGGTCCTGTGAGTTAATCGCTCAATTTTGTACACCCGCTACTTAGCCACTTTGGTCGCCCTGGTTAAGGCGTTCAGTATGGGCCGTTTCTCGCAAAAAGGGGCCTAGAAGTTCACGGCTCAATTTTTTCACTAATAAATTGTTTCTAAATTATATGATATGCAGTCACTTTTCTAATAACTCCCGTTACACCTATTTAAATTTTTTGTACAAATTTGATAACGCCAAAGGTCTGCATTATATAAAGAAAACTTCGCGGGCTTGCGCACAATAACTCACCAAAGTTTCATCGCAATCGGATGAATATTATTGTAGATAATTTCATTACGCTAGAGCTCATTATTATATTTTAAAACCATTTCGAGCATGCACACATCATATCCCCAAAGTTTCATCGCAATCGGATGAATAGTATTGGAAATAATTTCATAATGCCAGAGCTTATTCTTATATATAGAAACCATCCCTAGCATGCCAACATCGAATTCCCAAAGTTTCATCTCAATCGGATGAAAAGTAAAGGAAATAATTTCATTACGCCAGAGCTTACTTTTATGCATAAAAACCATCCCAGGCATGTACACATCAAATCTCCAAAGTTTCATCTCAATCGGGTGAATAGTATATGAAATAATTTGATAACGCCAGAGCTTACTATTACGCATTGAAACCATCCCGGACATGCACACATCAAATCCCCAAAGTTTCATCGCAATCGGATGAATAGTATAGGAAATAATTTCATAAAGCCAGAGCTTACTATTATGCGTAGAAACCAACCCGGGCATGCACACATCAAATCCCAAAAGTTTTGTCGCAATCAGATGAATAGTATTAGAAAAAATTTCATAACGCCAGAGCTTACTCTTTTACATAGAAACCATCCCGAGCATGCCAACATCGAATTCCCAAAGTTTCATCTCAATAGAATGGAAAGTATAGGACATAATTTCATAACGCCAGATCTTACCATTATGCGTAAATAATTTCATAATTCCAGAGCTTACTATTATGCGTAGAAACTAACCCGGGCATGCACACATCAAATCCCAAAAGTTTTGTCGCAATCAAATGAATAGTATTGGAAAAAATTTCATAACGCCAGAGCTTACTCTTTTACATAGAAACCATCCCGAGCATGCCAACATCGAATTCCCAAAGTTTCATCTCAATCGGATGAAAAGTAAAGGAAATAATTTCATTACGCCAGAGCTTACTTTTATGCATAAAAACCATCCCAGGCATGTACACATCAAATCTCCAAAGTTTCATCTCAATCGGGTGAATAGTATATGAAATAATTTGATAACGCCAGAGCTTACTATTACGCATTGAAACCATCCCGGACATGCACACATCAAATCCCCAAAGTTTCATCGCAATCGGATGAATAGTATAGGAAATAATTTCATAAAGCCAGAGCTTACTATTATGCGTAGAAACCAACCCGGGCATGCACACATCAAATCCCAAAAGTTTTGTCGCAATCAGATGAATAGTATTAGAAAAAATTTCATAACGCCAGAGCTTACTCTTTTACATAGAAACCATCCCGAGCATGCCAACATCGAATTCCCAAAGTTTCATCTCAATAGGATGGAAAGTATAGGACATAATTTCATAACGCCAGATCTTACCATTATGCGTAAATAATTTCATAATTCCAGAGCTTACTATTATGCGTAGAAACTAACCCGGGCATGCACACATCAAATCCCAAAAGTTTTGTCGCAATCAAATGAATAGTATTGGAAAAAATTTCATAACGCCAGAGCTTACTCTTTTACATAGAAACCATCCCGAGCATGCCAACATCGAATTCCCAAAGTTTCATCTCAATCGGATGAAAATTAAAGGAAATATTTTCATAACGCCAGAGCTTACTTTTATGCATAAAAACCATCCCAGGCCTGCACACATCAAATCTCCAAAGTTTCATCTCGATCGGATGCGTAGAAACCAACCCGAGCATGCACACATCAAATCCCAAAAGTTTTGTCGCCATCAGATGAATAGTATTGGAAAAAAACCTACCTAACCCTCAAACTAAAAATATTTGTTCATTTACCTACGTAATTTCTAAAAAAAAAAAAAACATTGCAATTTTATTACTTATCAAAAAAACCATCTTATCAAACTCAATTTTACTGCAGCAAAAAAATTACACAAAGAAATTCTTTAACAATATCCGGGTACCCGTGCACACGTATAATTATTTTTATTTTAAAATTTAATAATGTCCAAAGTAAACGAACGAATCCTGACCGATCTATTTTTCGATTTATATGCATATAAAAAATCTGTAGCACTGCATCGAACCCACCTAATTTATAAAAAGTACCTTCATGCATACCTACCTACCCAGAGTACCTTAGTACTTAGTTCAGTACTTAGTTCCTACCTACCTGCATATCTACCTACCCCCGTGTACACCTACATTTTTTTGGAAATATCCATCTTTGGTTACTTTTTTTAAAATTTTATATCATAATTTTTTTGTGATTTAAAGGAAAGAAGTTCTTACTTAGAGTAAATATCGATATTTGAATTCAATGCAATCCGCATGCCTAGTGAACTCCTGATTGGACAGTCGAAATGAACGACAGGGTCCGGCAAAATTTCCTCACTCATTATTACAAAAACCAATCGATTAAAAAATTGACATTTTTTAATCGATTGGTTGATTGGACAGTCGAAATGAACGACAGGGTCCGGCAAAATTTCCTCACTCATTATTACAAAAACCAATCGATTAAAAAATTGACATTTTTTTTTAATCGAATCTTTAATATTTTTTTATGGAAATGACATCTTTCAAGTGTCCACCTTTTGATTTCACGGACGCCATAACTCTTTTCGTAATAAATAATTATTAATAACGATAAATGTATAGAAAATTTGAAAAAAAACTTTGCATCTTATTTAGATAAATTTTAATGCGCCGCAAAAACGTTGGTCGCAAACGCCCGACAATATTTTCTAAACAAAAAAAAAATAAGGAAAAAATCATGAGTTTTAATAAAAAAATTAATCAGTATATTTCGAGCGGAATTTTTTTTACCACCCTGTTTCTGAATTTGTATTAAAAGACCGACAAACTGCAATCGGCATTTTTCAGAAGAAACGCATTTAGTACCTACCATCTTTGGTGATTTCTCTTAATTTCAAACCATTTATTTGTAATTCGATGGAGCAAAGTAGGTACCTACCCAGTGATAATATTATACGAATCCACTGGCAAGTAATCTTTTTAAATGTTGTAAAATTTGTTAGCGGATTTTTCATGGATTTTTTTGTAAAATGTCAAATTTTTAGCACGATATTGAGGAATATTTCCAATGGAATGCCACTAAAAAAACGGTTGAATAAGTTTTCGAAACCTTTTGCCATTGAATATATCAAAAAACATCTACGCCAGAGGCCGTCATTTTGACGCAATTTCGTTTGCAAATGAAGGATTCTCAAATTCGCCAAAGCTCAATTTTTTAAAGGATAAACTAAAAAATTTTTGTTCAGGCCCTAGCACGCTTGCTCTTTAATGATCGGTAGGATAACTATCGGTAACTTCTCATCGTTCCCTAGGACAACTGCACATCGCTAACGTACAAACAACAGTTGATTTCGAATATGTTACGAAGGACACTTAGTCATTGTGACCTGTCACTTATTCGTTGGCGATCTGTAGTCATGCTAGGGAACGATGAGAAGTCACCGATAGTTATCCTATCGATCGTTGTAGAGCGAGCGTGCTAGGGCCCTGACCTACCGCAAAAGCCGTGAGGATTTACGCTAAAAAAAATCGCTGGGCGGGTAGGCCAACGCCTCTGCAATAGGTCATTTCAAGAGGTTCGCTATGTTTGGTGATTTAGAAGTGGTGCCTGGGTTCATGAGGTTTGTCCTGGTCTTGGCGGTGGATTCGTCTGCCCACCAATTTCGTGGTAGACCAGATCGGAAGAGACTGGTTTAGGGAGACTTTTTGGCTTCTTCAGCAGAGCTCTCTCGGAACATCACCTTGCACCGCAGTGGTAGGGATAAAATCATTCGTCCCTCACTCCACACACTGATCCCCAGATTCCTACCCACCCCTCATAACTTTTTCCTTACCAGAACATCAACTCCTTACTTTCCTAAAAATAACCCTTCACACAGCATCCCCAAAGATGACATAGGCCCTGAGAGGAATTATTTTCGTCCGTCACTCCACACACTGATCCCCAGATTCCTACCCACCCCTCATAACTTTTTCCTTAGCAGAACATCATCTCCTTACTTTCCTAAAAAGAACCCTTCACACAGCATCCCCAAAGATGACATAGGCCCTGAGAGGAATTCTTAAATCGACTCAAATTAACCGGTTATAAAGGGTTTGGTCATCCGATAAATGATTCACGGGGTGGCGGTACCAATGCACACCACCCACGCCGAATGATATTATAATAACACTATTGTACACTATTTAAAGAAGTACCTACGCCATTTGGCAAAAAAAAATGGATTTTCCTGAGTTATTAAACAGTTTTATTCATCATATTAAATTCTCAATATTTGAAAAATAACGTTCCCACCCAAGTAGGTACCTACCCACTGGTAAATTATTTTCTATGATCTCGGCAGCCTGAACTGTTCGAATTTTATTTGTCTTTACAAAAGTACCTACCCAGCAATTAAAATCAACGTTATTTAGCTGGCCGGTAACATATAAACTTTAGTTTTTTTTGCATTTCATAAACGTCAGAATTTTTTCAACTTTTGAAGATGTATCCTGAAATAATTTACATGAAATGTGGTAAATGTAATGTATTATTGGAGTTCGGAAATCTATGGTTTTCAAAATTATAGAAAAACATCTTATTCACATATCCTATTTTTGACGTAATATTGATATACATGAGACTCGTCGCAATGTCAAATTTACATGCGAGACGCCATAGAATAATTTTCAAAAATGCCCCAACATTTCAGTACTTTGAAGGTCTGACGATAAATTTTTCCTTAATGAAGCATTTTTTTTTACTGGCTACGAACATTTTAACAGTTTTTAACTCGGAATTTTTTTCGTAAACGTCAGAAATTACCGACGTTTGAAAACGAATCCTGACAAAATTTCCATGAAAAGTCACAAATATAATATATTATTAATGTTCCGAAACCTGTCGTAGTCGCAATAATATAAAAACATCTAAGCCGGGAATCTTTTTTAAGTCGCAATTTTGATTTACCTCGAGGCTCGTCGAAATGTTAAATTTTGAGGTGAGACGCCTTATATTTAAAAAAATATACACCTTACGATTTCAGTACTGAGCATGTACCGAGGCTGTTTCACAAATTTGTCGTGAAGGTCTGACGATAAATTTTTCCATTTTTGACTGGCGAACCTGGCGGCTGGCAATATAACTTTGAATTTCTTCGTCGAATAATGAGCGCTTCTAGTTTTCGCCGCTAGGTTTTAATACATCAGTTTCATTAGTAGTTTTTTTTTTTTGCATCAGTTTTTTTATATGAAAATTTGCAATTGGTAAAATTCTGGCTGAATTTTTCCCATACAAATCAGGTCTGAAAAAATCGTATGTATTTTCATCCACGGTCGCTGTCTCGCGAAAATCAGCTTTGAGGTCGGTTAAAATTGAGGGGCAGAATGGTCGTTTTTCGCGAGACTGCAAAACACTTAATCGGTCATCCACGGTCGCTGTCTCGCGAAAATCAGCTCTGAGGTCGGTCAAACTCGAGGGGCAGAGTGGTCGTTTTTCGCGAGACTGCGATTGTCTTAAAATCTGGTGGTCAAGAGCATTAATATTAATACTAGCTTTTGCCCGTTGCAAGGCAACTAATTGGTTAAAGCACTAAGCGATTTGACGTTTGAATGTGGATGAAGCAAGAAGTGTGTGTGTCTACATTTTTTAAAAATTAAATATTTGAAAAAAAAAATAATCGATGTTTGAATGTGGATGAAGCAAGGATTGTGAGAACTACTCAAAGGGTCCTGTGAGTTAATCGCTCAATTTTGTACACCCGCTACTTAGCCACTTTGGTCGCCCTGGTTAAGGCGTTCAGTATGGGCCTTTTCTCGCAAAAAGGGGCCTAGAAGTTCACGGCTCAATTTTTTCACTAATAAATTGTTTCTAAATTATATGATATGCACTCAATTTTCTAATAACTCCCGTTACACCTATTTAAATTTTTTGTACAAATTTGATAACGCCAAAGCTCTGCATTATATAAAGAAAACTTCGCGGGCTTGCGCACAATAACTCACCAAAGTTTCATCGCAATCGGATGAATATTATTGTAGATAATTTCATTACGCTAGAGCTCATTATTATATTTTAAAACCATTTCGAGCATGCACACATCATATCCCCAAAGTTTCATCGCAATCGGATGAATAGTATTGGAAATAATTTCATAATGCCAGAGCTTATTCTTATATATAGAAACCATCCCTAGCATGCCAACATCGAATTCCCAAAGTTTCATCTCAATCGGATGAAAAGTAAAGGAAATAATTTCATTACGCCAGAGCTTACTTTTATGGATAAAAACCATCCCAGGCATGCACACATCAAATCTCCAAAGTTTCATCTCAATCGGGTGAATAGTATATGAAATAATTTGATAACGCCAAAGCTTACTATTACGCATATAAACCATCCCGGACATGCACACATCAAATCCCCAAAGTTTCATCGCATTCGGATGAATAGAATAGGAAATAATTTCATAAAGACAGAGCTTACTCTTTTACATAGAAACCATCCCGAGCATGCCAACATCGAATTCCCAAAGTTTCATCTCAATCGGATGGAAAGTATAGGACATAATTTCATAACGCCAGATCTTACCATTATGCGTAAATAATTTCATAATTCCAGAGCTTACTATTATGCGTAGAAACTAACCCGGGCATGCACACATCAAATCCCAAAAGTTTTGTCGCAATCAAATGAATAGTATTGGAAAAAATTTCATAACGCCAGAGCTTACTCTTTTACATAGAAACCATCCCGAGCATGCCAACATCGAATTCCCAAAGTTTCATCTCAATCGGATGAAAATTAAAGGAAATATTTTCATAACGCCAGAGCTTACTTTTATGCATAAAAACCATCCCAGGCATGCACACATCAAATCTCCAAAGTTTCATCTCGATCGGATGCTTAGAAACCAACCCGAGCATGCACACATCAAATCCCAAAAGTTTTGTCGCCATCAGATGAATAGTATTGGAAAAAAACCTACCTAACCCTCAAACTAAAAATATTTGTTCATTTACCTACGTAATTTCTAAAAAAAAAAAAAACATTGCAATTTTATTACTTATCAAAAAAACCATCTTATCAAACTCAATTTTACTGCAGCAAAAAAATTACACAAAGAAATTCTTTAACAATATCCGGGTACCCGTGCACACGTATAATTATTTTTATTTTAAAATTTAATAATGTCCAAAGTAAACGAACGAATCCTGACCGATCTATTTTTCGATTTATATGCATATAAAAAATCTGTAGCACTGCATCGAACCCACCTAATTTATAAAAAGTACCTTCATGCATACCTACCTACCCAGAGTACCGGTTCAGTACTTAGTTCCTACCTACCTGCATATCTACCTACCCCCGTGTACACCTACATTTTTTTGGAAATATCCATCTTTGGTTACTTTTTTTAAAATTTTATATCATAATTTTTTTGTGATTTAAAGGAAAGAAGTTCTTACTTAGAGTAAATATCGATATTTGAATTCAATGCAATCCGCATGCCTAGTGAACTCCTGATTGGACAGTCGAAATGAACGACAGGGTCCGGCAAAATTTCCTCACTCATTATTACAAAAACCAATCGATTAAAAAATTGACTTTTTTTTTAATCGAATCTTTAATATTTTTTTATGGAAATGACATCTTTCAAGTGTCCACCTTTTGATTTCACGGACGCCATAACTCTTTTCGTAATAAATAATTATTAATAACGATAAATGTATAGAAAATTTGAAAAAAAACTTTGCATCTTATTTAGATAAATTTTAATGCGCCGCAAAAACGTTGGTCGCAAACGCCCGACAATATTTTCTAAACAAAAAAAAAATAAGGAAAAAATCATGAGTTTTAATAAAAAAATTAATCAGTATATTTCGAGCGGAATTTTTTTTACCACCCTGTTTCTGAATTTGTACTAAAAGACCGACAAACTGCAATCGGCATTTTTCAGAAGAAACGCATTTAGTACCTACCATCTTTGGTGATTTCTCTTAATTTCAAACCATTTATTTGTAATTCGATGGAGCAAAGTAGGTACCTACCCAGTGATAATATTATACGAATCCACTGGCAAGTAATCTTTTTAAATGTTGTAAAATTTGTTAGCGGATTTTTCATGGATTTTTTTGTAAAATGTCAAATTTTTAGCACGATATTGAGGAATATTTTCAAGCGAATGCCACTAAAATAACGGTTGAATAAGTTTTCGAAACCTTTTGCCATTGAATATATCAAAAAACATCTACGCCAGAGGCCGTCATTTTGACGCAATTTCGTTTGCAAATGAAGGATTCTCAAATTCGCCAAAGCTCAATTTTTTAAAGGATAAACTAAAAAATTTTTGTTCAGGCCCTAGCACGCTTGCTCTTTAATGATCGGTAGGATAACTATCGGTAACTTCTCATCGTTCCCTAGGACAACTGCACATCGCTAACGTACAAACAACAGTTGATTTCGAATATGTTACGAAGGACACTTAGTCATTGTGACCTGTCACTTATTCGTTGGCGATCTGTAGTCATGCTAGGGAACGATGAGAAGTCACCGATAGTTATCCTATCGATCGTTGTAGAGCGAGCGTGCTAGGGCCCTGACCTACCGCAAAAGCCGTGAGGATTTACGCTAAAAAAAATCGCTGGGCGGGTAGGCCAACGCCTCTGCAATAGGTCATTTCAAGAGGTTCGCTATGTTTGGTGATTTAGAAGTGGTGCCTGGGTTCATGAGGTTTGTCCTGGTCTTGGCGGTGGATTCGTCTGCCCACCAATTTCGTAGTAGACCAGATCGGAAGAGACTGGTTTAGGGAGACTTTTTGGCTTCTTCAGCAGAGCTCTCTCGGAACATCACCTTGCACCGCAGTGGTAGGGATAAAATCATTCGTCCCTCACTCCACACACTGATCCCCAGATTCCTACCCACCCCTCATAACTTTTTCCTTACCAGAACATCAAGTCCTTACTTTCCTAAAAATAACCCTTCACACAGCATCCCCAAAGATGACATAGGCCCTGAGAGGAATTATTTTCGTCCGTCACTCCACACACTGATCCCCAGATTCCTACCCACCCCTCATAACTTTTTCCTTACCAGAACATCATCTCCTTACTTTCCTAAAAAGAACCCTTCACACAGCATCCCCAAAGATGTCATAGGCCCTGAGAGGAATTCTTAAATCGACTCAAATTAACCGGTTATAAAGGGTTTGGTCATCCGATAAATGATTCACGGGGTGGCGGTACCAATGCACACCACCCACGCCGAATGATATTATAATAACACTATTGTACACTATTTAAAGAAGTACCTACGCCATTTGGCAAAAAAAAAATGGATTTTCCTGAGTTATTAAACAGTTTTATTCATCATATTAAATTCTCAATATTTGAAAAATAACGTTCCCACCCAAGTAGGTACCTACCCACTGGTAAATTATTTTCTATGATCTCGGCAGCCTGAACTGTTCGAATTTTATTTGTCTTTACAAAAGTACCTACCCAGCAATTACAATCAACGTTATTTAGCTGGCCGGTAACATATAAACTTTAGTTTTTTTTGCATTTCATAAACGTCAGAATTTTTTCAACTTTTAAAGATGTATCCTGAAATAATTTACATGAAATGTGGTAAATGTAATGTATTATTGGAGTTCGGAAATCTATGGTTTTCAAAATTATAGAAAAACATCTTATTCACATATCCTATTTTTGACGTAATATTGATATACATGAGACACGTCGAAATGTCAAATTTACATGCGAGACGCCATAGAATAATTTTCAAAAATGCCCCAACATTTCAGTACTTTGAAGGTCTGACAATAAATTTTTCCTTAATGAAGCAATTTTTTTTACTGGCTACGAACATTTTAACAGTTTTTAACTCGGAATTTTTTTCGTAAACGTCAGAAATTACCGACGTTTGAAAACGAATCCTGACAAAATTTTCATGAAAAGTCACAAATATAATATATTATTAATGTTCCGAAACCTGTCGTAGTCGCAATAATATAAAAACATCTAAGCCGGGAATCTTTTTTAAGTCGCAATTTTGATTTACCTCGAGGCTCGTCGAAATGTTAAATTTTGAGGTGAGACGCCTTATATTTAAAAAAATATACACTTTACGATTTTAGTACTGAGGCTCTTTCACAAATTTTTCGTGAAGGTCTGACGATAAATTTTTCCTTTTTTGATGGGCGAACCTGGCGGCTGGAAATACAACTTTGAATTTCTTCGTCGAATAATGAGCGCTTCTAGTTTTCGCCGCTAGGTTTTAATACATCAGTTTCATTAGTAGTTTTTTTTTTTTGCATCAGTTTTTTTATATGAAAATTTGCAATTGGTAAAATTCTGGCTGAATTTTTCCCATACAAATCAGGTCTGAAAAAATCGTATGTATTTTCATCCACGGTCGCTGTCTCGCGAAAATCAGCTTTGAGGTCGGTTAAAATTGAGGGGCAGAATGGTCGTTTTTCGCGAGACTGCAAAACACTTAATCGGTCATCCACGGTCGCTGTCTCGCGAAAATCAACTTTGAGGTCGGTTAAACTCGAGGGGCAGAGTGGTCGTTTTTCGCGAGACTGCGATTGTCTTAAAATCTGGTGGTCAAGAGCATTAATATTAATACTAGCTTTTGCCCGTTGCAAGGCAACTAATTGGTTAAAGCACTAAGCGATTTGACGTTTGAATGTGGATGAAGCAAGAAGTGTGTGTCTACATTTAAAAAAAAAAAAATATTTGAGGAAAAAAAATCGATGTTTGAATGTGGATAAAGCAAGGATTGTGAGAACTACTCAAAGGGTCCTGCGAGTTAATCGCTCAATTTTGTACACCCGCTACTTAGCCCCTTCGGTCGCCCTGGTTAAGGCGTTCAGTATGGGCCTTTTCTCGCAAAAAGGGGCCTAGAAGTTTACTGCTCAATTTTTTCACTAATAAATTGTATTTAAATTATATGAAATACAATCACTTTTCAAATTACTCCCTTTCCACCTATTTTTTTGTACAAATTTGATAACGCCAAAGCTCTCCATTATATAAAGAAAACTTCGCGGGCGTGCGCACAATAACTCATCAAAGTTTCATCGTAATCGGATGAATATTATTGTAATTAACTTCATTACGCTAGAGCTCATTATTATATTTAAAAACCATCTCAGGCATGCACACATCATATCCCCGAAGTTTCATCGCAATCGGATGAATAGTATTGGAACTAATTTAATAACGCAAGAGCTTACTCTTATATATAGAAACCATCCCGAGCATGCCAACATCGAATTCGCAAAGTTTCACCTCAATCGGATGAAAAGTAAAGGAAATAATTTCATTCCGCCAGAGCTTACTATTATGCATAAAAACCATCCTGGGCATGCACACATTAAATCTCCAAAGTTTCATCTCAATCGGGTGAATAGTATATGAAATAATTTGATAACGCCAGAGCTTAGTATTACGCATAGAAACCATCCCGGGCATGCACACATCAAATCCCTAAAAGTTTCATCGCAATCCAATGAATAGTATAGGAAATAATTTCATAAAGCCAGAGCTTACTTTTATGCGTAGAAACCAACCCGGGCATGCACACATCAAATCCCAAAAGTTTTGTCGCAATTAGATGAATAGTATTGGAAATAATTTCATACCGCCAGAGCTTACTTTTTTATATAGAAACCATCCCGAGCATGCCAACATCGAATTCCCAAAGTTTCATCTCAATCGGATGAAATGTAAAAGAAATACATTCATAACACCAGAGCTTACTTTTATGCATAAAAAACATCCTGGGCACACACACATCAAATCTCCAAAGTTTCATCTCAATCGGGTGAATAGTATATGAAATAATTTGATAACGCCAGAGCTTACTATTACGCATAGAAACCATCCTGGGCATGCACACATCAAATCCCCAAAGTTTCATCGCAATCGAATGAATAGTATTGGAAATAATTTCATAAAGCCAGAGCTTACTTTTATGCGTAGAAACCAACCCGGGCATGCACACATCAAATCCCAAAAGGTTTGTCGCAATCAGATGAATAGTATTGGAAATAAATTCATAACGCCAGAGCTTACTCTTTTATATAGAAACCATCCCGAGCATGCCAACATCGAATTCCCAAAGTTTCATCTCTCACTAAAAAATTGTTTTTAAAATATATGAAATACACTCACTTTTCAAATTACTCCCGTTACACCTATTGAAAATTTTTGTACAAATTTGATAACGCCAAAGCTCTATATTATATAAAGAAAACTTCGCGGGCGTGCGCACAATAACTCACCAAAGTTTCATCGCAATCGGATGAATATTATTGTGAATAATTTCATTACGCTAGAACTCATTATTATATTTAAAAACCATTTCGAGCATGCACACATCACATCCCCAAAGTTTCATCGCAATCGGATGAATAGTATTGGAAATAATTTCATAACGCCAGAACTTACTCTTATATATAGAAACCATCCCGAGCATGCCAATATCGAATTCCCAAAGTTTCATCTCAATCGGATGGAAAGTATAGGAAATAATTTCATAACTCCAGAGCTTACTATTATGAATAGAAACCACCCCGGGCATGCACATATCAAATCATTTCATCACGCCAGAGCTTTCTATTAGGTATATATAGAAACCATACCGGCACACATCAAATCACCAAAGTTTAATCTCATTCGGATGAATGGTTTACGGAGTCATAAGGGACAAAAAAAAACATTCATTTATAGATGTTAAGATTACCTCCGTGAACCACTTCCGGTAATTTTTTAATAGGGCTATTGATGATTTTAAAGAGAAACGGCAAATTGCTACAAATTTATAAAAAATTACCAATTTTATATTACTGATCAAAAATTATTATATCAATCTAAATTTCATTGCAATAGAAAAATTACCGAAAAAAATGTTTCAAAAACCTGTTAAAAATGTCTATAGAAAAACCAAAAATTATCTACAAAAATACATTTTTTTTTATTATTTATAGATGTTAAGATTACCTCCGTGAACCACTCCTGGTAATTTTTTAATAGGGCCTCGATGATTTTAAAGAGAAACGGCAAATTGCTACAAATTTATAAAAATTTACCAATTTTATTAATTAATGAATTACTGATCAAAAATTATTATATCAAACTAAATTTCATTGCAATAGAAAGATTACCGAAAAATATGTTTCAAAAACCTGTTTAAAAAAATGTCTATAGAAAAACCAACAATAATCTACACATATTGGCAAAAATATGCTACCGTCTTTGGTAATTTGAAACAAATATCATACCAATTATTTTTTTCAAATTTTCTAATTAAAAATAATTACATCAGTCCGATAATATTGATAGGTACCTACTCATTATGGCTAAAATTGCATCGACATTAATTTCAAGTAAGCCGGTAGGTACCTACGCAGTTCGCATCACTAACAAAATAGAACATCCCTATTCAACTTCGCTGAAAGAACAGGATGCACCAAATCTTTCTAACGCATTTATAATAAAAATAAATTGATTTAAAAACTGTGAATTTTCAGAAAAAAAACAAAAGTTGTGTTTTTATTAAAATATTTTTCTGGAAATGACACCGGTCAAGAGTCCACTCTCTGGATTCATGAACACGCATGCTAATTTAGTAATAAATAATTATTCAAAACAATAAATGTATGGAAAAATAAAAAAATTCTAAACATCTTAATTTGAGAAATATTTTTGTGACGCGCCGAGGTCACTCACGATCGGCGGACTCTATTTTCGAAAAAAAAAAATAAGAAAAAAAAACGTTAATAACAATTAAAAAAATTATTAATATTTTTTTCAGCGGTCTTTTTTTACCACCGTGCACTTTACATACGATATTTGAAGCTATGATTAAAATGTAGTAACATTTTCAACACTCCAGTTTCTTTGGGAATAATTTGAATTTCGACCGATGTTGAAATGTTTCATAGCAAATTAGAGTGGTACTAAATCTTGCCGCCAGTGGAGCAGGTAAATCGTGTCAACCATTATTTTATACCGGTTTCCGAATGCGCCTTTGAGATGTTTTTTTTTTCAAATGTCAGATTGGAAATTAAAATAACGGACGTTTTTTCAAGAAACATTGTCAATATGACTGTCGATTTACATTCGTAAAACTCTTGTCGAAAAGGTTTTACTAAATTTTGAAAGCCCAGATCGATATTTTTAAAGCCATTTCGTATTTTCGAGCTGGGTGTCGACAAAATCAATAAATGACATTACACAACCTAGAAAAAACAAATGAACTCGAATTATTTGGCAAGTGAAACTTATTTTATACGTAATAAAGCATTTTTTTACTGGCTACGAACATTTTAACAGTTTTTAACTCGGAATTTTTTTCGTAAACGTCAGAAATTACCGACGTTTGAAAACGAATCCTGACAAAATTTCCATGAAAAGTCATAAATATAATATATTATTTATGTTCCAAAACCTGTCGTAGTCGAAATAATACAAAAACATCTAAGCCAGGTATCTTTTTTAAGTCGCAATTTTGATTTACCTCGAGGCTCGTCGGAATGTAAAGTTTTGAGGTGAGACGCCTTATATTTAAAAAAATATACACTTTACGATTTTAGTACTGAGGCTCTTTCACAAATTTTTCGTGAAGGTCTGACGATAAATTTTTCCTTTTTTGAGGGGCGAACCTGGCGGCTGGAAATACAACTTTGAATTTCTTCGTCGAATAATGAGCGCTTCTAGTTTTCGCCGCTAGGTTTTCATACATCAGTTTTATTAGCAGTTTATTTTTTTTGCATCAGTTTTTTTATATGAAAATTTGCAATTGGTAAAATTCTGGCTGAATTTTTCCCATACAAATCAGGTCTGAAAAAATCGTATGTATTTTTATCCACGGTCGATGTCTCGCGAAAATCAGCTTTCGGGTCGGTTAAACTTAAGGGGGAGAGTGGTCGTTTTTCGCAAGACTGCGATTGTCTTAAAATCTGGTGGTTACGAGCATTAATATATATACTAGCTTTTGCCCGTTGCAAGGCAACTAATTGGTTAAAGCACTAAGCGATTTGACGTTTGAATGTGGATGAAGCAAGAAGTGTGTGTGTCTACATTTTTTAAAAATTAAATATTTGAAAAAAAAAATAATCGATGTTTGAATGTGGATGAAGCAAGGATTGTGAGAACTACTCAAAGGGTCCTGTGAGTTAATCGCTCAATTTTGTACACCCGCTACTTAGCCACTTTAGTCGCCCTGGTTAAGGCGTTCAGTATGGGCCTTTTCTCGCAAAAAGGGGCCTAGAAGTTTACGGCTCAATTTTTTCACTAATAAATTGTTTCTAAATTATATGATATGCACTCACTTTTCTAATAACTCCCGTTACACCTATTTAATTTTTTTGTACAAATTTGATAACGCCAAAGCTCTGCATTATATAACGAAAACTTCGCGGGCTTGCGCACAATAACTCACCAAAGTTTCATCGCAATCGGATGAATATTATTGTACATAATTTCATTACGCTAGAGCTCATTATTATATTTTAAAACCATTTCGAGCATGCACACATCATATCCCCAAAGTTTCATCGCAATCGGATGAATAGTATTGGAAATAATTTCATAATGCCAGAGCTTATTCTTATATATAGAAACCATCCCTAGCATGCCAACATCGAATTCCCAAAGTTTCATCTCAATCGGATGAAAAGTAAAGGAAATAATTTCATTACGCCAGAGCTTACTTTTATGCATAAAAACCATCCCAGGCATGTACACATCAAATCTCCAAAGTTTCATCTCAATCGGGTGAATAGTATATGAAATAATTTGATAACGCCAGAGCTTACTATTACGCATTGAAACCATCCCGGACATGCACACATCAAATCCCCAAAGTTTCATCGCAATCGGATGAATAGTATAGGAAATAATTTCATAAAGCCAGAGCTTACTATTATGCGTAGAAACCAACCCGGGCATGCACACATCAAATCCCAAAAGTTTTGTCGCAATCAGATGAATAGTATTGGAAAAAATTTCATAACGCCAGAGCTTACTCTTTTACATAGAAACCATCCCAAGCATGCCAACATCGAATTCCCAAAGTTTCATCTCAATCGGATGAAAATTAAAGGAAATATTTTCATAACGCCAGAGCTTACTTTTATGCATAAAAACCATCCCAGGCATGCACACATCAAATCTCCAAAGTTTCATCTCGATCGGGTGAATAGTATATAAAATAATTTCATAAAGCCAGAGCTTACTATTATGCGTAGAAACCAACCCGGGCATGCACACATCAAATCCCAAAAGTTTTGTCGCCATCAGATGAATAGTAATGGAAAAAAACCTACCTAACCCTCAAACTAAAAATATTTGTTCATTTACCTACGTAATTTCTAAAAAAAAAAAAACATTGCAATTTTATTACTTATCAAAAAAACCATCTTATCAAACTCAATTTTACTGCAGCAAAAAAATTACACAAAGAAATTCTTTAACAATATCCGGGTACCCGTGCACACGTATAATTATTTTTATTTTAAAATTTAATAATGTCCAAAGTAAACGAACGAATCCTGACCGATCTATTTTTCGATTTATATGCATATAAAAAATCTGTAGCACTGCATCGAACCCACCTAATTTATAAAAAGTACCTTCATGCATACCTACCTACCCAGAGTACCTGTTCAGTACTTAGTTCCTACCTACCTGCATATCTACCTACCCCCGTGTACACCTACATTTTTTTGGAAATATCCATCTTTGGTTACTTTTTTTTTTATTTTATATCATAATTTTTTTGTGATTTAAAGGAAAGAAGTTCTTACTTAGAGTAAATATCGATATTTGAATTCAATGCAATCCGCATGCCTAGTGAACTCCTGATTGGACAGTCGAAATGAACGACAGGGTCCGGCAAAATTTCCTCACTCATTATTACAAAAACCAATCGATTAAAAAATTGACTTTTTTTTTTTAATCGAATCTTTAATATTTTTTTATGGAAATGACATTTTTCAAGTGTCCACCTTTTGATTTCACGGACGCCATAACTCTTTTCGTAATAAATAATTATAAATAACGATAAATGTATAGAAAATTAGAAAAAAAAACTTTGCATCTTATTTAGATAAATTTTAATGCGCCGCAAAAACGTTGGTCGCAAACGCCCGACAATATTTTCTAAACAAAAAAAAAATAAGGAAAAAATCATGAGTTTTAATAAAAAAATTAATCAGTATATTTCGAGCGGAATTTTTTTTACCACCCTGTTTCTGAATTTGTATTAGAAGACCGACAAACTGCAATCGGCATTTTTCAGAAGAAACGCATTTAGTACCTACCATCTTTGGTGATTTCTCTTAATTTCAAACCATTTATTTGTAATTCGATGGAGCAAAGTAGGTACCTACCCAGTGATAATATTATACGAATCCACTGGCAAGTAATCTTTTTAAATGTTGTAAAATTTGTTAGCGGATTTTTCATGGATTTTTTTGTAAAATGTCAAATTTTTAGCACGATATTGAGGAATATTTTCAAGCGAATGCCACTAAAAAAACGGTTGAATAAGTTTTCGAAACCTTTTGCCATTGAATATATCAAAAAACATCTACGCCAGAGGCCGTCATTTTGACGCAATTTCGTTTGCAAATGAAGGATTCTCAAATTCGCCAAAGCTCAATTTTTTAAAGGATAAACTAAAAAATTTTTGTTCAGGCCCTAGCACGCTTGCTCTTTAATGATCGGTAGGATAACTATCGGTAACTTCTCATCGTTCCCTAGGACAACTGCACATCGCTAACGTACAAACAACAGTTGATTTCGAATATGTTACGAAGGACACTTAGTCATTGTGAACTGTCACTTATTCGTTGGCGATCTGTAGTCATGCTAGGGAACGATGAGAAGTTACCGATAGTTATCCTATCGATCGTTATAGAGCGAGCGTGCTAGGGCCTCTGACCTACCGCAAAAGCCGTGAGGATCTTACGCTAAAAAAATTCGCTGGGTGGGTAGGCCAACGCCTCTGCAAAAGGTCATTTCAAGTGGTTCGCTATGTTTGTTGATTTAGAAGTGGTGCCTGGGTTCATGAGGTTTGTTCTGGTCTTGGCGGTGGATTCGTCTGCCCACCAATTTCGTGGCAGACCAGATCGGAAGAGACTGGTTTAGGGAGACTTTTTGGGTTCTTCAGCAAAGCTCTCTCGGAACATCACCTTGCACCGCAGTGGTAGGGATAAAATCATTCGTCCCTCACTCCACACACTGATCCCCAGATTCCTACCCACCCCTCATAACTTTTTCCTTACCAGAACATCATCTCCTTACCTTCCTAAAAAGAACCCTTCACACAGCATCCCCAAAGATGACATAGGCCCTGAGAGGAATTATTTTCGTCCGTCACTCCACACACTGATCCCCAGATTCCTACCCACCCCTCATAACTTTTTCCTTACCAGAACATCATCTCCTTACTTTCCTAAAAATAACCCTTCACACAGCATCCCCAAAGATGACATAGGCCCTGAGAGGAATTCTTAAATCGACTCAAATTAACCGGTTATAAAGGGTTTGGTCATCCGATAAATGATTCACGGGGTGGCGGTACCAATGCACACCACCCACGCCGAATGATATTATAATAACACTATTGTACACTATTTAAAGAAGTACCTACGCCATTTGGCAAAAAAAAAAAGGATTATCCTGAGTTATTTAAACAGTTTTATTCATTATATTAAATTCTCAATATTTGAAAAATAACGTTCCCACCCAAGTAGGTACCTACCCACTGGTAAATTATTTTCTATGATCTCGGCAGCCTGAACCGTTCGAATTTTATTTGTCTTTACAAAAGTACCTACTCAGCAATTAAAATCAACGTTATTTAGCTGGCCGGTAACATTTAAAGTTTAGTTTTTTTTGCATTTCATAAACGTCAGAATTTTTTCAACTTTTGAAGATGTATCCTGAAATAATTTACATGAAATGTGGTAAATGTAATGTATTATTGGAGTTTGGAAATCTATGGTTTTCAAAATTATAGAAAAACATCTTATCCACATAACCTATTTTTGACGTAATATTGATATACATGAGACTCGTCCAAATGTCAAATTTACATGCGAGACGCCATAGAATAATTTTCAAAAATGCCCCAACATTTCAGTACTTTGAAGGTCTGACGATAAAATTTTCCTTAATAAAGCATTTTTTTTTACTGGCTACGAACATTTTAACAGTTTTTAACTCGGAATTTTTTTCGTAAACGTCAGAAATTACCGACGTTTGAAAACGAATCCTGACAAAATTTCCATGAAAAGTCATAAATATAATATATTTTTAATGTTCCGAAACCTGTCGTAGTCGAAATAATACAAAAACATCTAAGCCAGGTATCTTTTTTAAGTCGCAATTTTGATTTACCTCGAGGCTCGTCGAAATGTAAAATTTTGAGGTGAGACGCCATATATTTAAAAAATATACACTTTACGATTTTAGTACTGAGGCTCTTTCAGAAATTTTTCGTGAAGGTCTGACGATAAATTATTCCTTTTTTGAGGGGCGAACCTGGCGGCTGGCAATATAACTTTGAATTTCATCGTCGAATAATGAGCGCTTCTAGTTTTCGCCGCTAGGTTTTAATACATCAGTTTTTTTAGCAGTTTATTTTTTTTGCATCAGTTTTTTTATATGAAAATTTGCAATTGGTAAAATTCTGGCTGAATTTTTCCCATACAAATCAGGTCTGAAAAAATCGTATGTATTTTTATCCACGGTCGCTTTCTCGCGAAAATCAGCTTTGAGGTCGGTTAAACTTGAGGGGCAGAGTGGTCGTTTTTCGCAAGACTGCGATTGTCTTAAAATCTGGTGGTTACGAGCATTAATATATATACTAGCTTTTGCCCGTTGCAAGGCAACTAATTGGTTAAAGCACTAAGCGAATTGACGTTTGAATGTGGATGAAGCAAGAAGTGTGTGTGTCTAGATTTTTTAAAAATTAAATATTTGAAAAAAAAATCGATGTTTGAATGTGGATGAAGCAAGGATTGTGAGAACTACTCAAAGGGTCCTGTGAGTTAATCGCTCAATTTTGTACACCCGCTACTTAGCCACTTTGGTCGCCCTGGTTAAGGCGTTCAGTATGGGCCTTTTCTCGCAAAAAGGGGCCTAGAAGTTTACGGCTCAATTTTTTCACTAATAAATTGTTCTAAATTATATTATATGCACTCACTTTTCTAATAACTCCCGTTACACCTATTTAAATTTTTTGTACAAATTTGATAACTCCTAATCTCTGCATTATATAAAGAAAACTTCGCGGGCTTGCGCACAATAACTCACCAAAGTTTCATTGCAATCGGATGAATATTATTGTAGATAATTTCATTACGCTAGAGCTCATTATTATATTTTAAAACCATTTCGAGCATGCACACATCATATCCCCAAAGTTTCATCGCAATCGGATGAATAGTATTGGAAATAATTTCATAATGCCAGAGCTTATTCTTATATATAGAAACCATCCCTAGCATGCCAACATCGAATTCCCAAAGTTTCATCTCAATCGGATGAAAAGTAAAGGAAATAATTTCATTACGCCAGAGCTTACTTTTATGGATAAAAACCATCCCAGGCATGCACACATCAAATCTCCAAAGTTTCATCTCAATCGGGTGAATAGTATATGAAATAATTTGATAACGCCAAAGCTTACTATTACGCATAGAAACCATCCCGGACATGCACACATCAAATCCCCAAAGTTTCATCGCATTCGGATGAATAGTATAGGAAATAATTTCATAAAGACAGAGCTTACTATTATGCGTAGAAACCAACCCGGGCATGCACACATCAAATACCAAAAGTTTTGTCGCAATCAGATGAAAAGTATTGGAAAAAATTTCATAACGCCAGAGCTTACTCTTTTATGTTGAAACCATCCCGAGTATGCCAACATCGAATTCCCAAAGTTTCATCTCAATCGGATGGAAAGTATAGGAAATAATTTCATAACGCCAGATCTTACCATTATGCGTAAATAATTTCATAATTCCAGAGCTTACTATTATGCGTAGAAACCAACCCGGGCATGCACACATCAAAGCTCAAAAGTTTTGTCGCAATCAAATGAATAGTATTGGAAAAAAATTCATAACGCCAGAGCTTACTCTTTTACATAGAAACCATCCCGAGCATGCCAACATCGAATTCCCAAAGTTTCATCTCAATCGGATGAAAATTAAAGGAAATATTTTCATAACGCCAGAGCTTACTTTTATGCATAAAAACCATCCCAGGCACGCACACATCAAATCTCCAAAGTTTCATCTCGATCTGGTGAATAGTATATAAAATAATTTCATAAAGCCAGAGCTTACTATTATGCGTAGAAACCAACCCGGGCATGCACACATCAAATCCCAAAAGTTTTGTCGCCATCTGATGAATAGTATTGGAAAAAAACCTACCTAACCCTCAAACATAAAATATTTGTTCATTTACCTACGTAATTTCTAAAAAAAAAAAACATTGCAATTTTATTACTTATCAAAAAAACCATCTTATCAAACTCAATTTTACTGCAGCAAAAAAATTACACAAAGAAATTCTTTAACAATATCCGGCTACCCGTGCACACGTATAATTATTTTTATTTTAAAATTGAATAATGTCCAAAGTAAACGAACGAATCCTGACCGATCTATTTTTCGATTTATATGCATATAAAAAATCTGTAGCACTGCATCGAACCCACCTAATTTATAAAAAGTACCTTCATACATACCTACCTACTTAGAGTACCTGTTCAGTACTTAGTTCCTACCTACCTGCATATCTACCTACCCCCGTGTACACCTACATTTTTTTGGAAATATCCATCTAAGGTTAATTTTTTTTTATTTTATACCATATTTTTTTTGTGATTTAAAGGAAAGAAGTTCTTACTTACAGTAAATATCGATATTTGAATTCAATGGAATACCATGTTTATTCATCTTCCCTGATTGGTCAGTCGAAATGAACGACAGGGTCCGGCAAAATTTCGTCACTCATTATTACAAAAACCAATCGATTAAAAAAAATACTTTTTTTTTTAATCAACACTTTAATATTTTTTTATGGAAATGACATCTCTCAAGTGTCCACCTTTTGATTTCACGGACGCCATAACTCTTTTCGTAATAAATAATTATTAATAACGATGAATGTATAGAAAATTTGAAAAAAAAACTTTGCATCTTATTTAGATAAATTTTAATGCGCCGCAAAAACGTTGGTCGCAAACGCCCGACAATATTTTTTAAACAAAAAAAAATAAGAAAAAAATCATGAGTTTTAATAAAAAAATTAATCAGTATATTTCGAGCGGAATTTTTTTTTACCAGCATGTATCTGCATTTGAATTAAAAGACCGACAAACTGCAATCGTCATTTTTTCAGGAGAAACGCATATAGTACCGTACCATCTTTGGTGATTTCTCTTAATTTCAAACCATTTATTTGTAATTCGATGGAGCAAAGTAGGTACCTACCCAGTGATTATTATTATACCAATCCACCTGACCAGTAATATTTTTAAATCTTGTAAAATTTGTCAGCGGATTTTTCATGGATTTTTTTGTAAAATGTCAAATTTTTAGCTCGATATTGTGGAATATTTTCAATGGAATGCCACTAAAAAAACGTTTGAATAAGTTTTCGAAACCTTTTGCCATTGAATATATCAAAAAACATTTACGCCAGAGGCCGTCATTTTGACGCAATTTCGTTTGCAAATGAAGGATTCTCAAATACGCCAAAGCTCAATTTTTTAAAGGCTCATAACTTTTTCCTTACCAGAACATCATCTCCTTACTTTCCTAAAAATAACCCTTCACACACCATCCCCAAAGATGACATAGGCCCTGAGAGGAATTATTTTCGTCCGTCACTCCACTCACTGATCCCCAGATTCCTACCCACCCCTCATAACTTTTTCCTTACCAGAACATCATCTCCTTACTTTCCTAAAAAGAACCCTTCACACAGCATCCCCAAAGATGACATAGGCCCTGAGAGGAATTATTTTCTTCAAGGCCTCCTGTGTAGAGCTATTATAAAAATTAAATAAACTTCTCTTTTCCCGGTAGATTTTCCTAATTTTGTTTTAAATTAGTCGAGTAAGATCCATAGTTTGTGTATAAAAAATGCATAAACATTCACACGAAAAAGCACGCCCTTAGAATTGTGTGTATTGGTGCATATAACGATGCAAAACGTCACTGAGATACATCTTTTTGCCAACCTGAATATATTTAGATACTCTTAAATCGACTCAGATTAACCGGTTATAAAGGGTTTGGTCATCCAATAAATGATTCACGGGGTGGCAGTACCAATGCACACCACCCACGCCGAATGATATTAGAATAACACTATTGTGCACTATTTAAAGAAATACCTACGCCATTTGGCAAAAAAAAATGGATTATCCTGAGTTATTTAAACAGTTTTATTCATCATGTTAAATTCTCAATATTTGAAAAATAACGTTCCCACCCAATTAGGTACCTACCCACTGGTAAATTATTTTCTATGATCTCAGCAGCCTGAACCGTTCGAATTTTATTTGTCTTTAAGTACCTACCCAGCAATTAAAATCAACGTTATGTAGCTGGCCGGTAACATTTAACCTGTTTTCAATTTTCCTTTCCTTCATAAACGTCAGAATTTTTTCAACTTTTGAAGATGTATCCTGAAATAATTTACATGAAATGTGGTAAATGTAATGTATTATTGGAGTTCGGAAATGTATGGTTTTCAAAATTATAGAAAAACATCTTATCCACATATCCTATTTTTGACGTAATATCGATATACATGAGACTCGTCGAAATGTGAAATTTACATGCGAGACGCCATAGAATAATTTTCAAAAATGCCCCAACATTTCAGTACTTTGAAGGTCTGACGATAAATTTTTCCTTAATAAAGCATTTTACTCTACTGGCTGCGAACATTTTAACAGTTTTGAACTCGAAATTTTTTCGTAAACGTCAGAAATTACCGACGTTTGAAAAGAAATCCTGACAAAATCTCCATAAAAAGTCATAAATATAATATATTATTAATGTTCCGAAACCTGTCGTAGTCGAAATAATACAAAAACATCTAAGCCGGGAATCTTTTTTAAGTCGCAATTTTGATTTACCTCGAGGCTCGTCGAAATGTAAAATTTTGAGGTGAGACGCCATATATTTAAAAAATATACACTTTACGATTTCAGTACTGAGGCTCTTTCAGAAATTTTTCGTGAAGGTCTGACGATAAATTATTCCTTTTTTGAGGGGCGAACCTGGCGGCTGGAAATACAACTTTGAATTTCATCGTCGAATAATGAGCGCTTCTAGTTTTCGCCGCTAGATTTTAATACATCAGTTTTTTTAGCAGTTTATTTTTTTTGCATCAGTTTTTTTATATGAAAATTTGCAATTGGTAAAACTTCTGGCTGAATTTTTCCCATACAAATCAGGTCTGAAAAAATCGTATGTGATTTCATCCACGGTCCCTGTCTCGCGATAATCAGCTTTCGGGTCGGTTAAACTTAAGGGGGAGAGTGGTCGTTTTTCGCCTGCAGGGCTTGTCTTAAAATATGGTCGTTTAGAGCATTAATATATATATGTTAAGCTTACTGAAAACATATAATTTTATAAAATGATATGTTATCTTATACATATTACTTTACAAACATTTTTTTTTATAAACCAACTCAATAAATAATAATAAAAAAAATGATTTAAAAAGAGGTATTTCATACTTTTTCTCAATACTGTGATCCGGAAAATGGTGTTCTTGTGTGGAATCAGATAAAACATTGCTTTAATTATCGAAAAACATACTTAGATATTATTAGAATAATATTTAAGCCGGGATTGGTAACGTTCAACGTAGTTGTGGTTAAAGAGAATGTCAAGGCAAATAGAATGAACCTGCAAATACCTGAAAAAAATATATATGTATTTTATGATCTCAAGTTTCATAACCTGTGTCCATGGAAATCAGCAGACTGCCAACGAATCTCGGAAAAATCCACTGTATTATCTTATGACATTATTATTTATACTCTGCTGGTATCGACCAAACTCAAAAACGATATTTAATAATGGTACCTACGCCGTTAGCGTTCCTTACATAGCAACCCAAATCGTCGGCAATAAAAATAATCTGATATCTGAAATTTTATTCGATTTGGGACAACCCATTTGCAATCAGAACTTGAATCGCTTCATTAAAGATGGTTAGTCTACTTCGTACAGTTATAGACTTTTGAAATTATTTATTATTTATTTATTTTGATATTATAGATTTCAAACTAGTAGTTTTGTGAACAAAAGACCTCGCGTCCAAAAAAGTATGTTTCTAATTTTATCAAGCTATGCACAACTAAAAATATAGTATATTATGCTTTTTCTATATAACCTTTCTCACATGCATATTTATATATGGGAATAATTGTTGATAATAATTTTAAATGGGATAAACAAGTGGCAAAAATTTGTAACCAGCTACGATCAATAGCTAGTAACTTTTACAAATTAAAATTTATTTTGCCTCATTGCACTCTTAAACTCATATATTTTTCTATGGTCGAATCCATCCTTAGATATGGAATTCGAACCTGGGGACAGGCAAGCACTATTTACATTAAATATATTCAAAATTTACAAACTGCCATAATAAAAAAAATTGTTACACCAAATATTTACAGAGAGAGAAATAACTTAAAACTATTATATGGCTCAGAGAGCATACTTACAACAAAAGGTCTCCTTTGGTTCATTACTATTATGGATAACGTGGGGGAAAGCTCTTATAAACACCCAATGGTACACAAACATACCACAAGATTTAAAGAAGGAAAGGGCCTAAAAACTCCTCGAATATTAAATAAATATGGAAGCCGTACTCTTGAATACCAAATACCAGTGATTTTCAATAAAATAAATAAAAACTTAAAATTTGAAAAAAATGACAGATTATGCCCTAAAATAATAAAAATGTGGTTGCTTAACGAAAACTCCATGTATCTTTAAATATGTTGAATTGATTATCTTAATGTAGCTGCCTATATATCTATTTATTAGGCATGTACATTGAAATATCTTATAGATTTAATTCAAATAATCTAATATTATTATGTGATCTATCCTAATGTGTCCTTAAAACTATATAATTGTATTAACAAATATTTCCTTATGTCTAATATTAAGAGTGATAAATTGTAGAACCTACAGACAAGCTGCCATTTGACAGCTTTGTGGGACTACCCTTATTTTGTAAAAAATGTATTTTTTGATAAATAAATAAAAAAAAAAAAAAAAAAAAAAAAAATATTTTCTCCTATACTGCTCTGGTTACATCAACGTTGTAACATTATTCTTAGAACAACGTTATTATTATTAACTTACTAATGAATTTTTGCATCCGAAACTGTTCGAGAATAACAGTTTCAGATGCACTTGGTAGAATGGACTGTAAATAATATGAAACGAAATGGTTTTTGTTAGAATTTGGTGATAATATTTGTTGGGAACAAAAATGGGATACAAGGAGAAGGAAACCAAATCACTCACCTCTAGGAGAACACGACACAAATTCAAAATTAAAGTTTATTTTACTGCGATACCTTGAGGTAATAATAATAAATATGTTCTTACTTGAATCCCTGTTGGTAACTATTTTTTTTTATTGTAACTTATTCTCTTTACGGTGTGGGATTGCACTTACCTAGCCAAATTCAGGAATAACGACCAATTATTATTTTTAATTAATTATTTTTTTATATAAAGGTTCCATCAACATCCAACAAAATAACAGATATATGAAATGAAAAACCATCAAGTTAAAATTAGACTTCGCTATCATCAGTGCAATTATTGTAAAGATCCAATAAATAATTATTTTATTCTAACTCCAAAGAGTTCAAAATACATTTTTATTTGATTTTCATTAGTGATTTTGTAGATGAACAAAAAATTGTATGCATATGTTAGGTAGCAGGCAATGTTACTAATAACAGTATATTTTTCACAAATCCTATGTGATGTTTTACGTAACAGTAAAACAATGGTTTTTGAACCATCAATAATACTTAACACTAAACTAAACATTCTGAACAGATTCTATAGAATGTTAGTTATATGCCTTCGCCTATTTTATTATATTCTTAATTTTTCACTCTTCGTCTATTTTTTGAAAACATGAAAAATACATTACATACAATCCAATCGAAATAATTCAAAGCTATGAAGCGCTCATGATTGAAATTATGCAATTAGCTCAAAATAGTTGCGTTGAACTATAAAATTCATGTACAAAGAGCTGTGCAAATTTCAAGACGCTAGGGCTCACTGTTCTAGAATTATTCTTGCTTCAGAAATGAACAGGTTTCCATTTCCTTCAACGATTTTATTGTGCCTGCTATAGGAATATATATCCCCCCTTACTTATAAACGTGTTTCAAATGTAAAAAAACTGTAACAACGTGTAAAATTTAAAACACCTTTATTAGTAAGGCCCATTGTGGTTTTTTTTGCAAACAAACATTAAAACATGGAACATGAATATTTGCACAAATATAATATTTGTGTGACTTGAAGATCTTGATTATGACTTGAAAAATATAATTTTCGAGAAACGAAAATGCTTAGCAGTACTATTAGTGACGTTAAAGGGTTAGTTCAAGAACTGAACCGTTCGCCTCATAAAAATGCTGACTTACAGCCGAAAAAAACTCCGTTTCGTTAGGGCCAGCCCAGACATTAAAACAATCAAAAAATCAAAACATCATAAACCAAAGGTACGCGTGCAGGAATGACAGCCGCTGGGAGTTGACAACCCCACGTGACATCCCCACGTGGGTATGCAGATATCAGCTGTACGAGAGCCGTACCACGGAGGGCTGTCTCCGACCCTCCTCACCCCAACCCCTCTTCAATCCTTACCTCTCTCTACCCCACATCCCTTCAGCTAGCTGCTTCGGGTTGTGAGTTGTGAGTGTATAACGCTTGTGGTGTATGTGGGCGAAAAATTATAGGGTGGTTCTAAGAGCCCTTGGGGTGATATTTCATATTTCATAAAAATAGCGCTATATAAATTATTCTGATGACGTGCAAAACAACCTTGTAAATTTCAATAACTTTCAAACGCCAAGATCGTATTTAAATTTTAGGGTGCAAACTTCGCCCTGATTTTTACAACCCTTCTCATTGTTTTTGTATTTAACTATGTGTTCAAGGTATCTTAATTTGGTTTGACGTCTGAATACCAAATAAATTAATAAATTATATATGAAAAACCTTTATCATTATTTAAAAACATTTATTTAAAAAAAAATTATCATTTAAATCTAACCTAAAATAATTCTACTCAACTTAACTGATATAAATATTTTTTGCGTGTATACAAATCACGTAAAGGGCAATTGTTTCAAAATATCTGGAGTCGGTGAATTATTTTCCCATTTAATAGTCTGGTAGGTTAACATGTTGTTCTTGTATTGTTTTGCATTAATTACACTTATATAATACACTTGCATAGCGTGGATTTACTAGATGATCATTTATATGGAAAAGGGTGTGAAAGGGTTTAGTTTTTCCTATGGGAAAAACTAAACCCGGACCTAAAAGTCTGGTGCGTAAAAAAAATTTTTTGTTTAAATATTGGTTTTATTGACGAAAAGGTCACTGATCAGCTGCAATTCAGGATTTCTCCTGGAATGTAGCTGGTTTTCAGCAGTGCCTCCAATAAAAGACAGAAAATAAAATGAAGATAAAATAAATACAATTAAATTAAATTACATAAAAATAATCAAACCAAATATAGTTCATTTGCAAGTTTTGTTCCAAAATCTAAGATATCGAGTGAGATTTTTAACTTTAAAAAATCTTAAACTAACCTAACCCTAACCTATCCTAACCAAATCTGATCTGATCCAACCTGACTTTACATATCTAATCTTACCTCGCCTAACTTCGTCTAACTAAGTTCGTCTTACACACATGAACCCATAAATTAGATTAAATTCAAATACAGCTTAAAAATAAATTATAAACAAGTATAAATTTTTTTTTTCGTTGTTTGTTTTTGGGGTGTTATGCCGTGTTGTGCTACCTCCTTATTTAGCCGACGTTTCGGACAGCGTTGCAGTGTCCATCATCAGGGCAGATCCGGCAGATCCGTCGATGTGGTAAAAAAAGTATAAATATTTTTTTTTTACTAATGATATTGAAAATGTGTGGCTATATGGAAACCAATGTGGAAACTTTGGCCATCAGGTTGGTTAAAGTTATCACCCTGAAGATGGCCATAATAGGCTCAAATAGGTAACGGTCAAAATACAAAAGAGGAACAACGTTTAAAATTATTTTAATACGTTAATAACAAGTGTAAAAACATATCGACGGGTATTTTTTTAAAGTATACACGAGTTCCCAACACAATTTTATAAAAACCATTCTATATTTTTTCACTTTTAATTAAATTTAATATTTACGTGCTAAGTATTTTCTGAAACACGGGCGATTTCCCCGCGGGCCATTTGCGAGGGAACATTAGTCTCCGGATAATCTGCAGTTTAGACAAAGAAAAATCAATCCCACATTGTGTTATATATTCTTATGTCTATCTCTGCATTCTGTTATGTTCCAGAGGCCCTAGCACACTCGATCGATAACGATCGATAGGTTAACTATCGGTTACTTCTCATCGTTCCCTAGCATGATTACAGATCGCCAACAAATCAGTGACAGTTCACAATGACTAAGGACGGCTTGCACCAAATATCGCTAATTTTGTCTTAAATTGTATTTAACTAAACGAATTTAAAACGCTAACTTAAATACGTTGAGTTGCGTCTTGGACCACGCAATTGGAGTGGCCATTTAGTTAAACGTCTTTAACGCATCGGTAAAACAGTTACGACGTTTCATTTTAATTAAAGTCGTTGCGTGATTGGTTTATTTATGAAATGGTCGTTGCTGATTGGTTCTTTATGGTCATTGTGAATGTCAACAATGTCAACATATTTTGAGGTTGTGTTTTAGTTACGTAATGTATTATTTTATTTTGATCCAGAAACGAGTGCCCAAATAAATAAATCCCGAGCGAGAGCTCTTAACTTTTCGAAGGAGGAACAATTTTAGTTTTTGAAAGCAATGGAAATTTAATTATTTGTATAATCACATTAACTATTTATTTCTTATGTTTTTTTTTATTTCTCAAAATGAGAATAACAATATCAAAACCAATCAAAATCAATTATAGAAAGCTAGAAAACTGATGGTTAAAACTGTTGTGAAGCAAGAATCTTGGGCCGAAATATTCAACGCAAATAAAAAAAAATGTTCATAGAACTACAGAAAACCTATAGTATATCAAATAAATTTGTTCTTGTTTCTCTGACTATATCTTAGTAAACGCCATTTTTATATCTACTTATAAAATCTATAATTTCTTCGTCATCGTCAGAATGCAAATCCTAACCTAAAAAAAATGACAGTACTTCTTTGCTAACAGACAATTTTGGGTACTTAACTTAATACTAATAATTTAATTATATAATAATAATAATAATTTTCATTTGTGGCCACCGGTGGGCCAACGGCTAACTAAAGGTTAAACGCATTTAACGATTTAAATATTGTGGTGCAAGACGCCAAGTCGACTTAAATCAAATTATCTGTTTAAATTGATATTTAAACCAAATTTAACTTTTGGTGCAAGCCACCCTAAGTGCCCTTAACATATTCGACAACAACTGTTGTTTGTACGTTAGCGATGTGCAATTGTCCTAGGACGACCCTGCTAGCACTCCTGTACTGAATTTTAGCACGTTTTACTTAAGATAGTATTTTGAGTTTCAGTAACAATAATAGTTCTAAAATGCTGATAAAAAAAAATTACGCTTTAATTAGACTATTACAAATGTACTGAAACGGTAAATAGACCGGTCAGTGGTTGAGTGGGCATCGCGTTTGGGTCCCACCCAGGCGTTCCGTGTTCGATTCCTCGGCTGGATAAGTCCTCCATCTCAACGCAAGCAATACCTTCCGCTTAATGTGGTGGTAGTAGGAGATGTTTAAATGTTGTTGGGTTATTCGTAACCAGGGAATGTTTGTCTTTCTTTAAAAAAAAGGTACTGAATTGACGATGAGCGTGATTCTTTTAAACCGGTTCTATCAGATAAAATAAATAAATTGAATTATTTTAAAATTGTTTTTATCACCAAAAATTCTGTGGCCTGCTACTAAAAGAGTCAAAGTTAATTTTTCGATATTTTTTTACGTCTTGATCAGAATTGCGTTATCTTCCGAATTACGAGTATAAAAGAACCTTTCGATTTCGAAAAAGATTTTTTTCTATTTTCGGGGGCCAATGTTACAATACACCCTTGCTAGTTCTCGCAAATTCTCGATAGGCCGCGTTAAATTTGATGAACCGAAATTTTTCCTGTTCGAAGCGAGCAATACAGTTAATAGTTGCAAAAACAGAAATTTAAAAATTATTTTGCAAAGTAATCGATGTATTGGGCACCTATCGCCTTTAAGGATCGATATAACTAGATCTGAACAGCAAGATACTTGGTAACCTTCCTCTTTTCCCTGTTACATAAAAAAATTCTTTTCATCTTTCAGAAATGATACTTAACACTACTGAGGGTTAAAAAATACCCCCTTCGCGTGACTAGAGATGATAAAACCAAATATTCAAATTTCGATCAAATTTCGTGACTCGGTGCATCGCTATTGTGACTTCCATATCATTTGTCGAATCCATACTGCTGCCATCTATTAAAAACCTAGCAAACTATTATGACAGTTCGTTCTTTTACAAGTTTTCAACGAAAAGAGGACATCAATAAATTTATTAATAACAGGTTTTTGCACGGATGTTGATAAATAATTGCATAAAATTATTAAGGACTGCAGCGAGATTATGATTACTGGTGATTATGGGCACTCGGAATATTTAACTGAAGAATTTAATGGGTTCGTTACAACCACTGGAAAATATTTACCTTGTGTATTCTTTAAAAAAAAATATGGTATCAGAGTATCTGTCAGTCGAAAATATTGATGTTTATTGCAAAATCTGTGAAATTACTATGAGGAGTTCTTTTTTTAATATTTCATATTTTAAACCACAATCTCATAATTCAACCTGATTTGGTAAGATTAGGTTTAATTTAATAATCAAATAAAAGGTTGATTAGATGGGTTTCGTGACCTAGATTTTTGGGCTGGCAGAGAAAAGTACGGAAATGATTTTAAATAGTTTTGATTATTTGATCATCGTGAGCTTTAATATCAACAGTACAACGATTTTGGGAGCCAAATTTCTTTAAGAGAAACCTATTTTAAGAAGACGGTTAAAACATGGCTCACCGTTTAAAACAGTATATGTATCACACTTTATAATAATTTCATCAAATTAATATTAAATCTTCAAACTTATTATTTTTTCAATTAACTGATGTTTTAAATTAGAAATCGAAGTACTTAATAATACTTTTATCGATAATTTAAAAAAGAGCGACAATTTGCCAAAATAAAGCATATACAACGAGTGCACACATAAAGATAAAAAATGTCTGACGTGCAAGTATTACAGAAAAATTAACAATTTTCTACAATTCGACGATTCACAGTTAAGAATTAAGCGAGGAACGCCAACCACGCACTATTTATAATGTATTGAATAAAATCTCGACATTAGAGATATGTAAAATTGCAAACGCCTACCCATGGATAAGCGGTTCCATGTCTAATCGGACTATGAGATCTCAGGGTCTGAATTTTCATAATCAATTTATTCAGACACGATACTTCCTCACATGATAATTCATCACATCATAACTCACATTAACCTACCCTTCCATTTCCCCGCCTCCCCCCTCCCTCTCACCTAACCTAACCTAACCTAATCTAACCTAAGGTTAAAAACCACAATTATCAGTTTTCGACGCTTCGAGACATGATGAATTATCATGTGAGGAATTAAGATCCGATGAAAAGTTTGTACTCATTATTCATACACTTAAAAAGTTTTCACTGAGTAGACCGGTTACCGGATAAGCATAGGTGGGAAACTTCGGCGGTAAGGCGAACCAGATAAACCGTTGACAGCGTATCCTGACGGACGAGAACAGAATCGTTCTGTTCGCACAGGAATGTTTTGACTTATTTAGTACCTTCCTAATTAAATTTTTATTTTAAATTATTAATAATTAGTTAAATAAAACATATTTTAAACATGTCGAACACGAAGAGCCGCATTCAAGTAACCAAAGAGCAGCAGTTTGCCACAACTGGTCCATCCATTACTAAATTCAGGCCTACCCAACCAGAATCGCTCGAATAGCAGTCGGACGGTTTCAAATTATCAGCGGGTAGATACCGACTTTTCTCCTTTCGAAGCAAGCTTATGTTTGTTAAAAGACTCGCCCAGCAGCACACTTAACTTTTGCAGTCAGTAATTTATGCGGAAACAAAAAAAAATGGTTTAAAAAAATAGTTAGTTTCTCCTCTGGCCGCCTGTAATAACATGTACTGAACCTGTTCGATCACCATATTTTTTATAATCCTTAGTAAATGATAGGACGTAGTGACTAAATGTAGATGCTAAGCGAGAAACTAACGCAAAAAATTAACTTCTTTTCATTCACTTACGACAATATTAGTGACCCTCAATCGAAAATTCGAAAGAGAAAAATCAATGCTTTAAAGAAATGAAGATAATGTTGGTAGTTCTTAGTAGTTATACAGTTAAATGTGATGGAAGAGGATATGTTCGAATTAGCTCAGTGGTAGACAAGGCTATGGTCCGGGATCAATTCCTAGATGCGACTGTAATTTTTTCAGATATTTCTATTTCAAATTTTCTATTGATATTCGCTAATATTGTCTTCGGTGATTAAATATTTCAATTTGAAGTTTTAATCATTAAGTTGAAATATAAATAAATAACTTCCTTTTTTGCCAAGTCATACGACAAAATCTGCAGTTGCAACTCCCCAGACTGCCCAAATAAAAAAGGATGTTTCAAACATAAAACGATTCTGTACCTAAAAAAAATGTTAAAAAGAGGTGTACTTAAACTTCTGGAAAAGAAGAAGTCGGGTTACTTAGAAATTATTCTGATTCATGTGGGGATAATGTCATTTCTCTGACTCATGATTTATAGTGAAAAAATGACTCCATTCTTTCGCAATCATCTTACCATCAACTTCGCCGAAATCTGACTCACCCATTCTTAGGTCAAGTGGGGTGAAGGAATGCAAATTACGTTTTGTTAACGACACCTCTCAAACGACTTTCGAGCATTACAAAGGAAATCCGTCGCCGGCATTAGGTTCCAATGAAAGGCTGTTTTCTTTCCACGATGTACGCAGTGACGAAGTTAACGAAACTGATTATAATCTGCAATGTTTACAATTTTTTAATGTGAAATTCAACAGTTATGGCATTACCGTATTCAATTTAAGCTTTGTGTTTTTTTTTACGATAATATGTACTTGGTCATGCTTGATTACCTTTTCCATAAAGGATAATTTACGTGGCTAGGGTTCACTTTGCGTTTCTTTACAATGTTATATTTGATTATATTTGATTATGTTATTCATATTTTTTAGTGTTTTAATCAAAATATGATTTCAGGGTAATCCATTTTAAAGACAAATTATCTTTTTTATTTATTTATTATATGCATCTATATCAAAAGGTTTACATTTTTTTGACCTTGCCTGTCTTACTAGGAAATCCTGTGTCGAGACAGACTAGTTTACAAATATTTTTTTAAATATTAAATAGAGTACATTTTTCAATAAAGCAAAAATATTTGACCAAATTTTCAGTTTGGTAGGTAGTGGTAACAATAATGAGATATATGATTATATTTGGGTGAGGTGACTAATTATTGCACGACCTTTTTCGACGATTCATTGTTTGATCAGGATTTTGTATTTGTTAATATTATTCGATTGTCTTGTTTTGTCAGGTAGGTTATTGTATATTTTAGCCGCAATGTATTTGAAATTTCTTTGACCAAATGTTGTGTTTGTTTTAGGTATTTGTGTGAGTTCTTTGGTTTTGTGCCGCGTGTTTACAATATTTTGGGTATTTTCATAAAATGTATGTGTTTTATTTTTAAACAGATGAGTTAAGATAGTTTTTGTAGTTTTGTAGTCCTACTTACGTCGCCGTGTCATCTGTATAACGAGATGTGAATCTTTGTAACATCTGTTTTTCGGTAAAAAATATTTTAAATCAATAATTTAGTTATTTTAGTTATTAATTTTTAACGCCCTTATGGGCTTTTACATGGAAAGTGTATTATACAGAGACACAGTGTTTAGATGAAAGATAAACTTAAAAAACTGAACATTTTATAAATGGTAGGTATATAAGAAATAACTGAAAATAAAATATTATAGGATAAAAGAAAGAGAAAATTAACAGAAACCAGGTTTTCAATTATAAACAGCATAAAAAATTAATACATTAAAGGTTAATATTACAAAATGTTCAGTTGAATAATACACGACAAAGTGCATGATATAGAAAGCTATACCAGACTATTGTTAGACCCGCGATAATGTATGGCTCCGAATGCTGGACCATGTACAACTCCTACACCAGGCAACTTGAATCAGCAGAAATGCGAATGCTTAGATGGTCGGCAGGAGTGTCACTAAAAGTTAAAATTAAAAGTTCACGCATTCGTGGTAGCCTGGGTGTCACGGACATAAACAATAAGCTAGAGGAACGACAGTTGAGATGGTATGGACACATAAAACGGAGACCACCAGACCACACAGTGAAGCAGGCAATGTCTATGGAGCATCATCAACAGTAATCTAAAGGAAGACCAAAGAAATTACTGTTGTAATTAATTGTTCACTAAATACGCCAGTAGATGTAAATATATCGACTGTTGTTATACGGCCGTATATCCTATCTGAATGCTTACTTTACTAATGAGAACGAAAAATAGAAATATAACTTACTCTGATTTTATATATTTTATGATTTACATACCTTTTATATTCTGTCAGGTAAATTTATGTTCTTTACTTTACATATTATTTTATATACTACTATATTCTTCCATACTCTTTTATATTACTCTAAAATCATTTACATTACTTTACATTCTTTTATATTCTTTAAATTTCTATAATATTTTTTTAATTTCTTTAACATTATATTATTTTTTTATATTCTCTCACAGTCCTTATATTGCATATTATGTTAATGTACTGTATAGAAAATCGATCACCATAACACTGGCATGTGCCTAGCATGGTGGTCGAAAAATCCTCAATTGTAACAAACTATATCTACAATAAATAAAGAAACGAGGTTCAACTATCCGGGAGCTTAGCTGTCGCGGGATCAACTGTCATGGAATCGAATAGTTGGTATACGAGTATATCAGAGGCCCTAGCACGCTCGCTCTATAACGATCGATAGAATAATTATCGGTAACTTCTCATCGCTCCTTAGCATGACTACAGATCGCCAACGAATAAGTGACAGTTCACAATGACTAAGTGTCCTTAACATATTCGACATCAACTGTTGTTTGTACGTTAGCGATGTGCAGTTGTCCTAGGGAACGATGAGAAGTTACCGATAGTTATCCTATCGATCGTTATAGAGCGAGTATGCTAGGGCCTCAGATAAGTTAGGCGAATTTTGTGACTATTGCAGGTATTTGTTTATTACTCGTATAATGGTTAGTTAATTTGACAGAATTTTGAGAAATTGGTGAAATACCAAGTAAGATCTGCTTATGCGTTTGTACCTAATATTTACAAAAAAAAGACATTTTCTGGATATTAACTGCGTTGCGATAAACAAACAGAGGCCCTAGCATACTCGCTCGATAACGATCGGTAGGATAACTATCGGTAACTTCTCATCGTTCCCTAGCATGACTACAGATCGCCAACGTAAAAGTGACAGTTTAAAATGACTAAGTGTCCTTAACGTATTCGACATCAACTGTTGTTTGTAGGTTAGCGATGTGCAATTGTCCTAGGGAACGATGAGAAGTTACCGATAGTTATCCTATCGATCGTTAAAGAGCGAGCGTGCTAGGGCCTCAGAAACGAATATAAATAAATAAATAATGAAACCGTGCTTATAAAGTATATAATTTTAAAGCGGTTCTCACCTCTGTGCGATTCGGCACAATCTGATTATCTTTCAGCTTCAACTAAGGGTAGATTAATATTGTTCAACTTAGTTCAACCCCGTAATTTAAGGGTGACCCCAACCCCCATACGATTAGCCCCAGTCATAATCTTGACCTGATTTGGTTTATTTAAAGTTCATTCCTTTCGCGACATTAGCCTTTCAACTCTTTCAGACTCCAAGGGCTCCGTTTTACATTATTATATATTTTGTGTGAGTCAACGAGCTATTTTTAATCAATGTTTTGTCAAGGGTTGGCCGTTACCCATAGGCTTTAATCGGCTTACTGGCGATAATGCTAAAAATATACATATCGAAATCGAAGATTTCTCCGCATCGAAATGTTTTTTTTTTTAGGTTTTTTAGTATTTTTAAGTCCAATAAAAATAACTGAAAGAAATGCTCGATTTAGCATTTAGACCATTAACAATAAAAACAATTTAGTGACATGTACCTACAAACAATAAAAATACATTTATATGGGTGCTCATTAAACTTGACCTTTAGTTCTGTTTCAAGTTAAAAGGAAGATTTTTTCAATGAATATATTACCCAGCTTCGCCTGAGTTGTAATGCTATTTATCCGAAGTGTTTGGTCTCATTGTAAAATATTTTACAAATAATAAAGCGTCTTCAGAAGAAGCAAAGGAAGGTCATAAATGCCATGGAGTGACCAAGAATCACTGGCGTATGGTACGTCGGCGTCCGCAGCTCGAGTGGAGTACCCTTGTCCACCATGGAAATTAGAGTGGTAACGATTTTTTTTATGTGAATACCTCACAAGATTCCTAACTGCTCCCGTCTGGAGCCATTGAGACCATGGCTTCCCCAATTGGAGTATGTTGTGAGACTGAAGGTTAGTGAGTAGGAGACGGAGATTTGGGAGAGGAAGGTGGGGAAGTACCTGGCTATTCAGATCTAGTCACTAAACACGGGTAAAGCCATTATTAAGCAACATTTCAATTTTGAACGGCGGTCTTGCACCAGGGCGATACTGAGAGTATCCTCCACTCTTGAACGTATATATTATTTTTAATTAATTAATTGTGAAATAACACAAAGTAATCAAATTAAATTTATTTGAGCGACCTTCGGAATGGGAGTCCAAAGCCTTACCCCTGGACTACGCCGGCAAAGAAGAACCAACTTAAGTAGAATAGCTTCTTTTCGGCATTTTTGTCAGTTACCGGCTATTTCAGACCTTGTACCGTAAAAGACGTTAATTGATTCCAATGCAATTCCAAATTTCATCACACCATACATACCAACTTATTATTAAAGGTACTTTTTAAGTCGATTTTAGATTTGAAATTGATAAATAATGGCTAAAAAAATATAATTTTGTAATAAATATAATTTCATGGGAGGGAGGCAAATCTCGGAGGGTCATCTGTCCACTGGAAGCCAAGTGTCTAATATACCAACATGCCTTTTAACGTGAAATTAAAACTTCCTGTAGAACTTTACATTTTAATAAACTTATATTATGATTTTTTTGTTGTTTATTTTTGGGATATTATGCCGTGTTACGCTAACTCCTTCTTTAGCCGACGTTTCGGACAACATTACAGTGTCCTTCATCAGGGCAGATGTGTTGACATACACATCTGCACTGATGAGGGACACTGTAATGTTGTCCGAAACTAATAATCCTGTTGTCGGCTAAATAAGGAGTTAACGTAACAGGGCATAATATCCCAAAAATAAACAACAAAAATACTTTTGGCCGTGAAAATCTTAAATCATATTTATATTATGATATCAAAATACCTATGTAAAATTGTAACTACTATCTCCTACCTATGAATTGTAAGTTCCTCCTGTACTAAAATGAGTTTTGTAACTAAATCTTAAACTTGTAATCGGGATTGCTCTAGCAAGAAATAAGAACAAAAACAAAAAAAAATAAGTGAATACAACATTATTTGCAAGTTCAGATTTTGATGTAGGTAAAATGACGTGTCAAGTAAAGTCAGAACTGCAGTTCCGTGTTTTCTGACTATTCCAGACGTTGTGAACATTGAAACATTCAAGCCATTAAAACACAAGGGGTTTAAAAAGTAACACGTTCCTTGGAGATCGATAGTGAAGGTGAGATGACCCTGTATTCACAGATACATAGTAAGATATGCTAATTTGTTTTTATATCTCCCTTGACCCAGCGCAGATAAAATCAGTGGTTACTGTTCAGGCCTCCTCTTTGTGGGAAGGTATTCACTTTCCACGAATCGAAGAGATCTGCATTGAGATAAGGAAGTATATTTTAACGCGATATATCTTTTACTATTCTAATTTATGTGGAATCTGATGCTTAAATGCCGACTGAAATTGATACGAACCATTCTCGCACAGGCACAGTCACTTTTACTGACTTTACATTGACCGTAAGCGAAAGACAAATATGTGTAAAACATACATTTTTTTATAGAGAATACCTCACAAGAGTCTTAACTGCTCCCGTCTGGAGCCAGTGAGACTATGGCATCCCCAATTGGTTTATTTTGTGAGGCTGTAGGTAAGTGGGGAAGTGAAGGAGGTGGGGAAGAGAAAGGTGGGAAAGTACCTGGCTATTCAGATCTAGTCACTAAACACGGCTAAAGCCATTATTAAGCAACGTTTCAATTCTGAATAGTGGTCTTAGACCAGGGCGATACTGAGAGTATCTTCCACTCTGGAACGTGCCGCAAATATAGTATATATTATTTTTATTTATTATTTGTGAAATACAACAAATTAATCAAATAAAATTTATTTGCGCACGCGAATTCGAACCCGTGACCTTCCGATTGAGAGTCAAGAGCCTTGCCACTAGACCGGGGAGGCATGCCGCTCGGCGTGTTCTATACAAAGTGTGGTACCTATATTTTGTTGGGGGTGTTATATAGTTTGACATGGATAACTTTGCAGGCCGATAAAGTAGGAACTCTCTTCGGTATTTTTATTATTGATCATTACGGGGAGGGGAAGGAAATGGGGAGAGGATTACCTTGTAATTCAGGTCTGGTCACAAAACACGGCTAAAGCCATTTCAAGCAATGATTCAATTTTGAATGGTGGTCTTACACTAAAGCGATGCTACGAGTATCTTACACTCTAAAACATACCGTAAATATACCATATATTATTTTAAATTATTAAATTGTGAAATAACACAACTCAATCAAATAAAATTTACTTTCGCACGACGGGATTTGACGTTAGACGAGAGCCTTACTGGAGGCCGTTCTGGAGATCTTGTGTGAATCGCCGAATATTTTTCACCTCACTTGAATATGGCTTAGCTGCTAAGGTGGTGCAAATCGCACGTACATTTAATGAGTCGTTTGAACTAGTTTGGGGTAAAAATGTTTTTATAGACATTTTGTGGGTCGCACGACACATTTGCTTACAGAACTTAATATATAATTAGAAAGTACCAATACCAATCGAAGCTACGTAAATATAAATGTTCTACTCTCTTGTGAATTTTGTGTTTAACCGAGAGGGTTTGACACATTTTCTGTTTGTAAATGTTTTCAAAATGGGAAATTATTGAATTCTTATTCTCTCTTTGAAGACAATAAAATAGATTAAAAATAAGTAATAATTACTACCTGGTTTCGTTTGAGTTTAAAAACACTGTATCCATAAAAAATCTTCTCCGACAAAATTATAAAACAAACAATACATAAAACACAACATCAGTAGTTGAGTGGGCATCGCGTTTGGGTCTCACCCAGGCGTTCCGTGTTCGATTCCTCGGCTGGCTAAGTCCTCCATCACAACACAAGCAACATCTTCCGCTTAGTGTGGTGGTAGTAGGAGATTTTCAAATGTTGTTGGGTTATTCGTAACCCGGGAATGTTTGTCTTTCTTTTAAAAGAAAGAAAAGAAAAAAAAAAACATTACAAACCTGTGTCGCTCATGATTGATATGTCGATGCCTTTTAAAACTAGTTTCGTTAAACTTTAAATTCAAATAAAGGGTATATCAGATATTTTCTGAATATTTGCTTTACTTACATGTTTACATGTTATGTATGATTAAAATGTTGACCAGAAAATTCAACAAAGTGGCACATCATTACACCATTCAAAAGTCACTAAAAATGATGGAATTTTTTTTAGGTTGTTTTTTATATATATTATAACTTTTCAAAGGGGTGTTGAAATGCCACTTTGCTGAAATGTCTTGGAACCGTTTAACCTACAACCCATGAACGAATGAAAATGCATGTCCGAATAACAACTCAAACCTCTTAGGGAGTTACTTAGATTTAAATAATAATAGAGAAATCTATACATGCAGGTCAGTCGAACAATATATTATGTAGGTTGTAAATTATATGTTGAAATTCCAAATTAATTCACTAACCCAAATGACGATTTAATAAAACAAATAGTTAAAAATGATCTTTATAATAGTTCTTGGTATTAAAACGCGCCCAGAAGGATTGATGCAAGAAAACTAATGTAAATCCATTGGATGATCCTTTTAGTGAATGCTTATAGTCTGGTTTCGCTCTTCCCCCAGCATTAGAGATTTGGGGACAGTGGGACTAGACAACGCAGTGACAAACATTTCACTACTAGAATACCACTGTCTTTTCTTGAGAATTTACCTTTCGAATGAATACCGTTAGTATCACAGGTACTTTAAAAATCAATAGTGATACAGATTTAAATGTGTCAAAAATTTAAACAAAAGAAATAAACATTTCAAACATAGAATTATTATTAATAAAATAAAATGTGGTATTTACTTTATCGCTCGGTTCCGAGTTCCCATTATAAGTTCCAATTTTGAAAATAATATGATTCTTTTATTCTAGAATTTAAGTAGGTACCTACTTACAAGTCTAATGATTCCAGAGAAAATTAGGAACATACTTTTCTGAACGCTAGGTCTACTGTTGCCCAGTCACAGTTTAACTTTCTTGCTCCAAAAATCTTCAATAACTTAACAATTGAAATAAAGACAATAACCAAATATCACACTTTCAGGAAGACGCTTGGAGACTTTTTGATGAGTGAATGAGATAGAATTAGAAGCCTGTTTATATAATCTACTTGTAATAATGTACTTTTTTTCTCCTTTCTATTTTCTACTTTTTATTATAATTTTTCCAATATTTAACATGATTTATACTAATTCCATGTTTACACTAGACTTCATATTTCATACAATGTAACTATACTATATTGGTCACCATGATACAGGCAGCCGCCTAGTATGGTGATTTAATATATCAACTTTATGTAAATGTCACAATTATGTAACATGTATTAAATAAATAAATAAATAAATAACTGCTGGTGTTTATTGTTTGAACAGTATTAATAGGCAAAAATACAAGTTTGAGCATCAGAACATGCATTTAATTATACAATAATCATACAATAGAAATCCTTCGAATTCTACTGATTTCAGTTTTTGATTTTCAAATCAGAATATTGTTCTTAACTTTATATAATTTTCTAGCTCCGTAAAAACTCATTCTAACCCTTGAAAAAAGTGTTGGAATTCTCTGAATTCTTGATTTTTGACAAAACATATGGCCTTACTAAAAAAAAAAACACTCCGCGGCCGTTATACGGTGTTTTTGTGAATCTTTAGATATGACAACGCCGTATTTTCTTGTTCAAATTGGAGTTTTCATAATAATCCGCTAGGTGGTGTGATTGATGCGCCTGCGCATTGCTTTCCCGCTGAATAAAAATAGCCGCGAATGCAGAATAAAGTCGGTCGCGATTTTGTATGTGATTAATATGATGTTTTCGTTAATGGTTTCAATATTTATGACTAATTCGCACTAATATTCATGTAATCAATATATTTACTATTAATTTGTGTTGTTTTTCGTTAGTTTAAGTCAAATTGTGGCACTAAAATCGTCTGTTCTAAATTAAGCTGTCAGAAAATGGTTCATAGGTTATGTTCAGAAATAATTTGCATTTTAAGATCTTTATTTTATTATAAATTCTTGAAAGTGATGTTTTTTGGTGACTAAAATGTCTAATACATATTTTAGTAAACGTATCAAAGAAATTAATGCCTTAAGATGTGCAAGCAATGTATTCAAACGTAAGTTTTTTTATTGTAAATTTTTGGAAATGAAAAGCGAATTTCAAGATTTTTTTATATTTTTTTATTGTTTGAAGGAGTAAAAAGTGAGGTGACAGATTTATTTTAAAATCATTAAATAAAAGGACTGTGTTTTTTGAATTTTGAATTTTTCCAAATATTTCAATGTTTTAATAGAAAGTGTTTGGGATAAGTGAGTTTTTTTTTTCAACTTGATGTTTGAATCTTAAAATACTACAGTTTTTAAACATTTAAGTATATTTTAGATATGAAAATCTTAAAGGTAATTACATTTTGGTTCTAAAATGGTATTTGTTTTTACGACATCTCAAAAAATAATAAATATATAGGACATTAAAAAAAGAAATTCTAAATTCGTTGAAAATTACAAATGGAACAAATATATACAACAGATAAACTACCCTCCTTGGCCGTGTAAGCAATGTACATATCTTTCCATGGAAAAATTTTTGTCAGTTCTTAATTAGTAAGGATTCTTCATACATGGTTGTTTGACCACTGTACAAATTTTTCAGAAAGTTTATTAGTAAGGCTGGTAAAATGGCGACGTTGTCAGATCAAAACCATAGATTTTGTTTAGTAAGAATTTGAAAAACGAAATGTACAGACTTTACACAACGTGCTACAGAAACACCGTTTAACGGCCGCGGAGTGTTTTTTTTTAGTAAGGCTGTAACAATTTAAAAATAAAAATAAAATGTAATATTATTGTTACGTATTTTATCGCTTGTCGGAATTATTCACACAACTGATTCCAATTTTGAAACCAAATTTCACGTAGGACTTAATTCTCACAGATCTAACTAACACACAGCACAGACAACCGAAATTAGAATGTTTGATATTACACCGTGGACTTCACATAAATACTCGTATACTTATGGCGTTCACTTCTTACCAATTTTATATTAAGAATACTAGCTTCTGCCCGCGACTTCGTCTAGTACTTCGATTAGCCTATTTTATCTTCGTAGGTCCCATCTATGTTTATACCAAAATTCTTAATTTAAACCTATTTATTTAAAATATCCATAATTCTTGATTCGATTCAAGGGTGAGTACTTCAAATAAATTCACTTATTTAAATATTTTCTAAAATAGAATTTTGGTTTTACAAATCATGGTTTTTTAAAATGTCATTCTCAAATTTTGATATTTTGTATTACACAATAATTATTATTTGTAATACTTAGAAAATAGCAAGCTTATTTATTTTGACGTATGTGCTATATTATTGTAAAGTTTCATTAAAGTCCATTCAGTTGTTTTTGTGTGAAAGAGTAACAAACATACATACATCCATACAAACTTTCGCGTTTATAATATTAGTAAGAAGAATTTTAAGAAAGATATGAAAACACCAACACCACACTAAATTCAGTGCCTCGATACATGATTAATATCACTATCAGGCAAATTCGCAGGTCATCTTTCCAGTTTTTGCACAATTGATTCGAAATATACACAATTAATTCGAAATATACTATTTCGTAGTTTTAGTGATTGCTTTTTACACCCAAAATTTCATTGTCACTGTCATCGTTCGAGTCACAGGTTATTGAATACATTACAAACATTACTGTTTTTACAATAATATCTGTGCCGGAAGCGACATTGATGAAACATAACCTTGAAATACATTTTTTTAGCCGTTCATTGATAACAACGTTTGTTAATGTAATAAAGGAAGCAACAAATGTGTGTAATATAGAATTGTGTAGTGCAGGGTTGCCCAACCCAAATCGTTTGAGGGCAAAAAAAAACACTTAACTTAGGTGGGCCATACGCTTCCACGTCAACTCAGAATAAACTCAACTCAACACCTTATTAAAAAGTCGTTAAAAGCTATGAATTTTTTTTTTTTAAATAGCCCATACCCTAACCTAACATAACCTATTTAACCATTTTTTTAAATATTTTTGAAGTAAATAATTCTTTACGCACGCTTGACTTGAGGGGTAAACTGAATGTGTAACGAAAAGTGAAATGCGTTGCGAGGTGAACGGGCTTACTGTAGAAGCAAGGGAGAGCAGTGCGCGCGCACATTTTCTTTCTCTCTTCGTCTCATAGCCAGTGCATGAAATATTTCAGTCAGTATTTTGAAATACCAAGTGAAAAATACCAGTGACGCGCCAAACGCGGGCGGGAGCGGACGTTGATGCGCACGGCTTGATCGGACGGCGAGGCGAATGATAATAAATTTAAATAAATATTTGTAGGAAATTAATATATGTACATACATGTATATATAAACTCGTTTTTTTATAACTTTTAATGAATTTTCAAAGGAGGTGTTGAGTTGAATTCATTTTGAGTTATCCGATCACAGGGCCACACATATAAAAAATGCGGGGGAGGCAAATACTGACCGTTAGATCATTCCATTAAATCATGTTAATGGTGTAATTCGGTGTTCAGAAATGTAATTATTGTACCGCGAGCAATTTCTGGTTTTGGAAGAGTTCATATATCAGTCATCGGGAAATTAGATTAAATTTATATGACGGCCACCTAGCACACTCGATCGATAAGGATTGATATGAAAACTTTCGGTAAGTTCTCATCGTTCCCTAGGACCACTGAAAATCGCTAACGTATAAACAACAGTTGATGTGGAATATATTAAGGACGCTTAGGCATTGTGAGCTGTCATTTATTCGTTGGCGATCTGCTGTCATGCTAGGGAACGATCTGAAGTTACCGATAGATATGTTATCAATCCTTATCGATCGAGTATGCTAGGGGGCCTGGAGAATAGTTAAGACGATACGTCTGTTTACTTTAAAAGATACCTTTTCCCGAGACGGACATTATTTAAATACAACTTTTTTAATTTCAATGGAGAAGAAATAAAACACTGAACATACCGATAACACACCACACATGGACAAAGACACTTTCAATATTACGCAACCAAACTTTTTAATTGTATGCCCATTAGTCTGAAGCAACTAATAACTGCAAATACGTCTACAAATATTCACAAAAAACTTATCTCAGCCTGGATCAAAAATCAAGATTTTCACTTCATTCAAAACATAACTCCAAACCAAACATAAACAAACTATAAACAAATGTAAAATAACTAATCACATTATTCGAGAATATACCAACTATTCACACACTTAAAATATATATATATGTATATATTTTTTTTATAAATAATCAGTTAAAAATAATAACTTTATGTGAACACTGTAATATTATATGGAAATAAAAAATAATAAAAAAATAAAATGTTAATGGGATGAACTACTGATATTTTATTACATATTATCTTCCACAATTTACGAATACCAAAATCCAAAACATAGAAAGCTGAAAACTTTATTTTGGGCCGCAAAAAATCATCAGTTTGGCATGCCCGCTGTAGAGCTTTCGCTTCAGAGGGGTGCGGCAGGCGCATCGTAACTAAAAGCTTAATGCAACCAGCTTATAGCTTTTAAGGAAATTAAATTCATCGGAAGGGATGATTTTTCCAGGTTTCCACCCATTCTTTCTCCATTAGTTATGCCGTGAACACTGTTTAGTGCTTTATTAACCTTCGCCAATTTTTTTATCGCGATTTATGGACCAATAATATTAAAATGGCGGTTTGCTCTATTTTAGTAAGGAAAGGTTGCGATGAAAGATAATATTATTTATTTTTAGGTGTGTTTATGATGAGGTGTTAAAATGTTTATTTATAAACAAATCGTAAAACTAAAAAAATATACGGTGTTTCATGAAGTAATTAAATGGCGGTATAAAATAGTATGTCACAATAGTTCTTATCTTTTTTTGCTTTGCAAGGATTTACATTGTTTTTAGAAAAAATATACTACCCATGATCACGGGATCTGCAAAAATTACAAGTTATGAGTTTATATAGTGAACTTGGGTTCAACCTTTGCAATGGTGCCTCGTGTCGTCACATGAGACACGATTCAGTACAATTCATAATTCGAATGGAAATGCTGCCGTACCGCTGCGAATGTGTGTGATGTCACAAGCTTTCCGACCGGCCTTACTTGCTAAAATTTCGGTACTAATCGGTATTTTCCAAAAAAGTCCATAAGTTCTTTCCTGGTCAAGCTCTAATTTTTATTTATTTTTATTTAGTAGAGGATTATACATAATATTATATTATACATTATTTAAGTGTTTTGACTGCCCAAAAAGGAGGAATCCCGTTTTAGGGCAGTCAACAATTAATACGGTACATTCATATTCTAGACAAACCAGTTATAAATCAGAAAATGGCAATTAAAATTATTTTCTGTTAAAAATAGGTACAACTTGTCGTTATCGCTTGTTTGAATTCTCCAAACAAACATTTACAATTTTGAAAATGATCACACTTAAATTCAAAGCAATAGTTATGGAGTTCATTAAACTGGAGTTACGGACAAATTAATTAATTACATTATTTTTTTTAAATAAAATTTTCTCACGTCAAAAGATTACCAAGAGGTTAAAATACCTAAAGATACGTTAGAGAAACGAATCTAAAAGGCATCACTCAAAAGGTGACTGACCTAAAAAAAAAAATTTTACCAAATAAATGCTTTGTTTAGTTTAATTAGAGAAATAGTTTAATCTATTTTATTTTTAATTGCTACATTATTTTTGATAAAAATACAGATCTTTTCATATCGCTCCATGGTGATATTGAAATTATATAATATGTAGGTAAAAAGATGTTTGGCAGCGCCCTTTATAATTTAAACTTAACTTTAAAGACACATATACATTTTTTTTAATAAGTAAGAAAATTATTTTCGGTTAAAAAATATGAATGGGTAATATTATATTGGTTTCTATCTTAGCACTATAAATCAGACTGAAGGGTCACGATAAGCCACCGGTGATGATTATTCACTGTTTTAATTATAATTGAGTGAGCACAGCGCAGTCCTGTCCTAACCGACCACCATTACTCGGGTGCCTACTAGCATAGTAGTCAGAAAAATTCTGAATAAACAAAGAAAAATTAAAAAAAAAAAAAAACTCGACCGTTCGGCATTTCATCTGTCTGCAAATTTCTCTGATTCAAGATGGTGGCAGTCCATGACTTTTCAGTACGTGACTTTATAAAAATAATAAAATAAAGTTCTTTATTCCAGGACGTGGGGAGGTGGGTGCAATCCCACACATTTTATAAAGAGTATAAAAAATACTTACATATACACTTGACAATATAAGTATTTTTTAAATAATGATAAATATGAAACTGAAAATAAAATAATTAAATTAAATTAAAGCATAGATAGAAACGCAGGAATCCATCGGATCTACGATTGTGGGAGCCAGTGTCTTTCTCCAATGGTATTCTATGCTCGATCCTGCGAGGTCAGACGGGATTCTATGATGAGAATATTTCTGGAATGGTTTATCCTTCCCCTCAATCCTGCAATCCTGGTTCTTAGTAGAGCTTTAAATCCTGGAACTCGCCCTTCCATAAACATTTAGGAGGCAATGCAGTGCCTGGGAAGTCCGAACATCAAACGGTATGCATTATTGTATTGCACCGAAGCCTTTCCATGATTCTTTTTTTTTATTTGCCCATAGCTCGCTTTTGTCAACAGCGCTAAGCATGGAACTATAATTGTTGCTAAGATTGAAAAATAGGACATTATTAATGTTTTGGTTTCTGAAAATGATATTTTTTTTTTAAAATATCAATTTATTTTTATTTTAAGGAAGCTGTGCTGAAATTTGGGTTTTGTTTTATTAAATAAGAGAAAATCAGAAACACATTTTTTTGGACGCGAGGTATACTATTCACAGAACTGTTAATTAACTAAGGCTCGGTAGTACCCACTAAAAAAATAATAAGGAGAGGTACGATAATACGAATGATAGAGGGAGCGCGCTAATATTAAAGCGAAAATGTTTATTAAATCTCAAAAAAGAACATAAATCGACAATACTTTAAGAAGCATGTAAAGAAACACTGAATTTTTTCAAACCTATGTGTTAAAAAAAAAACCTTTCTTTTTTTGTAATTTTCGGAGAATACTCGCGATTTTTTTCTATCGAGGTAATTTTTTGTGATTACCGTTTCGGCTCGACAGTATCAGAGATTATCTTCAAAAATAACATTTATTTTTTTAGAACTTAGAAACTTAAAGCGTTCGAGGGACATATGTTATAAATCGGTAGAAATGCGGAATTTCAAGCCTTAAGAGCAAATAGTTCATAAGTAGTTGGGACATACCAAACCAAAATTCTAGTCAATATTATTAAGATATACCCCTTACTAATAAACGTGTTTTAAATTTTACCCCACTTGTTAACAACCAGATACATAATGGTTGATTAAGAGTTTTGTAAAATTTAAAGCACTTTTATTAGTAAGGCCCATATTATTTTAGAGGTACATATTACGACTTTTTAATTCCAATTAGCCATAAAAACGAAGGTTTTTCCTCCCTTGGTACTTAGGTAATGAAGAAAACTGTATTGCTGGCTGCTTCATTTTAGGTAAAATCCATTGCCTCCAATCTCTATCAGCACTTAATTGGATCAAAGTGGAAAAGTGATGTTAAAAAACTAATTTCCGCAAGTTTTCGCTATGGACTCCATCGCAATTTTCATTATCTGTTCCGGTAAAAAAACCCATCATCAATTCATATAGCTGGTTTACAGGCTTTTTATGTTAATTTACCATTAATAATGAAAATGAAAAAGGTGCACACTTAATTTGATTATATCAGATTACCGATCGCACTAAAATAAAGTGGAGAGACTTTAACTGTTCTAATACGATTTTGTTGTATTTTTCAGTCAACACTTTTTTATAATGGGAGAGTGTTTGTCTTTTAGGGATCCATTTACTTGGTATTGGCTGAATTCGTGCAAAGATATTTCTTCTTTTCATTTTACCGACGTTATTTTTTATCGCAAGTTAGATTAACTAACTAACAAGTAACTAATTTTACAAATTTAATTGCAATATTTTTTTTTAATAACTTTTAAATGTTTTTTTTACTACTCCCTCTGGAGCCAGTGAGACTTTTTTTTACATTAGCTCAATACATGAGGCCCTAAGGGAAAAATTCCCTCAGGGCCTATGTCATCTTTGAAGATGCTGTGTGGGGGGTTTTTTAAGGGAAAGGAAGGAGAGGAAGTCTTGGGAAGGAAAAAGCTTTGAGGGGTGGGTAGGAATCTGTGGATAAATATGTCCAGGAGTGATGGACGTGTGAAGCCATCCCTCCTCCTGCGGTGCAAGGCGATGAGATCCGGTCAGGCTGGAGAGATCAAAATGCCTCCTCAACCAGTTTCTCCCGATCCGACCTGCCACGCAGATGGTCGGCTGACGCATCCGCCCCCAAGTAAAACCTAACCCCATGAACCCGGGCATCCCAAGTCACCAAACGTAGCGAACCACTTGGGGTAACCTGTGGCAGAGGTGTTGGTCGTCCAATAAATGGTTCCTGGGGCGGCGGTACCCATACTTGCCTCCCGAATTGAAACTACGGCAATGAATTGAGACTACGGCATCCCCAAAGAGATGGGAAGAGGTTAAAGCCATTTAAAGCAACGTTTCAATTCCGAAGGTTGATCTTACACCAGAGCGATACTGAGAGTATCTTCCACTCTGGAATGTGCCGAAAATATATTATGACTTTTTTTATAATTAATTAACTTGTGAAGTAAAACAAATTAATGAAATTAAAACTATTTGCGCACGTCGGGTTTTGAAACCGTTACCTTCGGATTGCTAGTCGAGAGGCTAACCACTTTACCATGGAGACCGTCACAGCCTTAACCCTCGACCACGGATGCCGTCTATAGTATGATAATACTAATAAATCTAAACGAAACAAGAAACAGAACAATATGTTGATCCGAGAAACTATCTAAGTTACAAAGAAATTCGTTAGAACATACAATATGATATGATAATACTAATAAATCTAAACGAAACAAGAAACAGGACAATATGTTGATCCGAGAAACTATCTAGGTTACAAAGAAATTCGTTAGAACATAAAATATGATATGATAATACTAATAAATCTAAACGAAACAAGAAACAGAACAACATGTTGATCCGAAAAACTATTTAGGTTACAAAGAAATTCGTTAGAACATACAATATGATATGATAATACTAATAAATCTAAACGAAACAAGAAATAGAACAATATGTTGATCCGAGAAACTATCTAGGTTACAAAGAAATTCGTTACAACATACAATATGATATGATAATACTAATAAATCTAAACGAAACAAGAAACAGAACAATATGTTGATATGATAGACTGAAGGACATTTGAAGGGAAAGATACAGGATCTCTGACGTCATGAAATTGGCACAGCTTTTTTTACACCAGAATTTCTTAGAAATCTGTTTTCAGTTATTCAACCCTATATAAATCCAGAATTAAAGATTCTCTTAGTATTAGCCGTGGAGAAGGACCACCATTCAGAATCAAAACGTTGTTTGAAATGTTTTTAGCCATGTTTGTGACCAAGTGACCAGGTAATTCTCATACTTCCTCTTCACCCATCTCCTGTCGTTCTCCTACTCCTATAATTGAGGATGTGATAACTTCAATGCCACCGGAAAATAGAAAGCGGTTGTGACTTGCGGTATACATATTAAAAAGCTATTGAGAACTTATGGTTATTTCTATCATGAGCTATGAAGGTTCTGTACACCAACTTATACAAATTATAATGCGCCAAATTGTTTGTTCCCTATTTTTTATTCTTTCAATAAGAAATAGGTTTCGAACCAAAAACGTTACATACTTTGGCGAAACCGGGTAGTAATGCAAATAATAAATTGTAATAATATAGCAATATACCGTTATCCAAACTCTCTGAACACAATACATGTAGACTTACAATGTGATTTTATTGACTGCCTGCGTGCGTGACATTTAAAAAACTTTAAACAAAGTTTACACAAAAATAAATTGCGTGAAATGATATTAGTTCCCTATAACATGCCATTTATGCCCTTAGTAAAATAACTCTTTGGGTCGCTTAATTCAAAGTACAGATTTGAGAATACTCGCAGGCATTAATATATTTTTCTTTATAAACCAACAATACAAAGTTTTCGGTAAGTTATCGATCTAAATCTCGGGTAGTTACTGACCTACGATATTTTGTTTCTGAATGTGGCATAAGGATCGCAGTGAATGTTGATGTGAACACAGCATTCACACAGGAATCCAAGGAAATTATTTTATTTAAAAAAAAATGTGTGCGTACCATATAGCATTCTGTGTTTTTTCCTGTCCTTGTTCTGAATTTGATTAAAATATTGGGAAAAAATATAGAATTTGAAACAGACCAGGATGTGCAAAAATAAAAAGGTAACGGTCGCAATGGAGAATCGAACGCAGGATCTCTGCCGTGATACACGGCCATTCGTGTATGTTATGGTTCCAATTTTGGGATACTAAAATACTGGATTTGAGTGTCATGGTGATCATTCTCAGATTACGATTTTTTTAATTGTCATCGTCGAATGCTAATATAGTCGTTTTCTAAAAACATAGTTGAAATTTATTTTGAGATAAAAAGTGTAATTTAAAAAAAAAATAAACCTGAAATCTGTATGTCTACACAATTCTTTGTTATTTTGTTAAATGTCCTTAACTGCACACCGTGTTATGTGCTCTAATTGGGAATCATTATTCTAAATGAAAAACTTGGCAATAAAATTTGACACACTTCATTAGTACACAAATAAAAAGTTAAGACAATTTTATTAATTTTGTGCAGTTTACAAAGCGTTCGTGTAAATGTAAATTTCTCCGGACTCGATCAGCTGTTCTATTGTTGTGTGGAAAAAAAAATTGATTTTGGTTTATCACAAAAATTTAAATAATGAGTTTAATAAAAATAAAACACTTTTTTTGTTTTGTTTTAAAACCACGATATTTATTAATTTACTTTACCGACCGGTTTCGCTTTACACAAGTATCTTTAGGGTACAAATCAATACTAAACAATAACTACAAAATGTGTGCTTATATATACATTTAAAGAGAGACAAAAATATATACATATAGAGAGAGACAACAATATAAAATTATTACAAACAATGGGGATACGTTAATACAAAGGGATTGGTAAAAAACCAACATATAATTATGAGACTAATGGGTTATCAAAAGTGACAAAAGGAAATTATTAATAGTTTAATGGAAACATACCTAATATTTGGCTACTAGATATGTTTCCTCTATATTTCCTATATATATTTCCTATATATATATATATTGATATATTAGGTATGTTTAAGATTACAATTAAAAGAAAATTTCTAAGATTTGTAAATTTTAAACTTAACATCCCTTTAGAGCACATAAATTACTTATCATTAATGAATATTTTAAATATTCCAACTTTAGAAAACAGACGAAACATAACTGACCTAACCTTTTTATTAAAATTATTAAACTCTAAATTTGATTGCTGTGAACTCTTGCATTTAATAAATCTACATTTACCTACACGAACTACTCGACAAACATTAACATTTTATATACATACATCTCATTCTAACTATAAATTGCATTCCCCAATACAACGATTACATAGTCTTGGTAACCAATATTTAAACAATATTGATGTATTTGACAATAATTTGAATTTGGCAAACTTTAAACGCCGGATGTGCGAACTATTTTTACTTAATTCATAAAATATTGTAAATACCAATTTTATACATTTTTATTAAAACCTATTATTATTGATTTGGAGGATATTGTCAGGCTATCTATTTTTACTTTATTTATATTCTGTATTACCTACATTTTGTCAAATCATATAATATTATCTAACCTATATTATGTGTCTTTATATTTTCTGTTACTTACCTGTATTTTATTCACTTCTAACTCTTCACTGTAATTAATCGAAACATGTATTGCTTTATGTACGTAAAAGCCCTATGGGCGTTTAAATATGAATAAATAAATAAATAAATTACATTACACAATCCTACTAACATTTTTTGTAACTAGAATTTCTTTGTTTAAAAAACTCTAGTATTTTTTTCTTAGATTATCATGAGTGATCACCTCCAAAATTTCGTGGTATGAGCATGGTAACCGGTCTATATTCGCAGATGTCTTCAGATCAATATTTTTTGTGTAAATTCCATGAATAAATGTTGATAACTATGTCAACTTACTGTAGTCATATAGGTACGAACTTAAATTCTGAAAAGAAAAGCTGAGACGTACATGTATTATACTCCCATCTTATTCATTAAAGTCGAACTTGGAGCTATGAAGCAGCATTAAAATGCCTAGTACCTAGTATGCGACTTCTTTTAAATTACATTTTGTGTGTTTAATCAACTCATGAAAAACCAACAAGTTATGTGATTTTTTCAAACATCAAACTCTGCAGTGTCACCTATCAAGTTAAAATCAACTGAATTCAAAAACAAATTAAGTGAATACCATAGCCCGTGAGACTATTGTTACCTCAATAGGGTATTTACACATTTTTTATTACTTAAAAAATTAAGCATAAAATTACCATGATTATGCCATTTTTATTTTATTTTTATGTTGACGAATAAATTTTCTACAGCCAGTCTAAGTTTCCAATTTTGGGGCGAGGCTATCGTGTGACGTCATGAGCGTTGGCCAGCTTCATCCACATTTCTGACAGTCGTACTTTGTTGTTTGTTGACTTGCGTATTTGGTGCACTTGCCAATCACTGGCCAATTTGGTTTTTTCGGTTTTTGATCGTTTTTAAAATTAATAAATTTAAATGAAAACATAAATAAACAAACATTTTTAGTAGGATGATTAAAATCAACAAAATGATCTTTAAATATTCCATACATTTTTGACAGAATCCCTCGTTTGTGAAAATACCCTATTGTAGTATTTGGTGAGGATATGGGTAATGGGGGGAAGCCATTGGAGTATAAGAACTGACTGTTCAGATCTGGTCATAAAACACGCAGAAAGCAACGTTTCGATTCAAAATATGGTCTCTCAATGGAGCGAAACTGAAAGTATCTTCCGCTCTGCAACGTACCGACTTATTTTGTTATAAATTAATGAATTGCGAACTCCAATTAATCAAACTTTCGCACACCAGATTTGAACCCGCAGAATCGGAATCCTTGCTAAGGATCGTAACCACTTAACCACAGAGACCGTCATTAATGATTGCTTTTAATTTTAAAAGTTAGAAGCTCTAACCAGTTTTTGTCCATGGTTTGTTGTAGGTACAAAGAAGAAAATATTAAAATGGGACATTGTAAATAATTCAATGTCGGTAAGTAAATCTCTTGGGAGAATGAGCGTCATCTCAAGAGGAGAAACAGTCGCCGAGAAATTTTAATAATATGTATTTTACCAAACCGTTGCTGTCACTGCCCCTCATTATGCATAAGGACCTATTTCAATGTCACCATTCACAAACAAATTTTATAGCAAACTCGTCAATTCCTTACTAGGCGCACAAATATACAAATGATAACGACATTTTTAGTGTTATACAGTTTTTTTGAGTCAACGTATTATTTCTGATATTTGCAGTCAATTTTTATTATTATTATTTTTTTTAAATTTTGTTATTTAGAAATGTTTTGTTTTGTTAGAAATTATTTTTGAAACCTAGATAATGTTTATAACTCTCGTGTAAAATTCATGTAAATATTGTGTACCAACTGTGAAAAACCCATGTGCGTATAAAAGGGTAAATAATTGCGTTATAAATATATTAAATTTATTTTTTGGATAAATTGAAGCTTGTTCTACCGTTTCCAATGAATAGAATAAAAAAAAAGGTTCTCTACTTTATAAAAAATATAAGCTTAAATTGCTAAACAAAAATTGTATGAATGAGTATAAAAAATACGACTTTATTACTGAAATTATCTTTGACAGTTTCCATTGATTAATTTCTTTCTTTCTTATAAAATTAAAAAAAAATAATAAAACTACTTTAGAGCTTGAAATCGTGACCTTTAGACTCAGTTTGCAAAGCGAGTTTTATGCCTATTGCTTATATTCACGACGATATAAGGCATATTAAGAATACATACATTATTTTTTTGTGGCTTCCTCTTAAGTACAATCTGTAGTTCCTATTAAATAAAATATCGACCTTAATGGATAAAAGCAAAAAAAAAATATATATTTAAAAACTTGTCTTGTATAAAATGATTACGAATTTTTTAACCCGTTTAATCACAGGAGACCATATTTGTCTCAGCTCACATAGGTCTCATAGAAATCGTTGTGTCTCCCTTATTGTCATAGTGAGAAGTTTGATTTAAACGGTATTGAAAAGATAATAAAACACGCTATATATTCAAATCTAAAAGTAAACTACCAAAAAATTTTAATTTACACCTTTCTGAAACCAAAGTTTCCGATCGTAATTTAAAAAATAAAAAATTAAATTTTGTGAATTTTTTAAGATTTTTTTTAAAAAACCGACAAAAAAGTGAGTAACGTTTATAATTCATTTGTATAATGAATTATGTATGTGTTTTTTTTTTTTCATTATCAGTAATTTTAGTTAAAGTTTAAAAAACTTCAAGTGAGCAATTTTTAAAACTGTTTTAAGTTTTCATCCAAAAATTTTATACTTAAAAAATTAGATGGTTATTTTTAATATTAAATTTTGAAAGCTTATTTCATCACCTTTCGAAAACAGTTTGTAGTTTTCTGATACGTTAACAAATATTCCATTTACTTGGATTTTATTGCAAAGTGGGAATATTTTTAGTCTCTGACAAAAACGCCGAATGTGTTTCATCGACTATCTTCGGTGGATCTATACTGCTTGGCAAACATATAAATTTAAATTACAGTGTTCTGAATGGGAGTGCCAAATTGTTGCTAGTTTCGGAAACAAATGTTACTAGTTCCAGTTATTTAGCGAGAAAGTCATTTGTCACATTCAAGCCGAGACTCCAAATTATTGAGAACTGGCGCTAAACTAAATGTAAATCAGATTTATAATGTATTCCGAACCACAGGTAACCTCATTCAACAAAGAAAAGCAGCACATTACACATTCACTGAAATATATGCACGGTACCTTCTCCACTGCCGTAATTACTGTCATTACTGGTATGGAAGGGGTACAACGTGATATAAGGAGGTAATTAATTGAGTAAATTAAAATATACCACCACAGCACATGAGTAACCTGAACCTAACCTCAGGTTCGATTTCCAAAAAGATATAAATATTATTGTACTATCTGTTAATCCCACTGATTAAGACTACTTGAAATACGTTGAAAAACTTCAAAAAAAAATCGAGGTCTGTTAAAATTACAAGTTCCTAATAGGTTAGCGTAAATTTTACAAGATTTAAATGGACAAGTAGGCTCTAATAGGCACTAAGTTATTATGTTGCCAGACTGATGATGTCTGCCCGACTACCAGAGGCCCTAGCACGCTCGCACTATAACGATCGATAGGATAACTATCGGTAACTTCTCATCGTTCCCTAGGATAACTGCACATCGCTGACGTACAAACAACAGTTGATGTCGAATATGTTAAGGACACTTAGTCACTGTGAACTGTCACTTATGCGTTGGCGATCTGTAGTCATGCTAGAGAACGATGAGAAGTTACCGATAGTTATCCTGTCGATCGTTATAGAGCAAGCGTGCTAGGGCCTCTGATGCCTTCGCTATCATGGGAACCGTTTGTACATTAGACACGAACGTCGATAGTTTATACTGTTCTAAAATAGTCATTAACTGAAATCAGTTGAAATACCGCAAAACTTCCTACATCTAACTATACTAACGGCAACAATTGAAGCATGTTTAAAATGCACGACTAACATGTACACCACAATTATTACATTGGATTATATAAATATTATTATCTATTGGATAACCAACACCTCTGCCGTAAGTCATACTAAGTGATTCGTTACGTTTGGTCACTTAGCAGAGGTGCCCGGGTTCATCGGGTAGGGTTTGCCCGAGTCTTGGTGCGTATGCATCTGTCCACCATCTGCGTGGCAGGCCGGACCTAGAGAGACTTGTAAGCCCTTTGATCTCTGCAGCAGAACTCTCTCGAAACGTCGCCTTGCAATGCAGTGAGATGGATGTATTCATACGTCCGTCACTCCTATATCTACACACCGACTCCCAGATTCCTACGTACCCCTCAGTTTTCTTTTCCAGAACTTCCTAAACTACTTACTTAAATTTCCCAAAAAGAACCTCGATTCGGTATTAAACATTTTTCCATAACATAAATATGTATTCGGAGTTAACCGAGTTAGTACATATTTAATCTAGTGTTATTGTGAAAAGCGTTTTTACATTAAATGTGAGAGTGTAAGGACAGGTGACTCTTTTATATGCGAGAGGGAGCAGCAGCGAAGCAGATTCAAGCAAACACTTAAAAAAATTAATAAAATAATCTTTTCCTTCAAAAGATATGGATTACGTATACGCTATAAATATACCATAAACATAAAAAATAAGCCTTGTAGCCGCCACTTCATTTTGTTTGTGTGCACCCTGCGGCTTTATTTTTTCGAAAAAAAACAAGAACGTGACAGCTGTCACTGTCGCGAGTAGATTCAATGGAATTCTGTAAATCTAGAATGGTTGCTAATTTACATAATACGATTCTGTTAAAATTCAACGTATTTTGATAATAATACAGTCATAATCTGTGAACCAACTTACTAAAATTATGTCTTTATTTTTGCTACAAATTAATAAAAACTACGAATAATTTCTAAATGGTAGGATTTTTTAAATTGTCATAAGAACTTTTTTTACAAATAAAAATATTTGAATACATTACGAATTCTTAATTTAATTCTAAACCCATTAAACTACATTACATAGGTGTGTATTGTAGTACAGAGTGCAGGTATGTAGTTAAATTTCCTCGGGTTCCCAATCTATCTATCCCCTGTCTAGCTAAGGGCGGGTTGTTTCTATACAATTTCTGTAATTATTTCATCAGCGACCGGTTACTTCGCAGTACCCACTTGGATAATAAAAGAACTTGTTCACAAAACGACAATATTATTTTTTTAAATTTGATGACTTGTTCAAATTCTGTGAAACAATCGTCCTAACGGTTCTAAGACTGCCGATTCTATCCGGAAGTTGCGGGTTCAAAACCAATTTTATTATTTTTATTTTTAACTTAAAGGGTCAAACCTCAAATTATAATATTTTAATTAATGAAGATAATATTAGCGAAAGTCAATCGAAAATCCGAAACAGAAAAAGATACGGATACATCTGGGACTCGAACCCAGGTCCTCCGGCAATCCGGGCCGACGCGCTATCCAACTGCGCCAACGTATCCCTATCCGATTCGGTGATTTTTAACTGTATCATACTTCCACTGAGAACCACTAACATTATTTTCATTTTTCTTATCGCATATTTTTATTTTCATTTTTCTTATCGCATTTTTCTTATCGCAGTTGGATAGCGCGTCGGCCCGGATTGCCGGAGGACCTGGGTTCGAGTCCCAGATGTATCCGTATTTTTTTCTGATTTTTCTGTTTCGGATTTTCGATTGACTTTCGCTAATATTATCTTCATTAATTAAAATATTATAATTTGAGGTTTAACTCTTTAAGTTAAAAAGTTAAAAATAAAAATATTTCATCCTAGACTTGCAGATAAAGTCAATAGATGTCGCATATTAATAAAAAGTGATAAAATTTATCCTGACACTATCTAGAGGGCATTTAGTTCGAGTTGAATCTTGCAATCACACATAAAGGTAGCAGCCAATAAAAAATATGCGATAAGAAAAATGAAAATAATGTTGGTGGTTCTCAGTGGAAGTATGATACAGTTAAAAATGACCGAATCGGATAGGGATACGTTGGCGCAGTTGGATAGCGCGTCGGCCCGGATTGCCGGAGGACCTGGGTTCGAGTCCCAGATGTATCCGTATCTTTTTCTGATTTTTCTGTTTCGGATTTTCGATTGACTTTCGCTAATATTATCTTCATTAATTAAAATATTATAATTTGAGGTTTAACTCTTTAAGTTAAAAAGTTAAAAATAAAAATAAAAATATAATATTTTAATTAATGAAGACAATATTAGCGAACCTTTTTCTTATTTTTCTGTTTCAGATTTTCGATTGAGTTTCTATAAAATTATCTTCACTGATTATTTTGTGATGTATTTGCAATTTGGTCATTAAAATACCAAAAAAGTATATTTGCGGCACGTTCCAGAGTGGTAGATATTCTCGGCATCGCCTTGATGTAAAACCAAAATTCAGAATTAAAACGTTGCCTGAAATGGCTTTAGCCATTTTCGGTAACCAGATTTGAATAGACGTTAACTTTCCGACCTTCCTCTTCTCCATCTCCTTCCCTTCCCTACTATATTTTATCTCACTTGGGGATGATCAATCAATCCCCAATTAGGGATGTCATAGTATCACTCTCTTCGGACGGTTAAATGCATTTGGGACTTCTGTGCGGTATTCACATTTAAAAAAAGGTATTCCCCAACATTTTCAGACTATAATTATAGGAAAAGAAACATTTTAATTTAGATTTTTGTAACCCAGTAATGTTAGCGTTATTTTTACCGCACACGTGATAAAAATAATAATAATTTAATATATTTTTAATTTTCAATATGCCTTATTTAATGTACAACAAGAAGTTATTTTAAATAATTTATTGTCCAGCGTCGCGGCGCTATCTCCAACGGCGTCCATTACAAATGTCAAGCCTCCTGACAAGTGTGTCACGTGTACGTTACAAGAATACCGTAGCACTTCCGCCACTGTGCGGCGGCGTCGCGCGTCGTCGCTGCGACCGGCGACAAACCGATCAAGAGCCGTGCCTTCAATTTCCCCGCACAGCCTTAAGGAGGCTTAGCAGCGCTAAACTACTAAACCGTAACACAAAAACTAATAATTAAAATGGCGAAATACATACCACACATAATTTGGGCCACATTTTAATTCCGTTGCTCCGCGACTACAACTTTACAAGGGCTGGAAAAAGATAAATAACGAATCCAGTATAAAATGTTTTGTAAAAGTGTTTATTTAAGACAATACTTTTTTAGAAAACTTCTTGGAACTCCCGTTGCTCGATTTTGCGTTATCTTTGGCACCACCGAACCACTTTTCAAATGCGTCAACCCAGATTATTAATAATATTTTATTATTATTTTTTTATTATTTATTTTTTTAAAGGCGGAGACGGTTTACAAGTAGTTCCCGTGAGCACTTAGGGCATTTTACTTCAATCCTTTAATAACAACCCAGTCCCTTTAATAAAGTTCACCAGGGTTGTCATTGGATATGTGGCTATGTTTTCTGGTTCTACTGTGTATATCCCCAGGTATCTGAGCCTAGTTCCCACCAGGACAGGACATTGGCACTATAGGTAAATTGGAGTCTCTTCATCCTCTTCACATTTCCTGCTTCTATTGGTGTTTTCCACTTCCAATATCTGCATGTGTCTCCTGACATGGCAGCGTCCCGTTACTATTCTATTCCCATTCGCTTTAATAAAGTCTACCATGGTTGTCATTGGATATGTGGCTATGTCTTCTGGTTCTACTGTGTGTCTCCCCAGCTATCTGCGCCTAGTTTCCACTAGGACAGGACATTGGCACCATTGGTGTTTTCCACTTCCAATATCTGCATGTGTCTCCTGAGATGGCAGGGTCCCGTTAGTAGTCTATTCCCAGTGCATTTAATAAAGTCCACCAGGGTTGTCATTGGATACGTGGCTATGTCTTCTGGTTTTACTGTGTGTCTCCCCATGTATCTGAGCCTAGTTCCCACCAGGACAGGACATTGGCACCATAGGTGAATTGGAGTCTTTTCATCCTCTCCACATTTCCTGCATATATTGGTGTTTTCCACTCCCAATATCTGCATGTGTCTCCTGAGATGGCAGTGTCCCTTTGGTAGTCCTACCAGTTCCCTCAGCGAGTTTCTGATCATATCGAGAAGTTTCCTATTAATATTATTTAATATATTATTCGTAAATCAATTTATTTCATACCTATATGTTTTCTGGTTCCGTGATAACTCAAAATCGTGTAATTTTAACACCCCTTTGAAAAGTTATTAAAAGATAGAAAAAAAGAAAATTAAAAATATCCCATAACTTAACCTAAGATAGCCTGTTTAACCAGGTTAAAATTATTTTTTTTTTACTTTTAATGACTTGAATTTCAACACCTACTTTGAGGTGTTGAAATTGCATGATTTTAAGTTGTTGGGTCACCGTGTTTTTCTAATGCTTTTTTTAGCAATAATTAATTTAAAAAGTTATATTGTTCCTAATGATTTAGAAAAACTCATTAGTGGAATGACAAACATATAAAATAAAAATAAACATTATTTATTAAAAGTTACTATAAATACATATTTTTTAAAAAATATGGTGCCATTTATGTATGTTGGTTGATGGAAGTAAAAATATAAAACTGATTTTTCTCATTTCGCTAATTTGATAGGTTCTCTTTGGCTAAGTGTCTCGGTTTTGAGTGGTGTTTGAGTTGGTTGTATTCCCGGCTAAGTGTGCCACGGCCTCCCCGGAGCGGCCGCCGCTTATCGCGCGCGTCACGCTCCAAGATGGCGCCGTTTCCGGCCAAGGGGAAATTTGGCCCACATTTGGCGGGAAAATCCATATGGCCGCAGAGGCATCTCGGCCACGACAGATCGGACCAACGAGACAAATGAGAACATGAAGAAATTAAGATCACAATGTTTTAGATGATATCAACATCTACATAGAGGTAGGGAGATAAGTACTTATGCAAAGTGAGATAATTCGGCACATTAACGACATTGAACCACAATTATGCCTCAGCGTCATTGAAAATATGGACCATCGGATAGAAGTATGCCACCGAAGCCGTGGCGAGCATTTGACCGATATTTTGTTTCACACATAAGTGTCATAGATCTTTCTATGATAATAAAAAAAATTAAGATTATTCTCTGAACCTTTTTGTTTTATTTACAATTAACGTCGTGCGTTATGGTTGGACCACCCTTTAAAATAATATCGAATAGATCTTTCTGAATACCGAGAAAAATTACATATTTAACTAATCTTTGGAATCATTGTCCTTTTTAGCATTTCAAATTTCCTTTTTCGACATAATATAAGTGCCAAAATTCGAACTTTTAACGTTGTCACAAACGTTACATTCGAAACCCAAAGTTTCTAGGTTTTTTTATTCAGGGGTCTAGATATAACTCCTTCCGAAAATTACTTTATTGAGTTTTTGGGTATTTTTCATTATGTATATATCATTTTCAAGAAACTTGTTTTTAGAAAAAAAATTTAATAAACTATTATACTCGCCATTCGTAGTTTACGGTGGGCGCTTAACGTTCTTAGTCTGGCCCTTATCAGTTAAATGAATTTGCTAAACACTCAAATTTGAACATAATAAATTATAAGAAACTAGGTCCTTATTTTAAACCAAGGGTTAAACCTGCCCTAACAACTCATGAGAATCAAAAGTTCACTTTAAGGGTAAACTTAATATAGATCGTAATCTGCTTTTTCATAGACGGTGGTAATTTAATTCTTTTAGGAATAACCTTTTTTGCAAGTTGTGCTGTAAAATGTAAAAATAAATTGTTATGAATATGAATAAAAAGCTTCTGCCCGCGACTTCGTCTGCGCAGGAGTAGTACTTCTATTAACCTATTTTCTTTTCCTAGGTCCCATCTATGTTTATAGCAAAATTCTTAAACTATTTATTTAAAATATCTATGATTCGTTTCAAAGTATTGGGCGAGTACTTCAAATAAGTTCACAAATTTTCATGAAAATAGAATTTTGATTTAAATTAAATTTGATTGTTTTGCAAAATGTCATTCTCAAATTTTGATATTTACTATTAAATAATAATTATTATTTATAATATATCGAAAATTGAAAATATTATTGTAAAGTTTTATTAAAATCCATTCAGTAGTTTTTTGCATGAAAGAGTAACAAACACACATACATCCATACAAACTTTCGCGTTTATAATATTAGTAAGATAAGATAAGATTAGTAAGAAAGTAAGATTGTTTTGTTCGTGTACAAAATACAAACGCAATTCTTCAAAGTAAGGTACGTAATTTATTATTCAAATTGCGCATTTACGCAAATAAAAATTCCTCTTAATATTTCACTATTATTCAAAACTTGCAAAAAAAATTTTTTTTTTTTTAATAATTTTGACCACCATCTATGAACGAGCATATTCTGAATTATTTCATGTTTACTCTTACTATTATTTCTATTAATTCAAAGGAAATTGACACTAATATACGATACAAACCTAAAATTTCTCTTGCATTCATAACTAGAGGTTAGTCTTTTGGTTATTTATTTTTGGGGTGTTATGCCGTGTTGCACTACCTCCTTCTTTAACCAACGTTTCGGACACTGTAAAGCTGCCCGAAACGTTAGTTAAAGAATAAAGTACCGCAACATGGCATAACACCTCAAAAACAAATAACCAACATACTTTTGGCCGTGAAAATCTAAAATCATATCAGAGGGTAGTCTGTTCTAAAACGTTGCCAGAACCAACAGGTAACAATTTAATTGAAAGTATTTAAAATCAAATTGATACCTCGCTCCGATGAAAGTTTTGCTTACAAAATAAAACATTCAGCCAAGTCCTTTATTCTATACTGAATTAACAATTTATTGCTTGGTAAAATACATGTTTTACTGAGAAAGTTTGACATTAAGTAGACTAAATGACTCGTTGCACGCCCGATTCGAGAACAGTGCTGTAACCTGTCCACAAAGTAAAGTTAAAAATATATAAAATTTGTAATTTCTATAGAAAAACGTCATTATTATTTTAAAGGTAATGAGTAATGACGTTAGATTCAAGTGGTGCATAGAAAATTACCGATAATAAAGTGTTTGTGTTAAGTTAGGCACGTTACGTTTCACACCACCATTCATGTCAAATAATTGCAAGGCTCAAGTAATTTCAAGGTGCCTAATACTAGCCAGGTGAAATGACACAGCAATTATTGTAAAGTAACCACATAAATACAATTACAATAGCTATTTCCCTACTTGCCACAACAATTTCTTTACGTCCGTGTGGATAATACGTAAGTTCTGCACATAATAATACGTATGTTGAAAGGATTTAAATATATTTTCTACGGCTGTTAAATAAAATTTACACGCAAATGAAGCTTAAAATTGAATAGAAGAGACTTCTCAAAGTCAGATTTAGTTGCTCTAAACCTTCCGCTTATGGTCACGCTCTAATTGTTCAATTAACTGCATTCTGAGGCGACCTGCACTTGGATTGCGCCCACTGCATGGCACTAACAATTATGAGGTAATAAGTCTCCGCATTAGGCGGCACGCTAGGGCGGGAATAACCCCGCCACTGAAAGCTCAGCTAATACCTCCCTTTCTGTTGCTTGCGTCTTTTATGGGAGAGAGGGAGATGTTATAAAGGAGCTTTAAATGCACTAGTAAAGAATGTGGCCTTCAAGACAGAAATTTCATGAAGGAAACTTGTTTAAGATCGTTATCCTGTAAATACTCTTTTTACGTCATGACTGATGGTCTTACATGTTCGACTACAATGTTTTTTTTTAATGTACTACACAAACATATGAAAAATGCTTATCGTTTTCTGAATCAATTCCAAGTAAATCATTTGAAAGAGACCCTTGCTTGTGTATTGGTGTACTGGATGGATAAAAAATAAGTAATAATGATAAAAATAAGATTTTTGACGCTTGACGTTTGGATGCAAATTAAAATACCAAATATTTATTTTTGTATAAATAATAAATACAAAAGGTCTCATCACATTTCCTTTGGTTAACCATATAAACAATGAGTAAAAATAAATACATATATATTAATGTGGTCATTACAACGCGAATCTAAATCTAAACAGTTTATTTCTAACACTCATTGAAAACTAATTCTATGAAAAAACAATTATTTTTGAATCTGTTATTACGTGTAACGTTTTTTTTTTTTTTTTAATTTTGGCTATCGGTAACATAGTTGTAGATCATGGGTGGCCAACCTTTTCAGCAGCCGGGCCAAATTTAAAAAAGAGATTTCCTACCGGGCCGTACAAAAAAATTTCTTTAATTATTCCAAGCAAACAAGAAATATATTGTTTTTTTAACCGCTTGGGCACATAAGCTTGTTTTCACGACAATTTAACGTAGGTAGACATAGGAATAACGTGTGCCCCGGAACTGAGTTATTAAGAAGATATAACAAAAATGAGAATCAAACATATTTATTAGTGTTTGGCAATACCAAAAATAATAATAAAAAATTAACAAAATATAATAAATTTTAGTGAGATGTCTGATTTTGTTTGTCAGAACTAAGTGCATCAATTTTGATAACGATTGATGTTGTTGCTACACGCAAACAGTTTTCCAAGTGCTCATTAGTGATTTGTGTTCTCATTTGAGATTTAATGTGTTTCATTCCACTATAAAGCTGTTCACACGTGTTGTTTCCAAATAGCGAAATGCGGGATATTTCTCCTTGTCAAAATATGTTTTTTAAAACTCTTCCAAACCAACGTGATTGAATTTCTCCTTTAACCGTGCAGCACAACACATTTCACAATGTTCCATTTGTAAAATTGCAGCAAAAATCACACGATGCACTCGTATTTTAAAATCTTAAAGTCAGTTTTCAAATCCCACGTTCAAGTCGGATATAAACGAAGCGTTTTTATCCGCCGCCATTTATGTGTCGTCTGGCTGCAATAACAATGTAGGAAAGTGAGTGAAGATTTTTGTCCTTAACTGTTGTTCCCGAAGCCCAAGTTTCATTTGGAATGCAGAAATAAGATCATACATGTTATTAATTAGTTGATATTTCCCTTGTAGACTAGTATTAACAACATATGTATCCTTATCGACCAGAAATGCAAAGTCACTAACCCACTCCTTGTCTTCAAATTCTGGGATACTTTTTGACTTGCTTTCAAAAAAATAATGCATTTCTTCCTTCAAATCAAACACTCTTTTCAACATTTTGGCACGGGTCAGCCTTATTTCTACATAAAATTATGTAAGTCACTATACTGTGAATCCAAAGACTTGAGAAACTCTTGGAACTGACGCTGATTCAACACTTTCAACTTATTACCAACTTTGCAGGCCTCATTTTCAATCAATTTTACCAAACCTTCGTGTTTCCCAACCAATGCTGAAGCACCATCTGTTGTTAAGATAGGTCGTTGAGTTGTAATGAAAAGCGATTCAATGTCTTTGTAACAGCTCCTAACAAATCTCGTGAGCAAGTAGTATCTTTATGTGGATACAGTGCCACTAATTTTTCTATTTTGTTAAGATAGACATCAACACACCTTTTAAAAATTGCCACTTGGGCGGTATCTGTTGGTTATGTGCTTTCATCCAATGCTAGAGCATAAAATATGAACTTGGATGCTCGATTTTTCAAATTATCTTCAATATGGTTTCCAAGTCGTCGACACGCCTAGTAATATTTTGACGAGACTTTACTTTTGAGAAATCCGTTTTTTTCTGGGCACAGAATTTCAACGACACTCTCCAAACATTATTAAACCATTCACAATCTAAATATGGCTTCGATTTTTTACTTGTATCATGGCTACTTCATAACTAGCTTTTACAAAGCATGCTGACTCTTGAGCCGCTCTAGTAAATATCCGACGTTGTGCAGAACGTTTTCTTTTTAATCATTTACTTGGTCTTGTCAAAATTGCCGTTCGTACTTTCAAATTTATTTGCATGTTTAGCCTCGTAATGTCGTTTAATGTTATACTCTTTCAAGTCAGAAACAGAATTATTGCATATCAAGCATAATTACTTTGTTTTAAATTCCACGAAAAAATAATTCAATTTATGTACTGAGATACTTCCCCATATATGATATTTATATGATACGAACTACGCACTATGGAATGTTCTTTTGGTGGCTTTATATAAACTAAAAAACATCATATGCTCCGCGGGCCACAAGTAGAGGCCCAGCGGGCCGCATGCGGCCCGCGGGCCGCGGGTTGGCCACCCTTGTTGTAGATAGTAATTAGTAATTCTAAATATTCGTTCGTAAGTATTTTCAATGAACTTTTAATTCAAAATTGAATCTACCCGAAAGAACTACTTATCAAAAGCGATAAAGTAGATACAAAAATAATTTTATTTATAAGATACGTGTATTTCTTTTTTATGTTTGACAGGTGCTTAGATGAATTATTAGAGAAAATACGTTACTGACATATTGCGCGTGGTTTAACTCAATTTGGATTCCGTCAGTGGCGGATGATCCCTAAGGCAAACTAGGCACGTGCCTAGGGGCGCGAGGTTACAAAGGGGCGACTCTAGAATTAAAAAAAAAATATTATTTGTGTAAGTAAGTAAGCACTTATTTACACAATATAAAAGATTATTTAGTTATATAAAGATGTAGAGCTTCTGAAGCATCATCCGCCTTCTTGATTATTCCTAGTAAGATACAACTGCAATGGTGTGCGTAGGTCGCGTCGATTCGTTCGCGCGCGTTTCTAGATTGCGGGGTAAACGCTGTGAAGCGGGGGCAAGAGCTAAGCGAAACTCCTTTCATGATCGTGTTTTGGGGTTTTATTTTGGTTCACATGAACAAACCAATAAAAAATTACAGTCCGTTGATATTGATGTACAGTTATTCAAATGTATGACAGTTTATTTCACATAATTTCTGTAAAAAAGAAAATTTTAATAAATATGAACAGCGAGCCTTGGAATTCTTATCAGTCAAAGAATATTAAAAGAACACAAAGAGGATACGAAGATCAGCGTAGTCACGTCGTCCACCGCGCAAAAAACCTGTCGCTAGGAAAACATAGCTTTGAGCCGCGTGGCGCAGCATTAGTTATTATATGTATAAGTACCTACTTGTTAAAATTTATAATATATGGCTGTTAGAGGAGCGTCGATGAGGTGCTTGCCTAGGGCGCTCTCAACATTTAATCCGCCTCCTTGCTCAGTGGACACACTTTAGTGTTTAATATTTTATGATTTTAGAGATAACTTGGACAATTATTTGCGAGTAAATGTAAACATTTAAAAAAATAATTTTATTACATAAATATAAAAATATTTTTTTTAGAAACAATTTTGATGGATGTAAATTTAAATTTCAAATTATATATTTACATCCGAATAAAAACTTGTTGTTTATAAATTAAAATTAATAACCAAAGAAACGTCCGTCCGTGGTCGAGTGGTAAATACGCTTGATTTCCAATCGGAAGGTCGCGGGTTCGAACCCGGCGTGCGCAAATAAATTTTATTTGATTAATTTGTGTTATTTCACAATTAATTAATAAAAATATATTTGCGGCACGTTCCAGAGTGGAAGATACTCTCAGTATCGCATCGCCCTGGTGTAAGACCACCATTCCGAATCGAAACGTTGCTTAAAAATGGCTTTAGCCGTGTTTAGTGACTAGATTTGAATAGCCAGGTACTTCCCAACCTTCCTCTTACCCATCTCCTTCCCTTCCCCACTTACCTTCAGCCTCACAACATACCCAATTGGGGATGCCATAGTCTCGCTGGCTCCAGACGGGAGCAGTTGGGACTCCATTGAGGTATTTTCTATTAAAAAAAAAAAATTAAATTCGTTTTTTTTTATTTACTTTTTCATTATATTAAAAGTAACGATTTGGCAGTTTTTTTTATTAATAATTACAAATTATTCAATTCCATCAAGATTTATTTAATTCCTATACGTCATCATTTAAAAGCAAAAAAAAAATGCTCTCGTCCGAGATGGATATTTGCCATACATTTTTATTACAAAACTAATTTTTCAGTTTGGTTGGGTATTTTGGCCTCAAATCCAAAACTACGTTTTGCATGAAATCGGCCGCGCAGCCGTTCCTCTTAAGTACATGGTGAAATCAAACTGTGTATACGCGTAGATATCACACAATCAGGTATTTATTTAGAGAATAACATAAGAGTGAGCAAAACATCATCTAATACATAAGGTTACTCCTCAATAGTCACGATTTTAACATCAGTGAGAGATCACCATAACACGAGCATGTGCCTAGCATGTTGGTCGAAAAATCCTCAATTAATGTAATAAACATTTCAATGAATAAAGAAAACCTTGTAACAAATTGTTAAATATTCATGGTATGATTATTCAAGGGTTCTTTGACGATATTCGTTTTGAAACACAGGATTTTTCATTCCTTTATTTTGTATGAAACGTGTATTGTGTACATGAGTCAAATGACGTGTGTCAAATTAATTATAATTGATTTTTATTTTATAATATCGCTCTCATAATTAGGACATTCTATATATATTGGAGTATTGGGAAATGTTTAAAGGTGAGGTGAAGGAGGAATAATAAAGACATATTGACGACCGGCGTGGTCGAGAGGCAAGGCTCTCGACTTCCAATCTCAAGGTCACGGGTTTTAACCTGGCGTGCGCAAATAAATTTTATTTTATTAATTTAATGTTGTTTCACAATTAATTGATTAAAAATAATACTTCCAGAGTTAAAGATACTCTCAGTATCGCCCTGGTGTAAGACTACCATTCAGAATTGAAACGTTGATTGAAATGGCTTTAGTCGTGTTTGGTGACCAGATCTGAAAAGCCAGGTACTTTCTCACCTTTCTTTTCCCCATCTCCTTCCCCTTTCCACTACTTTTAGCCTCATAACATACCTCAATTGGGGATGCCATAGTCTCACTCGCTCCAGACGAGAGCTGTTGGGACTCTGTAATTCATTTAAAAAATTTAATAAAAGTTTATCGGTTTGTTTTTTGTTTGTATTCCTGAAATCAGCATTTCATATTTTCGCTTATTTAACTAAAAATAACTAAAATAAATTCATTTACATTACACTACACATTTAAATTACTTTGCAATATTATTAAATTTTATTAATTACATTTTTTTAATGTACTAAAACTGTTTTTTCATTTTTAATGCTGTCTGGATGGCAATTACATAAATTACCCCCCTCGTAACCAATGGATTGCTTGAATTGTATTGTGTAATATACATGTAGTGTGAAATAATTGAGGGGTTTTATTCAATAACTGACTATTTCCAAAATTACAAATTTTCAGGAATCACATTTTTTTATTACGATAACTATTTAAAATCTTCAAATTATTTTGAATAGTTCTATTTTGGGTCAATTGTGTGCATAATCATATAATTGACAAGGTTGACAATAGACACTTGTTTATAATTTTGGTAAAAAATAGGTCAGTCTGTTCTATACACTCGTATAATTATTTTCATTTCAATTTTTTGTTAAAACTGTCTATTTTGTGGAAATATTCAATAAGAAAAAAATATATTTAAAAATAAATTCAAAAGTTTTTATAACTTAAGGTATATAAATATGTAAGAAAGAAAAACACAAATGTTTTTCACAACAAAAAAACTGAACGAATTTCTTAACACCCAAAAAACAGTTTAATACTTTAGAGGCACACATGTAGTTACTTATTCTCACACTTCAAAAAGTAGAAATTAGACAGTAGTTATGGAAAAAAATGTCCGCGTAATTAGTGCACTAAGGAAAACATATTATCACATTAGTATGTTCAATAGGAAATAGTTATGTATAAAAATAAAATAAAATTTCCTTTTGAAGAAAACCATATTTTCATAGGCAAAAATTCATTAAGAATTTGTGTCTTTTGGTTGGAAAAAACTGATTACACCAATCGATTCAGGACCCTCGATTTAGTGTGGTGGCATATATAATACAATTTCATCATTTTTGGAAATAGTCCGTTTTGAAATAAACCCAACTATTTTACAGTTATTGTAAAAGAAAATTAATGAATATTTGATTGTTTCAGGCAACAGGCATGACCCCCCTGATGTACGGTGTCAAAGACAACAAGACCTCCCTGCTGGAACGATTGATCGAGCTAGGTGCGGATGTGGGCGCTAGAAACAATGTAAGTATGCCTTTCTCCATATTTTTTTCTCCATAAACTGTTTATAAATCATAGATAATTATACCCCCAGATGAGCTATCCGGCCTTAGTCGTTTAGATATTACACTGAGAAAAATGTTATTCTAAAATACAATCATTTTATTCGTAAAAACGGTTAAAAACGGGACTGTTCTTACGAACAAATTAACAGGGTTTCAATGTTTATTCTTACATATTCCCGCCAATAAACATCAAAACACTGTTAATTTGTTCGTAAGAACTTCAGTCCCGTTTTTAACAGTTTTTAAGAAATAAAATGATCGTATTTTAGAATAACATTTTTCTCCGTGTAGAAATAAGAGAGATGGCCAAGCCGGCCAAGAGTTATTAGTTTGAACACGACAACTCATTAACATATAACTTCAACACCCCTTTGAAAATTCATTAAAATTAATGAAAAATAGCATATAACCTAACCTGACGTAACCTATTTTGAAATTTTTTTAAATCACTTTTAATGTATTTTCAAATAAGGTTTTGAAGTTGCATGTTTCTGAGTTGTCCGGTCATCATTATCTAAGGTATCGCCCGAGAAGATTCTGCCCCTGGGCAATATCCACAAGTTGTAGGGGGATCTGGCCTAGTTACTAGCTAAGCCACTGCCCAATTAGCTTCTAGGTACAAAAAGGTTAAGTAATAAAATGTGTACAAAAATTCTCGCTCACTACACTAGTTTATTGCGCTGTGGAAATTAAATCCGTGGCGTAACACTTTTGAGTTTAAAAGTTAGGTTTTTGTATCGCAACGCGTCACAGTTCAGATTTAAAAGTATGATTTTTGATTCGTGAATCTTTCATATCAAGAATTTTATCAATCCACGTTTTGAAAGACAGCCTATACAGGGTGTTAAGGTACGTACTTGAGTTACTTTAACCAGTGATTCCTGACATTATTTGGAGTAAAAAATGTGAATAAAATTTTGGTCTCCGGTGACATTTTTGATGTTTTTTTTTTCTACAAAAACATAAAAAATAGTGGGTGGTGGGTAGTTGGAAGCGGGGTAAGTGGTGGTGCGATAACTCGGCTGAGTGACCAATAAGGTCATGTGAAAGAATTTTTTTTGTTAGATTTTGAACAAAAAAATTTTGTAACTAATAAATTTGAAGTGGTTTTACAAATAGTGGTATATTCCAATTTTTATCAAATGTACTTGTTTTTTTGCAACCACATGTTTAGCACATGATTTTACTGATCTTGTATTTTGGCTCGGTACATCAGCCAGTCCGTATCTTCGCTATGTACGGAATTCCTTGCTAGAATTTAAACGGGCTGATCAAGCCTTGCTATGCCGAAAAATAGTTTGACCCTTTTTAGATGCCGAGGCGCTAGCAGTCACGTGTCAAATCTGAGATAACTTACGTAAATAATTAATACTTCCATGTTACCGAAATTTACGTAAATATACGTACTTAATTTTATAAGAACGGACTATTAAATTCACCGAGCGATGGAGAATATCGATGTTATTAATTGATAATCAATCTAAAATATTCTGGTAAATTTTTAACGGCAGGACTGTTTGTTTTTAGTAGTGAATTTCATGAATAGTGCACGACTCTGACAAAACTAATACTATTTAAAATCAGTATTCTCGCATATTTCTAGCACTATGCTGATTGTGGAGAACTTTATCAAAAATCAACCCTTCTAAACAATTTTTAGGTTCGTGAAAAAAACTACCGTCATCGACAATTTTAAAGATCGCTTGTATCTTGTATCTCGTCTCTAGATTATAGTAGAACGTATATATATACCACCAACGTACACAGTAGTTTGGTTATACAAAGTAAAAAAGCACGTTCCCTCTATAAGCTCGACATTCTAACCAAGGCGAGCTTATAATCATCTGATGTACCGGGCCTATGCACGGAGAAAAATGTTATTCTAAAATACGATCATTTTATTCGTAAAAACGGTTAAAAACGGGACTAAAGTTCTTACGAACAAATTAACAGGGTTTCAATGTTTATTCTTACATTTTCCCGCCAATAAAAATTGAAACACTGTTAATTTGTTCGTAAGAACTTCAGTCCCGTTTTTAACCGTTTTTACGAATAAAATGATCGTATTTTAGAATAACAGTTTTCATCGTGTGGGGGTCGCTGGATATATTCAAATTGATCCATATGGTAATTTTAGTGCGTTAACTTTTTTTATTAAAAAGATTTATTCTTTCTTTTTCTTATGAGGTTTCAGGAGAAAACTTGATTCTTGATATTTTTTTCATAACAAAAAAGGGGAGTTTAAAAATCTGTCTTAAACAATATACTTTATTGATGAACGTCTAAAACAAACATCACGGAAGGCCTTTGTGATCTAGCTTAACACTAAATTGGTGATAAAATGGGAAAATGAAGATATACTCAAATTGTGGTAGAAAGAGCCGGTGCTATATTTGTGCGAGCCACATACCTACTTACATACATAAGTGTTTGCAGTAAATATAGACCAATTGAGTCCAGCGTTAAACCTCTAAAAGGTATTTTTGTTTTGTCGGTCGAGGGCCAAATATTTCGACGGTTAGCAATCACGCCAGATAGGGTGGTCGCCCGGGGTTGAGATTCATGCATACATACGTCATAGAACCCTCGACCACCTTCAGGAAACACTAGGGTTAAAATTGTTTTAGTTTTTTCCGTATTTATTTTTAATGTTTACCATAAAACAGTTACTCGAAAAAAGCACGTATAACCACTTGGGAGATTCATTTTGATTTAATGTGGACCGTTTTTATTTTTCTGCGATTGATATCGGTCCAAAATTGGACCACATTTTCCTACCATTCGTAAAACATTTATTGTAATTATTTGAAACATTTTAATGGCCAGCAATTTATTCTGTCGATTAGTTGATAAAATAGACTTTTTGTCGTAATTTGCAAACCAAACTTTTGATTTGATGTACACATATAAAAAAATCGTTTTCTAGTATATATTTGCATCTGTGGTTATCAAACAGGCAATAGAGAACATAAAAACATAGAACTATATTCAACATAGACATTAAAAATATCCACTGGCAGCAATTTCAAAGCTGCAAATCACTAAAGGACAAATTTCACGCATTTATAAAGTTAAAGATTTTTCAATAATTTTTCTATCAATCTTAAAAATATAAAATAAGTATTCAAATATAGGTTATTTATTGGCTGTATATCAATATAATTTGTTGCTATATTTACAAACACAAATATGGAGTAACGATTTTTTTTAATGTGGACGGGAAATTTTCAGAATTAATTTTCAAAAGTGGCGAGCGCTCAAGGCGATATATTATAATTATAATTATCTATGATTCTCTAGTGGTTAATATATTACGGACAAGATTACAAATTAGAGGTTCATGTAAATATGAAAGGTCATGGGGGCAGTTTTACTATTTTGTTACACGCGTTAAAAAATAGTTGCCGATGTGTGAGGAACGTTAAAAATGTCGATGGTCCTGTGCCGAGGCGGACTAAAGTTATTTAATTATAATTTATTTGTCTTCTATGCAGTTTGTAGTGATTTTTTTCTATGTAGTTTGTGGTGTTTTCATTGGGATTTTTTCATTGACCTCTTTCAGCCATATTTTTATTTTTGATTTGTACTCATTAAAATTTTTAATCAGTTTTATGTCTTGGTAAAGAATGTTGTGGAGTTTTGTTGCAAAGTACTTGTGGTTTCTTTGTCTAAATGTGGTTTTATCAATTGGAATATTTTTTTATTTCATTTTTGTATGATCTAGTGTGATGGATACACTGTCTAGTAGAAAATTCAGTATTTTTGAATTGCTTCAATAATATGTTTTTGGCATATATTCGTTGTACATTTGGTAGTTCAAAGCTGTTGAAAATTTCAATCGAAGGCGTTTTGATGGGTACTTTCAGTATGGTCTTTATAATTCCTTTTTGAATTGTATTCAGGTTGTGTGTGTACTTGTTTGTAGAAGATCCCCATCCTATAATTCCGTATTCAATTCGAGAATGACATAAAGTAGTACACTTTTTTCATATCCTTTTTATTTACCACATTTCTTAGATTTTTAAAGAAATATATAAGGTTTGTGAATTTTTCCGTAATACCTTTGATGTGTAGGTCCCATCTTAGATTTTCATCTACTTCACCGAGATTTTTTATGTTTTGTGTTTTTTCCATAACTGGGCAGAGACATTGAACATTATTTCTATGACATTCGTGTAATTTTAGTATTAGTGAGTTAACTGGTTGGCTTCTTGAGTTCATTGAAAAGGGTATATATTTAGTTTTGCTTGTGTTAAGGGTAAGCGAATTGATTTTAAGCCAATTTTGAAGTGTACTAAGCCCTCGTTCAGCCACATTAAATGTTTTCGTACTGCTGATTGGCGCGTTTTAATTTGTTTAGTTATCACTTATCACCACTCATATAATGGGTGATTAATGTTATGTGAAAACGTATCTTTATTTACCATTTTTAATAGACTAAATTGAAAACATTTTATTTATTTATTTGTATCAATAATATAACTTATTGCATAAGGCATAAACTATAACATGACGAATTAGAATTACATAAGTAATAAAGAGCTTCTAATAATTATAATGTTTTACTTGAATTCTTTTTTCTACATTGAATGGCAAATTTTGGGACATCCACCCTTCTCATACATGGGTGGGCGAGTGAAAATACTCACGAGATCTGTCAATAAAGTAACCAGACTGTGTTTATGTTTGACACAATATTGTAATATCACACAATAATATATTTCCCGGAGAAAATGTTTGTTTTTTCGAATACAAAAATTGAGGACATTTCGGTTGTATGTAATGACTCGTAATGAGTACCTACCTGCTACAATAGATTCCATTTATTCGCGAATTTCAGGACTCGTATACACGATTCGAATAAATGACCGCTGTTTTTCACAATAACAAGAGTTATTGATACGCTATATGTGGTTCAAATAAGAATGCATTGATGCCTTTGATTATGGAAACTATAAGACTGTCCGAAGCTTTGGATCATGAAGCACAAAACAAGTTTATTAATAATTTTGAATTCAATTAACCTTCGAACAATATAATCATCTAAAATTTTCACGTTTTACGCGGTCCACTTCAAAATACTGTTCAAAATTTTAGTTTTAGCAAAAGGTTTAAAATAAGTGGTTTTAATCAATTACAATTCAAATGCACACATAAATCAGTGAAGCAGTGAATTTAATTGACCTGATTTGAAATGGATGGAGAAACTCAGGCGAAGCCGGGTAGTAACTTTCTCCCTATTTTGATAAATTTTCATGCCTTCGTATGCCTATAAAATGATTATCTTAACTACGATGTGCATTTTAAATTATTAGATATTAGCTTTATATAGAGTTTACAAAAAAACGCGTCCTTACTGGCCACATTGTACATAGTTTTTGTTATAATGTAAACATCCATTTAGTTGGCGGCCTCCGTGGTAGAGGGGTAAAGATGTCGACTAGCTATCCGGAGGTCGTGGGTTCAAATCTCGGTGTCCGCAAGTAAATTTTATGTGTATTAATCTGTTATTATTTAAAATGAACACAATACTAATAACCATATAATATTATTTCACAAATTATTCATTAATTTAAAATAATATTATATGACATGTTCGTAATAAGCATTAACTTTGTGGCTCGCCACAATTTACAATAAAATATATAAATTTGTTTTAGACCACTTTAATTTTAATTACACTCTACCGGTTTCGGAAGAACCCTTCCTTCGTCGGGAGAATATTAAAACTAACCTATGATACAAAATATTTATATATATATACCAAACATTTAGGTGCTGGAGTGGGAGGTCAAAGGGGGAGGGGGGTAGTTGCGGGAAATCCAGCAATAACAGAGCGGTTTATTGGAAACATATCTAGAATGGGACTAAACGATAAATTAATTTGGTAAATCAATATATTAGCGTTATTATTTAGGGATTTTTTAATTTCAAGTGCTTCCAAGTTATCCAATTTTTTGCTTTTATTATTACGGTGAAGAATTTTAACCCCTGTGTCCTTATTAAAAGTATGATTGGTGGAAATAAGATGATTGGCAAACTCCGAAAAATTATTATTATTTAAACATCTTAAATGTGCCGTGATTCTAATATTTACATTTCTGGTTGTCTTACCTACGTAAAATGATGGACAATCATTGCAACATAGTTGGTAAATGTCTGAGTGGCTTAATTTATGATCTCTATCTTTAGTGTTTTTTAATAATTTACCTAAGTTGTTGTCAGTATAGAACGCGGGTTTAATACAAAGAGGCAATTTTTTGTACTAAGTGAAGAAAAATTAGATATATATAAGATCCTACGTCATTGAAAGGGATTTGTGATTTTATTAATAGTTTCAGGTTTACCAAATAAAAATTTATTACTATCAATATTTTGTATCATAGGTTAGTTTTAATATTCTCCTGACGAAGGAAGGGTTCTTCCGAAACCGGTAGAGTGTAATTAAAATTAAAGTGGTCTAAAACAAATTTATATATTTTATTGTAATATTATATGGTTTACTTACTAAGTGGATCAGTATCGCCTTGTTGTAAGATCACCATTCAGAATTGAAACATTGCTTGAAATGGATTAATAATAATAATAATAATTGGATAATTTGTAGAGCGCTGTTTTTGTGAGAAATCACCTCAAGGGCGCTGTGTTTGGTGAGCAGATCTGAATAGTCAGGTACTTCACCAACTTCTCTCCACATATCCTTCCCCTCCCCATCACCTTCAGCTTCGATTGGGGATGCTATAGTCCCGCCGGCTCTAGACATTTCGGAGCAATTGGAAGGGACCCTTATTATAAAATAACATAAAAACCTATTTATGATATTATGCTTTGGCTAGAACTCTATTGGTACCTATAGCAGTAATGTATTTAGTACCAGAAAGTCTAATCTAAATAATTTTACTAAGAACTTTCCAAAATTTTCAATTAATTTAAAATGATATGCTTGCTTGCCAGACGCCCTAGCACGCTCGCTCTATAACGATCGATAGGATAACTATCGGTAACTTCTCATCATTCCCTAGGACAACTGCACATCGCTAACGTACAAACAACAGTTGATGTCGAATATGTTAAGGACACTTAGTCATTGTGAACTGTCACCTATTCGTTTGCGATCTGCAGTTGTCCTAGGGAACGATGAGAAGTTACCGACAATTATCCTACCGATCCATATCGATCGACCATGCTAGCAAACCTGAGGCCCTGGCACACTCGCTCGATAACGATCGATAGGATAACTATTGGTAACTTTTCATGGTTCCCTAGCATGACTACAGATCGCCAACGAATAAGTGACAGTTCATAATGACTGAGTGTCCTTAACGTATTCAACTTCAACTGTTTTTTGTACGTTAGCGATGTGCAGTTGTCCTAGAGAACGATGAGAAGTTACCGATAGTTATCCTATCGATCGTTATCGAGCGACTGTGCTAGGGCCTCTGGGGTGCTAGCATAGTCCATCGATAAGGATCGGTAGGATAATTGTCGGTAACTTCTCATCGTTCCCTAGGACAACTGCAGATCGCTAACGTACAAACAACAGTTGATATCGAATATATTAGGGACACTTAGTCATTGTGAACTGTCACCTATTCGTTTGCGATCTGCAGTTATTCTAGGGAACGATGGGAAGTTACCGACAATTATCCTACCGATCCTTATCGATGGACTATGCTAGCACCCCAGGTCTATGGACTTAGTTGTTAATCAGTCCGGTAGCTTTGTAGTCGGTTGTAATACAAATAGGCAGTTTGTCGAGGAATGTGTGGCCATATGGAGGCGAGACCGAAGACCTTGGTAGATTGGCCAATAGCCAACAAGGATTTGTTTTGGTAACCTTGCAACTATTGCTTTATTTGAGGTGAGTGCGGATGGTTGAAGAAATCTCGGCCGGCCGCGGAAAAACTCCCGTAACCGTTTCAATTAACTTTACTTTTAAAATATTAGTGTCGGACATTAAGCCATTTAATAAATAGGGCGACATAACTTAGGAAAATACTTGCATGGAATTGTTTGTTTTGGTGGACTATTTCTATATGGAATTAAATGGAACACGTAAAGACAAGAACTTATCATTAAAAAAAAATTGCTTTTAGGTACCATGGCTTGCTGACGTTATTTGGAGTAACAAATATAAATAAAAAGTTGGTCTCCGGTAATTTTTTTTTTTCAAACCTAACAAAAAAAAATATCCACATGTCGTTATAGTTCACTCTTCTAAGTAGCCAAACAAACACACAGCCCGACCTTAACTGTCCAATACCTACAGATTTTATGATTTAGGTTGAACAAAAAAAAATAATTAAAAAATGTCGATAAATAAATAAATAAAAGATAAATAATTTTTTATTAAATTTCAAAATTTTAAGGTACTTTTGAGGTAAAAAAAGGTAAATTGTTTGGAAAAAAATCCTTCCATGGCAAAATATTTTTAAACGGGAAAAAAACACTATTACAGTAGAGTATTTTTTTCCTCTACCATCATTAGTGTTAGTTATAAATACCTATACTACCCGGATTCGCGTGATTTTCAACTTTTTTATTACCAAAAATATTTTTCTTATAAGCATAATATGTGATTGGATACGTTTTTAGATTTTCACGGCCAAAAGCATTTTCGTTATTTGTTTTTGGGATGTTATGCCGTGTTGTGCTACCTCCTTCTTTAGCCGACGTTTAGCGTTACAGTGTCCATCATCGGGGTAGATCCGGCAGATCCGTCGATGTGATCGATGTGATCGACGGATCTGCCGGATCTGCCCTGATGATGGACACTGCAACGCTGTCCGAAACGTCGGCTAAAGAAGGAGGTAGCAACAGCAAAACACGGCATAACACCCCAAAAACAAACAACGAAAATAATATGTGATTGCTTGAAAGATCAATAGCCCACGTTGAAAGCAACGTTACTTACTGAAAAGAGTTTCTTCAGTCTTTCATCAATCTCTCCAAAATACGTGACGCTAGAGTTCGGGAGTATTATTATAAACATACGTGAGTTTTTGAATATTGGAATATTCTTAAAAGTTAAATAACATACGTTAACCATTCTCATTCAGAGAAAGAAATTTAGTTTTAAGTAAAGAATTAAAAAAAAACTAAAAACCGAAAAAGATAAATATTTCACATTCGCAAATTTACAAGGCATGCTGTACATGAGTCAGAAATGTAGGATAACGCAATAAATATTCTGATATTTGGTCAGGATTCGCCAAAAGTATACGTTTCTTTTTAATATTATTTCACTAATAATGCAAATAAGGCTATAAAATGAACACTTAACATGAAATAACAGTAAAATATCTAGCGAACACATTGGGAACATAGGGGGTGGTTGTACTGTACACCCCTTTGTACGCCCTTCCCTTTAGCGGGTGGAAATGCTAATTTCCTTCACTGATTTACTGTTTAAGGGTTTCTTTTGACGTGAGGTGTATTAAAGAAACGGAATAAAATTATAAATGAAGGGATTGTTTTACTTTTGTAAGAAATACATTTAAATGCTGAACATCTAAACAGTTTTTTTAAGTTAAAGTTTTGAGAATTGGCATGAATTTTGTAAACACTTTATGAATAATTATGGAACATTTTTTTATAGTGTTATATTGAATTCATTTGCAAAGTTACCTCCAAGGCATAAATAAAAAATAGATTGCATCGAAAAGTTAAAAAGCGTATTTTGTAAATTTGTCGAAAAAAAATATACATTTATAATAATATATAATGCAGTGTTACGCATTGAAAGACTTGCACGGTTTTGGTGAAAAAAAAAACACATATATGTTATATATATTTACATTGATGGGAATAACCTACAAAAAGTTATGAAAAGAGAGAGAAGAGAATAATAATAAAAAAATAAAAAATACATTTATTTTTATTTCTCTATAATTTTAAAAACATAATTTTTTTGACATAATACTTTATAAACTCTTCTGCTTGTGCTTAGGAAAGAACAACTTATATAGTATTACAATTAGTATTAGAAAAATGACGAATGGAAGTAAAATAATAATAATTCATTTCCAAAGTAAAATTAGATTAAAAAATTAAAATTACACGGCAAAAAAGTGACAACATAATAAGAATAGATATGGCAATTTTGTAAGAAAGTATACGAAATAAAGAAGTTTATGAAGAAACTAGACTTTGACTTTTTGCGAATTCGTTAACAAAAACAAAAAATTCAGTTTCAGTTTCCATATTTTTTTTGTATTTTTTTAAAGCAATAGAAAAACTTTCATCATGAATTCAATGTTTCCATGACAACTCAACAAAGTGGCTTTTCAACACCCCCTTGAAAATGAATTTACCCATAACCTAACCTAACGTTACCTACCTAACCTAGTTTTTATAAATTTTATTTAATAGCTTTGAATGACTTTTCAAAGGAGTGATGAAGTGCCACATTGTTGAGTTTTCCGGACACCGCATTTAATACAATGTCAGCATGTTTTAAAAATGCGATGATTACAAACAGAACTTCTTGCTTGCAACATTGGCAGGTTGTAAAAAATTATGTGGGATTTTTTTCATCTCACTTATATGGTATAACCAGAGGAATATATATATATATATACCCCAATATATAATATAATATATACCGGAAATTAGTCCTTTTTAAATCAAATTCAAGACGTATTGACTCTTTTTTTTAAAAAAGCGTAAATTGATTTTGAAAGATTGTTATTTTATCTGGTACAAGCAGTTTTAAAATTTTGAAAAACTAAGTTTATTTTTAATATACTAAGGTTATTCCGTTGGCCGTTGGCAGATTTGTTCAATTTTCAAACAATAGATTAAAATCAAATCATATACTCATACAACTAAATAAATCAATACATAATCTAGTAAACACAGTTCTTAGAATTTTAATTTTAGTTAAATTAAAATCATTAAAAAATAAATCCGGGAACGTGTTTTATGACAAAAATACCACAGTTTTCGTATTTATTTAAGGTCTTACAAACTAAAAATTTTCAAAGTTTTTTTACACACTTATTTTGCTTAGACATTATTGAAAAATCATAAATACTTAAGATCATAAAATACTTACAAGAAGTACACTATATTTAATAATTTATTATCGTGCGTTTTGAGCATTTTTATTGCTTACTTGAATGTAGGTATATATTAAAGCAAGTTTTGAATTAAATAAATCGATAAAAATTTGGGAATAATCGATCTTTCTCATTGGAACCTCCCTGTACAGTTGCAAGCATTTTTAACCTTTATTCTCAGCTGCTGGTCAATCGGTCTTAAATATTCATCTTAACACATAATCACTTGTTAAGATGAACATTTAAATAAGCATCTGTTTCACTTAACAAGTGAATCAGACACTTGAGTCGGGCCATGTCAAGAGTCAGAATAATATAAGAGCATGTATGATATGAATGTGAATGAGGCGAGGAGTGTATGCCAAGACCAAGTTTTTTGGCGGTCCGTCCTCTCTGCCTACCCCTGCGGAGAAACGGCGTGATGGTTAGTTAGTTAGTTAGTTAGTTTATCTTAACACATTGGGTGACCGGAAAACTCAACCATATGCAACTTTATCACTCCTTTGAAAAATCATTAAAAATCAAGAAAAAAATCTACGTTAAACCGGTTACGTTAGATTGAGTTATGGGGTTTTTTTTTTAAATTCTAAGGGGTGTTGAAATGCCATTTTTTGAGTTGTCGTGGAACCAAAACATTGTCAAGTCTTACTCCGCAGCGGCCTCGAGCCATAAATACAACAGACGCAGACGTTTGAAACAAACCAGAAAAAAAGTCCAATAATTGACCTCCATTTCGGACTGAAACACTCGACTTATATTCAATTAATCTGATTAAATTATTTCCTCCACTACGATTAACGATTAGTATGAAAACCGTTTCTCGACAAGTGGAGCAATTAGTGACCGTGTTTCACCTTCAAGGCATCGCCTTCACAGCCTAGTTCTCATAGCTTCACTTTCGGCCTTCGAATAAATCTGCTGTTAATTTATTGTTAAGCCGGATATTAGTAAGGGTTGGGCGAGGAGAAAATATGAAATGCCTGCAGCGGTGTAAAGCTATGCAGTCAGTGACGCAATGGGGAACATGCCATGTTTTTAAATGGCAAAAAAGATTACCTTTCCTTTATACTTATTTTTTAAAGTTTCTATTTTAATGATTTTTTGGAAATTATTAAAACATTTATTTTTAAATAAATAACCAAAATTATTAATAAAAATGAATGCCTACCCAATGAATATTATTATTTTTACAATCTTAAGCCCTCAAACCTCAGGCATATTACATCGGAGATAGAATATTTCCACCTTGCAATAAAATCAAAAAAAAAATCTAAACGTATCTTTTTTTTTTTATAGAGATTACCTCACAAGAGTCCCAACTGCTCCCGTCTGGAGCCAGTGAGACTATGGCATCCCCAATTGGGGTATGTTGTGAGGCTGAAGGAAAGTGGGGAAGGGAAGGAGATGGGGAAGAGGAAGGTAGGAAAGTACCTGGCTATTCAGATCTAGTCACTAAACACGGCTAAAGCCATTATTAAGCAACGTCTCAATTCTGAATGGTGGTCTTACACCAGGGCGATACTGACAGCATCTTCCACTCTGGAACGTGCCGCAAATGTAGTATATATTATTTTTATTAATTAATTGTGAAATAACACAAATTAATCAAATAAAATTTATTTGCGCACGCCGGGTTCGAACCCGCAACCTTCCGATTGGGAGTCAAGTGTTGTTACCACTCGACCACGGACGGTCATCTGAAAACTAAAAACTGGTTTTGAATTCTGATGAAATCTGCGTTCAAATTAAATTACTAGAAATAACACGTACTTTTTTAAACGTAGAAATTTTATTTCTTCAAACTTCGCAAAATCACTTTGTGGCGTCATTTTGAATTAAATTAAACAAATAACTTTGTATTAAACCACTATTATATAATCACAATTACCTACATGTTTCGAAACCGATGGTTTATTAAATAAATGTAATAAATGTCATTACTACCCTGACGAAGAAACCATCGGTTTCGAAACATGTAGGTAATTGTGATTATATAATAGTGGTTTAATACAAAGTTATTTGTTTAATTTAATTAGTAGAAAATTTGTTTAATTTAATTAGTAAAAAAAACCTTACGTTTTTTCGAACTTAAGTTACTGATAATGAAAAAAAAATAAAATACATTATTTGTAAATGCATTTAAACGTTAATACCCTCCCGCTTTTTTGTCGTTTCATGTAAAAATAATTAATAAAAAATTCACAAAATTTCATAATTATTTTTTTTTTAATTTATGTTCAGAGACTTTGTTTTCATCAAGATGTACATTTCAATAATTATTTGGTGGTCAACCATCAGATTTGAATATAGAGCGTAGTTCTTTCTCTTTCAAATACCGTCTATATCATGTTTCTCGCTAATATAGTAAGGGAGACACAAGAATTTCTATGAGACCTAAATGAGTTTTTTTTTCCGTGTCCCGTCGGCGGCATGTATCTTTTCTCGGGAGGTTTTTTCAATATGGATGAATATTTCACGCTAATAATTATTGCTTATAATAATTCTAAACGAGTTCTTCCCAAAAGCGCACAAATTAGCCTAAGGGCTTAAATCTTACTGATAAAAAGTTGTAAGCTTTAAACGCATTTCAACATCTTTCAATCACTGCTTTTATTTTACCATGTAATAATTAATACTTGTTCTTAATTTTAACGGATTGGATTGTGTCTGGTATATTATAATGTATCATCAGTAATGTCTGTTTAATGCAAATGTTTTATTTTTGGTTCGCAGGACAACTACAATGCACTCCACATATCTGCCATGTACTCGAGGGAGGACGTGGTCAAACTGTTACTATCCAAGAAAGGGGTGGACCCATTTAGCCCTGGAGGGGTGAGTACCTTATTTAACTCCCGTCCCATTATTGCAAACTACTCAAAAACATAATATACTAGATGATGTGAATATTAGTTTACATTTAACTTAAATTCTATAATACCTTTTCTTCGAATAATATAATCTCAATATCATTATCTATTTAATTTCGTATTTTTTTCTACACTTGTAATATTATTCTCATTTACAGGATTATCCTGCATTTCCTATTTTTATTAAGGCCAAGCACTACGAAGTAATGCTAAATCATGTGTTTTTAGTTTGTTTATTTGATCACTTAGAAATATGTATTTTATATGCTTCAATTAAATACTTCGAATAAAACACATTTTTGCCTTTGAAGTAATCGAGCATTTTAATAACTTTTCGTAAGCCCAGAAAAAATATGTATCAGACCTATAAAACTTCTAAAAGTTCAAAATCTTCAACTTAAGAACCTATTTTGGGTTTTATTATACAGGTTGGCGCAAAATTTGTCAGCCGATGGTTTTTGGCTGTAATTTTTTTATGAATAAATAATTTGGTTCTGCTTTTGGATTGTGTTTATTTGATGTTTTAATTTTTTTTCAATAAGTTGAAGTCGATTTATTGCATTTTCCATCACCCTTCCGGCGATAGGTTCGCTCATTCTTGACGGATATTCTACTTGAGGGCTTTAAGAGTCTGGGCTTGTTGAAATAGACTCGTGATTTTAAGAAACCCCACAAAAGAAGTCTGGAACGGGATAATCGGGCGATCTTGCTTGGCGAGTTTTGGTGATTTGCACTGGCTGGTATCAATCAAAAAAACATTTTTTCGGCGTTCTTGAGGGGTATGGCGACTTGCGTCTTATTGACGTGTATTTTGTATTTACTTTACAAATGTCAAAGCAGAACTGACATTTGCCGCCATTTGCAAAAATTATGACATCTTTCGATAGGGTCATGACTTTTGCGCCAACTTGTATAATGTGGCAACTCAAGTCCTTTGGAAAATTATTGAAACATTTAAATATTTATGCCTGAACTTCGAAAAGACACTTTTTGGCGATGATTACAAATGTAACACGTGTAATGTAAAAATGTATTTAACCTTAGTATTTACATATCACTGATGTACCTATGAACGAATTTGGTAGCCGACGAGTTCATCGAAAATCAATTCATCGAAAGCAAATTTATCGACAACGAGAGGTTATGTTAGGTTAGGTTAGGTTGAACTCGTTTTCGATGAACTCGTTTTCGATGAACTCGCCATGAACCAACGAACTTATATACCTCCTAGCTACATCAGCTGTTTCGACACGGGTATTTTCTAGACAGTTAGTTTGGCTAAGTTTACTTTCCCTAAGTTTACTTTCCCTATTCTCTTTACTCTTCCATTTCGTTTCGCTTCACAATTCGCTTCGATCGAGGATGCGATAGTACCACTGTCTTCTGGAAGTATCTTGTGTACTACAACAACAAAAGATATACCCCCCTTACTAATAAACGTCTTTTAAATTTTACACCACCAATAAACCACCCCTTTGTACGGTAAACAGTTGTGTAAAACTTATAAGTAGGACGCATAAAATTTAAGAACCTGAACTCATCAAACTCTCCCACACAATAAACGTTTCCTCAATTTTGTTTCCAGAGAACTTTGAGGGTGTAATCTTCCTAGGGAGATATCATTCAAACTGTTCAAACGTGCATCCATTGCGTGAAATAGGCCCCAATTGCTTTTATAGGTTTAGACTTTGGATTCACTTATTGATAGGACAACTCATCAAAACTTTTAACACATTTTCAGTAAGCACAACCTTTAAAGACCTAAACCCATGTAAGCAGATAAAAGTTACACGTTAATTCGGATGACGCAAAAATTATTTATACTTCGGAAGAGCAGTAACTTTTTTTTTTAAATAATTGGTTGGACACATTTATTTCGCTTCTTCAAATTTTGCAAATTCACTTTGTGGCACCATTTTAATAATGAAATAATTAAAACACTTTGTTTTTACCACGATAATCTTTATTTAAAAAATCAACATGTTTCGAGAACGATGTTCACTTCATCAGGACATTAAATGTACTAAAAACTAAATTATCAAGTATAGAAAGACAGGCGTGGGTAGAAATGGAAGCAGTAAATTATTTCGCGTTATTGGGGAGTATAGTTGGACAACGTGCATTCTTTTTTTTTTCTTTTTTTATAGTACCTATATTTCATTTAGCTATAATTTTTTTTATATCTTATTACTAGTGTATATCTATTTTATTTTATTTTTATTTTATTTTATTTATTTGGGAGACCAACAGTATAAATTATTAATACGGCAAAATTAATTAGGTTACATTAATTGTACCATTTACAGGTTTCCACATCCACAATGGATTTTCCACAATGATTTTAAAGATGGTATGAAAAATTACAAAGTTAAAAATTATAATAAACAAGTTCATTGAAAGGGATTGGGGAGAGGGTAGGATAGGGGGATCGGTCTAGTTGAGGTATAGTAGTATACTAATAAAAATACGGATTACAAGAAATAAAAATAAAAGAATGAGAAGTTCATACGATGGTTGTAGTATTAGATGAGTATGAGTATATATAGTTGTTAAGTATTGTGAGATCGCCTGTGTAACTTTAAGGAGTGTGGTATAGAGTTAAAACTACTATTATAATATGCAATTACCTACGTACTAAAATTTGGACTTCACAACATTGAGACATAACACTCGAAAAACTGCAAGACTTTTAGCTTACTTAACATTTACAGGAAGTTCATTAACATTTTAAAACCTTTATGTTTAATTCTGCTCGTCTACTTCACAAATAAATGTCAAAGTCGTGATGACATAAAAGACGATTAATAAGACGAATCGCAAATATAAGAGCATCTTCCGGTAGGGTGATGACTTTTGCGCCAAATGTTTTTGTAGTTTTTGCGCCTTTTGTAGTTTTGAAATGTATGGGAAATAGTTCACAAAAACATAAATACAAAATTTTCAATTATTATAAGCAATAATTATTAGCCTGAAACACTCATCCAAATTAAAAAATATCCCGAGAAAAGATATGTATCTTTTCTCGGGAGATTTTTTCAATATGGATGAGTATTTCAGGCTAATAATTATTGCTCATAATAATTGTTACCCTTTGTGCTATGCATAAAAAATGTTGTCTTAAACATTAGTTTATCAATTAAAAAAATAAACAAAATTTTCAGTTCAGGAAAGAAAAACTTATTATTTCTCAGAAAAAAGCACAATTCTTAGAACGAGTAATTTATCTTTTACAATGAGATTTTTTGTCGCGGTCTACCCGAAAGCTATTTTTAATTTATTTTTAAGTCTCTGGCACAAATAAATTCAGATTTTTGATTTGTAAGGATGGTAGAAAAAGCAAAAACCGAATCTATGAAAACGCTTTTACAGTAGGTACAAGTACAAACAAACAAAGAACTCCGTTATGGCTGAAGCTATTTTTTTAAGCATGAACACGATCATCTCTCCAAAGGTTGAAGAACTCTGTAGCGGAGTTTGTTATGGCACTGACACCACGTGGTACGAAGGTATTCCATCTCATTCACCTACCCTCTTTCCCTCCTCCACAGACAATCCAATAATGTTATATATCACTAATCAGAAAGGAATTACCTAGATGCTGACAGATGAATGAATGATTTTATTTTTGCAAGTATTGGCCTTTAGACTCTGAAATAGATTCCACGAATACAAAACAGCGATAAAACAGAACATATCAGTAACCTAACCTAACCTCGCCTAACCTAACCTAACCTCACCTTACAACCTAACCTAATCTATTATTTTATCACTTTCTGTTTTGTCACTATTCTATTTTATCCGGTTACCTCTGAAATAATTGATTGATGATCCTGCGTTGGAAAGTTGTCAGTTCCGCCCCGAACCATTCATTGTATAACCAACACCTCTGCCATATGCCACGCACTGTGTCCCGCTACGTTTTGTGACTTAGCAGGGGTTCCCGAGTTCCTCGGGTTAGGTTTGTCCAGGTCTTAGCGACGGATGTGTCTGCAACGCAGTGGGAGGGATAGATTCATATGACCATTTATCCTTTAGACACACACGGAGAAAAATGTTATTCGAAAAAACGATCATTTTAATAGTAAAAACGGTTAAAAACGGGACTGAAGTTCTTACGAACAAATTAACAGCGTTTCAATGTTTATTCGCGAGAACATGCAAGAATAATTTGTTGGTATACGTAATTTCGTACGTATACCAACAAATTATTCTTACATTTTCCCGCCAATAAACATTGAAACACTGTTAATTTGTTCGTAAGAACTTCAGTCCCGTTTTTAACAGTTTTTACTAATAAAATGATCGTTTTTTTAATAACATTTTTTCCATGCACTAACTCCCAGATACCGATATCCACTCCTCATACCATTTTTCCTTCCTAGAACTTTCTATTCTTAATTTCCTCAATATTTGTGTTTTAAGAACTCAAAACGGTCTACTCTCTAACAATATTCAGACACATACGTTCACACACACAAATAATTATACACCACATTTTTTTTATATAAGGTTTTATATCTTTATCTAAAATCATTCCTAGCTTGTACTAACCCCGCCTGGAAAAAAATATATATACTCCGGTGACTTATTTTTTTTTTATCAAAACTTAAAAATCGCTATACTTGGCTTAGTGACCAGTGGCGACATGTGGAAGAAATTATTTTTGTTTGATTTTGAAGAAACAGTTTTCGAAAAAAAAAACATATTAAAAGTCACCGGAGACCAAAATTTCACTGACATTTTTTACTCCTAATAATGTCAGGAATCACTGGTTAAAGTAAGTCAAGAATTATCCTTAACATCCTGTGTATAATGAAATAAACAAGGTGTAAAGTTGTTACTTTACCAGGTATTTCATAGATACGCGTCATTGATGCCGATCCTTGCAATAATTTCTAAAACCTATTTACTAATCATTTTATCTATGTACTGTGTGTTTCTAAAATTACATTTAAAAAAATTAAATACTGTCCACATGCACAGTATTCCCAAAGATTAAATATAAAATATATTATGACAATAAATGATTGTATTGCAGAGCCGACAGCAGACTGCAGTTCACCTGGTGGCCAGCAGACAGACGGGTACAGCCACCAGCATCCTTAGGGCCCTTCTCAATGCAGCGGGGAAGGATATCCGAATCAAAGCTGATGGAGTAAGTTCCTGAATTACTACGTATTAAAAATATTAATATGAGGGGTTTTTTTGACACCCTACCAGAAACAACTAAACAGATTTTTTCCCATTATATTATTTCCGACCGTTACCGGTTCAACCTATCAGGACCAAATTCAGACTCAGTTTAAATTTTATAAATCATTGTTTAACACCCCTGATACCTCCCTCCCCAAATGTAGCTTGTTGTAGTTAATACACTATAGTTTATCCCTTCCTTCCAACGACACGGTAAAATTTCACCGATCTTTGGAATGCTTCCGAGGTATTTTAAATGTTAACTAATAAGAAATAAAGTTATCGTAATAAGAAATATTGTTTTAAAAACTAGATAGAATATGTTTGAGATGTTTGTATTTGAAATAAAGATTGACATTTATAAATAATAAAATTAAAATATCAAAAATGAAAATGTTAACAAAAAAAAAGTCACCAGAAAACACATTCATTTTGTGTGAGGAATTAGTAAGAACACTCTAAATTCATTTTTTGTGTCTTTTATATGTTTTTTTTTCTTTCAACCAAAAATCCGCCAACTTGTAATAATTAATTTTGACAATTTTTGAAACAAACAGAAAAACAGTTATTTCTTTTTCCAACGACGAATATATTACAGATCTCCGAATTACAGAAAAAATATTAAAATATGCCCCGGACAGATTTGCGCTTCAGGGGCCCTAATTAAATATGATGTTTATGGCTAGTAATGTCCTTCCGAGGGGATAAGGAAAATTTCTTCTTGAGGGGTTAAGGAAAAATTGTACCTGTACAATTGAGGAAATGTTGATAGTTGTATTTTTTTTTAAGTTTTATTTGTTTTATTTGTTTTATTAATAGGGGATAAGAAACGTGAACCATTAGTTCATTTATTACCCAGAAACTGTAATAGCTGTCCACAATTTATTCTCGAATTTCAAATATTTTTTTTATATATGTAATTAACGCACAATGCTTATGCAGTCAGTCTTTTTATTCTTCAAAAATGAACCGGATAATTTTTTCTTAAAAAAAGAAATATGATGCGAAAAATTATATCAATTTTCACATATTTTGATATAGTTAGTACTTATTTTAGCATTTTTACTGCATATAATCCGATGTTAAATGAATACAGTGGATAGGTATATGTTGGAAGTTTTTTATTGCCTAGGTTCACACCCACACGGAGAAAAATGTTATTCTAAAATACGATCATTTTATTCGTAAAATGGTTAAAAACGGGACTGAAGTTCATACGAACAAATTAACAGAGTTTCAGTGTTTATTCGCGGGAAAATGTAAGAATAATTTGTCGGTATACGTACGAAATTTGTTCTAATAATTAATAATAATAATTTATTCTTACATTTTCCCGCCAATAAACATTGAAACCCTGTTAATTTTTTCGTAAGAACTTCAGTCCCGTTTTTAACCGTTTTACGAATAAAATGATCGTATTTTATAATAACATGTTTCTCCGTGCGTTGTTATAAAATTTGGATCACACTGTTGCTCGGGTGAGTATGCTCTATTAACAAAATCTCATAATTATGGCATAATATTCAAAAAGGCATTATTTTTCCAGAAACACATTAACGATTTTCCCAAACTTTGGTGGGATGCAATAAACCCGCCTGGTGTGTTTACAAACACGCTCTTTTGCGCGATAGTTCGAAACTCCCGCCCGCCGCAAACTTGATCCTACCCAAACTTTGTAAATTAAGATTATTACCAAATTATGTATTAAAGTTTTATGTTACAAACAGCGTACTAATGACTGAAAGTATAAAAAACTTTTCGAACGCTTTTAGTACCTACGTTATAAGATATCTACTCTTATAAAACGTTTTCGGAACAAACCTTGGCTTATTAAATAGATGAATACAAGTTATACATACCAACATTAGTAATATATATTGAAAGACAATTTTGAGTTGAATAAATGTTGTGTACGGAATTTAAGATACTATACTATTTCATGGTTAAGATAAAGCCACGAGCCAAAAATGTATGTATTTTAATCTTTGTGTGCCTTAATCGCCACGCATATGTAATAGGCATAAAAATAGCTTGGCAAACGGAGTCTAGAGTTCACGAATTCAAGCGCAAAGTGGTTTTTACTTATTTTGTGAATTTTATGAAAAGGAAACAAGTTAAGGCATATTAACCAGCGGCCGAGAATTCAAATTTCAACTTGCGATCGTGCCCTTGCAACGGTACAGGGCGGTTCCAATGAGAAAGATTGATTATTCTCCTTACCCAAAAGTTTAAGTAATAACACTAATAACTCAATATCGACTTTATTTCATTCAAAATTTACTTCAATGTACACCTAATTCAAGTAAGCAATAAAAATGCTCAAACGCATGAAAATACATTTTTTAATATCGTGTACTTCATGTAAGTATTTTTTGATTTTAAGTACTTATGATTTTTTAATAAGGTCTAAGCAAAATAAGTGTGTAAATTTTTTTTATTTTATTCTGTAAGACCTTAAAAAAATAGACAAACTGAGGTACTTTCGTCACAAAACAAGTTGTCAGATTTATTTTTTAATGATTTTAATTGAACAAAGATTAAATTAATTAATTAAATTTAATTTATTTTACTGTATGATTATATAATTTGAAATGTGTGTTGTATAATTATATATTTCGCTTCTACCAACGACCAAATGTTATAACCTTGCTATATTAAAAATAAACTTGGTTTTTCAAAATTTAATACATACCTTTACCAGACAAAATAACAATCTTCCGAAATCAATTTATGTTTTTTTTTTGTAAAAAAGAGTCATTACGTCAAGATTTTCATTTAAAAACAGGACAAAATTCCGGTATTCTCTGGTTAAACCCTCGAAAACTATCACAGATAATTGTAGATATAAAATTTGTTCTTTATAAGCGTTCATACATTTCTGATGAAAAAATGCCTTTTTTAGTATTTTAAATTTATATTTTTTAAAACGTAATTAAATTTTTCGTATTAATTCTACTCAATGGAAACGGTAGAAAAAGCTTAAATTTATATAAAGCAATTTTTTTATATTGATTATGTAAACCGATTCGTATTAAAGATAGTAATTTTGCATCAAGCTTCATCTTAATTAAAACCTGACAAACTACATATATAAGCAGATTAGCGGGTTTAAATGTGAATAAATTAAAAAAAATATATTAGTTCGTGAAATTAGTCATGTTGTGCAATGCGCAATTTAGTTTGTCGTTTCATTATCGTTCTGTCACAAACTATTTAGCGTGGAAAAGTTACAAAAGTTTACAATAATTTACTCTAAAGCTCGAGTGTAATAAGTGTGATAGCAATAAAAATAATTAGGCATGCAGAATTAAAGCAAGCCAATTGTCACGAATTTTTACATTGTTTACTCCATTTTTTCTGTTTATGTGTAGGTCGATCTAATATTATATTTATCTACAGGTATGTTCGGAAAGTCGATTGCAATACCTACCCTACGGTCAGCATATATATATATATATATTGTAATGTTTGCTTCATTCAATTCGTCTTATAAACTGTTTATTTACACAATATAATGACAGACCTGAGCTTATGCGACTAGCTTCAATTGACTGGTAGGTAAATCTGGGAGCGCAGAGCTCTTCACAACCGACCATATGCATTCCTAGGGACAACTCTATCACCCTGGCATCTGACGGAAACTAGTGAAAGCTTTATGATTCCTTCCATCTACTGCTAACCCACTGAACCTATTTGTCAATATACTATAATATATATATATATATATTTTTTTTAAATAATGAAGACAGTATTCGCGAAACTCAATTGAAAATTTGAAACAGAAAAATCAGAAAAAGATCTGGGACAGATGTGACCCGATGGTCCCAGATGTGACCCAATATTTTTCTGATTACGTGACACTAGGTGCAAGGCGATTTTCTGAGAGATTCTTACTTGAGAGGTCAAAAGGTATCATCAAACAGTTTCTCCCGATCCGGCCCGCTACGCAAAAGGTGGGCAAATGCATTGACCGCCAAGACCTAGACAAACCTCACCCCCCACGAACCCGGCAACCCTGCTAAATACCAAACTTGGCGAACCGCATGTGGTGACCAAAGGCAGAGGAGTTGGTTATCCAATAAATGGTTGCCGGGGCGGCGGTACCCATCCCCGCCTCCCAAATTATAGTCAACATTTTTATAGTACTGCTGTGGTATAAACAAACCAAGCATTTTATATCTGAATCCAAAATGAGAAAGCATCGAAAACGTTTTTTCTTATATAAATCAAAACTTGTATAAAAAAAGACATAGTGGTGTTCGTTTTTGCGTTAAAATAAAGGTATACGCCAAATCATTATTTAAATTTATCCTTACTACGAATCGGTTTCCATTATGAATATGAAAAAATATGCTACGGATACATTGAAGCTTTTCTTACCTTTTCAATTTATTAGAATTAAGATAAAATTATTAATTACGTTATAAAAAATATAAGCGTAAAGTACTAAATAATTTGTTTTTTCATTAGATAAATATGAAATTATAATATAAGAAACAACTTTTTAAAAAATACCCCTTTATGGCTAAGATTATTTTTGATTCGATCAATTGACTAACCTTTTTTCGTTCTTGTAAAATCATTCTGGCGTTTATATTCCTCTAATTTGCCGCTTACTAGAGCACCTACATTGCAAGGTGCATTACATGTCTCAATCCGATGATGTTTTTTCAAGCAATGGCAAATTTTTTTGTCAAAAATGCCAAGTTTTGTTTTTAGAATCTTTCATCATTTTATGTTATCGGTTTACCAGTTTCCCGCTTGTAATACGAGTTTCCGTACACCGTGTACAGCTTGGATTTTGTTATGTTAGTATATCATCTTTTTTTACCGTGCGTGTTATCATTACATTCAAATTGGTTTTTACGATAAGAAAGCAAATGTTTTGACATAGTTTCGGCAAGATCACACTTTCTTTCAATGGGATTATTCGTACCTACCTGCTATAAAACATCAATAAACCTCAATGTTAACCAGTGGGCTCGAAAGGGAAACAGTAACAACAGAACATCACATAACAGAACATGATAAAACAGAACATTACAAAACGTAACAATATAAAACAGAAGATGATAATTGAAGCAATCATTATGAAACCATGAAAAACAGTACTCGAAGTTAAAAGAAAAAAATGTGAAAAATAAAACAGTGTTAAAAAAATTAAATTCAATTCCGAACAAAATATGTATAACTGTATTCCATGCTCATACCGTGAAACTTTGGTGGGTGATTATTAATGAAAAAATATTAGTGTCCAAATAAAAAGTTATTTTTAATTTATTATTTTGTGATTTTTAACAAAGCGTCGTAAACATAGCTTTATTATTAGTAATAATGTGTGCTCGGTCAGCTGTTCTTTTGTTCTGTTTCATGAACATTTTTCAAAATGAATAACCGCAATAACCGAATATAGGCATGTACCTAACGCCTCTCAGGGGGTCTAGCACTAAGGATCGGCAAAATCCTATATCAATACGATATTGACTAAATCCGTCATCTATGGTCAGTTATTAATATTTGCGAGCGCGGTCGACAATTGATAAGAAATATTCCGACCGACGATTAACAAATTTTGGTGCGGCCTCCCGAGTGTCAGATTGAGGAGAAATAACGAAGCTCATAGAATTGAAAAAAAAAATGTATACGCGATCCATAGGAGTCATGCATCGCGAGTTTACCCTCGAAAAGTAAATGCGTAAATATTAAAGTTATTATACAAATTCGAAATTTTTAATTTATGTATTTAGTATTATTAAATTTTACGAAGTTTTTTGAAATGTATGTATGTAAATCCATTAAGATTTCGAGATATTCATATTGAACATATCTAGAACAGTATATTTAAAATCATCGATAATTACGCTTTTCGATCCAATATTGTAAAAGTATCGATTTCATTATGCTATAATAGACCCCCTGCACCCCTAGCACGGTCGATCGATATGAAGTTACCGACCGATTGTTGGTAACTTCTCACCGTTCCGTAGGACAACTGCAGATCGCTGATAACCACAGTTGATATCGAATATATTAAGGACACTTAGTCATTGTGAACTGTCACTTATTCGTTTGCGATCTGCAGTTGTCCTAGGGAACGATGAGAAGTTACCGACAATCGGTCGGTAACTTCATATCGATCGAACATGCTAGCACCCCAGATGAACGAACGCTATAAGTAAAGCCACAATTACACTAGAGTTACTAGACAATTAAATTAGTATTATAATTTATTTTTTTGGTAATTTGAATTCTACTTTTAAATAACTTTATTAGGATTTTTTTCTTAGATTATCATGAATTATCCCCAAAGTTTCACGGTATGGGCGTATAAACGTGCTGATTATTTTTCTCTACATTTTTGTTATTTATCAATGGTCTGTTTTATCACTAATCCGTTTTATCATGGAATGGTTTGAAATGTACTTACCTACTCCGATAACTCCAACCATCCCTGAGATTTTCGATAATTCCGATGAATAGAATTTGCATAAAATTATGATCTGGCAGAATTAAAGGCAATAAATGATTAGTAAAATTGGCTGCGATAAATGTAATTTAATGGGTTTGTCATTGAAATCACGGAACCAATCCCAAATTCAGATAGTTCGAGGTTCGTGCCTAGGCTGCATTTGGCAAATTCACATAACATTATGAAAATGCAGTTAATCGAACATTCAATATTTTCTTTGTCTAAAATGCAATTTAATTCAACGCGTGACGCGGGCTCCTTTATCGTATGAATTCAGCCGTATAGGAATTCACATATCAACATAAAATAATAAATTTTGGCAAGTTGGATTTTATTGCACGGAAAATATGAAATAGGGAAATAGATACAAAAAAAAACATTATTCTTTTAGGTAGATAGTAAATAGCAATAACTTTGATGTTGTTCTTTCAAACTTGAACACGGAGAAAAATGTTATTCTAAAATACGGTCATTTTATTCGTAAAAACGGAACTGAAGTTCTTACGAACAAATTAACAGTCTTTAAATTTTTATTGGCGGGAAAATGTAAGAATAATTTGTTGGTATACGTACGCAATTACGTATACCAACAAATTATTCTTACATGTTCCCGCCAATAAACATTGAAACCCTGTTAATTTGTTCGTAAGAACTTCAGTCATGTTTTTAACAGTTTTTACGAATAAAATTATCGTATTTTAGAACAACATTTTTCTCTGTGTATGACGTTAGGTATGTCTTATTAATTTAAAAAAAACTGTGGGACATTTTAAAGCTCTATAGCTCAGGATGGAAATGACACATTTAGCTAAATAAAGATATATTGGCTTATACCACAGAAAGAAACAGAAAGCGCTGAGCAAATTTCACGATACAAAATAATTGGATATTTAGAGCTTGATGGTCTGTCCTCTTGACAGAAGGGGAAATGCAGACATCTGAGACATCATTAATATTCGAGATTTTTACGCCTCAGCAGCACACCTAAAGATTACGTACCTATGGTATTTATCAAAGGATAATTTCCCACCTTCCTCTTCCCCATCTCCATCTCTTCAGCCTCACATCTTATCCCGATTGGGGATGCCATATTCTCATTGGCTCCTGTTAGAAAGGAGAAGTTGGGGTAGAAGGCGATATTCAGATAAAACATTTAAAAAAACTTATATTTTTAACAAAAAATATAACAAATTGTTTTGATAGCAAAATACAAGTGAAATTTGTTAATTTGAATATATAACATTCAACAGTATATTGTTCCTGCAGAATGATTAATTTATGGAAATTACCATTATACCGCTTTATGAATATTTGTGTTTTTCAAATATCATTTAACTCCCAACTTTGTACTGATTAATTAAATGATTCTTAGCTTGCTAAATTAGGAAGTATTTTGTGAAATATGATTTGTCAAATTTCAAAGACTCAATTAGGTTTAACCGTGATTATAGCCGTACCATAGTTCGTATAATAGTACAGTTTAGTGTAGGTTGCGACGACGCCAAAACTCGGCGAATAAAAGCGTCGCGATGCCTCGCTGTCGACGTCTTTCGTGAGACAAAATAGTTAGTAGTTTCAGTACAGGTTTAGTCCACACGCTGTCAAGAGCCATATTTTGTCACGATCATTTTATCAGGATATTATAGACAAAATATAGTCCATGAATTATGCGAACCAACATATACTTTTTTTAATGCAGTGGTTACATTTAGTATCTCCTTTTAAGGATTAAAAGTCATTACGTTGTGCCACAGTGGATTTACTTATAATTTAAAGCATTAGATAGTGTCTGCTTAATTATACTAAAGAGTGCAATTTTCTAAATAACAAACATGTGATACGGAAATAAAAAAAAGTGCGAATGAGTTAAAATTCTTGCGATAAAACCTAGTGAGGATCGTTTTGCCAGTGCACCATTCTTTCCAAATTCTGCACCTAAAACTTACGGATTATTTTACTATTTTATATATTTCCATGTAAGTTTATCAGTTAGGTTATGTTAGGTTAGGTAGATGTATGCATATCAAATTTAACTATTCAATATTACTATTTTTAGTTCCTTTAAATCAGGTATTCCTGGTACAATGCTACCTTCCATTATTTTTATAGATTTGGGTTACCGATTCATTGATATTCCATTAGACTTTTTCGCGACAAGACAAGAATATACGTTTTAATGATATTTGCATAATTTATTTATTTGGTGAAGTTCCTTTGTTTCCTACCTGGGCCAATAAATTTTATTATAACATCGAATTTACCTTACCATAGCTATTTATTTAACAAACAATACAACGAGCAGTTGCCTTCAATCTTTTAGGTTTTTTAAATATATTTAGTCCTCAAAATAAGATTTAAATAAAATAATTCTTTGGATAGGGAAATTTAAAAAACGACTAAAATCTACAGAGGAAGTGAATATTTTAAAGCGTTTTTTGTTTTGTGCACAAGATTCTCAACCGTCAGGAGCCAGTGAGGCTATGGCATCCCCGATTGGGAATGTTGTGTGGCTGAAGATAGTTGGGACGGGAAGTAGCTGGGGAAGTGGAAGGAACATTTGGTCACCAAACACATGCTAACGCCAAGCAAGCAACGTGGTCTTTTACCAGCGCGGTACTAAAAATACCTACCACTCTAAAATGCGCCGCAAATGTACTATTTATTATTTTGAATTAATAAATTATGAAGTAACACTAATTTTTAAAATGAATTTAACTTGCGAACGCCGGGATTTGAAGCCGCGAGCTCCGGATTCGTAGCCTATGATCGTAATCACTCAACCACAAGTCATGGCTAAACGTCTGTATCTTTGAATGCTTATAACGTGTACGTACATATATACTGTGCAGTTCTGTCACATCGAAAAAAGTATGTTTCCAATTTATTTTCTCATTTAATAAATCAAAATCAAAATTTCTTCTGAAATCATGAGACTTCTAAGTAGTTACTTATGTACCTACATATTTAATTATAATTTTAATATTCTTATGCATAATATTTTCACAAATTTCAAATAAGGAATTATACAATTTGTCCAAAGAAACGTCACTATCTCAATGACAATTCTTTTTTAAACTTTATTCAGGTGGAAAGAAAGTCTACATTAACTTCTTATTTTTAAGAAGCTATACTTTGCACCACACTAGGAACACACGCGTCTGCCATTCTGTCCCGCGCACAATAAGCTCTCACACACTTACGATACATGCGAATACGAAACGTGCCAATGCGACAACTGACGTAATCTCTCATATTTACCTACAGAAATCGCTTGAAAAGGGGTTTCGGGAGAAAACATTTTTCTACACCCAAACTTTCACGAAATTGTAATTTAAAAACAAAAACATGTTCTCGAATAAAGAAGCTATGTTGGTATGTTTTTATAATTTTGTAATTCTTTATGAGAATTGAGTTAGCAGCGCTTTTCCCGTAAATAATATTTCCGATAAATTATACATGTTTGACAGTGAATGTTTACGTTAATACGAAACGCATCGAAAAATTAAAAATTTACCGACATAGCTTTCACCTTCTAGAAGGCAATTTTTTAATTCATTTCGTTCAATTTTCGATGTAGAAAATCATTTCGGGGCGTCCTTTTTGTATGGGCCGAAAAGCGAAGTCTATCGTCTTAACTTGCCAGTCATAAATAATTCTCTTGATATCACTTTCTTTGTCAATTTAAATTGGTGTGTCTTTTAAAGTGGCTTTGGATTATATTTTCTTGGATATCTTCTTATACTTGGTTACTATTTTTTTATACAGGAATCTGTTTGTCTGCTTAGTATATTATTTACCGTCAGAAAAAAGTTGATTGAATTTTAAGATTAACTTTGAAAAATAAAATTTTCACATTCAAGCGTAAGCCTACCCTATTCATGCAAATTTAATACTTTTCTATGTTTGGGTGCCGCTTGTGCCACAACTTTTCCACTTTCACACAGTTGTGTTGACGCCTTTGTGATAGTTTGGGTAGTTTGAGAATCACACAAACTTTTGCGAATCTCCATAATATTTAAGATTTATAGATATGATAGGAACTCCGACATAAACTGATATTATGGAAATATTGCTAGTCTTGGATACCAAATATTTGGACTCCTCCCTTGGAAACAGCACAAATGGGTAAAACTACTATTAAAGAAATACTTTTGCCATCGAGCAGGCTTTGTCTATAAGTTGGCGAAAACTCACAATTTTTAAGTGACAAAACAAAACATTCCTGGGTCGCTTTTGCAATTGTTTAATTTCGATTTTATTTCAAAGTTGTATTATTTTTTTCTTTCTTGTTTCAAAAATTTCTCCTTCACTAAACATTAAATTTGGTTCTTTAAAACTGGTGTTAATATCCTAAAATTCCAACCGCCCATAACCTGTCGATACACCTAAATCCTAAATCGCGTGTGTTTTTATTTCTTTCTGCGGTGTTTTTGTTTTCTCCTTCGTTAAGAATAAAATGCAAAGGCTTTGTAAATTTGGCGTGAATGTTAACAACGTAAAAAAAATTCTGTCAACGAGGTTATTTTTCTAGGATGTGATGTTCCTGCACCGTGATACAAAAAGTTGCGAAAACTGTGTAAAGTTGGTGTACTTTTAAACTAACAATGTAAAAATAACACATCAGCTAATTATTTGAATCAAGAATGTGCTTCGAAAGCTCACTAAATTTAACACTTTCCAACACTATATTTGTCAACGTTAGATACTTTAATCATGTGGGTTTTATTTCCTTTCATGGGAGGGTTTTTTTTCTCGTAAGCAAGGTGCAAAAGTTCTGTAAAAGTTAATAATGTGAACACGATACTGAACATCTATACCGAGTTATTATCTCGATAACTGATTTTTGCTTTGATCTTAAGATAATTTTTTGACCAATAAATGTGTCGGAATAAGTTCGCAATGTCAAATAACGCCGGCAGTGTGCAATCCGGGTCGGTTTCGCCTGACGAAGCCGACCAGCTAAACAAGCTACGGGCATCATTGCCGAAGTCCTTTTTGGAACAGTACGAAAAAGAGCCTCACTCGCTGTCTGACCTTATGAAGAGTGATGCCATTTGGAAGAACAACGAGATCTGTTATTTGGAGTTGAACAAGAGGAAAGCGCGTATGAAAGAGCAACATCAAGAAGTGATCACCTGGAGAAAGCTAATGGACGATGTGTTGGGTTCTTCTGTACAGAGAGGGAAGATCCCGCTACTGCTGGCTGTTGAGGCGGGGAACCAGTCCATGTGCAGAGAACTGCTGTCGGCGCAGACATCGGAGCAACTTAAGGTAACTTAATAACAATAGTCATTTTATTTTTTAAGTTTTTAGGAAAGGAGACAATTTTATCAAAACTAGGTCGAGAAACAACTGACATAATAAAACGTCTAAGTTATGGCGGTGATTTCAGATTTGGTCACCAATCGAATAGAATAACGAAGGTTCAAACTTCCCAACACTATTATCCAAAGTGCAAAAGGTTGATGGTTTTCAAAAACCCTAAAATTTAAACTGTCTGCTCTCTCTTGGTTTCCCCAAGGATCGAAAATTTGTCATGATAAAAAAGATATTTCTTTCATTGAAATTAATCTCCAGTCTCTTTTCCGTAAATAAAGTATATTATTTTTCTTCGTTAGTCTTTTGACATTCAGCTTTTGAAATCTACCTCTAAAAATTGTTTCATGTTTTGCCTGTATATAGCAATTTCAAACCGAAATCGGTCCTGTTTTTAGGTCATCTGTCAATATGAGAGCACACGATTATTTGAGCTAACTCAAGATTAATAAATGATCAATGTGATCTACATTTCGAATCAAACTTTGCAGTCGACCACCACCAATGGCGACTGCGCGCTGCACCTGGCCGCGCGCAGACGCGACGTGGATATGGTGCGCATCCTGGTAGACTATGGCAGCCCGGTGGATGCGCAGAACGGCGAAGGCATGACGCCCCTGCACATCGCCTCGGCTGAGGGGGACGAGATCCTCGTCAAGTACTTCTACGGAGTAAGAGCGTCGGCTGCCATCACCGACCACCAAGGTACAGTACAAACTTTTCAAATATTGGGTTGAAAAAGCTGGATGGAACGTCGTCGAAAATTACAGCTCTTCATTCATTCACCTAATTTAATTAAAAGTTTCCGTTTTATACAATTATAAAAGAAATCCATAATACTAAATCCGTAATCTGAAAATACTAAATTATCTCCGACTAATTATTGTTAGGATAATGTAACATACATGTTTTTTGCTCCAGTAACTAACTAAAGAAATAATTATCGTAAATATAAATGCTGTTTTATACATTACCTTTGTACTTTCTACATCACTGCCTTACACTACACCCTGCCATCTCACCAATTTGGATCGCTTGGGTTGAGACAAGGGGGATGGATTTAATTATAAAGATCTATTTAAGTATTTGGATTTTAATGAGGTTTGGCCAAGTTAATATATAATCTTAATTATAGTGTACCTATATCTATATATATTTAATCTTAAAGAGTTGTCATATGGTTCGGGGTCGCTTCTACATTGTTCATATTGTTCACTACCTTTTCACTGAATTTTCTGCGGGGGCTTAATAGTAAGACGATGGCAGCCGCTGCAATTCAGCAGCTCAGGCCCTCCTAGCCGAGTCTCCTACCAGGTCTCCTGCCAGCACCACTGACTTCGCACTTTGGCCTCCGGCCGCGACTGGTCACCGCACTTTCTTCGTCTCACGCCAAGCTCTACGTCGCCGAGCGGAAGAACGCATATCTTGCTAATCACTTTACCGATCACGTAAAACTGTTAGACTTCTTCATCCTCTCGGTCTTGACTCCTCGATCTTCACTCTCTCCCGTATCGGAATTGTCTGTCTTGTGCTCTATAAACAGGTCCCTTCTTCCCTTTCTGTCCTTGCGACCCACGTCTGTCAACACTTTCTTTGTCTTGGCATAATACGAGGGATGGTCGTATTTAAATTTACTTGTGACGAAATTTGATTCGTCACCATTCTGACTTTCCGAAAAATTGAAAACGAAAGCATTTGTTGTTATGCCTCCAACCTACATTTTTTTTGACTGTGGCGTTTTTTCCGTGGCTTTTTTTAAATATAAGGGTTCATATTCCACTCCATTCACCCACACCACATAGATACCCCAATTAGGGACACCATTTTTTTGTTGAATTTTCACATTTTTATAAGATCCCAGATTGATGAGAAACCCTTAATCGGGCGCTGAATATGATATCACTGTATAAGGTTTTACAACTGAAGGAAGCTGATATAGGAAAGAGGCGGGGGAAGAGGAAGGTTGAGATGTATATGGCATTACAGATCTTGTCACTGATCACGACCAAAGCCATATCAAGAAAATGTTTCGATTCTGAACAATGGTGTATCACTGAGACGATGCTGAGAGTAACTTTCACCCTGGAATGTGTTTCCTGAAATGTCTGGTTTTTTTTTTTTAATTATTTCAGATCGAACTCCCATGCACTTGGCTGCGGAAAACGGACATGCGGGGATCATTGAGCTTCTAGCAGACAAGTTCAAGGCCAGCATTTTAGAGAGGACTAAAGATGGCAGCACCCTCATGCACATAGCCTCTCTCAATGGACACGCGGACTGCGCCATGATGCTCTTTAAGAAGGGGGTCTACCTTCACATGCCAAACAAGGTAAGAACAATCAACAAAATCGATAATATATTCAACATATTATTCATATGTCCTAAAAAAGGATTGTTGAAAGACCAATGATCAGAGAGAAGAAACAGATGGAAAGGATACTTGGTTCGGAGAAGGGAATGACAGTTGAAGCTGCAAAGGATCGAGAACTACATAACTTGACCCCAAAATTAAAGGGTAACTTTAATGCTAACGGGATAACGATTTGTTTTGATTAAATTCATGTTTTTTTTTTATTCCAGGGAGGCGCTAGAAGTATTCATACTGCAGCTAGATACGGCCACGTGGGAATTATCAACACTTTACTTCAAAAGGGAGAGAAAGTCGATGTGACAACGAATGTAAGTAAAGATAGTTGGTATCCTTGCTTATAAATAAATTAAAACTTTTAATAATACTTGAAAGTTAAAGCCTCGTATAATGCAATGTCGGTAACTCAAATATTATGCGTTATGTTTTCTTCAGTATGCACTTTTTTTTTAAAGTTCTTCCCTGTAAATTATAATAACTAAAAGTATTATTATCTTAATGACTTTACAGGTTGGATCATTGTAAACAGAAGTGGCGCCCTCTGTTATTTTGAAAAATAACCGTTAAAGTTTTCAAACAGTACGAAAAAATGTCAAAAAAAATTGCAAACTTTGGAATTTCTATCTCTTTCTTACGAGTTTTGAAAAGTTTTATACAATTTCTTAATTCATTTTCATACCAATATTCTGAGGAAAATTTTTTCCCATTGTCAAAATTCCAACTTCAGACTTGATTTACTCGAAAAATAAAAAAAAGTATATTTACCTACTACAAAATCGTGTGTAGAATTCGCCAGTTACCAACTTGTATGTAAGAGAAGTTACAACAGCAAGATATTCACTACAGGATAACCACACGGTGCTCCACGTAGCCACGGAGTCGTGCAAGACATTCACTGTTCTCGTTTCCAGGATGGATAACCACATGGCGCTCCAATAGTCACGGAGTCGTGCAAGACATTAACTGTTCTCGTTTCCAGGACAACCAAATGGCGCTCACGTAGCCACGGAGTCGTGCCAGACATTCACTGTTCTCGTTTCCAGGATAACCACATGGCGCTCCATATAGCCACGGAGTCGTGCAAGACATTCACTGTTCTCGTTTCCAGGATGGATAACCACATGGCGCTCCCGTAGCCACGGAGTCGTGCCAGACATTCACTGTTCTCGTTTCCAGGATAACCACATGGCGCTCCACATAGCCACGGAGTCGTGCAATACATTAACGCCGTTCTTCCACGGAGCTACGTTCAAGCGACGCGATCGCCGCTCGTCTGTGTTTTCCATACTATTATTAGTGTTTGAAAACGTCGCTAGGCGCTACACTAGCAAAATAGTATGACAGGTAGCGGTAGCGTCACTTGTGAGTAGCTACGTGGAAGAACGGCGTAACTGTTCTTGTTTCCAGGAAACCACATCACGCTCCACATAGCCACGGAGTCGTGCAAGACATTCACTATTCTCGTTTCCAGGATAACCACACGGCGCTCCACATAGCCACGGAGTCGTGCAAGCCCGCCGTGGTAGAGACGCTGCTGGGGTTCGGCGCCGACGTGCATATCCGCGGTGGCAAGCAGCGCGAGACTCCGCTCCACCTGGCGGCGCGCATGAAGGGCGGGGACCGCTGCGCGCTCATGCTGCTGAAGAGCGGCGCGGGGGCCAACCTGGTCACGGAGGACGGTGAGACCCCGGTGCACGTGGCGGCCCGACACGGCAACCTGCCCACGCTGCTCTTGCTGCTCGAGGACGGGGGGGACCCGCTCTACAAGTCCAAGGTCGGTGTCATCAACTATGCACAGATATTTATGCAGCGCCCTTGAGGCGATTTCTCACAAAAACGGCGCTCTACAAATTATCCAATAATTATTATTATATATCAAGTTAATTTTGTGTTTGAAAAAGTTAACTCGCTAGTATGACTGGCAGACCAATTAGCCTCACTGTAGACCAACAAAAGGTAAAACACAAAGGTGTCAAGGGACGTACTTGACTTACTTTAACCAATGATTCCTGACATTATTTGGAATAAAAAATGGTAATGAAATTTTGGTCTCTGGTGACTTTTTTTTCAATTTTTTTTTTCTTCAAAATCAAACAAATAAAATTTCGGTAAATTTTCGTAATGAGTGTCCATGCTTATTACGAATAATTTTTAGAAAAAAACTTTTGATTCGCCTTAATCACTATAAAATGAAACTTTTTGCATTACGGGCGGCGGAAAATGACGCATTTTAATTTTCAATTGCGTAAAATTAAATTTCACTTCGCGAACCGATACATCGTCGAACCGCTGTCATTTAGTTATGTTGGTATACCCGATATATTACCGCAACATAACGAGGAGCCAGAAATGTCACTACTACGCAATCTATGCGAATTAGATAAGTAGGGGAAGATTGGCACCATTCGTACACTTTTCAGACTTTGATTTTTCAAAAATTGATGGATAAAGATAGATTGCTCAATCAATTATTATAACATTCAGCAAACATTCCGCTACTTATTCAAAAAGTTCGAAGTCAATAACTTTTAAAATAAATTAATGGATTGAGTTTTAGAAAAATCTGACAATTGTCCGAATCTACCCCACTACTGGGGTACATTCATACATGGGTAGGGGAACATTCAGACAGTGTGGGGTAGCTTTATACAGTTTAAGTAAAACAGCAAAATAATTATAAAAATCCTATTTATTGGCCTTAAACATACCAACGATTTAATAAACTAAACGACAAAACCTTTTGTCAACAAAAAATATACATTACTCAGAAAAAAAACGATTAGGAGAAAAAACACAACACGGTGGAGACTAGGTACCTACATTAATTAATAGTCAGACAAGAAGAGATCAATCTTTTAGTTATTGGGCACATTAGTAAAATAGTTGTCTGGTGCGATTGACATAAATAAAACATAAATCAATCTTTACAATTAATTATTGAACATTCAATTGTGACATATCTATAGGAAATGTGTATAAGTTAAAGGTCCTGGCTGTAGAGGTTCCTGGAGATTTTGGGTTAGGAAGAATTATTGCGACGTCAGAAATGCCCACGCTATCTTTGTCTTCAATATTGGGAAACATGAATGCCCAGGATAGTCCTGGTTCCTTTCTTAAATAAGAGACCTTAAATTCTGTTTTGGAATAATAGCTACGAATAATCTTTTGCTACGTAATAGACAACTTCTTTTTTGCAAATTTGACTAAACTTTGCAAAATAGTGTTGTTAATTTTTTTCGGGTCTCACGGTAGCATCAAAATCTTCATCTTCATTGTCATCAGAATAATCTACTATCGATGTCGAACTTTCCTGTAAACAAAACTGAGAATTTTCAGATTCCGAATTACTTTGATTTTTTTGGCTTAGAATGTCCGGCAATTTTTAAAGTGCGTTTCATATCTCTCGCTTTCGATTTTCTTTCCTGTTCTAGTTTCTTTAATTGCTTCGCATTTTCCAAATCTTCCAGCCTATTTTTTACGGCGTATCAGTGTAAATTCTGGACTTTCCTGGTTGCCTTACCTTTACCGTTTTAATCTTTTTCTCAGCTGTAGGAAAGGCCTAATCATTGCTGATGTAATAGGTCCTGGATCTTTCAATATAGTCGTTCAATTGTGACTCTTCTTCAGTAGAAAATACTTGGTAACTTGTGTATTTAGACTGAAATGTGCCATCATCATCAGGTTTATCTTTTATTTTCTTTACCCGACTCTCCAAAGTTGAAGCCTTAATATTACGTTTATCCGCTGCCTTTCTTTAAGATAATTTTCTTTCCAAAACATCTTTTTATTGCCGCAGACATATTTTCTTCATTTGTTATTGTTCACCTAATCTCTTTCTTCTTATAATTCCGGACCATTTTTGCAAATTTTCTGAAATAAAAAGAAATTCGTTAATAGGGGTACATTCAGGCGCGTACGAATGTGCCCCTGGAGAAGGCGTACGAACGTACCCCGAAGGTCAAAAATAACAGATTTTTCTCATGCAGAAAATCATGCAGCAAAATTCACAAAATAGATACATTATTAATATATTGATTGTAGTTACTTACCATTGAGCAATAATCCGTTAGAATATGACGCCTCACTAAAGCACTAAACATCCAATGAAATCGACAAGATATTTACTTTGAGCATGCGAAAACACATTATGTCCTCCCATGTTGGTCGCAGCGGCCACACTGGCGCTAACTTCGGGGACAACTAGCGGTCGCCCGCGGCCTACCCACACATGCATAGCCATAATAAATACGATGTTCTAACAAGCTGCAATAGTCACTGTATGAAGGTTCCCCGTGTACGAATGGTGCCAATCTTCCCCTACTAGTTTGGCGAAATTCTGGAAATAAAATACAGTAAAATGAATAAGGACCTTCAGGCACGTTTTTTTACATTAATTTTTTTATGTTAAAAGGTTTACCTAAAAATCTGTTTTAAACACTAGTTTGGCGAATACGCCGCCATTTGGATGGATTTCGATAAATCGACCCAAAATAAATCGAAAATGAGGAATAAAATGTTTCGATATCTTGCTTCGTTTTCGAGATATCGATACTTTAAAGTATTAGTAAATTTTTTTATAAAAAATAAATTCACTTTTGTATCACAAACCATGTTACACAAACCTAGCGTAGCCGCTGAACTACTTGAAAACTGGGATGGTTTTCTTGCCTTGACGCGAGCAGGCGCTATAAAGGGGGCACTTTCTTTTGTATCACAAACCATGTTACACAAACCTAGCGTAGCCCCTAAACTACTTTAAAACTGGTATGTTTGTGAAACATGAAACATACAAACGAAAGTGCCCCCTTTATGGCGCCTGCTCGCGTCAAGGCAAGAAAAACATCCCAATTTTCAAGTAGTTTAGCGGATACGCTAGGTTTGTGTAACATGATTTGTGATACAAAAGAAAGTGCCCCTTTTATAGCGCCTGCTCGCGTCAAGGCAAGGAAAACATCCAAGTTTTCAAGTAGTTTAGCGGCTACGCTAGGTTTGTGTAACATGGTTTGTGATAAAAAAGAAAGTGCCCAAAGTGAAAAAAATATAAAATATTTCATTTTTTAATTGTTTATTTATTTGGTAAATATAAAATGGCGTTACCGCATAAGCGAATTAATTTAAACAAAATTAAAATGTTAAATGCATAATTTTTGCATGTTTTTTGCCTTAACTTGTCTTAACTTAAGACCCATAAACCAGCGGCCGAGAATTCAAAAATCAACTTGCGATCCTGCCCTTGCAACTGTACATAGTGTTTCCGATGAGAAAGATTGATTATTCTCCGTACCAAAAATTTTAACCAATTATTCACATTTGTTCATTCAAAATGTGCTTTAATATACAGGGTGTTAAGCATCGTACTTGAGTTACCAGTGATTCCTGACATTATTTGTAGTAAAAAATGTAAATAAAATTTTGGTCTCCGGTGACATTTTTGAAGTTCTTTTTGTTTCTACAAAAACATAGAAATCAGTAGGTATTGGGAAGTTAGGGGCGGGTGAGGGGTTGGTTGGTTACTTGGCTTAGAGATCAGTGACGACATGTGGAAGAATTTTTTTTTTTTGATTTTGAAGAAAAAGTTTTTGAAAAAAAAAGACATCTAAAAAGTCACATAATCGAAAACACGTCAAATAATGTCACGAATCACTGGTTGTAACTCAGGTACGATGCTTAACACCCTGTATACCTGCATTCATTCATAATATCGTGTACTTCTTGTAAGTATATTTTGGTGATAAGTATTTATGATTTTTTAATAATGTCTAAGCAAAATAAGTATGTAAAAAAACTGAAATATTTTAGTTTGTAAGACAGTAAATAAATAGACAAACTGAGGAGTTTCGTCACAAAACACATACTCGTATTTTTTTTCATGATTTTATTTGAAATAAAATTAAAATTCTGAAAACTGGCTTTACTAGATAATGTATTGATTTATTTTACTGTACGATTATACGATTATATTTCGTTTGAAAATTTAACAAATCTGCCAACGACCAACGGTGTAACCTTACTATATTAAAAATTAAATTGGTTTTTCAAAATTGAAAAACTGACTTTACCAGATAAAATAACAATCTTTAGAAAACAAATTATATTTTTTGGTAAAAAAGAGTCAACACTTCTAGAATTTGATAAAGGACTCATTTTCGGTATTCTCGGGATACCCTTTTAAGAACTCGTGTATTCTTTGAAGCAAGCTTGGGTTGTACACGGGCAGTAAAGAGGGATTTAGAATTATTTGATTTTATGTGGTACTCAACGCATTATATATTTTGGGAGCAATGAACCAGAACTGTTGTGGAGCGAATGGGGTTTTAGTTTTAGGTGCCATGCAACCCACTGTACTCATGGTACTCAATCCATGGTACTCAACGCATGATATATTTTAGGCGCGATGAACTTGAATTGTCGTTGAGCGAGTGGGGTTTTAGTTTTACGAGCCATGCAACCCACTGTACTCATGGTACTCAATCCATGGTACTCAACGCATTATATATATACAACAGTCGTCGCGTCTCTCAGCGAACACGAACGGTGTAAATCAGTGTGCGATAAATAAATTGTAAAAGTGATTTAAAAGTAAACGAAAAACGCTCAAACTACTTTAAAATGGTGCAGTGTAAGAAATGTAAAAAATATGTTGCTATAGACAATGAATTGGTCAAATGCATCGACTGTAATGGAACCTTCCACAAACTATGTACAAACCCCGCCATTAACGTGGGTAATGCATTTATTTGTACAAACTGTGAAGTACAACGAACAGCGAACACAGATAACGCAACGGCCGGAGGCAGCGGGTCACAAGGCCCGAACCCAGAAAATATCCCAGAAATGAAACAAATTCTTAATGAAATAAATAATAAAATAAGCATAATGTACGTCATGAAAAAAGATATGGAGACTCTCACACAGTCAACTGAGTTTCTATCCAACAAATATGACGAACTGATATCGCTACATCTAGAATTGGGAAAAAAACTAAAAGAAAACGAAAATAAACTCAACGAAGTTATAAACAAAAACACATACCTTGAAAAATGTAATAGAGCATTAGAATACAGGATCCAAGAAATTGAACAAAGAGAAAAAAACTACAACATTGAACTGTTTGGTATAGAAATGAAAAAAGACGAAAATATTGAAACCACTATAAAAACAATTGCAGATAAACTAAATACGAATGGCGAAAATATTGAAAAGGTTTGGAGACTTCCAAATAGAAAGGACTCAAAACCGGCAAATGTAATTGTGAAGTTCACTCGTCAATCTCATCGAGATGAATGGCTGCAAAAAAGAAAAAACATGTTAACGAACAACGACATTTACAAGAACGGAAACAACGACCGAATATACATAAATGAAAATCTAACAAAAGAAAAAAAAGATCTCCTATACATTACAAAACAAAAAATGAAAACAAAATTTAAATACATTTGGGTACAAAATTCCAAAATATTAATAAGAAGTGAAGGTGGTAGGAAAATAATCCATATAAGAAATGAGAATGATATAAACAGATACATTTAAATAAAAAATAAAAATAAATCAAAACACCTTTTGACCCGAAACACTTACTTTATCAGTTACTAAATCCATGTCATGGAAGATTCTACACAATTCCAAACTCACAAGTTTACAAAGTGCTATAATTTGGATAACTGGATAAACGATAAAAGCATCAATATGAGGTTTGTGGCTATTCACCTAAATATAAGATCACTGAAAAAGAATTTTAATTCATTTATTGCACAAATAAATGACATTCTGCAGTTTATAGATGTAATTTTTCTAACGGAAATAAATATTACAAACGAAATAATAACTATGTTCAATATACCAAACTTCATCTCGATTGCAAATACTAGAGAGAATAGAAGAGGAGGGGGATTAATCATGTACTTAAAAAACCATCATACTTTTAAGAAAACAAACATTTCTTTTAAAAGCTGCGAGACAATATCTGGAGAAATAACCACCGTTCATCAAGATGTCACAAATATACTTGCAGTATATCGCCCGCCGAACAACAACAAGAATATATACTTGAAGGAACTCAAAGAAATATTACAATTAACCTCATCTGATTCAAATTACTTGTACTGTGGTGACATTAACTTAAATTTATTGGATACCAAAAATAGTGTAATTACAGAATACCAAAATCTACTCAGTGAAAATGGATTAGAAAATGTAATATTAGATGTGACCCGGGATGAAATTTTAAACGGTAAAAATGTTTATTCCTGTATCGACCATATTGCAATTCGTAACCGTAATAACACTGTATTTTCATGTATTGTGACTAACAAAATATCGTCCCATTATATAACAGGAGTTGCGATAGGGAAAGAGGAACTTACAAAGGATTTTAATGAAAAAAGGGAAATTATTGATAATAAATTGGTATATTCCAAATTAAAACTAGTAAAATGGGGTAAATTATTACAAACTGAATGTCCCTCAGAACTGTACTATAATTTAAAAAATATTTTTGATAATATCTATGAATCCTCGAAAAAAGAAAAATCATTTAAAAATAATCATAGGCACAACAACCAGTGGGTTACTGAAGAAATTAAGAACATGATTAAAAAAAGAGATTATCTTTACCGAAAATGCAAGAATAGCCCTAATAACCCTGTTTTTCGTTTAGAATACACGCGATATAGAAACAAAACAAATAAACATATTAATATTACTAAAAACACATTTCACAAAAACGTAATAAATAGTTTAAACGGCAACCCAAGGAAACTCTGGGACGAAATAAATAACCTAATAGGAAAACCTAAACAAAATCTAGATAAAATAATCCTTCAACATATGGGAAGTCAAGGAGACACAAAATTTTTATGTGATAAATTTGCTACAACATTCGTAAATGAAATAAAAGACATAAGACATAACTGTACTAAAAAATTCCTAGATCGTAACACGTATACAACTCCTGCTAGTATGTCAATGAGATTTAGACCTGTATCACAAAAAGATGTTAAAAAAATTATTAATGATATGGATGTTAAAAAATCAGAAGGCAATGATCAAATAAGAATTAAAGACCTGAAGTTAATTGCTGATAATATAATCCCAATATTGACTAAATTAATTAACCTTTGTGTAAGTAAAAGTATCATGCCTGACGAACTTAAAACATCCATTATCAGACCTATATATAAATCAGGAAACCACAGAGATTTCACAAACTATCGACCAATAGCGATTCTCTCATGTATTGATAAAATTATTGAAAGAGCTATTTTTAACCAAATACAACTTTTTATAGAAAAAAATAAAATCATAAATCCCATACAATACGGATTTCAAAAAGAAAAAAGTACTACACGATTACTGTCTAAATTCACTGACCATATAAATTGTCATTTAAATGAAAAATATAATGTTGGTATAATTTTTATAGACTTTAAAAAGGCCTTTGACACATTGGACCACGAAACATTATTAAGGGCAATGGAGGAATGTGGTATTAGAGGTCCTTTAAAAAAATTGATTAAAAATTATCTATTAAATAGAAAAATTAAAGTTAAAATTGACGGAATTTTTAGTGATGAAATGTTAACAGATACCGGAGTAGCAACAGGGTCAATATCGGGGCCTACATGTTATATAATGCAAGTTAACAGTCTACCAAACGTAATAAAACGTTGTAAATGCTACATGTTTGCAGACGATACTTGCATTATATGTGCTGACAAAGATCCACTAAAAATTCAGGAAATTTTACAAACAGACCTAAATAACATAATTAAATGGTCCCATGACAATGACATTATTATTAACGCAAAAAAAACCAAATATATGCTTATACACTCACCATATGCAAATTGTCAGGAAAAGGAATTGCATATAAAAAGTCATTCATATGATTGTTTGCACACAAAAAACCAATTCCAGCAGTGTAATTGCCCGAATATAGAAAAAGTGTACCAATATACATACCTTGGTCTTACAATAGATGTCAACTTTAACTGGTCAAATCATATTGAAAATGTATGTAATAGATTAAGATCCATATTAGGAAAATTTTACCACCTAAAAAATTTTGTTAATAAAAATATATTATACTGTATATACAACGCATTAGCAGAATCAATTATAGGATACGGAATAAATAGTTACGGATTAACGTACAAAACATACTTAAATAAAATAGAACAATTACAAATCCGTTTCCTAAAATTGATATCAGGCAAAAAAAAAGTCCAGTTATGTGAAGGTGATTATAAAAAAAATGTTCTCCTTGTGTAATGTCCTCTCTATACACAGTAAGGTAAATTACCAATTAACGCTAGATGAATTCTGGAGTACAGAATTCAAAAAACCTGTAAACCACAATTACCCTACTAGGCATAGAGAAGCACAAATGTTTATTATCAATAAATCTCAAAATGCATACGGAGATAGAACAAAAAGGCATAAAATTCCGGAAATATTTAACGCATTACCTGAAAATATCAAAAATGAGACATCTTATTCAAAAATCAAAACAAAAGTAAAATCTTTCTACCTCCAAAGAATATGAAATCAAATAATATAGTTCCTTTCTATTTTTTCTCACCGTATGTTTGTAGGTACTGTGTAAAATATTTTTATTACAACGTAATTCATAAACATTATAAAAATTAGTTTGTCGTAATAAATAGTATTTTAATATTAAGTATTATTATATTTAGTATTTACTATGTAAAACTGAAAAGTATACTGTATTAAATAATTAGAAAAAATGAGAGATTTCTTACAATCAAACTGATTGATCAGTTTCGTAAGATTTGTAAAATAAAATATTGTAAAATTAAAACTGAATAAACATACTAAAAAAAAATATATATATATTTTAGGCGCGATGAACTTGTCGTTGAGCGAGTGAGGTTTTAGTTTTACGGGCCATGCAACCCACTGTACTCATGGTACTCAATCCATGGTACTCAACGCATGATATATTTTAGGCGCGATGAACTTGAATTGTCGTTGAGCGAGTGAGGTTTTAGTTTTAGGGACCATGCGACACAGGTTTGATGAAGAGTGGATGTGTGTTTATATGTTTATTTAGTATTTTCACGAGCATTTGCGGATTCCTGACATTATTTGGAATAAAAATGAAAATGAAACTTGGGCCTCCAATGAGATTTTCGATGTTTTTTTTTTCATCTAAAAACATAAAAAATCAATAGGTATTGGACAGTTAGGGGCGGGGTGAGTGGTGGTTGGTTACTCGGCTGAGTCATGTGTGGAAGAATTTTTTGTTGCTTGATTTTGAAGAAATTTAAAAGGAAGAGACTAGTTGAGGGAGACCTTTTGAACTCTCCAGCTGGACATCTCCTTGCACCGCAGTGAGAGGGATGGATTCATACGACCGTCACTCCTGGACACATTGAACCACAGATTCCTACCCACTCCTCACACACAATCCCTTCCCAGAACTTCCTCTCCTTACTTTCCCTAAAAAGACCCTCCACACAGCATCTCCAAAGATGACATGGACCCTTAGGAAATTTTCATTCCTCAGGGCCTCCTGTGTAGAGCTAATAATGTGGGCGGAAAAATTTCCTTCAGCAATCCGAGAAAAAAGTTTTAAATTGCTGTGTCGCTCAAGTGAATAATACATATATTTTCAATTTTCAACCTAGTTGCGCAATCTCCTTGTTATTTTTTTTTTGTTTTGACTGAGGAATGAACCTTCCCCCCATGTACTAGGAACCGCTAATACCGCTAACACCTAAGCCAAATCCTAATTAGGTAATACCGACACATTAATTTTGAATATTAGCTGTTGATTTTAAAAAAAGTAAAAAGTCATCCAATTACAGAAAATGCGTGTGTGTATGTGTACATGAGTGCCACAAAAAGTTTATAGAATGCATTGTCATCGACTATCTATCGATTTTCAGCTCAATCGGATGTTGGGAAGCGGGTTAATTTCCACTTCTAAGATTCCATTTCATTCATTCTAGTCCAGTCAAGTTAAACATGAAAAGGGGGTCGTGCTTGCAAAAGGTCCGATCTTTCTGAATTTTTTATATGTTGTTAGGACCTAAACCAATATTAAAAAAACAGATTTGCAATTTCCAAAGTGCTGTGCGAGCGGCGGTGTACCCAAAAAACCATTAAATTTTCGGACTTTTTTCAGTTTTTGCTCAATATCTCAGTGAAGGAAGGGTCTGACCGGTATAGTTGTTCAACACTATTTTAAAGAAGACTAACTTTGCTACAATTTGAGACCAAAGGGAGTTCTATACAGCAATTGGTTTTTAAGATACAGTTCTTCGAAAATCAACAATTTTTTCCAAAAAATGACTTTTTCTCGAAATGGTCACTTATTTTGTGAAATATTTTCTAAAATACGATTCCCACCTCAAATATTATATAAAATGAAGTTGTAGTAAATTTAATTAGCTTTTATTTGAAACCAAATTGCTACCTGTAGGCCCAGCGGTTCTCTCAAAAATTGCAGATAACCAAAGTCAAAGTGGGTTTTCGGGGGAAATGCAAATAAACTGATCCCACGTCTTTTTATGGCTTTACTTATCAAACAGTTACAATTTATTTAATTTTGTTATTGTTAACAAATTTTTTGATGGAAAAAGAATAAGATAATTTACCTATCGGGAATTACGTGAGCATCAAACATTGTTTTATATACCTACATACTAAAATGCTTGTACAAACATCATGGTACCTACTATAAGGACAAATTACATTTACTCAAAAAAGAAAACTAATATAAATCATGTAGGATTGTGTTTTGATGGCCAAACCATGCCATTCTTTTTATCTTAGATGGCACGGGCTTGGGCTCGCACGAAGATGGTGTCTGGAAGGCTGTGATGGACGCTGGGAGAGGCGTCCAGTCTGCAGTCGGGTCATCTTTATCGTGTACCATGCACAATTTGCCAGAGGACTGAGCAGTGGCGTCCAGCCTTTCTGCATCTGCACAGCTCCCAGAGCACCCTTTCTTGCATTTACATGAAATTTTTCGCAGAAGTGCAGGAGGTGCGGGATTAACGGTGGTGGGGATGGGGGTGAGTCGCTGAGAAGACAGCTTCCACCCCCAATCAGTGGGATTCTAGTTGACACACCGCTACTTCTGCACTTGGAGGTAGCACCTTGCTGCATGGTGGCCTGCGGCTTATGGCCTGTGGCAACGGGCGAGGTTTATGCTCGTTGAAGTGACAAACGTCTTATATCTCAGGAAATCCAAAGTATCATAAGAAGCCACAAAGCACTTGATGTCTGCTTCTCTCACGGCTTTTGGGGTGGACGAAGGACGACCTCCCCTTGCTCAGCAAGTGGTTCACTCTTGCTCAGGAGTGTGGTGATTTTGTACTTTCATTGGCCAAACGGTGCTGTGATAGTATCGCACTCGGTAAACGCTTGGGTGAATAGTATATAATGTCCCTGCACCCCTAGCACGGTCGATCGATATGAAGTTACCGACCGATTGTTGGTAACTTCTCATCGTTCCCTATGACAACTGTAGATCGCAAACGAATAGGTGACAGTTTACAATCACTACCATGCTAGCACCCCTGGTGGTTGTAGCAGGTCGTAGAGTAGTGACAGCAACCAGCTTCGCCCTTCGTGCTCTTCTGTACGTAGACTTTTGTCTCTTCAGCGCCTAAACCATTGAGAAAAACCAGCAGGTCGGCGTCTTCTCCCACTAAAGCGCCGTTTGTACTTCATTTGATTTGTACTTCACTGCTGGAGGTCACATTTTGAGCAGAAACATAGTTCTGCATACGTGGGATGTTTTTGTCTCGCATTACTGCTCTCGGGCGGGTCACGCACTTAATGCCTTCCATCTCATGAGATGTGTTATCACCATCTAGGGTGTAAACGTTCACCTCCGTATTGTCAGAGACAAATTGGATAAAATCTTATTTTCCTATGGGTGGTGAGGATTCATCTCGCAAGTTCGCCGATGTTTCAAGCTGCACAGCTACTGAATAAGAACAGGATAACCCCAGCGCAGCGCACATATTTTCGGTAAAAGTAGGTATTAATTCCAATCAGAAGGGAGGAAACAAAAGATCGAGTTCGTACAGCACTACCAGAGCATGAGAAAATAACACAGACTTCTTCTTCCATGTTTCAAGGAGGCCACGCATGTTTTTGAGAACAACAGTCTCAAAAAATAGCTGTACTGACTCAGGGATGACAGAATCAACATTGTTGAAAAAATCCTCCGAGGTGGGATACTGACTGGTTTTATACACTTGTGTGCGGGTATCTTCAATGATGATTTCTGCTGCTGCCTTCACAACTCTCAACCGCTCTTACTGCGCACCGCCTTTTTGTTCCTTGTACCAATCATCATACAAAATTTTATTTAAGCAGACGAGTGTCCCTTTGTTGGAGCTAAAACGTTTTTGCAGATAAGTTTTCGCTGTTATGACATCAGGAATACAATTACCCCTAATTTGCTGCAGAAGGTGTGATAAATAAAAATGGCATTCATCACTGTTTTCCAATAAGTAATCGTACACATACTCCATTGCTTCTTCAGAATTACTGGCTGGACGATACCCTCTCTTATTCCCTAAAATCTTAATAGGCTCACGTAGCACAATCTGTGGGTTCCGTCTGCAGCAACGAGGTCTTGATAATCTTGTCGATAAAGTCTTCGGTTGGGAAGCAGAATCTCTTCCTTCAACAGTACACACAGCTGTATATCTCTTCCTGGTTGAAATTTTAGAGGAAATTTTTATTTTCTGTGAGACCACGTTTTTGACTCACTTCAACTAGTGTTCGAATTCCTCGTTCTTTGATGATCACAACAGGACCTGTATCGAGGTCCTCACGACACACAAAACACACGCTCGGACGGATAGACATTTCGCAACACTCTGAGAACTGCCCTGGAAGGGCCGGGTGCGGGTAGGGAGGTCAAGGGAGGGGACAACAAAAACACTTGGGGAAAACCCGTCCGTTATCTGCCATTTTTGAATTTTTGAGTGAACCGCTGGGCCTACAGGTACCAATCCGATCTCAAATGAAAACGAATTAAATTTACTACAACTTAATTTCTTGTAATATTTGACGTGGGATGCGTATTTTAGAAAATATTTCACAAAATAAGTGACCAATTCGAGAAAAAATAATTTTTTGGAAAAAATTGTTGATTTTCGAAGAACTGTATCTTAAAAACCAATTGCTGTATAGAACTCCCTTTGGTCTCAAATTGTAGCAAAGTTAGTCTACTTTAAAATAGTGTTGAACAACTATACCGGTCAGACCCTTCCTTCACTGATATATTGAGCAAAAATTGAAAAAAGTCCGAAAATTTCATTGTTTTTTGGGTACACCGCCGCTCGCACAGCACTTTGGAAATTGCAAATCTGTTTTTTTAATATTGGTTTAGGTCCTAACAACATATAAAAAATTCAGAAAGATCGGACCTTTTGCAAGCACGGATGTACATCTTGACTGGACTATTCATTCATTCAAGAAAACAAAATCAAAATTTAAATAGATGTAGGGTAAGGTTGCTCAATTCGTACCCCTAAGGAAATAATACCTACTGTAATATTCAGTGCAATTGAAATAAAATAAAATCTTTTGCATCTATCGTGTCAAGTAGCATTTAAAGAAACATTGAACATTTTTTCATACATATAATTTGTAAAATAACAGAAACAAACGTGTTAATAACAGATACGTTTTTAGATTTTCACGGCCAAAAACAAACAACGAAAAAGTGTTAACAATTTTCGGAGCATAATTTGCGATTTATTTCTATCGAGGGAATTTCAGATAATTACCCTTTCGGCGTGGGGAATGTGTAGATACTATCTTAAAGAATAACACATATTTTTTTTAAGAGCCTAAAAACTTCAAACGTTTAAGGAAAACATGTAAGAAATCGGTAGAAATTGGGAGAGCGGCCCCTTAATCAACAATCATAGAAACTTTAAAATCTTTTATCAAATCATTGAAGGTATTTTAACATTTTTCAAAAATATACCTTCGGTACAATTAAGGCGCCTAGTCGCCTAATTCGTGCCACCCATGGCCTAAGTCGTACTTGGAAAATATACCTTGAAATTTTTTTTCGAAACAAGTTTTCTGAATTCAGTGGCATCCGAATTAAATAATCCGAAGAAACAAGACTCTAAATTCATCAAATGCGGTGCTAATATCTCTTTCATGTCAGGTGACATATCTTTAGGTCTTCCAAATATTTTTCTTTGGTCAAATCTTTTAAATTTGCAGTGTAGGCTTCGGTATAATAAATCTTCTACTGGCTTCATTAAATCCAATTTCTTCACTTCAATGTTTCTGTAAAGCTTCGTCCAAATCCTCCTGCTTCCAAGTAATGTACTGCCTCTTCACCATATTTAGGTATTTACCTGATAAAAAGTTAAGTTAATAATTAAACAATTTTCTTAATACTTAAGTCATACCGGTACGAGTAAGGGATTTTGCAAAGGTACGACTCAAGCAGCGGGGTCTTCTATGTTAAAAACTAAAACCATTGACATAATCTAAAAAAGTTCTGCCTTTTGAGTAAACGATTGCCAGATAAGTATTAAGTAAATGTAAGGATCACATTCCTGCGATAAAAAGCTTATAAATGATTAAAAAAAATTAATGCAGACTGTACAAAAAACTTACTTTTTCATTATTTTTTCCACTTGTTTACGTTCTCTCGCTCGACTAAATAGTTCAGATTGACGACACTAGATGGTCCAATTTATAACTGTCAGACAAGATGTTGCCGGGGTACGACTTAGGCGGTCGTACGACTTGAGCAACCCATGAGCAACCTTCCCCTACCCATTGAAATGAAGCCTATGAAAAATCACAGATTGATTGAATTCTCGACAAATCCCTTCTAATTTAAAAAATGGCTTTTATTGTTGAAAATATTTTTGTATAGGTTGGTACATATGCTTATCCGTATTCTCCAAGCAAACAATTCCAATTTTGAAAATAATAATTACAGTAATCTTGTTCTAGAGTTCAATAAACCGGAGTTACAGGCAGATAGACAGGCCCACAACCAAAATTTGTATTTCAATAGTAATACAGGAATGTTTTGATCTGCCCTATTTACCAATATACGTTAACCCAACCTGACCTATCATAACCTAACCTAGCCTAACTTGACCTAACTATCCAAATTGTACTTCCTACTGAATAGTATGAAGGATTTTGTTCATTTACCTTCTCACGGATATGAATGTGTTTTCAGGTCGGGGAAACACCTCTACACTTTGCCTGCAGAAGTTGTAGACCAGATATTGTCCGTCACCTGTTAGAGTTTGTGACGAAGAATCAAGGCGCGGAAGCAACAACAGCCTACATCAACTCGGTGAACGAAGACGGAGCCAGCGCCCTGCACTGTGCATGCCGAATCACGCACGAAGAGGTGGAGATCCCCGGCGCAGACAGGGAGGTGGTGCGACTACTGCTGCAGGGCGGGGCGGACGTGTCCCTCGAGACCCGCACCGCCCGGGAGACCGCCTTCCACTACTGCGCCGTGGCAGGAAACAACGACGTCGTCACTGAAATGCTGGAACACATGTCCTCATCCGATGTGGGAAAAGCCATGAACAGGCAGAACAATATAGGCTGGACACCTCTGCTTATAGCTTGCCATCGAGGCCACATGGCTCTAGTCAATACCCTACTCACCAACCACGCCAGAGTAGACGTGTTCGATACGGAAGGTCGGTCCGCTCTTCACTTGGCGGCTGAACGGGGCTACCTCCAAGTGTGCGACGCCTTACTTACCAACAAAGCTTTTATCAACTCCAAATCTAGAAATGGTCGAACAGCGTTGCATCTCGCGGCGATGAACGGCTTCACCCATTTAGTTAAATTTCTCATTAGAGATCATAATGCAGTTATAGACATTTTAACCCTTAAGAAACAGACTCCTCTCCACCTGGCAGCGGCCAGTGGACAGATAGAAGTGTGTCGGTTGTTGCTCGAACTCGGTGCGAATATAGACGCTACAGATGAAAGTGGACAGAAGCCCATACACGCAGCAGCGCAAAACAACTTTTCCGAAGTGGTACAGTTATTCTTGCAGCAGCATCCTAGTTTGGTGATGGCGACAACTAAAGACGGCAACACGTGCGCCCATATCGCCGCCGTTCAGGGCAGTGTTAAAGTGATAGAAGAACTCATGAAGTTTGATAAGAACGGTGTAATATCCGCGAGAAACAGGACAACGGACTCGACCCCATTGCAATTAGCTGCAGAAGGTGGTCACGCGGATGTAGTGAAGGCCCTGGTGCGAGCAGGAGCGTCGTGCACAGACGAGAACAAGGCGGGTTTTACGGCAGTGCATTTAGCCGCGCAAAATGGCCACGGGCAAGTATTGGAGGTAATGCGAACCTCTAACTCACTCAGGATATTTAGCAAAAAATTAGGATTGACACCATTGCATGTGTCTGCATACTATGGACAAGCAGGTAAGACTAACATCGGTTTCTCTCGAGAAATGGTTTCTACACTCGAAGCATAGCATGTACCTTAACACAATTCATGATTTCAGATACCGTACGAGAGCTGTTGGGACACGTGCCCGGAACAGTGAAGTCTGAGCCCCCCACGGGCACCTCCCTGGTGGGGGAATTGGGCACAGAGTCCGGCATGACTCCCCTGCACCTGGCCGCCTACTCAGGGAATGAAAATGTTGTACGACTTCTACTCAACTCCGCCGGAGTACAAGTTGAAGCAGCTACTACGGAAAATGTAAGAAATAAACACATTTTTTTAATTTGTACGTAACAACTCAACAAACTTTTGACAGTGCGATAATTGCTTCGAAAGCTGAAACGACTGTCACAACTATCATAATAGATTTCACAAACTATTTTAATTTGAAAGTTCTCATAATCTCATGAAGATTTTTTTTTTTGTTGTACATTAACTCTACACAGGAGGCTCTAAGGAAAATAATTTCCCTCAGGGCCTATGTCATCTGTTAAGATGCTGTGTGGAGGGTCTATTTAAGAAGAGGAAGGAGTGAATGAGTTTTTTTTCATAATGTAGAAGGGAGGAAACACAAAGGCCGGCAAATCGTTCCACAGCCGAGCTGTTGAACTCAAGAACGAGTCGTAGAAACGACCAGTTCTCATGTGACAAATGTCAACTGTGTACATATGTTGGTCGCGCGTTTGGCGTGTTTCCCAACTATGCACCTTTGTCGAGGGGATCAATGATGCCAGTTCTTAGGAGCATCTTCCATTGAAATACCGGTAGAACAAGGACAGCATTCCCACCCGACGCCTATGCTCTAAAGATTGCAACCCGTTTGTTAAGACGGGAGAATCTATCAAACGGATCATTGTGGGGCTCCAGACTAGAGGTGGCTGCCAAATTCAACCGTTGGGCGCACCTGCGATTTATACAGGCTTAGCAGTTGTGTACTTTTTAATGAAATAATTTTTTTTAAATTAATTCCAGGGATACAATCCGCTCCACCTCGCCTGCTTCGGAGGTCACATGTCAGTGGTAGGTCTCCTGCTCAGCAGATCTGCCGAGCTGCTTCAGAGCACAGACCGCCACGGCAAGACAGGTCTCCACATCGCTTCCAGCCATGGACACTATCAAATGGTGGAGGTTCTCCTCGGCCAGGGAGCAGAAATAAACGCCACAGACAAAAACGGGTGGACCCCTTTACATTATGCATCAAAAACTGGATACTTGGACTGCGTGAAACTTCTCTGCGAATCCGGGGCATCACCAAAAAGCGAAACAAACTTCAATTGCTCCCCAATCTGGTTTGCAGCATCAGAAGGACACAATGATGTGTTAGAGTATCTGATGCATAAAGAACACGACACTTACTCCCTAATGGAGGATAGACGCTTTGTGTACAATCTCATGGTGTGCTCGAAGAATCACAACAACAAACCCATTGAAGAATTTATTTTAGTTTCTCCAGCGCCCGTGGATGCCGCTGCGAAACTTTCAAATATTTACATCAATCTTTCTACAAAGGTATAATATGAACAACTGCCTAATTGTAACCCCTAATAATTAACCCTACCTACTCACCGTACAAATCTACGGTTTTTTTATAGTAAAGCCCAAATAAAAGTACTTGTTAGCTTTTTTATTTGGGTCAGTTTCAAAAAGATTTCGATAAAACTCACATTATTAACTACTTTCTGACATTCTTCAATAATCTTCTTCAATTACTTTCTGGCATCCAGCTTTGGTCAATAACTAAGAATCATTCATTGGTGCATGAGGTGGGTTGGATTTTTTAGATACTAACTTGATTTTCAGGAAAAAGAACGAGCAAAAGACCTTATCGCCGCGGGGAAGCAGTGTGAAGCCATGGCCACGGAACTCCTGGCTCTCGCAGCAGGATCGGATTCTGCCGGAAGGATCCTCACCGCCACAGACAGAAGGAACATGGAGTTTCTCGACGTTCTCATAGAGAATGAAACAAAGGAAGTCATCGCACACACTGTGGTCCAGAGATACCTACAGGTAAACAAATAAGTTAGCGTACGATGCAAAGTTGATCACCAATGATGTGGTCTATTGCTGAATTGGTCATCAAAGCTATTAAAATTAAATGTCCACGCAAAGCAATAATGAATTCAAACTCACCTTATTTAAATTCGAAGCAATATTGAAAATAATCTTTCTCCTAAGCAATCCATTGCACATACAAATTGAGAAAACAAAATTCAAAACATTTACAGCCTTACTAAAAAAAAAACACTCCGCGGCCGTTAAACGGTGTTTCTGTAGCACGTTGTGTAAAGTCTGTACATTTCGTTTTTCAAATTCTTACTAAACAAAATATATGGTTTTGATCTGACAACGTCGTATTTTACCAGCCTTACTAATAAACTTTCTGAAAAATTTGTACAATGGTCAAACAACCATGTATGAAGAATCCTTACTAATTAAGAACTGACAAAAAATTGTTCATGGAAAGATATGTACATTGCTTACACGGCCAAGGAGGGTAGTTTATCTGTTGTATATATTTGTTCCATTTGTAATTTTCAACGAATTTCGAATTTTTTTTTTTAAGTCCTGTATATTTATTATTTTTTGAGATGTCGTAAAAACAAATACCATTTTAGAACCAAAATTTAATTACCTTTAAGATTTTCATATCTAAAATATACTTAAGTGTTTAAAAACTGTAGTATTTTAAGCTTCAAACATCAAGTTGAAAAAAAAACTCACTTACCCCAAACACTTTCTATTAAAACATTGAAATATTTGGAAAAATTCAAAAAACACAGTCCTTTTATTTAATGATTTTGAAATAAAACTGTCCCCTCACTATTTACTCCTTCACACAATAAAAAAATATTAAAAAATCTTGAAATTCGCTTTTCATTCCCAAAAATTTACAATAAAAAACTCACGTTTGAATACATTGCTTGCACATCTTAAGACATTCATTTCTTTGATACGTTACTAAAATATGTATTAGACATTTTAATCACCAAAAAACATCACTTTTATAATAAAATAAAGATCTTAAAATGCAAATTATTTCTGAATATAACCTATAGAACCATTTTCGGACAGTTCAATTTAGAACACACGATTTTGTGTCACAATTTGACTTAAACTGACGAAAAATAACACAAATTAATAGTAAATATATTGCGTACATGAATATAAGTGCGAATTAGTCAAGGATTGAAATCATTAACGAAAACACCATCTTAATCACACACACATTCGCGACCGACTTTTTTCGACATTTGCCGCTATTTTTTTTCAGCGGGAAAGCAATGCGCAGGCGCATCAATCACACCACCTAGCGGATTATTATGAAAACTCCAATTTAAACAAGTAAAATACGGCGTTGCCAAATCTAAAAATTCACAAAAACACCGTTTAACGGCCGCGGAGTGTTTTTTTTTTTAGTAAGGCTGTAAGAAAGTAACTTGCATTGCAGAATTGAATTTCTTTCATCTATATGAAAGTTGACCAAATCTATCAAACCCTATCTCTAAATTTCCTAGATATTTGGTCACATAAACTTTACCCTTTTACTTGTATTTCCAATGACGATCTGTCGCACAATGTTTGCACAATTTCATGACCCTCTCATAATATTTCTTTGAGCCTTATTTAAAAACGTGCTAACTACAGAGGACAACGAGAATAATAACTACTATTTGTTTTTCAGGAACTTTGGCAAGGCAGTTTGACGTGGGCTCCATGGCGAATACTACTTCTGTTCGTTGGCTTCATCATCTGTCCCCCCGTGTGGGTGGTATTCACTATGCCTGTGGGACACAAATACAACAAAGTACCCATCATCAAATTCATGTCCTACTTGACATCTCACGTGTACCTAATGATTCTGCTTATGGTGACGGGCATCACGCCTATCTACCCCGTGGTCAGGTCCAGCCTTCTGCCCTACTGGTACGAGTGGGGGCTTCTAGTTTGGCTCAGTGGACTGCTACTATTCGAACTTACCAACCCCAGTGAGAAGTCCGGCCTCGGGTGGATAAAGCTCATGGTCCTCGTTTTTGGAATGTTTGGAGTAGCCACCCATGTCTCTGGGATGGTCATCGTGGAAAAAACCTACTGGCCGACCCTAATGTACTGCAGGAACCAGTGCTTCGCCTTATCGTTTCTGTGCGCCTGCGTGCAGATCCTGGACTTCCTTTCCTTCCATTACCTGTTTGGACCTTGGGCCATCATTATCGGTGACTTGATGAAGGACCTGGCAAGGTTCTTGGCCGTGTTGGCCATCTTTGTGTTTGGTTTCTCAATGCATATAGTGGCCTTGAACCAGCCGTTCAAGAACTTTACTCCCGAGGAAGTGAGAAGACTCTCAAGGCCTAAACCCACACAATACTTCTCAGACGGTAAATTATGTTTCCTATTTATTTTCTCTTCTTAATGCAATAACCTTGACATTTTTTCAAAGATGCGGCATGCCATGAAATTACATGTGTATTTTAAATATAAATTAACTTGAAAACTTATGTGTTAGATGAAACTTTATCTCCTGTACGACTCAAACGCGGGATCCCAAGTGATGTTGAGTGGATCGATTCGGGTCCGAAAAAAACTTATTACACAGATAGCTACAGAAGAAAACACAGAGCCGGGAGTAAGTTTATAAATCAGGGTACCTTTAGCCCGGCACCGTCACTACACATATTTCACCAGTGAAGACAATTTACTTTGCTAACTTAACTAATATATGACATGAGTATGCTATGGCCACTCATGTCATGTACACGCATGTGGGCACTGCACTGGGCAGTTGGGCAGGCGGCAGAAGCATGGCCCGCAGAACCTCTGCAGAAGCATACCATATTATCACGGTGCAGGATGTGTAGTGACTCCGGCAAAGGGATTAGATTGATGTTGAATGCGCCCTGTCACCGTCCCATCTCCACACTCATCTTTATGGATTGTTACCTTCGAATGCTTTTGGAAAAGTCCTTAATATTTTGCAAGTTGCATCTCTCCCTGAATGATATCATCGTATGTTCATAGCATGGAGTTATATACTTAACCCTTTTATTTGAAGTGTTACAGCAGGTTGACATATCGATGTTAGATTTGACGTTTTAGTGATTATTAGATGTGCCGCTTATTACTTTGTGGTATCCAGTTGGTCACTGTTGGTGTTATGGCGGGAACGACCCTATCAATGATCGGAATGTCGTTGCACTGAAGAGCCTTGCATTATTATTTTTAGTTACATTTTGTTCCAGGTGGCACGTTTTATGGTACTGAACCGAGTAGGCAATGTTTAGGCTGTCGTAGAGAGGGCTAGAGAGGCTGCCGCGCTCTTCTGCCGCGCATGGGTATGCTCAGCGTTTGTTTTCATCGTCTGCTAATTTTACTTTAATTTCACGCTTACAATTCTTTTTGTTTTACTTTTGGGAATGAAAATTTGTTTATTATTTGTTTTTCCTAAGTTTGGCTGTTTATTTACATTTCTGTTTAGTTTTTTTTTAAAGCATCTCTGTGTCTTAGAGCATTGTTTGGCCTTATCTGTCAGATTGTTGTTGTTTTTTCCTCCGAGAGAGGAACTCATGCCTCCGTCTTGGTGACTTGTCCGTAGCGAGAATGACTCCGGTGGACGCTTTCGAGAAGTTGTTTTTCGCCGTGTTCGGGCAGACCACTCCCGACGACCTGAACTATGTACCCGAGTCTCGGCCGGAGTGGACGCAGAGCCTGTTCAAGATTGTTTTCGGCGTTTACATGCTGGTGTCCGTCGTCGTGCTAATAAACCTGCTCATAGCTATGATGTCCGACACTTACCAACGAATACAGGTAATTGGATCTCTTTTATTGTGTGTTTTCATATTTTATGATTGCAGTGAAAATGAACCCGATTCTGTCATTCGAGCTGCTGTTTTTCGCCGTGTTCGGGCAGACCACCACGGAGCAGACCCACGCAACGCCCGCCGTGATTCAGCCCGCCTGGACGGAGTATCTTTACAAAATAGTCTTCGGCATTTATATGTTGGTCTCCGTGGTCGTGCTGATTAACCTGCTCATTGCTATGATGTCAGACACGTACCAGCGGATACAGGTAATGTTTTCCGTTACCCAATTGGCAGAAAGCAAGCACCTTGAATTTCTCTCTCTGACACTCCTAACCAAATATCTGGGAACCTTATAAATTTTATTAGAATGAGAATCATTCAAGAAGGTTATACTGCAATTGCTCAAATTCAAAAAGTTACCAATATGAAATACTTCACACAATTTTCTATTGATACTGTGGTAAGAATTCATGTACATTCTCATTTGCCATTACAGAAAAATCATTTATAGCCTTTTCATATAGAATCATTTATAATTATAATAGATAATGTACCATTTTAACGAAATCAATAGAATAGAGTTCCATTTAAATTTAGACTTATGATTTAATTTATGTTTTTGGTTTCATTCTTCATATTTGTAACAAAAACAAAATTACTATTAAATTGAATTAATTTTTGATCCATCCAGTACACCACTACATTCGCAAGGGTCTTTTTAAAATGATTTACCTTTTATTCCTTTCGTACATTCGACATCCTACTTAATGTACTGTTTGTACACGCAGAATAGCGCAATGTCGAATAGCTTCTCCGAAATGTGAAAAAATGTAATTTCTGCCTGCTGCCAAAAGTCTTATGACGAGATCATCTTTTGTCGCGATTTCGATGAAGGAAGGAAAAAATCGCTAAAGCGCCGTACAGCTACATAATCGAGTGCTCTAGAAAACTTGATCTGATGAATACAAGCACAAACAAACAATATAGCTTTTTGTGTAGGTTAATCTTTAATGTCATAGCTGTATGGCGCTTTAGCCATTTTTCCTTTCCAGTGTCGGTATTTTATATGTATCAACATTTTTGATTACAAGAAATAGCATTTTCGTAGTGTTTTTATTTTTCTAACAATAGTTCAAAATATGTACATTAAAATGTATTTCATAATTATAGTACGTAAAGATTATATAAAGGAGTAGAAATTTATCCAAATCTGTCGTTTTTGCATGGTTGAGGGTGCACGTCTTTCACCTACAACCATCTAAAATCTCAGATACCGTATGACCTAACAAATACTTTGACAAACTATTGCTTCCTGTATAATAACATAGAAAAAACTAGCTCAACATTATTTATTCAACTTATCTAAATGTACTTCTGTACTTTTTGACATTTTTTTAAATTCCTGGATTTTGAAGATTGACAATCGACAATGGTACAGAACTCAGAAGTTTTAAATAGATATTTCATTATTAATTTCTAATTTTACATCCACCTACAAATTGATAAAAACATGGTCTGAGGGCAACATAGCTATTTTTCTGGCTACAAGCTTTTATGCATAGAGAAAAATCTATAACGTGTTAATTTTTCAATTGGGGGGAGAGCTCGTAAGGGGTGTGTACTAAGTACTACTCCTGCATGCGTTCAAGCTTTCAATTTGCGAGATATTTGTATGAATACCGCCAGCCCGGGAACCGTTTATTGAATAACCAACATTGCCTGCTATAGGTGGTTAAGGTGCTACAAGTGGTTTAATAAGTTTGGTGATTTAGCAGAGATGCCTGGGTTCATGGGGTGAGGTTTTTCAAGGTCTCATGGCGGCGAATGTCCACCTGCTGCGTGGCAGGCCGGATCGGGAGAGACTGGTTGAGGAAGACCTAACCTAGACCTCTCCAGCCGGACTCTCTCTACCCATCGTCTTGCAACACAGGGGGGGGGGTGGATTCATACGTCCCTCATGCCTATTTCCTTCCCAGAACATCCTCTCCTTCCTTTCCTTAGAAATACCCTCCACACCTCCTGTGTGGAGCTAATGTAAAAACAAAGCAAGTACAGATGAATCCGCCATTTACTGTTAGTAACCCTAAAGAAACGAAATAACGTGCTGCTGATAAATACTCCGTCGCAGGATCTGTTTTTGTTAAATATGTCTAGAGATATCAATTATTGATCTATCAGCGGTACGCCTAAGGTGTACACGCCAATCTTTAAGACCGGCCTGACATTGATCAGAAATCGTTGCAAAAGGCAAGTTTCAGTGCAGAAAAGTGGCATGCCTCCCTGCTCACGCCTTCCTCTGTAGCACATATGTTTTTACGCATCTTTCTCATTTGTTTACGTTCATTGTAAATTCGGTAACTGCGCGAGAATGGATATACCATGTTCAGGCCGGTCTTTATGTTTGGGGTGTATTATATAACCGAATTGCTCATTCTTAGTATGCTTGGTACTTATCTTGATTGTGTATTCCACAGGCACAATCAGATATAGAGTGGAAGTACGGTCTCTCCAAGCTGATCAGAAACATGCACAGAACCACAACGGCTCCGTCACCTCTGAACCTCGTCACCACCTGGCTTATGTACCTTATAGCTCTTTGCAAGGTATTGTATTCATTCTGAGTTTGAATTCACTCCGTTGGCAATAAAAAATCAATAGGTTACCTGTATAATGTTGTGTTTGAATTGTTTTAAAGGCGCGAATGGCAAAGAGAAAACGTCCAAGTTTGGTGCATCTCATCGGACTGCAGAGAAACCAGATGAGCGCCAGGACCAAGGCGGGGGCCAAGTGGCTCTCCAAGGTCAAGAAGACCCAAGTGGAACCCAAAGGTAATCTTTTCAATCGCCAACCAAAATTATATTGTGTTAATTCAAGCCTATGTTAAATCTATGAAACTTGTGATACTAGTATAGTAAGCGCCAAACTTTAATGTCGACCTAATGTTGATACAGAAATCGTCGCAATAGGCGAGTTTAAAGTCCGAAAAGCAGCACACGTCGTAAAACATTAGTTGGTAAAGTCAGTAAAGTGACTGTAACTATGCGAGAATGGATCGTATCAAGTTCAGGTCGGCATTTATGTTTACTCTACGTTAGATCTATTTAGGTTGATATCAAAACTGATAGAAAATCACACAGAAAAGAAAAAATTTGTGAGATCGGGATTCAAACTCGGAATCTCCCGCTTGCAGGGCGGGGTTGCCTTTACCAAGTAATTTTTTTCTCAACCCAATTTTCTGTGAAGCATCCATCTTTATTTTGTAAGCGTAGATTCAAACCCAAAATAAATCGCAAACTTAGACAGTGTCAGAGAAACTATCCACTTATTTTATGGAAAATACTGATTTTAGTTATTAATTTTAGAATGATTTCTTTTCTTTTTTAACACTTCATTATGAAATCATCAAAAATACTAATTTCAATATTGTATTTGAATCCTGTGTAACTCAGTTTCGATGAACTCAAATTTGCCTTGAATTAAAGTGTAATTTTCAAAATTGTAACCGTTTGTGAGAAGAATTCAGACGAGCGATAAAGTACCTACCTATAACATAATATTTTTTAACCAAAAATTGTTTTAATTGTCATATTCAAAATCAAAAAATTCACATTGGCATTTTCAAAATTGTCAAGAATTCACCTTTTTCACCCACAGATTTTTCACGGGTCTGCGTTGGTGAATTATAATATTGGTAGTGATTTTTTTCATTCATTTATGCACTTTTATTTTCATCTTTCGCAATGCAGTCCTAATCTTATTTGAGTTATTTTGTCAGATTCCGTTGCACTGTCAGTGGTCCACCTGAGCCCGCTGGGGTCACAACTGAGCTTCTCCAGCACGTCTCGGATAGAGAATGTGGCCGACTGGGAGACCATCGCCAAGCGCTACCGGGCCCTGTGGAGGGACACCGCCGAGGGGCCCGCCGGGAGAGCGGAGTCCGAGGACGTCACCTCCACCACGTCAGAGATCCCGCCCGCCACGGTTGCCGCTCCCCCCGCGGGACAACCGTGAACATTGAATGTGTCAAATTTACTTTCTAAGGACAATGTCGAAATTTAACATTCCATATTCAAACATCGAGTATCATCTGTCAAACATTCCATATGGAATTCAAGTTGAAAATGTAACATTCACAGGAAACTTTTGAACATTCTACATTAAAACTGGAAATTTAACATTATATGTTCAAATTAGAAACAATGGTAATCCTACTGCATCTAATTAAAAACTCAGCATTGAGTATTATAGTTGCAGTGAAAATTAAAAGTTGTATTAATAGGGGGATTCCACAAACATGCTGCGGCCGCATGACAACTGTGAATATTGGATTTAAAACCGTAAAAATGAACTTTTCAAGGCCAACTTTCGACCATTCATACTACTTCTAGTGGAAAACTCAGCATTCAATAATTATATTACAGTGATAATTCCACTCGTCATGAACATTAAACATAACACCAGTGAAAATGAACTTTCTAAGGTCAAACTTGAAAATCCACATTCAAACTAGAAAACTAACATTCTATGTTTAAACTGGTAACAATAATATTCCTACTACTTCTGGCTGAAAAGTCAGCATTGAATATTACTGTGAAAAACAAATGCTTCGTTCGGTATCTAAAGAGATCCTACCCGCCATGGCCGCCGTAAACATTGAATTAGTGTGATAAATAAACATTTCCAGATTGACACAGAATATTCCACTGTGGAATACCTAACAAATCAAAAATAACATTCATCATTCTACGTTGAAACTGGTAACGATGATATTTAATCCTGGTATTTGTAGCGGAAAACTCAGATTTGAATATTATTGCGAAAATCTCTCATCATGGTCGCTGCCAGAACGACTGTAAACACAAAATCTCACTGTAACATTCTAACTGGAAATGTAATATATTATGTTAGTACCTATTGGTAGGAGTGGTAATCCTTCTTGGTAATCTTCTGGGGGATAACTCGGCAACGAATAAATATTACAGTGAAAATAAAAAAGTTCCAGTTGTAAATATGTATCCTGATAATAATGTGTCTTCGCACAAGAGATGCCTTGAAGCAGAATTTTGTCTTTCTAGTGTATTCTTCACCATTCCTCCTTAGGACTTCTGGCCACTTATACAATTTGCTGTTACCGCAGTTTTATATTCAGTACAACAAAGGAATGCAATGGACATTATATTGTAACGATTATTTCAGAGTAAAGGTATAAGGCAAGTATGCCAAAAAAATTGAGATCGTCAGTAAAGAAACGAGATCATTAACGTTGACATTATTGCGAGTGAATTTAAAGTGAAAAATAGAATAAGGACTCTTCCATACCAAAGTAAATAACATAATAGAACGATTCTGACTTGTTGAATGTATTAATGTGCTTTCTGTGACTTAATTTGGACCATAAAAACTGTGCAAGTAATGATGACTTTGATGCAGTTACTGTAACCAACTGCATCAAAGTATACACCGAATAGATAATACAGGCTAGAAGAGACTTCCATGTCACTTTGAAAGAAACCCGTTGAAGCCAAGAATGATAGTCCTGACTTCAATGGGTTTCTAACCCATTTGCACACGTTCTCTATCTCTTTTACACTGCCTGATAACGTACATTGCCATTTCATAAGATCGAAATGAAAATTTCATAAAGATTGTGAAATGTTTTGGATCACGAAACACATTGCATTTCTTGTGTTCTTCTTTCTACCTTGGATACAAGCAATCCACCCTGATAACGTTACAGTAGTTAGATATTTACCAACTATAGTTCAAACAAAAACAAAAGACCGTGCTCTATTGTCTTCCGGAATGAAGATTGAAGACGAGGCGATTGCGTTGTGGTAAATTAACAACAAACGCTATTGAACTACTAATAAATCACGCCCTTTCATGCAACTGCATACCTTCTTTTACTTGCTCTCTAGCTCTAGAAATTCTCGGGTATGTATATCCAGAATGACATTAAACATTCAACAAATCAGTTTAGTCAGTAATAATTAATGGTTGTAAATAAATATATACCTACCTAATAACTAAGTGTCTACATTTAAGTTCACCGATTCAAAATCAATCATGTTGCCAATAGAAAATTAAAATATGTATTTATCAGTAATCCTATAATACTTAAAAAATGTAGAATAATGTGGCAAAGTATAAAGTATAATAAAATAAATAAATATTACATTACGTCTTAATTACGGTGTAATGTGTATCGTGTAGGTCAGAAATAATACATAATAGCAATTTTTACGATGTCTTAAAATATTGTATCGCCAACCCCAGATATATTCGGTGTTGGTCAGAGTTTAAATGAAGTCATATTCAGTGTTGGTAAGAGTTTAAAATGAAGTCATATTCAGTGTTGGTCAGAGTTTAAAATGAAGTCATATTCAGTATTGGTCAGAGTTTAAAATGAAGTCATATTCAGTGTTGGTCAGAGTTTAAAATGAAGTCATATTCAGTGTTGGTCAGAGTTTAAAATGAAGCCATAGCCATAAGTTAATTTCTGCCACAAAATATTATTTTTGTATTCAAAATGTTCACTTTAAACACAGATTACTACCAAAAAATAGCATTCTACTTACATAATTAATAAATGTATCTGAAATACTTACTGTGAGTAATACTCAAAACCATATTGACCCTTTATTTATTCATACAATATAATATTATATATTTTTATGGTGTAGATTTAAGTCTGAAAAGAAAAATGTTGTATTGTAATATAAAAAATTAAATATTTTATATGGTTTTTAGTTGAAATTATGTGCCTTACCGTTTAACGGCATTTACAATTTGTTACATCAGAATTATTTTAAATATGGACATCTGTGAAAAACCACATGACTATTTAAAAATTTACGAAATAGTGAAACCCTCTTAAGAAGTTTTCCTGCTTAAGAAGATTGGTTTTTTGGTCCCTTGAAGACCAAATGACCCAATTTATCCCACTTATAAGGTTTTCCCGCCTAAGAAGTTGTTATTTTTCCAGTCCCTTGGAAAACTTTTTGAGAGGATTTCACTCTCATTTTTCAAGTTTTAAATTTGAATAGTAGTCTATATACATAATATCACATATCACAAGCAGATTTGAGTCGAACACAGTATTCACACAGATGCATTGCTTGCAAACAGCATTTTTGAAACATGTTATTGGACTTCCGAAAAGAAAATTTCCATGAAAAAGTTCAGTTTTTAAATAATGAAAAAACACACTGCAAAACATGTATATTTTAAATAATATGATAACACACCGTTAAACATATATACATGTGCACTAATACACACAATCCTAAGTATGAATTGTTCGCCTCAACTCTAATTGTGTGTCCTATAACTTTGCAATAGTCCCGACACTATACTTTCAATGGCCCCGAACATGAATTTATATAATGTAACTGGATGAATGACTCTCTTTGTCGTAACGAATTTTGAACAGTCTTCCAGTTTTGACGGCCGCCATCTTTAAAGCGGGCAAAAGATATGAGAACTCTAGGAACTTCTTAGGGAGAACTCGCAAATCCCAAGTTTTTGTCACTAAAAAATGTTATTAAAAAATTTTCCTCTCTGTTTTCAGTTGTGTTGCATAATGAATTGTAATAAAGTAAAACCGCGACTTTGTGAACAACTTTATTTATGACAGATTAAATTAGATTTATAAATTATAAAATGTTTAATAACAATTTTTAGTAACAAAAAACTTGGGATTTGCGAGTTCTCCCTAAGAAGTTCATCGAGTTCTCATATCTTTTGCCCGCTTTAAAGATGGTGGCCGTCGAAACCGGAAGACCGGCCAATTTAATCCATCCAGTTATGATAAAAATCTATGGCCCCGAGCATCGATATAATATAATGAACTATAGTAGTTGGTCAATGTCCCCAACAGATGGCAGTGTCAAGTAGGTACTGCATTTTAAATTTCTGTCTTACTGCATTTTAAATAATTATGGTATTTGATTTGGAGAAATCTAAAAAATTCTAAATAAATCTAAAAAACTAATTCATTTCAACATTATTAATGAAGCTTTTTTATATAAGAAAAACAACTAGATGTATCTTCAAAATTTGTGAATTATTTGAAAAACTTTGGCAGCAGTAATTAATTGCAGTGAAAATTAATGTCATAAAAAAATAAATGAATTACACAACCATTTTACATTCTTAACCACAACTGTTCGCTAAAGTCTCATGAATCTGTCGAATGAAAATAAAACAATATTTTATAAAATATGTATTCTTATTATTTTATCCCGATGAAACATTAAATTAAAAATTATTTGCATACTTTATCTTGTAAATACTGCACAAGATTCTCAACTATCTCATCCGTGGGACTATGGCATCCCTAAAGAAGAGGAAGGTTGGTATGTTTCTGGCTATTCAGATCGGATTACCGAACATGGCACAAGCCATTTAAAGCGATATTTTAATACTGAATGGTGATTTCCAATACTGCATTGGTGGTTGGAAAACTTTTGCGTGGGAAGAGCCAATTAAGTCAAGGAAACAAGATAAATTTTTTTTATCAGAGAGCCATATAATAAGGGGATGGCTACAGAATTTCTTAGAAAAAAGAAACCGATCCCTCAGAATATATTGGTATCCTGGGGGGGGAAGGGTGGCTAAAGGTGATGAAAACAAAGATTTCAACACAGTAATTACTGATTCCTTAGACAAAATCATTTTACATGAATGAGGTCTGTATAAAATAAAGAGCTAGAAAAAATCTGAGAAAATCTTGCTCTAAAATAGCTGAGTTGGCAACACTGATGCTGTTCGAGTCAAAGTTCGTTCGGCAGCTCCATCTCATAAGGCTGGACGAGTGGATGTGAAATTGGAGTTGATATCTGAAAAGCAAACGCCTATTCAAAGAGCCGCAGTCTGCCGGTCAATCTTATCTGTCACTCTGGAACGTCCTGCAAATAATATAACGATATTAGGTACATACTTATATACAGTTACGTTACAATATATATATAGACGCGCTAGAGAAATCTCAAAGAGGCAAGATAAAAGCAAGTCAGTTGCAGTGTTTTCGATTTCTTAGTTTTAATACTAAACTGCCACCAGTCGCGTAAGGTGCTTACCTCTCAGTAAATTGCATTAAAAAAGTACCAAAACGCTCTCGTGTGCGATGAGAAAATGTTTTCATTACTCAGCAAACTATAACCTTTCATCTAAATTTTAGATTAACGACGTTCTTCCATGTAGCTACTTTCAAGCGACGCGATCGCCGCTCGTCTGTACCTTCCATACTATTATTAGTGTTTGTGAACGTCGCTACGCGCTGCACTAGCAAAATAGTACGACAGGTAGCGAGTAGCGGCGACTGAGTCGCTTGAAAGTAGCTGCGTGAACGAAGGGCGATAGATTTTAGGTTAAATGCTTTGAAGCGATTTTAACCCTTATGTATAAAGAAAATGTACAAGGACATGGTCAGAATCGCTTGCGCCAATATCATTCCACACGTTTCTTTTAATTTCAGCAATGTAATTTCTCGAAATTATTTGTAATCAATTTTCTATGGTACACGGCCATCATGTGGGCAAATGTCATCCGACATTCAAGAGGTTAATACAATAATTGTTTTCCACCCAACGTTTTTATGTGACATTAAAGAATGTCACATGAGAACGGGACGCTTCTACGACTCGTTGTGTTCAACAGCTCGGCTGTGGAACGATTTGCCGGCCTCTGAGTTTCCTCCTTCCTACAATATGGGTCTCTTCAATACCCACATTCACTCCTTCCTCTCCTCAAAGAGTCCCCCCACACGGCATCTTCAAAGATGATGATCCTCAGGGCCTCCTGTGTGAAGTTAATGTAAAAAAAAAAGTTCAACCGCAGAGATCATAAAATTCATTAATTCATCATTGGTAACAAGTTACAATTGATAAAAAGCATATCAATGGGAATAATATGCAAAAAGAAGGCAATAGTTTTATATTGAAAGCATAATATATTTGTTCTAATTGATAATTATTATAACACATGTATTTGTTCGTTGAGTATAAGTGTACACATATAACATAATATGTAGGTTTTGACAGATAATATGTAACACAGTCATGTAGAATTATGTATTATAACATGCAACATATTGTAATGTGACAATCTTAAAGGGTATGCTGAGAGGCAGACATTGTTTCATACAAGTCCATACATTACAAAATCTGCACCTGCACATTCTGCACGTGCTGCGCCGCCTGAATCTCAGCATACGCTCACCCTAACCCAAGAAGTATCCAATATGGACAAAGCTGTAATATTATTTTCTTAGGAACCTTTTTCTCACGTGTAAATGAATATTTTGAATATTTGCACATGAGTAAAAGCAAACAAAGTGATTTAAAATAACATGATTACACAACAGCTATTTATTTTATACGGAATTTGATACAGCAGTCAATATAATATGCATAAAATAAAATAGTTAATATACACATTATAATTTATAATATGTCAGTATGAAACCACGAAGTATAGTTTTCGTCTACCGGCTTCACTCCATTAGAGCAGTATATTATATGTAAGTACCTACCTGCATTAATAATTCTGTTTTAATTTATAATATGGCAACTCTGGAAAAATTATTTTTTTAAATCCTTCCAATGTTGAAAATTATTTTAAGAGCCTGGATAAGGTGCATTAAAAAAAAATCTAAATTTCAGTTAATAAAATGTTGCCTCTATGGACTGACATACTATGTACATATACCACAAAAAATGACACAATTGAAAAACATTTGGGTTTCCCGCAAGAGGCCTAAAGTTTAAAATTTTCTTAAAAAAGTGATTTTACCATTTTTTTTGTAAAGAAGGATGTGATTTTCTTTTCAATTTAATTTTTTTTACAATATTGTGTGAAATAAAAGTATACAAAAAATTACTCTAATGCAAAGTTTTGGTCTCCCGCCTAAAATCGAGTAATTTTAACAAATTTAAGTACTTTATTTTCATAAATTAGTGTCAAAAAAAAATAATGTTGCTGTGACCAAGAAATCTAATAGAATCTCTCAATTTTTTGTTCAAGTGACCAACTATATTATTTTTCAACATAATTTTTTTTTAAATATATATTAAATTTTAGGCCTCTTTACAGAATCAATAAGAAGTACAGTGATTTGACAAATGGCTACCCAAACTGGTTAACCAAGATTCTAACATAAATTACTAATATGAACTTCTTACCCGACTCCATCCGAAAAAATCCAAACATTACAGAATTTTTTAAATGGCATATTGTCTTATTGACAGTAAAATGGATATCGCAAAGTTCCATTGCTCATGATATAAAACACATTGTGAGCTAAAAATAGTATGAAATAATATGCAAATTTCAAAACAATGCTGTCATGTTTACTAGTTTTTGTGATAGACAAAAATATTTTCTGTTTGACTTCATTATATGTTATTGTTATCATTGTTGACTAATACTGCCCTGATAAGCGAAACAGGTAGACAAAACGATTAAAAAATAAATGTACATTCTAAGTTATTATTTTATATGCACAATAAATTGCTTGTAATAGGGTATTTCCATGTTTTTTTTTATTGCTTAAAAAAATTAAGCAAAAAAATTACGTTTATTATGACATTTTTATTATTTTTATGTTGACGAATAAATTTTCTACAGCGAGTCGAAGTTGCTCATATTTGTAATCCCACCTAAACGGTATTTTGGACGTGTGATGTGTCGCCCGGTCGTGTAAATTCTCTGACAGTAGTAACTGTGTTTGTTTGTTGACGTGCGTATGAGGCGTCGTTAACAACCACGGGCCGTTTTTATTTTTAAAATTAATAAATTTGTATGAAAACATAAAAAACAAACTTTTTTTATTGAATGATTAAAATCAGTAAAAAATATCTTTAAATATTCCATACATTTTCAACAGAATCCCTCGTTTGTGAAAATACCCAATTAAATACCTTCAGTGTGTTGGCAACTACAAGGAAATCAAAGAGATTCCTACTGATATTCAATAACATTGGCATGATACAATTTATTCAGTATGCATATTACAACTAACAGGATAAATGCTGCATAATAAATTAATAGACAAGTTATTTTTCAGGGGATAGAAAACTATATCGATGCTGGAAAGGAAAAATGGCTAAAGCGCCATACCGCTGTGACATTAAAGATGAACATACACAATAAGCTTCATTGTTTGTTTGTGCTTGTATTGGGTCCCGGGCGTCGCGTGTTCGATTCCTCAACTGGCTAAGTCCTCCATCACAACACAAGCAACATCTTCCGCTTACTTTGGTGGTAGTAGGAGATTTTCAAATATTGTCAGGTTATTCGTAACCTGGGAATGTTTGTCTTTCGTTCAAAAAAAATACAAATTCATTACTATAAAACTTGATTTGTTGAACAAACAAACAATATAGCTTATTGTGTAGGTTCATCTTTAATGTTACAGCTGTATGGTGCTCTAGCAATTTTAGAGTCGATATTTTTCCAGCGTCGATATTATGTAAACAGGCTATAGGTTTCAGACGGCAACTTTAAATGGAGAGTTAAGGGTTAACAATCAAAAGTCATTCAATCTTCCCTTTTACCAGTATGTTTTGCAAAGCAATACTCCGAATGGAATGAAACATGATTCTCAAAGAAACACAAATATTTGTATGTACAATAATTATTCATAATTACCATTCTAAGAACTTGATATAGATTGAATATATTTACCAACAAGATAAATAAATAATACAACAAAAGTGCAGTACATTTAAAGTGTTCGCCTAACAAGTTCAGTAGAATAATTTGTGATATAAACACATCATACAACATCCATATAAAGGTGTTTTGCAAATAACAACACACATAAACATTTCCTATAAGAAAATTTCATAATACATAGGTCATGACCAAAATCTCTTAACATACATAATAATATTTATGGAATAACACTGTTTATAACTTGCAAATTACAATGACTATAAATTTTACTAACAAACTTGTATCATCATATAATTACATAATATTTGTATCTTATACATAATCGTCGATACTTGCAGTTCATAGAGAAAATACTCTGAATACATAGTAATTTTTAATAAATACATCGATAAAAAATTATCCAATGAATGATAGGAATATGTAATGTTTTTCTCTGTTTGTCCTTTTATATATTTTATGAGACTCCAATATTTGAAAAGTATACAAATATTATTCCATTTTTTATTGGAATAACTTGATATAATAACTTTTGAAGGTTATACCAATCAATGTAATATATCATTGAAGAAGAAAATAAAAAGGTCCCAATAGCCGAGTTGGTCAAGGCATTTCTCCAGGTATGTATGACAAGAGATCCCGGGTTCGATTTCCAGTTTGCGACCGTTACTTTTTTATTTTTCATATTTCGTTTAGATTTATTAGTATTATATTCTTCTTCAATGAAATATTATCAATTTTAATAATACATGCCAACATAAATTGGTTGAGAGAACAACGCATCCAAATTTACAGAATACTGAATGAAAAATTGCAGGTTATCCACTCGAGCGCTTTTTGCCACATTATGGCACTATTTCCAAAACCTCGGATTGCTTTGTTGCCAAAATGTGGCAAATTTAAAAAAGAAAATTATTTGTTTAAATAACTATATAATATATTGTACATTCAAAATATAACAAAATAAATATTCTCTAGATTCTTTAAAATGTTTTAAGGTTAAAGATTTAATTATATTTTTTTTATAAATCCTACAAATGTGATTATAGACAAAAGATAGGGGAATTCATTGGCTACATAAAACTATAATCAGTTTGTAAGCCTCCATATTCAAATTCGGAGGTATGATTTTTTTAATGTGGGTGGAAAAATTTCCTTTAGCAATCCGAAAAAAAATATTTTAATTGCTCTGTCGCTCCAGTGGATAAAACCTTTACAATAGCATATAATATATTGGCTACTGTTTCAGCAACACAACGAATGCAGGAAGAATAAAAATATTTTACAATAGTATTTCACTAGTGACGAGATTTGTATAGTCATTTGTTCTATAAAGGCCTCAAATAACTCCGTTGGCCGAATACTGTACAATAAATAATGAATAGTCAATTCGGTTTATACACAGTTTTGATATAACACGGTCAACAAAGACCAAAGGTAGTATCCATTTTTACAACTCCCTCCACCTTCAGCGCGCGCAGAAGGATACGAAGGAATAAACAATAATTTGTTGACATCCGTAGTAAGATTGTCATGAAATCTCCCATTTTTCTATTGCTCATTTTTTACATGATATTCTGTGGAACATATCCCTCGTGTAAGAACAGAGCTAAATATACACCTTTAAAAGGCTGATTAAAACTACTTCAGTGAACTAATTCACCACTCCATGTTAGCAGACAGAAAGAATACAAAGGGTAGCGTTGGAAATTCGTGTTGTGGTAGATGGAAAGAACAGAAAGCTCCCATCTTAACCGACTGTTCTCAGTATTCTTCTTTTATCCTACTTGTCAAGCTACAGATACAATATCCGGAAAAATCACATCATGTTCAGAGCACTTCTCAAAATATCTTTGGCATATTTCTAAAGCAGTGGAAAAATCTTCTTTGAAGACTTTTGTGACTACATTAGTCTTAACAGATAATACTACTCATTATTGCAAGTTCGTGTCGTTTTAAACAATAATTCTCTCTTGGTGCATGAAGCACACCACCAAACCAAAATAAGCATAGAAAATGATAAATAACTAACAACAACATTGACAAATGGAATTTTGCATAATTGCATATTACAGTTGATTCCGCTTAATTGGTAAACCGGTTTATCGGTAAAGCCAGTTATTTAGGACAAAACCCAAGGAAAAGAAATCAAATAAAGAAACTAGTACAAATGTACTTTGGTTAACTGTGACACCATTCCATTTGATTAAAACAAATTCAGATCTGAAGTCAATGCAAAACATGTCTCAGAAATTAATTTTAGTTAATAAGGGCAGATAACAGTATGTGGCGCGGGTGAGAGGAGGGAATGTGCCGTACTACGGGTGTTCCGAGATCATTCGGTAGTAAATCAGTAGGCTTAGCCCACGCTAGCTGCTCGCCGTCTGCCGGAATTTGTCAAAGTGAATTTTTCAGTTTGTATGTATGAAGTCAGCGCATGTATGAAGTCAGTTTTTAGGATACTGTTATTATAACATGTTGTAACACCCATTTATTTATTCGTGACCAGCTATGGGCCGAAATAAGTAGCCTAGCAGAAATAGAAGAAGAGGAAGGGTTTCCGGTTGTAATGGAATGACTGGTTCCGCCGATCTGAAGGAAGTAAACAGAACCGAACAGCTAGTTACGTCAACTTGTATTTGAATCATGAATAAACGGTTATTTATAGATTACAGACTATTATTTGATATTCTCCTTCATAACTAGATATTTAGTGTTACAATTTAATTGTTTGTTCACGATTTTTTTTTAAATTCTTGTACCTATTTTTGATTATTTTATATATTTATATTCATATCTACCTGTAGTTAGAATATGTATAATTATTTGTATGTAATTACAGACAAAACTGTTTGGGCCTGGTATGTCAAAATTAAACGGAATCGACTGCATTATGTATGCATTTATAAAACAAAATGACTTAATATTAACATTTCCCCAGGTTGCTGATTCCTAAATTACATTATCATATCAGAATAGCAATGCTAGAAGATAAACATAGTATACACAATATGTCTGCTTGAGCAGAATGTTAATAAATAATAATAATTTAAGATTTTAATGCAGCATCCACCTACTTTGTTCAAATGCATTGTACATATAGTTTTGTATTAGTGATCGACAAGCCGTGGATGCAATCTGTTAGCCATAAAACGGCACACTCACCATCCGATTTAAAGCACGATTTAAACAGAATTTGCAGGATTGCATGCAGAACCCCTAACCTAATTATTATTATTCCGACGGCCCGACTATAAAGAGAATAATAATAATTTAGTTGGCGGTTTTTGCCTACTAACAAACCGATTTGTAGAGACTGCATGCAGTCCTGCAAGCAGTGCTTTAAATCTGATCATGAGGAGATTTTTTAAGTTGTTACAATAGTTTGCCTTGATTGTAGTTGGTAATAATATGGAGCATTATAGAAATACATTATATATTTGTACAGCACCATTGAGGTGATTTTTCACAAAAAAATGGCGCTACACCAATCATCCAAATATTATCATTATGTAATAAAGTTATTATATTTCTGTTATTTAGGTCGTGGTTTGAAAACAGAAATATTAATTCCAAATAGATTATATAATCAAGCGAGTCATCATTGAGTCAACTTGTGAATCATTGCAGCTTATAGCTTCTATAAATATACATAATATTTAACCCATGGAACTAGTATAGTATATCATGATAGAAAACATAACCGGAGCATTTTTTAACCAAAAAATAATTACATATATTTAAATAGAAAGCAATAACATTACATTTATATTTAGCACCCAAATATAATTTGATCTCCATTAATTTAAAGCGCATTATTGGCGGCGTTATATCAATCTTAACCTTTCCCAGTGAACTCAGTACACATTTAGAATTTTGTCATTTTTATGTTGGATAAAACTGAATAGTTTACAATTATTATTTAGGAAAATCATGTTATTAACCTATCCCATCCCAAGTTATTTTTACTGAAACTAAACACAGCAACTGAATTAAGTTTTGGGTGAATTTGTCCAGAATTTATAGGTGTACTTAATATGCTTTAACTATTTGATTTTGCAATTATTTAATATAAAAGTTATTTTTTTTTATAAAACAAATTAGATTAATTTTTAAGGGATATAAAAATATCGTAAGATGGCAAATGCATACTATTATTTAGGTAAAAAAAAAACATTTTATTGAGAGGCATAAATTATGGCGACCTGCAGGCTGGCCTTCTAAGATAACAGCCCTAAACTGTGGCAGTTCGGGGGGAATGGGTTAACGGTACAAATGGACACATGGACGTAACTAAAATATTATTAATTAGTGCTGAAAATGAGGAAAACATATGTCCATTACAGCAGGCTGACCACCGGCTATTACTGATAACCATACATTGTGACACAGTGAGAGAAACCCCGTATCCCCTTCGCTCACTATCACACAACTCGATAAGTTATTAATGCTAGCAGACATATTTTCCCGATTTATTGACAAAAAAAAATTGTATTGTGTTCGATAAATACTTATATAGTTTAATTATTTTACCCAATACATAAATATATTACTGAGGAACACCTTAAATATTAACTCTGTGTTTATTACAGAGATATTGAAATAATATTAGAAACTCAGTTGACAGCACTGGCAAGAAAGGGTTAAAATGGACAAAAAAATAATTAGGAAAATGAAAGAGGACATATTATATTAATTTGACTGTAAATATGAGTTGATAGTAATTCATGAAATAAAACAGCCTTCAAAGTTTTTTTTTCGTTGTTTGTTTTTGGGGTGTTATGCCGTGTTGTGCTACCTCCTTCTTTAGCCGATGTTTCGGAAAGCGTTGCAGTGTCCGAAACGTCGGCTAAAGAAGGAGGTAGCACAACACGGCATAACACCCCAAAAACAAACAACGAAAATGCTTTTGGCCGTGAAAATCTAAAAACGTAACCAGCCTTCAAAGTATTGGCAATGAAATGCAATCATCACAGTATGCAAATACATTGTCAGTATACATAATGAGAAACCAGGGGAAATGATGTTTAGTACTGAATACTGTGTGTAAAGGCTAATGAAGCTCTACAGGTAACTTAAGTAGGACGTGGCCGGGCCGGAAGGGGTGGTGGCTGGGCCTGTCGAGAGGGGACAGGGGGAGGTGGGGGAGGTGCCGAAGGGGGCGCTGCGGGCGGGGGGGCGGGACGGGGCGGGGGCACACGCGAGGGGGACGGAGGGGCCCGAGCAGGCAATGGGGGAGCGGGCCTTGTCGCAAAAGCCTCCTGGTGCAAAGGTATAGTATTATTGGTGCACAATTCTATCTCCTTATGAGTAATATCCCACCATTCCGGAGTCTTCAAGGATATGGAAAGAATCTCGGAACAGATCGTCAGCTCCTTGTTTTTTGCTGCCTGCAGTGCACTCTGGCCCTCACGGAAGGTTATCCATAGCGTATTCTCATCAGCAAACCGTACAAGAGTCACTTCTCCGAAAGAATTCAAATCTTGTAAAAGTGCCGCCATCAATGTGTCGTTGAATACCCCTCCTTCATCATCAGCATTGTTGGAACACGGCCTGAGAATGATGGTGGCATCAGGTGGCCCCAAGTCCTTAACGACTTCCGAGAAGACTTTCTGCCTCAAGTTGGAGTTAATTTGACAGACTTCAGCGTCGATGATAGCGATAACGGGTCTGTGATCACTCTGCTTGAGCTCCGCTCTGCCGTAGTGAATCAATTTGCCGGCCCCAGCCTCGGAGACGGTTTCAGACTCGGTGACCGCCTTCCTGCTCTTCCACAGAATGCGATCTGTCCAAGCGGGCGCTCTACACTTTTCGCTCGTATCAAACTCATCACTGAATAAATCATACTTGTAAGTGGGAGGGAAAGTAATTTCACCTTCGAAACAATTTTTAAAGACGTTTCCGGCAAGTTTTTGTTTATTGAGCTGATCACTTTCCAATATTGGCCCCAGGTTGTTGTCTCTGATATATTCTTTAATTTCTTCCTTGTCCATATCCACTCGATAGTTGAAGTCCCCGCACCAAAACACATAATCGTGGGAATTTAAAGTACGTCCCATGGGAAAGGCTATTTTTCTAGTGATTTCAGAATAATCAGCATTTCGCTCAGTGACTTGGGACTGACCGGCAGCAAAATGAGCGCAAACAAAGCACATGGACGTCCCGTGCAGCACCATGCGAATGGCAGTTCCTCCTTTATTTCCCGTCGCTCCGCCCAAACCTGTCTTGACACAGTCCACAGCCACATCCCTTATGTGGGGTGTCAGCTCTGGCCGCACAAACACATAAAGACAAACACCCACCAGTTGCTGGCTACTCAGCAAGACATAGGGCCGGTCACGAGACAGAACGCGCTCCAGCTCCTCAGCCCAAGCTTTGGAATTGTCGGAGCTGGCTGCCATGATATTGCTGGCATTCAGATCCACTATTTCTTCAAAGCCAACGGCAAATATATCTGTGGGAGTATCCTTAATATCAGCCGTCGCCACCAGAGACGTTTGTGGCGAGTCCAGAAGCCAGTCGGCGAGGGACACATCCTTGTAGACAACACTGCGAAAGTGTTTCCCTCCGTTAACATTGTAAGTGCCTATAGTGACTCTGATCTTAGTGGGAGTAACGTATTCATTATACCTTCGACACATCTCCCTTAGTATTGGTGTGGATATGTGAAGCATGTTGGTGGGCAGGAGTATTCTAGTTCTATCAGCCAGCTCTGTGTTCAGGGTGGAACCCAACAGAAGTATATCGATGGCTTCTTGCTTGGAGTTATCCAACAAGTTGTTCTGTATAGTTCTGGCTGCGGACCGAGCTCCGTCAATAATTTTGGAGCCACCTTGAATGGCACCAGTTCCTGCATATATTTTGCTTATTTCATTTCCCATATTAATCCACATTTGTCTAAAGACTTCCTCAAATCGCGTAACATTTTGCTTCTTGTCGCCAATTTCCAAAAGAGACAATTGCTCATTTAATATTTCTAACCCGATGAAAGTTTGAACACAGTTAGTTCTGTCGAGACAGTCAAGGCAATTGGTTCTGAGGGCACCTTTCTGTTTACAATTTATGGTTCCGTTTTGACTGAAGAACAAGCCCGTATCACTATAATATGGATCAATGATTGTTTTGAGTTTAGCAAGTGCCGGAGGAATTCCTCCTCTAACCTCCTGGTGATAATCAAATATAACCTGGTTTATATCCGTGTGGTGAGATTCCTTCAAGTGCTTTTGGAAGGCATTACTCAGGATGGCTTCCCCTTCACTACTTCCAATCAGGCTGGAACCCAGGAGATTCACTATTGTAACAGAACCGTAGTTAAGTTTCATTTGGTTAAAATGTCTCTCGAAAGTGCATTGGGAAGCCCCAAAACTTCGGGACATTTTGACTTTGTGGGAGCCAACTTGGATGCCGGGCTGCTCCCAGAATATAGGCACAGATCCGCGTGTCTGTATGTTAGAAGTGACATCATTGTCTAGATATATAGCTTGCTCTGTCTCCACAAAGTTAGCAACATTCCCATCGTCGTTGGACCCGCGCACGTTGAACCGTGTCCCCGCTCTCTCGCAACTGAGCCGGGAGATGAGAACGGCGCGAGCTTGCTTGTGGCCAACATATATAGTGCGAATCTCTACTGAGCCGCACATAGCCTTTAGAAGCCACTCGTCACATTGTACTCCGAACCTCATAAGGTGTATAAAAAGTGTTCGGTTCCAGAAGAACCTGTTGTCTGTAATGCTGGTTTTACTTCTGCGTTGAGCGCACAGGGTTAAATCCAACAACTGAGCGCCGGAGCCAGTGGACCACGAAAAGTAGAATGTTCCTGAATTTAATAACTTCCTCACGTCGGACACCCTGTCTTCATTCTGAGACTGGTAATACAGAGGGCAGAACTGTGTTTGCGTAATACGGAAGATCTCCGTGTCTCCGACCTTGCCCACTGAACAGCAGCCGGTCACCAAAACCAGATACAGCAATGTGTTATCTCCGGCGTTCAGCTGTAGGACCCCCAGGCACCCGTAGGCATCCGCAATCTTGGTGTAATTCTTCTTCACAACTTCTGCCTCTTGAGGTGTCAGGACCACGACGGCCTGCGACTCAAACATGAGTGTCTCATCCTTGTTTCTATGCTCCAAAAGAATACTGTGGGGATTAGGGGGAGCCGACTTTTCCAGCACTTTAAAACCTTTCGACATCGCCATACTGACAAACTACGAATCACTTGATTGTGAAAATATATCAAGGAGCGAGTTGTCTGTGTGATCGAATCTCGCTCCTTTTACTTCATTAACTCTCATTTAAAAGATAACTTTTAAGGCAAAACTCAAGAATCACAATTTATTTTTCTTTACGATTTTGACACTTTGACAGATCGATGCAGACGTGCAGATTACAGAGGGCCCGTTCCTAGCCCCTGCAAAGAAGTGCGTTATGCGCTTGCGCATACAAAATGAAGCCCCCACCTCACAAATTTTCAGGGGGAATAACTAAATAAACGATCAATTTTATGAGTTTATCAACAAATACGAAGAGGAGCATTGAGTAAATTGTTTGGCGAGGGACGTAGGACACGCGCATAGAAACCGCTGGATAACGTGATCAAAGGATAATAAAAATAATAACTTTCGTATGGGTTTTTCTTTCACCATTTTATGAAGAGTTCTTGAAAAACCTCAATAAATGATTTTTTATGTCTATTTTCAAAATACTAAAAAGCTGATGTACGATCTCCCTAGTTTTAGTTTAAGCATTATTATTTTACATAAGTAAACAAAAAAAAATTGTTTTGTCATTTTTTTAGGACAAATTTAATTACTTATTATTATTATTTTTAAGAATTCCGTTTTTGTTAGAGGCACTGTTGAAAACCAACTGCATTCCGAGCATATTCCGAGAGAAATCCTGAATGTATAGCTGAGCAGTGATCCATTTTTAAATAGAATCAATGTTAAATCAACGTTAAAAATGCCAAAGAATATTTGTTTTCTCGTTCTTAATTCGAGACGCTCCTAAATAAAATCGTCTTTTTAGGAAAAATATTTTTTTAGGTCTTTTTCAAAAATTAAGCCCGGGACAAACACAGCGTTAAAGGCGCCAGCGTTATTTGGCTTGACCTATTTCACCACATCGCTCGCCATACATTTACAATGGTAATCTATGGAGAGGGATATGCTGAAATATGCCAAGCCAAATAACGCTAGCGCTTTTAACGCTGTGTGTGTCACTGGCTTTATTTCAATATTTCGAATAGTGGGTATCAGCTGTTTGTATTTTAACATGCGCAGACGAGTGCTTACTTGAAAAACTTCATCTAAGCTTTGTGTGTGCATTGTGCATTTATTCGATATGTCAAATTAAGCCCGTGTCGGCCTGTGTCAATTTTGTATTGCATATGGTTTTGCAGAATTGCAGTTTGCTGTTTATGTGTGAAAAGATAATAATTTGTTTGATAATACTTCTAACTGATAAACTGATCGGTTTGTTGTTCTTCAAATTGTTTGTTAACAAACCTTACCCGATATATCGTATTTAGTAGAAGTTTACTGAACTTCAAGCCTGAGACGTAATTCCTGCGATGGGAAAAAAATGTAAGTATAAAGTATAATAATTTGATGTATTTCTCTTCTAGCAGGTATGTAATGTTTATTTTGCGAATTTATCAGATTATTGGTATGTTCTGTTTCGCTAATGACGTAACGTAACGCAATATTCCAATATTATGGATTCACCACTTCTGATGCAACATTCTAATTGCCTGTGTCATACCATTCTATACGTAGCAAGCGTTTTTTGGGCGTGGTCTATGCAGATTCTATGTTGAAGTATCGAGCTATGTACGCACATAATATATTCATGCTCGACGGTTTGGCTCGATCGAACATGTTGACTTGGAACCATGTCGTTGTTGTGTCTACACACTCGAGGAGCTCGACACAAGACGCCATAGATATACCATCAAGGCGATTAGTCAAATGGTAAATTGCTGACGAACATCGAGCTACAGCCCTTAAATCTATAAATAGATATCGAACAAAAACGCATTGAGCGATAACGTACAAACATTGAGACATGTTTGAATGAGTATAAAACTATCGAGCATGAATGAGCTGTTACATAGCCTCACACGTTGCTATAATTTGCCTTCCCGTACGGCAGGAATCGGGTTTAGATCAAGCTGCCTTGGTTGTGCGGCTGTCTGCTGTCGTGGTAACAGGTTCCATACAAAGAAATGATATTCCATGCTCTCCGCCCTTAGCTTGTGCTGGAAGGGGAGTAGGGACCAGAGAATAGTAAATAAATACCATTTATTTGACAATAGAATGTTACATATGCATAAATCTTATTTTCTTTGATTACCTATTATCCCGTATTGACAAAAGGGTCACTGCTCAGCTGTGCCTCTTAACATACAGAGTGTATTTGTCATTTTGCTGTGCGAAGATATATTTTTTCTATAAGCAAACAAATATATTTTTCGATCACACGTCACTACTGATCCATTGGGATGGGATATACCCCGTCGCGATGGGTTTGAGCGATACACGCGCTGTTTCGCGAGTTAACATGAAGCTAGAATGAGACACAATGCATATCAAGGACACGCTAGAATATAAGCGCTACTCTAGTAAGTAGCTAACTCAGTTGCGACTTGTGGTGGAAAAATATTTTTTATTGCAAATATGCTCAGGAATCACTCGTTAAAATGCCTCGGGTACGTCCTGTTACACTCTGGATAACATACGTAATAAATAATTAGAAATAAATAAAATTAGTCGTAAATCAATGTGTATATCAAAATTTAAATTAAAGCAAATTAAATATTATAATCACAAACTAGGAGGTATCCCTTTCTTGACAGTTAAGTCAGCAACCATTAGCTTCAAAGCTTTTTGAAGCAATGCAACAATGTCGATATACGAATAAAGATAATAATTTAAAGATATAATATAATCATGTGTCTTCGAGTTTGGGTCCCGAACTTCAGGAATCCTCCCGACATTGTCGTTTAGAAATAAATAAATCTTCCACCAAATGTGCTTATTTTTCAATATGATTGGAAATTTAAGAAATGCCCAGAATCCCCGCATTTTCCCCACAAAAAAAAACATTCCCCGCAAAATACCCAATTCTTAAAGACTCTGAAATATTCCCCGCAGTTTGGGGAATTCCCCGCAAATCGGCAACCCTGCTTGTACTGTGTGTATGAGAGTCACGGGACCACTAACGTCTGTCAAACCAAATACAATCGATTCCGCTTAATTGGGACACATCGAGACCCAAACATTTTGTCCCAAATAAGTAAAGTTTAACTGTCAAAAATAATAATTTTATTGAACTTTTTTAATGTGTGCATACATATTACATTTATTTGAGTTCTCTCTCTTTGAAAAAATATTTTATTACTGAAAATTAATTATGTACTAACTATGGTACAATATCATCGCTGGGCGCGTAATGTGAAATTACAATTAACCGCTTGGGCACATAAGCTTGTTTTCACGACAATTTAACGTAGGTAGACATAGGAATGAATATGCCCCGGACCTGAGTTCTTAACTAACCTACAATGTGATATTTTTTTTTATTTCACAGGAGAGTGAAAAAACCCATTTTTTAGCAGGAACCTGAAGGGACACTATTACTTATTTTTATTTATTGGGTGCATTAAATGATAACTTTTTATTTCTACTTCTGACTTTTATGTCCGGGTTAAATCTTCCCCACAGGAAAAACTTAAAATCCTTCCAAACACTTTTCCACAAATGATCATCTAGTTAATCCATGCCATGTAATTGTACTATTTAAGTATAATAAATGCAAAACAACACCAGAGACCAAATGGGAATATAATTCACCGACTCCAGTTATTTTCATATCAAAGGGTTCGGCTTGGTAGAACTCCTAACTGGACCGATAAATCCTATTGATCCCCCAATATAAATATATATTTAAAAAATCTTTCGTAATCCTACATGTATTTAAAATGACTTAATTTTATTTAAATATTATTTACAGGTCCACTATTATTTTTCTGCTTCAAAGTTGGTTTTTCAATCTAAAATATTATTTTATATTAATCTCTTGTAACCCAAAAATTCCCATCCTGAAAAATTGCCATCCCCTCTCCTCACCCGTACCGAGTACGACACACCCGCCCTTCTTAATTAATATTCGTATACCGAGATGTGTTTTTCATCAACTTTATATCGGAATGTGTCCTAATTAAACGGAATAGTGTCCCGGATAACCGAAGTAAATTAGTATTAGTTGTAGTCATTTAGGATTATTTTTTTTAAATTTGGTTTCTGTCTATTGGGTTTTGTCCCAAACCGACTTTAAATCGGAATTTGTCCCAATTTAACGGAATGGTGTCGCAGATAACCGAAGTAAATTAGTATTAGTTGTAGTCATTTAGGATTAGTTTTTTTTTTAAATTTGGTTTCTGTCTATTGGGTTTTGTCCCAAACCGACTTTAAATCGGAATTTGTCCCAATTAAACGGAATGGTGTCCCAGATAACCGAAGTAAATTAGTATTACTTGTAGTCATTTACGATTAGTTTTTTTATAATTTGGTTTCTGTCTATTGGGTTTTGTCCCAAACTGACTTTAAATCGGAATTTGTCCCAATTAAACGGAATGGTGTCCCAGATAACCGAAGTAAATTAGTATTAGTTGTAGTCATTTAGGATTAGTTTCTTTAATTGATTTCTGTCCATCGGGTTTTGTCCCAAACCGACTTTAAATCGGAATTTGTTGCAATTAAACGGAATTGTGTCCCAGATAACCGAATGAAATTAGTATTAGAAATAGTAATTTAATATTATCTTTGTGAGGCAGTATACTACAAACCCACCCCAGTACATAATATTCAGAATTTTACGGCAGGAGAGGGGGTTGCATCATTTTCAAATAACATCTGGCTAACTGATCCAGCGTATTATCACCGCCAAGCCCTTACGTATATAAAATAAACAGGACAAATATTAATGAAGTAGAATCCATCAGGGACCTTGGGATAATACTGGATGTTAAATTAAACTTTCTACAACACACTGACGAAATCATCAAAAAAACCAAGAAAATTCTGGGATTTATAATTCGTATAACAAAACCTTTCCGCAACTCTTTATTCCCTTTAAACAGTGTACATCCGCCCCCACTAAGAACACTGCACACCGATCTGGACCCCTTTCTACCAAGCCCGTGTCGAAAGAATTCAAAAAAAGTTTTTAAACACGTAAATTATAAAAAAAACTTACACTTTTCAAATTACACAGAATCTTTAAACTTTCACAACTTCAACTCCCTCTATACACGACGATTCATTTTTGACCAAAATTTGTTATTTAAAATTCTTAATAATGGCCTGGACTCCCCAGAGCTTACCGACTTAATACAAATCCATATTCCGACAAGATCAACAAGACAATCCAACTTATTTCTTTTGCCCACATGTCGAACAAACATTAGAAAAAATTCCCCAATTCCCCGTATATGCGCATAGTATAATACAAAATTTTACAATCTAGACATTTTCAACAATACCCTTCAGAAATACCGAATAGAAGTAAAACGTACGATAGAAAATTGATACAAGAGTGTGGAATGCATCGGGAGCATCACCTATCCTTATCCCATTTTCCTCTTCATCTCCTCACAAAAAAAAAATTAAGATATATTAAAACTCCATCTCCAATGTAACTTTAACATTGGAGACCTTTTTGGCTTGACTCAATTTAACTTTGTATATATCTGTACCTGAGAAGCATACGGATGCAAATCCAAAATTTGAAGAAATGAGTTTTTGATGAAGATGTATAGTAAATGATCATGTTCATCGGTGGCAGAAAGATGGTAGTCATGTTTTGAAGAAATATAGGGTTTTTCAAAAATGTATAAGGATGCAACTACCATTATTCTTAGAAGCAGAAAGACTCAAGTCCATCCTTCTGCTTCTAATCTCTTTGTTTCTATCTAAATAGACACAATAACCTCATCTCTCAACAAACGACACCTGTGATATTGGTAATCATTAAACAGGAAGGATAAATATAAATTAAATAAATAAGGGGAAAAATAAACGCATTTACATGAGGCGAAAGTGCGATACAATCTGAAAAAAAAATCGGATAAGTTGCGAGGGAAGTCATCGTATTGAGTATTAGTTTTGATGACTTGGTTATGGAAAAATGTCTTCCGTGCCCGTTCTGAATCTTTTTATTTGAAAAAATTGTGGTGTTTAAATGAAGCCATTCTGGGCAGCACCAATGACAAGGCAATTTTTGCATGTGGAATGAGTCAGTCGGTGTCAGGGGGGCAAATTAAGAGACTTCTTAACTCCTGAAGCGGATATATAGCGATATGGGGGATAATATTGAATATGGTCTGACAACTGTGAAGGCCAAAACACATTGACCCCCGTATTCATACCCATCCTTCATACCTTTTTCCTTCCTAGAACCTCATTTCTTTCCTTACCCTAAAAGACACTCCACACAGCATCCCCAGAGATGACATAGGCCCTGGGGATTTTTTTTCTCAGGGCCTACTCTGTGGAGTTAATGTTGAAAAAAATCCACTGCATTTTTTTAACAAAATTTTAAGACATAAATGACAGATTATCCTCCGTCAGATGACGAAGATGAGGAAAATACCAATAATTAGTAATAATTATATTAAGAAATATACAATAAAATGTATCATTCTTTTACCTGTTGTGTATAGTTATTATTTAACTTCCAAATTAAATGTTCAAACATCGATCTTTTTATAATTTAATTAAATTTTTTACTTGTTATAACGAAATAGTCTATTGCATTTTGAAGCAGAAGGACTCAAGTCCATAGTGATTTATTTTAAACATTTATTTTTAGGCTTTGCATGTAAAATATTTCGTTTTATTTTCTCAATTTTAAAACAAAACTAACTGATTTAATAATTAGAAAAATTTCATCAATCAGCATGAATATCTGCAGAAGTTATGAGACTATAATTACAGAAAAAATACGGTTTTGGCTCTACTGAAAATTTGGCTTTTTGGAGTTGCATCCGTATGCTTCTCGGGTACAGATATGTATCTCTATTTTTGTTGTTGTATATAAGCTGTTTTTCTCTTACAAATAAATAAAAAACACATCATCTGTCTGGTGTGACAGGTCTGTGTGGGATTGTTTGGGGAGCGATATGGTGATATAGGCAATGCCCATAAACGGTTTGAGGTTTATAGCGTAATGTGACAGTACCATAAAGCTAGTATGAAATGTGTTAAATGGGACAACTGTTGAGTTTGAATTTGTTGAGGATGAACACTCTATTCTGGATTCACACGCCAGTCTAGATGACATCACCATCTTGCTGCAAAAGTTCTATTTTACCTTTACCATACATCTTCACATGGTCCAGCAAAATTTCAACCCTACTGCCAATTCTTTAATAGCTCTAAGGGGTGGATTATCCTTTTTAGGTTTCTGATTTTAGCTTTAATATTTCAGCTAAGCGGATTGTGCATGCCGGAATGGGAGACCCTGGTGGCCCAGTTCCTAGTGGGTCAGCCCCTGCTGTGGCAGCCCCTGCTGTGGCAGCCCCTGCTGTGGCAGCCCCTGCAGCTGATGGAGACGTGAAAAAAGTGAAAACCAAATTCAAAAAACTGGATATCGGAATGGAAAACGAGCCCTCAACATCTCAAAAACAGACTCCTGGGGGGAAAAAAACTTTGAATACTCCGCTGAATCCCCAAGCCACACAACAGCCTCCTCCAAGTTTTGCTCCACCACCTCCAACAGTTACTCCCGCCCGGTCTGCACCCTGGGGTCCACGAGGACAAGTTCCTGCATCGCAAGCGGCTCCACAAGCCCAACCTACTGCCCAAGTTGCTCCACAAGTCGAGCCCCCAACAACCCAACCTACTGTCCAGTCTCCTCCCGCTGCATGGGGTCGAGCACAAGCCCCTGCCCCACAAGTGGCTCCACAAGCCCCTATCCAAGCGCAAGTGGCTCCTCAAGCCCCTACCCCAACTGCAGTGGCCACACAAGCTCAGCCCACAGCAGCTCAGCCTATAAACCCACCACAACCTGCCGTGGGTAAAGGCAAAAAGGGAAAAGGAAAGAAAGGTGGCGGAGATGCGGCCACTGCAGCCACTGGTGGGCAAGTCCTTCCACTTCCAGTTCCTTCTCCCTCTACTTGCCCATCCCCAAGTTCCCCCTCTTCTTCCGAGCCTTCCTCCCAGGTTTCTTCTCGAGCCCCTTCTCAATCCTCTACATCGTCCCAACCCTCAACACCCTCTTCTACTCAGAAGCTAGTACAGAAATCTTATGGGCTGAAAATACCCAAACGTGGAAAGCCAGAAAAAAAAGTAGGCCAACCTATCCTTATCGAGACCAACTTCCTTCCTCTAACAATCAGCACCAAGCAAAATGGGGTAAGTTAATTAATTTCTCAGCGAATACTTCTCGCTCAGAAAGCAAAGAGCCATTCATTTATAGCAATTTTAAATGAAGTTTTATTTTATTATTAGCATTTGACAATTATTTAAATAAAGGTTATTACTAATCTGTCTTCCTCTTTCAATATTATATTAATCAGAGTAATAACCGCGAACAACAAAAGATAGTAAGAGACATGCCATATCTTTACATGCCATTGTTTACTGAAATAACATAATATTATCGCTTTACTTCCAGGTACACTATGATGTCACTATTGTTCCGGATAAGCCAAAAGGAATGCTTATTCACGTAATGAATAAATTTATTAAAAAAAATTTCCCAGGAAGAAATCCCGCATTCGATGGACAAAAGAACCTGTACAGTTGTGGAGACCTCCCTATACCTCCCAGTGGTATTTGCTCAGACACGGTAATATCTTGCTTTACAATTTACTGTGGAACCTCTTATAACAAGCATAATTCGTTCCAGAACCTTACTCGTTATGTGAAACTTTTCAAATAAAGTAAAATACAATTCGTTCAATGCCAAAAAAATACTAATTTTTTTAACATTTATTCAAATCACTATTCATATTCTACAATGGATCATTTAAAATCCCACAAAATTTAACAGCTCACAGTGCAGAAAAACCTTTTGTATGTTCCGATTGCAATTATTCATGTACTAGAAAGGAGACTTTAAAAACCCACAAGCTTACTCACAGTGGAGAAAAACCTTTTTGATGTTCTGACTGCAAACAGTAATGTTCTATTTTCACGTTAAAAAATTACAAATAATGTCAAGTTTGAAAAAATGTTTGATCACATGCGACAATAACGTGCTAGCTGAACGAGTGCTAACCAGAGACTGACTCACTGGCACGGAAGTCCCACCCGCGTGTTCGATTCCTTAGCTGGCTAAGTCCTCCATCATGACACAAGCAACATTTTCCGCCTACTGTTGTGGTGGTAGGAGATTGTCAAATATTGTCAGGTTATTCGTGACCCGGAAATATTTGTCTTTTTTTTTTAAATTTAATTTAATTTCAATAGTTGTATTGATTTTCTCCATAAATTTTTACAACATAATAGTTCGACATAATATTTCATACACTCCTAATAAAGCAGATGCTTGTACTTAGGAGAGGACAACTTGAATATTATTACAACTATTTAAAAAGTTACAGAGTGAAGTAAAATAATCATTATTAATTTCGAAAGTGGATTTCTAATCTAAAATTACATTTTACATGGCAATAAAGAAAACATATTCATAAGAAGAGATATGGTAATTTTGTAAGAATTTATATATTTAAGTAACAAACGATATAGATAGGTTGTTCATAATACATTAACCCGTCGCAGGCCGCAGTCCCCCCGGCGCTGCGGGTCCTGATTTTTGAAGCGATTTTGTCCCTTATGTATGAAGAACAAGGTCAGAATCGCTTGGGCCATTCTCGTTCTTGACGTAAAGAAATACTGTATAGCGTCTAGCCTCTCCGAATAATTCAAATTAATTCACAATGACGCGCCGGGCATCAAAGATGGCTGACAAAATGGCTGCCGCTTGATAATATGAACGGAGTCGTATTCTAAGTCTATATTTTTTATATAAATCCATCGTGGAAAGCATAGATTTGAATGATTATTAGGAAGATCGTTTTATCTACATTATTTTGATGTAATTTTTGTAATATATCACAAAAGAAATGTTATAAAAATTGAGTTCGTAAGAAAGGTGAGAACTGTCAAATATTCTACGTCATATTGAAAAAATATATTTTTCCTATGCTGGCTTTCAACAGGTTAATAGAATTTGTCAGTAGAAAACATTTTATATTTTAGATTACCATGGAGGAAGAAGGACGTAGGGATCCCATGAGGTTTGAAGTCACGGTGAAGTGGGCAGCCTTCATAGACTTTGGATCGCTGAACACGTAATTATTGTTTTTACTCTTATTTATTTATTTTCCTCATATACGGCAGAACATGTGACATTAAAACAAAAACTTTATTTTTTGAAGTAAATTTCTTCGGAAAGGTTTTAACTTTGTGATGGCATTATTTATTATAATAAAATAAATTTATTATCATATAAATGGTACAACAATATTAAGAATGCAAATAGTGTAAATATAGAGTTGAAAGTAGTAAAAGTAAGGAGTATTCAGTATATTGTAAAGTAAAAAGAAAGGAATTTGAAGTATAAGTATAAAGTACAAGTATAAAGAAAAAATAAGTTATTGGGTAAGAAAAATCTCTTGCTGAAATATCAACACATCAAACATAATTACGTAAATTACAACAATCTTGGAATAAGCCTGTCATCCCATTGGCTCGGCAAGGGACTGGGAATGGACAAAAACCGTAAACAAGTAAACCCTGAGTAGAAAATTAAAGTGCGCTATGGTTTGCAGCGCAGCTATTGTGGAACTTTTCTGCCCAGGGTCTTCGATTTTTGTCGATTCCTTCCCCTTACTGAGCCAATAGGACGACAGGTTAAATCTGTATATTTGTTTATACATAAAACAAACCCACACGGATCACTCTTCTTTATATATCTGGGGTTTAACCTCTCGTAGGCCGCAGTCCCCCCGGCGGGTCCGGATTTTTGAAGCGATTTTGCCCCTTGTGTATAAAGAAATTGTATGAAGAACAAGGTCAGAACCGCTTGGGCCATTCTCATTCTTGACATTACGAATTACTGGATAGCATTTAGCCACTCCGAATAATTCATATTAATTGCTAAAGACACGCCGGGCACCAAAGATGGCGTACAAAATGGCTGCCGCTTGATAATATGGTAGCTGTCACATTCTATATTTATTAAATTAAAACAAATAACTTTGTTTAAACCACTAATATAATCACAATTACCTACATGTTTCAAAACCGATGGTTTCTTCGTCAGGGTAGTAATAAAGAAGAAGAAACCTACATGTTTCAAAACCGATGGTTTCTTCGTCAGGGTAGTAATATAGAAGAAGAAACCATCGGTTTTGAAACATGTAGGTAATTGTGATTATATTAGTGGTTTAAACAAAGTTATTTGTTTTAATTTAATTCAAAATGACGCCACAAAGTGATTTTGCAAAGTTTGAAGAAATAATCTATATTTATTCATTATTTTTTATATAAATCCATTGTGGGAAGCACAGATTTGAGTGATTATTAGGAAGTTCGTTTTATCTACATTATTTTGATGTAATTTTTGTAATTTATCACAAAAGAAATGTTATAAAAATTGAATGTATGCTGGCCTTCAACAAGTTAATGCTAGAAGTGCCTATGTCAATTTTCTGAATCGCCCTGGGATGAAGATTATTTTCCAATTTCTGTGTGAAAAAAACACTGAATTAATATTTTAACTTCTACTTTAGACAGGTCACAATTTCATCAATCTAGATCACCAGACATACGTATTCACAGCATTCAAATATGGGGAGGTTTTAGAGTACTTTCTGGTACCAAAACCAAATTACCAAAACTAACATAGCATTAATCCCCAGATATATACATATATAACACTTGTTTACCAACCAATGGCTGTTCAAATAAGGTAAGAATAATGTACATCATCGTTGATACTGCAATACGTTGTATCTCACCTGTTAAGTGACGAATTGGATTATAACAAATTACCATATAATAAGCCACTCGAGCGATTAATGTTCGGTTTTCAATTTGGCCATTAGATTTAATTGATATAATTCCTTAAAATATTAGTATGCAAACATATGAATTGTTTACTGCGGTTTATAGCCAATGAATCCACTTAGATTTCACTGTTTAACCCATATTTTTAGGTTCGTTAAATGTGGTCCAATTTTGGACCGATATCGATCGCAGAAAAATAAAAGCAGTCCAAATTTGGACCTAAATCGCTCCACTGGTTAGACATACAACATTTTGATACAATGTAAAAATCAGAAATTTGGATACTTTCCATCAAAAAAACCAAACTACTTTTTTTTACATACAACCTATTTGCAGTATCAACGACGATATATATACAGGGTGTCCGGGGGTAAAGTGCATTAACTTCGGAAGGTGATTCTACATGATAGTATAAGTAAAAAAGATCAATAACTTTTTTCGAAATTCCAACTTTTAAGGGTACTTATTTGGTAAAAAGATAAAATTTTGCACAGAGTGTGCGCCCACACTATTATTTTCTGCTATTACGATGCGGGCAATCACAACCTACCAACTCGCCACGCGCCGTCGCCGTCTGACTCACACCAAATTGATCGGTAAATTTGTACCTTACGCTAAGGATTTTTAATAGGTACTTCTTTTTTTATGCAAAAAAAAAAGTTGGAATTTCGGAAAAAGTTGTTAATCTTTTTTACTCCTAACATCATGTAGAATCACCCCCCGAAGTTAATGCACTTTACCCCCGGACGCCCTGTATATATTTTTTTATTTAGTAAAATATTATACATATTATATTATACATTATTTAAGTGTTTTGACTGCCCAACTAGGAGGAATCCCGTTATAGGGCAGTCAAATTACGATGATGTATAAAATATGCAAAACATGTACAATAAAAATAATAGAAAAAATAATAAAAAAAAAAATTTTTTTTTTTAAAAATAAGAAATATAAAAGTTTAAAGCATAATAACTTTTATTTGTTTGGCACAATTATTAAAATAATATAAAGAAAAAATAATAATAATAAAAAAAAATTATAATAGGTATGATAACAGAGGATTAAAACAAACAAACATTAAAAACAATCTGGTGTATGCATTGCATCTTATAGTTCACTTATATATACTAATTCTTAATAAAAGATGCATTTGTTTGAGTACCTACTCCTTATCTTGAAAATACGATAAATACTCCAATCAAATGCAAGCTGCTTGTAAATTCTTTGTTTTACTCATTTATTTGAAAGATGAAAATGACATTTAATTGATTTTCTGGTTTTTAGATTTGATAATAGAATGTGTTTCTTTCAGCTATATGAAAGATGGAGGTTCCCAACTTACCCCTCAGGTCGCCATTAATTGCCTGGACGTGGTTCTAAGGCATGCCCCACTGGCGCGCTTTGTCAAGGTTTGTATTATTCTAATGTAACACAGGATGGTTTGGGTATGTACAGCCAATGAACACAGAAAGGATTGTAAGGAGAATATACCACGCCAATTTGAATGGTAGAAAAAGTCGGGGATGTCAGCGGAAGACACGGCACGAACGAGTAAACCAAATACTTGAGTTGATTCATGTCAACTGTCAGAATAACAGAAGGGTATGTATGAGGTGATGTATGAATGTGAATGAAGCAAGGAGTGTGTGCCAAGACCGAGTTGTTTGGCGGTCGTTCCACTGAGAAACGGCGTGATGCTTAATTAATTACATACACATGGGCACACAACACCTCAGGCTAATTTGTTCGCATTTTCAGAACAACTCCTACAATTGTTGTCTCCCTTACTATCGTTATCAGAAATGTGGTCTGAACGATGTTGGAAAGTGAAAACACCACGCTTTATATTCAAATCTAAAAGTTAACCACAGAATAATTAAAATGTACACCTTTATGAAACCAAAGTTTCCGAAATGATAAAAAAATGAGTTGACGATAACGTTTATAAAACATTTGCCTAATAAAATATGTATGTGTTTTTATTTTTTTTTCATTACAGTAATTTTAGTTGGAAAAAACTTAAGGTGAGCTATTTTTAAAACTTTTTTTATTTTTGCATTATTTATTTATTATTTATTTTAAAAATTATGTTTATTTTAAATTATTAAATTTGAAAGCGTATTTCATCAACTTAACAGTTTTAGCTTTCGGATGCGTTCAGAAATATTCTATTTATTTGGATTAAGTAGAAATATTTTGTTCTTCTGACAAAATAGGCCCGATGCCTGAGATTAACAAAATTGTTTTCAAATTCATAGAATTTATTCAGTGGTGCTTACACTTTTATTTAATGTTTCAATAAACGCCATCCGTTTTTGCATGTTTGTACGAAATCATTTTCATTATAGTTGATCACATTTTAACTCGGTTCTAGTTATGGATACATATTACCTTCTGTTTTTGGACCGTTTTATTTAAAAACCGTGTAAAACAGAATTGACTGTACACACTACCTCCATTGCTTGTATCTGAATAAGACTATGGTGCTCATTTAATTTGGTTTGTGTAGGTGGGCCGTTCATTCTTCTCGCAGCCCAGGGGCTCTGTGGTGCAGCTGGGTGGGGGCCTGGAGATGTGGTACGGCGTGTTCCAGAGCGCCATCCTCGGTTGGAAACCCTTCATCAATGTCGACAGTAAGTATAAGGGTCCATGAAATATGTGTTAGAATCGCCCATGTCATATGTGACTGCACTGAGAGCCAGATTGCCGAACATGATGTCAATGGTTGGCCCCTCCATTCTTTTTCCCATAGAATTGATGAGGTCCCTAGGGCGACACCTCGGGCTATAGACTGGCTAGCGGACTTAGATGCGCCCCTCTGGCCTCTCCACCATAGGAAAGAATGAGATTAATCCACACCCATTTACAAATATATATTTGGGTCTTTTACAGCCATAGTAGCTTACTAGCATGTATAAATCATCCTCTATGTTGAAAACTAAAGTGATTTTTTAGACGGTGTAAAAATTTATATTTACTTTTGAAATTAGCTATAACTTTGTGGTTATCCATTATAATTAAATGTAACACTATAACTTTGTTAGAACTACTAATATATTTTGTTAACGCCGACCGGTTTTATAGCCCAATCTTAAATTTGTTTCCTTTCAAAGTCCGTTCTGTTCCCTCCCACAACTCTTCATTAATTCCTAGCCACGCTCCCACCCCTACTACAACACTTAGTTATAAATTGTACCCTCCCACTGTTTTGTGATTGTCAAATCATTATGTTTGCCTTGAGGAATGATCGGTTGTTCGAAACCGGTCAGTGTTAATAAAATATATCATTGGTTGTAACAAAGTTGTACCGTAGCGTAATTAATAAATATCTTCCTGCATCGTGTCGTCCCTTACTAACTAGAGGCGAGGGGTGCTATTGGCTAACGCTCAGATCGGTTCCCGGGAAGGGATCCTTAGCTGAGACGGTATATATAATACCGTGTGTGAAGAGAAAAAGGTATCAGAGAGTTTGGTGCCACGTTTCGTACGGCACAGTCTTCAATGAAATAACCTGGCAGGTCTAAACGACAGACATGTGCGTAATAACCGTCATGTGAGCTTTAGAATAACCTAGGTTGAATAGAATAATGAATAAACGTAATCCTTTGGTTGAAAGGGTTAACGAGCTGTAGAAGGAGCGATTAGGTTCCTTTATTGTTAAAAGTATGAGTAGTACTGATTTACGATCATTGAACTGTCCTATTTCGCCAAATTGATTGTACCTACTTTCCAAAATAAAGACTTGTTGTGTTTAAGTAAATAAAATTTGCATTTTCTTTAATTCACGCTGTTATAATACTGTTTAATTTATTTATACCTTTAGGAACCTCATTATGTGGAGATGTATATTATAATAGTATCATACCTACCTGCATTATTTTTTATTTGTTTTTGTTTTAGTTGCTCATAAAGGGTTCCCCCGCCCGCAAAATTTGGTAGACCTTATTCAGGAATTGGCCCCCCGGATGGATGTGAGGAGAGGACAGCAACCACTCTCCAATGATGTCATCGACAGCCTCAAAAAGTTTATCAAATCCTTGAAGGTAAATAAAAAACGTTGATAAAATTGTATTATGGGTTCGACAGACACAGCTATAAAAGCACTGGCGTTATTTGGCTTGACCTATTTCAGCATATCGCTCGCCATATATTGCCATTGGCAATGTACGGTGAGCGATATAAGAAATATGCCAAACCAATAACGCCAGCAGTGTGTCACAGGAGTAAAATTTTTTTTTTAATATGTTTATATGAATACCGCACAACCGAGCCAGTGAGACTACGGCATCCCCAAAATGGGGTATGTTAGGCTGAAGGTAGTACGGCGAGGAAGGAAATGGAGAAGATGAAGGTGGGGAAGTACCTGACTAGTCAGATATGGTCACCAAATATAACTAACGCCATTTTAAGCAACGTTTCAATTCTGAATGATGGTTTTACACCAGGGCGATAATGAGAGTATCTTCCACTCTGGAACGTGCCGCAAATATTCTACACATTATTTTTTAATTATTAATTGTGAAATAACACAAATTAATCAAATAAGATTTATTTGCTCATGCCAGGTTCGAACCCGCTACCTTCGGATTGCGAATTGAGTCTTACCCCTCGTCCACGGAGGCTATTGAAAGTAATAACAAGAGTATAATTAGTTTTTTAATATCTCCCAAAAATTATGAAGTTAACATGGGTAAAACATCAAGGTAAAACATTAAGAGCCATTGACCAGCGGCTGAGAATAAAAGTTTGAAAATGCTTGCAACTGTACAGGGAGGTTCCAATGAGAAATATCGATTTTTCCCCGTATCAAATTTTTTAAATTAAAAATTTTATATCGATTTATTTCATTCAAAACTTGCTTATATAAATATATATATATATATATATATTGTACCTACATTCAAGTAAGCAATAAAAATGCTCAAAACGCACGATGATAAATTATTAAATATTGTGTACTTCTTGTAAGTATTTTTTGATCATAAGTATTTATGATTTTTCAATTATGTCTAAACAATTTCAATCTGAAATATTTTAGTTTGTAAGACCAAACTGAGGTATTTTCGTCACAAAACACGTTCTCGGATTTAGTTTTTAATGATTTTAATTTAACTAAAATTAAAATTCTGAAAAATGGATTTACCAGATTATGTATTTATTTATTTTGTTGTATGATTATATGATTTGAAATGTGTTGTATAATATAATATGTCGTTTGAAAATTGAACAAATTTTTGCCAACGACCAACGGTATAACCTTAGATTATTACAAATAAACTTTGTTTTTCAAAATTTTAAAAATGCGTTTTCCAGATAAAATAACAATCTTTTAAAATCAATTTATTTTTTTGTAATGTCAGACGTCAATACGTCTAGAATTTGATTTAAAAAGGACTAATTTCCCGTATTCTCTGGTTATATCCTCTTAACCCTTAGGCTTACTAGGCTGAAGCCTATGGCACAAGATTTTTTAGAGGTGCTTACAATATTTTCAAAACTTCTCCTTTCTCGGTGCAGTGATTTTCCCTCCGTAATGCAATGCATTTGTATTTATTAAAGTTAGGGTTTTCTTTTTTTAGTTTCAGCAGGTTATAGTAATGAGCTTTTTTTTTAAATCGCCCCTATCGTAACTTAACAAGTTTTTTTTTCTCTTCGCTTTTAATGACTTTTCAAAGGAACATTGTACATTCTTGAGTTTACCCCTTTAGCAGCTCTCCGCGTGTTTTCCCAGATCTCCGAAAACGCAATCTCCAGTCACCATTAGAATGTGTGCAAAAATATACTTATCACACAGGTACCTATTCATTTTTCTATCCATATAAATACCATTTGTGAATGCCTATGTAATATATCGATCATGGAAATTTAAAATGGTGTAAAGGACAATAAATCCAGAAAAAAAAATTCCTTTCGATCTGTGTTGTCAAAATTAATTAAAACAAATAATTGCTGCCAGTATGACGAGCTCTTCTCTGTTGAGCTATTGGTTGCAGGGGAGGTTACCCTCTGATGATGACAGTCAGGAGTTCGATGCTAGGAATAGGGTCATATTTTCTATTCCGCAGTGATTGGTTCAAGTTCAGTTCCCTCATGCAATAGCATTTATTTTGTCAGGTGGAGTTTGAGATTCCTGGGAATTCAGCATCCAAGCGCACCTACCGGGTCAATGACGTGAAGCAACCTCCCGGAGAGTTGAGATTTGCCGGAGAAGGCGGCAGGATGACCACAGTCACCGAATACTTCCGGACGGAACGCAGATACAAGTGAGTACAGCGAAACCCAGTTATTAAGTTCCCACGTAAGAAGTTTTCATGCATAACCTTAACCTCTCTACGGCCGTTTCATTACCGGTGATCAGACACAAAATTTAAAGTATCAAACGCATTTAGCGTGGGTTCAACAAAAGAGCACAAAAGAAACACAATTTTATCAGTGAGGTTTTTTTTTTTTAAGGCGGAGATGGTTTACAAGCATTTCCCATAAGCAATCAAAAAATACTCTGTTTTTTTCAACGAATATACGTAAACAAATCATTTTTCAAGTTACGCTGCGTCGGCATTGAACAGGGTGACCACGTATTAGTTTGGTCGGGCCGGGCATGTTTTATTAATTTAAAAATTTTGAATTGTGTGATGTATTTTAAAACATTTTGTAGGGCATAAGGCAATTTCACAGTCACTGCACCAATGACGAGTCTGAACTTGTTTTTTTGGCTCTGGCGTAGTGTTTTTACAAACGTAACACCGCCGGTATGATGTCTGTCGCTTTGAGTTGACTGTAAGGGGAATATCGGAGACGAAATGTCGAGCACAAAGTCTGAGAGGATGATCACCACTCGGCCGAGCTCTTGGCACTGTCTCTGCTTTGTAGTATTTCTGCAGAATTTGTCGAATTACTTTTAGTTGAAAGTTGGGCAAGGTAACGTTTTTTTGTTGTTTTCAAGTTGTACATCGCATGAGCATTTAACAGCACAACGTCAATTGTGCGAAATGCTATTTTTTTGTACCATTTCATGGTTTTCCTTACACATTCCACATAGGTGATCATCATGTCAGATCTATCGACTAAGCCCATGTGCTTATTGTAACTGATAACAAAAGACGGTTTCATGATGGGTTCTTTGGTTTTAAAGTCAACTTTTCCCATTGGCATCATTGACGCATCTTGTGCAGTTGTCAACTTATGCATGTCCCTTTTATCATGCCATTTTACAGCCAATAAACTACCAGATGCCTTTGGCTCCATTTCTCCTTTCTTTAAATTTTCAAACACCGGAAAGTTCTATCTACTCTTCTTGACTGTCCCGCAGGCATTGGTTTGTTTACTTTGCAGATAATGAAATAATGCTGGGCTTGTGTACCAGTTATCAGTGTAAATAGCATGACCTTTCCCCAAATAGTCCGCCAACAATGAAACCACCACCTTACCGGAAACACCTAACTGCCGTGAAAGTTCGTCACTTACATCACTAATAGGCATTTCTGTTTTCGCTCCACAGTAAATTACAAACTCTAACACTAAACCAGTATCCCCATCACACAAGACAAACAATTTTATACCAAATTTATGTGTTTTCGCAGTAAGATACTGCTTTATTCGAAGCCTTAGTTTGAATAAGACCAATGATTCATCAATGCATACATTTTTACATACTGAATCTACAAATTCTCTTATTTTATGGATGGTATCGTCTTTTGCTTGCATCTGAAAAGTGGAGCATAACATAGTATAGAATTGTAGCGATCTCGTGGCATTGTCTCTTCAAAAACTGTCGATGCTATTAGGTTGTCTGTTGTCCAGTATTGACTGATTTGACCTTTTTTACTCCGTACCATCAACATAGTCAAAGCGATGAACACTTACAATTCTTCAATAATTACATTATTCCGTTTGTGCATTCGAGACCGGGGGGGAATAATTTATTGGTCCTGACTTGATCATGAATTGTGAACGCATCCGAAAACTAAAAACTGTTTAAAAAAAGGTAATTAAATACGCTTTCAAATTTTACTATTATAAATAACAATCAAAAAAAATTTTATGCAAACTTTAAAAATGGATCACCTTACGTTTTTTCTAACTGAAATTACTGGTAACGAAAAAATAAATAAATAAATTATAAACGTTTTTGTCACCTCACTTTTTTGTCATTTCATGTACAAAAAAAAATACAATTTTTTTTTTTTAATTTCTGTGGGAAACTTTGGTCTCATAAAGGTGTACCTACCTACATTTCAATTATTTTGTGGTTAACTATTACATTTGAATATATAGCGTGTTGTATTTTCCTTCCAATACCATTTATTTTATATCATACTTCTCACTACGGTGGTAAGGGAGAAACAACGATTTATGTGAGACCTGCGTGCGCTGGGACAAATATGGTCTCCTGTGATTAAACGATTGTTCTCAGATTCCTGTTCTGCACAAAACAAAAATAAATTTATAATGGGACTCTTACTAAAGAAAATGAATAGAACACGCCAAAAGTATTATCGTATTTGGTTTTTGGGTTATTATGCCGTGTAAGGCTACCTCCTTCTGTAGCCAACGTTTCGGACAGCATTACAGTGTCCATCATCAGGATAGATGTGCCACATGTTAAAAACCAATACTTTTTTATATACTTGTTCCATAAAATGTCTTGTTTTTATTATTTCACTTTAAATAAAGCAAAAATGTTCATTTGTCCATTCACATTGTTTTACTTCAAAATGCACTATTTGCAGGAAATAGTCATGTTTGGAAAAAAAAAAATTCAAATTTTAATTTGAAATATAAATCATCGACCCCGGAATCTATAAATCACAGAATATAAAAGTTTAGTTATTATTTAAAAAAATAATTTTTGAGTATTATGCTTGTGAGAGTTGGTACAGTTTTTTTGCCTCTACTGAAAAGTTCAGTTTTTGGAAATAGTCAGTTTTGCATTATAACCCCACAATTGTGATTACATATATAGTTGTGGACACATTTCTGTTATTTGTTTCAGCATCAGATACCCCCATCTGCCCTGCGTCTGGGTAGGAAAGAGGGATGGTGATATCAAGATTTGCTATCCCGTGGAGTTGTGCACTGTGCTGCCAGGCCAGGTAACATGTTTCATTGTTTTATTTTAGGATAATTAATGAAATGTGAACCAAATATATTGAATTATCTTTATTTTCAATAGAATCGCGTACCTTCAACAGTTGTTTAATTTTTATTAACAAGTGTTTTGTTATTCACAGGTGATTGTCCGTAAAATGGATGGCAATCAAACCACAAAGATGATACAGTGTTCAGCAGCTCCGGCAGATGAAAGAAAGAGGAAGATCATGGATGCTGTAAATAGCGTATGTCTTACTATATTATCTATTTACCTGCAGATTCATAGATTGGCATATTACCTATAAACTGATTGAATCCATCATGTCACAAAATAGCTAACTAACCATCACATGGTTTCTCCGCAGGGGTAGGCAGAGAGAACATACCGCCAAACAACTCGGTCTTGGAATAAACTCCTTGCCTCATTCACATTCATAAATCTTCTCATACATACTCTTCTATTATTCTGACTCTTGACATTGCCCGACTCAAGTTTTTCCAAATAAATTTAAACTGGTTAACATCATTCCAATACTGGTATCTGTCGAAAACTGACAATTATAATTAATTGACCAACTTAGCAATGGGCTCTTTGAAGAATGTTTAAAACAATTAATTATTGATTTTCTGGAATCAAATTTACTTCTATCAGCTAACCAATGTGGCTTTAGAAATAAAGTCAGTACTGATATTGCTCTAATAGTAATAAGTAGACATCGGATTATATGCACTAACAAAGTGTCAAAATATGCATGCAAATATGCACTAAAAAAGGCCAAAATGTGTACTAAAAACCCTTGATATGCCCAAAATATGCATAATCAAAAAACCATTTTTATCTTTATATATTTTAACCGCTTGGACACATAAGCTTGTTTTCACGATAATTTAACGTAGGTAGACATAGGAATGTCGTATGTCCCGTACCTGAGTTATTAATTAAAGACGGTACAAAAACAGCGAAATATTCTCAAAATTATGCATAGTTTTTGTGACCATATACAATTACGTATTTTTCCAAATTTTCGGTCGCAAATTTGTGACGTTTGTCACCCAGTATTAATTTTGTACGCCGAAAACGACCTCTCTACGGCCAACTGTCGTCATTTGTCAAAATTAAAAATTTTGCATACTTCTAAAGATTTTATTTTTTTATTTTTTATTTTTAAAATAAAGACAAACATTCCCGGGTTACGAATAACCCAACAACATTTGAAAATCTGCTACCACCACACTAAGCGGAAGATGTTGCTTATGTTGTGATGGAGGACTTAGAAAAAGATATCAATTTTTAGAAATATGCTAAACCAAAATTTTATTCATGTCCCAAAAAAAGTTTGTGCTTATTTTCTTGAGGGATATGGGCTTTCAAAAAGTACATTATGTAACGCCTTTGAGTATGTCTACCCATTAACCGTGAAATGCTAACATTTTATTTCTGATGCAGATGAAATATAACCAAGACCCAACATTGAAAGAGTTTGGACTGAAAGTGACTGAAGTGTTCGAACAGGTGCCAGCCCGAATTATCCCCGCCCCATCGTTGCAATACGCAGGGAAAACTATAACCCCGAGGTAGGAAACTACGTTTCATTGTAAGATCTTCAATATTGTGTAAAATCACGGGATACTCTGAATTCTTGACAAATCAATTCCAATTTTGAAAATGACAATAAAAATAATTTTTTGTCAAAATATTATATTATAGGTAGGTTCTTTATCACTTGTCTAAATTTTCACGCAATCAGTTCCACTTTTATAAAGAATTCAAACTCTCCCGTTATTTTTCATCCGTTTGGCTATATCGTACATAATATTTGTGAGTGTATATATATGAGTGGTGTGGTAGTGAGCCTGCGGGGTTTCACTCGCTGTGAAACGAGGCGGGTTTTTTTTAAAAATAATTTTATAGTCCCAACTGCTCCCGTCTGGAGCCAGTGAGACTATGGCATCCCCAATTAGGGTATGTTATGAGGCTGAAGGTAAGTGGGGAAGGGAAGGAGACGAGGAAGAGGAAGGTGGGGAAGTACCTGGTTTTTCAGATCTAGTCACTAAACACGGCTAAAGCCATTTCAAGCAACATTTCAATTCTGAATGGTGGTCTTACACCAGGGCGATATTATGAGTATTTTCCACTCTGGAACTCTGGAATTTTCCGCAAATACACTATATATTATTTTAAATAATTTGAATATGGAGACATACAAACTGATTATAGTTCTATGTAGCCAATGAATTCTCCTATATTTTGTCTATTATCACATATTTGAAGGATTTATAAAAAAAATATAATTAAATCTTTAACCTTAAAACATTTTAAAGAATCTATAGAATATTTATTTTGTTATATTTTGAATGTACAATATATTATATAGTCGTTTTAATAAGAATTTTTTTTTTGAAAATTTGCCACTTTTTGCCAACAAAGCAATCCGAGGTTTTGTAAATAGTGCCATAATGTGGCAAAAGCGCTCGAGTGGATAACACAAATCAATTATATAAAATTTATTTGCGCACGCCGGGTTCTAACACGCGGCCTTCGGAATGGGAGTCTAACGCCCTACCGCTGGACTATGCCGGCCGTCTTAATAAGTAATGGACTTACGCATTTTATACATGGCTGATGTTTTTTTTTCTTGTTTTATGTATGAGACCCACCCTGTAAACTGTATGTCAGTTTAAAAAGGTTTTTTGGATGATAATATCGACGGTCCCGAAGAACAATGTTGGATCTGCTAAAAATTGTAAATCATTTTGCAGTCTTATTTTGTTGATTTGTTGTCGATTGACAACACAACACTATATTTCTTGATCTCAAAAACCTTAAAAATGCAGAAACAAAACTTTAACCTGTCATTGGCCGCAGTTCCCCGGCGTGTTCGAATTTTTTAAGCAATTTTGTCCCTTATGTATAAAGAAATTGTATGAAGAACAAGGTCAGAATCGTTTGGGCCATTCTCGTTCTTGTCGTCGGTATATACACTGTTGCAGAGAGCCAACCTAGAAATTGTTTTCATAATAGTTATATTTATACACAACTGTTTAACTTGTTGAAAGCCAGCATACAAAAAATATATTTTTTCAATACGACCTAAAATATTTGACAGTTCTCACCTTTCTTGCGAATTCAATTTGTTTTTTGTGATATATTACAAAAATTACTTCAAAATAATGTAGATAAAACGAACTTCCTAATAATCACTCAAACCTATGCTTTCTACAATGGATTTATATATAATATGACAGCGTCCATATTATCAAGCGGCAGCCATTTTGTCCGCCATCTTTGGTGCCGGGCGCGTCATTGGCAATTAATATGAATTATTCAAAGTGGCTAAATGCTATCCAGTATTTCGTTATGTCTAGATCGAGAATGGCCCAAGCGATTCTGACCTTGTTCTTCATACAATTTCTTTATACATAAGGGGCAAAATCGCTTCAAAAATCCAGCCCCGCCGGGGGAACTGCGGCCTGCTAGAGGTTAAGGGGTGGGAAAGGAAATGAGAGTGGTTCAAATTCAATTAAGCAACTTGCTTATTTGAATTTGGCACCCTGAATCTATGGTCAGTGCGTGGAAGGTGGGGATAGACACATTTGAGAAACTTTATTAGGATTTTTTCTTAGATTATCACAAATAACCCCCTAAAGTTTTGTGGGATGAGCTTGGAAAATTAAAGGTTTAATGAAAGAAGATTGACAAAATGATTTACATGAAATGAATGTAAACTATTCATTATTATCCAAATTACAAAATTCAAAATGTGTACCCTGTACAATGAGGGTACAGAAATGGAGGTGAAGGAATTTTCTAGCATAAGGGAATTTTCTAGCGTAAGGGAAGGGTTAAAAAATTTTGTTTTCCAGTCCATTGAAGACTGAATATTTTTTTATTGGCCCACTTTATCCCACGTTTTCCAAGGAACTGGAAAAAACTTCTTATGTGTAAAAAATGGATAAAACTTCTTCACTTTTTACAAAAACTTCACATATATGCATAGAATAACGAATATAACTAAAAGCGCCTTCCATACAAATTTGAATGAAATCAAATGTTCAATTTATTTATACGCCATAAAAGGCTTTTACAATAAAGTGATACCTGAGATTTAAGTTTACAGTGGTACAAAGGAGGGGGAAACAGTATTATAAACAAAATAATATTAAAATATCATCAAAAATAACATCTAGTATATCTATTTACTCATACATTCGCATTTTATCTCAAACCCCTTGTGTTCTGTCTCACTGCCTGAAATTGTAGATCTCCATCCAATTTGAATTTCGAAAGCACAGTTTTGTATGGAATCACGGGTCCAAATTGGGCATATAATTGGATCACGAAACAAGCCCACAAGACACTTCTTGTGTTATTCTTTATTCTATGCATATATGTTCTTAATTCAAAATTTGTTTTATCGATCCCTTGAAAACTGAAATTACATAATGGCCTAATTGAACCCACATTACATTTTTAAGATTTTCCCACAAAATAATTTTTTTTCAGTTCTCTTCCAAAATCCTAAGAAAATTTCACTGTATGGTCAATATCAGAAGTGGCCACATGGTTTATTTATTGTTAGTAAATAAATGTAACTTTGGATATTTCTAGAGGTGGCAAATGGTTTGCGGGAAGGTTCATAACTGCAGCCAAATTAGAGAACTGGACGATTGTAGTGCTGGACAGAGTCGATGGCCGACAGATTGAGCTATTGATCACATCGGTAATTATGCATACCTGTATTCATTACGTGCACTAACTAGTGATATATCAATATCTTAAATTGGGATACTGGGGAACACCTGAATGGTTTGCGGGAAGGTTCATAACTGCAGCCAAATTAGAGAACTGGACGATTGTAGTGCTGGACAGAGTCGATGGCCGACAGATTGAGCTATTGATCACATCGGTAATTATGCATACCTGTATTCATTATGTGCACTAACTAGTGATATATCAATATCTTAAATTGGGATACTGGGGAACACCTGAGGTGGCAAATGGTTTGCGGGAAGGTTCATAACTGCAGCCAAATTAGAGAACTGGACGATTGTAGCGCTGGACAGAGTCGATGGCAGACAAATTGAGCTATTGATCACATCGGTAATTATGCATACCTGTATTCATTACGTGCACTAACTAGTGATATATCAATATCTTAAATTGGGATACTGGGGAACACCTGAGGTGGCAAATGGTTTGCGGGAAGGTTCATAACTGCAGCCAAATTAGAGAACTGGACGATTGTAGTGCTGGACAGAGTCGATGGCCGACAGATTGAGCTATTGATCACATCGGTAATTATGCATACCTGTATTCATTATGTGCACTAACTAGTGATATATCAATATCTTAAATTGGGATACTGGGGAACACCTGAGGTGGCAAATGGTTTGCGGGAAGGTTCATAACTGCAGCCAAATTAGAGAACTGGACGATTGTAGTGCTGGACAGAGTCGATGGCCGACAGATTGAGCTATTGATCACATCGGTAATTATGCATACCTGTATTCATTATGTGCACTAACTAGTGATATATCAATATCTTAAATTGGGATACTGGGGAACACCTGAGGTGGCAAATGGTTTGCGGGAAGGTTCATAACTGCAGCCAAATTAGAGAACTGGACGATTGTAGCGCTGGACAGAGTCGATGGCAGACAAATTGAGCTATTGATCACATCGGTAATTATGCATACCTGTATTCATTACGTGCACTAACTAGTGATATATCAATATCTTAAATTGGGATACTGGGGAACACCTGAGGTGGCAAATGGTTTGCGGGAAGGTTCATAACTGCAGCCAAATTAGAGAACTGGACGATTGTAGTGCTGGACAGAGTCGATGGCAGACAGATTGAGCTATTGATCACATCGGTAATTATGCATACCTGTATTCATTATGTGCACTAACTAGTGATATATCAATATCTTAAATTGTACCTGTCTGAATTGATTGATGATCAAATCGATGATTAACAAAACCCTTATTGAATTTTTGACATTTGTAAGCATAACAGTCAAGCTGTTATCCTCGATGGCTATTCAAAATAGGCCAATAATCAACTGTTTACAGGGACCGTTCAAATCTAACTATTCTAAATGGCATCAAATGTATCGGTGGTTCAAACAACCCAAACTTATGGTGGGTCCAGATGCGTGTAGTGTAACATAATTGAATGCAAATTGTATCAAGGTGATAACATCTTGTCGCGAATTCTGTTAACCTTTCCCTTACTGTGCTGAAAAAATCCGCGCGCTCTGGTGCTGTGTAATCACTACACAAGCAGAAATGGTCGATTTAAAAGCCAAAAAAAATGAATATTCATAGCAAATCGCTATATTTCATTATAGTTGAAGTCAAAAATGATAATAATTGATGTTTAATTGCTGAAAACATGAAAAAAAACATTGGTAGCTCAAAGAAACGATGCTCATACAACATTCGAAGAGACCACCCCGAATGAATGCCGAGCGGCGACTGGCGGCGCCGTCCGCGGGGGCGAAACTGAAGGAACAAACACGATTGACGACTGACCAGTAACCACACGGTTCTCTTTCTCGCGCTCACTTATATTGAAGTAGGTGAGAGTGAGACATGCATAGTGTCGCACTAACCGCATGCTTCACGCATTTGTACATCTCACCCGCAGCACTGATCATACACCAGACGTTTGATTGTATTGGTGAATTTGTTTTCGATTCTCACAAAATACCTCTGATGTGCCCGAAAGGTACTGATTGTTATTTTTTTTTAATACTTATTTAATGAGTTAATGTATAACGGAGGATTACCTAAAATCTGAAACCAGAATTTTCCATATTTACGGAGATATTAAAGGTGCAAGAAGCAAAGTGTAGTAGATACACATCGCAGGAAAGGGAGGGTTAACCAAACACAATGGTGATGCCGATAAATCGTCCGTGTATAAAGAATTAATTTTACATTACATGATTCATTACATTACACTCGTCTGGACCCGACATTAGCCCACAGACATTGTATCTCCACTTCTAGTGACACTATCTTCAGGCATCTGAAATTTTTGTGCGGTAATCAAAAAATTGATTTCTTATACATTGAAATGTTTTCAGCTCATAAATATGGCCGACAGGGTGGGCATGGAAATAAAACGCCCCACTTGTAAGAACATCGGAGTCAAGGACTTGCTTGCAGTTTTTGAGGAGGCTGCCAAGCTGAAGACGGAGCTTGTGATGGTTATTGTCTCGGAATGGGGCAATCAGTACGCCCAGGTACCATAGACACTACATTAACATCATAATTTAGACTTTTATTTTTCAACTAGCGCAACCCGTGAAAAATCACTTGGTTATAAATTAAAAAATTTAAATTTTTAATGTATTTATATAAATTAAACTATAAAATATGATTTTTTTTTAAAGTTTTTAACTATCACTGAAAATTGAACCTCAATCAATTATCAATTGCTCACCATCAACTATTTTAATAACGACAGCATTAATTTATTATCTACCAACTGAATTATTTATAATAGGTATATATAATTTTTAAAATTTTAGTATGTTCCAATTTTAGAATATTACATAAGATATGTTACATACAAACTAGTCCTGTGTCGTTAGTGAGTGACCTGCTCATTGACACCTACTCACGAGCCACCAAAGAGCGAGCAGGTCATATTTTCGTCAGCACCCGGGTGTTTTCAGCATCCGGGTGTCGCGACACACTCGCGACTTACTTGTTCACGACCTAATAGTGTAGACCAACAAAAGGTAAAACGCAACGCACAATGCGATCTAAATACTGCGATACAATGCGCGGGCCTTTTTTTACAAATTCAATATATCATTGGCCGAGAGTCGAGATGTTTGAGTGAACTTACACACACTTATGACTTGCGTGACGTAGTATCCTGCGTAATCGGGTGTCGGCCGTTTCACACTTTCACGGGTTGTGGGTGTTTTGGCCGTTTTGGGTCACGAGTCACAAGTGACCTGGTCTGGTACGGCGCGCATGTAGCGACTAGTAATCGGGTGTTTTGGGTCACAAAAAGAGCAGGTGTTCGCGACCTACTCACGACGCCAGTGTGTCTTGAGTGACTCGGGTCATGTAAAATGATCGATTGACACAAGCTCTAATACAAACAACTGAAATTATATTGTTGTTTAATAATTTCAGACCGCTGTAAATGACTGGGCCTTATTTGGAAATGTGTTATAAATTTTAGACAACTGATAATAAACAACCATTAATGCAGGGTATGAGCTAAGGAGGAAAATGTTTTAGGATGAACTTAATAAATCTTGAAACTGGTTTAAAAAACTTTGTCTGTTTTTTTCTACGATTTGTTTATGATTTATTTACGTGGATAATTGACGCTTGTGGGGTTTTCAGTAAAAACAATTCGAAACTAAAGAGTTTCGAGGCATGTCAATAATTTGTATGAAGCGGTCGATTTCCAAACAGGATTTTTTGCCCTATCCATTCAGCAATGCAATTTAAACATGTAGACCAAGTTTCAGCCCGGAAAGAGCTAAGTCGGAGCTAAAAAACGCATTATTAGTTATGGGGTTTGTCAATAATTTGATTGTGGAACCGTTGACAAAGCTGTTTTATTTTACTATGACATGCTTGTGTACGAAGAATTGCCAATTTAATTCTGTTTTTGATTTATTGACCAGGTGAAACAGATAGCGGAGTTGAAGTACGGCGTACTGACACAATGTGTGAAGTCCAAAACTGTGTTCAAGATGAACGACAACACAGCGTCGCAGCTTCTGCTGAAAATGAATGCAAAATTGGACCAGACCAACCATGCCCTTTCTTCCCAGGGTGGGCCCCCTTGCCTGCAGAAGCCCTGCATGATCGTGGGGGCCGATGTGACCCACCCGTCCCCTGGACAGGTAATATCGCAGATTGGAATGCGGTGAAACTCTCTTAAAAGGTTATTGAAGAGTCCGGAAAAATAAACTTTCGACTAGGGAACCTTATAAAATTGTTTTACTGCATAATGTGCTACGGCCTTCTTTATTATTGTTGGACATGTTTTATTCCAATTACAACACAGTGCTCAACAAATAACAAGGTTAAATTCCAAGTGTTTTTTGCTAATGATTATCAATTATCAATTAATTAATTCAATTATTTCTTTGCATTTAAAAAATTTCTATATCTGCTCTATCTCGATAGCCATGTTAATTACTGTAAAGTTATCATTTATAATTTCAGATGGATGAGCCGAGTTTGGCAGCGGTGGTAGCTTCGCATGACCCAAGAGCCTTCAAATACAACATAACTCTTCGCCTCCAGCCGCCTAAGGTAACTATCCCATCCCTGCGCTAGTTACATTATATTAATTTTTGTAGAAAATATGATAAAATCAATTTATTTCATTACTTCCAGGTTGAAATTATTTCTGATTTAGCGGCAATGATGAGACAGCAGTTGGTATTTTTCTTTACCAAGACTAAGCAAAAACCTCAGCACATCATATTTTTCAGAGATGGTGTTTCCGAAGGACAGTTTGAAACTGTAAGTATTTTTTTTCAGCATTAATAATCTTCTCTTTTATCCTTTTGAAAGCCAGCATAGAAAAAATATTATTTTCTATACGATGTAAAATATTTGGCATTTCTCACCTTTCTTACGAACTCAATTTTTATAACATTTCTTTTGTGATATATTACAAAAAATTACACGATAATAATGTAGATAAAATCACTCAAATCTATGCTTTCCACAATGAATTTATATCAAAAACAATGAAAAAATATAGACTCCGACTACGACTCCGTTCGTATTATCAATGGCGGCCATTTTGTCGGCCATCTTTGATGCCTGGCGTGTCATCGTGAATTAATTTGAATTATTCGGAGAGGCTAGACGCTATGCAGTATTTCGTTATGTCAAGAACGAGAATGGCCCAAGCGATTCTGACCTTGTTCTTGATACAATTTCTTTATACATAAGGGACAAAATCGCTTCCAAAAATGATGGTACACCGGAGTACGTATGGCCAATGACAGGTTAAGCTGACGAGTTTCAAAAAAACAATGAAATGTTTATTCAAATAAATAAAACTAATATTCAGAATAAAGGGGGAAAATCCCAGGAATATTTGCAGTGTTACTTCTACATTAGATGATGTAGAATTGAGGTTTTTAGCACTTTATGTTGCATTTGTAGACATTCAAATTTTCAAATTCAAAGACTCGTTTAGCAAACTATCATGACAAGGATTTGACAGGAAAAATTGTTGAGAATAATTTCAATCATACAAAGAGTCGTACAGGGTGGAAGACACTCTCAGTATTGTCTTGGTGAAAGTCTTGACAGACCACCATTCGGAATCGAGACATCGCTTGAAATGGCTTTAACTGTATTTGGTGACCATATGTAAATAGTCAGGTACTTCCCTACCTTCGCCTTCCCCATTTCTTTTCCCTCCACACACCAAAATAGCCCAAACTCTTTTCATCACTGCAATGTGGATCAATAAAAATTATTTATTATACAAGATAATAAAATATATACGGAAATAAACCAAATTCCAAAGCCATGTGTTTGTTGGCTTTAACAAAAAAAACTTTTTATTTATTGGAATTTCTTGCCGTTCCCTACGGGTTAACATTATCTTCCCAAATAGACCCTCCACACAACATCCCCAAAGATGGCACAGGCCCTGAGAGAAATTATTTTTCATTTTATGTTAAATACTTGAATCCGTGTTAAAATTTGGTTTATTTCCATATAAATTATGTTATATGATAAATAATTTGTATTAATCCACATTTCAGTGATGAAAAGAGTTTGGGCTATTTTGGTGTGTGGAGAGGAAAGAAATTGTGAAGGCATATCACCAAATACAGCTAAAGCCATTTCAAGCAACGTTTCTATTCCGAATGGTGGTCTGTCAGGAATTTCACCAAGACTACTGAGAGTATCTAATAATATCAATCAAAGATGGCCGACAAAATGGCTGCCGCTTGATAATATGATAGCTGTCACATTCGAAGTCTATATTTATTCATTGTTTTTTATATAAATCCATTGTGGAAAGTATAGATTTGAGTAATTATTAGAAATATCGTTTTATGTAGGTACATTATTTTCATGTAATTTTTCTAATATACCACAAGAGAAATATTATAAAAATTGAGTTCGTAAGAAAGGTGAGAAATGTAAAAAATTTTATGTCATATTGAAAAAATATATATTTGTATTGTCGGAAATGGGATTCTTCCAGCAAACTTTATTATAAGTTAACACAATTAGTTTTATCTTTGTTGAATTACCCTTCAGTCAAATATCTTACGTGGCACCTGACTTTAAGGGTTTTTGATTTCAGGTTTTGAACAGCGAATTGATGGCGATTAGAGCAGCCTGCTCACAACTGCAAGAAGACTACAAGCCTAAGATTACTTTCTTTGTGGTGCAAAAGCGCCATCACACAAGGTAAACGATTTTTGTTTTTGGGCTATTAAAATTTATCAATGATCAAAACTTATCGGATGATGAGACACCCGCTTTATTTAATAATTCCAACGATATATAATAACAATAGATTAGTCCTCTCATGCCTAATTTCTATCTAAAAATAACACAACCTAAGAGTAATTTTAAATACAACTCCCCATCAAATTACGATGCCTCGCTTCGAAAGCCTAGATATGAATGCAAGTTACCTAAAATATTAAATAGAGCACAAGCTTCCAATTTGGGAGGCGGGAATGGGTACTGCCGCCCCGGGAACCATTTATTGGATAACCAACACCTCTGCTAGAGGTCACCCCAAGTGGTTCGCTATGTTTGGTGACTTAGCAGGGGTGCCCGGGTTCATGGGGTAAGGTCTATCTAGGTCTTGGCGGCGGATGATCTAGACACACTGAACCCCAGATTCCTACCCAACCCTCATACCTTTTTCTTTCCCAGAACTTCTTCTCCTTCCTTTCCTTAAAAATACCCTCCACACAGCATCCCCAAAGATGACATAGGCCCTGAGGGAAATTATTTTCCTCAGGGCCTCCTGTGTGGACCTAACGTAAAAAAAAAAAAAGCTTATCGCTCAAATTTCATGATTTGATTTGTTCATTTATCAGGTAATTATTACAATAGCAAGCCTGATGTAGAGATGAACTTAATAACCTAACTTCATGTGAGCTTGTACAAGCTTCTAAAACTGTTCACGAAACTACCAAAGATCATTCATTTGGTTGCCAATGTATTGTCGTAATTTTTTGCATGACTTAGTTGTTTTGCTATAAAGAAATTTAAGGTTTTTATCAGTTTTTATTTTTTGTTACTTTTATCGATACCCCGCCTTGAAGCTGTCTATAAAGTTTTTTTTTTTATTTGTGTTCATATAGCTGATAAAATTGTTAATGATGTCTGCTAGAGCCCCTATCTAAAATATTTCTAACTGCCTCAATTTCGTGTTTGAAAAATTATCTTCACAAAGCTAGTAAGTGTGTGTTGGGACGAACTTGATATTTGCTCTGTGCAGACTAACAAAAGCTAAAAAGCAATGCTTCTTCCAATCTTTCGACAGGGAGAAAATGCACTTTATTTTTGATAAATGTTTTCTTGAATATTTATTTTTTTTTGGTTCGGGTGTTAAATTTATGATTCACATGCCCTATCTAGATAATACTCGGTCGATGAATAATTCATTAAAAATTTTCTTATTTTTATGTGCAAACTACTGAGGTTACTTGCATATTGTCCGAAATTATTTAAGAAACAGAAGACTGAAAGTTCATGGCGTGACATTATTTAATTCCAGATTTTTCCCCACCAACCCTAGGGATGGCGATCGTAATTTTAATGTTCCTGTTGGAACCTGCGTTGATACCCAAATCACACATCCGACGGAACTAGATTTTTACCTCGTAAGTACCATCTTGATTATTTATTTCATATAGAAGAACACAAGAAATACCATGCGGGCATAGACATATGAATATACATAAGGGAGAGGGGTACAACTCAACTGTAGCGGGACGCAAAGGGTGAGTTGACTGTAATGATATGTGATTCGTCAATAATTCAATCTGACAGTATATAGGCATCTCGCATTATAATATCACCATTTAGTTCTTAAAAGCAAAATCTGCTTTTGAATGAATCGACCTTTTTAAATGGGAGCGCGAATTGTTCGCCACGGTGTGAACAAACTTGCATAATCCATATTCAGCGAAGAAAGGTTCGCTTGTTTTGAGAGTCGAATATTTTGTTGCCGTATTTAGTTAAGATACTTTTACAAATAATATGCCTTTATTACTTAGGGCAGGTCTAGACATAATATGTCTATGCATGTGGGTGTGTTTCGTGATTCAAAAGTCTGACCATTCTTTGCTTAAATTTCATAATATCTACAGACCTATGTTTCACAACCATTATGAATTTCAAATGGGATGGCTATTTACAATGTCAGGCAAGTTTAAGAGAGACATAGACACTTGCATGCTAAATGGGCTAGAACCAAAAGGTTCTAAATCAGTGGCGACATTGGATTCCATTCATATGAAAGATCTTTCTAGTGTTGTTATTTATTCTATTATGTATATAACAATCAAAACTACTATCATTATTGCTTTTGTGTTCCTTCTAAGGTCAGGTTGTTTCATCTATCTTTTAAAATTCGTTGACATCATGCCTTTGTTCATGCCAATCTTCATATTCTGCTTATTTGTAGATGACGCTAATTTAATTATTTTAGGAAAAAATCCTTTTTTCAAAATATGCTTTAACCCTTATGCGTCGGGACAGATATTTGCTAATTGTTCCCTAGAAATGGGGTGAACTTATTCATATACAATTTAATTACTCTGCAATCTGACAGTTTAACCGCTTGGACACATAAGCTTGTTTTCACGATAATTTAACGTAGGTAGACATAGGAATGACGTATGTCCCGTACCTGAGTTATTAAAATAAAAACCAACAATTGTATAAAAAATAAAAGTAGCAAAATAACTAATGGTTAATTTAGAAATAAATGTATAAACATGAATTTACCTGAAAAATGCAGCTCTCTCGGAAACAATCAGTCACAGTAAAGTAATGATAGCGTTTATCGTAAAATTTAATTAGTCCAAATCAGCAGTTTTCAACCTGTGGTATGCGTACCCCTTGCGGTACGCGAAGCAACAATTGAGGGTACGAAATATATCGTGGCACGAACGTAGGTTTTAACACTCAGCTCAACGTTTACGCTCGGTGGTTTGGCAGCCTGTCGCGCTTTTTGAGGTTAAAAAAAATTCATTCTCTCAAGTGAGTTTGGATTTGTGTATGGAGAACATGAATTTTTTTTCGTCAACATAAAAAGACGAAAGGAACAAAATTTATTCAATTTCGTATTTAGAATCACTGGTTAAAAATGCCCGAAGTCTTGTTACACTCTCTATAAAATTGCATTAATTGTATTTATGTGATTTGATTGTTAAATTCATGTAATAATGAGAGTATTAAAAAATTACAAATGAAACATGTGTACACAAGAAAGATTGTACGCGGTACAATAAATTTGTGGTAAGAGTCAAAAGTTACGCAGGCTCAAAAAGGTTGACAACCGCTGGTCTATATCATAAACATGCTTTTATGTAATATTAAAACATAAAAACTTTTTTTTTATTGGATTTACGTAAACAAAATTTTTTAGATATATAAATATGTTGTTCCTCTCACACACACATTTACATTACGCTGCGTCGGCACTGAACAGGGTGATCACACATTGCATTGGTGAGACCAGGCTGGTGTCAATCATTTTGGCTTCATCTGTAACTCCGCTTGCAATATCGTGACTCGTATTTATTTATTTTTTCCTTTATTTTTCCCAATGTTTACTTTTGACATATAACATACAGTGAAATAATAAGAGTAAAGGGAACCCACTAAGGCACAGCCTGTGCTTGGGTAATATAAGTAATACATTTTATTTTTGTACCTAAATGTATTGAAAGTATTTTTTTTTATTTCATGCATGAAAAAAATTTACAGTAAAATTATTTTGGCTGTCTTCATTCAATTAATACATATTTTTTTATGTGAATACAACACAACAAGAGTCCCAACTGTTCCCAAAAGAGCCAGTGAGACTAAGGCATCCCCAATTGATATATGTTGCGAGGTTGAAAGTAGTGGAGAGGGAAATGAGATAGGGAAGAGGAAGATGGGGGAAGTACCTGGCTGTTCAGGATGTTCATCAAACATGGCTAAAACTATTTGAAGCAATGTTTCAATTCTGAATTGTGGCCTGGTTGAACATATTACCGGACAAAGCAGCTCCATTTATCCGTGCAGCCAAAAAAATGTGCACATTTATTTCTGCCTTGAGATCTAATAAATCGGAATCTTCAATTTCACCATCACATATTTCTGAATGATCATCTGGATCCTCTCACTTGTCCACTATATAATCATCATTGTCATTCATAGAAGAATTAAATTGTACTCCTATAAAAAAACAAATTTTCCGACCCCAATTTAAAAAAAATATATATTTATTGTTAAAAATACAAATACATATTATTATGTACTTGCATTTTGAACACTTTCTCTTAATTGCATTTCATTATTTTGTATTATTTGTGTAGTTATCGCACGAGTCAATCAAAGGCACAGCCCGTCCGACGCACTACCACCGCCTGTGGGACGACGCAAACATGAAGGAGTCGGAGGTGGAGGAACTGGCCTACCACTTGTGCCACATGTTCACCCGGTGTAACCGCTCTGTGTCCTATCCGGCACCCACCTACTACGCACACCTCGCTGCACTCAGGGCCAAAGTCTACATCGATGGGTGAGTTACACACCCATTTCCACAACTGACAAGCTGATTAAATACTAACTATCTTCTTCTTCTCGTGCCCTGTCCGTTCAACTGATGTTGGCTATGCAGACTTTGTTTACTGCAGCCTGGAACAGCTCTGCAGTAGACTGGCCAAACCACTGTCTCAAGTTTTTCAGCCACGATGTCCTCCTTCTTCCAGGGCCCCGTCTTCTGGCAATCTTTCCCTGCATTATGAGATGCAAGATCTCGTACTTCTCTGGATGTCTCATCACGTGTCCTAGATATTGAAGTTTTCGGATTTTTATTGTTTTAATAACTTCTTTTTCTTTATTCATCCGAAACATCTTCATTCCTAACTCTGTCCATCCAGCTTATTTTGGGTATTCTTCTGTAGATCCACATCTCGAATGCCTCAAGTCGCCTTTTCAGTTCTTCAGCAAGTGTCCAGGCTTCCATTCCATAAAATAATACTGAAAACACGTAGCATTTGACCATCCAAGGTTGAGATCATGACTGCAGAACATCTTTTTCGTGCGGATGAAGATTGCACGAGCTTGCTCAATGCGTTTGATTTCAACCGAAGGATCCCATCTTTCATTTAACTAACTATCTACCGTTCTTTATCAATATCGCTACATACGCCAGTTTCTTTAATTAATACGTACACAGCCGGCAGAGTTACGCTTGGCATGACAGCACTGACACTTTTTTTCTATTGCGTCGACAGTTTTTTGTCATCAATTTATAAATGTGAAAGGAAAATCAGCTTGTTTTTATTGACCAATAGCTAAAATACTTGTTGCGATACTCTCGCTTCATCATGTCTGTCTCTCCATTTTAAATAAGCCAGTTATTTTGAATTCCATGTGAAAGTTATGAAAACAATGTTTATCAACATAATTGTAGACAACTTTATCTAGGGTTTGGATGGTCTCAATAAAGAGCTTTTAGTCAATTACAGTGGCAGTTCGTGGTCTTTTAAACAGGGGGTCAGAAATTCCAACGGGTCGGAGGGCTTTGAAGCAAAGAATGGACAGTTACCTCGAGTGTTTTTTCTTGGGGTAAGAATAATCTTGTCGAATTTAATGTTTCAAAGGTCCAATCATGTCTGATTACGTCTAAAAAGGATCGAAATGACAACCTAGTCTCCTTTAATGGTAGCATTCTTCCGAACAGGCCCTCCATTGATATGCTCGGTGTAACTCTAAGTGACCAGCTCAGGTACGTGGGCTTCATCGAAGCCAGAGTTAAGTTAGCCTCTCAGAAACTGGGCGTACTCTACAGGGCTCGCAAATACTTTAATAGTACACAACTGCTAACCCTGTACAAATCGCAAGTGCGCCCCATGATTGAAATTGTCAGCCACCTCTGGTCTGGAACCCCAAAGTACCTGAAAAACACCATCGACTGTGTGCTGAAACGGGCAGTCCGTTTGATAGATTCTCCCGTCTTAACAAACAGATTGCAATCTTTAGAGCACAGGCGTCGGGTGGGAATGCTATCCTTGTTCTACCAGAATTTCAATGGAAGATGCTCCGAGTAACTAGGTGCATAAAATAATAATAATAAAATCGTTTATTCATCAATATTTTTTTTTTTTGCATATATATACATTTTTGATTAAACATTGGTTTTATTGACGAAAAGGTCACTGCTCAGTTGCAATTCAGGATTTCTCCTGGAATGCAGCTGGTTTTCAGCAGTGCCTCCAATATTCGGGAAACACGCCAAACGAGCGCCCAACATATTATGTACACAGTTGACATTTGTCACATGAGAATGGGTCGCTTCTACGACTTGTTCTTTAGTTCAACAGCTCGGCTGTGGCATGATTTGCCGGCCTCTGTGTTTCCTCCTTCCTACAACACGGGTCTCTTCAAGACCCGTGTTCACTCCTTCCTCTCCTCGAAAAGACCCTCCACCCAGCATCTTCAAATATGACATAGGCCCTGAGGGAAATTATTTTCCTGAGGGTCTCCTGTGTGGAATTAATATAAAAAAAATTAAAAAATAAATTCAATAGAAGATATAGGCACAAACTTGATTTAATGAGAGCTCAGGACGCGGAGGCCCTTTATTTTAATTTCCAACCTTTTTTCATAAGTATTAGAATTATTTTTTATATACACAAATATGTATTCCGCCATTGTGTAAAAAAAAATTATGACAGAATATTTGCGACAATCAACAAACCCAAACGCTTTCAATTTGAAATCCGAAACAACACCTACTGGAGAATGCAAAACACAAAATTGCATAACTAGCGACGACAATGCGGTGTTTGCCGAAGCTTTCCTAAATATAACCAAGATAACGACTTATCTTAAAAAAAATTATACGAAAACAGAGGTCAAAATCAGTGTACTTCAATAGTAGATTCACAAATGCCATTGACAAACGGTTGGAGAAATGCAGAAACAAGAAAATAAAAAATTTACAAATATGATTACAAAGTTAAATACCATAATATAACATAAATAATATCATTTAACTTGCATCCCTATGGTGTAACGTGGTGTCTGCGACATCTCGTGCAACATCGGTAAGACTCGTCTGTGTTCGGCGGCATTCGGTGGTCACGTGACATCATGAATCGCGATCACACGCGGCGCACACATATGTCCTTATTTTGCTTAAGAAATGCTAGTTTTGTTCAAATCACCGTCAGAGGGATTGTACCGCCTAGGATTCTTTTGTATGGGAAGTTTTGTGCGGATTTCAAGACGCAAACCGTTAGAGAAAACCGCCACTGGTCACTTGTTGAAAGCCAGCATACGAAAAATATATTTTTTCAATACGACGTAAAATATTTATAACATTTTTTTTGTGATATATTACAAAAATTACATCAAAATAATGTAGATAAAACGAGCTTCCTACTAATCACTCAAATCTATGCTTTCCACAATGGATTTATATAAAAAACAATGAAAAAATATAGACTTCGAATACGACCATATCAAGCGGCAGCCATTTTGTCCGCCATCTTTGATGCTCGGCGCGTCATTGGGAATTAATTTGAATTATTCGGAATGGCTAAACGCTATCCAGTATTTCGTTATGTCAAGAACGAGAATGGCCCAAGCGATTCTGACCTTGTTCTTCATACAATTTCTTTATACATAAGGGGCAAGATCGCTTCAGAAATCCGGACCCGCCGGGGGGACTGCGGCCAATTAGAGGTTAAAACTGTCAAACAATACTTTTGAGTAAAATCTTTTACAAGTCAATCTTCACATTTTTAAGGCAAGCTAGCCTCTTGACCTACAAGTCAGTACCTTTTCTGAGCTTTCTCTAACAAACTAAAGACATACCCCAAATTATATATGCCACGGGCCGACTGGCTCCGAGCTCTTGGGACTCCCAAGTCTAATTGTTTGGTTTTGAAATGATAATATGCATGGTTCCTACCTGGATGTCATTTTACCCAGTACCTACCTCTACCCATCCTTACCACATCACTTGCTGAAAGAAATTTTGAACTTGGAACAGTGATTGGAAAATTGGAGGGCTTTTGTTCCGGAAAAACACAGAGACAGGAAGAGGAATCTAGCAAGAGGTTTTGAAGCAAGTTTCGTTTTGTTGTGCTAATATAATTGTGCATCATATAAAAGTAGACTATCGTGTTTACTTGTTTGTGTTGGGCAATAATACCTCGAGGTATCTCAGTGAAATAAACCTACTTGTAAGTTTTGTGTCGTGTTCCCGAGAGGTAAGTGCTTGGTTTCCTTTTCCTTGTTTCCCATTTTTGTTCCCAACCCATATTATCACCCAATTCCAACAAATACCATTTCGTTTAGTTAGTTTTTCGTTTCGTATTATTTACAGTCCATTTCACCAAATGCATCTGAAGCAAACAGTTTCGGATGCAACATTTTGGTCCAATCGTTCCGGATATCGTCGGTGTTTTCATTAGTTTGTTGGATTTGGTTGCTGGTATGTGTTATTCCAAGAACCTTTATCCCTTGTTCCTCATATTCCTGGCATTTCGGCCTTCGAATTAAGCATATTGTCATCTTCAAAGGGGATAATTTCGTGGGAAAAATCGTAATAAATTTCGCATTTGTCGTTTGTTGCTTCTATTTTTAAAATATTTTTAGCATCTGATTTTATATTGGGTACCTACTTTCAGCTTTGGAACATTGTTCATGATTTCAAATAATTTGGAACATTGGTCACAAGTAGGTACTATATCTTGCATTCGGTACCTACCTGAAGCAAAATATTATTCATTATTATTCAATCTTTGATTACAAAATAGAAAACTTTAATATTTTAAATTATCGTATTGTCTGATTATCAGAATAGTTTGTTTATTGATTTTAATTGATTAATATCATTTAAAATGGCTGCTTCTGCTATTGTCCGGAATAAATTGGCCATTCTAGGACTTTGTGAAATTCATGATTCGTCGATCAGAGCAGTTGTTTCTGGTAATTTGATAGATAGAAATGGCTTATTGATTAGATTTAAGGATATTGAAAAATATAGGAATGATTTTGTAGAATCCTATGTAATTCTAGAAACGTCGAAAAGTAAAGAGGTAGATTTAACAGATATGGAAAACAGATATAAGAGTTTTATGGACATGTATTATGAAATCCATTCGAATCATCTAGCAGTGTTTCCACCCAAGGAAGATAGTTCTGGAAAAATAACAGACAACAGTCTCGGTTTTTCACTTCCAAAAATTAGTTTGCAAACCTTTTCAGGTGGAATTACTGAATGGGTAAACTTTATAAATACCTTTGATGCAATAATTCATGAAAATAATTCTCTGAGTGACATACATAAACTGCATTATTTGTTAGGGGCGCTATCGGGTGATGCGTTGAAAATTATAAAGCATCTTCCGGTTTCCGCAATCAATTATCCCATTGCTTACAAATTGTTGAGAGATCGTTTTCATAACAAACGGATAATTGCAGACAGACACGTAGAGAACATTATTTCATGCCCCATAATAAAAAAGGAATCGCTTAGATCTGTCGTTAATGTTTTGAAGGAAAATGTTCAGGCATTAGAAGCCTTAGATTTTCCAACTGATCAGTGGTCATTTTTATTACTACATATCGTTTTAAAGAAATTTCCTGATGACCTACGAACTAACTTCGAGTTAATGGGTCACACGGAAGAAATTCCATCGTTTTCACAGTTGTTGTCATTTTTGGAATCGCAATCTAAAATTTATGAATCTGTTCATGGCTACGGCATGAAAAATGAAGCGCCAAAAGCGAAACCAAATCGCGTATTAAATTCTTTTGTCAGCACTCAAAAATCGGTGTGTTTATTATGCAAAGGTGGACATTTCCTCTCAAAGTGTGACCAATTTTTAAATCTAGAGCAACCTGCTAGATTCAATATTGTGAAGAAATATAAATTGTGTCAGAATTGTCTATCGGCTAAGCATTTTGTTAAAAACTGTTCGTCGCGTTTTAATTGTTTTCGGTGTCATAAAAATCACCATTCCTTGTTGCATTTTTCTCATGACGTAAATAGGCAAGTACAGGAGTCAAATAGCAACAATTTCGATAACACTTCCAGACAAGAGGTACTTGATTCGCCACCAGAATCAATCAACCCAGTCGTATCGGCCATCGCGGCAACCACAGCTCATTTGGAGAGGCTTGATAATCCCAACGTTTTATCGAGCTCTAGCCAATCATCAGTTTTGTTAGCTACTGCTATCGTAGAAGCTTGTGATAAAAATGGTAATTTTCACAAGGTTCGTATATTATTGGACTGTGCAAGCCAGGCAAATTTTATTTCAAATGATTGTGCAATTCGTTTGGGCCTCGACTGTTCGAATAAACAAATTTCTATTCGAGGAATTGGACAGTTCTCGGCCATCGCGCAGAAGGGACTGGTCAATTGTCGGATCCGTCCTCTATGTTCGAATGAACTTTTTGAAGGGGATTTCGTTGTGTTACCAAGCATTTGTGCACATATGCCTAGTTCTCCCATTCGTCGGGGAGACTGGAATCATTTGAGAAATTTAACTTTGGCTGATCCAAATTTTGATAAGCCCTCTGCAATAGACATTTTATTGGGTGCTGGGTTGTTTCCGTCAGTACTTCGTTCAGGGCGTGTGGTAGGAAAAGCGAACGAACCTATAGCTTTGAACACAGCTTTTGGTTGGATTATAATGGGAAATGTAGATCACAGCGCATCTCCTCCCATTAATTCGTTTTTTACAATATTAGATTCATCAATTGAAACTAATATAAAGACGTCTAATGAAATTGAAGACGTTCCCAATCATCCTTCACCGTTATCTTCACAAAAGTTGCTTTGTGATAAAATATTTTCAACTCAGCATTATAGAGATGATTCAGGACTGTACGTTGTTCCACTTCCATTCAGGGAAGTTACATCGGCTCTTGGTGATTCATATCATTCGGCAGTATCTCGTCTGCAACACCTTGAGCACCGTTTCTCTCAGCATCCTGATATAAAATCTGATTTCATTAACTTTATGAGAGAATATGAATCTTTGGGCCACATGATAGATGTGACAAGTTCATCAGTTCCGACTGGGAAATATTTAGTTCCTCATCATTGTTTAATTAAGGATACTGGATTATCCATTAAAAAACTTAAAGTTGTTTTTGACGCAAGTTCAAAAACATCTTCTAACCAATCGTTGAATGATATACTTTTGATAGGGCCTAAAGTTCAACAAGATATTGTGAAATTAATATTGTGTTTCAGAGCCCACAAAATTGCTTGGAAGTTAACTGCCAAAGAACTTAGTTCGACCCTAAAATCGTGGTTTATGAAAGTGCAATTTGTGCATTTTCATCCAGTTACAGGCAAAACTTGTCAAAAATTGTCTTATGTTCGACAGATTATACCTTTTTCGAATTCGGTTGGTTTATTCAGAGGTGGTGGGCGATTGCAACTTGCCCATATCGCCTTTATTATCCAACACTCCATACTTTTGCCCAAGAAAAGTCACCTTACCAACTTAATTATTGACTCGTATCATAAGAATTATTTGCATGTGGGGCCTAGGACGTTATTGTCAATCTTACAATCAAAATATTGGATTGTTTCCGCTCGAAATGTCATTCGGTCACGATTGAGTAAATGCATAACTTGTTTTAAGGCTCGTCCTATTGGTGTACAACCTATGATGGGAGATTTGCCTCAAATTAGATTTCGTGAAGGTCGTCCTTTCCTCAATGTTGGGGTGGATTTTGGTGGCCCATTCTCAATAAAGGAAAGCAGACGTAGAGGAGCCAAAGTTTTGAAGGCTTATCTGTGCTTATTTATCTGTTTAAGTACCAAGGCAGTACACTTAGAAGTTGTATCTGATTTATCCTCCGAAGCCTTTTTAGCGGCTTTGGATCGCTTTATAGCTAGAAGGGGATTATGTTCTTGTATCATTAGTGATAACGGCACAAATTTCATCGGTGCTAACAAATACTTTTCAGCTCGTGATCACCTCACATCTGCTGCAACCACGCGGCAAATTAAATGGTCTTTTCATCCCCCTTCTGCACCTCACTTTGGAGGCATATATGAAGCAGGAATAAAATCCTCAAAATACCACCTAAAGCGAGTAATAGGAGAACAAGTACTCACGTTTGAGGAATTAACAACATTATTTAGTCGAATAGAAGCCATTTTGAATTCTCGTCCATTATCTCAATTGTCGTCTGATCCATCTGAACTCGAAGCATTGACGCCAGGTCATTTTTTGATAGGGGCTCCTCTTACATCGGTACCTGAACCTGATTGGTCTGAAGTACCTATGAATAGGTTATCGCGTTGGCAGTTGTTGCAAAAAATAACTCAGGCATTTTGGAATCGATGGAGAAAGGAATATTTACATACCCTTCAACAACGTGGAAAGTGGATAACGTCATCACCTAATCTTAATGTTGGAGATTTGGTGTTATTAAATGATGGAAAAAATCCATCTATGCACTGGCCACTAGGCCGTATTGAGGAATGTCATCCTGGTCCTGATCAAATCGTACGGGTTGTGACAGTTAAAACTGCACAAGGAACATTTCGTCGGCCTATTGTTAAACTTTATCCATTACCACTTTGAAACAATTTACTTATATGTAATTTGATTTTTAATTTTATTCATTGCTTTTATTTTCGTTTGTTTTCTCCTTGTATTTTGTTCGATTTACCGCGGTGTCGGTTGCTATGAAAGATAGTTCTTCGATTAATTAATTAATTTTAGCTTTATTGTAGACGTACGTTTCGATTTTTTTAATTTCGTTGAAGATGTTTGTTGCACAAAGATTGAATAATTGTTTGTCATTTTTGTTAATTATAGATTGTTACATAAAATACATTTGTTTTTTGTCAATATTCGGAAGTGTGTGATTTACTATCGATTGTAGATAAGAGATTTCAATCTCTTCTCGGGGGGGGGAATGTTTGGTTTTGAAATGATAATATGCATGGTTCCTACCTGGATGTCATTTTACCCAGTACCTACCTCTACCCATCCTTACCACATCACTTGCTGAAAGAAATTTTGAACTTGGAACAGTGATTGGAAAATTGGAGGGCTTTTGTTCCGGAAAAACACAGAGACAGGAAGAGGAATCTAGCAAGAGGTTTTGAAGCAAGTTTCGTTTTGTTGTGCTAATATAATTGTGCATCATATAAAAGTAGACTATCGTGTTTACTTGTTTGTGTTGGGCAATAATACCTCGAGGTATCTCAGTGAAATAAACCTACTTGTAAGTTTTGTGTCGTGTTCCCGAGAGGTAAGTGCTTGGTTTCCTTTTCCTTGTTTCCCATTTTTGTTCCCAACCCATATTATCACCCAATTCCAACAAATACCATTTCGTTTAGTTAGTTTTTCGTTTCGTATTATTTACAGTCCATTTCACCAAATGCATCTGAAGCAAACAGTTTCGGATGCAACACTAATCTTACCTCATTATTATTACATACCTTTTACTGTCATTAACTTGTGTTTTTGTTTGCAGGAAGCACCCCAATATGGAGAGACTGCCGACGGAACAAAATATGTTAAATGTAACAGATTTTATTCGCAAGGAACGACCAATGTATTTTGTTTAATGCAAATTTTAATGTTTAATGCAGAAGTTTAATGTCTGACCAAATAATATATACAATTTTTTTTATTAACAATCATGAAAGTGGGTGACAGATCAAGTGCGCTTATTACTTGTAGCTTGACAATCTTTTTCGTCCCTGTATCCGGATTGAAATTTTGCTTATTGCCCGCCTTGTCTCGCGTGTCTGTCATCGTCGCGAGCTGCCATTTTCAATTTTTTTGTAATACGCCACCACCCGAAATACGTTTATTTGTTTAATTATTTGTTGGTCAAATATTTGTAAACAAATAAATTCATAATTTGCATTAGCTATTGCCATTGAAAGAGTACTATGAAACCAGTGGCGGCTCGTGACTTTTGGTGAGTTAGAGTGCTGATATTAACAAAAATGGCATTATTGATGTCGTTGTAGCCGAAAAATGTAAATATATTTTTTTCGAAATTTTTTTTTTTTGTATGAAGATTTTCAAGAAATTTCAGTTTTGCGGTGCGCCGCACAGATTTCCTGAAAATCTTCATATAAAAAAAAAAATCGAAAAAAAAAAAAAAAAATATTTTTCAGCTACGACAACATCAACAATGCCATTTTTGTTAATATTAGCACTCTAGCTCAACAAAAGTCACGAGCCGTCACTGTATGAAATCCTTCATAGCACATATGATAAATGCTCTCTTTTCGTAATCCAATGCTTCATACACAATTGCCGATTTTGTCTTCTTTTGTTGATATTTTAAATGTAATATGATATAATTCCTAAATAACAAAGAGTTTACTTGTAGACGACATTGCGTCACAGTATGAGCTAAGCTGTTGTGTGTCCCTGACATAGAGCCAAGTAAGTATGTTTCCAAACTTTAAAACAGGGATTTTATAGCTCCTAAGTCTATCACCCACTTACCCATTAAAAATATTTTTATTATCTTGGTATTTTATGTACTTCAACATTTTTCTGTTTTTAGTGTTGTGCCTTTGTTGGTCGTTGCTTGTGAATAAAGTCTGTCACCGGCTTTGTTATTTTTTGCCAAAATCTGTAAATGTGTGGCAATAAAATAACCATTAAAAGTAATGAAAATTAAACTGATAAAAACAAGGGCAGACCCATTCACCCAATAATACACTTAATAATTGAGTTTTTGGTTCACGACGAGTTCAAAGTTTAACCTAAACTTTTTTTTGTGTATTTTGTAAATTTGCTTTCGATGAATTGATTTACGATGAACTCGTCCGTTTCCGAGTTTTTTCTGTATATTATGCTTCTAAATAAAAATAATATATTTTAATATTTCTAATGATCTGAATACATTATTGTGCTGATTTACGAATTGGGTCTTCAAATTGTTTAATAACTCAATTCATTAATGGTTATTTTTTCTTAGGTTTAAAGCCTTTCTTTCCTAGATTTTAAGTTTCTTTATTTTCCAAACGTGAAAGTATAATATTATAAGTTTTTTAAATATCTAAATGAATGAGCACCTCTATGTAAAACCAAATAGTGCATTTTAATGTGTGTTTTAATCCTAAATTGTTCATCACAGAATATTAATATTGTATAACTTCTTCATAGATCACACAATAGAATAGAAAACTATAAAGTGATCATACATTTTTTTCTTATATTTTGTGGAAGTCATAACAAATTGTATTTATTTACCAATAAATTTTTTTTAAATAAAACACTTTATTTCAATATGCCAAATATCATAGTTGATACTGCAATAGGTCGTATGGCAATAACACATGTTTTGTTTTTTTGATAGACAAGTATCCAAATTTCTGATGTTTACATATCAAAACTTTGTTTGTCTAAGAAAATTATTAATATACCTACAGATTAAATGGAAAATTGTTATTTCTCAAGATGGTCTCACCATGGATATACAAATTCGTCACTTGTGACATACAATGTATTGCAGTATTACCGACGATATAGTAAAACCCGCAAGCCTGTTTTCCCCACATGAGAAGTTTTGTTTTTTCGGTAAACTTTTATACATTGCATTGAGAAAGTTTCAATGTAAGTACAGTGAAACCCTGTTAAGAAGTTTTCCAAGGGACCGGTAAATTAAAACTTCTTAGGCGGGAAAACCTTATAAGTGGGAAAAATTGGGCCATTTGGTCTTCAAGGGACCGAATAAACCAAACTTCTTAAGCAGGAAAACATCTTAAGCGAGAACTTCTTAAGAGGGTTTCATGTAAATGTAATGTGTGATTTATTCTTCGGGAATTGATTGCAAATCCTTATTGGACTCTGGATAATGTTCATATTCGCCTTCCTCCTCTTCCATGTCCTGGCCACTGTAAGGATAAGGCTCGAACAAGAATATATTGGAATCTATTTGATCGTCGCTTAGGGAAGCCAGGGAATCTGTGATAGGCATAGGCATGGGCTGTGGCGGAAGCAGCTCTACTGAGTACGGCATTATCCTAATCGGCATCCAAACTGGTTCTTCTACCTTAGCCTCTTTGCCTTCATCGGGATTTATTTCCTTATCGGCTTCTTCCTCAGTGGGAACCTTTTCCATCTCAACTGGCTTTTTATAATAGATTCCTTCTTGCATGCACGAATCGAAGACAAAGAAGCCTTTTCCATCCGGAAAGCCTTCGCTCCAAGAGCCGTGGTACCTGTAGCCGGGGTACACCATCTGCCCTGGTCCTTCTTGACATCCGTGAATCCAACTACCCATGAAGGTAACTTGCAGCCTGGAGTATACGTACGTCCCTAGTCCGTGGCGCAATCCCTTATACCAACCGCCTTCATATACATCGCCGTTGGGATAGTAATAGGCCCCAAATCCGTGTTTGTAATCAGTCTTCCATTCGCCCTCGTACCTTGATCCATCAGGATATATCATTTTGCCAAAACCGTATTTAACACTTTTCCTCCATGAACCATCGTAACGACAGCCATTTTGGAATGCATACAACCCCTTTCCTTGGCGCAAGCCTTTGAAATAATTTCCAACGTAAATATCTTTGTTTGGTAAAATGGCCCATCCATATCCTTGCCGCTCACCTAGCCCATTCCTTTTACCGTGGTACTCCTATAATATTTTAAGAATAAATACATTAATTACTACTGCAGCAGTCTTTTCCGTGGACTGCAAAGGGTTTAAAAAGTTATGCATTTGAAAAAATAATGAACAATACAAACCAAATTATGTAAGTACCAAATTTAACACATCTCTCTTGATTTCAACCATTATCATTAATTTTCTGACCCAAAGACAAAACATTTTTACATTAGGTTTTTGCAAATGTAAGGTACAGCAAAAAAATAGGTTGGAATAATTTCAGTTCCACAGCAGTTTCAGACCAGCAACAGTCAATACTTGATTCCAGCAAAGCTAAGTCAAATCTGAATATGGGCCAAACGTTTTCCCCACTAATATAACAAATTTTTTAAAGAAAAAAATATTGTTTGATAAATTACCCCTATTCCTATCTCATCTTCGCCTTCCCCTTCTGGTTGAAGTTCCTTTTCAGCAGACATTTATCCGGTTTCTACATAAATATTATCCAATAATAATATCACAAAACAATCAACTAAAACAAACCGACACAAACAGTAGCTTCCATAGCAAAAATATTCCATAGCTTCTTAGCAGCTTTTTTTCAAAATGTATTGGTTTGAAAATGGAATATATTAATTAAGCAGGAACTTCAATGATTGCAAACCAAAAATAGTTCCTACCTCCACAAAATAGTAAACCTACACAAACTATATTATTATCCTGATAAAAATAGGGAAACATACAAAGTCAATGATAATGAAACAAATGGGTTAAAAGCGTATTAAATTGTTTATTGTATGTTTATTATTGAGTGGTTGTTGCTGAGGGTGAAGCTGAAGATGGAGTGTCATAATTGGCTTTATTTTTTACTAAGAAGGCAGCCAGGAAATTGACCGGATCGGGAGGCCTCTCCCGGGCCAGGGCGGAGAGACCTTGCAGTAAAATCGGCACAACCGTTTGGTCTAAGTACTGTCGGGTTGGAAGGGAGGTTAGATCTACTCTTGATTTTCGACTATTAGTTTCACCTTCCTTTTCCATGTTGATAATGTTCTGCAATCAAAAGAAATTTTATTAATGTATTTTTTTTAAGACAAATAATCCCTGGCTAAAAACCGCCCAACATTTGAATTATTCATCATAACATACTCGCAACAAAAATGTTTTGGTAAAATTTTACTTACAACTACCACCACACTAAGAATGGGTCGTTTAAAATAATTTTAACAATTCATCAAATATTTTAATAACTCAGGTACGGGGCCATACGTCATTCCTATGTCTACCCACGTTAAATTATCGTGAAAACAAGCTTATGTGTCCAAGCGGTTAATAACTCAGGTACGGGACATACGTCATTCCTATGTCTACCTATGTTAAATTATTGTGAAAACAAGCTTATGTGTCCAAGCGGTTAAGTTAATTTTCATGTTCTGTGTACATTCTGTTATTATATCATTATAGGCAAAGGGATTCATAAAACTTAAATAATCACAGAACTTGAATAGAACTTTCACAGAATGTGAAAATTTACTTTAAATATTTGATGAATTGTTCAATATGATAATAACATATATAGTGTCTAACAAAATATTTGTATTTTTATTTTTCCTTATCAGTAATTTTAATTAGAAAAAACGTAAAGGTGAGCCATTTTCGAAACTTTTTATTTTTGCTTTGAAAATTTTAATATTCCAAAAATTATATCGACGCTGGAAAGGAAAAATGGCTAAAGCAATATACAGCTGTGACATTAAAGATGAACCTACATAAAAAGCTATAGGACCAGTTGTTTCGGAAAATTTCACGTTTGAATTTCCCTCAAATCGACATACACCGAAAAATTGGGTTGTTTCAACCTCCGTCAGAAGAAATTTCATCAAAAATTCCATAGGACCAATTGTTTCGGAATTCCCTTCAAATTTGAATTTCCTTCAAATCGTCATTCACCGAAAAATTGGGTTGTTTCAACTTCCGCCAGCAGTGAAAATACTATAGAAATGTGATGTGAATGTGATCAGCCGAGTCCGGACGGTTAGCGAAATAATGGGAGGCGCATGCGCAGACGTCAAAATTGTGATTCGGCGGGGAACACTTGAATAAAATTTTCAAATTTATCGAACGTTATTTGTTGCTATTTACTGCTGACGGAAGTTGAAACAACCCAATTTTTCGGTGAATGACGATTTGAAGGAAATTCAAATTTGAAGAGAATTCCGAAACAACTGGTCCTATGGAATTTTTGATGAAATTTCTTCTGACGGAGGTTGAAACAACCCAATTTTTCGGTGAATGTCGATTTGAAGGAAATTCAAACGTGAAATTTTCCGAAACAACTGGTCCATAGTGTTTGTGCTTGTGATCATCAAATCATATAAGATTTACTGACTTGACCAGCAACAGTCAATACTTGATTCCAGCAAAGCCAAGTCAACTCTGAAACCAAAGAATTTCCCAGAACATGTGGGAAACTCTAGAAAAGTGGGCATGATAAACATGAGCACAAACAAACAATATACAGTGAAACCTCTCAAATGAGCACCTCCCATAACGAGTAATTCGTATAATAAGCAAAACAAATTGCTAAAAAAATGCTCCCTTAACGAGCAACATTTCGAGTAACGGGTGACGCAAGGGGAAGTCACTCACTTGTGAGCCGGGACTTCCGCGCCAGTACGTCAGTCTCTGGTTAGCACTCGTTCCGCTAGTACGTCAGTGTTACATGTGATCACACATTTTTGCAACCTTGTGTTCAGACATAAAATTTTTCAATATTTGTAAAATTTCGAAACATGAAAAAGGTTTGTCTCCACTATGAAATCGGCTTGTGGACTTTTAAATATGCCCTTCGAGAACATGAATAGTTGCAGTCGGCACATGAATACGGTTTTTCTCCACTATAAGCAAACTTGTGGGTTTTTAAAGACTTCATTCTAGAACATGAATAATTGCAATCGGAATATACAAAAGGTTTTCCTCCACTGTGCATCAGCGTGTGTTTCGCCAAATGTCCCTTTGTGGTACATGAGTAGTTGCAGTCGGACAATGAAAAAAGTTTTTCTACACTGTGAGTAAACTTGTGGGTTTTTAAAGTCTCTTTTCTAGCACATGATGATTGCAATCAGAAGATACAAAAGGTTTACCACTGTGGATAGATGGGATTTTAACCGCTTGGGCACATAAGCTTGTTTTCACGACAATTTAACGTAGGTAGACATAGGAATGACGTATGCCCCGGACATGAGTTATTAAAGGATCCTTTGTAGAACATGAACAGTTATTTGAATAAACGTGTATTTGAGTAAAATGAGTATTTTTTTGGCATGGAACCATTATCTACATTACACATCTACGTATTTTACATTGATTTATTTATATGGGAAAAATTGTTCCGCTTAACGAGTGTTTCACATAATGAGTAAGATTCCGGAACGAATTATGCTCGTTATAAGAGGCTCCAATGTAGCTAATTGTGTAGGTTCATCTATGTCACAGTTGAATGACGCTTTAGCCATTTTATCTTTCCAGCGTCGATGTTTTTATTAGTATTTGTAATAAAAAAATTTGGAAGCGTATTTTAATGCCTTTCAAAAACAGTGTTTTGTTTTCGGATACATTCAGAAATATTCCATTTATTTGGATTTTATTGCAAAGTAAATATAATCTGACAGAATATGCCAAAGGCCTTAGGGGTTAAGTTGAATCGAAGTGTTATTAAAAAAAAAATTGCGTAAAGTGTGGTACCTATTCGTAAGTAAAATTTTATCAATGTTTCTTGCACACAATGGAAAATACTGCATTCAAAATTTCAATAACGAGTATGAGATCGCGAACATTTGCATTCCATCGTCCCGAATGCAAAAAGTTGATATTTATAAAGTTAATATTTATATCGGAAGAGATGAAAATATGCATTTTATATTTAAATTTATTTTACTCATGCAAAGTGTTCGACTCCATTATTGGTCAAGTGAAGCGGAATACTACAGTACAAATAAATGACATTACCTCGGCCGCTCGCGAATTCAACTGACCCCCTCTCCTGCTGTAGGAAGAAATCTTCTATAACGTAGTGTGTCGGTAGAAAAGATATTGTGTTATAAAGTATCTTTTGATGTGAACTTCACGTCTGTCCCGTGCATTACAAATTGAGAAAAGTTTTTCTAAAAAAATATTTGCATCCAGTGATTTCGAAAGCTTACCTAAATTTACCATCACAATATTATCGAGTACCTATTCTCTCCAGATATGATGTAAATTCATTCAAGTTGCATTGGTACTTGGTACAATGAAAGAAGATGGATATCACTGCTATATTATTAACCTATCTGGCAGGGCCAATACTTCTGATTGAAATAAATGAAAAATTAACCACTGTTCCACCGTTGTTTTAGTTTTTTTTTTAAGCTCGTCTTTTTTAATCCCTAACCAATATAATTTAACCATTTCTGTAAACCACATTAGTGAAATTGGCATAATTTGAATGTTCCTTTTTTGTATATTTTTTGAAGTACCTGAGTGGTCACTGGAATTTTTGCGCCTGGTGTAATCTTGTTTTGGAGAACTACAGCGGGTGCTTCTGAAAAAAAATAATTTTGCGTAATTTTACAGAATTTCTTCAAAAAAATATTCGTAGACAACAAGCCAGTACCCAGCAAAAATTGTATTTCTTATGTCAAAATAAACTACAGACAAAACAAGCCCAACTTACTTCCACTTGCCATTTTTCTAAATTGTCTATACTGCAAGCTCGAAGAATTTCTTTAATAATGTTTGTTTTGATGAAAGCTTATTATTTTTTTAATTCAAACACATTGTATTTTTACTAGAGAAGCATTTTTGTAAATTTTCAAGGAAATCAAGTTTACACAACAGTAGTACCGATATTGTTTAATTTTTTTCTTGGGAGAGTAAAGAGAGTCTTTTTTTTAGTTAGATTTTTAATTTTCTAACCACCCTTGGGTTGACAGATGATGTCGGAATAATAAAAATAATTGCCTACGCTTTCGTTCTTTTTTAAAAAGTACAACATCCCGTTTTGAAACGTGTTCCATTTTGTAAAAAAAGGTTCCAACCAAAACTTTTTTTTAATTAAATTGTAAAAAAATGTAGCATCATCTTTACGCGTATTTTTTATAATTGAAACTCTTTTTAGGTTCAATTGCCTGATTCAAACAATTTTTTGTTTGTTTATGATAACTTGATAAGAGTTGTAAATTTATATAAAGTAAAATACGTTAATTAGGTTATTTTGCAGCAATGTGCTTGTTACTTGCTTTGTTTTAATTAATCTTTCGGTCACAAATACTTCGGCTTTCAACATGCAATAACTATTTTTTATTATAAGAATATATTTTTTTTGCATTTTTGATCGATATTTTATAAATAAATAATTGTAATCGATATATTTTGTTACATCCCTAACCTCTTGAAAATGTTTTTTCCATGGTTTCTCGCAGGCTGCCGGTATTGTTTTGATTTTTCCAACCCGAGCATGTTTTTTATTGTTTTAATAATATCCAAAAACTTTGCTGTAAATAAAATGCAACATATATTACGAAATCAATAAATGTGTTTTGAAAACATTACGCTTATTCAATCCGTGTGTAAGTTGCACGATATGATGAGCTATTTCATCTAAGCACTGACGAGTTTATTACGATGAAAAGTAAGAACATCATAGAATACTTTTTCGCAACCTTGTGTGGATTATAAAGTTCAAATCTTAACATTTTGTTTTCTGGCATTCCTGTGTATATAATTCATAATGTTTTTATATTTTATACGTTTTACAGACTTGCACAAATAGATGATTTTGACGCTGTCAGTTTTAAAATTATTATTGTGATGTTACCAAACAAAGGATGGCTGCTTCAAATGCTCAAGCACAAAATAAAAAAATTAAGCCTATCAATCACCCTAATTTAGTGCTGAAGACGCCTATAGCTTATCATGGAGGGTCTGATCTCTCGGTTCTGCCAATAGATAAGGATGGAATTGGTGAATATACAGCTTCAAGTCTATCTATGATGCTTATCATAATATTAGTGTTTTATTATAATAATTTATGATAATAAGAACTTATTTTTGAAGCGAGAGGTATATAGAACATGATGGTTATTCAGCTCTAAATCTGCGTGATTATTGGTAAGTTAGTTGCGCAGATGAGGGATGTAAACCGTTGTGTTCTATATTTCTTCTTACCTCAAGTAAGTTTTTTTTATCCATCTGTGCCATATTTAAGCTTCTTAATTTAGTTTAAGCATAACTAACAAACATTGCTATTTTCAGCCGTATGTGAGAAGTGTGGTGCCATTGGTGTGAAGCACGCTTTCTATACAAGACAAAGGAAGTTCTGTAGTGTGACATGTGCAAGAAGTTATACGAGTTACTGTAACTCTCAGAAGAATTCGGACGATGGCTCTAGTGCCATTGGAATCGCGGGCGAAGATAAAGTAGATGACATTAAATACTATTATAAGAAGCAAGTAAACTATAAGTTCAAGCTAATGGAGACCAGCGAGCACTTGGTGGGCATGATCCCCATGGAGCCCCTGCCGCGTCTGCCCGGCCTGTGGCACGCAGCCCTCGACGAGGTGGCGGCGCCCCCGCCCCCGCGCTCCACACACCTCATGCAGTCCTACCGCTGGAACGAACCTGAGCTCTTCTCCTGCAACTTCTTGGCAGCCCCTGTCAGACTCTTCTCCCATGCTCCCTTGTCCGACATGTGGGACAATGTATTTGAGGGCATGAAGGTGGAGGTACAGAACACAGACACCGATAGCCTCTCCCCTAAACTGTCGGATTATTTCTGGGTGGCTACCGTGCTCAAGCTGAAGGGCTACATGGGTCTACTGCGCTACGAGGGTTTCGGCAATGATGACTCCAAAGACTTCTGGGTCAACCTCATGAATTGGGAGGTGCACGCGGTGGGCTGGTGTGCTACCCGAGGGAAGCCTCTCATCCCCCCGCACACTATAGAGAACAAGTACTCAGATTGGAAAACCTTCCTCGTACGCCAGCTCACTGGGGCGCGCACCCTTCCCACTGACTTTTACAATAAGATACACGATAGTCTCAAGTCAAGGTTCCGCCACGGACACATCCTAGAGGTTTTGGACAAAGAGAAGCTTTCTCAAGTCAAGGTGGCCACGGTGGATGATATTGTGGAGAAGAGGTTATACTTGAGGTACTTTGACAGCAAACCGGATAACGTGAATGGGTTCTGGTGTCACGAGGACTCTCCCCTCATCCACCCTGTGGGCTGGGCGCGCATGGTGCAGCACACGCTGGTGGCGCCCCCCGGGTACGTCCAGCGTCTCAACAGCGGTGTCTCCCACCCGGACGACACCACCCCCGATATGTTCAAGTATTACACCACCGTAGATCCTCACAACATCAACTTCCGCCCTCACTTTGTGGAGGGGATGAAAGTGGAAGCTATTGACCCGCTAAACTTGTCAGCCATATGTCAAGCCACGGTGATGAAGGTATTACACCATGGTTACATCATGATCAGGATAGATTATTACAATGCTGACGAACTAGGGGCGGAGTTGTTCTGCTACCATGAGAACTCTCCGTGTGTGTTTCCGTCAGGGTTCTGTAAAGAGCGTGGGCTGCCCCTCACCATAACCCTGGGACAGGTGCACCCTCCTCCACCGCCGCAGCGCCCCCCCTCGGTGCTGCCAACGCATGGCTTTGTAGCCGGCATGCGGCTGGAGTGCGTGGATCTGATGGAGCCTCGTCTGATCTGTGTGGCCACTATTGTCAGAGTCGTTGGCCGCTTACTGCGGGTTAGTATTTTTCAATTTGGGTAGGGTTCACTTTTCAGATACTGCTGTGACACTTTCTCCAAAATAACTTTACATACTAGCTTCACCCAAAATTTCAACATTATTAGATTAATGACAGTTAAATGGATATTTCAAACTTTCACCCTTGTGATGGAAATGATTTTGTGAGCTGGAAATAGTTCTTAGAAATTCTACACAAAAACATATTTTTTTATGTTATAGCGCACAATTTTTTAACTTTTTTAAATTTTGGAATTGATTTATTACGAATTATTTCAATTTAGGCCATTTTCTCCCTCACAAATTACCATATAATATGTTAAAATTTTTGAAGTAGCCATAAAAAAAATTGCACAGACATCGAAATCATTAAAAATCACAACAACATTACATATATTTAAAACACTCTGGATTCTAAATTCATAATTTATGTACACATTGGTAATTGTCAAAAGAATTCATATTCTGCTCTTTCGTAGATGGCGCGCGTATTTACTCATAAACACTTATTACAAGTTACGCCGTTCTTCCATGGAGCTACGTTCAAGCGACGCAATCGCCGCTCGTCTGTGTTTTCCATAGTATTATTAGTGTTTGAAAACGCCGCTAGGCGCTACACTAGCAAAACAGTATGATAGGTAGGGGTAGCGTCGCTTGTGAGTAGCTATGTGGAAGAACGGCGTTATACTTTGACCGGTCAGTGGTTGAGTGGGCATCGCGTTTGGGTCTCACCCAGGCGTTCCGTGTTCAATAAACACTGAGTGTGATTTACGCGTGCTTATAAGGAGAGGTGTGGGGAGTAGATGGGCGCGGGGAGTTAGCGGAGCGCGGGGTCGGTGAGGTATTGGTGCGTAGGTTTTGTAAACAAAACACTGTGCGTCGTTCTAACCGGACGAATAATCATTAAAATAGGTCGCTTGAGTAGTTTATGGGTCACTTTAAGCAGTTGGTCGCTTAAAACGGATATGTTTTCCTAGTACCTAACTATGAAACCTAACTTGAGTTTAAATTGTCATCGGTAAAAAGTCGGTAGATGAGGTGGAAGAATAAATTAGTGAGTTGAAAATAAATAAACTCTGGCCACGAAAATAGATTAACGCCGTTCTTCCACGTACCTATTCACAAGCGACGCTACCGCTACCTGTCAAACAAATTTGCTAGTATAGCACCTAGCGGCGTTTTCAAACACTAATAATAGTATGGAAAACACAGCGAGCGGCGATCGCGTCGCTTGAAGGTAGCTCTATGGAAGAACGGCGTAATAGCCGCAAAAATAAAGAATTTTAGAGTAGATAGGTTTTTAGATTTTCACTGGCCAAAAGCATTGTTTGTTTTTGGGGTGTTATACCGTGTTGCGCTACCTCCTTCTTTAGCCGACGTTTCGGACAGCGTTGCAGTGTCCATTATCAGGGCAGATCCGCCACATCGTCGGATCTGCCGGAGTAGTATTTTCGCTCTAACGGGATGACATATTGCACGCGTCTGCGTCTACGAATGAACTGCACATGTCAGTGCGCAGGGACGCGTGGAGGGGGACTCTACTCGCCGAAAAAATAGAAGGAAATGGATTGAATCTACTAAAGAGCTGACTATCCTACTCTACTAAAATTGTGGTGTTCGGACACGTTTAGTTACTAAAATATTAGCTACTCGACTAAAATACTCTCCCAGTCAGAACAAGGCATAGGTCCAACACTGATTTCTTTTATTACAAAGTAGGCTATAATTTTGGACAATACTAATTATATTTTTGGGATATTATGCTGTGTTACGCTAACTCCTTCTTTAGCCGACGTTTCTGACAACATTACAGTGTCCATCATCACTGTAATGTTGTCCGAAACGTTGGCTAAAGAAGGAGTTACCGTAACACGGCATAATATCCCAAAAATAAAAAAAAATAATAATTTTGGCCGTGAAAATCTTAAATCATATAATACTTTTATAGTTGTGGTTTGGTGAGTACTATATAAAGAAATTCGTTCAAACGTACATTCCATTTTCTCGAACTGGTTCCCTTGTTTTGGCCCGCCTGAAGTGTGTTAAGTAGCCACTGCTATCGTATTGTATAAATTCCTTGATGTATGACCAAATGACCAAGCAGACTGAATGGTGTAGAAATGAGTTCTCCGAGGGTGTATGTGTGGACATTTGGAAAGAATTCAAAGCTGATGTAGATGTAATGAATAAGATTAAGAAACGTGAATGGATGTAATATGAATGGTAGTTAAGTTATGTCTGATGGCTTGTTTCAGGTGCACTTTGACGGCTGGGGCGATGAATACGATCAGTGGCTGGACTGCGAGAGCACGGACATATTCCCGGTGGGCTGGTGCCGTGCCGTGGGGCACCGTCTCGAGGCCCCGCACAACCCGCAGGCCCCCAGCAAGCCCAAGGCGCAGCTCACCAAAAGAGGGGGGCGCAAGAAGAAGGGGAAGACGCAAACTGACACCAAACATCCGGGTAAACAATGCTTTATATCTATTCAAAATAACCTATACATCCTTTTTCTGCATTCCCCGTGCCCACAAAATAACCTATACATCCTTTTTCTGCATTCCCCGTGCCCACAAAATAACCTATACATCCTTTTTCTGCATTCCCCGTGCCCACAAAATAACCTATACATCCTTTTTCTGCATTCCCCGTGCCCACAAAATAAAATGCCCCATACCATAATAGAAACAAAGGAAAATATGGTATAAAAGTGTTCCGACTGTCTTGGAAATTGTGTTTTAGTTTCGCCATAACTAAAAAGTTACCATATTTAATATCAAAACAAAAATCGATGTGTTTTAATGTGATGGTGTTTTATTCATTTTTAAATAACGATTTATTAATTCTATGTACAAAATTATACACGGTTTCCGGTACAAGCGGAAACTGAAATTGGAAACATTTTAGAGTCGTTTTTGTGATATAACTTTTTTGAGCTTTCGAGAGTCTGTCGCTATTTCTAGTTACTACCATTTAATTCTGAGGAAGGACTACAGTGAAAAATGTTGTAATGATTATCGTAGTGGTTATAATATTATAAATACTAGCTGACCCGCCCACGCGTTTTTGTGGCTAATGAAGATCCATCTACTGGATGGTTACCTAACCTAGATAACCAAGTAATAAATTAAGTCACACCGCCATCTGTCAGAAACTTATGGAACTTACAAATATTGTCCCATAACAAACATTTAATGAACATTTAATTCGCAATAATAAATATTGAGGTCAATAATCTAGATAAAAACTATCCTACCTTTTAAGTTGGACCAAATTCCACACAAAATCGGTTAAGAGTAGGTTATAGGGCAAACAGGTGATTTGCTGCAAAACGGCCCTCTAAAACAGCTGAATTACTACCTTTCGTATGTCATTGTCAGACTTGATATTTTTTGGTAACAAATAATGGACTATTATTTTTTAAACTGCTGAATTTTTTTTGTAATTGATGTAAGCATTCGACCATAAAAAATAAAATCATTGATACACCATACAACCCACTTTTCAAACTTCGATTTATGACTATCCCTATAAATAATGATTTTACACAATATCTTTAATTTAAAATATGTACGTAATACACATATCTGTCGAAGTACAGGTTCATATTGTCGTTATGATATCTGTTGATATTAAAAATTAAATAAATACTTCATTTTGGATCACATTATCTCATACTTGAGGGTTTTTGTTCATTACGGGCTGGAACCTCCCGAGGTCGAGAGCGAGGTTACGGGCTCCGTCTTTGACAGCACATATACTTCGAAAATGCCGTCAAAACGTTTTATAAATGGGTCCAAAAGAAGGATACCAACTCACTTAAAGCATTGGAATAATTTATAAAAGCTACAAAAACAATGAGTATAACAAATTATGTTATTTCATATAAATATTTCACTCGCATCTTTTCAAATGTCACAATACGCAATACGCATGCGTCTGTTTAGAACAGTCTGTTACTCAGTTCATGTTTCTTGAAAGCGCCCAAGCGAGAGTTCATTAAGTGTACGCGGTGTCTGGTAGTAAATCATTTATTTCTTCAATCTTTGCAAATTCACTTATATAATAATAATATTGTTAAATGAAACAAATTATTTTGTGTAAACCACTATAATCACATGTTGCGATAATTATATGGTATTTTTACGAGTTTACTTCGAATGTTTGAATTGGAAGGACGGCTGAGACGGAAATCGGTCGCCAAATTTCGATTTAGGCTATGAAATATAACATGAATACCAATATTCTTCTAATATATCAATTTGAAAGGCTGGCTGCGAAGATTTCGACCGCAAAATTTCGATTTATGCGGAAAAATATCGTATTTTTGCGAATTTATTTCGAATATCTGAATATGAAGGGCCGGAAATCGGCAGCGAAGATTTTATTTACGCGGAAAAATTACGTATTGGGAAGTATTTTTTCAAATATACGGCCGACCGTTGCAGTAAGCGGCTGCGAAAATTCGATTTTCACGGGAATAACGCCATCCGCTCACTGAGGCAACTGAAAACAGTCAACTGGCAACCGTCTTTGTATGACAATATGAAGGCCCGCACACTACACAATCACTCAAAAACTCGTTGTCAATGGTAACGCAAGCGGTGACTCATGACTCGCACTGCTGATTGCCTTGGCCGGCCATTGCTAGTTGCCAGCCGTCAGCTGATTGTTCTTCGTCTATGGTTAAACAAGCTTTTTGACCAATCAAGACATGGAAACCAGCCGGTTTTAGTTTGGTTTCAGTTGCCTCGTCAGCGGAGCGCCTAAGTCGTATTATTACGAATTTACTCCGAAGAACGTACCCGAATTTTCGGACGAAGAACTCGATTTTCGGCGACTTTATGATTTTTTTTTCATAAAATTTTGATTTACGTGGGAATTTGTTAAATCGAAATTTGATTTTCGATGTCCCATGGATTTCGAATTAACTAGCTTCTACTGTAGTAATCATAATGATGAGTTCTAGAAAATATAGTTTAAAAGACAATAAAAGCCTGAATATTTAGAAGTGAAATAAAAAAAAAAACATTAAATCGACTTTGAATGTGAAGCACGAGTTTCCAAACGACGTTTATAAAATCAAACCAATGGCAATTTCCACTGGCAGTGCAATAACACATGTCGAATGTAGAGAAGGGACAAACGTGAGAAGGGACGGTTACTGCCACCTAGCGATGTAAAAATTAAGACATTTTGACAGAAAATGGATTGTTCCAAGGCTATAACATGCGCTTAAGTAGTTTCGAAGTTTACCTTGGACTAACATTGTGACGCGAGATTTTTATATATAAAGATATTAGGTTCGTATTGAGTTTTTTTTATTTTTAATATGAATACCATAATAATGGAGAACGATGTGGGGGAGAGGAAGGCGGGGAAGTACCTGGCTATACAGATCTGGTCACCAAACATGTCTAAAGTCACTTCAAGCAATGTTTCAATTCTGAATGGTGGTTAGACACCAGGGCAATACTGAGAGTATCCACTCTGGAACGTGCCGCAAATATACCATATATTATTTTTAATTAATTAGTTGTGAAATAGCACAACTCAATCAAATGAAAAAATATTTACGCACGTCAGGTTCGGACCCGCGACCTTCGGATTGCGAGTTGAGAGTCTTACCCCTGACTACGGAGGCCGTCAATAAACATAGATTCTAAATATATGAGTTTTATTATATACACTACACAAACATACACACTCAATAAAACATGCACATTTTGTCATAGAATGTGCTGGGATAGATTGCGTTGAAAAGGTTAAGCTAAGAGTCATGAGATAAGATTAGCCTCCTCTTTTCTTTCTCCTTCCCCTTTCTCACTTACTTAGCCTCATAACTAGGAGGCGGCTAAGCGGTGGCAAAACGAAGAATTCTAAGTCACGAATCCGCAAAAACATCATTCGGAGATATTGAAATTTGAATTTTTTAAATGATATGTTTTTGTAATAACGAATCAATTCTAAACTTCATGATTCAATATCTCCGAATGATGTTTTTGCGAATTTTCAACTTGGAATTCTTCGTTTTGCCACCGCCTAGCCGCCTACTACTCATAACGTTTCCTTTAATTGAGATGTCTGTGGCGTAGCTTTACTGGCTTTCGCCAGATAGATATTTAACACGTTTGTAAAAATTATTTGAACTTAATATATTGGATTATTTACACACTTACCAATAAATGTAATAACAATAAATGCTGTCTGAAATAGGAGTAATTCGGTAAAAGTAGATTTTCGTAATTTGATACAAAAAAGCTTCTACTCTATTGGGTTTTAATTCAACTAAAATTTCTTCTTTGATCACTCAACCATAAACTTGCTTTTATTTCCAGAACCATCTGGCAATTCGAACGGTAGCAATGGCAGCCATTTAGATACAATGCCGTCCGAACTAAGCGAACTAGCGGACGACCAAGCCATGCCGGACTTGGAGCACGACGTAAAGAAGGAGATATCCCACATCATGAAGAAGGAGATGTCCAACGTCATAAAGAAGGAGATGTCCCATGTCATAAAGCAAGAGATAACGGAAGTAATTTCATCAAAGCTTGACATCCACGAGAGCATGAACGATGTCCTACCAGAGGATATGGACATGGACATCAAGCAGGACATCGATAAGGTCATAGAGCAGGAGACGGCCAGGCTGGCTGCCTTCGATGATATCCTCGATGGCAACGACATGGGCTTTGATCTGATGGATAAATCTTGTGATGAAGAACCCTTGGAAGGTGCAGATAACCCCATGGATATTTCTATTGAGCAAATGGAACCTGTTGCACCGGTAATTTTAATTCTTTCTCACTCTATTTCCACTGAAGAGATTAACCGTGGTCTGTCTGGGATCTAAGGCCGGTTACAGTACTCGACCGACCGTCGGTGCGTACGTCAGTCGCGCTTGTCATTTATATGAAAATTCATAAATTGTTCAGTGCTGGACCGACTGTACGCACGCGTATATTGCTACTCAGTCCTTACGAGAATCATCGGTCGGCATGCAGGCCGTCGGTCGACCGATGATGAATTCCCATCGAAATGCTCTTTGCACGACGATCGGGTGTACGTGATATCTACGTCTTCTGTTCCTAATACGTCTACGAAGATAATAAGCAGCAATTAAACTGTTTGTAAACGCGTCCATTTCGCATACGACGTCCGGTCAGTTTGTTGGTCAGGAGAGCACTGAATGCTACAAACTGGCGGTCGGTTGATGCTCATCGTCAGGACGGAAGGTACGCACCGACGGTCGGTCGAGTACTATAACCGGTCTAAGAGTCGAAAGGTTTTAAGTAAATTGGCGACATCAAAAGGGCATAGGATTATCTGTTAGACACTATTTGAATTATCATTTACAGGCATATTGCTGGTAGCGCCTTTGTGGCCTCTCTCTTTCCCATAAACAATGTGAGTAACGGAAAGATCTTACCGAGTTAACTTAGTTTTCTTTTTCATCACTTTTTAAAGGTATTCTGATTTGTCCGCTTAAAATATAATTTGTTACTTGACACCTACCAAATGATTACAATAACTTATTTGTTTTCACGTCTTAACTGAGTTAGATTTAATATCAGAAATATGGATGCAAGATCCGATTCTCTTTATTGATGGTTATTATTTATTACGGCAGGTCAAAGAAGAAGTGAAGAAGTCAATACCGCGCCTCGTGGGGAGCAGCTTCGAGGATCGCAACTTGCTGAACATTGTAGAGCCCGAGACGTGGGACGTCAAGGACGTGGCAGAGTTTCTGGCCACCAACGATTGCGCCCCCTACAGCGTCCACTTCTCCCAAGTGGACGGGAGGAAGATGCTGGAGCTGACTAAAGACCAGATCATCGAACTGCTCGAGATGAAGGTCGGCCCTTCCCTGAAGATATTTGATCTGATACAACAACTCAAGTGCAAGCTCATCCCGGCCCAGGCTAGACTAAAACTTTACAATAAATCATAGTGTTATTGGCGGAGTGTTATTTTCACGCCCCTACATTTTCTAATTGTGATATTAACTTTCTTTCAACTTGCGTGAAGTATTTTTTTTGCATTTTCGAAGGCAATTTATCTTTTATTATTAAGCGTGGAATCTACAAAGATATCAGTTTGGTTTATCTTTTTGTCGACGAATTATCCTATACAAAATTTAGTTTGTGCATTCCTATAAAGAATTATTGATCTGCTAGGCCTAAATTTGTGAAAATTTATTTTATAGTGTAAATCACAAATATTTATTTCAACAGCATCATGGACTTTACAAAAGTTGCCATTAAAACTTTGCGATATATTTTTTTTCTTCTTATTTGTGTGTTTTCATATTTTCTTGTGTTTATTTTTTGCCATTATAGACTAAGGAATGACTGTAAATACTGAATAATTTCGTAAGAAAAATAAAGCATGATAAAGCAAAATAAAATTGTTTCCATTATTTGGCATTTTCTGTAACCCGCTCCCACACGGTAAGGAAGCAACATAAAGTGGGTGCAATAAGAATGTGGGCAATGAAAGTTGCCGTGGTAGATAGGGGAATCTCCCAAACATGCCGCCTGTTTCTGCAGAGTCGAGGGTTTTTTCAGTTATTTTGGGACTCCAGACCTGAAGTGGTTGCCAAATTTAACAGTGGGGTGCACTTGCGATTTGTGTATGGTTAGTAGTTGTGTACTATCAAATTATCTATAGCCAATTGAAAAGTACAGAAGAGAACATCGACCACCGCAACACGGGCATGTGCCTAGCATGGTGGTTGAAAAATCCTCCAATTATGTCATTAACAATGCAATGAATTAAATAAAAAGAGCACTCCCTGCAATCAATGAAATAAAAAGAGCACTCCTTGCAATGAATTAAATAAAAAGAGCACTCCCTGCAATCAATGAAATAAAAAGAGCACTCCTTGCAATGAATTAAATAAAAAGAGCACTCCTTGCAATCAATGAAATAAAAAGAGCACTCCTTGCAATGAATTAAATAAAAAGAGCACTCCTTGCAATGAATTAAATAAATAGAGCACTTTCTTACTGCACTCAGTTTATAAATTCCTTACCGAGCTGTACGGGTGCAGGCTAAGTGAAGGTGAATATTCACTGCATTATTTTCACTTATTCACGTGCACAAGTATTAGATGATCGATAGTGAAAAATTTACCTACAACGCATACCTAGTATGTATATTAAGTTCACTGAGAAGAAACCATGAAAAAAATAATGATAAAGGCACTAAGTGAGATATATCGTTACATTAATTTAACAATTTTTCATTAAAATTTAGTTCAATTTCACAATTTGTTTTACTTTTACTACGAACGAGTAGGCAAGTAGGTATTAGATTAGAATATTACTTAGGGTTAATGATATCTTAATCATTTAATCAACATTTTTGATGGTGCGAGTACTTTAAGGCTGATGTTAGCTAACTCCAGGGGCTGGAGGAGGGGGAGGGGCGTCAGGAGAAGCTGGGTTAAATGTCGGGGCCCTTGTGATAGAAGCCGTAAGTCCAATCTTCCCCATTTTTTTGATGTACTTGTTTCGTATATACTTCAGGATATTGTATATGAAAGCCAGAGATATGGCGTGCATCAGGGTGGCCTGTATCTTGTTCTCAATGTCCACCGTGGGGGCCAGCAGCACGTGCACCAGCACATAAGTTCCGAAGATTCCCCGAACAACAATGAACACAAGTATAAATGTCGCTTCGACAAAGTAGAAGTAAAATGACTTTCCCGCTCCGGCCGTCCGAATAAACCTAAGAAGACAAAAGAAATTATTGATGCAACATGCTTTTCTGTTTTTATTATAATTTCTAGGGGCTTCAAGCAAGCAAGCTTTAGCATACGGCCGGGTACTGTTTTCAAGGCACTATCTCAAACCTTATTGGTTCTGTAAAAGTTAGCAACAATAGTGCATTTGTCCTTGAACACTTTAAAGGCTTAGTCTCCTAATAAACTGGAATGAATTTGAAGGAAGTCTTATTTCACCAGCCCCTACATTTTATTACTGTTCACAGCTCCCCAGGAAGTCTTGCATCATTTAGACTTGCATATGCCTATGCTTTGTCATCACTTTCTAAAAGAGATTGTTCTTATTGGGACATTGGGTCAACTCTGTACTGCCTTAAAATAAATTTAATTATCCTAAACACATCCAAAGTAGACAATAGCATAACTACTTCTATCTTGACTATGTTGAGTGATACTCGGCTGGACAATTGACCTGCGCGATGAAAGTCTAATCACGATCCAGCGCCACCAGCGTACATGTCTGCAAAATAAATCTGAAATGTGTGGTGTCTGTGAAAACATTTATCTACAAGGATATGATAATCAATACTAGGCTTAAGTATGTTATAGTATTTTCTCCTGATAACGCGCTGAGAATGACGCTAAGGGGACATACATTAATTACGTGAGCAGTTTTTTTAAAAATTTAGATCCCTCCCCTTCTTGGCGAGATTAAGTGAGATTTAGTCGGACCCCCCCCCCCTCATGTGAGATTTTTTCTTACTCTCGAAGTAAATGTTTTCATTATAGCCATTTTTTCATCGGGCAAAATGAGACACTTCAAAAGAAGTGAAACAATTTTTTATTTTTTATTATCTCTATAATAATGTATACTATTTTAAAGTTGACGACCCCCCCCCCCCCCCCCTCGATGTAATGTGATTTGGTGAGATTTTGGACCCCCCCCCTATTTTTTGCTCACGTAATTAGTGTATGCCCCCTAATAAGTTAAATAAATAGGAGCCTATTCGGTGAGTGCTGCCCGGCAGAGTAGTCCAAGTTGTATAAACCTAGAAATTGACAGGTCGTAAAACAGTTGGTATAGCTGCAATATAAAAGTGAAGGGTTACCATCTAGCCTGGAGAAGGGGATTGGTGAGCTCCATGGCGGCCAGTCCACAAGAGGCCGAGGTGCCTTGTGTGCTCCTCAGCAACAGCCGGAGGAGAGAGGTCACAGAGTAAATGTGGTGCATGATCATCAGCTTCGTTTCCTTGCCTTGCCACAGGCAGAACATTAGGTCGTACAGGAAGTAGCCAAAGCTAATCGTGAACAACGTCATGTGGGATGCAGCCATTGGCTCTGGAAATATAGGTGAGTAGACATTGGGTTATATTTAGCCTCCTTTTAGGCATTCACCATACTTCTGTATGATTGCTGATCGTAACCTCGTTATCGTATTTTATATCATACGGGAAGTTGCCAAAGCTAATCATTTACAACGTCATGTGGGGTCAACCATTGGCTCTGGATATAAACATCAGTAGACATTGGGTTATATTTGACCTGCTTTTGGGCATTCACCATATTTTAGCCTGATTGGTGATTGTGGCCTCCATTCCAATAGCCCTGATGAACTATGCTCTATAAACCAAGCAGCTTTAGAATTAGTGTGACATCAGAACGTTCAAACTAGTGTATTTGTGATCATTGCTTTTTGAACGTCTTTAATGTCGACAGTTTCAAAATGGCCTTGTAAGCCGAAACAACTGTCACAATAATAAAAACTAAAACACTTGCAGTACTTAAAAATAAACATTATTAAATTTAATTTAACCGCTTGGGCACATAAGCTTGCTTTCACGACAATTTAACGTAGGTAGACATAGGAATGACTTATGCCCGCACCTGAGTTATTTAAATAAATTTAAAAACAAAAAAACAATAAATAAGTCTTTAATGTCCCCTGTCCGATACTGCCAGATAATTATTTTGGGGTAGATTTTTTTCGTCGTTTTGTATTCTTATAATTAAACTATTGTTTTCTAAATAAAGTCATCTAATCAAAGGTTCATACTATAAACTGATAATTAAGAAGACAATACACATGTTTCGAAAGTTAATTAGTGAAAATCGTAAAGGTATCAAAAAAAAACACACGGGGTCGGAAGTTAGAACTGCCGGACTCTCCCTCAAGGCCTTAGCCAGAGAAAAATTTCGGGGGGGGTTTTGTTTGGTGGAACAGTGGGAAGGGGGGGGGGGTAGAAATCATAACAACTAAAAATATTTACAATTGCTCTTACATCTCACTTTTTACACTTAGAACACATTTTTATTTTTTTATTATTTAAAATACATACAAATAAAAAGCTTCGCGGACCGCAGGTTCCCCATCCATGGTTTATAGAAATATGTTAAATTTTTAAAAATATTTTTTTAATAAAAGAAATTAAAAGGTGTTACGTATCAATTATATCATATATTTTTATAATTACAAAATTAAATTTAGTCTTCTAGCTTTCTTTGCAGCGTACAAATTAATTACCTGCTTGGTGTCAATATCAATTCTGCGGTCTTTTCCGCAAACCGTTTAGTCTTTCCTGGCCTGTGACATTTCTTAAATAAGTTTTGAGGCGTTTCAGAGAAGAACATGTCCTTTCAGAGGAACAAGTGGAGACTGGCAGTGTCGCCAAGATTTTAAAAAGTTTGTGAATGTTTGGAAATAAGGCCTGGTTGCATTCTCCGAGAGCTTCAATAGCACATGTTGGTCGATTTAGTTCAGATTCTTCCAGCCATTTTATGCTCCATATTTCTAATTGAGCTTTTACAGAGTCCCATTCCAAATATTTTTTGTAGAGCACAGTAGTCTTCTTGATAATTCAGTTGGTCTTTGCAATACATAGACGTAATTAAAATGAGGAAAAAAAATCATTTCAAAAGTTGTAGTAGTTAGATATTAACTAGTACTAATCAATTCAGTTACCGGAATTTCGAAAAAAAGTGCATTTTAATGGTTATTTTTTTAATTTAAAAACACAAAATGTCATTTTTCAACGAAACTTGCAACAGTTCCTAACATATTTAAAAACACAAAATGTCAATTTATAACGAACTTGCAACGGTTCCTAACATAGCGGTCGGTGAAAAATGACATTTCGTGTTTTTAAATTTAAAAAATAACCATTAAAATGCACTTTTTTCGAAATTCCGGTAACTGAATTGATTACTACTAGTTAATATCTAACTACTACAACTTTTAAAATTTATTTTTTTCGTCCATAGCGTGTCCCGGTTTTGTAAATATTTTCCCTTATATTTCACACAATCAAGGACCGGGTGACGTCACGAACTCTCCCGCACGGTATTATACTCTTGCCGGCATTTTCGCAGGTTTTAATAAAATTCAAACTTGTAGAATTAATTTAATTATGAAAACGAAGTTAAAAAAAAAATACTGGTATTTAAGTTTGCATGTCATCTACATGAACATATTTTATATAAGTTAAAATATTTTTCACTCAAGTTCCCTATTAAGCGGGCGACAAACGCGAAGTTCACATCAAAAAGATACTGCGTTATAAGTATCTTTTCTACCGACACACTACGTTATAAAATATTCCACCCTACGGCAAGAGAAGGGGTCAGTTGAAATCGGAAGCGGTCGAGAGAATATCATTTCTTTGTACTGGATATGTTAACTTGACAGCTCCGTGTATTAAAAATGACCCCCTCTCCTGTTTACGGTAGAGAGGGGGTCGCATAACTTTTCTGATATCGCCACTGTGGCGAATACGAAAAATAATTCCGATTAGCGAAGATTCAAACCGCGATCACAGCGCATCATCTTTTTACGTCTGGCGGGTCTCATGGGATTGTATGGCGAGCGCTATTGTGTTATAAATAACTTTTTGATGTGAGCTACGAGTATGTCGCTACCTTAACTCAAGAAACAACTATTTACGTCCACAAAATAGATTGTTAGGTTCTTAGTTTGGGTAAACTAAGTAATTCATGCGTATTTAGATTGAAACAAAATTTCGCAAATATCAAATCCATACAAAAGAAATGGTGGCAAAGGAAACGTTTTCGACGCCGTTATTGACCAAGTAAACGGAGTACTACAACTCTACACTATCTTTTTCTTCCTAGATTTCGGTTTTCTTCAATGGTCTGTTTTGTCACTATTCTATTTTGCTATGGACCCATTTTTAAATAATCATTGATACTATTTGTTGTTGTCGAACCTACCATCAACATCAAAGGAGTACTCCGGAGCCATCCCGGACAGACAGAGGTAGCCCCCCACGAGGATGGCCAGAGTGGCGTGCAGCAAGGCCACCACGCGGCTGGTGAACTCGGGGTTGTGTTTGGCCACCACTCTCAGCGACAGGTAGACGCAGCACCACACGGCCGTGGCTGCGGGCAGGCTGGCCAAGTGAAACTGGACTATGTCCGGGCGGCAGGATTGGCAGGGCCTCATCTTCACCGACAAAATACCTCTATTTAGCGTAATCCGAATTTATACGACCCCCTTCGCATGTTTTTGATTGTAGTTACTTTTAATATTTCTTCATAATGACGTTTTTTTTTAAATCACGGGAATTTTTGACATGTTTTTAAACGAAGTGTCACTTCATCTTGATTTTTAACGAAGCACGCTTGTTTTTCGGTTCTATATTATTTAAATGTTGTTAATTAAATTGGTAGGCGCCGTTGGCACTTACCTTGAACTAAGTAAAGGTTAATGTTTGATTATTAAGCAGACATTTTTTTTGGAAAATAGCAAGACTTGGCCCCCCAGCACACTCGATCGATAAGGATTGATAGGATTAACTTCTCATCGTTCCCTAGGACAACTGAACATCGCTAACGTACAAACAACAGTTGATGTCGAATATATTAATGACACTTAGTCATTGTGAACTGTCACTTATTACCGAAAGTTATCCTATCGATCCTTATCGATCGAGTGTGATAGGGGGCCGGGGTACTAGCATGGTCGATCGATAAGGATCGGTAGGATAATTGTCGGTAACTTCTCATCGTTCCCTAGGACAACTGCAGATCGCAAACGTACAAACAACAGTTGATATCGAATATATTAAGGACACTTAGTCATTGTGAACCTATTCGTTTGCGATCTGCAGTTGTCCTAGGGAACGATGAGAAGTTACCGACAATTATCCTACCGATCCTTATCGATCGAGTGTGCTAGGGGGCTGATCTTTAAACTTTTTTTAATAAGGATGAATTTGTGTGTTTGTTGTCATTCTCCCTCTCAATGATTTAATTTCATCCCCTATAAAAACAAGTTTTTTTTTAATCACGAGAATAAACATGTTTTCTTGTAATCTAGTTCAATTCTGCGCATGTCCAAATATTTGTAAAACATTTATCAGAATCAGAAGGAATAATAACAAAAAATAAAACTATAAATTCCATTAAGGGGATACCCGGCGGTGATTTTTCCATACAAAAGTATTACCTATTTATCTCTCTGGATTTTAACCCTAGGGAAAATATTGTTTTTATATAAAATAGATATCAACTACTAGCGTGTAAGTACTTTTTTTATTTTTTAAAGTTACTTTTTACAGAAGTTATCACCTTCCAAAAATCAATAAAATTGAATGGTTTAAACGCTGTCAAAAGACGTTCATTATACAAACTAGATAATGTTTTAAAAAAAAAAGCAAAACGTACAGACATAGAATAGTTCTTTCTTATGTAGTTGATAAAAAAAAATTAAAATCAGTCCACTTTTGGAGGAGAAAAGTGGGGAATACAAAACCTCGATTTTAGTTAGGTATTAGTAGCCCGAGGTGCATTGTCCCTTTCGCTCAATATCCGGTGGAGTAAGTACAACAGTGACAGGAACTATCTAGTAAAATCTATTTTTTCAAATTTCTCCACCGCCGGGTATCTATCATCTTAAAGAATCCAACAAAACATGAACTGCATTCTTTAAAATGGCTTTAATGAAATTATAGTTAGTTTATTTCTATTCGTATGTTCTTGCGTTATTACTCGTATATATTATTAGTAAACAGTAATATGATTAGGTACATATTTATTTGATGAACTTATCATTTTCATTTATATATTAATTTGTTATAACAAAAATACATTTACATTTTATTGACATTTTTACTGTCCAACTAGGTAGGTCGCCCGTTCTATTACATTACAACGTAGTTAGTACCTACAACTCCCTATTTCCCTAAACACAAAATCGCCCAATTACACGAGCCTTTATTATAAATGCCAGTGTTTTGTTTCACGCCGAATGTCGCGGATAATTTTGTACCAAATTGGATATTAAAATGAAATCAAAAATCAATATAACGAATGTAGGTTGTCGGGGTGTAAGTTAACGACCTAACACCGGACAACACGCGTCACGCACGCCCGTGGGGTGGTTCAATGAAATGGGAATTCTTTGTTTTCTCCCCTTTCCAATACAACTTCCCTCGAGTTTCTATTTTCTACACCTTCCTAGGCGAGGGAAGGAACGATTAAGAGGCAGCGGGTATTATTAGGTGGTTCTACCACATAATTGCGTGTAATTACCTACATATACCCACAATCTACAATCAGCAATCAAAGTTGAATGTAGACGTGCCGGTTCTTATACCCATTGTCCTTTGTGGATTATAATGGTAATATTTATGAATTGTGTAGGTTTTTAGGTAAAGTGGGATATGTTTTAGGGGCTAGCTTGACTTAAGCAGTATTAGAAAGAGATGGACATAAACGAGACAGCAAGCATCTATAAAAGCATATGTAGTAGGTTGTTCGTCCTCTCTGCACTTAGCTCTCAGTTAGACAACACACATATTGTAACTACGACTCTCTTTAATAAACGCATGTCTTATAACCGCGTGTTATTAATCATCCAGATATTTCTGATAAATCATCCAGATTTAGCAGGAAGCTACGTATCAAATTTCACTCTGAATGTAGAGGTGTTTTATCTTTTTTATACAAATTATTTTTTATTGGGGAAAATGTTTGTTCGGGACATTAATATTGAAAATCGTGTTTATTCATTAAAATTTTATTGAAAATATAACAATAAATTATTCATATAAAACCTATCAACGAAATCACGCGGCTAATAAACTACTGACATTGGTAATCTTTTCATGAGTCACACGAAATCATATCATCACCTTTAGATAATCAGCGATTAATAATTATTTTTATTGCGACCTTATATTAATGAGTGCTTTTTCTATATTCCTATACTTAGAGAGCGGAATGACATCCCTCAAAGTTCGGAGGAAAGTGGCGTTCTGGGATAGAACCCTGAAGAGCTGCTTGGCGTGTCCGCGGGTCTCCAGGCTGCCCTCTGTGAGGAGATCCGCTCCTGTCTGAAATAGTTTGTCGCGAATTTCTTTGTGCATTGAAAATATCTTCTCAGGTCCAGAATTCTTAGCAATAGTTGACAGGAGCCGCGCACTCGTGCACCTAACCACCGCATTTTGGTGGACGGCTCCCCTAGTCATGATGATGCAGATGGCCTTCTGGGTACTGATAGAATCGCACATTTTGTCTAAAGCCTCGTTAGCGTCACTTCTCAAGAACTTGTTGGTGTCGGCAGTCCTATGAAGCAAGGGAACAGCCAATTCCTCCGCTTCTGACTCTAATGTCTTCTTTTGTGCGACGAACAGATTTCCAGCCAAGCGACAGGCAGAACGAGCCACCTGTGACCGCAGATTTTTGACTTGACAGGCTATGGCCCGAGTGACGGCAGTCAGGTGAGGCTCCAAGAAGACGGAGTGAAACTTCACCAAGGATTCCATCGTCTGCAGACCTGTCATTACCGTCTCCCAGTCAGCGTGCTCTATCTGAGCCAAGCTTTTGGACAACGCGTCTTTTGGTTTTTCGAATGGCTGCGACGTCGCGGAGTTTTGTATAGGCTGAACTTTATTCTTCGAAAATTTGCTGCTGAGTGCTTTAGGTATTACTTTTGCAATCTTCTTGGGCGTTTTCTTTATTGGTGATATTTTACTTACTGAAATGGCGTGGCCATTTATTTCCCCATTCGGTTTTTCATTTTCTTCGCTGGTCAACGATTTTATTGAACCTTTAATAGAAACTTCAGACAGTGCAGATTCAACAGATTTGATATCGTCTTCTAAGCTGACAGAGCTCCCCAAAAATGAGATAGCTGGGGCAGAAAGTACTGCTGCTCTGACTGGAGTCTCTCTAGCGATTATTGTGGAAGCCGGAAATCCTTGCGATTTAACAGAATGTGCTGAGCCTTTCGATAGTCTTTCTTTAATGGATAAAGCTTTTGGAGAAATCGATGCACAATCAACCACATCTTTTGAAGGGCTGTCTTGTTTAAGGTTAATGAATCTTTCTTCGTTGTCGTAGGGTTCATTTTCATCCTCGATGTCTACCGTGTGTATGTCTTGAGCGTTGTTGATGAACCTTTCTTCATTGAGGGAAGAAGTCTTAGACCTTATGGGTTCTGGGCTGGGAAGTAGTATTTCTTCGTCATCTTCAAAGTCGGCTCCGATGGGTAATGGTTCCTGCAGTACCCTCAGCGGGGAAGAGGAAGCATCCCTGTATTTGTGCTGCAGCCCCAGCAGGTGTGGGGATGGGATGGAGGCCGAGCCTGTGGGGCTACGGGAGCGGATGGAGGGGGTGGCTCGGCGTTGCTCAGGGGGGACGGGTAGGGAGGCGGTGCTGCCGGTGGGGGACTTGTCCGCATCTCTCACTGAATCAAACTCTGATTTGTGCGATGGGATGTCCCCGTTTTCTTCGATCTTGTTGCTGAAAAAAGAGAAACGATTAAATTAATAGTAATTATGACAAAACAACCATTAGGTCATTTAGGTACCATATATTAGGATTACTAAACGATACACAATATTAAATGAATAGAGAAGATGCAAATGAAATGTTATTCAAAAATACCGACAATACATTTTCAATCCAGTTTAATTAAGGTTTTTACAACTTGCACCACCCTTTGAGATTTTTCATTAAAATTGTAAAATACAGATATCTATAATAAAGAGTACATAATATAGGAACCTACATTAAGTCAATTACGGTAGCGTGCTAGTCGTAGAATGAACTGGATTTTTTTTATTACCTACTGGACTCATATTTAAATTTATCCAACAGGAGTCGTGGAGGGAATATTGCATGTTGCACATACTCGTATACCAATAAGAATGTCTCTCTGATAATGTAAAAATATTTATTAAAAAAAAAGATCATTTCATGTAATATTAAAATTTTCATTAAAAATACGCTTTTTGCGATATATTTTAAAATATCTTTTTTTTAAGTGCCATTTAATTATTTAATATGGCAAAGGAATTGTTTTAAATTTATAAAACCCCCGACAACTCTGATCCATTCTCATAACGTTCAAGGTTTTTAATACACTGTATAATTTGGGAGGCGATATGGGTACCGCCACCCCGGGAATTATTTATTGGATATCCAACACCCCTGACATAGGTCGTTCTAAGCAAAACCTCCTAGACCACAAGGCCGGGGCACTGAATCCAATCGGCCTTCTAATTTGTACGAGAACGTCAATTTTTTTTTTTAATTAACTTAAACTATTTAAAATGCAAAAAAATAAAACTATGTAAATAAGAATAAGAAAAAAAAAGAATATATAAAAAATAGAATAGAATAGATTTTTTTTGTGGAATTTCATACAAGTTAGGAGGCTGATTTGAATGAGTATCCCGGCCTTTTGATCTAGGAGGTTTTGCTTTAAATGGTTTGCTACGTTTGGTAATTTAGCAGGGGTGCCCGGGTTCATGGGGGTTTTTTAGGTCTTCGGTGAATACTTTTGCCCACCCACTGCGTGGCGGGCCGGATCGCAGTAGACTGGTTGATGGAGCCTTTCGACCGAAGAAATAAGTAACGAAGTGTAGGAACTAATATGTTTTGTAAGAGTATAAGTCATTATAAAGAGAAAAAAAACATTTTAAACCATCTGAGGCCCTAGCAAACTCGAACGATAACAATCGATAGGATAACTATCGGTAAGTTCTCATCGTTCCCTAGGACAACTGCACATTGCTAACGTACAAACAACAGTTGATGTCTATTATGTTAAGGACACTTAGTCATTGTGAACTGTCACTTGTTTATTGGCGATCTGTAGTCATGCTAGGGAACGATGACAAGTTAACGATAGTTATCCTATCTATCGGCCTCTGGTAGCTGAAATCACAACTTCGAATTAAATCGCGAGTCCAAATTTAAACATCAACACAGCATTTTTTCAGCATCGTGAGACTCTCGGTGTACACAATACTGCACTAACACTTTCATAACTTGTCCTCTTCAAAATGATTTGCCTGATGTACTGGTACGTTAAATCATGAAAAAATGCATTGTTTTTCGCTTAGTGGTTATGTTCAGTAAACCGATCGTGCTTACTAGCACTTTAAAAACTTTACCCACTGTTTGCCGCCAGTAACAAACGTACTTCGCCTAGCGTGATCCACAACTCATTGATATTCTACGAGGGGTGATACGAGTAGCATTTGCAGCCTGGTTTAATACGAAACATATTTTAGTAAAATGTGACTGCATATTTCTGCGTAGTATCTACCTATCTAGTAAGCAGGGCCAGTCTTGTACAGGTAATCTGGAAAGCTCGAAGCAGATGGCGCCGGATATCATTTGCCATTTTTTCAGATTTGCGACTCGCATCAGAAACAACAAAAAGATGATTTTCCGAACTAATTCGGGCCGGCCCTGCTAGCTCGAAGCTATGAATAAGTTTTAAGTAGGTACCAACCTAGAACACGCTGTTCAGTAAAAGGAAAATGAGATATCATCGAACCAAACGTGAACATGAGTCGGGTCATGCTAAGAGTCAAAATGACACCAAGGTATGAGACAGTGTATGATTGTGTACTAAAACCGAGATGATCAGATTATTTCCGCTTTGCAATAAAATATAAATAATTGGAATATTTCTGAACGTATCCGAAAACTAAAAACTGTTTTAAGAAAGGTGATGATATACGGTTTAAAAATTTATTATAATAAATAATCATATATTGCACCTATTAATTATAATATTTTTAAGGCAAACATAAAAATGCATTAAAAATGGGTCAATATACTTATATTCTAACCAAAATTACCAATAACAATTTTTTTATTTTTATAAAACAAATATATTATGAATATGTTACCATCACTTCAGTTTTTAGTCATTTTATGTAAAAATAATTGAAAAGAAATACACAAAGAATTTAATTTTTTTTTTTAATTGCGGTCGGAAAATTTGGTTTTATAGAGGTGAAAATTTTGTTTTTCGGTGGCTTACTTTTAGATTTTAATATAAAGCGTGGTTTTTTATCTTTCTAACACCGTTTACATTATATTTTCTCACTATGACACTAAGAGAGAGACAACGATTTGTATGAGCTGTTGCTAAACAAAATAGCCCGAGGTATTAAATTAGTTAGTGTGCATTGGAGTTATTATGAAAATTTGTTTAAAAAATGGTAACGATGATACTGTTCATGATTCAGTTACTTCTTATTAATGTAACGCAATTAGTATGAAAAGTTCTTACGTTTTAATTATTATTTCGAAACTAAATTCATATTAGACAAAAAACCGATTGAACTGAAACAACTCGAAATGATTGAAATAAATATCCTTTTTTCTGGACAACATCCGGTTATTTTATTATTTTTTTGTTATATTGGAATAGTCGTAAAATAGAGGGCTATAAAATTAAAATACAAAATACAAGGACATATAAAAAAAAGTGCGAACAAAAATATCCCACAAAGGCAAAGCCTGTGAGTCGGTATTGTTATATTTTTTTAAACATATTTCTATGATTTAAAATTTTATAAAATAGGATAATAAAGTCTTACAGCCTTACTAAAAAAACACTCCGCGGCCGTTAAACGGTGTTTCTGTAGCACGTAGTGTAAAGTCTGTACATTTCGTTTTTCAAATTCTTACTAAACAGAATATATGGTTTTGATCTGACAACGTATTTTACTAGCCTTACTAATAAACTTTCTGAAAATTTTTTACAATGGTCAAACAACCATGTATAAAGAATCCTTACTAATTAAGAACTGACAAAAAATTGTTCATGGAAAGATATGTACATTGCTTACACGGCCAAGGAGGGTAGTTTATCTGTTGTATATTATATTTGTTCCATTTGTATTTTTCAACGAATTTCGATTTTTTTTTTTAATGTCCAATATATTTATTATTTTTTTGAGATGTCGTAAAAACAAATACCATTTTAGAACCAAAATTTAATTACCTTTAAGATTTTCATATCTAAAATATACTTAAGTGTTTAAAAACTGTAGTATTTTGAAGCTTCAAACATCAAGTTGAAAAAAATTTCTTACCCCAAACACTTTCTATTAAAACATTGAAGTATGTGGAAAAATTCAAAATTCAAAAAACACAGTTCTTTTATTTAATGATTTTGAAATAAATCTGTCACCTCACTTTTTACTCCTTCACACAATCACATTCCCAAAAAATTACAATAATAAACTCACGTTTGAATACATTGCTTGCACATCTTAAGACATTAATTTCTTTGATACGTTTACTAAAATATGTATTAGACATTTTAGTCACCATAAAACATCACTTTCAAGAATTTATAATAAAATAAAGATCTTAAAATGCAAATTGTTTCTGAATATAACCTATAGAACCATTTTCTGACAGTTCAATTTAGAACACACGATTTTTGTGGCCCAATTTGACTTAAACTAACGAAAAACAACACAAATTAATAGTAAATATAAGTGCGAATTACTCATAATGATTGAAATCATTAACTAAAACATCATCTTAATCACACACACATTCGCGACCGACTTTTTTTTCGTAGAGTTAGCATTCGCGGCTATTTTTTTCAGCGGGAAAGCAATGCGCAGGCGCATCAATCACACCACCTAGCGGATTATTATGAAAACTCCAATTTAAACAAGTAAAATACGGCGTTGCCAAATCTAAAGATTCGCTAAAACACCGTTTAACGGCCGCGGAATGTTTTTTTTTTGTAAGGCTGTTAGTTTTCTATGAGAAATTGTACAAAACGGAATTACAAGTGAGACAAAATATTTAAATAAAAATAGAAAAGGTGAAATCTGTCTCGGAATAAATACTATATTATAGATGATGACTGTTAAGGCTTACAATACCAATACATCTGTTTCAGAGAATTTTATCCATGATTTAATATATTTTTAAGGGTTCACGGCGAGTTCATAGAAAACGAGTTCAACCTAACCTAACCTCTCGTTGTCGATTAATTTGCTTTCGATGAATTGATTTTCGATTAACTCGTCGGTTACCATTTTTATGGTATCTTCAAAGGTTCTCTTTGAAAGATAATAGATGCCAGAAAAAAGCTCAAAACTCAGCTTCTAATCCACAAATCTTAAGCATTTTTATTAGTACCGAATATTTAGACACCTGTTGACATAATATGTAAAACACAGGCTCTTGTAAATCTGTACCTTAAAGGATAAACCACGGGAGTTCAATTTGGACTTTTGTTCAGCAAAGCGATATTTGTGTTTGCGAACTAAATGTTTGAAGGTCCATAACTTTTTTTAATTACTGCAATAATTTAGATCTGTGAACGGTAAATTTTATAATTGCATTCGTTCTTGGCCATAGTTAAGACAAATACGTCAATTTATAAATATATTTTGATTTATCTTCTAAAGTAAATTGGACTCCAGTGGTTTTGTAATTATAATTTAGTTAATACAGGTATTGTTTATAGATTTATTATTTCATCCAATAATATAATGAATTACATAAAAATTGTCTGCATATTTAACTCAAAATAACCAAAAAGTGGACTTCCATGGTTAATTCTTAAAGATGCAGAAATACCATTTGATTAAAGATTATTTGATTTTGATCATACGATGTTATGCTATACGCTCCCGAAATTTTATTATTTAGGACGGGTTGTTTCACAGAATTCAACCGATCCATCGAAGTTAATATTTAAGTTCTGTGAAAGTTCTCATCAAGTTCTGTTACTATCCTAGTACTGCCTAATGACCGGCCAATGTAGAAATAATAATAGAGATAGGGAAAAGGAATGTACTCAGTATCTATAGTATTATTGTCCTGATGCCCGTAGGTAAAATTTGAGAATCCCACTTCGATGACATCTCTGACGTCGCGGGTTACCAAAACCCTCTATTCCACCTCTGTACGTAAAAGTTTGGGACAAAACTACTGCTGTGATTTATCATAACGCCTATTCGGTTGAATTTAAGAACCCCACTCTAATTACATTTCTGACGCCGCGGCATATCTGAACCCTCTCTTCCATCGCTGTGCGTGAAAGTTTGGGACTAAGCCGCTTTTGTGATTTGTGGCCGCCCGTTCGCTTGCTTGGTTTCGCGTAACTGCCGTATGGCGTATGGGCGCTGCAGTCGCTGTCAGCGGATTGTCTGGAGATGGTCGATCATATTTATGTGGTCGATATTCCTGTCACGGTTACTTCGATTTATTATAAAAGTTGAATACATTGTAGGTGGATATTTGCTTTTATAGTTTTTTGGTAAAATCATAATATTATTTCAACAAAATGTAGATTTTTTATATATTTAAAAAAATGCATTTACTTTGATAATATTTTGGTGAGAGTAAGTTTAGCTAGATTTCATGTAAAATTATTATGTTATTATTATTATATATATATATTTTAATTTCCGTGAACGTTTATATAAATTTTACAAATTTATTTCGATAAAAAGAAATCATTTCAGAGGTATTTTTTTTAACATTAGCTCCACACAGGAGACCCTGAGGAAAACAATTTCCCCTCGGGGCCTATGTTATCGTTGGGGCTGCTGTGTGGATGTACTTTTTAGAGAAAATAAGGAGAGGAAGTTCTGGGAAGGAAAAAATATGAAGGGTGAGTAGGAATCTGGGGGTCGATGTGACCAGGAGTGACGGACGTATGAATGCATCTCTCCCACTGCGCTACAAGGTGATGGGTCGAGAGAGTCCTGTTGAAGAGGTAAAATGTCTCCATCAACCAGTCTCTACCAATCCGAACCGCCACGCAGTAGAGGGCAAACGCATGTGCCGCCAAAATATAGACAAACCTTACCCTATGAACCTGGGCACCCCTGCTAAGTCACTAAACGTAGCGAACCACTTAGAGTTACCTATGGCAAGGGTGTTGATTATCCAATAAATGGTATTGGGAAGAAACATTTGTCTCTTTCATTCATTACTAAGAAGATACAATTTATTATTCGTGTTTTTGTTTTTGATTTGATTTGATTACTACATTATTTATTTTGACTATATTTTATACTTGACGATTTTATTTTGAGTTTTAATTGAGAATATTTTATTCGAATTGATTTTATTATTTTTTGGAGTTTTAATATTAAGATTATTGCCTTTAATTTGAATGCCGATTTACATTATTAATTTATATTTTTTTATGTATTGTATTGTGTGTATTGAATTAGAGATTTGATTTAATTATTTTTATGTAATTTAATTTAATTGTATTTATTTTATTTTGATTAATTTATTTTATTTTATTTTCTGTTTTATACTGGAGGCACTGCTGAAAACCAACTGCATTCCAAGAGAAATCCTGAATTGTAGCTGAACAGTGACCTTTACGCTAATAGAATCAATGATTAAGAACAAAATGTGTAATGTTGTAATAAATCTATTGATGAATAAATATTTTTATTATTATCAATTTTCTTTTTTTGTCATTGACGTGGATGAACGAGATTTAGGTATGCCGAGTTGATTCTTTTCCGAAATTTTACTCACTGTCCGCGGTCTTATAATATAGAATGTCTATTTTATTATTATTATTTTTTTTAAAAGAAAGACAAACATTCCCAGGTTACGAATAACCCAACAACATTTGAAAATCTCCTACTACCACCACACTAAGCGGAAGATGTTGCTTGTGTTGTGATGGAGGACTTAGCCAGCCGAGGAATCGAACACGGAACGCCTGGGTGGGACCCAAACGCGATGCCCACTGAACCACTGACCGGTCATTATATATCCACATATTAAATGTAAGTGTTTTGTAGTTTTATATTCACAGTTGTTATTTTTGCATAAGGGCGGAGCCTTATAGATGGTCACCAACACTTGGCGAAATTGGGCGAAGCCCGAATAAAAGCCGCCCGCAGGGCCTAGCAGCGAAAACCCGCGGAGCGGGTTTTTAACTGCTAGTTACTTTTATTATACTTCGTTTAAAAAAACATGGACAATGTGTAATAAATGAATAGTTGTGTGAACAAGATCAGCGGCTATTGTAGGTGGGTAAAATTGTTTTTCGCGTAATGGATGTTGCGGCAATCTCTAAATCGAGCGTCGAATTAGTTGCCGCTTTAGTTGATGCGTTGCGTTGCCGTCGATTAGTTGTCGCCTGATCGAGGTCTGAACGAGGGATGTTACGAATATGATACTTTTCACATTCGCGAATGCAATAATGCCATTTTTTAAATATGGAACTCTAGCACCTCTAAAAGTTATAAGCTGCCACTGCTTAGACAGTGACGTTTCACTAGCTTTGATGGTCAAATGTGCAATTTCATTAATATCGGAATAAAACTTTTGTGACAAATCAAAACTTCTTACTCGTATATTAGAAGATTTTAGATTTTCTAGGTTAAGCCCATTAAAATAACAAAATCACGAAAAATCTTGATTGTCAAACTGTCGAAAATAATGTACACCCCAACACCTTCTCGTCGCCAACAGGGGCAACTAGAATCTCTGAATGTACTATCCTCTCTGTATCAGCTTAAAGAGTGAATTGTTGTGTTACTACACAACTTACAAATATAAGGCCTTAATATGAATGCATCTTAGAATCCCTTCGCGGAAATACAAGTTTTATTTTGCAACTCTGAGCGTGTCGAAGGTTAAAATATAATATGGAAGTAAACTTAAAAATGATTTATTTTTCTGTCTGTCAAAACTATTATTGAGTATGGTATCATAGCATGGGGAGGTGGCATTTTATCTGAGCCAATCATAAAATGACATAAAACAATTATAAAAATAATACTTATGTTACCAAACTATAACATATAACTCTCTAACTCAATCGATAATATTATGAGAATATTTGACATTCGATAATTACGCGCTAAATCAATCCTAACCCATCTTTAAAAACCTACATAAACACTTATAAAGATAAAACACCCGCTCTACTCGAAATCCTTACAAAGATTTACTCTAAATGATTAATATTAATTAAATTACTGTAACTCGTACTACTTTTGGTAAACATAACTGGTTATAGGAATAGGTACTTTGTGACAAGAAATTTCAATGTCCTTCTAGATAGGAGCAGTTGGGACTCTTGTGAGGTGTTCACTATAAAAAAAGATACAAATGTGATCCACAAAAAATAATTCAAAACATAACGTAATAACTAAGAACTCACAATACATTGTACAGCGCCCTTGGGGTGATTTTTCACATAAACGGAGCTCTACAAATTGTCCATTTATTATTAAATTGTACGAATTTGGTTTTTTTATGTGAATACCGTAAAAGAGTCCCAACTGCTCCCAACCGCCTGGAGCCAGTGAGCATCCCCAAATTGGGATATGTTGTGAGGCTGAAGGCAGTGGGGAAAGGAAGGAAATGGGAAAGTGGAATCTGGGAAGTACCTGGCTATTCAGATCTGATCAACAAAAACGATAACGCCATTTCAAGCAGCGTCCCAATTTTGAATGGTGGTCTTACATCAGGGCGACACTGAGAGTATTTTCCACTCTGTAGGCTCATGCCGCAAACATACTATATAATATTTTTTAAATACTAAATTGCGAAATAAGACAAAATAATCAAATATATTTTTTTGCACACGCAGGGATTTGAACCCGCGATCTTCGGATTGCTAACCGAGAGAGCTATCCCTCGACCACGGAGGACGTTGATTTTATAATTCACAGTACTCTTTATTAATTGGTTCCACACGGAGAAAAATGTTATTCTAAAATACGATCATTTTATTAGTAAAAACGGTTAACAGTTAACAATTAACCAATTAACAGTGTTTCAAAATTTATTGGCGGGAAAATGAAGGAATAATTTGTTGGTACACGTACAAAATTACGTATGTGTTAGAAATATGTAGTAGGAAAGGAATGTAAGAAAACTCACGGAAGGCAGGATAATGGCTTCTCGTCCAAATTCAACTTCCACCTTTGAATGATTGCACCTTTCATCAGCAGCCTCCAACTGCACCTATACACGCGCGGTTCCTTTTCAAAACCGAAGATTTCTTTAATTCAAAACATTAGGCACAGCACCACGTTCGTTACAAGGAAGTCGCCATTACACTGGTGTAACATTATACTTAGGAATAGGAGTGAAGGTAGGTGGGTAGGAAAAAGGAAGATAATATTCCTGAACAGTATGTATACCAACAAATTATTCTTACATGTTCCCGCCAATAAACATTGAAACCCTGTTAATTTGTTCGTAAGAACTTCAGTCTCGTTTTTAATCATTTTTACGAATAAAATGATCGTATCTTAGAATAACATTTTTCTCCGATAACTCGGAATCAACTCAACTCAACACCTCTTTCAGAAGTCATTAAAAGCTATGAAACTAAAGTTGAAAAATAGCATATAACCTAAGCTAACGTAACCTTTTAAACCATTTTTTTTTCATAATTTTTAATGATTTTTTAAAGGAGATGTTGAGTTATCCAATCATCATAAATATTATGTATTTTTAAAAAGTTATAGTTGCTATTTTATTACAATAAAGATGTTAAATTATTAAATCTGTTAACATCATACATGTCATTCTGCGTCGATTCGACGTTCAGTTGAAGTATAGGCGTGGGCTCCCTGGGCTGGGGCGGGGCTGCCGCGGCCCGAGGCCCCCAGGGCTTCCTCTTGCCGAACAGCAGCGGGGGCCCGCAGCAGCACAGCGAGGGGGCTCTGCGCCGGGGGCTGCGGGCGCTCCGCGGGGCCCCGTTGTTGTTCCCGTCCCGAGAAAAGCATCCCCACGGCTGAACCGCCATTAATGGTGTCTTTCTTCTTCAGACATTTTTACCGAATCACTTTGTCCTGATTTAAATAATTTGTCACGTCTTGCAATACTTCAGTTACACAGAATGCCCGATACCTTTTCACATTTATGCTTACACTGATTTTAAATAAGTACATTTTTCATAGTAGATAAAATATTCTGTATATCTTCTCACTCCTTCAGAATCCAGATTTTTAAAGTTTTTAAGCACGAAAGCTTAGCATTAAAAAACTAATTAAATGTTTTGTAATCATAGAGGATTTCACGCTTTTGTCTACAATGATTAATTTACAACTACATAATTTACGTTTATATAATAATATTATTTTCTTTTAAATGTTTTTTTTTAAAGAAATACAAACATTCCCGGTTGCAAATAAACTGACAATAACTAATTTCTCCTACTCAACTATTACATATTTATGTATAGTTTTTTATATAGATTATACTCTTATTATTTTATTTTTAATTCTCTACTATAATGTTTCTTACCTCACAAGTAGAGTAAATAATTACTAGTAATACTTTAACACCTACTGTTATACTTTCTATATTGTATAAACTGTTATACTTAATTACTGTAATCATTATGTAAAATTTTCATGTAAAAGCCCATTAAAGCGTAAATAAATCATAAATAAAATTAAAAAATAATTAATCAAATATATAAAATCTAATGTTTGTTTGTTTGTGTGTTCGTATGATTTGCGCGGCCAAACCGTTCATTCGATTGCGATGAAACTTAGGGAATATAATGTGCGCATATCGGGATAGTTACAGAGTTGTGAGCTCTGGCGTTATGAAATAATTTCCGATACTATTCACACAATTGCGTTTAAAATTTCATCCGATTGCCATTAATTTTTTGCGAAATGTTGTGAACATGCCCGTGAATATTTCAAAAAATATATACTGGTGAGCTCTGGCATTATGAAATTTGCATTAAAAAATTAAATAGATCACGCAAGTTGTTGTAAAAATATGTGTATTTTATTGAGTTAACCGGCATGGAAAAAAGCCTGGGGGAGGGGTATGCGGGATGGTCGGATGAGGATTTAAGGAGAGTAGCTTCGCGGGAGGCGTAGGTTTTTGTACAATTCTTAGAACTTATTAGAACAATATGATGCCACGGCTAATCTATAGGTGGTTGACACAAGCTATGGCACAGACCAGACAAGGGCAGAAACTTATTCGTGAGCATATTTCGACAAAAATGTTTTATTAACGCTGATGGGAATCCCATCCAAGATTTATGACTGTACAGAAAAGTGCTTTTCCAAGTAATAAAGATAGGTAGTTAAAGCTTTTGTTGTGCGAATTATTTCCTAAATATACGTCTATAAATTTCTCTAAGTGAAGGAATTTTATTTGATTTTCCTTAATGACAGATTTGTCACGCGAAAGGTAGTGGGCAATTTAGGGTTATCACGAACACAAAGCCGTTGTAATTAGTCAACCGAATTCGCATTTCCACACGTAATATATTATAAACGTTTATTCAGTGTCACTCTCACAAACCTTTCATCTAGATTTTGTTATATATTTGGTAGACAAGTTATAAACAATTCACGATTAAATGCACTGAAAAACTAGCTGAACCTAGCTCATAATTTCACTGCTCAAAGGACAATTATTACAAGTAATTTCTAGAAACAAAGAACGTTTATATATTTTAAAAATTATTATTCAATGAGTCAGACTTCATGATACCTATTTTAAACTGAGTAATTACTAATTTCTATTAATATTCATTGAGTTCATCGAGGCATCACTATCACCAACCAGACTAATGAAAATTATTTCATGAAATTGCACACATCGATTTAGCCCGCATTTACATTCTGTCGCGCATTTACATTCCTGACAGATAAGAAGAGACACGTTATTAAATTTATGACCAACGTGAACAAAACCTTAATTACGGTTGAAAAATCGCACAATTTTCCGGATGACACAATAAAACAGTATTTAAAGATAGACAGATCGATCGACGCTTTCCTTCAACCATGGTATAAACTATTTTTCACTTCGATATACCTAGGTACATCAAATACCGCCGGTTATTACGTTTATTTTAAATTTTAATGTTAATGGCATCAACACAAGATTTGTTTGTTATTTTGTGGTTTTTCTAAAGGTTACTTTATGTAGATTTTTATGAACACTAACAGTAACTTTAATCTTGTTGATTGGTGACTAGTCCAGTTAATGTCCCAAGCTCGACTGACCGCATAGTGGACACGGTGTACGGTGGTGTTATGCTGGTATTATGTTGGTGTTATGGTGGTGTATGGAGGAGTATGGAGTACTCCCTCAGTACTTCACCACCCCCTATCGACCCCACCCCACGCGCTATAATTCCTTGCACTGGTATTATTATTATTTTCACTTCCGATAACATCTGCTATCCTCGACATGCGTAAAGTTCAAACCTAAAGCTCTACATTACCTTTGATTGGTGTAGACTCATGTTATATTTTCACGTAACACAATCAACTGACCGTACCCCCTTGGGGAATGCTACGCGGCGAAAGTAAAGGGGCTAATGGAAATAATAAGGATTTTAGAAATATTCTATTTTAAATTAAGTCATAATGATAGGGTACATATTTCAATTGTATTGTGGTTTTATCTTTGTGATACTATATTTTAAGCGTTATAGTGCACATACGAAATTCGTAAGACATGTAATGAAAGGAGAATGGATTGAAAATTAAGCATAATATCTTTGAAATCTGGTCAGTAAAAGATTAAGAAATATTTCAATTGAATTGTGAATTCACCGGAGTAATGATGATATTTATTTATTTATAAGAATAAACAGAACATTAAATTTAAGTTCTAAGGTATGTTATATAAATTACATGGTTTTGTACCTATTTCATAAATCTGTAAAATGTCATTAAGTAATTTTGCCGGAGTTATAAAATGATCATTCAATCTATAAAATGAACAATCTATAAGATGATCAAGACGTGTCAATTCCTATTTCTTTCTTTATTTTTTATTTTATTTTTATTTAAACGCTCATGGAGTTTTTACATAGATAAAGCAATACGTGTTTTGATTAATTACAGTGAAGAGTTAGAAGTTAATAAAATACAGTTAAGTAACAGAAAATATAAAGACACATAATATAGGTTAGATACAATATGAGTCGACAAAATGTAGGTAAAACAGAATATAAATAAAGTAAAAATAGATAGCCTGCCAATATCCTCCAAATCAACAATAATAGGTATTAAAAAAATTTATAAAATTGGTATTTACAATAGTTTATGAATTAAGTAGAAATAGTTCGCACATACTGCGTTTAAAGTTTGCCAAATTAAAATTATTGTCAAATACATCAATATTGTTTAAATATTGGTTACCACTATGACTCTATAATCGTTGTATTGGGGAATGCATCTTATAGTTAGAATGAATAGATAGTGTGTATATAAAATGTTAATATTTGTCTAGTAGTTCGTGTAGGTACATGTAGATTTATTAAATGCAAGAGTCACAGCAATCAAATTTAGAGTTTAATAATATTAATAAAAAGGTTAGGTGGTTATTTTTCGTCTGTTTTCTAAAGTTGGAATATTTAAAATTTTCATTAATGATAGGTAATTTATGTGCTCTAAAGGGATGTTAAGTTTGAAATTCACAAATCTTATGATATATACAAATGTTTCACCCATGAGGTATGAAATATCCTCCAATGCGGACAATGGTCATGTAAAATTAATAATCACAATTATTAAATGCAATTATGAGTAAATATAAATGCAAGAGCTCGCCTTTGAGCTTAATTATTATTTTCCCTAATGCATAAAGCGGCTTCGTGTGGAAGTATTAAAATATGCACACTCTCTCGTGATGTTCTGTGCCCTCGTGATTCTTTTCATGGGAATAATAAAATGCCTACTACTCTAACGATATTTACGGTACAAACACAATTTGTTACTCTTAAAATATTAATGCATCGATTTTATTTGTTGTTATCAAGTTTAATTTGTAGAACTCCAATATATATTTTTTTTATACATTTAATTTTATTATTGATTTTAGATTTTCACGACCAAAAGTATTTTTGGGGTGTTATGCCATATTACGCTATCTCCTTCTTTAGCCAACGTTTCGGACAACGTTACAGTGTCCATCATCAGGGCAGATGTGTTAAAAAATCAAAAAATATATATATTGTAATATTACCAGCTCGTAGAAGAGTGGAGCTGGCAACACGGTATCGCTTAGACGTACTTAAGCATTACTTTGCCACTAACAATAACACATGATAATGGACACTGTAACGTTGTCCGAAACGTTGGCTAAAGAAGGAGATAGCGTAACACGGCATAACACCCCAAAAATAAATAACAAAAATTTATTATTATTTAATTTATAAAAACCGTTTATTAATTAACAAGTTCTGCTATGTAATTATTTATGTAAGTAAATATTTCGCCTTCTGAACGCAGTTTGATAATAAAATTATTGAATATATATAAAAATCTCGTGTCACAATGTTTGTCCGAGGTAAACTCCGAAACTGCTTAACCGATTTTAATGAAATTTGTCTTACTGTGTGTAATTTGATCCAACTTAAAAGATATGATAGTTTTTATCTTATTGACCTAAATATTTATTATTGCGAATTAAATATTTTTTATGAGACAATTATTTGCAAATTCTATAAGTTTCTGACAGGTGGCAGTGTGAGTTAATTTATTGATACAATACTTGGTTATCTAGATTCAGTAACCATTCAGTAGACGGCGTTGTTTTTCGTTAGCCACAGAAACGCGGAGGCGGGTCAGCTAGTTGAATATATAAAAGAAATTAAAAAAAATGAATCGCATTGTCAATTGAGCGGATAAATGGCAGAACAGATAGATTTCTTCCATTTTCAATAACTTTATTTTAAATTAAGAGCAAAACAAAAAATTATGAAGAAGGAATGTCTATATTTTTTTTTTACTGAAATCAGTTATTATAGCTGTTTATTCTCATGCTTTTTGCAGTATTTGTTCAGCATTTTCAATTATGCCTGTACACCACGTTTCAGTTTAAAAAAGCCAAAAAACGCATTATTTTTCTTGCCGGTTTTTTTGAGGAAAGAAAAGAGTGAACCTGGGTCTTGAATAGATTCATGTTGTAAGAGGAACGAAACACAATACATATTTTTAGCAACTTTACTCTTAATTATGCACACAGTCTAAGCCTATTATGTATGATCAAAACAAGTGTTCACAATACGGAAAAAATAATTTGCCCAAACCATCACACATTCCACAAATATTGTTGATTGACTAATTACAGAAAGCTGCACGATCGACCGAATTAGGAAATGCCAAAAATCAAGTAACATAGAACGAAGCTTTGATTAAAGTTTCCCGAGCATTTCCCGACGCAAATGAATATTTATTTTTTTACTACTTTACTGACTGTATGGAAAGACCACACGCGGCCAGCCTAGAGGTAAAACTACAGGTAGGAATTAAACACTTCCACAGCCGACTACGAGTAGATCCTTTTAAAGCTAAAAATATAAATACATCTGTAATAGGCAGGAAGATAAGTGCCAACCTAGCAACTAGTGCGATAAGCAACCCGCATAGTATTCCGGCGGCAGGTCGACGCTCCGGAATTACACAAAGTCGCAAGGCGAATTGTTTTTTTTTTTCGACTATTGTAACTTGCAAAATCTCGAGATTTTAACAAAATCATCATCACGGCCTGTGTAAATAAATATAACTTAATAATCTTTTAGATTACTCAGTCGTAAATATTTTCCTTTGTTGTTTAATCGATAAAACATCAGTGTGTTTCTAGCCCAAGCGTGTACCTACCTGAGATTTTTACTTTTACTAAAGACAATGGCTGAAAGAACACACTTATAAATAGCAAAAAGCTTGCATATTACTTTCCCATTATGCCAATGCGGATTATGCGTCATCGTTATGTGGGCTCTACGTGCATATGTGTTGATTTTATCTATATGAGATCGAAAACATAACCTTCATTTTTCATTATTTGATTGGAAAACTGTGCTATGAAAATGATCTGTTATTATTACGGCGTTTTAATCACCTACGTATTAAAGTGTTTATTAAATAGGTTCACACGTGCAAAGCTAGAAGGTCTCTTAAAAAACAGTAGGTATGAGTTATATACTACATTCATTGCTTTGAAAATATTCCTGTGCTGTTTTGATTTATTTCTTTGTGACGAAATTTATTTTGGGTCTATTTGGTTTTTGTAAAACTTAAATAATATTTGTTATTTTTGCAAACATGCATTGCTTTAAAATCAACTCGCCACGTGAAAGTAGTTCGACATTGCTTTCAGAAGGCGAAATTGGCGTCACGGATAGATTTTAATAAAACACGACTGACTTTCTTGAAAATTTTCTGAGGTAGGTATAATGTCATAACTATCAAGTCAGTTTTTGATCAAACGGATAGTAAACAAAAATATTATAGTTTGTCTATAAACCTACTCATTTCACTGTTTAAATATGCACTGACCGAGAACGTAAACAAACAAACCATTCGCAAATAACAACATCGTGTCGCCAAGGACTGAACCACTACGAGTATAGGTATAGCGGAACTGTCGACGGAAAGGGTTTAACGGCTGGTCTAGGGCTAGGAGGTCCTTAGGAGCGGTAGAAGGTAGTAGAATGGTATCTACATAGTGGGTAGTAGATGGTAGTCTGTGTTAATCGATAAAGTAGAACTACCACTTTCAAACTAGCTTATCGCTGTACTTTATGAGAGTCGCACGCTTTCAAAACAAAGTGGGAAATCACGAAGAGCCACGCAGTAAAAAATAATATGAATTTATTGTTAAAAAAACATTTGATTTTGACAAATGAACGCTAAAATCTAAGAAAGATTACAAATACAACATTTGGACAAAAAAATCTAACACATTGCGACTAAAATGTGCAATAATCTACTTGACAGAACAAGTTAATTAAAAAATCTAAATGCATTTAAAATCTTGGATCATCATTAAAGGTTGCGCAGTAAATAAGTCAACTTACCCAAATCTATTTCTACATTAAAAGTTCTCTAATCTTATTTCTTTTACCCTTTAGGTACTTACCTGCCAAAACATACCAAATATAGATAGGTACCTATTAAATACATTTACATATTACACCTCAAAATACAAATTTATTTCATGTTTTCAAAAGATAAAAATCTAATAGATTACTTTTAATCGTATTGCCGGCATTCCAATAACCTGAGTGGTGTTCGCATAGCATTAAAAAAATAGTAAATTCGATGTATAACATTTTATTGCGCCTGTAGCTAGGCAATTTTCAATACACCATTATGATAATGTTTTTTGTCAAAAGCCTTGCACGTGTATTTATTATTCAATACTTCGATGCAAAATTCCGTGTTGCACTTACAAAGTTTAAAAAAATATTGTAATACTCAACCAATATACAAAACAGCGTCCGTATTAAATTTAATGAAAAATTCATTGGAGTATGTGGTGTTATTGACGGTTTACGCTAATAAGTTATTGATTTTTTAATTCGCCTAAAATAATTTTTAAATGGGCTTTCAATCTCGGGAATTTTTTTCAGAACCGGAATTAGGGTGCTAGGATTTTTCAATCCCAGAATCTTTTAAATGTTTAAATTATTATACGTGTCCTTGTCGTGATCAACAATCATGTGAATTTCCCGATTTTCAAGGTATTTAAGAAGTAAACTTACTTGGCACAAGAGGATGATATCTGGATCACTGCCTTATATGGAATTTATCTTTACAAAGGTAAACAATGTAATGTCCTTATGAAATAGTATGCGAGGTTTACAAAATTGATGTACCTATATGTTGTGGGTTATGAAAATACAAAAAAAAATCAAATCCTGATAAGCGATATACCCACAGTTTTTACAAGACGACCAATATAATTAATTGCTTAAAATCCCTGTACAGCCCCCCCCCTCCCCCTCCCCCTCCTCCCACCCTGCCTAATATGTTTTGTATAAAATCCCTAGGTTAAGAATATTTTTTACTAGTCTGAAGAAGGCTTTGACGAGCTGAAACCGGTTACGGTCAATAAATTAAAAGTGGAAAAAGTTTTTAATTTGTTTTATTATACTATTATTCTACAATTTGAAATACGATTGCAATATTTTTTGATTCTCTAGAAACCGAATTTGTCAGTTATTGTCTGGGTAAGTCTAGCTACTTTCCGAAATTTTTCAAGGGTTACAACCAGTTTCTCGTATAAAAAAAATCTCAAAAGAATGACTGGTCACTGCAAAATGCCCGATGCGTCACGATTTGATATGGTTCGGGTAGTTGAAAGGGTGGAAAAGGTGGTCCGATATATATTTTTTTCTATTTTTAATCCTAGACGTAGACGATTTATTATTATTTTTTACAAACAGTTCGTGCTAAGTTAATCGCTGTTAGAAACGCCTCTCGTGCCGGGCATAAATGTCAATGTGGAGTTATTCACACATTGAATTAATTCCTAATTCTAGAGACTTGTTATTTGAAAGTGCGTCACCTGGGTTGGAAATGCGTAACAAAGAAAATGTTCACACGTTGTTTAAAATAAATTACATTAATTCCATGTAGGTAGGGTACCCACATAAATAACATCAGTTTGAGTCCTTTAAAAAAAATCTTGAATGTAATGAAATTAATGACAAATTAAAACACTTTGTTTTTACCACGATAATCTTTATTTTAACACATCGACATGTTTCGAGAACGATGTTCTCTTTCTTCCTCAGGACATAAAATGTACTAAAACTAAATAATCAAGTATACAAAGCAATGCTTTTCCCCTTATACCCTTTCCACCTCTCCCCCCCTCCCCTCTCTTCCCTGTTGATCTTCTAAGCACCTCCCCTCACCATCTACCTCCCCCCACTACTTCAATTTCTACCCACGCATAGCTTTGTATACTTGATTATTTAGTTTTAGTAAATTTTATGTCCTGAGGAAGAGAACATCGTTCTCGAAACATGTCGATGTGTTAAAATAAAGATTATCGTGGTAAAAACAAAGTGTTTTAATTTGTCATTAATAAAATGGTGCCACAAAGTGAATTTGCAAAATTTGAAGAAGTGTAATGAAATTGATTATTTTTTCATCACTATAGCAACATGGAGCAATACAGATTTTAGAAATTATTGTAGATTGAATTGTGAGGTTGTTTTTAAATGCTAAATGCGTAAAGACATGATAGCCGGTCAGTGGCTGAGTGGGCATCGCGTTTGGGTCCCACCCAGGCGTCGTGTGTTCAATTCCTCAGGTGGCTACTTCTTCCACATTTCATCGCTGGTCACTCATCCGAGTAACCTACCAACCCCTCACCCCGCTCCTAACTGTCCAATACCTATTGATTTTTTATGTTTTGTATATGAAAAAAATACTTCACAAATTTCTATCGAGACCAAAACTTAATTATTTTTTTTAATTCCAATTAATGTCAGGAACGTTAGGTTAGTAAGTCAAGTACGAAAATAACTCGCTGTGTATATTAAGTATTTCTAAAACTCCTTATGGGCGTATAATATAAATAATAAAATATTTTGTAATACAATGTTCACTATTTTTATGACGAAATATCTTGTAGCACTGTAGAAATTCAAAATTCACGGCAAATACTGATTTTTAAACATAAGCAACAAAAAGGCAACATTAAATATTGCACACAATAAGAAAAAAACTCTGTGTACTTAACATTCTGTAACTGTACACTTAAATAACCGCTTATTGCCGATGTAAGTGCTACATTATTACGTCGACATGTTATTAGGCGCGTAGGTTTTTGACGTACCTACGTATTTACGTAAGTATTAGGTACCTACGTTTTAATGTATAACTGAAAAATATTTTGTGTTTGCCTTCTGTGTTAGGAGGTGGTTTAATTTGTTTTGCGATGTTTACGAAAGAAAGCAATTTATACAATATAATTTTTACTACCTGGCTTGAAGGATTTGAACTCGAATATTTCACTATGAATAAGCAGTTTATCATTATTTCAACCTCTTTTAATAAAATAATCTCGCATTATTCTTTTCATCATCTTGTCTCATATAGTGACATTAAGTAGTTGCCTGGCCCTATAAATTCCACTTTTTTTCGTGACGCCAGAGCTCATAGTTTGAGAGTTTTTAGTGGGACAAACATGCAGATTTCATAATTCTTACACGGAGAAAAATGTTATTCTAAATTACGATAATTTTATTCATAAAAACGGGACTGATGTTCTTACAAACAAATTAAGAGTGTTTCAATGTTTATTGGGGAGAAAATGTAAGAATAATTTGTTGGTATTCGTACGAAATTACTTATTACGAAATTATTCTTACATGTTCTCGCCAATAAACATTGAAACCCTTTTGATTTGTTCGTAAGAACTTCAGTCCAGTTTTTAACCGTTTTTACGAATAAAATGATCGTATTTTAGAATAACATTTTTCTCCGTGTATGAACTCTAAAACTTTGTGATTTAACAGTCCAATCTTTAATTCTCAGAACATTCGCCTACGCACACCTCTGACCTCTGACACACCGCGTGACCTCTTTATAACATTCCTTCTACGACGCTTATCCAAAGAACATCAGATAAATTTATTACCATAATATACCATTTATAACCCTTTCCCAAAATGTCGTGTTAATTTCTGGTAACTTGAAGCGTCACTCGAGTTTCTCGGAATAAAGTAGGTCACATTGGGCTATTGGAGGGTCAGGAGGGTGGATTGTTCGCGGAAAATTTTAAAAGATAAGGGTAGGGATTTAATGAAGAGCTTTTGTTCGATTGAATTACTACTGTTTGGAATGAGCTAGAAGACTAGACACAGAAAATGGCGTCTACGGAAGTTAAAATGGTATCCATGGAAGATAACATAGCATCTAAGGAAGATAAAATGGCATCTAAGGAAGATAAAATGGCATCTAAGGAAGATAAAATGGCATCTAAGGAATATTAAATGGCATATATGGAAGATAAAATGACATGTATGGAAGATAAAATGGCATATGTGGAAGATAACATGGCATATATCGATGATAAATGGCAAATATGGAAGATAAAATGGGATGCATGGAAGATAAAATGGCGTATATGGAAGATAAAATGGCATATATGGAAGATAAAATGGTGTATATGGAAGATAAAATGGCATATATGGAAGATAAAATGGCATGTATGGAAAGTAAAATGGCATATATGGAAGATAAAATGGTATATATGGAAGATAAAATGGCATATAATGAAGATAAAATGGCATGTATGGAAGATAAAATGGCATATATGGAAGATAAAATGGCATAAATGGCAGAACAAATGGCATCTACCGAAGATAAAATGGCATATATGGAAGATAAAATGGCAACTATGCAAGATAAACTGGCGCATATGGAAGACAAAACAAATGAGAGATTAATGGTTCTTGATGTTCGTCAAAACTTCATAAAAAAGATTATTATCCATGTACATAAAAATATAGAAAATTTTAATAAAATTGATCACAAATACAATACAAGAAGTCACAAGAGAAAGGATCTCTTGGTCCCAGGGAGCAAAACGGCAAAGTATCAAAAGACGTATGCGTATCTGGGATCGAAATTATACAATAAATTCCCCCAGACTTAAATATTAAAAATTGCCAAATGTCCTGCATTGGTTCAATAATAACTAAATGGTTGATTGGCTTGGGTAGGGAGGAGTATGAAAAACTAATATGTAATGTGACTTAAAACTATACATGGTTACCTATGAATGGCACATTTAGTAAAAACTTAGTATAAATAAGCATTAATTTAAAAAAATAATAATAATTTAAATTGCATTTGGCACTTTACAAACTTTGGTTCCTTAGAACAGGCAATCTGCCTAGCTAGGAAGTAATATCGACCTAAAACAACGTAATAACACTTGTATTCATTTTAAATATATTCTCTTATTATGTAATATTATTTCTGTTATTTTGGCTTTAAATGTATCAAATGTAAATAAATAAATAAAAATAAAAATAAAATGGTGCCAGGGCAGATTTATGGCGCCTCTGAAATATTGAATGGTGTTGTACAGATTAAATGGCGCCTGTTATAACGGAAAAATGTAATAGAGAAGAAAATTATCTCTTTTTCGCTATTTAATTCCCGACCCATTTAGCTGTTTTCATTTTGGCTACGTTTTTCAGCATTGGTATTGTCTTCTATTGACAGCTAGTTTTGCATCAATTACACAGCAATATTAATCATGCTTTTCTAATAGCGTGATATGCATAAACATAGGAGAGACGTTAAGGAACTTGTTATTGCCACCGCCTCTTCCTTCTCACTCGTCTTGTTTGAAAACGAAAAAAAAAACAAAGGTACTAGAGTGATGACGTCAAGCACGATATCTCGTTAAGACTATTATTAACCTAACCTAACCTAAACCTAACGAGTTAACAAGGGCGTAGCACATATTTTTGATAGTTTTCACATTTAAAATATTTCTTATGGGGTTTCTCACCATCCTCCAAATGTTTAGACTTTCGTAGCGTTGAAGTAGGGGATTTAATTTTCAGTTGGCAAATTGTGAGATTGACTAACGTAAGCGCAAAAATACACGTGGGCACGAATAAATATTATATTAACGCGCATTTTTAAGTGAACTTGCGCTATTGCCTGTGTCAGACCTGTGCCTGTTTTTCGTGGCTTGGTCTATTTCAGCATATCGCTCCATTGGAAATGTATCAATATGCTGAAATAGGTCAAGCCATGAGAGTATAGCGCAAGTGTGTCAGCCCCGTAAGGCAAGCGAATAATTAGTTATGTACTCGTGTATGGCTTGAAAAATATGGGTACTCAGATATATATAAGCAGCGCCGCTTTGAAAACCAATTCATAAAGGTATAGTAAGTTATTTTAAATATACTTAAAAGAAAAATATATTGAAAACAATTCACTCTAGTATGGCAAGACTTTGAAATCTTTGGAACCTACCTTAATGTAAAGGAATGGGGGCAAATTGAAATAAATTTCTAGACTGGAGACGCAGAGAATATAAATTATTTTTCTCATTAATAAGAAAATTGTTACAACTGACTTTAGTAAACTTCCACCTTTTGGAAAATTGAGGAGTAGATGACAAAAGTTTAACATAATATTGCGAAGCGAGAAATACGAGTAGTTATAGGTAATTTTTATACTAGTACGTAACTACGTTGGGTAAATCATAGCAGTCATGCAATGATGCGGTCTTTTACTGTTAAATAACTTTATTGTTCCTCATTAGTCCAAAATGTAAACACCGGTTGACCTTGTGTCGAAGTTTACGAAGCTTCCTCGTGTCATATTGAATCTCGCACGCTAACATCATATTAAAGTATAATGAGCTTCCTTAAACTAATTATGTTTTTATGAGGTCTAGAAGAATTTTATTTCCACTTATTCAAATTGTCAAATAATGGCTCAAAATAACAAAACATTTGTCATGGATCTTTAAAATGTTTTGCCTATTTTCTCAATGAAAAAAAGCAATTTTTTTTTATGTTTTAAAGTTTTTTTTTACAAATTTTTAATTTAATTTAAAAGTTAAACAAAATCATATAAAAGAATTTGATGTACCCCAGAGCTAATAAGATTATAAATTTTTGGTCTATAAATTAGCATGTTAGATGCTGTTTTAGAAAATACTTAATAACATATCAAGACTAAATCTATAAAGCATAAAACAGCAAATAAAGCAGCCCTCTCGAAAAGTTATTTTCAGATGTCAGAGATTTTTTGTCTATTTGTCTTTTTGAAATAGCCGTTTAACTTTTTGTTATATTTAACATATTTTTAAATCGAATTCTTCAATTCAATCGAGTAAAGATAAAGCATACATAAACTCGAGGATACAAATTTCAATAATAAGATATTTGGTATGAAAAATTACATGGATCCTACGTTGATCATGAAGTCCTTTTTCAAATAACAAGAGTATTTTTTTGTACTCAGTTTTCCAAGGCATTATATTCTGCGTGGTTTATATTGACGGAGAGGTTGAGGTTTATCTTGATTGGGTGTCAACTCAGTTGTGCTTATCGTTAAGGAACATGTAATGAAAGGGTAAAGGCTACAGTCGGGGGTCTGGCCAAGCCAAGGCGCACGTAAAGTCGGCTGCAGGTCATTTCTGTCGCGGGTCAAACAACCCTTAGAGCCGTAGATGCCAATCGCAACCTGCACTGACCATTAAACGAGGGGTTATAAAATACTTGGGTACTGCTAAACTAATTTAAGACATAATAATTTCAAGACAAAGAAAAGGATCGATGTATAGAGTTTAGAAGGTTTTTTAAAACATTAGAAACTATTTTGTTGTCCAGTCTTTCAGTTTTCCATCAACAAACTTATCAATCCAAAACGCGCTAAAAATCAAGAGATTTCAATATTAGTGATAACACTAACAGCGCTGGTGAAATATACAAAACAAGGATTATATCCGTAGACATGTCTTTGTCGTAATCACGGCGCCACTTCCAAGTTTGGTACGTTGCCTTATACAGAAATGTTCTATATCCTCTCCGATCCAAATACACCATTTCACATATTACTACAAATATCTTTCAGTTATTCAGTCCATCTCCTCCTCAGTCTGCTTCAGGTCACTTAAGTATTTTCAGTGTCCTCTATTCTGGCAATCTTTTCACTCATTTCACTGGCAGTTATTGGGACCTGCAGAATGCTACGATGGTTTCATATCTCAAAGAGATTTATTTTAATTCCGCAAGTTCCATTTTCCTTGGAACAATTTGAAAGTATTTTTTTAAATTCAAACCCTATTAATTTAGTACCGTCATCATCTTGAGTAATTATTATCTTATTAAAGTTTATAGCCTCTGCATAATTTGTTTTTTTTTTGTTTTGCTTTCAGACTGGTAGTGTTTTCAACGAGAATGTTGAAACGGTATACCATTTTTACCCCTGACTTCGTTAAATGAGTGAATGAAAAGTGTCGGTAATGTAAATACCTGACTTTTAATATTGGAAAATTTAGAATACTTAAAAAAAATTAACATGTAATATTCTCTTAGTTTCTTTAAAAAAATTAAATTTGATGAATTGTTCCATCAGCATTCCATTCTTTACCGATCTATACATTTCCCATAGTTTGTACATAGTTTGCTGCTTCTTTAAAAAACTTTGAAATGCTTCTCCGGTTAAATATGATTTTAGATAGTTATGCCGGGTTGCGCTACCTCCTCCCTTAGCCAACGTTTCGGACAGCGTTATAATGTCCACCATCGTGCCGGCCCCAAATGTTATTAATTCAATTCTATTTGGTTACAATTTTACACAAATAATTTCGACTAAACAAGTAAATAAGTTCATGACAACATAAATTTTTTATTTTGATACACACTAAATATTTATTAATAAATGAAAACAAATAAAAAAATACGTTTTTTAATGTTTATACTATTGTAAAGTCCCTTTAATTATATAATAATGGTCACTGTTACCCATCTATATTTATAACATGAAAATTACGACGTATCCACGTTCCATTGGAATGCTTCATGATGAAGTGTATACGAGGTCTTCCTGGGAGTACTCATACTTACAGGCATTCATAACAAAATCAAATAATAAACGAAAATTGAATTTGGAAAATTAATAAGATGGCACACTTACTGCATTCTATAGTAAGCGTTGGGCGATGAGGGCTGGGGCAGGGGGGCCCTACTGTGCAAGCCCTCGCCGCCAAGGCGAGTGGCCCCCAGGGGCCCCCCCGGACCCACTGGACTTTGGGGGCTGAACCGTTCCTCCCCGCTTCCTGAAACAATACAATAAAAGTGTTAGAGATTGTAATTTTTTTTTCTTTATTCAGTGGATTGTTTATTAGAATTGTTGATATTTTACGGACTACCATGTTAAATAAAAGTATTTTTTAACAAGGTGTGTGCACTCTTTTATACACACATTTATGGATTCGGTGTGTGGCACCTCCAGTAATTGCACATTGTCAATTGTGATTGGTCAGATTGCCAGTAACACTGTTGTCAAACCTGCAGGCAGGATTAAAATCTGCAGAATTCAAACGAAGCTTCTTCATTCTTTGTGCGGCTGCCAAGAACATTGGGTGGTGTTCTGGACTGGCCCATGACGAATCAATTTAATATCGGGGGCTGATGATCGGCATCTGAAGACATTCGCTTGTCCTGCTTCTGGATGACCCTTTTGGCTAAAACCCATTAATCAGCAGACGTTCCATTCTCACGATGTAAGATTCTTTTAAAAATCGAGGAGTTTTCGACAAGTCACCTTTCAGCTTCGCGCGACTCATCACGATATCACCAGCAACTTATTACCTCAGCAAGCCCTTTATGGTAGAAGGTTTTAGAATCAGGATGTCTTTTTTAAACTTACAATTTACTTATCGTCGCAGGAAAGCAATACTGTTGTAACCGTCACTACCTATGAAAATACTTTTTATACACCACTTTGAAGGATTTTTTTCTGCGTCGATCTATCTGGGTCCCGTGACTCTGTAACGATAAATAAGAACTGTTCGACGTTGGAAAAACTAGCTATAAACTAAAACTGAAATTTAAAAGAGAAACGACAAAATCACGTACACGGAAACATTACTCGTTCGGTTGGTGCTTACAGCATTTTTAAAGATTGCATTTAAGGGTTCGCGGCGGTTACTACATTTTAATTGTTTGCTTTCTAATAACACTTGTCGTTTACTACAACTTGTCAGTACTTTTTTAGAATAAGTTAGATAGTATGTGTACTACAATTACACAGGTCGTGCGTTATCGTTATTTGTACGTTACGGTGTTGTAAACCAAACGAATTTAGCCCAAAAAAATAACGACACACATTTACAGCTGTTTAAAATTTTAGTATTGATGTACTTTGGCGCTTACAGTAATTTATGCAGCTGAAAATAAAGTTCATTTCAATATTCATACAGTAGCGGTGTTTACAACATTTTTGGCGTACACAAAAATGTCAACTGCTGTAAACGCCAAAAACATTGTACTTCTTAACTTATAAAATATTTAAATATTGCCATTTGATAGATTATATTTTTTCAGAAAGCATTTTAAAAATGGCATTTCCCTAACCACTGATTTAAAATTTGCCAATTTTTTTCCTAAAATCTGAAAAGTATTTTGGCTCTGGAGAACAATTTGTTTTTTGGCTGTTACAGCAGTATTGCTTTTTTGCGACGTTATGCATTTCGAATCCCTTCTATTAATTTTGATCAAGAAAATCTAATCCTTGCAGATGCATTTGCTTGTTGAGTTCATCATTGCTCACAATCCATAAATTTATTCATTATTTCAATGATGTAAATTGTTGCCGCATAATCCCTCAGTAACAATCATGCTAGGCACATACCCGTGTTGTGGTGGTCGATTGTTTCAGTTCACCTTTATCTAACTTCTCATGACAGCAAAACTGTAACAAGGATATATCATCCGGGGGGGTTTATCGATCAAGATATACGTCGATATGGATGTTGTGCCACGGTTTTGTCTTATTTTATTTTAATGTTGTTTTTAAGTAATGTTTACAATTATTTTCTTATTTTAATTTATCTATCCAAAATGACTACGAAAACAACCTCAACCCTGGACAGGCCTCTCAACCTTAGGCCTGGATGTTAACAAACTGAATTAAGTTGGCCTCTTATTTATACTCGTCTCGAACAAGATCCACCCATATAAATGTTATAATAAGTAATTCTACCTTTGAATTTCGTCTGTCAGTAAATTTGTTTGTACGTTCCGTTTCCGCTTCAGAATAGGACCGTTTTAATGGTTAGGTAAAGATTGTTTTTTCAAATGTTAATATCGTCGTATTTATATATATATCAGTAAATTTGTTTATACGTTCCGTTTCCGTTTCAGATTAGGACCGTTTTAATGGTTAGGTAAAGATTGTTTTTTCAAATGTTAATATCGTCGTATTTATATACTTTTTAATCACATTTTTTGGTAAGCATATTACGGTACCTACCTACCTGCCTGATGATGGTGACATTTCTTTGGACAAATTGTATAATTCTTAAATGAAAATAATTTTTTGCATAAAATTTATATTTTATGTTTATAGTGAAGGAGTATGATCAGTGGTGACGTGTGATTAGAAAAAAACATCATCAGACAGCTAAATGACATCTACTTATTTTATTCCAAATTTGCTCACGAGTTACATCCTGCATATTACGATAATGTTTAATATATTACACATTACTGTTTTATATATTACAAATTACTACTAGAAACAAAACAATACTCGTGACAGAGAAATCACACGTAAAATCACAAAGAATTTTAGATTTAATAGAAATATATAATTTTATAAGTTTTTTCTCAGCTTTAATCGTGCTCGACCACGCACTTAACTTAAGCGATTATCGGAATTATTAGCCACAGAGCAAATTTTTTGCTACTACCTAAAATAAACCCTCTAATAAACATTTAACTCAGTAAGTTGAGAATTGTTAGTCAGTACTGGATTGAATTTATTTATTTCTTTCTTCTCACAGCATAATTTTTAACATAACAATCAACCTCACTAGAACTAAGCCTGTATCGAGGTTAATAATTTACACATTTGACCAACATAAAGTTAATTACTACATGCATTAACACAATATTATATATTACAAGAAGAAAGAAAAAATATGTTAAATGAGTGATTTGGGTAGTTTGAGAATGTATTGTACCTAACAAAATTTAAACCATATCAAAATAAATTTAAAATGAGAATAATATGCTTAGTTCCTACCGAGATGTCATTTATTTAGTTCCTACCTCTCCCTCGAATTGCTAGAAAATTGTTTTGAAATTTGGAACGATGGCGAGAAAAACAGTGCGAATTCGAGTGCATTTGTTTTCAAAGCAAAAGAAAATTTGGGACTACACAGAGAAATTTTTTATTCTAAAATACGATCATTTTATTCGTAAAACGGTTAAAAACGGGACTGAAGTTCTTACGAATGAATTAACAGGTTTAAATGTTTATTGTCGGGAAAATGTAAGAATAAATTATTATTATTAATTATCCGAACAAATTTCGTAAGTATACATCTTTGGCACAACGTATTTTTTCGTTGTATCGTCATGCTGTATTATCAGGGCAACTAGATAAAACATTTCTAAACGAATGTTTTATAAATATGGCCTGATAAATTATCGTGAGGGTCAAAATCGATTTTTCTCCGTGTACCTTGGGAGTTTGGGAGCAAGCAGGACCAAGAGTTAGTTCTGTGAAGCAAGTTGTACACATTGTGACTGTCGCTCACCTATCTTAACCCATCTTAACCTAACCTGAACCGACAGGAGAGCCTATATTGAGCCAAATGAAGGCAATAAAAAGAGAAAAGGAACGGTGGGAGGTTAGGTTAAGAGGGAATGCACAACGCGATCGTGAGCATGTCGATATAGTCACGAAAAAACTTGAAATTTTATCTTCGATTATATTTCGCGTCTGTCAGTCAAGTGTAAATATTTATTGGACAGTTTTGAGGCTTTTTCTGCAGTAAGACCCAGTGGTACCTACCATGTCAACTGCAAAATTGGAATTATGTGGGCGGTAGGAAATAGGGGAGGGGAAGGAACAGGGAAAAGGGGGTTATGTCGCGAAGTATCCTCTAATGAGAATAGGCTTCTAAAAATATCTTAATTAATTTGAAAGAACGATTTCATTCTAAACTGTGAACAATGACTGACAAAATTTAAAACGTGTTTTTTAAAGAATTGGATTTTTAAGTTGATGTGTATCTTTTATATTGAACACTTTTTCATATCGCGTGTATTATTTTTATATAAAAAAATGTTAGCAATGTTTATATTCTGCCTACCTGTTCCTGTACTGTCCCAGTGCCAGTTATATTCACATTTGATTTAATACCAGCACAGACCCGTGAAAAATCACGGGATATTATAATTGTTGAAATGAAGCACTGTCAAACATTTGAACAAAAAAAATACGTATTTCAAAGATCAAACGAAGGAAATAATTTTGGTACCTGCTTTATCGCTTGTCTAATTTGATATATACCTACATATCAGTTCAATTCTTAAAAATTAAAAGTTCTTAGAGCTTAAATAATTTTACGCACTACGCATGAATATGCATCACTTCATGCATGTACACATGCACTGACAACCAAAAATATATGTGGTCCAGAACCCAGTCTCCTACCACTTGGGCATGGAAATCGTCAGTCAAAGTGTATGAAGTAATACAATGCGTGAATATGATATACTTAAAGGGTTTCTCACCATCCTCCCAATAGCTTATCTACCCTAATAAATAATAACGAATATTATTAAAAATAAAAATAAAATACTCGCAGTGCACAGTGGTCCCTCTGTAGGTCATAGACATAACATATTAATTTCCTTAATATAAAGTGTTTATTGTACGTAAGTCTTGATTAATTACAAAACTAACTGCAGGTATAAATACAATCCCAGTTCGCCAAAGATTTCATTAGTATTTCGGCTTCGAAAGTGATCTAATTGCTGCAAGCGCTAAATTGCTATTTCCAGAGCCCTTATTAGTCACCGTGTTTACCGTTGCTAATTTGTTGGAATTTTCGATTTGTGAGTGTTGTTTTATAATGGAATTTCAAGTTCAAGTTAAGTTTAATTATTATTTTAATAATTTTTTTATAATTTTAAGTTAAGTTTAAATTATTATTATTTTTTTAAATTTATAAATATATAGGCTTTTGAATTGTACGACTGCTACACGCGTATAAATTTCTTGAGTCAATTTTAATTTTTAATTGATTTTCCATAAACTTTTAACTACTTGCCAAACGATTCCACTAGTGTTATTTAATGAAAAATGTTTCTTAGAATTAGCAGTTTATGAGGCATATTTTTTTGCCGCGTATTCATGCTCCCTTCTTAATTATAAGTCATCTACGCCGTTTGTATACCGTCGTAGATGTTACGGTGTACGAAAAAACATGGGTATGGTAATCGGTTTATGTACGCCTCACCTAAGCCAGTTTACGACGTTCTACGTAAAAATCATATATATATATATATATATATATATATATATATATATATATATATATATATATATATAATATATGAATATATAGTTTGGTGATAACTTTTTAAATATTATTTTAGGTCCCTTTTACAAAAAGTGCTTCTTTACGCGGATGCACTTGTTTGAAATTTGGTTAACCAATGCTGGAAGTGATGCAGAAAAAGCTCACTAAGTTTTACACGTGGTGACTGGAACCTTGCCCGATATCGAAAATATCAACATTTATGGCTTGCAACAGCGTATAACTTACACATGCAAGAGGATCAGTAGGATTTATCGGTCTAGTTAGGAGTTCTACCGAGCTGAACCCTCTGATGTGAAAATATCTGGAGTCGGTGAATTATTTTCCCATTTAATTCTCTGGTGGGTTAACATGTTGTTCTTGTATTGTTTTGTATTAATTATACGTATATTACACTTGCATAACGTGAATTTACTAGATAATCATTTGTGAAAAAGTGTGTGAAAGGGTTTAGTTTTTCATGTGGGGAAGATTTAACCTGGACATAAAATCTGGTGACAATAAAAAAATGATAATTTGTAGAGCGCCGTTTTTGTGAGAAATCACCTCAGGTTGCTGCACATTTTATAATGACTTCTTAGGCTCTACCTAGAACTATTATTTAAAAATAAATACAGAAATAAAAAAAAAATTATGGAAATAACATGCCTGTCTGTAAAAGGTTGGCCCTTAATTCTAGATGAATAAACGATTAGAATTTAACGCAAAATCTCTTAATTTTATCAATTATTTACCTATTCATTACCAAGTTAAACATCTATATTACCACAAGTTCCTGCATAATTGCAATAAACACTCCATAGTACTTGAAAATTGTCTAAGTTATTAGTAATTAGTTTACGTACTGAATAATTCCAAAAATTAAAAAAAAACCATTACTTGAGAAATTAGACAATAAGTATCACCTACTGCGCACTGCATTGGCAAATATCACATTCATTATTAATATAAATTAATGCCTGGAAAATAACGTTTAGCAACAATAAACATTATTAAGGGAAAAACACAATATGCTAATAATGTGTGTTATTCCCAATAGTAATTAGTAAAATAAATCGAAATTTTAACAAGTCATTGAAAACAGATAATGATGCTAGTACCAAACAATTTGAAATTTAATTCCTTTTGCAATTAAGGTCGAAAAACCCTTTGGAAGTTTGGTTTTTTGTTTTTTTTTAACTTTGTTATTTGGCAGTTTGACGGAACTTTATTGTGATTATAGATAAAAAGTCAGAAAATATACACATAATTATATTATTAGCATTCACCAATCATTCAAAATATGTAAAATCTCTGTAAAATCAACCACAATTAATCTAACCCACATTTTATAGTTTTAAATAATAAATAAATCCATATATGTATATATAGTTAACAAACTAATTGTTTTTACAACGTATTTATCAATAAAACGCATTTTAAAATACAATGGCTTATGATTTGAATGTTTATCACAACGTCAACGTGCTATAACCGCCCTCCCTTGAGCGCTGGCCCACTGTGCAGTGGTTAAAAAACTTGGCCAACTTATCCAATATATAGCCACTATTTATAGGTTCGAGTACCGAATTATAAACTCCAACTTAATAATTAAATAAACCGTAAATTGTAAATCGAAAATATTCGTTATTAGTGTAGATAAGCTATTGGGAGGGTGGTGAGAAACCCCCTTATTATATTATTGTGTATTCATTGTGCACATATCCAATATCCATGGAAAATTTTTTGGCTCAATACGATAATTCTATAATCACCTTTATTAAATGTACGATAAATAAATAAATTCTGACAAAACTGTTTATTCGTATTCAATATATTCGTATTCCATATGTAGCCGCAAAGCAACAAATCATCTGGATATTTTAAGCCATATCTTGCCAAAAATGTTTTTTTCGAAAATATTTAAACTAGCGCCATCTATGAACGAGCGTAATTTTAAGTTTACCCTTTCCCACAATTTGAAAAACAGGCAAGAATATTCTGTTGGAACATTCCAACAAGGTGATGGCAGTGTCTATATTATTCTCATTGCCACTGACCGTTCTCATGAGGTATCGATCGATTGGACAGTAAATAATACATCCCACAATAGAGACCAACGTATTAGGAGTAACTACTCCCAAGGATATCTAGTCTGATTTGTAGATAAGTAGGGGGAAGTAATATTATTTTTTTAGCATATATCACCTAATTATAAGAGAGAATTGAATTAGACTAAGCGTATCGCATTGAAATAACGAAACTAGAAAATTTATCATACGCGATTAAGTGCTGGTATAGGAGGACAAGTTGCCTATTGCCGAACAATAAATTGTGTTGGCCGTCAATATTGACGTGTCCCATCAATGAACTATGGTAGTTCTGTTTACATTAAGAGTAGACCTTCTACTGTAAAACAGTGTGTTTTTAGCTTTATCTTATAATGAATCAAAACCAAAATTTCCTCTGAAATCATAAGATATGTAAGTAGGTGCTTAAATACATACCTACTTAAATATAAACGATATATTTTATGCAACATTTTTATTTTCATTTCAGAGTTATACAATTTGTCCAAAAAATGTCAATATCATCAGGCAGGTAGGTAGGTAGCATAATAGCATTGAAAAAATGCGTGTCTAAATAAACACGACGAAATAATATTTGAAAAAATCCTCTTTACCGAATCATTAAAACGGTCACCATTCGTGCGTACAAACAAATTTACTGACATACCAAATGCAAAACGGTTGAGGTAAAACAAGATTTCGTCACGCTTGATGGACACTGCAACGCTGTCCGAAACGTCGGCTAAAGAAGGAGGTAGCACAACACGGCCTAACACCCCAAAAACAAACAACGAAAATGCTCTTGGCCGTGAAAATCTAAAAACGTATCATATTCGATTTTGTTTATATGGGACACCTAACAGTAATATATAATGATAATATTGTTAATTCTGAAATTGCGACATAAAAATAATGTAAAATAAATAGGTCCCAAGGGTTGAGTTGGTTAAGGTGCTGTAACCCTGAAAGACAAGATATCCTCGGTTCGATTCCCAGTTGCGACATTTACGTTTTTTTTCTACGTCTTGTTCGGTTTCATGATTTGTTAAAATTTATTAATATTATCTTCTGCTTTAGTAAATCGAGTATTTTGCATTATTATGTAATTTTTATGTTTTCGTAGGTGCAGTCTCATACTAATACTGTTCCATGGCCCATCTAATTTGTTTTTATTATCTAGGTGATACACGATAGTTACCTTGTGTAGCAGCCCATCTGGGAGGCTGTAGAGCGGGGCCCGGTTGTGCGGGCGGGGACAGGGCCCTCAGCAGAGAGGGCGGGCGCCGCGCGGGCCAGGAGCCCCCCTGCTGCCCCCCTTGCGCCTGGGGCCACGATCCACCCAGTGGGGGCCACGATCCTGACAAAATAACAAATAAATTAGGAATAGTACATACCATCACAATTCTCAATAAACTTTATGTTAAAAATTTCCTCCCTTAGAGATATTATTCTTATTTAATTAAATAATATTAAGGTACATGTTTTGCAGAATTGGAACAATTCATCTTATCTCAAAAGTGAGTTTTCAATATCCGTGAAAGTTCTTTTCAAATTCTGTAATTTTTTCCTTATGTGCCCGTTGTCCCACCCATTTTCCAGTAGAAAACTTCTTTTCAGCTATGTTTTAAACCTTTTGGGTACGAATAGTTAAGATTCACCCCGCGATTTTCAACAGCGAAGTTCAGAACCAAGGGAAATTTAACTCGCATAAAAGCTCTGTAGCTTACGATTTTCACCGCTAGATGTCTCCTTAATGGGATGTAACGTATTTTACTTTATTTTTATTATTTCATATGATTGTACAATATCTTAAGATTGTTGTGTCTAAATTTGAAACAAATCTTTAAATAAGTATAATTAATACCAGCGCCGGATCTGCCATACGTTCAAAAACGTGCAAAAAACCTGGCGCCCACTACGAAGTGGCGCCGTGATAAAATAAATATTGTTTTAAAATTCAATTAAAATATTCCCCGAATCGTTTAAAAATTACTCGTAATACGGAATTATTAGTTCGCGCTGGCAACACTCACTTTCCATATGCGTGAACCTAATGCGCGCGCATCGATGGTTAAAATTTAACGAAATACGGATTTGACTTACGTCAAGGAATTTTTTTCCAAATACAATATATTTCATACGAACGTAAGACCTATTTTTCCTTGTTGCTCTTACGACCATTGTATCGTTCGAAATTCAACAAACATTGTGATTGGTTCATTAATCGCTTCTCCTACGGATCTCCCTTCGTTGATTACAAGTTGCTCTTTGATGATAGTTCGTCGCTTTCGCCGCGTTATTGGTTTATTTATGTTGCCATTCGCGCGCGATTTGGCACCATATTAAACAAACTGATCAGAATATTATTATTTCTGAACTAAACTGCCTCATGTTTTATATTATATTTTGTTATGATGTTATTATTTTGTCCAGTGTCATAGATAGCTACCGCCAGGTCACTTGGAAAAGTTACTCTTGATTCTTGTTGGCGGGATATTAATTTATTTTAAACGTATTGCATAATTTTTTTTTTTTTTTATATGTATATAAATTTTTTATCTGAATTTTAAAAAAATTTTGGGGGGGGGGCGCCATCGGTACTTCCTGCACAGGGCGCCAGATTTCGTAGAACCGGCGCTGATTAATACAAAACAATACAAGAACAACATGTTAACCTACCAGGCTATTAAATTGGAAAATAATTCACCGAATCCAGATATTTTCATATCGGAGGGTTAGGCTCGGTGAAATTCCTAATTTGACCGATAAATCCTACTGATCCCTCAACATAAATATTTAAAAAATCTGTATTTAAAATGACTGATTTTTGCATTTTTATGTACAAATTCTTTGAAAAATCTAATATGCCTAAATTTTTAATGAGAGAGTTAGGTATAATGCCAGTAGCCGAAATAACAAATGGTAATATTTTTATAGTCTGAGAATGCCAAATTCTTTTAATTTAATTTACTAAATCTTAATGGTTTCTTATTTTTTCAGAAACAGATTTTGAAATATTACAGGAATTTGGAATAGCTACATAAATGCTATAAGTTATTTTTTTAATTTAGTCATGTAAAACTATATCGGGTCTATTATGACTAATTGGTCTGTTAACTTTCATGATTAGTATCATTGGTATTATATTTTCTGGTACCCAAAACTATAGCGATTTTCTGACACTTGTCATTTCTGAAGCCGGTGAATAGATCAAATCAAAATCTACTCGGCCGATTCTTTTGAATTTTTGTATACTACTTTCTTTTATGAAGGACCAGGGCTGGGACCTTTTTTTATTTTTCGTAATTATGATTTTTACAATAACAAATAGGCCCATTTTTTCGCTTCTAAGTGTCAACAAAAATTGAAAAATCGAAAAAAAAAAATTCGTCCCAGTTTGAAAGTAGTATGTATATCATAATATAGTATATATATACATATCTGATGATATCATTTTTATTTTTTGATATCCGATGATCCAGTCTTGAGTTATACTGTTCACCAGGGGATAACTTTTTTCTAGGCGCCTCTGAAGATTTGCTGCCGTCGTCGCGTCGGAATAACTGTTTATATTTTGTTTTAAAAAATTAATTAAATTTTGTTTGTAAGTTACGATCAATAAAATAAATTTGTATACAGGTAGCGTCTAAAATCTTTAAAATGGGTCCTTTTTACGCTGTTATTAACAATTAACATTGCCACCACCTTAAAACAATTTCACGTCAAGTAGGAGTATAGAGTATTTTTATATATTTTCAAAGAAAATAGTGTACCTTGTTTGTTGTGTGCCCAGGAGACATCTGGCGGTGGGCCCTGGTGATGGTTGGCCCACAGGACGGTCTGGGGAGCCCACGATGACGGGGGCCCTGGGTTCATGGGGCCCGGCAGAGGCCCGAGGGGGCGCAATGCCAGAGGAGGCGCCGTGAACACCCTGGCCTCGGGCATTCGATGCACCCCAATTTCCTGGAATAAAAGAGGTACTCAATGAATTCTTTATTTTCCAAAGAGTAGAATTTAGGTGCAACCTTCCTCCTCCCTATCTCCACCCCAATGGGGATGTCACAATCCCACTGGATCCGAATTGTTGGGAGTGCTTGGGACCCTTATGCAGTAATCACATAAAAAAAGCACACTCAATGAAAACATTTTTTCCATAATAGTTGGAATTTTAGAAGCAAATCCCTAGTAATAGACCCAAATTAGAATTAGTTACCTACGTACCTACCTGTGTGTCGTATATATATATATATTACGAATAACCTGACAATATTTAAAAGATCTACTGCCACCACAGTAAGAGGATAATGTTGCTTGTGTCGTGATGGAGGACTTAGTAAGACAAGACGCCTGGGTGGGACCCAAACGCGATGCCAACTCGGCCACCGACCGGCCCCCATTTGTCTACTTGATTCTTTTGAGGTGCGAACTGTGAACTTGTGAACCCGAGTTTAATGTCCCAGACAAGTAGACACATAGGTTGAGATATATTTATAAATTACGCGACTATCAATCGATCAATCATTGGCAAACGCCGTAATTACTTTAATAGATAACTATGTTTAAGGTATTAACCCAAGTTGCGATGCAGTGTACAAACGTTAGCTCAAGACGAAGGAAGTTATCAGAAAAATTCCAACCAACGTACTACAAGTAACTCCGTCGGTTTTGAGTATTTTTCCATCAGATTAAATACTCATTAGCTTTGTCTACACTCTAAACAACCGCAGTCCTTTCTAACTAACAAATAAGTTAACAAAATACATGACAATTTCTGTATAATATTATATATTATGTCATACATTAGAACGATAGAACGTGACGGGATAGAACTTCCACTGAATCAAAACTACTAATTTGGCTTGTCTGTGAAAGCTGACCCAATGAACTATGATTTTTTTTATGAAATTACTATAATATCATATTTCACATCAGAAAATTATTTTAATTTTCCTATTCAAAATTGGAAGTATATTATCCTGGGATTGTCTGCACTACTAAATAAGGTAAACATGAAGGCCTCGATTAATACCTACAAATATATTTTATTAAAAAAAACTTTGATTATGCAATTGTTATGAAAGAATTTTTTTTCTATTTGCATTCGGGGGGAATGGAAAATAATACGTTTATTTAACAATAATTAATGTCTAAATTTCATTTTGATATGTCGATATTTCGGCAATCTTTGTATTAAGCGTGGCCGGCAGTTCTATACGTTTACTGTAAATAAGTAAACAAATACTTTTTTTCTATAATATTTATGTATTATCAGAATCATCAAGAGGCTGGAAATTTTTTATTTTTGTGCTATTTTTTACTGTTAATGAATATTTATAAAATAAGATGGATTAAGCAACAACTGTTTTAGATTCAATAAAAATAAAATCTCAGTTATCATTTCCACGTGTATAGACATATTATAATGATTTTCACAGGAAACAATTAGTATCTATTAGTGACAAAAAATCAAATCGCTACCATCCTGACATCTGGAGCTTTTACGTATCCACATTTCTGTCAAAGCACACGAGAACACATCAAAGTTGTATATGTATCGATAATAATTCTTAAAAATAGGCTTCGGAGAAGCTGTAAACTGGGAAATGATTACAGTAAGACATATGGAAGCAAAAGCCTGATGAAACTATTACAAGACAACGTGCACTCAGTAATTTCAATCCAATATTCAATCATATTTCAAAAGTATTACTAAGCTATCAAATCAATCATAATAATGAACAAGCAATAGATTTTTGAATAAATAAATGATAACATAAAATACCACATTATAAGTGCAGATAAATGGAGTCAACACCAAGGCGGGACATGCAGGACATATGAGCATCTTGAGTCAGTGTTGGGGATATCTTGGAAAACCTCGTCTTTCTGCTTCTTCTCTAAATTGTTTCGTTAGATTCTGATCACATTCTGAATTTTCCACTTTATCATATGAGACAACTTCTGCGGTCACAGAATGACAACAAAAGCTAACACCATTGAAATGGAACAGTTCAAAACTTAAAAACAACAATAGTTGAAGACGGCTAGTCCAACTTTGCGAACAAAGCGTGTCCAAATATAACCATCAAAAGACGTTTTGCGAAAGTCAGGCCTTTTTTTATGTCGTGGAATATCGATTAATCACTTCGAATAAAGACGATCATCACAATAACATCACTAGCGCTTGGTTCACAGGTAGTGTTGGTGTCACGTAGAACCGATATTTGGTTGAGGGTGGTCGAGGAGTTGTAATGGTGAATGAAGAGGATAGGACGGTGGATGAAGATGTGGTAGGAGCTGGAAGTGTTGTGGCTGATCATCAGCTGTGAACTGCGTTGGGAGCAGGGTATCGATTGGAAGCATTCGGTCGCCTTGCGTGTATGGAGCTGACTTGTTAGGTCGATAGTGGCTCGACTCGAAAGCTTACAGGGGTGCTCAATATCATGGGGTGCAATGCCCCAATTGAATTACTTTCTTAAGATAACGCTTTGAGCTAAACGTTCAAATTCAATGGATTTCTTTTTGTGTTAATGAACACATCATAGTTGAACCCGCGTTATGTACCTACTCGTTTTTAACGCCGCACTGATCACAAATATATTGTTGTGATTTTTGCCATTAGTTGATATTTTTGTATATATGGCTATCTATCTAAACAGAAGAAAAGGTGAAGCAGTAAAAATATACGGTTCGGAGAAAGAAATAGTAAAAATAAAATAAAAATATAAGTAATAAAAATAAAAATTATAAATTTTATTTAAATACATGTCGAATTACGAAAGATTTTTTAAATATTTATATTGAGGGATCAGTAGGATTTATCGGTCAAATTAGGAATTCCACAGAGCCGAACCCTCTGATATGAAAATATCTGGAGACGGTGAATTATATTCCCATTTAATAGTTTGGTAGATTAACGTGTTGTTCTTGTATTGTTTTGTATTAATTATACTTATATAATACACTTGCATAACGTGGATTTACTAGATGATCATTTATATGGAAAAGTGTATGAAACCTGAAAATCTGGTGCGTAAAAAAATCACTGAAGACAATGATAGCAACTCTTAAACGAAAATATGAAACAGATAAACCAGAAAAAGATTCGGTCGCATCCAGGAATTTAACCCACTACTGTAATAAACATGGATATATTAATATATATTTATCATTCATGTTCTTATTATCCTGACCAAGAAACCATCGGTTTCGAAACATGTCGATAATTGTGATTATATAGTGGTGTACACAATATTATTTGTTTCATTTAATGGATATATTTATCCAAGATACTAGACACTATCTATATTGCCTTTAGTTCGGGTAGAATCTTGCAATCTATAATATAAAAATGAATATAATAATTTTTGTTTGTTTGTTTGTTCGTACCTTTTGCGCGGCCATACCGTTCATCCGATTGCGATGAAACATTGAGAATATGATGTGCGCATACCTGGGATAGTTATAGGATAGTGAGCTCTGGCGTTATGAAATTATTTCCTAAACTATTCATACAATTGCGATTAAATATTCATCAGATTGCTATTATTTTTTTTTTGAATTGTTGTGAACATGCCCGTGAATACTTTATATATGTATACTGGTGAGCTCTGGCAGTATGAAATATGGGGCTTCGCGGGAGGAGGGAATAGGGAGAGAAGGCAAAGAAGGGGGAGGGGGGGTTCGCAGGAGAGGGATGAGCGGGAGAGAGGAGGGGGGATGCGGGAAGGTGAAAAGGGAATGCGGGAGGGGAACGAGGACGAATGGGAAATGACACGAAGTGAGAAACAATTTATTTATTTAATTAGCATTCAACGCATGCCGGGTATAAGCTGGCCATATATAAAAATGAATATAATGTGGTAGTTTTAAGTCGAAATATGAACCAAGGGGATAGGGTCGAATTAGTTCAGTGGCAAGGCTAAGGTCCTGGGTTCAATTTCTAGATGCGACCGTATCTTTTCTCAGTTTTCTTTTTCATATTTTCATTTGAGAGCTGCTAATATTGTCTTCACTTTAAAATGTTATTAAATATTACATTTTGAGGACTCATAAAGTTATTACAAAAATAAAAATAAATTATTAAATAACACCATTTCTTTGAACTATGCAAAATACTTATTTTCCTTAAAATAAGTCAATATCACCTAAATATTGGTTTTCCATAGTGTGAAACCGCTGTAAAAATAAGTCAATAACATCTAAATATTGGTTTTCCATAGTGTGAAACCGCTGTAGAAATAAGTCACCTAAATTTTGGTTTTGCATAGTGTGAAACCGCTGTAAAAATAAGTCAATATCCCCTAAATATTGGTTTTCCATTGTGTGAAACCGCTGTAAAAATAAGTCAATATCACCTAAATATTGGTTTTCCATAGTGTGAAACCGCTGTAAAAATAAGTCAATATCACCTAAATATTGGTTTTCGATAGTGTGAAACCGCTGTATCGGGGAATGAGCAATACACATATGTGTTTTAGGCGTGCTGTAGTAGTTGTCTCGCATAATTCATTGCATAATAATCATTATTCACATTCACGCATACTATTCTGTCATTCAGACTCTCGCCATGGCAATATTTAATTCATAGTAATTGTGGACCTTGCTTAATTTTTAGTCAAAGTCCCTCTCAATTGGTAGCTTTAAAGTTCCTGAAGCCCAGGGGCTAAAAAGCCCACGTAATACGCAAAAGCTGTTAAGTCGTATTTAAAATATCAAATAAATGCGCATAGGTAAGTGGAACTATTAGGCACTCGAGAATATTGCGATTATTAACTACGTCTGGCATTTTATACATGGTGTTTTTTTTCTTTCTGTATATTGAAAACATAATTTGATTTAAATATTTTTATCTTACTAATATTATAAACGCGATAGTTTGTATGGATGTATGTATCTTTGTTACTCTTTCACGCAAAATTTACTGAATGGATTTTAATTAAACTTTACAATAATATATCTCATACATCAGAAGAACATATAGGCTATAATTTATAAAGCTAGCTGTTTATTTTAAATGTATAGAAAACAATAATTACCGTTTAATAGAAAGTGTCAAAATTTGAGAATGACATTTTGCAAAACAATGATTGTTAAATCAAAATTCTATTTTAGAAAATATTTAAATGAGTGAATTTATTTGAAGTACTCGCCTAATACTTTGAATCGAATCAAGAATTATAGATATTTTAAGTAAATAGGTTAAGAATTTTGGTATAAACGTAAATGGGACCTAGGAAAAGAAAATAGATTACTCTAAGTACTAATCCTATACGCAGACGAAGTCGCGGGCAGAAGCTAGTATTTATATAAATACATCTTATCTCATTGGTTTTTTGTTAGGCAAGCTTTACACTTATACGTAAAATTTACGACTTACCTAAGTTTTGGATAAGTTACTCGTAGGAGCGTTTTTACTCACGGAAGTTGTTCAGAAGTTTAACTTACGTGAGTTATCACAGCCATCGCTGTACACGTAATCTCATTTTCGGTAAGTTGGCTTCTTCTAGGTAGAAACTACCACTAGTATGCCAGGGCAATTGGAGGTAGATAGCTTTTGAAAGATGTAAAATGTATCTTTGTTCAATTTATTATTGTGTGTGCTAATGTAGATATATTTTCGACTTCAAATATACTTTACTCACTATATGCCCACCTTTATGCATCTTCTGTGTACCTCATCTCTATATTATTATATATTTTTAAATTTAAGAGAATAAGTAGTAAGTATGTGTATTTCTTAGGCATTCAAATATTGTATTACTTACAGGATTTCAATTGCTTTACACTTGTACTACTATTTACTAATATTTAGTGTATAACATGCTCTTGGGATTTAAATACTTACTCAACTCTACTTTCTCATGATGTAGTTTATGCCATATACTATTTTATGTTACGTGGTTTCATATTAAGACTGGTACAATTATATACACAACATATGAAGGAGGGGGGAGAAGTGTGGTCTACAAGGATTTTATTCGATTATATGGGTTTTCAAATTTAAGAAATGTAAGGGTTAACAAAAGTAAGAAAACCCGTATAATTTTATAAAATCCTTGTAGACCTCTTCTCCCTCCCTCATATGTTGTGTATATAAACCGTAAGTAAAGAATAACACAGGTGTGCGACCAAAAAAAAAAAAAAAATTTTGTTACCCAGACGCGGATTCAGTACTCAGACCTGATACGAGATTTGGGACTCCCAAAAGAATCTGTTGAGTTACTAGGATCCCGACTGCAAGAGAAGAATTTATTGACACCTGGAACTTCTTTTGCCTGGTATAGAATGCTCAATATGTTAACTCAATTTTTTGAACTCCCATTTGGATTTCTTCCCGGAAAATCTTGGTGCAGTTAGTGAAGAGCAAGGTGAGAAGTTTCATCAAGATATCAAGGAAATGGAGAGAAGGTATCAAGGTCGATGGGTTACAAATATGATGGGCGACTACTGCTGGATGCTGCATAGGGAAAATATAACGTCCCACAAAAGAAAAAAAAACACAAAACGAAGCTTCGAAACTAAAAAATCTGATTTTATAATGATTTATAATTGTATGTATTGTAAATGTAATATTTTATGACTTATAATTTTACTTAATATTATAAAGATTTATAATTGTATATAACTTATAATTAAGTAAATTTGTATAATTTTATGATTTTTCTTTTCTTTTAAAGATAGCCTACAGTAGCATAGTATAACTTTTGCCTATATTTTAATTTCCACTTAAACGCGGAAAATCCTTACGCGATGGATTGAAATGGATGGCATTCTCGAATTCAACATACCGAAATACATACAATTCACCCATTACCATTTAAATTTTGTTTAAAAATTTGCAGACCTGTGTAATTTGTACCAGTCTGAAAATGGCATTAACAAATTGTAATCGGTTACGGTCAATAAATTAAAGTGAAAATAAGTTTTATATTTGTTTCATTATATTATTGTAATGAAATTCCACCACGGTCAAAAATAGAAATATTAATTAAAATATATAAATATTGACGCATCTCAAAATATCCTGGGCTTAGAAGTTTATTGACCAAGCATTTCAAATTAAATAAAAATAAAGTTGGTTGTTTGCAGGTGAAAAAATGTAATAAGCGGTAATTGTTGAATGAAACACTAGGTACATATTGAATCATTTGGCGGGTAGGAGGTAACCCGCCGTAGCTTAATGCTAGAGCTCTTGACCGGCAATCAAAGGGGTGCGAGTTCGAGTCCCGTCGGCGATATGTATCTTTTCTCGGGAGATTTTTTCAATATGGATGAGTGTTTCAGGCTAATAATTATTGCTTATAATTATCATTGCAAATTGCAATGCACTTAAGCCAACCCTAATTACCTAACAAGTATGTGAATAAATACTTGCACATTGATGCGAAGGCCCGAATATATTATTAGACAAATTGATGTCATACACTTTATTTCGCCCTTAGGGCGGCCAATTATTTATTTACCAGTTGGGAACGGTTCGTGGAGTATCTAGAGGAAGCCATTTGAAGTACATTTCTGTAACTGTAAAACCTACTCATATATTAATCAATTTGATTCGTGTACCTATTGATATGATTAGAAACAAAAAGGCAATAAAACTGTTTAAATACCAATAAATAACTTTATTCAATTTGTTATTACTTTTTATTATTAAATTATCGATCATTAGTACTGCTTTGTTAATAAAAGTATATTTTTTTATTGATTGCCTTAATTATGTGAACTATTAACTAAGTAATAAGTCGCAAGATAACTTGGATAGATAAATTATTTTCTGAATGGATCAGTTAATGCCATTATAAGTATATTATGTTTGGAATTTTATGCTCCCTAGTTCGAGTGATTTTTTTTCTCCTTGTAACTAGTAAGTATAATCTACCTACAAAATAAATTTAATTTAAAATAATCACCCTGTGATCGAGGGTGAACGGTCGGCACACTTAATTTACGAAATTTGGCGGTTGTGTACACATTTTCTTTTGTGAACTTTCGTTTTGCTAATGACGTCATTAAATATATAGAACTTTCCTGATTAATCGGAAAAAATGTCGCAATATGTTGTTATGAACATTGTAATTTGTTCAAAATAAAGGAAAATTGTGGGTCAAAGCATGACAGGATTACAATATATCATTAACGGAGACCAATAATGTTAAAAAATCGTTTTGTAAATAAATGCTGCTTTTCAAAATCTGGTCCTCCTACAAGTTGATAATTCACGTAGGTAGTCATGTAATGATGATTTAAAAAAACAACCTAAAAACCAAATGAAGTATTTAAATTGCAAAGAGTTTCCCGAATGAAGTACATTAAAGGGATATTGGAAACCTTTCACGCAAATGAAGACTGGAGCTTTCCCATTTTCTCGCTAGATGGATAGAATTTTCCGTGAAATCAACTACAACTCCACGCGATAATTTACCACATTTTTTTTATTTATTTAAAGAGAACATTTACAGATTTTACAAATTATTTAAAGTGATAGGGTTTATTCATAGTTTATTAGCCCAATCACATTATATAACGTTCATTTTAAAGAGCAATTTATTGTTCATTAATGCTGAAATTAGAAATGTCAAGAAAAACTTAATAGGCCGAGTTTTTTAACTGAATAATTCAAACTTTGCCTAACTCTTATTAACACCTGATAAATTTTGGTTTCTTGAGAGTACTATAGAAAAACAAATATATATATGTGTATATTAACAAATTTCTTAGTGCAATTTTATTCAAATTTCAATTTTATGACAGTATCCAATTTAATTGGTTGTTTCAACAAAAAATTAATTATTACCTAGTCCCCTAGTGACAGAAAAAATATTTTTTATCAAAGTTTCTCATGGAAAAACATCATACTACCTCGACTAATAAACACGTCTTAAATTACTTTTCCCGAAAGATTTAATCTTATTTTCCCGTAATACTCTGATAAATCCAGCTTTAAAGAAATCTGCATGAAACTACCCTGTATTTAATTTTCTCGAACAAAAGAAAAGCAATGGCAAACATGACGAAAGGTTTTGCATAAAAACACGGAAAACGAGAATTGTTTGATATATCACAGTCTCTTTTAGTGAGAAGTCGTATATTACTTGATGTTTTTCAACGAGTAGGTAGTTGTAGTTACGATCTCAACAAGACGTTATACACGTTATTGCGTGATATTCGCAAAAATATCATTATCGTTCTACACCCAATCCGCACGACATAACGTGTATAGGGCGTCACGTAACCGTTAACCGCGAGCCCTCATCGATTCATCATCGCTTTGTTTAATTAAGCGTCGTTTTTCATCGATTCCAATACACAAAAGGATGACACGTTGTTACATTACCGCGTTCCTTTGTGTTTCCTTCACGTTTACCGCGAAATTTGCACAAAGATAAATTAGATATTGACAATGGTGGGACCGCACAATTTTCAAGGGCGGGTTTCGCCACCGTGTAATAATGGCGCCGTAATGGTTTTTTTTTAAATCTTTCGCACTAATTTGGAGGTCGACACCTGCGTGTCAATTCAAAACTTTCCCAATGGCGTGATACTGAAATGATTTGTTACAGGGATCAAAGGAAAGCACGACAGTTTTCTGGAAAGGTCTATTAAACCGATCAATAAAATACGAGTCATTTTTATAAAAATGTGATTCCCATTAAACAAACATTATTTCAACAAACTGTAAATAAGGGTATGAAAATATTAGGATTTATTTTAAGAACAATTAAAAACTTTGAATCTTTACGAATCGTAAAATTGTTGTACATATCCCTGGTTAGAAGCCTAATCGAACATAACTCCAAAGTCTGGTCGCCCTTCTACAAAATTCATATCCATAATATTGAAAGAATTCAAAGAAAATTTCTAAGATTTGTAAATTTTAAACTTAATATCCCTTTAGAGCACATAAATTACCTATCATTAATGAATATGTTAAATATTCCAACTTTAGAAAACAGACGATAAATAACCGACCTAACCTTTTTATTAAAATTATTAAACTCTAAATTTGATTGCTGTGAACTCTTGCATTTAATAAATCTACATGTACCTACACGAACTACTAGACAAACATTAACATTTTATATACACACATCTCATTTTAACTATAAATTGCATTCCCCAAAACAACGATTACATAGTCTTGGTAACCAATACTTAAACAAATTGGTGCATTTGACAAAAATTTGAATTTGGCAAACTTTAAACGCCGTATGTGCGAACTATTTCTACTTAATTCATAAACTATTGTAAATACCAATTTTATACATTTTTATTAATACCTATTATTGTTGATTTGGAGAATATTGGCAAGCTATTTTTTTTTACTTTATTTATATTCTGTATTACCTACATTTTGTCAACTCATATTTTATCTAACCTATATTATGTGTCTTAATATTTTCTGTTATTTACCTGTTTTTTATTCACTTCTAACTCTTTACTGTAATTAATCAAAACATGTATTGTTATGTATGTAAAAGCACTATGGGCGTTTAAATAAAAATAAAAAAATGAAATCATGGAAACCAACAGTTAACAATATTAATATGTATAATAAAAATATAAACAATACTGTGTCTCCATGTTTACTATCTAGCAGCTAGTCAGAAATCTTCTCCACCCTGACTTTAGCATAAACATTGTAAAACACGGCAGGTTTTTTTTCTAATTGCTCTGCCATATTTACTTACATAACTGAATGAATTAATTTTTTACCACTTCACGAGTTTTTTGGCTTTCGGCTTTGAACACAGGCGATCAATGCTCATCAGCTGTAGACTGCAGTTCTTTTTTAAAGCATATCTTATATGTTGGTGATTTCTACTTTTTTCTCCCAAACAAGGGTGCCTTCCAATGATATTTTGATTCCAACGGTCATTTTAGTTTATTAAATCATAAAATTAAAACTGTTTAAATTGCCACGTAGGTACCAAACTTAAATCGGAAGAGCCACCATATTTCACAAAAATATTGTGGCTCTTTACGTAATGAAAATTATAGTCAATACGTTCCTGATTATGGTGTTTTTCAAATATCAATAACGGTTAATGCTAATATGTGACGCAATACGTTATATATTAAATGCATTTAAAATAAGTATATTTTGCATATAATGCTATCGTAAGAAGCATATATACAAAACGTATGTATCTGTTCAAGCAAACACACTATATTATTGAGAGCTTAAAGACAAAAAGGTAGGTACTTGGTATTCTAATTCCATTTGGTATTTTAGTATTTTCCAACAGCAAATCTAAAATCGTTCTCTTTGATAAACGTCTTTAATCAATTCTCCATGGGTAAAATAATTCACGCGCCCATTTCTTTCCCAGCAAAGGAAACAGTTTTCCAAGCAATCGTAAATAATTAAGTTTATTGAAAACTTGACCATAATCAGCTGTTAGGTAAATTGGGGTTACACAAGAGAATGTATTATTTATTGTCATGAAAATAAGTGGGTTTTGACCAAAGTGTGTGACCTACAATAGAACGAGAAACTTGCGTGCATTTTTATTTTACTTTGAAAAATATCATGTGAACATATTTTCTACTGAAAGTGTAAAAATATAACGATTTTTTTTTGCTAAATAAATCAGACAAATCCGTGTTCTGTCCTACTTTTTCATTGTAAGAAAAACACCAGATTTTTTATGTTTTTTTTTTTAAATCACAATAAAGGTGTTTGATTTTCAATGTTTGGGGATTTTAAAACTCTCAGTGAAATTGATGTACTGACGTTGTTTTAACATAATAGTTAATTTGTATTTTGATTAATTTGTACAATCTTTAACCCTGTGATAGTTTGTCAAAATATTTTTGAAAAATACACGAGTATAGTTATGTTTTTCAAGAGCTCGCTGACCATATGTAATGAATGTGTTCAACACAAATAATTCTTCTGTTTTCGTGATTTATTTTTGGGGCATCACGCTATTTTATGCTGCCTCCAGCTTTACGTTACAGTGTCCATCATCAGGGCAGTTGTATAATCGATTGTGGTGAATTGTGTGCTTATGTATGTAGATGGACACAGCAACGCTGTCCAAAACGTTGGTTAAACAATGAGGTAGCGCAACACGCCATAATACGAGAAAGTACTTTTGAAAAATGATTTTTCTGATTTATAAGATCTGCTTCATTTTTGCAGGCATAAAAAGTGATATTAAAAAAAAAAATGGTTTTAAAAATTTGACTAAAACGCTAAAAATAATATAATGAAGAAGGTCTTAGAAATCCTTTCAGAGTAAACAAACTCATGCCAGTACATCATTCGTAAGCATGCTTATTTCTTATACTCTGTGAATTTCATGAATGTTAATAGTCTAATTTCTGGTTTTCAGGTCAGATCCATCACCCGATAATATGTGCAGACCTAATGGCTTAGGTCAACCTTCATTATTTGAATGTGTTATATCTAACGAAATAAAATATGGAGCACATCCTGGCAATGAGACGTGGGAAGATACCCAACAGGAAATTAAACATATTAAAAAGGTGTTAATTTAAACGTTTTATTTGGTGTCATCCAATTTCCGCAACAACAGGTATAGGTACAACAAAACAATCTCCTTTACTTCCACACTGAAGTTACAAAAAACACGTACCAATTACACAGCTTTTTCTCTATATCTATATTTAAATACGAAATATAAACTATGTAAGAGTTAAAATTAACTATGTAACAGTTTCTAGACATTTTGTTTTGAAGAGTTTTATTTCATCTGCAGATTTTTTACTTAATTTTTATTTATCTGCTAATACGGGTTTCTTTGTTATTTACTAGCAATTTTTAAACTAACTTTTAAATCATACATGTTCTGAAATGATTAAATTATAATGGGAATGGTAATAGGGGGGTTGGGGGGGGGGGGGTAAGAGGAGTCAACATAGCAAGGAAACAATGTCAATAATGATGACTTGCAGGGTGCTAAATTCTGTACCCGAGAAGCATACGGATGCAACTCCAAAAAGCCAAATGTTCGGTAGAGCCAAAACCGTATTTTTTCTCTAATTATGGTCTCATAACTTCTGCAGATATTCGTGCTGATTGATGAAATTTTTGTAATTATTAAATCAATTAGTTTTGTTTTAAAGTTGAGAAAATAAAACGAAATATTTTACACGCAAAGCCCAAAAATAAATGTTTAAAATAAATCACTATGGACTTGAGTCCTTCTGCTTCAAAATGCAATAGACTATTTCGATATAACAAGTAAAAAATTAAATTAAATTATTAAAAGATCGATGTTTGAAAATTTAATTTGGAAGTAAAATAATAACTATACACAACAGGTAAAAGAAAAATACATTTTATTGTATATTTCTTAATATAATTATTACTAATTATTGGTATTTTCCAAATCTTCGTCATTTAACGGAGGATAACTGTCATTTATGACTTAAAATTTTGTTAAAAAAATGCAGTGGATATTTTTCAACATTAATTCCACAGAGTAGGCCCTGAGAAAAAAAATCCCCCAGGGCCTATGTCATCTTTGGGGATGCTGTGTGGAAGGAAAAAGGTATGAAGGATGGGTATGAATACGGGGGTCAATGTGTTTTGGCCTTCACAGTTGTCAGACCATATTCAATATTATCCTGCATATCGCTATATATCCACTTCAGGAGGTAAGAATTCTCTTCATTTGCCCCCCTGACACCGACTGACTCATTCCACATGCAAAAATTGCCTTGTCATTGGTGCTGTCCAGAATGGCTTCATTTAAACACCACAATTTTTTCAAATAAAAATATTCAGAACGGGCACGGAAGACATTTTTCCATATCCGAGTCATCAAAACTAATACTGAATACGATGACTTCCCTCGCAACTTATCCGATTTTTTTCAGATTGTATCGCACTTTCGCCTCACGTAAATGCGTTTCTTTTTCCCCTTGGAGTTTTATTTTATATTTATCCTTCCTGTTTAAGCCAGGGACACACACGGCGTTATAAGCGCTAGCGTTATTTGGCTTGGCCTATTTCAGCATATTCCTCGCCATGCATTCCAATCGCAAATGTATGGCGAGCGATATGGTGAAGTAGGCCAAGCCAAATAACGCCGGCGCTTTTAACGCTGTGTATGTCCCTGGCTTTAATGATTACCAATATCACAGGTGTCGTTTGTTGATATATGAGGTTATTGTGTCTATTTAGATAGAAAACAAAGAGATTAGAAGCAGAAGGATGGACTTGAGTCCTTCTGCTTCTAATGCTTCTAAGAATAATGGTAGTTGCATCCTTATACATTTTTGAAAAACCCTGTATTTCTTCAAAATATGACTACCATCTTTCTGCCACTGATGAACATGATCATTTACTACACATCTTCATCAAAAACTCATTTCTTCAAATTTTGGACTTGCATCCGTATGCTTCTCAGGTATAGAATTATTTTTTGGGTAATTTTTTTAGTTTATTTCTAACGTTTCTAAGGCGCACAAATTAAAATGTATATTAACATTTGAATGTTTAAACTAGTAAATGCCATGACTGTCTGATTTTTATAAATAAATATATATTTTTTTTTTTATGTTGTTTTGATCTAATCTAATTTGTCATAAATTTGTCAATTGGACTGTGAGGAACGAATATAGAACAAGTTGTTTCAGAGGAATAAATGAACAGGTGAACATAAAAGACAAATGCCAATTAAGACCCAAGAATACGTTTCTGGTTGCTTGCATGAAGCTTTTTTCAAATTCCTACCTGATTATTCAATAGAACATCGATGTCAAGAGAAAGATTATTTATGAAAATAATGAACACAGGATTTCCGAAATTCATTGGAAATCGTAGGATAAAAATGTTATCAAATTATTAATCACCACTCTATTAAGACTTCAATCAAGTGATCCCCATATAACAGGTGCATATTATAGTCTTTTGGATCAATGTTATTATAATTAAAATTAATAATAGCTTTTTTTAAAACTTTTATTATTTAGATACCGACATATTTCGTGAGCAATGCTCACATCATCAGGATTTACCTAAAACTAAATTACAAATAAAGAGTTATAGAGGAAAACAATTTTCCTCGGGGCTAGTGTCATCTTTGGGGATTCTGTGTGTAGGATATTTTTGGGGAAAGGATGGAAAGACAATTCTGGGAAGGAAAAAAGTAAGAGAGGTGGGTAGGAATCTGGGGTCCTGGAGTGACGGACGTATGAATCCATCCCTCCTACTGCTGTACAAGGCAATATGGATCGAGAGAATCCGGCTGGAGAGGTAAAAATTTCTCCTTCAAATAGGGCAAATGCATGTGCCGCCAAGACCTAGAAAAACCTCACCCTTGTCACCCCTGCTAAAATCTTGTTCGCATTAGTCAAGTAGTTTAGTCGAGTAGCGAGTAACTCGCCACCATTTGACTGACCAAAATGCTGCTACTAACTACTAACTGTATGGTGTTCGCTACTCGACTAAACTACTAGCCTACTCTGTACGTGACGTTGTAAGTGACAAAACGTAGCGAACCACATGGGGTGACCTATTGCAGGGGTGTTGATTATTCAATAAATGGTTGCCGGAGCGGCGGTACACATACCCACCGCCAAAATTGTAGTTGGAGAAGTGATTTATTTTTATTAAAATGGTGCCACAAAGTAAATTTGTTGAGTTTGAAGAAGTAATAATAATTACTATGAAACAAAATTTGAAGAATATTTTTAATTATCGTGTCTTGCATGTTTTGACGTTTTCAGCTGTTGTATTCTTATCGCTCCAAAAATCCGTCGTAATTAGCATTTCCCTTGATATAACCAGAACCTACTCTGTTGCTGAGTATTTTTAATGTTAATCGTGCGACTATATATAAAACTGGAATAATAAACATATATTATTATTTAACCTACATTTTTTGGCCCAGTATAATAATATTACTCAACGTGAAATGTTTTATCGCAACACGACAGGCCTCACGAAATGGGATTAGGGGAGTGCCGCAGGGATCACGGCTTGGCCTCGATAGAGAACATGGTCAGAACCGCCATGACATTTACATTGAAATTAATTAATTTTATGCTTGAATCAAAAAATAGGCCTAACATTTTAACCGGACTTGAACCAAATCACATTTATTTTTATTTTTATAGTGAATATACTTCACAAGAGTCCCAACTGCTCCCGTCTGGAGCCAGTGAGATGGCATCCCCGATTGGGGTATGTTGTGAGGCTAAAGGTAAGTGAGGAAGGGATGGAGATGGGGAAGAGGAAGGTGGAGAAGTACCTGGCTATTCAGATCTAGTCACTAAACACGGCTAAAGCCATTTGGAGCAACGTTTCAATTCTGATTGGTTGTCTTACACGAGGGCGATACTAGGAGTATCTTCCACTCTGGAACGTGCCGCAAATATAGTATAGGTATATTATTTTAATTTATTAGTTATGAAATATCACAAATTAATCACATAAAATTTATTTGCGCACTCCGGGTTCGAACCCGCGACCCTCGGAATGGGAGTCCAAAGACTTGACTCCTGACTACGCAGGCCGTCACATTACAAAAGATATAGATTTTGTGTTTTCTAACTGACTAGTGTGAATGAATAGAGAAAGCAAGATTTTTAAAGGAAGGATAGTTTTTAAACTGTCGACTCATTTATTGTTGGTTACAATTAGGACGGTCTGTTTCACAGCATTTGAATAATTTATCAAATTTTAAAGATAATACTCTAGTTCTGTGAAAGTTCTATTAATATTCTGTTGTTATCCAAGTACTGTAAAACAACCGGGCCTTATTGAAATATTAATATTACATGAATACAACTTTCAGTAAACATGAATTACAACTTTGGTATTAGCCAATTTTTTTTAAAATTCTGTGAAACATCCAGTGGCGGCTCGTTACTTTTGGGTGTGCTAGAGTGGTAATATTTACAAAAATAGCATTAATAGTTATAGACGATAACGAATTTATTCGAACATCGGTTTTTTGAATGAAGATTTTCAGGAAATTTCAATTTGGCCGTGTGTGCACACAGATTTCCTGATAATCTTTATAAAAAAACCAATTTTTTGAAAAAAAAAAGGCTACAACAACTCCAATAGTGTAAGTTTTAAAAAATATTAGCACTCTAGCACACCAAAAGTCACGAGCTGCCACTGGAAACAACCCATACTTAATATTTTAAAGGGTAGGCATAACAAATCTTATTTTTATTTTATCGTATGTGAATACCGCAGAAGAGTCCTGATTGCTCCCAACCGCCTGGAGCTAGGGAAGCTATGGCATCCCCGATTAGGGCATGCTGTGAGGCTTAAGGTTATTGGGAGGGGATTGAGACGGGGATGATGAATATGGAAAAGTACCTGGCTATTCAGATCTAGTCACCAAACAAGGCTAATGCCATTTTAAGCAACATATTATTTTCCATTAAAATTTACGTGTAAACCTTAGAAATATGTATATCATTAAATTGAAGATGCACTTAATCAGAATTGTTCGTATTAGGTATTTTGTTGCATTTTTTTTATTATTATGGTCCTGTATCTAAATGTCGTTATTTTATTGGTCAATGACATAAACATACTTATTCACTGTTATATATAAATGTATACACTGTTTATAACGCAAATAAATAAAATAAAATAAAATATCAATTCTGAATGGTGGTTTTACACCAAGGGCGAAACTGAGAGTATCTTCCACTTTGGAAAGTGCTGCAAATATACCTTTATTATTAAATTGGGAAAACACAAATCTATCAAATAAAATTTACTTGCACACCCATTGGTTTGAACCCGCAGTCTCCGGATCGCCAGCCGAGAGCCTTGCCCCTCAATCAGGGGGCCGACAGATTAACTAGGTTAACTGCCACTTTTAAAATTTCCCCAATGGATTTACTTAAAAATCTAAGTAGCTTAACTCATCTAAAAATCTACTTGATGATGGAACTAGTTTAGTATTTTGTGCAGACCACAAGTAAGTAAGTAAAGTTCCAAATAATTTATTATAGACCTATTTCTTTTTAATATTGTACAAACATTTTCTTCTTCTTTTTTTTTTCTTCTTTTTTTTTTAAAGAAAGACAAACATTCCCGGGTTACGAATAACCCAACATTTGAAAATCTCCTACTACCACCACACTAAGCGGAATATATTGCTTGTGTTGTGATGGAGGACTTAGCCAGCCGAGGGATCGAACACGGAACGCCTGGGTGGGAGCCAAACGCGATGCCCACACAACCACTGACCGGTCAATTTTAAACGAGGTGTATTCTATCTTACCTCTTTTCTACCTCCTGCGGTACCTATATTTATGACATATATTTGTCGTGAATAAACCATGGCCGTAAACTACGAAAGAAAATAGGGAAAATGAAAAGAACACCTATCCATTTTATTTAGGTTGACAGAGTTTTGGGTAATTTTTACTTGTTACAAGCGACATTTTTCAAAAATAATCAAAAATACCATCACTACAAGAAATATTATTTTGTCTTTAACGATAGATTTACGCTAGATAGATTAGCGCTCCACTTATAGAATATTAATTTGAAAGTAAATTTACCAAAACTCTCTACCTTTGAAGAAATGTAAATTTATGTATGAAGGTTGTCTAATAATTTGCCAAAATCTGACAGCAATCTCAAAGACTTTTTACCAAACACTAAGTATTAGCAGAAAAACCCAAACAAATCGTTTTCATTACTTAAATAAAATAGGTACAATGTATCGTAAATTATCACAAGTTAATTCACAATTTCGTGGCTCCATTTTACATGAAAAGAATTTGAAAGGATATTAATTTGATGTTTCGTGAATTTCTATCTGAAGTTTATAATACGCCCCATTGAGGTTGAGTTCAATCTGAATAATATTATAGAAAACTAAAAAATACATTTTTTAATACTTTATGTTATACCGAGAAGCGTAAACTTAATAAAATGAACCAACCAAACCTTCTCATGATGTCACGGGTGACGAGTAATCTACACAGGCAATTTATCAATATTTGTTCTATGACTGATGCTTTCTTTGTTGGGGTAACATAATTTAAAGTTTTCTTTATTTGTATTGTTTGTAATATTAATTGAGGAATTTTCGACCACCATACTAGGCCCATGCCCGTGTTATGGCGGTCGAAAATAATAAAATAGTATATACCTTTTAGTAAAGTATACTGTTAACAGCGTTCGTCATGCAAAACTACACCTTAACTACACTTTTTCTGTTCCTCTACACCTTGAGCCAGTGTTCACTGACAATGTTCCACAATTCACACGCACGGAAATCTCCTAAAACCTTTACACTTTCCTACTTCCACTCCTCGTTCATCACACAAGACAAGTATTTTTTTTATGCTGATAAATATTACCCATTCCTAAAATTAATGTATTTATACGAATAAATGGAGATGAAATGTCACATTTTACGACAAAATATAGCGCCACTTTGGAAATCGAATTGCCATATTTGATGATTAATAAAATAAAGCATTTTGACATGTTTAATATAATAAAACATAAATATATTTATTCATTTCTAAATTGAAATATTTTATGTTATCGTTGTTATTACACAACCCATTAAGAATATCTACAAAAAATATATTATCTACGACGATTCTGTGTTATGAATAATTTATTAATCATTATACATATATTGTGTACACACACGTAAACTATTACCATTAACTATTACGTTTCTTTAAATTCAACAACCTACCTTTATAGCATCTCTATATAGGGTGTTAAGGTACGTACTTGACTTACTTTAACCAGTGATTCCTGACATTATTTGAAGTAAAAAATGTAAATAAAATTTTGGTCCCGGTGAAATTTTTGGTGTTTTTTTTATTTTTTTTTTCTACTGAAACATAAAAAATAGTAGGTGTTGGACAGTTGGGGCGGGGTAATCGGTGGGGCGGTTACTAGGCTGAGTGACCAGTGACGTCATGTAAAAGATTTTTTTTGTTTGATTTTGAAGAAAAAAAAATTGAAAACAAAAATGTCATCAAAAAAGTCACTGGAGACCAAAATTTCATTTACTTACATATTTTACTCCAAATTATTTTTAAATATACAATTATTTTTTTTATATTAGCTCCACACAGGAGGCCCGCAGGAAAATAATTTCACTCAGGGCCTATGTCATCTTTGAAGATGCTGCGTGAAGGGTCTTTTTGAGGAGAGGAAGGAGTGACCAAGGATCTTGAAGAGACCCGTGTTGTAGGAAGGAAGAAACACTGAGGCCGGCAAGTCGTTCCATAGCCGAGCTGTCGAACTCAAGAACGAGTCGTAAAAACGACCCGTTCTCATGTGACAAATGTCAACCGTGTGTACATACGGTGCGCACGGCAGGAATCACTGGTTAATGTAAGTCAAGTACGTGCATTAAGACTATGCATAGGTTTAGACTATACATAGTTTTATCGTCATATGTTATTAACCTATATTATTTAAATTATTACCCTTTTTATGTAGCATTTGACATCTTTTACTTTATTTTTTGCAATAAATTATATTTTTAAAATTACAATACTGAAACGTAAAAACCCCGGGATGTGCTGTTCTGGTTATACCGATTACGTTTACGCTTTGTCTTTTTTTAAAGAGAGTCGATCATACCCAGGTTTCAGCACTAAGAGATTTTAATATAAATTTTTTTCTTTTCCTTTATTCGTAAAATATTTTTGTATGCAGTTTTTTTTACATGCTTTTCGACTATCGCACTAGACATATGCCCGTATTATGGTAATGTAACATAGATTATTACTTATTACAGTCGTCATGACGAGTGCATTATAAATACCAGTATTTTGTTTAGACGTAATATGATGCATTTTTTCAAAGTAATGTAGTTTTTGAAACATTGATACTTTTTTTATAAATCGTTGGTGATAAATCGTTCACGGATGTATTTTTGCACTTAGGTAGAGTAAAATAATAGTAGTGACGAGATGCTGACAATTTACCCAGTATTCATTATATGATAAATAAAGAATAAAAATCTCTAGAATGAAGACGGCGACACACAAAATACAATGCCTGTTGCAATAAAACGCAGGGTTTTTGAGACTGGTGACGTCACACAGATAACCACATATTTGGTGCAATAATACCTCCGTCGGCGTTGTGTCGAGCGCCGACGCAAATTTACATTTTTTTCGTGGCTGACAGGCACTTCCGTAACTCGGTGTTTTAAAAAAACTGGCTTTTAAAAAGGCAATTCGTAGAATTCCAAAAAAAATATATTTTGCTCTCTGAAATTCCTTGCGGACCTTAGCTGACTTCAAGCTCGGTATTCTGGACTTCCCACATTTTTTAAAAACAAAATGGCGGAATATTGATCAATGCAATTGCAAGTGGCCACTCACCCAATCGTAGTTGCCTTGACGGAGCAGCCTCGGGTCTGCGGTGGGCGGGGGCCTCGTGATGTCCCCGTAAGGAGGCGCAGGTCTGAAGGGGCTCTCCACCGAAGGGGGTGGCTGGTGTTGCTCCTGGTAATACCTGCAACCCGTGAGGGAATAAAACACAAAAGTGAGAACTTCGCTCCCATCTTGTCTTTTGTAATGCTCTCGACTTCCGAAGGTGGCGGGTTCGATCCCGCACGTGCGCAAATAAATTTATTTGATTAATTTTTGTTATTTCACAATAAATTAATAAAAAATTATATGTTTAGTATATTTGCGTCACGTTTCAGAGTGAAAAATACTGTCAGTATCGCCCTGGTGTAAGGCCACCATTCTGAATTAAAACGTTGCTTGAAATAGCTTTAGCCTTTAGTTTAGTGACCAAATCTGAATATCCACGTACTTCCTCACCTTCCTCCCCCCCATCTCCTTCCCCTCCCCCCTATCTTCAGCCTCATAATATACCCCAATTGTGGATGCCATAGTCTCATCTCCCAGACGAAAGCAGTTGGGACTCTTGTGCGGTATTCACATAAAAAAGCACCCCAATCAAAGTTAAATTCAATAAATAACTTTTACGTACTTTAACCCCCCCCAGTCTTGGTAGGTAAGTTTAGAGCCAATAAGCTGTATAAGAGTATAATATATATAAGAAAAATTACCATTTAATTATCGTCTGAATTTATCGTGAATTGTTATTCAGAGTATATTGAAATTTTCAGACAGGCGTTACTGAAGGAGCACGACGATACTCAAATGAATCATGCTGTAGGGGGAGGAAACACAAAAGCTTAAGTATAGTATTTTGTTTTTAATTTAATTTTTTTTATATTTTTTTTTATTGAAAGAATAATTAAACAAACAAGTCCTGCTAAACCAATTCAATTGGCTTATCAACAGGTGCTTATATACATACGTCTAAAAAAATATATTAACATCTTATATCTACAGATTCAACCACTCATTTTTCATACATATTAATATAAATATTTTTTTTCGATATCTACACGTACGGCCATGACGTCACAAGACCATTTCTGTACGCGTGGATAAGTCTGTCGGCATAAATAATGCTCTTCGCTCGGCCTGTTACGTCATGCTCGCCCGAACATGCACGCCTGTGAATACTAGGCTTTAGAAGTAAAAGAGGTCCAACAATAAAAATAGAATGAAGAATTACTTGTGTTCCGTCGGAGGCTCCGCGTCACCCCTTCCCGCCATGACCCAGGCCAGATCAGGGCGCCGCCCCCCGCTATCAGAGCCCGCACCAGCCCCTGCCCCTGCCCCGGGCCCGACTGGGGGGCGGCAAAGGCGGGCCAGCACCTAAGATAAATGACAAACATTATATTGTATTAGTAAGTAAGTGTAGAGCAATGGTTACAAGTTGGTATTATTTTTATTGTAAAATTTAACAATTATCTTGAAGAACTGCAACTATGTCGATATTCGAATCATCGAATCATCATCATCACAATTGGCTCTACAACCATTGGTGGGTCTTGGCCTCCTCGAGAGTCTTCCTCCACTCATCTCTGTTTTGTACTAGTTCTCTCCAGTTTGGAAGCTCCAAGGTACGTAGGTCTTTGAGGACGTTGTCGTTCCATCTTAATGTTGGTCTTCTCAGGCTCCTTCGCCCTACAGGTCTAGATTTTAGCAGGGACTTTGGTGCTTGATGCTCTGTCATTCTTTCCACATGACCCAGCCACCGAAGTCTTCCCAACTTTATAAATTGTGTCACTTTTGGTCCCTTAAACAGAGTGTAGAGCTCATCATTGTAACGTCTACGCCAAGATCCATTTTCTACAATCGGTCCAAAGATACGCCTTAAAATTTTTCTTTCAAAAATGTCCAGTGCTCGCTCATTCCTCTTAGTAAGTACCCATGTCTCAGCTGGGTATGTGAGCACTGGTCTAATAAGAGTTTTGTACACTAATATCTTGGTGTTTCTGGACAACCGTCTGGATTTTATCTGCTTATATTTATTTTATATTTTATTTGTCGATATTCGAATAGACAGTGGTATTCCAAAGTTTTGATGATGATTCAAATACAGCTGTCTTGTCTGGGGAGAACGAGTAAATGGTCTCTTTTATTTTCATTATACAGATAATATAATGTAGACTCCGGTTTAGACTTGTACACTTCAGCAATTCATGGACACGAAATGAAATGGTTTCGTTTAAAAAAACTGTAAAAGGCTATGCGTTTAGACTACATCATGAAAACTGCAAAGAAGCCATTTATTTTTTGTTATTTGATTCAACAAAGCATTTTCCGTGATCAAAATTTACATAATAACATTACAAAAAGTCATTGAAATTATATAACTTTACTGAAACAGTATGCAAACAAACATTAAAATAAACATGCAATATTCAAAGTAGGAATGAAAATTCTTACAAAATTTATTGTGATAATATTTTTGAAGGTCTTTCGATTTGTGAATTTAAATCACGATTTATTTCGGCCCTTCAAATTCAAATTCGATTTCCAAATCATTATTTAATGTTAAATCCATATAAATTTTACATAATTAATTTTCAACAATTCAATTTATACATGATGTAACAGCACGTACCAGAAACATATTTGAACATATTTGGAGTAAAAAAAAGTAGATGTTATTTTGCTGTCCGATGATAGTTTTCTATTAAAAACAAAAATATACATTTTTCAAACACACCTCGCCACTGATCACGGAGCGACGGGATCATGTGCATGGAGAATAATGTTATTCGAAAATACTATCATTTTATTCGTAACAACGGTTAAAAACGGGACTGAAGTTCTTACGAACAAATTAAAAGGGTTTCAATGTTTATTGGCGGGAACATGTAAGAATAATTTGTTGGTATACGTAATTTCATACGTATACCAAATTATTCTTACATTTTCCCGCCAATAAACATTGAAACATTGTTGATTTTTTCGTAAGAACTTCAGTCCCGTTTTTACGAATAAAATGATCGTGGTTCAGAATAACATTTTTCTCCGTGTGATAAGCGCGCTGTTTCGTTTGGTACAGTGCTGCTTCAACAAGATGGATTGTTTATCACGTGACCCGCTAGGCTACACCAGACTACTCAGTTTCATAAAAAAATAGCATCGGACAGTGTAATATAATAACACGTACATTTTTAACTCAAAATATGCTCAGAAATTGGTAGTTTAATTAAAATTCCTAGTGAAGCCTTTCCTTGTGAAGTCAACACTGATTTTTCTTGTCGAACAAAACTAAAAATGCGAAACATACCACACTGTCTTATCCGACATTATTACAAGTAAATAGTTATCAACGCATATTTTATTATAGAAATTACTGACTGAAACTGAAAATAGGTGCAAGCGTGGTAATTCCCGAGGGAAGAAAAAAATCACGATGCCAGTGTTCACCTTTCGGGAATTTATATATACGTACCTACATACAATTAGATTTTCTGACATCTTTCAAGTATATTATTATTTTTATTTATTGGATAACCAACACCCCACCCCTCTCGTAGGTTACCCCAAGTGGTTCGCTACGTTTAGTGACTTAGTAGGGGTGCCCTGGATCATGGGGTGAGTTTTGCGCACCTACAGCGTGGTGGGTCGGATCTGGAGAGACAAATGGAGGGAGACCTTTTGACCTCCCCAGCCGGACTCTATCGACCCATCGCCTTGATCCACAGTGGGAGGGATGGGATGAACTTCGAAAATTACATTACAAACAGTATTCATTGCACAAAGTTTGACTACTTTCTACTGCGAAATTATCTGGTTAAATGTCAAAGAGTACTATTGTTCTCGGTATAAAGTTTCCATAATATCACTTTAGTTCAGCGAACCGAGGTTACTCATGAAACATATTTCGCCAGAAAATTTGCGTTGGTCATACAATTCCCGAGAACACAATACCTAGAACGATTCAATTTTCTGAATTCTGAGGAACAAAGAATAAGTGTGGGTAATTGGTAAAGTGAATAACTTGGTTATTCAAGCAAATGTTGTGGAGGTGAATGTGGAATGGAAATGAACACGGCAAACGAAATCATTGAAAACATTGAACCTCGAAAGATTTAATTATTCCATACTAGCTGATACCCGGCATGTGTTGCTATGCTAATTAAATAAATAAATTGTTTCTCCCTTCGTGTCATTTCCCATTCGTCCCCGTTCCCCTTCCGACTCCTGTTCCCCTCCCGCGTTCCCTTTTCCCCGTTTCCCGCGATTCCCCTCCCCTCTCCCGCTCTCCCCTTTCTCGCGAACTCCCCCTCCCCCCTCACGCATTCCGCTTCCACCTTATTCGCCTTCCCCTCTCCCTCGTCCCCCCTCCCGTGAAGTCCCCCTCCTTTATTCCCCAACCTTTTTTCCTTGCCGCCTAACTCCATAAAATACAACCGTTTTTCCAACAACTCGCGTGACCTAATTCATTTTTTATGCAAATTTCATAATGCCAGAGCTCACCAGTACAGATATAGAAGTATTCACGGGCATGTTCACAACAATTAAAAAAAAATTAATAGCAATCGGATGAAATTTTAATCACAATCGTATGAATAGTATAGGAAATAATTTCATAAAGCCAGAGCTCACTATCCTATAACAGCAATCAGATGAACGGTATGGCCCAGCATAAGGTACGAACAAACAAACTTTAATTTTTATGTTATAGATTATTTAACTACGAGTATTTATTCTAAATATTGGTATTCTTAGTTAAATTAAAGTTTGAAAGATCCTAAATAATATAGCTGCTTTTGTACATTGTACACAAACTATAAAATGAAATCAAAGTTTCAACTGTAACATACTTGTAACATTTTCCCGAATAGAGAGTTTTTTTTCTTAATTTTTTACTTTATAAATTACATTACATGGGTAATGTACAGTTTCGGTGCCTGTTTTACTAGGTAATCTTGGGTTGAAAGTAGGCGCAGTTTAAAACACAATCGGTTTACGTGCAATAAAATCAAGGGTTTCAGACAGTATACTTCTGATATAGTAAAAAATCTATAATATTATTCTACAAAACACATGCCTAGATTTCAGAAACCGTAACTTATTGTGTAGAATTTCCTATAACGTATTCCTATTTTGCTTTGTAATACTCATGCAGGTATTTTTTTAATATTGGCCTGAACGTGATACAAAAGTCATCGCAATAGACGATTTTAAGGTTAAAAAAGTGGTATGCCTCCCCGCCATATCTTTCCCTGTCTCACGTATGTTTTTACGCACCTTTCTCTTTCGCTTACGTTTATTGTAAAGTCAGTAGCTGCGTGAGAATGGATCATACAGTGTTCAGGCCGGTCTTAAAATTTTGTGTGTATAAAATTATGCTACTTGGTAAGTAGTAATTTTTTGGTATGATGTTCTAACTATAGAAACATGGCCTTTGTTAAAAGCTACCACTAAAATGTTGGATTCATTTGAAATGTACAAAAATTCGATGAACGGTTCGAATCTCCAATGTAAGTAAGCGCGTGCTGAAAGAAATGTAAGTTATTATATAATAGGAGCTACATAATTGCAGGAAACTGGAACACTTTAATTGCTAGCTACTGAGAAACGTTAAATAGCTCTGCAATCAAGATACAATAGAAAGAAAACGAAATGCTGGTAAACAAAGAACGTGTTGTAAAAGACTACAAGAACAATACAGCTTTTTTATAGATAGACAGCCCCCGTGGTCGAAGGAAATGGCTTTCGACTACGAATCCGCAGGTCGAAGGATAACATCTAGGCATGCGAAAGTTAATTTTATTTCATTAATTTGTGTTGCTTTACAATGAATTAATTTAAAACAATATAGTATGGTCTACGCGGCACAATCACAGTGGGGGATACTCACATTATCATCCTGGCGAAAGACCATCACTAAGATGAAACCCGGTGGTGGAGAAATTTGAAAAATAGATTTTACTAAATTGTTCACTGTTGCTCTTACTCCATCGGATATTGAGTGAAAGGGACAATGCACCTCGGGCTACTAATGCCTTACTAAAATCAAGGTTTTGTATTCCCCACTATTCTCTTCCAAAAGTGGACTGATTTTTAATTTTTTTTTACCAACTACATAAGAAAAAACTATTCTATGTCTTTACGTTTTGCTTTTTTTAAAAAAAATTGTCTAGTTTGTATACTGAGACGTCTTTTGACGGCGTTTAAACCAGTCAATTTGATTGCTTTTTGGAAGGTCATAACTTATATGAAAAGTAACTTATAAAAAAAAACAAAAAGTACCGACACGCTAGTAGTTGATATCTATTTTACGTAAAAACAATATTTTCTCTAGGGTTAAAATCCAGAGAGATAATTAGGGAATACGTTTGTATGGAGAAATAACCACCGGGTATCCCCTTAAGTATTGAAACGTTGCTTAAAATGACTTTAATCAGGTTTTGTGGCTAGATCTGAATAGACAGGTACCTACTTCCATATCTTTCTCTTCCCCAAACCCTCTTCCTCCCCATAATCTACACCCTAACAACATAACCCAATATTGGGGATTTCTTGGTATCACTTACTCCAGAAGGAAGGGAATAGTTGGGACTGTTGAATGGTATTCACATAATAAATTAAAAATACCACATCGGATTACGAATAACCTCAGAATATTTGATTATCCCTACTTATGTAAGCTGAGGCTGCTGGAGAAAAATGTTCAGGATTCCATGGACTTACAGATGTACAAATGTGTCCATTCTGAAAGAGCTAGTCATCCACTATCTGCCTAGAAAGTATCTTAAGATAATTTAGCCACATTGTTTGCCAAACTCCAGGTTGGAGTAACTCCTAGTCACTCGCAAAGTGAAGGGAGAAGAAGCAGAGGAAAGACACCAATGCGCTTGAGTGACCAAGTATCACTGGCGTCCAGTAAGTCGGTGTCCTCGGCTCTCCACGCAGCATAGAACCGCGAGGAGTGGAGTAGCCTTGTCCACCATGGAAATTCGAGTAGGGGTCACGATACTGAGGAGCTGATCCGATGATTTGATCACTGATCCTATGAGCAACCGACTTGACAAGAAGAAGACTTATGTAAGCGGATCTCATTACTAATCACTATTACCTCTTATGCTGCGTATATACTTGCGAACCGAGACGCGAGCCTCGGGAAATTATGGGAAATTAACGAAGCATGAGCAAACGGCCTTTCGTGCCATTTGCGTTTGCTTCGTTATTTAGTTCTTCCCTGTACTATAAACGAAAAATGTTGCTTGTGCAATAATGGAGGATTTAGCTAAAGAAGGAGTGGTACCGCGACCACGACAATGGAGAAAATCCGACGCTTTGTCCATTCATGCTACTGACCGAAAAAAACGTAATTGTGTACCGGTGACCTAACAGTCGATCCCCTGATAGTTGGCCCCCGAAATTAAAATTATTATAAAATAATATTTTTTTTGTAAATTTTATCAATGTCAACCCTAAAATCGACTTCAAAAATACCTTTTATACACGGAGAAAAATGTTATTCTAAAATACGATAATTTTATTCGTAAAAACGGTTAAAAACGGGACTGAAGTTCTTACGAACAAGTTAACAGTGTTTCAATGTTTATTGGCGGGAAAATGTAAGAATAATTGAAACCCTGTTAATTTGTTCGTAAATACTTCAGTCCCGTTTTTAACCGTTTTTACGAATAAAATGATGTTATTTAAGAATAACATTTTTCTCGGTGTAAAAAGTTGAATACAAATCGAAAGCTATTTACAGTGTCGATTTTTTGTACTCGTAAAGCGTTTTGTGCGCTGGTAAATACAGTATATTATAGTCGAGTAGTTTTTTCCTTGATGCATTTGAATGAAAATATGTTTTATACTTTGGTTATTCGGAGCTACACCCTCTCTGCTTACCCTTCGGGGATCCTTAGATAAATTTGGTGAGAGTAGGTATTTTCGTAAACCGACTGTATATTGTATATAAGTGTACCAGAGGCCCTAGCACGCTTGCGCTATAATGATCGGTAGGATATCTATCGGTAACTTCTCATCGTTCCCTAGGACAACTGCGTATCGCTAACGTACAAACAACAGTTGATGTCGAATATGTTAAGGACACTTAGTCATTGTGAACTGTCACCTATTCGTTTGCCATCTGCAGTTGTCCTAGGAAACGATGAGAAATTACCGACCGATTGTCGGTAACTTCATTTCGATCGACCATGCTAGCACACCAGGGGCCTACTGTCGGGGGATCGACTGCCATGGAACCGTGCACCCCTACAATATGTTTAAAGACCGCTGTCTAAAAAATAGTAATATATGCAAATAAGGTATTTAAACTCCGGAAGGAATTAGAAGTTGATGACGCTGCGTGAAATGCGCAGGGCCACACAGATCCTCGGAGTGTACAAAACCGAGAGACACCCCGGCCAAGTGTGCCCTCTGTGAGGGTGATCACACGGCGAGTTACAAGGGCTGCCCTGCCAGGCCCCAGCCTAACCGCACAAATAGGAACCGTTACCCTTATAATCGTAGGCAGTCTAACTACCAAAGTCACCGTCAAAACGATGATTTTTCTTACCACACATCTCAGCCTCAGCAACAAAGTCAGCCACCTAGGCCTGAACCCACATCCAATCAGCAGCCCCCCAACCGCTCTCCTCCTGCGCCTAACGCCTGGCCCGCACCTCATTTCTACAAAAGCCGTTCTTCTCAACAAGAACAACGGTCTCATAATACCCCGGCCTTCAGCCAACAATTCCGGCTTGAACGCCATCCCGAGTCCCCGCATATTCCTCAGGGTACCTCCCTGCCTTCTCCTCCTCCACCGCAACCGAAATCCACGGGTTCTGAATTACAAACCCTCATAGAAAGAGCCACTGAGCTCAAATTTCTTATTCAAAATGCAGCCAAAGAGCTGACTTCCATCCAGAGCTTCATTAATAAACACAATGGATAGACAACGCGTCAATAATTCTAACCTACAGACGGCTTATTGGAATGCCAATGGCACAGTTCTAGCGTACCGCGAAGAGATTATTGAATTTCTCCACGACTATAATCTAGATGTATTTCTTATAAATGAAACGTGGTTAAAACCATCACGTAATCTAAGAATTCCTAATTATACCATATACCGTGACGATAGAACTACCAACAAAGGAGGCGGTACAGCCATTCTAGTCAAGAGCAACATTGACCATTGTCTAGCCCATTCATTTTCTAACATTAATATTGAATCCACCGCGGTTAAAATCAATACTTCTACCGGTCCGTTAAAATTCATTTCAGTATACAGTCCTCCCAAACGCCAATTAATTCCTTCCGAACTAGACTCACTCCTTTCAGAAAACGTCCCCACTGTGATAGCTGGCGACCTAAATGCAAAAAATGGCTCCTGGCATAGCCGATACGATAATAAAAAGGGTAGGGACCTAGCCAAGTACGCTCTCTCTAACTCAATCGTCATAGATGCTCCGGACATCCCCACTCTACATCCCCACGTCGGGAGGCCCGATGTTATTGACATTGTCATTCTCAAAGACACCAGCCATTTGCACTCCTTACGAGTACTAAACGATCTCGCATCTGATCATAATCCTATTCTATTATCACTATCAGGAGGTTCAAATCCTCTGGTCCCTCATAAGCCAACTAGGACAAAAATCAAATGGCACAAACTTAGTGAGCTTTTAAATACGAACACAACTGTTCCAACCACTATTCCTGACGAAGCTAGTCTTAATACAGCTACTTCAAATTTAATAAACTCAATAAAATCGTGCATCAACGAGGCATCCGTTGAAATTCCCAACGACTCAAGCCGTCACGGAATTCCCGAAGAGATCAAAGATCTTATTAGGGAAAAAAATTATATTCGTAAAGAGTGGCAAAAATCATGCAACCCAATTGTCAAAATGCATTATAATCGTTTATCCCGCCAAGTGAGAGACTCTCTAAGCGAATACCGCAATGAGCGCTGGCATGAGTTTATCTCATCTCTCGATAATGACAGAGCAGCTTATTGGAAGCTCTCTAAAACGCTTAGAAGACCAAAGACAAGAATATCTCCCCTTCAAGGCCCAAATGGAGTAGTATACTCGTCCGCAGATAAGGCTGAAGCCTTTGCAGACAGCCTAGAAGCTCAATTCTCCCCAAATACTGTCCACGATGACCCGACTTTCGTTTCAATGGTGGATTCAAAAGTAAATTCAATTATAAATACAGAATCTGATGACTCACCTATCAAATTCACGTCACCTAAAGAAATTAAAAAAATAATTACTTCACTTAAAATTAAAAAAAGCAGCTGGTCCTGACGGCATTTCAAATAAAGTACTTAAAAGTCTCCCGATTAAAGGCATCTGCGCCATAACAGCTATTTGTAACGCATCACTACGTCTTCAATGTTTTCCAAAAGAATTTAAACAAGCAAACGTTATATTGATTCCGAAACCAGGCAAAGATCCATTATTAACCGAAAATCATCGACCTATTAGCCTCCTTCCTTGCCTAGGTAAAATCTTAGAAAAAATCATTCTAGTAAGACTAAATGCTTTTGTTCAGGAAAATAAAATCTTACCAGACTTTCAACATGGTTTTAGAGCTGGTCATTCGACCCTCCATCAACTTCTCCGTGTGGTGGAACACATCACGGACGGATTCAATATAAACAAACATACAGTAATACTTTCGGTCGACGTAAGCAAAGCTTTCGACAGAGTATGGCATTATGGCCTACTGTATAAGATGTTCCTTCTAGGCTTCCCCATTTCATTTATAAAAATCGTTCATAGTTATCTCACTGACCGTACATTTAAAGTTAAAATTGATGATATTTTCTCCTCGGTACGTCTTCTATTAGCCGGAGTACCTCAAGGAGGTCAGTTGTCTCCAACCCTTTATAATATCTATTCTAGCGATATTCCTAAACCAATGAATCATAATGTTAAAATCACACAATTCGCCGATGATAAAAATATCATGTCAAGCTCGACTGTCGCGCACATTGCTACAGGGCGCGTACAGCTCCAAGCCATTCTAGTTCAAGAATGGTGTAAAATGTGGAGAATCTCGATAAATCCCACAAAAAGTGCCGCGATTATTTTTTCACGTAGAAGGCCAAAACTACCCCCGAACATAATACTGTTTGGGGAAAAAGTTCCATGGGAGAAATCAATAAAATACCTGGGAGTAACCTTAGACTCCAAACTAACGTGGAAAAAACACATTAATGAAAAAGTAAAATCAGCAAATAAGTCAATTGCCGCATTATATCCGATGCTAGGTAGAAATAGTCGATTATCATCAGACAATAAATTACTACTCTACAAGACGACCACTAGGCCGGGCTTCACATACGCTGCACCTATTTGGGGCTATGCAGCTGACACACACATAAACAAACTACAAACCCTGCAAAACAAAGCCATTCGACTTGCGTTGAATGCGCCTAAGTGGATCAGGGTTTCCACTGTCTACAATGACACAAACATTCCTCTGATAAAGGACTTAATTGTTAAACAATCTGAAAATTTTTATGGCGGTCTAGCCCGACATGAAAATCCCACCATTAACTCTCTCGCTACGTATAGCGAGAACGAAAATTTTAAATACAAAAAACCTAAGATAATCCTCCGCAAGGAGTGAAATCCTGCCTAAAGTTGCAGTGTAGTTTATTAAGTTTCATTCCCCACCATTTAAAATAATATAAAAAATTCCATGTAAAGTATCGTTAGATAATCCAATTTATAATTACGTTAGAGTCAGTAAACTCATGTTTAGGAACTCTGAACATAAATAATATCCAAATCCAAAAAGAAGTTGATGACTTAAAAATAATTTTTCCAGTTTTATATTTTCAGTATTCTGCAAATTTTATCGTTTTAAATGTTAGATTTTCGCTTGAAAACATTATTCTGAAAACATGCTTCAGCAATGCAAATTTGAACAACACGGGAGTACAGTGTTTAATATCGTGATGGGTTTTATTATAGAAAGTTGCTTTCGGAAGTACTGCAGTAGTAAGAACATTATCCCTAAGTGCACTTGCGGAGTAGATATCTATAATACACGTTTAATACTTGTATATTGTAGTGTATAACAATCAGCAAACAATGCAGCTCTTACGTTAGTAACATGATGAATTTTTGTATTATGCAGAGTTCGCTGCAGTGTTATGTTTTGTAAAATTCAATATCGATGTTTGGAGCTTTCAAGAGGTTGCGTGCAACTGAAATATTTAAGGAATACAGCGCAGTTCTATGAGGGAATTAAACATTTTTATACCTTAAAGGTATTATGCAATATTGGATGGAAGAATAAGTGTGGTTGGGTATATTTTACGCTTTGAACGAGAGGGATATTAAAAACTAATAGGTTATTACCTAATCTTCAATTTTTTTGTGTCTCTGTAGAGATGTGGTGTTACCGTTTAATTTGTGTATTTAACAATGGCGACATTGGCCCAAAAACTGCTCAAATTTCATCTTTAGAGATGCGGTGTGGAGGATATTTTGTGGAAAGGAAAGAGATTACGTTCTGGGAAGGAAAAAGGTATGAGGGTTGTGTAGGAATCTGGGGGTCGGTGTCTCTAGGAATGACAAACTAATGAATCCTTCCCTCCCACTGCGTTGCAAGGTTATGTTCCGGGAGAGTCATAAGTCATAAGTTAAGAGGGTATTACCAGAGAATACCGGAAATTAGACCTTTTTAAATCAAATTCTAGACGTATTGACTCTTTTTTACAAAAAAACATAAATTGATTTTGAAAGATTGTTATTTTATCTGGTACACTCAGTTTTAAGATTTTGAAAAACTAAGTGTATTTTTAATATACTAACGATAGATTCTATTAAGCAATACAAATTTCAAATCATATAATCATACAACAAAATAAATCAAAACATACTCTAGTCTACACAGTTTGCAAAATTTTAAGTTTTTAAAAATTAAAATCATTAAAAAATAAATCTGAGAACGTGTTTTGTGACAAAAATACCTCAGGTTTTCTATTTATTTAAGGTCTTACAAACTAAAATACTTCAAATTTTTTTTACACACTTATTTGGTTTAGACATTATTGAAAAATCATAAATTCTTGTGATTAAAAAATACTTACAAGAAGTTCACGATATTTAATAATTTATCATCGTGCGTTTTGAGCATTTTTATTGCTTACTTGAATGTAGGTATATATTAAAGCAAGTTTTGAATGAAATAAATCGATATTAAATTGTTAATTTTAAAAAAATGATACGGAATAATCGATCTTTCTCATTGGAACCTCCCTGTACAGTTGCAAGTATTTTAAAACTTTTATTCTCAGCTGTGGTCAATCGCTCTTAATAGCTTGTCCCAAAGTGGAAAATATTTTTTTGGAAATTAGCTCCACACAGGTGTCCTTGAGGAAAATTATTCCTGTTACAGACAATGTCAACATGGGGATATGTAGATGGTCTTTTAGGAAAGAAAGAAGAGGAAGTTCTGAGAAGGAACTAGGCATGAAGGGTAAGTTGGAATCTGGGGCTCAGCGTGTTCAGCAGTGATGGACGTACCTACAAATCCATCCCTCCCACTGCGGTGCAAGGCGATGTTCCGAGAAAGTGCTGCCGAGGAGTCCTCGTTTCTCCTGAAAGAGAAAAGGTCTCCCTCAACCAGTCTCTCCCGTAGCTACACAGTAGGTGGAGAGGTGCAACTGCCGCCAAGACCTGAACACACCTCACCCCATGAATTAGGGCACCCGCCTACCCACATCTTTTCCCATACTATTAGTATAGTGAAATACCACCATTCCGAATTGAAACGTTGATTGAAATTGCTTTGCCGTGTATGGTGACTAGATGTGAATAACTAGGTACTTCTCATTTCCTTCCCCGTCCACTAAGTTTTGCCTCACAACATCTCCAATGCCAATTTTTTACTGCCTCAATTAGATCAGTCGGAATGAAGCGAATCAAGAAGAGAATGAATGAAGCAAGAAGTGTGTGCCGATAGAGAGTTGTGTGGCGGTCTATCTTCTCTGCCTGCCCATTCAGAGAACCGGTGTAATGATTACTTACTTACTGTACAACATCTTATCAAACTACACAGCCAGAATTTCGTCAGACAAACATCAGTAAAATCACGCAGCTAATATTATTCAACCTACATACGGTGCGTCGTGCACCATAATGATTTCCACAATAATGTAATTAATTTTTTAAAAAAAACTGCACATTGCACACACCGAACTCATAATAATGAAATTACCGTATGTGTGCCATATTATGCAAATCAAATAAAAGGCATATCGATTAGCATACCAGTTTTATGACTTCTAACATGCGAAGTGTTTTCTTTCATAAAACTCGGCACTCTAAAAGAAGGTTCCTGAAAGAGGAAGTCTTTACCTAAGGCGATGCAACAGTCCTTAAAATATTCGAAATCTGAAGAGCCGTGGCCTTTTGGGAGGAATTATAGAATACTTGACAAGACTGTTAAAGTGTTAAGGAAGATACATACTGGGTCGACGTAGGTACGCATCGCTACGCCTAACAATATCTGGGCTACTTAGCAACCATACATTTTTAATGAAAATATATGTTTTGGAATCACATTGGCTACACGCATCGCAACGTGCGATGCGTGTGGTCATTTTCATAGAAAATGTATGGTTGATAAGCAGTCCAGATATTGTTAGGTGTAGCGATGCATACGTACGTCGACTCGGTATGTTTCTACCTCTACTGTTTGAGTGACTGAGACAGAATGACTGTTTCAAAAATTTATATCTGTGGTGAGGAACATAATTATATCAACTATCCATGAAAATTGTTTGGAACTATAAAGATAGATAAATGCTGCAAGAAGTGATAGGCTACTCAGATCTTGTCGCTATAAAAAGTAGTATTTAAGGCTAAATCTTTATCCACTTTAACTTATAAAATTCGAAATTAGGCGAAATCACACTCTTTTTAGATTTATGCAAGAAAACGTCGTTAAAATGCGTGTTTTACTTAATTTACTGAAGCTTAGGCACAAAAAATAAAATGTTTTAGGATTATAATCTAAAGAACAAAATTTCCCATATTAAATAATACTACATATTCCGAAGGTCACGGGTTCGAACGGCGGCGTGCGCAAATAATTTTTATTTAATTAATTTGTGTTATTTCACAATTAATTTAAAAATAATATGTACTATATTTGCAGCACGTTCCAGAGTGGAGGATACTCTCAGTATCGCCCTGGTGTAAAATCATTCATAATTGAAACGTTGCTTGAAATGGTTTTAGCCGTGTTTAGTGACTAAATCTGAATAGCCAGGTACTTCCATACCTTCCTCTTTCCCATCTCCTTCCCTTCCTCGCTTACCTTCAGCCTCACAACATACCCCAATTCTCAAAGTCTCACTAGCTCCAGACGGGAGCAGTTGGGACTCTTATGAGGTGTTCACTATAAAAAATAAATAAAAACAAATGCGAAAAGGGGTTCATATTTAGGAGATTTTGCAATTCAAAGCATTTCATATATAGAAAGATCTACCAAAAAATGCTCGATCGTAACGAATGCTAAGATGTTTTCTACATGCACTATTTAATTAAAGCATCTATATTTGTTCTAAGCGATCGAATTTTCAAATTTAATAAAATATATTTTTGCATTACTTCGCAAGAGGGTAATTCTGGGAGTATCTTCCACTTCACTATATGCATATTGTGTGTGTGTGAGTGTGTATGTATGACGTTCTACCCTTAACCTTGCAAGAGTGGCGTGTCCAGGTAGGTACACACTACACAGCCCCCGAACATGGGTTTCCTAATAACTTCCTGTCCGCTGGAAATATCTCCCGCTGTATTCTGCCCTACCCGATACCCGCGCCCTTGACCAGACTTCACCACTGTAAGTGAACAGACCATGAACTGTTGTATGACTAATATAAATATATTGTACAGACCAGATGTTCTCAAAGTTTGGAGTATCTACTACTTTATAATTATTGTAAAACACATTTACGTAACCGACCTAACTTTAAATAACATTTAAAGAACTCAACTTCTGAATCTGAAAATATGTTGACCCGAATGTTCAGTGGAAACTTTTTAAGTGTATGAATATTGAGTAAAAACTTTTCATCGGATGTTAATTCCTCACATGATAATTCATCATGTCTCGAAGCTTCGAAAACTGATAATTGGGGTTTTTAACCTTAGGTTAGGTTAGGTTAGGTTAGGTTAATAGGAGTTATGATGTGATGAATTATCATGTGAGGAAGTATCGTGTCTGAATAAATTTAATATGGGAATTCAGACGCTGAGATCTCATAGTCCGATTAGACATGGAACCGAAAAAAAATATATTTTTTAAGTTGAGTTCTTCTGTTCAAATGTTTTTTTAATTTGGAACACTACTCGCGGACAAACACACGCATCCATTCTTGGATAAGAAAAGACAATGACGTCTTGATGGACTTCATAGAATGAATCATTTGAAATTGGAAATAATAGTTCTTTTCCGAACAGAATAGGTGAATTTTATTGAACATTTGGTTTCTATTTCTATCGGGCGTTCTATGCCATAGAAAACCTGGGCTCCCTGATCTATTTTATGGATTATATGACATAGATCATTGATTATATGAGATAGGAATGCGCCATTAGGCGAAAATTGTGAATTTTGGTTGTAGGTTCAAAAAATATTACTGTATAGCCGATTTTCTTCAATTTCATGCAAATACTTCATTTCAAGGAAATAGTAGTATAAAAAACCTTCTAAGCTATTAAAATCTGCAGAAATAATTTAAATTATCGTAGTAAATCTGTGGAAATTTCATGATGCCAGGGCTCACACATTGTCTTATATTGGACATAAAATCTGATTTTAGCTTTGTATTTCTCTAGGACAAAAGGATTTTCAGCTAACCGCTAATTTTCTCCATAAAATAATTCATCTTAATATTGCACCCTTAAATTGTGAAATTATAACAATTATTATAAGCAATAATTATTAGCCTGAAACACTCATCAATATTGAAAAACTGTCCCGAGAAAAGATACATGCGCCGACGGGACTCGAACCCGCACCCCTCTGTTTGCCGGACAGGAGCTCTACCATTAAGCTACGGCGGGTTACCTCCTACCTGCCAAATGATTCAATATATACCTAGTGTTTCATTCAACAATTATCGCTTATAATATTTTTTCACCTGCAAACAACCAACTTTATTTTTATATGCGAAAGCATGTCGGCGCATGTATCTTTTCTCGGGAGAGTTTTTTAATATTGATGAGTGTTTCAGGCTAATAATTATTGCTTATAATAATTGTTCCCTTTGTGCTATGCATAAAAAATCTTGTCTTAAACATTAGTTTATCAATTTAAAAAATGTCAAATTATACCTACTGCTAAAAACAGTTTCAAATAAATATTCATACATCTAAAAAATTTTGGACTAAATGTAAATTACTCCCTACCCACAGATTGCGATTCTCTGGTGCAGACCACATTCGAATTATTCAGCCGGAATCCACACAGCAAACAACATTTGTGAAACGGAAACTGGTGGAGGTCAGCCCAGCTTTATAAGCATCAAAGACTTGAATGAGCCTACCAGAGAACCCTGCTAAACTACCTTCAAGAGAAACCGTACTTATTTATTTAACCCCTATAAACTGCGTTGTGAAAGAAATCTCAGATATTTTATAGAGAGAATAAAAAGAGTCCCGACATCGGTACCTACGCATCTGCCAAATCGTGCTACCGAAACTTATTTATTTATTACTAGCCGGGGTACCCGTCTTTGCTCAAGAATTATGTGGTAGCCCTTTTTCCCCCACCCATACAAAAAAGGCTTCGAATGGTCCACAATGTTCCAGAACATTCCACAACGTTCGAAAGTGTTCTGGAATGTTCCACGGTGATCTGGAATGTTCCGGGATGTTCTGGAATGTTCCACGATAATCTGGAATGTTAGGGGGTGTTCTGTAATGTTTCACGATGATCTGGAATATTTCAGGATATTCCCAAACATTCCAGACTATTCCCAAACATTACACAACATTCCAGAACGTTCCAAGATGTTCTGGAATGTTCTATGATCATCTGGAATGTTCCGGGATGTTCTGAAATGTTCTATGACCATCTGGAATGTTTAGGGATGTTCTGGAAGGTTTCACGATGATCTGGAATATTTCAGGATATTCCCAAACATTCCAGACTATTCCCAAACATTACACAACATTCCAGAATGTTCTGAGATGTTATAGAATGTTGTAGAAGGCTCTTGAACACTCTAGAATGTTCTGGACTGTTCTAGAAATTTCTAGAGGGCGAAGCATTCAGCCCTTACCTACATCTTCAAAAGCACGCCCTTCAGGTAAAAAACGGAAGCCTTCTTCATGGATGGGGTTCAGAGGGCTACCACACCATATAACACCCATGATCGTACCGGGACAGCAGTTTATAACATAAGCAGTACAACAGAAATACAAATAACAACATAATGTTACGTTTAAAATAAAAGGCAGTCAACATCGCATCATTGGAAATGCATACTTATAGGTGGAGGAGCAGTATTTAACATAATCAGTTCATTGGTTTCTGTTTTGTTTTTTTTCTCTCTTTCTTGTTCCTATAATATATTATTTTCACTTAAATTTATCTTCATACCTACTATTTTTGCAATCTTCATATTTTAAGTTGATCTTTTTTTTATCCAAACATTGTGTCTTTGTATATGTCATATCTTACACTTACTACGTAAAAGCCCGCAAGGGCGTTGAAAATGAATAAATAAAAATAAATAAATAAATAACAAAAATAAATAACAAAAATACAAAGATAATCAGCAATCTGTCATTGGAAAAGCATACTTATAAATTGGTTTTGATAAAATCTTTGATGTTAGATCTCTCCTGGCTGATGATCCAAGACTTTCTGCTATTTTCCGACAATTACTGCCGAAATTTCAGAAATTTAGAAAATTCAGAAATTTTATTTATTATATAATAATTGTTTTGATGTTAGAACAAATGTTTGTACATATTTGTAAGCATAACTCTACTCAAACACAATTGCACACCTTCAAATAGCTTTAGTCGTGTCAGATCTTAATAGTCAGGTACTTCAGGGATGGTAGGACAGTAGGGAGCACTTGAGACTCGGACGGAATTCACGTAAAAAGGTTTTTATTATGATGAATCAAATAATAAAAAGATGGCGTTAAGGATAGAATTATCCATTTTCGTTCAGGGAATATCTTTTACTTGGCATGGCTGATAAAAGTTCTGAAGATTTGCCTTTTTTTGGACATTTGGAAGGCCCCGTTAACCACCGATTCTAGTGCTTTTCAGCTTTCTATCAAATTATAATAAGCTGGCAAGTTTAACAACATAACATGGGGACCTTCCAACTTTAAAAAAAACGGCGCTGAATGGCCAATTATTTTCGATGCTATATTTGAATTTCTGTAAAACAATCCGCCCTAAGCGATCATTTATTTTTCAAATCGTTTTAATTATAAAATGCCCATGAATATATAATGCTTTGTCGATGTAAATCAAAAACCAAGTTATTAAGATGTGGGTTTGGAGTCAAACGATGAAGCAGTGATTATAAAAGAAAACTCGGCTACAAAACTTCAGGGATAAACTTAAGAACTTTGCCGTTATTGGAAAATATTAATTTACTCTTATAGTTAATCGGAAAACTTTAATGGTAAACAAACAAAAGCTCTTTAAACAAGGAGATTGTATCCTTGGATTTCCTGGTGTGCTAGCACGGTCGCTCGATATGAAGTTACCGACCGATTGTCGGTAACTTCTCATCGTTCCCTTGGACAACTGCAGATCTCAAACGTACAAATGACAGTTGATATCGAATATATTAAGGACACTTTAGTCATTGTGAACTGTCTTGTGAACTACCGATCATTATAGAGCAAGCGTGCTAGGGCCTCTGGTCATAGCTTGATTTAATGGGGTGGTGTAGCATAATATTATTATATAAATATTCTCGATTATAGTGAATTCTAAGCCGGGTAACCCGAACTAATTTGTATAAAATTGGTTGAACATATATATGCTAGTAGAAGAGACCAACGCACGAAAAATATTTTTTATTCTCTTTGTCGTTGATACGGGAAATAATCGGTATTTCTCATCGGAACCTCCCTGTACAGTTGCAAGCATTTTAAAAACTTGTATTCTCAATCGCTTGTTAATGGCTCTTAAGTTCATACAAAACGTAGTTTTGGATTTGAGGCCAAAATAACCAACCAAACTGAAAAATTATTTTTGTAATAAAAAAATGTATGTCAAATATCTAGCTCAGACAGGAGATCAATCCCTCGCGGAACTTAGTCATCCATCTTGTCAAGTAATTCATAATCTGGAAATGTTTTGTCTTTCTTTTAAAATTATAAATTATATATGTACTCACAGCGTCGTATAATCTATCCCCGTCCTCATGATCAGCCGCTTCTTGGTGCACGGCGGCCAGCACGGCGCGCGGCGAGCTGAGGCGTGCTAGTGCGGCGAGCGCGTCCAGTGCCGCTGCGCGCACGCGGCGCCGGGGGCTGCGTGCGCATGCCGCGCAGCGTGCGCAGGCCCACTGCACGCGCACGCCAGCGCACGGGAGGGTTCGTGCTGTGTGCGCCACGGCTCGGAGCGCTCCGGCACGAAGCTGGGGGCAATTATATATTTTATTAGCGTTTTGAAGAATTGACGGTATAAATTAAATGTATTTTTCTGAGTATTAAAAAAAAAGTTCATTATTATTTATTACTTAGAATCAATGACTATATAAATTACATTAAGTTCTTAAAAGGTCTTGGAATACCAATAAAACATCCTGTCTAAACGATTGTACAAAAATGCGACCTAGATGGAACCAATATTTATCACGTGTCCATGCATATACACTGAATAATAACCATTTGGACAGAAAGTGCGATGTGTATTTTTTTTAATACCAAGAGTCCCAACTGCTCCCATCTGGAGCCAATGATACTATGAAAGTAATAGGGAGATGAAGGAGATGGGGAAAAGGAAAGTGGGCAAGTACCCAGCTATTCACATCTGGTCACCAAACACGGCTGAAGCCATTTAAAGCAACATTTCAATGCTAAATGGTGGTTTTACACCAGGGCTATATTGAGAGTATCTTTCACTCTGGAACGTGCCGCAAGTATACTATATATAATTTTTAATTAATTAATTGTGAAATAAATAAAAAAATCAATTAAATTTTATTTTCGCACCACGGGTTCGAACCCGCGACCTTCGGATTGGGAGTTGAAATCCTTACCCTCCGGTATGTCAAGTCCTTTTATTAGGTATTTTGTTTAGTCATTTGTTGGAATATAGATCTGTTACCATGTAGGTACCTACGGCAAACAGTAATTCCTACTAAAAAAAGGTTATTTACAAAAATGTTGCATTTGAAATGGAAGCCTGAAAAATACCAGAAAACCTTTAAAGATTCCTTATTCCTTATGATGATAATATTATCCCTTAAATCAACCAGGGTTTATTATTTGTCTGTGAGTTCAATTTTGAACCATGCTTTATTCATGACTGTATAACACACTTTATAATATATAATAATAGTTTATATGTGTTATATGGTAGAAGTAAAAAAGATGAATAACTTTTTTCGAATATCGAACTATTTTCCCCATACACAAATATTTTTCTAATATTATTTTTTCCGTACAAACAATATTCAACTTTTTTACCCGAAAACTATCTTAGAACGTTGAAATTTCGAAAAAAGTTATTTGTTTTTTTTACTTGCATTACACCTCTCCGCAGTTTGTGCACTTTGCCCACGGACAGCCTGTATAACTGCTAATTGACGAATAATGCAAAATGTTGATTGTCAAAAAATTATTGAATTAGGGCAGACAGGCGGGCAAAAAATGTAAAATGAACATTCTTATAATATAATATTTTAATGAATGAAGATAATATTAGCGAAAGTTGATTGAAAATCCGAAACAGAAAAATCAGAAAAAGATACGGATACATCTGGGACTCGGATTGCCGTCGAGTTGGTTCGAGTCCCAGGTGTATCCATAACTTTTTCTGATTTTTCTGTTTCGGATTTTCAATCAACTTTCGCTAATATTATCTTCATTCATTAAAATATTATAATTTGAGGTTTAACTCTTTAAGTTAATAAGTTAAAAATAATAAAAATAAAATATTCTTATAATAAATTACTAATTAAATTAATTAATCATTAATAAATGTGTTTACAAAAATAATATTTATTAATAATAAATTGTTATTTTTATTATTACCGCTTCTTCAGAAGCTCTCTGGATTTATGCATAATTAATTTAGTTTGTAATATTGTAAATATTTTTTTTTCCCAAAATTGATAATATTATATTAATACGATTTAATTTCGCATCGATTGAGTTACTAGTCACCAAGTTACGGTACACGTTATTTATGTTATTACATCACCCACCTTAGTGCTCCTCCAATGCGGACTATCCTCATCCAACAATGCCTCCAGCAGTTCTTGCGCAGGCAGTCGCCGTCCCAGGTCTGCCAGCAGGGCGGGGGCTCTGGGGCCCTGGGCGGCTGCCGCCCCCGCCAGGGCGGGCAACGCGGTGCGGAGGGCAGCCGGGCGCGCCGTGCGGAGCAGAGCCCCCAGCGCGCGGGCCCCCGCCTCGCCCGCGCGCCCCCGTGCCCGGGAGGAGAGCGCGCCCAGCCGCGCGGCAAGGGCGCGCACTTGTTGGGGTGTCAGGGCTCCCGCTAAGCCGGGCTCTGATAACCTGGAAGTGAGACGCTCCAGGGTCAAGAGAGCACCGCGCTGGCCCTCCTGCAACAAAATGACACGGTGAGATGGAAAACAAGGTTGTTATATTCTATCTAACCCTACCGGCCGTTGTTCCTGATCAGGAAACATTCTATCTTACATCCAAAAAGAACCTTGTAAACATGAAAAAAAAAATCCTTAACCAACTTAGCAAAAAGCGCAACAAACGCAAATTACTCCGATTATATCACCCCGTCACTATAAAAAATCGCAGGAATGGATACATTTGGAGTAGAAAGGTTCAACCCTAAGACAAACCAAAAAAAATCATCATTGAACTTGCCTACTAGGCGGCCTAAGAGATGGCGTTACTAGGTCCAAAATAGAAAATACTTGTAATATACTAAAAAAAAAACTTTTTTACGGATTAATTTTTTTCTTCTTTTCAGTTTACAGTAAAAACGTAACTTACAGATAAGTTAATTTTATTTTTATTTTATTGAACTTGTTTTTACATATTACAAAAATTTATTACAGTTCTCTCAACTCTAGTCGTTTTCATGTTCGTATACATTATACCTGAGAGAGGATCCATTATAACCACTGGAGCGACAGAACAATTAAATATTTTTTTCTCGGATTGCTAAAGGAAATTTTTCCCCCCACATTAAAAAAAATCATACCTCCGAATTTGAATATGGAGACATACAAGCTATTTATAGTTCTAAATAGCCAATGAATTCACCCATCTTTTATACTGCCATAATGTGGCAAAAAGCGTTCGAGTGGATAAATAATTGATTCATTCGAAATTTTTAATATTCATTTGTGTAAACAATATCGGTCATTGAACAAAATAAAACAACTATAACAGAGATTGGCGTGCCTCTTTATCACATATGTTAATGCACTGTATACATAATCGACCACACAACACGTGCAAGTGGTTAAAAAATCTTCAAATCATGTGACTAACAATTCAATGAATATTTTTTTTTAATCAAAGCTAAGAAGGGCTGAAGGGGGAAGAAGCTAATATGTGGGCAGGTTATTGGAAAAGAAATTGATAAAATGGCAACAAATATTATAAGCAATAATTATTAGCCTGAAACACTCATCCATATTGAAAGAATCTTCCGAGAAAAGATACATATCGCCGACGGGACTCGAACCCGCTATGCATAAAAAATCTTGTCTTAAACGTTAGTTTATCAATTAAAAAAAAAAAATAATAATTGATAAAATGGCCTTTAGACCAGGGTATTGCCATTAAGGCACGAGGATACTCGGATTATTAGAAATGTTAGTAGATTGGATAGTACCGTCAAGGTAGGGCAGACAGGTGCTAAATTAAGTTCTAGTCTGGTGCTAGTCGATTTTAACATTTTCGCTATCATTACGATAAGAATTCATTTCAATTTATTTATTTGCAAAAGAGCATAACGCATTTTTAAATATAGTTAACACCTCAGGCCTCAGGCTAATTTGTTCGCTTTTCGGTCTCATAGAAATCGTTGGGTTTCCCTTACTATCATAGTGAGATGGTATAAACGATGTTAGAAAGAGAAAACACCATGATTTATATTCAAATCTAAAAGTTAACCACAAAATAAGTAAATTTATAAAACCAAAGACCCGGATATTTTAATTTATTTATTTATTATTTTGGCTTGGAATGACAAAAAAGTGGGGTGACAATAACGTTCCAAATACGGATACGGATACGGACAAAAGCATTTTCGTTGTTTGTTTTTGGGGTGTTATGCCGTGTTGCGCTACCTCCTTCTTTAGCCGACAGATCCGGCAGATCTGCCGGATCTGCCCTGATGATGGACACTACAACGCTGTCCGAAACGGCGGCTAAAGAAGGAGGTAGCGCAACACGGCATAACACCCCAAAAACAAACAACGAAAACGTTCCAAATACATTCGTCTAATAAAATATGTATGGGTTTTTATTTTTTTTTCGTTATCAGTTGTTTTAGTTAGAAAAACGTAAGATGAGCCAGTTTTAAAACTTTTTAAAGTTGCAATAAAGTTTTATACTTCAAAAATTATATATTAATTTTGAATTATAAAATTTGAAAGCGTACTTTATCATCTTTCAAAAACAGTTTTTAGTTTTTTGAGGAGATGTTCGGAAATATTCCATTTATTTGGATATGACAAAATATTGTCGAGGTCTGAGGGGTTAAAAATGCCTCCTGAGCGTATTTTTTAGTTGTTCTTTTCTAAACATGACCTTTTATTGGATTAACCAACACCTCTGCCACATAGGTCACCCCAAGTGTTTCGCTGCAAACAAGGGTGCCCGGGTTCATGGGGTGAGATTTGTTTAGGTCTCGGCGGTGGATGCGTCTGTCCACCGGTTAAGCCGAGAGCTACTGGTTAAGGGGAGCTTTTTAAACTCTCCAGCTGGACTCTTCAGTCTTTCACCGCATTTGGTGGGATGGATGTATACGCTTGTCACTCCTGGACACACTGACCCCCAAATTCCTACCGACATCTCATACGTTTTCCTTTCCAGAATTTCCTCTCCTTCAATTCCTTAAAAAGATCCTCCATATGATGGCACAGGCCCACAAGGAAATCATTTTCCTCAGTGCCTCCTATGTGAAGATAATGTAAAATATTTGTCAAATTTCATTTCTAACCCTTATCATTCAATAAGCCTTGATGACATCCCCTTCTCCATTCATTGAAACGATGATAAACCTTGGGTTAAATGCTATATACTTACATTGAAAGAAAAAACTGCCTAATCTGCCTAATAGTATATTCATAGTTCATAATTGATTCCGTCTACACGACACCCGCACAACGTTTTGAGCCGCTCAGAACTAGCAAGTAAGTTAATAAATACTTAGGCATTTGCAATTGATTTTGTACACATTATTTTGCCCCTTTGAATACTTAATTATTTATTTGCTGCTTGGGAGCGGCTCAGTGCGTTGTGCAAACATTGCCTCTAGAATATAATTATCGTTAGCTGCTTCCCCAAAAACGCTAACGGCCTGTGAACGAAAGGCACTTATATTTAAAACTAGCTGACCCGGCAAACTTCGTACCGCCTCAGAATCAATAAATATGGTGGGTTTAATTTATTAGCTGAATTAAATTAAGTTTTTATTAAGTTAAAATAAATACTCTTAAGTTCAAAAAATGAAATTGAGCTGTTTACTAAGCACGAACTTTTCGGCACACTACACCATTGACAGTTCGAATTAATTCAAATTATGTCGACCAACGTACATTATTTGAAAAGCCGTTCCATAAAAAATGTATCAAAAAAAAAATTCTTCATAATTATTTTTCCCGAGATTTTTTCCGATGTTTTAATAGGTATTCTGTTAATCGGGACAAAGACAAATCCAACAAATTAAAGATCATAAAAATCTTTCCAGCCGTTCTTGAGTTATAAATAGTGTAACTAACCCGACTTTGTTTTATATATTAAGATTTCAAAAAGAATTAATGGTCTCAGAAAAATAATAGTAAAAAAAGTACGTACCTACGTACTATCCATTAGCCTGGATTGAGAAGAGAAAGATGAAATAAATCGTGATCATAAATAAAATTTATTGATACGTATTTTAATAGATATCATGATATTAAAGAGAACCACAAAAATAATAATGGTTTTCAGTAAGAAGAAGATTATACAGATAATGAGAAGACGTTTTGAGGGAAATTAGAAGATGTTGAAGGGAATGGATATAAAATGATTTTCTGAATATTAATTCCATTAAAAACTGATAAGGTTTTTCGTCAAATTCGTTACTAATTGTAAGCAGAAGTAAATGTATATTTCCCAAAGGAAGCTAGTGTCTCTTACAAGGCTTGTTCTGAATTCTTAAATTTTAACGGTAGATATACAAAATTTGAACAGTTGGTCAAATTTCGTGAAATAACCCATCCTTAATTTACGTTTACTTAAAGGCCCAGTAGTAGGCGATTAAAAAAAGAAGGGGAGATGTAAATATGACTGTTAGAGGAAGCGCGCTAATACTAAAAACGATAATATTTAAGCGAAAAATGTGAAAATGTTTAATACACGACTCGTTTAAAATAGAGCAAAAATCTCGTGGGTAATATTTTAAATAAGCTTTTAAATAAACACTGGATTTTTTCATACAAATTAACTTGTAAAATAACAGAAAAACGTGTTTATAATAAATTTCGGAGCATCCTTTGCGATTTTTTTCTATCATATATAGGAATTTCATATACCTATTTATCGTTTCGCCACGGCAAATGTATAAGATATTATCTTAAAAATTACTACATATACTTTTTTTTAGAAACTTAAAAACTTAAAGTGTTCGAGAGAAATATGTTATAAAACAGTAGAAATTCGGAATGCCATGGCTTAATTTTAACCAATAAAATTGGTAATCGAACACATTTTTTACAATACCATGCAAATATTCATAATTTATTGTCTTGCAACCGATATGCACGTTGAATACCTGAAATTGCTTACACCAACTATGTACAATGTACATTGTACATATTGTATGATGTTGTGGTCATTTTCCACAATACCGTGTAAGTACATATCATACGCCTATCGGCGAGTTATTTGCATTCCATTAACTCTAAGTTGCATTACACAGCTGAAGCAAGCACGGCTGGTGTTGCATGGCTTAAGAAAGTGACCAGATTTCACCGCGTGATAGCCATAAATTAATGAAACCATAACAATCTATAATGTCAGGTTAGAACTTAACACAGTAAGGAAAGAATAAGGGGAATAATTAGTTATTTATGAAGACTTAACAATGAGTAATAACTCATTATTAACATAAATAACTTGCTAAGGATCGGTGTTTCACTATAGTACTCAGGAGTGTTATAAGTAGGATTGGGATGTAAGGAAACCTATACTTGACGAACTACGTAATATCTATCAAGCCGAGCTTAAAACCTACTGAAATACCGGCTCTAAAACACAGAACATCTATCATCGTATTAATCTTGTAATTAAATTTATAATTATTGTAACTAACCAACCACTATTACACAAATAATATTGAGATAAATGTTGTGCTCACCTATAATTAGAAACATCATTATAACCATGTTTAAATATAAACTACTGTAAACATGGTGTGATGTATTCTGTTGGCGAGCCAAATAAAAAAAAGATAAGTTAAGGGTAATTGGTAGTTAGGTAGGTTATATGTGTATGTGTAAATAAATACAAACTACTAAGACCTAAGAGTACGGATATTACAGAGACGGCATGTGAAGTGTGAACTTTTCGAGAACTTTACGAACACGGCTGACATTGGCTGGTGGTATTGGTCGTTTAATAAGTTCCGAAATTCTTACGGCGCTAGCATAGGAATATTATGTATAGACCTGCCCTAAGTGATAAAAACGTATTATTTCCCCCTCCTTAATACGGGTTCCATGGAACCGGCTGGGCTGGCGTATAGGTTATATATATATATATATATTTTTAGACCGGTCAGTGGTTGAGTGGTCATCGCGCTTGGGTCCCACCCAGGCGTTCCGTGTTCGATTCCTCGGCTGGCTAAGTCCTCCATCACAACACAAGCAACATCTTCCGCTTAGTGTGGTGGTAGTAGGAGATTTTCAAATGTTGTTGGGTTATTCGTAACCCGGGAATGTTTGTCTTTCTTTAAAAAAAAAAAAAAAATACGTATAGAATCTAGAAAATGTGACGTCATCATTCTTGTGCGGACTAGCGTCGAGCTCTCATCGGTACATTTTACGAAATAACACGGCAAAAATGTTAACTTGGGCTATTAAAACGTATAAACCCAATTGTCGTATTACATTCCATAGGTAGGTATTATTTGTCTTTATTTTTAGCTTATTCACATCATATAATATGATCAGTTTTATCACACCGAGAAACATGCAGCGTTGCCAACCGAAATTCCCGGCCCCGTCGTGTGCACGTTGCTGTTTACTGGGGTAAGTAAATTATGAAACATTTGTAAAAGTGTCTTAACTAAATACGGTAACAAAATATTCGACTCTCAAAACAAGCGAATCTTTCTTCGCTTTATATGGATTACGCAAGTTTGTTCAAACCGGGCGAACAATTCGTGCTCCCATGTAAAAAGGTCTATTCATTCAAAGGCAGATTTTACTTTTAAATATAAATGGTGATATTAAATTGCGAGATGCCTATAATGTCAGATTGAATTATTAACGAATCACATATCGTTACAGTCAACTCATCCCTCTGCGTCCCGCTACAGTTGGTGTTTACCCCTCTCCCTTATTTTCTCGTCTATAAATATTTATATGTCTATGGGCGCTAGCCATTTTCCATTGTGACAGCCAATGTCAGCCCTGTGGGTAAAATTCTGGAAAAGGCACACTTAGAGCGCGCGGGCACACTTCACATGCCCTCTCTCTAATATAGACTATTCTTAGACTATCATATTCTTAGACTATGACCCTGTTTCGTATATATCATATTCTTAGACTATGACCCTGTTTCGATTGACTCTTCAATCATTTCCCTATTAAGTTTTTCCTTAGTTTTAACATGGAATTATGAAATTTTCTGATATGTTACCAAAAACATAAAAATTTATATGTTAATATAAATTATAAATAATGCTGTTTACGCCAGTCCCTTTGGGCAATAACGGCCTCAGTGGTTGAGGGGTAAGCGACTAGCTCACTAGCGAGCCTGAGGTCTCGGGTTTAAATCCCGGCGTGCGTAAGCAAATTTTATATGATTATATCATAAAAGAAGAAGATAACAGTATTTTTATATGATTAGTTTGTGTTATTCCATAATTTTCTTATCGAAGAAAGAAAACACTTTGTGGCTTGACATTATGCCAAATGAAAAAAAAAAAACTTTGTTTTAAACCACTTTATTTTGATTTATACCGTTCGACCGGTTTTGGTTGAACTCAACCTTCACCAGGACAATAATATTAGGTCCTTACATATGAAATTGGCGTTTTGTATGGGAGGAACATAAAGTCGATTTTTTTTAAATATATATATTTATTTAATCAAAGTATGTACCATTGCTATCCCCATCGGAGTTGAATTTTTTCCCTTGCAAGAAGTTATCCAAATTTCGAAAAAAATGGTAATCTGTTGGGGCAAGGTCCGGAGAGTACGGTGGATGTCTTAGACATTCCAATTGAAGCTCCTCTAATTTGGTAGCCGTCTGTTGTGCATCGTGTGGTCTAGCGTTATCGTGAAGCAGCAGTGGCCTAGAGCGATTAACCAGCCTCGGTTGTTTGGCAGCTAGCTTTTCCATCATGGTTTGCAGTTGCTGACAATAGACATCTGCCGTAATCGTCAGGCCAGATTTAAGAAAGCTGTAGAGAACGACACCAGCACTAGTCCACCAAACGCTCACAAGTAACTTTTTTGGAGTCAATTTTCGCTTGGGGCATGGTTTGGCTGGTTCGGCAGGGTTCAGCCATTGCGATGAGCGTTTCCGATTATCGTACAGGATCCACTTTTTATCAAAGGTTCGATTTAAAATCTCTTCATTATTGTGCCGGTTGTGTAATGCAACGCAACAGTCAACGCGTTTGTTGATTTGCTTCACTCAATTCGTGAGGTACCCACCTTTCAAGCTTTTTCACCTTCCCAATTTGCTTCAAGTGGATTAAAACAGTTTTATCACTAACATCGCAGCCTGCAGCTAACTCGGACGTGGTTTGCGATGGATCCGCTTCCACAATAGCCTTCAATTATTCATTATCAACTTTGATCTCCGGCCGTCCGCGGGGCTTGTTCTGCAGGTCAAAATTTCCAGAACGAAAACGTTGGAACCAAAAACGCACTGTGTTTTCTTTTGCGGCACCGTCGCCATACACATCATTAATCCTTCGAGCCGTTTCTGCAGCACTGGTGCCACGTTGGAACTCGTACTCGTAAATAACGCGATATTTCAAGTATTCCATTTTGTAAACTAAGTACGCAAAGAAAAAAAACAATTAAGGAAAAAACAAATGAATTATAATTTTCGAAACATGAGTAAATAGCTGTATAAATTTGAATTTGGAATTCCTAACCAAAGAGAAGATATTGGAGATTAAAGTTGCCAGTACCGCAAAACGCCCATTTCATATGTAAGGATCTAATATATAAACTGCTAGCCGCCCACGCGTTGCTACGACTAATGAAATACTATGCCATCTATTGAATGGTTACCTAACCTAGATAACCAAGTGTGTGCCATCTGCCAGAACCTTATGGAACTTACAAATATTTGTCCCATAAAAAACATTAATTTGCAATAATAAATATTGAGGATTTTAAAAATATATTTTAAGTTGGACCAAATTACTCACAATAAGCCAAATTTCATCAAAATCGGTTAAGTAGTTTCCCTTGGTAAGAACATTGTGACGCGAGATTTTTATATTTAAGATTATTGTCGTGATAAAGGTTGAGTTCAACCGAAACCTGTAGACCAGTATAAATCAAAATAAAGTGGTTTAAAACAAAATATTCGTTTCATTTGGTGGTCATAATTTACTCATATAATATTTCTGAATACGTTTATGGCATTCGGCAGCCGATTTTTGCAGCGAATTCAACAATACTTCGACTTTTCGATACGACGCAATACTAGATCGACAAAAAATTGTTTATCATACCATTCGATTTCCATCAAACACCTTAAGACATTACAAATTAATAAATTGCTTTGCAATCACTCTGTCGGACGGGTTGATAAATTACCACATTAACCATTTATTATTAAAATATTGAACCAGTGAGCAATTCTTCTTAGGAAATACAGCCTAACGAAGGCTTCAGGTCTGTATTTCCTGGTCCCATATCCGCGTGTGAAAAATTATACTAGGGGTGGGTTTTTCTTGCCATTAGTGTCTCCGTAGTGCGACTAACCGGGTAAATTATTCCGTTGATTACGCTGCACAACGAAGGGAATACATAATATCTTCTTATCCATGAATATCTACTTTATTTCTCGGTAAAAAAATATAACAGTTCAGTGGCTTGGTTATTAAATACTATAGCACTAGTAATCGTGGAAAATCTTTTTTTTTAAATAATTTTTGTTTTTTCATTAAAAATCAAATTCAACTGCTATGCAAGGAAGGAATGCTATACACGATAATAACATCATTATAAACATGGCTATAATGATGTTATTATGCTCACCACCAACTATTAAGAGGGTATAACCATAATTTGTCATTTTTAAATCAAATTTTAGATGTGTTGACTCTTTTTACAAAAAAAATACATAAATTGATTTTGAAAGATTGTTATTTTATCTGGTAAACGCACTTTATAATTTTAAAAACTAAGTAAATTTTTAATATACTAAGGTTATATATACCGTTGGTCGTTGGCAGATTTGTTAAATTTTCAAACGAAATATTGTATTAAACCACAAATTTCAAATCATATAATCATACGGCAAAATAAATCAGTACACTATCTAGTAAAGACACTTTTTCAGAATTTTAGTTCAATTAAAATCATTAATTTTAAACCGAGAACATTGTTAAAATATTTTCAATTCTTAATTCAATTCTGACAAAAAGAAATTCGAACAGTTGGTTACGATTATTTTCAGGTCCAAATAATTACAAAATAATTTATTTGAAAAAAAAAATAGGACAAATTTGCTTTAATGATTTCATATGTAATTATCTTAGGATGTATTATTTTAAATAATTCATCAAAATTCAAAGTTAATCTTCAAGTTCTATGAAAGTTCTATTCACAATCTGTCACCATCCAAGTACTATGGATTAGGCACACACACACACACACACACACACACACACACACACACACACACACACACACACACACACACACACACATCGAACTCTAATACCATCAGGCCGCTTCTCCGCAGAGGTAGGCAGAGAGGATAGACCGCAAAACAACTCTGAACTGGTATAGGTTTTGGAAATACGCTTCCCGGGCGGTATTTTTTTAATTGCAGGTTCATAGTACTATATTACACTGATCGTTTTGAACAGTTAGTCGGTTTCAGGTGTGTAATTCTAAACAGATCAACCTGACATCTAGCTGAGCACTATATCCAACAGACCATCCGTATAATAAAGTTTGTATACTAACATTATTTGAAACTTAAATATATAAATTCGCAGATAATTATGCAACAAAGATCTGTTAGAAAAGGTTATATATTAAATTCACAGATAATTATGCAACAAAGATCTATTTAAAAAGGTTATATATAAAATATACATTTATAATTACGAAACAAAGTAAATAAGTATATTTATTTTTTAGAACAAGAAAGTTCCAATCGCAAATTAAGGGCAACGTTAAAAAAATTTTTTTTTCAACGTTTCATTTGCAAATTTTACGGGTAACTTCTTTCTGCGTTTCTTCTATCTAGTTCTATCTGCCGTATTTAAAATGTTTTTGGAGCAGCATGGTTTTATTTGCGTTTTACATCGAGCTTATTCATTTGAGACAGAAGGTTCAATTTGCCAATTGCGCGAAACTGAGAAAATAAATTAATAATTCCTTTAATGAAAATTGAATATGCGGAATGTAATGTAATTGAATTATCTTTAGGTTTAAGAACATTCCAAGCAAAAAAAACATGGCTTTTAGCCAAAATAAAATAATTAAAATAATCTGTAGTGACCTACCTAGTACCTTCGCAGCACTGCGCGGTTACCTATGCCGTACAATTTGCCACCTTCTCGAAAGGTTTGGATTCTGCAATACGCGATGCATAGTTTGGCCTACCGTTCAAGGTACTTGGTAAATCGGGCTATATAAATGAACTGCAGCCAGCCAACACAGTCTTTCAATCAGTTTTCGGTTAACGCGGTGTTCAATCGGCAACGGGCACCGGCCGCGTAACAGGCCGCGCACATGAACGTCTTTATCTGTAGTTCTCGGAATAATCCTACTACCCTTGTAAATACTCTACATTGTAAATATTCAGCTGTAAATACATCATCACAATCATCACCTCGCCTTTATTATTCCGACCAGCACGCGCGGAGATATCACGACTCACCGATGTCTCCCCTCTTCAAATGGAGTCCCAAAATTATCTCCTTTATCAACCGGAGGCCCAATATTTCCTCCTCATCACCGAAAGCCCGAAATTGCCTTTAAAATTCGTATACAACGCAGTTGCTCCGAGTTTAGGTGAATTTCAAAGCTATAAGGATCTATTTGTGTTTTTGTCTAAGTGCAACGTATTTTTGTATGGAATGTTCTACATAAGGAACATTCAATTATAATACAATTTTCGTAACCACTTTTTCATAATTTCCAAGTGTTCGTACTTTATTCGTATTTTAAACTTTGAATCTCAATATCTCAAATTCATGCACACGGCAGATAGAACCTTGTTGTCCCAATCCCAAAGACAATATACTAATCTCAATTACTCAGTTTCATGCACACCTTTCGCGGTAGTAAGAACCTTGTTATCCCAAACCCAAAGACAATATCTCAATTTCTTGCATACAGAGAGAACCTTGTTGTCCCAACCCCAAAGATAATATATATCAGTTTGTTTCATACACAAGACAGAAAAAACTTTATTGTCCAATCCTAAAGACAATATCTCAATCTCAATATCCCAGTTTCATGCAGATATGTAAATCAGGTAATCTCATTTACTTATTTCTGAACTGGTGCTGTATGGGTAAAAGTGTCTAAATTATCAAAAAAAAGTTCTAGACATTTGTCTCTAAAATATATCGTTTTTTATAGACAATATAATTGTTTTCAAACTGGACATTATATGTGTATCGTGTACCGTCAAGTTAAACGTAACTTCCTGATTAGTCTCCGTGCCATGCAAGTATTAACTCATTTCCTACTTATTTGCGCCACAATTACATAAGCCGAGTACCCTAATCACCCAGATACTCTGTACTTCCATAATACCTTAAACCATAAACCTGATTGTCGATATCAAGAGTAAAATACGCCCTACAATTGAAAGTCCATTCCATCGGCATTCGCATGGACAGAAAGTTCACGTAGTTGGACGGAAGCGGGAGGCGTGGCGGCAATTTCCCTCCCGGGGGCGTGGGGCGAACTGACCCCAATACTGACCACCCTCCTCCCGCAATTAACCCCATTGCACGCCGTCTTAAGCCTTAACTAACCCCGGCTACTGGCCACTCAAAACTACCCCAATCGATAGCCAGATATGTAAATACGATGCAAGCCCCGCTGTGGCCTCTTTCACGGTTTTATGTTAATCTAAAACACTTTTCAACATTTTGGCTTGACCCCATATTACTGTTCCGTGATCAGTTTCAATTTGCCATATTCAGCCCCAAAACTGGACATCGCAACACAATCATAACCATAATTTATGGACCATAAACTATTTGAGAACCCGTGTAAAACGTTATACCTGTGTAACAGTTTTATGAAATTTTATTCGTGATTTTAAACGAGAACATAATTTAATGTTTCCCTATATTTAGATGTGATGTAATCTATTATCAATATTAAGTGTTTGCCAAAATAAAGCTCCCAAAAAAACCCTGATAAAAATAAGACAAGACTCCATAGTGTTTGTTCTGTTTTCAATTGATTTTGCTTTCTGAAATATCTACAAAATAGTATTGAAACTCGGGCGTAACCGGGTTGTAAGTTACCACGTCACAAATGCACGCAGCAAAATAAACGCAGACTTACCACAAACTACAACATGTCGCGTGTAATACTGGTGCGAAAAGATAAATACATTGCGACGAACATACGTTGCGATGCGTGTGGCCAGTGTGATTCTAAAGCATATATTTCCATAGAAAATGTATAGATTGTAAGTTGTCCAGATATGTGTCGCTTACGTAGCGTATGTCGACCCGGTATGTACTTGAGTTAAATAATACATGAACTAATATTTTACAAGAGACTAAAAAAACATATTTTAAGCTGGAAAATTAAGTTGCACCTCCAAATAATATTTATTTATATTAATAATAATTATTAAAGTATACAGTAAATAAAAAAAACGTAAGTCTTCCTTATTATACTGCTAAAAATATCGTTTTTTCACTGTCCTTAAAAAATCACATTTTTTCACGGGCGCGTTTTCGAGTACACTACGCTCCCTACTGTCTATTTTAAGAAGAAAAAAAATTTGCTGTTAAAATATTAGATTTGGCAGTGTAAACACCAAGAACGAAACTTGTAAATATTCCCGTTTTGAACACTTATATACCTATTCTATTTAATAGGTGAGAAGGAAGGTATTATAACAAACATAATAATAAATACATTTCATGTTAAAAAAAGTGTGGGTTAATATTTTTAACAAGGTGTGAAATACTTCTAAGTTTTGGAACACTCGGCACCGGCCTCCACTTACAGTAAGGTCACCCCTGAATGCTTTTGTAGGAGATCGTGAAAGTCGAAAATACAGAGGAAAATTAAAATATGTGAATACTGTAAATGTGTAAATGATTTATTTTGAACTAGGTAAAGCGGTGGTTTTCGGTTTAGTGGTGGTTCATTTTCATAAAATGTATTTCTGTAATCGAAATGAGTAAAATAAATAAATAATTCTTTAAATATGATTTAAGATTTTCAAGGGCCAAAAGTATTTTTGTTGTTTATTTTCGGGATGCTATGCCGTGTTACGTTAACTCCTTCTTTAGCAGACGTTTCGGACAACGTTACAGTGTCCATCATCAGGCCAGATAGAATAGATGGGAACCTTCATGGGCATGTCCACAACAACTCGCCAAATTTTTTTCGCAATCGGATGAATAGTATAGAAAATCAAACGCGCGAACCGTCTAAGGTACGAAGTTAAAACAGCCTTTAAGTTTTCTGAAATTATCAATTTTTCTGAGCAATTTTCTTAATTTTTCTTTCCGTAAGAACCTTCTACAAAGTATTAGAAAACTAATAAAGAAAGTTATGAAGATATGGCGTGACCAAGGGAAAAAGGGATTAATTTTTATATACCTATATATAGAAGATTATAATAAAAACTTCTCCAACTTCTGAATTCTCGAACAATCTTCGCAAACGTTTTCAAATATAAGGAATAAACAAAATACTTTCAGATTAATTTTCAATAACACTCGATATTTACAAAATCAACATCATTTATTTAAAATCACACCCCATTTGCTAAAAGTGCGCTTACTCGTGTATGAACATTTTCCTAACGAATTGATCCAATTGATTGGCCGATACACTGCGGAGCCATGACATATCACAACATGGCATTCGTGATGAGTGATGCGTGACCTACCTGTCAATTATTGATGCCACCACACCTGTTGATCAGGGAGTGAGGCAGCGGGGGGCTTGTTATCTTCACCCCTCCTCCCCACTGATGTGTATGATGGGTTATTTGGAACATCGCAATATGTATCGACTAATCGACTGCTCATTAGAAGGGTGGGAAAATAAATTTTCTAGTTTGTTTTCTAAGAAACTACCGTACGTCTTTCTAGAAGCTTTAGCATTATATCAACGATTTGTTCATAAATCAAGTAATTAACATAGCAAAATGTAATTTTGAAGTCCAAATTAAAAATGGAAATTATCTTAGTATAATATAATAACTATAATTTGTATAATATAATAAAACTGTCTATTAATTTGTTATGATATTTTTATAAATGACGCCTTTTTCATTCTACGGGGGTTTCTCACCATCCTCCCAATAGCTTATCTACCCTAATAACGAATATTATTAAACATAAAAATAAAATACTTGCAGTGGTTAGAAAACTCGGCCAACATATCCAATATATAGTTACTATTTATAGGTTCGAGTACCGAATTATAAACTCCAACTTAATAAATAAATAAGCCGTAAATCGTAATTCGAAAATATTCGTTATTAGTGTACATAAGCTATTGGGAGGATGGTGAGAAACCCCCTACGACTAATAAATCAGCGAATTGAACACACAACTAAATAAGTACTTTTAGAATTGTGATCATCTGACAATATATCTGGTTTTGTTAAAGCTTCGACACCGTTTTTTAAAACATTTGAAAAATATCTAATAATTTGTGTCATCGCGCGTCGTGACTTATTGTTTGAATGTACAAGGTTAAAAAATTCATAGTTAATGACGAAATAGATATTTTAAAGAATTTGTGCATATAGAAAATATTTGTGTTAAAATTGTGTGATATTTTTTTGTTTATACTAATGAAAATTTTCTTACCATTTTATAGAGATCCTTGAAAATATCGTCGTCGAACACATTCAGTTCCTCCAGCGTGTCTTCCAGCGCGTTATCGCTGCTGGAACCGGACCCTGTGGAGCCAGACCCTGACTGCCCCGACAGATAGTCTTCCTGGGAGTAGACTATCTCTCCCCCGGGAGGAGCGGCAAACTTCTCATTGTACCGCGGGGGGGACACCAGGGGACTTCTCTGGATGCGTAACACCTCATTCTGTTGATCTCTGTAGGTATTCAGAATATCTGCATCATGACTCAACTTTCTAATTGGTTCAGTTATGACGTTCAAATTACCATCATCTTCGCCGTTGTTGTGTCTACTTGCATTTGAATCTCTGGATGATGGTGTGACGCCAAAATGTTGCTTGCAATACTCGGAAAGGTCGTTCAAAGACTTGGATTTCCTTTTCTTGCTGGGGCTTAATGGTTCTGCCGGGCTGTATTTTCTGTGTTTTGGTAAAGTAGTTTTTGGCTCAGTAGGCAGCGGTATCATACTCCTATAGATTCGTGTCTTTCTCAAAGACCCATCTCTGTCTGCTGTTATATTCGTAGCACCTTCGATTCCACGCCTTGTTCTGGCGCCGTGAACCTCGGCAACATCTGGAGAATCTTCGGTAAAAGAGCTTTTAGAGTTGTCTTCTGCCGTATCATCCGCGTCACTGTTTTGAATAGTTTCACTATCGGGAGTTCTCATCTTCACTATTTCACCACCGAACCGGACTCTTCTCGGTGTTCGACGTACTTCCTCGTATTCGTCAATTTCGCTATCTGTAAAAACTTTAACCAAACTTTTATTATATTTTTGATAATCGTAAGACTCTTCTTCTTCGCTTTCGACATTCAAGTTTGTGACATTTTCGTCTTCTTCTAAAATCGTCATCGTTATCGCTGTGTCTGAGTCAAACGCGAATTCCGTTTCCAAAATGACCTTTCCACTGGGAATACTTTCCGAGTCATCCATGTCAACGGTTATAGAAGAATGATTTTTAAGACCATCGTGCGGGGCGTCTAGCAATTCCTCAGGTTGTTCGGAGTAAAACATTTCTGCTGACTTTTCCCCGTCCTGCTCGTTGTCGTGTCTTACCTGCGAGTGATCTCTGGCGGCTTCCCTTTCTTCTTTATTCGGGGTTCCTGGTAAATTATACACATTACACAATAAGCTGAAATTTTCACTAACACTCGAATCGAGACTTTCCATGTGATCATCGAATATTTTTTTCCCAATCAACTCTCTCAATTTAATTAGCGATCTTATTGCGACTTCTTGGTACACGACTTGAAATAATTTTGACGCTAGAGCTTTTATAACCGATATGATGGCGTCAGAAGAGCTTCCGAGAAATCCCAGAGACGGTTGCAATAGGGATGGGAGGGCAAGAATGACTCCCATAGTAACATCCTCTTGAAATTTATCATTGATGGAATTCTTCTCGAGGCATCTGGTGCATATTTCCGAAATGACGTACTCTTTGTTATCACTGTGAGAAATGTACATCCTGAGAGCATCCAGGGCTCCCTTGCGTACGGCGGGGGCAGAGTGGCCGAGGTTGCAGAGCAGGTCGGGGAGCAGGGGGGCCAGCAGCGAGTCCAGAGAAGAGCGCAACACGGGGACCAAGTCAGCCAGGACTCGCAAGGCGTGCTGGCGGACCTCCCTCTCAGGATCTCGGAGACGGTGGCGCAGGGCCCCGAGCACCTCCTGAAGGTCTACCTCGGCGGGAAGCCTCTGCGTGCGGACCACGCGCTCCCACAGCGGGTTGAGCTGGAAGGCGGGGGTGCCGTGGCGAGGCCCGGGCAGCAACTCCATGGCGGGGGCGGGGGCGGGTGGGGACACGGGCATGCGACTTAGCGGAACACGTGTGGTCCCATGGCGCCGCTAGTAGCGGACTGACTGCCGACCGCCTGGCCCGCCTCACTGCTGGCGCTGGCCGCCTATCGACCACCGCCCACCTCGCCCCCGCCCTCCCTCCCCCAAACAACTCCGCCCAGCGCCGGACACACACAGCCGAGCGTACAGGTGTTCCCATTACATTCTAACAAATTAACCACTTAATAAATTAATAAAACCATTACGTTCCCATAGAAATCTCGTCTACCGACTAACAAGCATGCCAGTTAATATTAATTTAAGTACCTTTACTTACCTATACAAATAATTATTTTTATGTCTGTATATTATATTTAATGTGGAAATATTGAGGACTAACATTAGGTGTAAATGACAGTGTGTTTTATTACAGCAAACTGCCTATAGGCAGTAGACACTATTGGCGGTTCGTGACTTTTCACTGAGCTAAGATTGAAAAATACGAATTGTTGTAACTGATAACTAATTTAATTTTTTTCCTTCATAATTTAAATTTTTTGTGTTAATTTTATTTTATTTTATTTTTATTTTGAGAAGGCACAGTCTTCAGAAAAAATTTCAATTTTGAAAAATAATTAAAATCGTTTTCTGCTTCAACTTCATCACTAATGCCATATTTTAAAATCTAATCGCTCTAGCTCACAAACAATCTAGAACCGCCCCTGGTAGACAGTGTAGACACCTAATCTTATATCAGTTAACAGTTAATAAATTAAGTATACTTTCCAAAACACACAATCAAAGGTATCCAATACAATTCTTTCCTAATTTTTCCTTCAATAAGGAAGTTGACTCTTTTTATCAATGTTCACATGCAAACTTAAATACTAGTAATTTTTTTTTTACAGTTCGATTTCGTAATTAAATTAATTGTACAAGTTTTAATTTTATGAAGCCCGCGAAAACGCCGGCTAAGAGTATAATACATCTGGTCCCTTGATTGTGTAAAATATAAGGTAAAATATTTAAAAAACCGGGACACGCTTAATATGGACGAAAAAAATAAATTCAAAAAGCTGTAGTAGTTAGACATTAACTAGTACTAATCAATTCAGTTACCGGAATTTCGAAAAAAGTGCATTTTAATGGTTATTTTTTAAATTTAAAAACATGAAATGTCATTTTTCACCGAAACTTGCAACAGTTAATAATATAGCGGTCGGTGAAAAATGACATTTCGTGTTTTTAAATTTAAAAAATAACCATTAAAATGCACTTTTTTGTAAATTCCGGTAACTGAATTCATTAGTACTAGTTAATATCTAAATACTACAACTTTTTAAATTTATTTTTTTCGACCATACAAAGCGTGTCCCGGTTTTGTAAATATTTTCCCTTATTTATTTACTTAAATTTGTTGAGGGATCGGTTTCACTTGTATTAAGCTCAACCAGGGTAACTACCTAATAATTGAAACAGTTTAAATTGAGACCCTGATGAAGCTTAAGTAAGAATTAAATAGTGTTTTATTGGAAAGTATTGGTTTCATTTAATTAGAAAAAGTTTGTGTTGTGGCTAATGAGCTTCGCAAGGGATTGAACCTTGGCGGAAAGTCTAGAACCGTTATCGTTTAGCATTGGCGATACCGTCTAAGTTCCGAACCGATATAAAATTACCAATATATGAATCAAATTTAAGTAAATCGTTGAGGCAGTCAGTGTCAAAAAAAATCATGAACGTGTATCAATTATATTTGCCAGGGGTGGTGTGTTATTCGGGAGGGAGCGGTATGTTGTTCCGGAGGGGGTGCGCTTTGGGTCAAGGAGGGCGATATGATCCGAATCGTCAGGCTTATAATTCCGTTTATTTTCACTCAGAGAATAAAAACCATCATGCCAAGGTCGGCCCACCGACGATAAACTATTATTAAAATAACACTGGCATGTAAACTACGCGTGAAAAGTCAAAGAAAATCAATTATTATTCTCTCCATAAAAAGCATGAAATTACAGTATGATACGCTAAACTTTGCAGTCAGTAGCTTCACCCAATCTTTATCGAACCTTTATTGGTATTAACGTTCATGAAAGTAAAATTCTGGAGATCAATGTTTCCTGCATCAATTTTCATAAGTTTTTCGCATTCGCTTTGAATGGTTTGAACCAAAACTTTGATGAAAGCCCATCTGATGAACAAATGATAGCCAAGTAACAAAAACAGGACGATTTAGTTTCTCTTCTTTCTTTGCCTGTGAAATATTCCTGTAAAAAATATGCCATGTGAAATATTCCTGCGTAATTAATTCAAATTAGCTTAGTTCAGATAGGCGTTGAAAAAGGTAAGTTTCTAAATATAATTATATTATTTAAATTATTTAAAAATATACATCTCTCTATGAAATGTTTACCTTACAATTTTATAAAACCGTTTCATTATATTTATTTATTTTATCATGTTCTCAGTGAAAGGGTTATACACCAATATATCATGGAGAAAATTATTACTTACAAAGTACACAAGGGCAGTTTTACTATTTTGTGACATGTGTTAAAAGATAGTTGCTGAACTGTCTGTAAGTGACATTGAAAATGTCAATGGTCAATGCAGAATCGTTAAGCAGTTGAGTCGCTCTGTTTATTGCCGCGTTCTGATAGGCAGAAGTCCTCGCTTTCGGAGCATGACAAAGTGCATGAGATCTCCCACGAGTATACTTGTTAGGGACATAAAAATTAACCTCTTTTAACATAGGTGGATTGAGTATGATACCAGAGATTAGCTTAAAAAGTGTTTACCTAAAAATATTTTTCTTTTCAATACTTTCTAAGGTATTGAAATCTATATGCGTACATCATTATTTACTCTACACTAACAGGGACGATTGGTTTACATTTATTACAATTATTTGAGTGAAAATTAAAGATCTCATTTGGTTAAGCCTTTTCATTTTATTTTAAAAATGTATTCGTGTAAACTTAAAGCGGTTATCTTCCAGGAAGCAGGCTTTTGTTTATTGTTTAATATGAATAGAAAACATACAAATAAATCACAGATTTTCCATTTTCCATACAATAGTTAAGGTAGGGATGATTCCTAAAAATGTCAATATTTCTCAAGAGTCCCACAATTCGAAACCAACGGGGGACAAGAAGAAACTGAGAAGTATCTGCAAATTCAGATCTAGTAAAAAAACAAAGTATATACCATTTGAAGAAATACTTCAATTTATAATAGTGGTATTTTTAGGAAGATAAAAACGGTGTCAACTACTGCCGATATATGTTCCAGGGCGATACTTACTACTACTTCTACTACTTCCTACTTCCTTACCTAATACTACTTAACTTCCTTTCCTTACTCTTAACCTTTCCTCTATCTTAAGTCTCTCGACAAATCCCAAATGTCATATTTCCACTGGATCCTGGCGGTATAGATTAGTTATAGAAAACGATGTTTAAATAAAATGTAGATTTTTTAGTTTTAAAAACAAAGTGCACATATTAATTTTTCAGTTTTAAAAACAAAGGGGAACATATATTATCAAACGTATTATTTTTGGTGTTGTGCGTATTGTGATGTGAAATATTCCTGCATGATGAATTCAAATTTGCTTTGAATTCGAGTGTCATTTTTTTAATTATTTATTATTTAAAAATATACATTTCTCTATTTGAAATGCGTATCTTATATTTAAATTTTAGACAGATTTATTGTCTGAAATTGCCTAGCACACTCGATCGATATGGATTGATAGGATAAATTTCGGTAACTTCTGAACATTCCCTAGCATGACTTCGAATTGCCAACGAATAAATGACAGTTCACAATGACTAACCAATAGTATATTCGACTTTAATTGTTATTTGTACGTTAGCGATCTGCAGCTGTCCTAGGCAACGATGAGAAGGTGCCGAAAGTTATCCTATCAATCCTTATCGATAGAGTGTGCTAGAGGGCCGGGAAAATCCAGATAAACTAACTTGTACCTATTAGAAAGATTATACAGGGCCCTGTTTGGCCTCCCTTGGTTATGAAGCGCCTCGCAGATTTTTTTAGAGGATAGAGTAGATGGGTTCGCTGCTTTGATGCGCCACAGGGTAGTCGGTACAAGTCAGGGCTACTGGAGATTGGAAAACATTATTGCTTTTATATGACAGAGTATTGCACTCATTGTTTTGATCAGCTTAAATAAACAAGCATGCAGAAGATATGAATTTGCATGCAGAGAACACTGTTTTAAAAATATTGCCTGATTTACAGTTGCTATTTTATCCTCAATTACTCTTGATGTACGGCTGCGAAACATGGTGCCTATCTGAAAATGATAAACGGAGACTAGAGGCTTTTGAGATGTGGTCCTATAGAAGACTATTAGGAATTTCCCGGAGAGACCACATTTTAAATGAGGGGGTTCTCCAAAGAATCGAAGGAGGAAGGCGTGCAAGTAGGATCGGCCATATAATACGACAAGAAGGCCTCTTGCATCCCGTAATGGAGGGTATGACCGAGGGGACAAACTCTAGGGGACGCCCACGCCGAGAAAACCTGGAGAACCTGCTGGTGAACATGCGCTGCTCATCATATGCAGACTTCAAAAGAGCCGCACAAGACAGGGAAGAATGGAAGAGAAGAATATAGGAAATTGCTGAAAACCAATCCCAGAATTGAAACCAGAGAGAGAGACTCTCGATATTATTACATTATTTATTAGATCTTTCTAATTTGTCAACAAAAAATTTAATTACACTATAAAGAAAGTTGCTTATATTCGTTTTTGAAAGGCGACGAGATTCTTAAATCCTACAGTATTATAAAATTCGGTGATTTTCTAAATATGAAGAATTTTTTTTTTAATCTAAAAAACCTACGACCTCTCGTTTCGTACCAAATTTTTCACTGTTCTTCCACAGAGTCCGCCAAATTAGCCGCAATGTGACTGTTTGTTAATACATACGTGGTAAGTTTTTTTGTTAACACATACCTAATACACGAGCCAAGGTGGCAAGTAATTTTTTGTTGTCGTGGAATTCTTTTACCAAACTATTTATTCCATTGCCGTGATTAGACGAGGCCGCCGAGCCCAATGCCAGACCCGCAAAACCTTTAGCCGTGCATCGATTCGCCCTTAGTGCCTCGAAATAACGAATTAATTGATTGGAAATATGTATATAATAATGCCGAGGTTTTGCCGCTGAAAAAACATGATATCGCTATTAGCTCCATTCATAATAAAGACCTTGAACTTGTCAACTGGTCGAGCTGGCTAATTTTCTAGAAGGAAAATGAGTATAGGCAACAATAGCATGGATATTGATGTCATATGATTCCGTAAAAATTTTTATTTGACATTTCATTAAAAATTCATAAAAATTAATATATGGTATATTTGCGGCACGTTCTAGAGTCAAAGATACTCTCAGTATCGCTCTGGTGTAAGACCAACATTCAGAATTGAAACGTTGCTTGTAATCAGAAATAAATTATAATGCCTTTAAATCACAAATCAAACAACTACTAGATCAATCAATCAATGTTTTTTTAAATGCAATTGCTAAATTAATTTCCTTACTTATTTTTATTTTTAAGTTTTTAATATATGTATGAAATGATACTGCTACCCGGCTCGGAACAGATATTATCTAGTAGGACGGATAGCGCACATGATCTGTAAATATACTTTAATGTTAATAGACGCTCAGGCATTGAAAAAAAAATCCTACACTAATTATAAGTTTTAAATTTCATAGAATGAATTTTTATATATCTTCTGATTACATGTAACAAGGGAATGCAATCTCGATCTCGCGGGATCTCGATCTCGCTAGATCTCGTGACATTCTTCGGGTTCAATCCCGAAGCATAATATGACGAGATCCCGTTCGAGAATACCACAGAGCAAACACAGAAAACGAAAATGACGTGCCTCTTTCCATGACTAATACCTCACAAACTAATACGTCACTTCAAGAGGAATTAAAAGAGACTACGAGAGTATCTAAAAGTCCCTTTTCGCGTGTATCCACGAGTTTAGATACATTAGAGTCAGTCATAAAAAAGAAATAGATCTATTTGAGTGTGGAGGAACAAGGGGGAGATTTTTGCAGTTTGCATATAATTGCTTAGTCACGCTGCTGCCAACCAGTGTTGAGTCGGAGAGGGCATTTTCAGCAGCTGGGTACATTGCAACGGACATTAGATGCCGTTTAGCAAATAGCACCCTTAATACACTTTGATTTTTAGGAAGTTACTTTCAAAATCACTCGTAATTTTTCTAATCTCCTTAAGCTATATGTATTTTTTTTTGTATTTTAATTTTAAAAAAACTGTTAATTATTTAGTAACTAATATTAAAGAATAAAGGTTTTAGTTTTCTTTCAAATAATATTTTCTTTTAATTAACGAGATCCGGAAAATTCTGAAATCTCGCGAGATTGTAATTTCTAATCTCGTGAGATCTCGAATTTGCAATCTCGAGTCGAGATTCATTCCTTGCATGTAACCTTAAGTAATAATTGATCAAGTGTCTAATTATAATATTATGTACTTTAGTATTTAATTAATTATTTAATTTCAAAATTAATTAATAAAAAAAATATATATTTTCCTCTTTTAACATAACCTCCAAAAATATTCCATCAGCATTGAACTACATTCCAAGGGTTATTGTCACAACCCAATATTATATACTGCTTATACAGCATTATCAGCTTCTCTATTTCAACTTCAAGAATCAAATCCATGAACCTATCACCTTTGTTAATTATATAATACCTAACTATAAATGGATGGAATTGGAATAATAATTTATTTCACTACGTCTAAATATTCTTACTTTTAATTATCTATTCTGTATATCCAATTTAGTAAATGATATGATACTCAATTCCATTTAATATAAGTTAATTTATTTTCTTACTTCTAAATTTTTCTTCTTTTTTACTTTTACTTTGTAATGGTTCTACTCCCCAATTCAAACACGAGAAAAAATTTGAATTGGGTAGATTCGTTAACAAACTATTTTATTGTCATTAGCTTTTAAGGCCCGCGATTTTCTTTTGTAAATATATGTACCTATGTATTTCAAATAAATAAATATATAATGACTTTAGCCGTGTTCGGTGACTAGATCTTTCTTCTTCTCAATTTCCTTCCCTACCCACTAAATTCAGCCTCACAACATCCCTCAATTGGGAATGCCATGTCTCGCTGGCTATATACAGTAGAAGCAGTCGGGACTCTTGTGCGGTATTAATATTAAAAAAATAAAAAACGAATTATTAATGACTTTATTTTTTTCTTTATGGCCTTAATATATTATCATTTTATGGTATATTGGTATTCTCAGTAGCCTTTTTTTACTACTAATACTATTATTTCCTTTTTTGCTTTTAGAACTTAGCAATTGACTGTGAATCTGAAAAATATGTAAATGTATAGGTACTGATCTATAAATAACAGCATGTACCTACTGATGTGAACTAAACCAGGCAATTTGACTGTCCTAAAATGGGAAACCTTCGTAGTTAGAGAGTCAAAGCATCCTTAAAATGTATTTATTTATTGTTTTGTGTTTCATTCGTAGAACTCCATTTATTAAAAAAAAATTAACAATGTAATTATTAAGTTCTGCAAGTGTTTTTGTTGTTGTTTCGGCTTACAAGGCCATTTTCAAACAGTTTGAAAATGGCCTTGTAAGCCGAAACAGCTGACACAGTAATAAAAAAACTAAAACACTTGCAGAACTTAATAATAACATTATTAAATTTAATTTTAGTTAATTAAAAAAAAAACTTACAATGTATATTTGCAGAATCTCCCTGAAAGTATAGGAGAGCGGTTGATTAAACTCGTATATTTATCATTGCTCCCGCAGTACAGAAAGATAATGTGCTACACTCATGAGGAATGTGCAAGCGGTGAGCTCTTTATTTGGAACATTTTTCGTGCATTTAAAAATGCACAATAATGCTCTACTATTGCCTAGAAAATACACGAATACATTTAAAAACGTGTGACAATAATACAAGAAAAATTGCGTAAAAACAAAATAATAAAACTTACATTGACGTTAACTCTGTTTTTGTACTCCATTTTGAAATATTTTTAGAATTCACAAAACTTTAAGTCCGTTCTGCTCGTTTTGTCGTGTTTAATAAAAATAGTGGTTTCCGTATACAGTTAAGATTGTTAAATTAAAGTCAACTAGACAGCCATGCAAAGAAGATTTGCAAAGCAGAAATGAAATGAGACACTTCACCGAGCAAAAAGTGGACCACTCCGCAACGGAAATAATTTCAAACGAACATATGATATAACGGTCACCAATCGAGGCTCGGATGGGTAATATACACATCTCCCATTTTTTGCTTTTAGAACTTAGCAATTGACTGTGAATCTGAAAAATATGTAAATGTATAGGTACTGATCTATAAATAACAGCATGTACCTACTGATGTGAACTAAACCAGGCAATTTGACTGTCCTAAAATGGGAAACCTTCGTAGTTAGAGAGTCAAAGCATCCTTAAAATGTATTTATTTATTGTTTTGTGTTTCATTCGTAGAACTCCATTTATTAAAAAAAAATTAACAATGTAATTATTAAGTTCTGCAAGTGTTTTTGTTGTTGTTTCGGCTTACAAGGCCATTTTCAAACAGTTTGAAAATGGCCTTGTAAGCCGAAACAGCTGACACAGTAATAAAAAAACTAAAACACTTGCAGAACTTAATAATAACATTATTAAATTTAATTTTAGTTAATTAAAAAAAAAACTTACAATGTATATTTGCAGATATCTCCCTGAAAGTATAGGAGAGCGGTTGATTAAACTCGTATATTTATCATTGCTCCCGCAGTACAGAAAGATAATGTGCTACACTCATGAGGAATGTGCAAGCGGTGAGCTCTTTATTTGGAACATTTTTCGTGTAATTAAAAATGCACAATAATGCTCTACTATTGCTCTAATATTACAACAAAAAATTAAAATTTCAGGTTTTTACATTGAACATGGTGATTTTAGATGTGAATGCAAGATTTCCTGGAACGCGGCATGGTTTGGCCAAATTTCGAAAAGTTCTCCAAAGTTATGGAGCTGTGGCTGAAAGAGGAGAAAGGAAAGACTCATAGGTAAAAAAATAATTAATAGGACATGAAGTGCATAATATATGTTTTATTGACAAGACACAAAATGCAAAACACACAAGGATGATAAATGTAATGAATAAAATAATAATTTATACATTTGTTTTGTATTAGTTTTCCTACATAGACATGTGCCTTTCTATTTTTTCCTTATAATAATGATTTTTTGTTCAACCCGTTGTGAAAATAGAGAAAAATAGGGATACCTGAACTCTAATATTATTATTGGATGAAGCAGTGCAAATAATATTCTAATTTAAGTAACAAATGTACATAGAAAAATAAAACTTTTCAAAACAAAATGTCTAGAAATTGTTAAATAGTTAATACCAAAGAAATACAAAAAAGATAATATTCTAATTAATAAATTCACTAATTAAAACCCAAAAAGCTGTAATGAAAATTATATTGAAATGCCCTAAAAAAACTAGCACTGACGAAATCTTCAATAATCATAACAGCACTCTGAAACAATATTACTTTAATAAACCGCACTTTCATTTAAAAATCATCAGCAACATTATAACTCAAAAATTCAAATACAAAACATACAAACACTTGACCTCACTAAAAACACCAAATCTTTTGTTTTTGATTTTTCATAAATGGGTTACATTTTTTTATAAATATTTTACAAAATATAATATTTAAGGTCATGATTGGTCATGTATACCTTATCAGAAAAGAGGAGCTCTTGTGCCTGATAAGGGAGCCACGATTCTTACTTAGGATACATATTATAATATATTTTGTACAAAATATATATTTGTTAATGGAAGTTTTTTTGAAAAATTATTTTATTTATTCTACTTTTTTACGGCTTTGAAAATATAATGGTTTTGAATTTTTGTTGTTATACATTTATTTATCATACATTTATAATTCTTTCAGTACTTCATATTATTTATATAATTATATATTAATAAGTAACCTCAGCACGGGAGATCCCAGTAAGAATGTCATCACACTCTCAACCTATAGCATCTTTACATCTACAGAAGTACAGCAGTCATCAGCGACATCCACTGCCACCCCCGCCAGTGTCGGAAGAGATCTCTGTAAAAGAAATAAACACAATTTTAGTTCGAGTTGAATCTTGCAATCATACATAAAGATAGCAGCCAATAAAAATATGCGTTAAGAAAAATGAAAAATAATGTGGGTGGTTCTCAGTCGAAGAATGATACAGTTAAAAATGACCAAATCGGATAGGGATACGTTTACAGTGGGTAGCGCGTTGGCCCGGATTGCCAGAGGTCCTGGGTTCGAGTCCCAGATGTATCCGTATCTTTTTTTGATTTTTCTGTTTCGGATTTTCGATTGACTTTCACTAATATTATCTTCATTAATTAAAATATTACATAAAATTGTATTATTTGAAATTTAATTAAGTATGTTTAATAACACATATTATTTAAACAAGCAAATAAATTTCTGTATTCACATATCAGGCATTTTTCGTCTGAACCCGGAAGGATAGAGGAAGTTCATGGTCATTTGCCACCATAGACAATATAATTGTACTCGACCTACTCCATTAATTCATTAGCCGAATAAATTATTTTAAAAATTAAAATATTAAAACGTTTCTCCAGGACAACAAGGTTCCATATGACAAAGCGCTGTCCTTAGGAAATAAGCTTTGCATCGTTTTTTACGGCTCATTTTCTCAGGAAGCTTTGGAGACGGAAATCTGTTAATCCTGAGGTGAAAATCAAGCGGCAGTAAAAAACCTAAAATAACTTGAAATATGAATTCCTTTTAAAACGAAAACATTTTAAAATAATGAATATGGTTTTCTTCAACGAATTTTTACATTTTTCTGCTTACATTAGAAAAATTTAAAACTCACGGTTAGGTACATGTTTAAATATTTTTTATTTTCAGATAGACAATCGATAAACCACATTAAAACACTTCCACCGATGAATTGAAAAAGTGGTCTGAAAGAATGTTTACGCTGGAAAGGAAAAACGGCTAAAGCGCCATACAGCTGTGACACTAAAGATGAACCTATACAATAAGCTATATTGTTTGTTTGTGTAGGTTCATCTTATGGCGCATTAGCAATTTTTCCTTTCCAGTTTCGGTATATTTCTTAGTTCTGGTAGAATGGAATTAAAAATCTAAATATTCTAATATATAAATAAAAATTCCTTTTACCAAAATAAAACAGACGTGCGACTATACCTTCATAACCTTACTTCGAGAACCCATTTCACCTATCGCATGTGCCCCGAAAGAAATATATCTAACGCATTAAACAAATTTTGTGAACAGAACGTAGAATATTTTTCCCTTGGAAGGATGAACAAAGTACCTGAAGAATGAGTTTTGGCACGTACGGACTGAGCTAGTGGTTTAGTAGAGTAGCTAACTAGCTAACTAACTAACCATCACGCCGTTTGCCCGCAGAGAGGACGGACCGCCAAACAACTCGGTCTTGGCACACACTCCTTGCCTCATTCACATTCATACATCTTCTCATACATGGTCTTCTATTATTCTGATTCTTGACATGGCCCGACTCAAGTATCTGATTTACTTGATCGTGCCACGTCTTCCTTGCGCGTCCTCGGCTTCTTCTACCATTCACATTCGCGTCATAAATTCTCTTTACACTCCTTTCTTCATTCATTCGCTCAACATGCCCAAACCATCTTTCTTAATCTTACTTATTACGCTCACATCAGCCTTGCATTCTTTTCGGATCTCCACATTCCTCCTCAGAGTAGCGAGTATCTTAATAACACCATAAATTTAGTAGTTAGTATGTAGTAGTGGCTTTTTGATCAGTAAAGTGGCGAGTGAGCCCCGTCAAAGATTTTTTAAATAATTTTCTCCTAAATCCAGCTTTTAACCACTCGAGCGTTTTTTGCCACATTATGGCACTACTTCCAAAACCTCGGATTGCTTTGTTGCCAAGATGTGGCAAATTTAAATTTTTTATTTTTTTATTAAAACGACTATACAATATATTGTACATTCAAAATATAACTAAATAAATATTCTCTATATTCTTTAAATTTTTTTAAGGTTAAAAATTTAATTATATTTTTTTTCTTAATCCTATAAATATGTGATAATAGACAAAAGATAGGGGAATTCATTGACTACATAGAACTATAATCGGTTTGTATATCTCCATACTCAAATTCGGAGGAATGATTTTTTTAAAGTGGGCGGAAAAATTTCCTTTGGCAATTCGAGAAAAAATATTTTAATTTCTCTGTCGCTCCAGTGGTTAAGGAACGTGCAGGAACGTGAATCACTCCAAAAGTGGCTAAGAGTGTGTTACAAGCAAAAAATTCGTCACCCTACGCAAGCGTACCATTCGTTAGTGAATGTTAGGTTAAGGCTGAAAAAAGGGGATTACCATTCTTGTTATTTTTCAGTTCTGTCCAGTACTGCCATCTTTAAAAAATGGGGTGAACAGAAATACCCCTTTATTACTGCCACCTGTGTTTAAATAATGTTACCTGCTCTATGTACGCCAAGGGTTAGCAGACATCCTTGCTCAAGTGGTGTACTTCGTTTAGCCAAGTTTTATACCACCTTAAAGGGAAAAATTACTTTCCATTTAAATATTTGAAAAATTCGAATATATACCAGTGCCCTCTTAGAATTATTTAGCGATCTTTCTTCCCAATCTTCTATTGAAAACACCCCAAAATAATACGTTTGGTCTTAGTTTGGGGTGTTGTCTGAAGTTCTAAAGCTTTGCTTCTCGTTCGAAAGATGGTACAGTTCTACGTTAACTCCCTTTTCTCGATTTCTACTATATTATAATTTTTTTTTTTCATTTTGTATTATTAGATGTGGTAATTTACAGAAAAATCCTGAATCAGCTATTTCCAGTTCCACACAAAACTATAGCCTTATAGGCATCCAAATATGCCAAAACATAATATATGTAACTTAAATTTTTTTTTAAGTTTTTCTTTATATTATTGTTAATAATAAAATTAAATTTAGGAAATGAGATTAAAAGAATTTGGCATTCTCAGACTATTATATTACCATTATTATTTCGGCTACTACTGGCATTATACCTCTCTCATTAAAAACTTAGGCGTATTAGATTTGTCAAAGAATTTATGCATAAAAAGGCAAAAATCAGTCATTTTAAATACATATAGGATTACGAAAGATTTTTTAAATACTTATATTGATGGATCAGTAGGATTTATCGGTCCAGTTAGGAGTTCTACCGAGCCGAACCCTCTGATATGAAAATATCTGGAGTCGGTGAATTATTTTCCCATTTGGTCTCTGGTGGGTTGACGTGTTGTTCTTGTATTGTTTTGTATTTATTATACTTAAATAGTACAATTACATAGCGTAGATTGACTAGATAATCATTTGTGGAAAAGTGTGTGGAAGGGTTAAGTTTTTCCTGTGGGGAAGATTTAACCCGGACATAAAAGTCAGAAGTAGATAAAAAATAATCAATTTATTTACAAAACAATCTCTACTGTGTAATTATTATTATGTTTAAATAAATAAAAAAAAAACAGATAAATAAAAATGCATTTCGCACATCCCGTAGAAAATGGTAGTAAGTCAAAAAAAGTTAATTTTACAAGAGAGCAAAAACAAATAATGATGTTTGATGAAACAAGCGGTCCCATTGAAAGGAGACACTAGCGATATCTCGCGGATATGGAGTGATCTAACTTAATTACGGTTTTCATGGGGCATAGATATTCACAATCACTCTCTCTCTCTCTCTCTCTGGTTTCAATCCTGGGATTGGTTTGCAGCAATTTCCTCTATTTTTCTCTTCCATTCTTCCCTGTCTTGTGCGGCTCTTTTGAAGTCTGCATATGATGAGCAGCGCATGTCCACCAGCAGGTCCTCCAGGTACTCCCGGCGTGGGCGTCCCCTAGAGTTTGTCCCCTCGGTCATACCCTCCATTATGGCATGCAAGAGGTCTTCATGTCGTATTATATGGCCGATCCATCTTGCACGCCTTTCGGAAAAGGTCCTAAGCAGATGCCTTCCTCCTTCGATTCTTTGGAGAACCTCCTCATTTGTAATGTGGTCTCTCCAGGAAATTCCTAATAGTCTTCTGTAGGACCACATCTCAAAAGCCTCTAGTCTCCGTTTATCTCTTTCGGATAGGCACCATGTTTCGCAGCCGTACATCAAGATACTCCATACATAGGTCTTGATGAGGAGTATTCTCAGTTTTAGGTCTATATTATTTGATTCTATTATTTTCGACCTTTTATTGAATGCAAGCCTGGCCTGGTGTATACGGCCACAATCACTAAGCAGAGATAAAAATTAAATTTTATAAAATAGAAAATTTTTACTTCTTTTCTACAGGTTTCTTTGTATGAAATTAAACAACATTCTTGCTTTTGATATACATGGTTGTGTGCATTACATAAATATGTAGGTAGGTACGTAGGCAAAATGCTTTTTCTATGCCATCATACAGTGAGCGTTATTTTAATTATTAAAACAATATTTTATGAATTAATTATAATCGACGGTAATAAATACAATTATGGAAACTTATTTAGACAGCAAGAGTTTCAGCGTATTCTACACCCCACATCAGTGAGGCTGACAGGAAGTGTGTGTAGGGAAAGCTTCCCTTCTGGACTTGTCAGTTGAATTCGCCAGGACTGCGACAATAGCTTTTTGTGCTAAAACGGTAACTTCAGCTATAGTGTGGTATCCTATATACTCAGCAGTATATATCTTGATAATAATACTCTGGAGACGAAAATTTATGCTAAATCTCTATTTTAGATTAATCGTTACTACGAATCTGTTTGCATTATAAATAAATAAAAAAATTGCATTATAAATAAACCTGGCTATTCAGATCTGGTCATCAAACACGGCTAAAGCCATTTGAAGCAATTTTTCAATTCTGAATTGTGGTCTCACACCAGGGCGATACTGAGAGTATCTTCCACTCTATAACGTGCTGTAAATATTTATAAATGAATATAATATAATATTTTTAATAAATTTATTGTGAAATAACACAAATTAATCAAATCAAATTTATTTTATTGTTAGAACCCGCTATCTTCAATAAGGGGGGCGGGTATGGGTACCGCCGCCACGGGAACCATTTATTGGACTACCAACACCTCTGCCACAGGTTACCCCAAGTGGTTCGCAACGTTTGGTGACTTAGCAGGGGTGCCCGGGTTCATGGGGTTAGGTTTGTCCGGGACTCGGGGGCGGATGCGTCTGCTAACCATCTGCGTGGCAGCCCGGATCGAAAGGTACTGGTTGAGGGAGACTTTTTGATCTCTTCAGCCGGACCCTGATAAATGATGAGATACATCCTGCATATATTTTTCAAGAAACATTACTTAATGAGTACAAAGTATATAGATATCGGTATGTTCATAAATCATAGAATACAGGTATGTGTAGGTATACGGAGATTTTAATATTTTGAACCTTATATCTTAAAAAATACATTTACCCTTTACAAGTCTTTAAAATTTAGCCCACTACAATTCCTCTAGTAGGTAAGACATAAATGTATGATGTGTAAGAACTGGCGATGAGTCGGTCGATGTACTCATTCGACTCCCGATAAACCGTACAACGGCTCAATTAAACGGTGACTCTGAAAAAATAAAAAAACTAAGTACCTTTCAGTGGCGGCTGGTGACTTTTGGTGAGCTAGAGTGCTAATATTAAAAAAAAATGGCATTATTGATGTCGTTGTAGCCGAAAAATATTTTTTATTTTTTTTCCGAAAATTTATATTTTGTATGAAGATTTTCAGGAAATTTCAGTTTTGCCGTGCGTATTTTTGCATATTTTTGGGCTACACGACATCAATAATGCCATTTTTGTTAATATTAGCACTCTAGCTCACCAAAAGTCACCAGCCGCTACTGGTACCTTCTGAACCTACATTTAGTATTTCCAATATAATTTTTTTTGTTTCCTAATTTTTTTAAAAATAAAATTAACACAAGAGACCTCAGGATAGACACATCCGCCGCCAAGACCTAAACAAACCTCACCTCATGAATCCGGGAACCCCGGCTAAGTCACCAAACGTAGCGAACCACTTGGGGTGAACTATGACAGAAGTATTGGTAATCCAATAAATGGTTCCCTGGGCGGAGGTACTCATACCCGCTTCCCAAATTGAATTACATCCCATTGTTAAATATGTATAATATTAATAATTATAAACAAAACAAAACAGAGCATGTATGCACTGGCGGTCATTAGTCCAGGGAATAACCTGCCTTTTCAGGAATTCCTCGGGGGTCAAACTTGGGGCCTCTACTATTCTTGATATTAATAGATGATACTCTTACATGCTAGCTTTTTGCTGACGATCTCAAACTGCTCAAAATGCAACATTCAAGATTGTATTAAATTACAACTTGTATTAGACGCAATATCTTTATGGGTAGATCAGAATAAACTTTTCTTTAATGTAAAAAATGTGTCAATATGACATATACGCGTTCCAAAATCCCGATTAAATTTGATTGTAAATAAAATGATGAAATATTATCATCAGTGAAATCCGTAAAGGTCTTCGGGGTTACATTTAATCCCAAACTTACTTTTTCAGATCATGGAGTGGATTTGGCATCATCGGGTTACAAATTTCTTGAATGTGTGATAAGAATAAATAAACAATTTTCGAAGCCCGAAGCAATGATATCGATTTTCAACTGCATTATGCGATGAAAATTTGATTACGCTTCTGCTATTTGGGTCCCAGGCCAGCAAAAATAAATAAAACTTTTGGAAGAAAAATTTAAAGGTATGAGAATAGATGGTAAATACCTGCGATTTATGCATCACATGGATTTGCTGTCTGAAACGCGCCAAGAAAATCTCCAATCAGAAGGAATGGGACCCTTACAGTAACAGCTTTTAAAATTATAAATAATAAAGATTAAAAGATTTTAGTCGATTTCAGTAATTAAAAAGTAATTGGTAAAGAGTTTCGGAGAAATTATGAACAAACGTACTTATTTTTTAAAAATTTACATTTTATTAGAAATTTATAAATTGAACTTATAAAGCAGGATACGACGCTCTGCCAACCTGGTGCTTTGAGCGTCGTTACTAACTTGCCGCGGTTTGTTCTGCCGATTGATTAGCTCTCTCGACACGTTTGTGTCGTGCCATTGTTGAGGTTAGTTTTTTACTGAAATATATAATTGCAACAATTAAAATAATAAATGAATAAAAATAAGAATAATTTAATTAACATAAAAATGTAAAGCAATCAAGAAATACTTACACGTTTTTGAATTTAACAATATAGTATATTTGTAATACAATAAATACACAGCAAAATTATACAAATGATAATACACGAAAAATTCAAGAAACTCGGTTATGTCGTAAACATAAACACATATAACGTGGAATAGACTGACGTGAAATCGAAACACAACGCTATCAGCGTTGCCAACTCGGAATTCATGTTCCCGTTAAAACCTACGGATCATCGGTCAGAAATCCGTCAGACACCCAGTGTAGACCATCCATCCTGGGGAGGGGTGGTTGGAGAATTTCATGATGTAAATATATTTATTTTTCGGCTATTTTCTCCTACAAAATCAAGTATTTTGTCATTTTTTTCGAATCTGCCATATACACGACATGCTCTGTATTCCACATGGCAGAACGGACGTTCCGGCCCAGCATTGCATGACAAGAAGTATGGTGGAGCTAAATGATATCTTTAGATCTTTTAACATCTTCAATGTTGGCTTTGAAGGTTTAAAGAGTAATTTTAGGCGAGACATCTAAAATGTATTATTATTGTAAAATTTTTCGTCCCGTAAAATCCGTTAGACACAAAATTTTCCCGTTTTGGGATACTCCAATCCAACAGATATGACGGAAAATCCGTTAAGTTGGCAACACTGATTGGTTACTTGTTACCTAGGTAACTAAAAAATGCCAATTCAGCCTTGGTTCCAGACGAGACGTCGCATTATGGTAGATTCAGACTGGGTCGACGTACGTGCCCATCGCTACGCCTAACAATATCTGGACTGCTTAGCAACCATAGATTTTCAATGAAAATTATTAATCACATTGGCCACACGCATCGCGACGTGCGATGTCTGTGGCCATTTTCATAGAAAATGTATGGGTTGCTAAGCATTGTTTGAGTAGCGATGCGTACGTACGTCGTCCAGTCTGAACCTACCATTACTGTTGATGGCTTACAAGCTTTTGAATGGTTTATTATCAATACCAGACATTCTGGCTAAAACAGGATTATATGTCCCGGACAGTTTCACGCTAGGCCGCTAACATAGCTTTTAATTCTTCCCAGATGCCGAAATAATTTACCAATGGTGATGCCCCTGGGAAGACTCATTTGGTTAATTAACTGCCTCGCAGGGAACGTGGATATTTTCCACATATCCTACAATGATTTTAAGCGCGAAATATTATTTATGTTTTAATTGTGTATTTACTTATTCAATTGTTGCCCAAATTTTATGTATTTATTTTGTCAAAAACTTTAATTGTAATTTTATTTAGCGCCTTTGCAATGTTTTGATATTTGTACTGTTTTTTTGAAAATAAATAGTAAAAAAAAATGCTGTAAGTTCACGGCTCTTGCTCAATAATTGAGCCGCCGTACATTTAAGTAGACTCTTTGAGTCGTTCGAAAATATTGAACTGTTACTGTGACCCTTAATAAAAGGAGTCATGACCCATTGTTAATGGTTACTTGTGTATTGGCTGTATGGCTGAGGGTATTTCACCATCCTCTTCATATCCTCATGCATTCATGGGATAAAGTACATTTTCGATTTACGGTTAATTTATTTATTAGGTTCGAGTTTACTTTTCAGTACTCTAATGTCTATGAATAGTGGCTATAATATAGCTATATAATATAATATAGCTATATAGTATATATATATATATATATATATATATTATATCAGATAAGTTAGCCATTATGCAGGTAACTCCATTAATGGAGGATTGAACGCCGTTGGAGCCAACAAAAAGTTGTCCACAGAAGCGAAGCTAGCAGTCCACAATGGAGTACTGGTACCTACCCTGATGTATGGCAGTGAAGCGTGGAAATGGCAGAGAAAGGATGAAAGTAGACTGAATGCTGTAGAAATGAGATCCCTGAGGCGTATGTGTGGTAAAACCGTGTATGATCGTGTGAGGAATGTGGAGATCCGAAAAGAATGCAAGGCTGATGTGAGCGTAGTAAGTAAGATTAAGAAAGGGACGCTTAGATGGTTTGGGCATGTTGAGCGAATGAATGAAGAAAGGAGTGTAAAGAGAATTTATGACGCGAATGTGAACGGTATAAGAAGCCGAGGACGCCCAAGGAAGACGTGGCACGATCAAGTAAAACAGATACTTGAGTCGGGCCATGTCAAGAGTCAGAATAATAGAAGAGTATGTATGAGAAGATGTATGAATGTGAATGAGGCAAGGAGCGTGTGCCAAGACCGAGTTGTTTGGCGGTCCGTCCTCTCTGCCTACCCCTGCGGGGAAACGGCGTGATGGTTAGTTAGTTAGTTAGTTAGATAAGTTAGCCGAGTTTTCTAAGTATTGCAAGTATTTTACTTTTATTTTAATAAATATTCGTTATAATATGGATAAGGATGGTGAAATACCCTCTATATATCGGATAAGTTAGTTTTTTACTATCTTGAGTATTCATTATACGTTGTCTTATTTGATAAGCTATCAAGAGGATGGTGAAATTCTTCCTGTATATTTTTTTAGTAATTGCTATCAGCTCAGCTTATTATCTGGATGAACGCAAGAATTTTCAACAAACTATAATACAATTTTCACAAGATTACTTAAAAATGTGAAAAGGTAAAACATTTCATGCATCGATGGGTTCGAAAGACATTCGTTCCGTTTCGGGAAATATTGTAATATCCTTTTCTTGGGAATAATCCTCCCTCGTTTGGACGTTTCAATGTCCCCCAGTTTGAAAAAAGGACATTCGTTCGACCATTGTCCGGCAGATCGCGTCAGTGAACAAAAGAATTGGATGAGGAAGTCTAATAATAAATGACACACTAGAAAATATTTTTTTGCGTAGCAGATAAATGCGAAAATTTTGACATTTTTTCGTTCACCCGAAAACAAGAATTTATACATTTCACTACCTCCGATAGGTTGAAAAAAATTATTATCTCTGGTTTACTGGAAATGTATGTGCTCTATTTTTAGAGCTCACCTATGTATACTGGGTTTTATGTATAAATGTTTTCACTTACGGGAAAATAGTCCAGATATAAAAATTCGGTTAAAACACAAAAGATACACGTAATTACAAAAATAAATCTACTCAGACTATTCTCAAATTAATAAACACATTTTATTTGCGCCCACCGGGATTTCTACCCGCGACCTTCGGCTTGCTAGTCGAGAGTTTTACCCTTCGACCACGGAGGCCGTCACAACAGGAAAATCGTGCGCAGATAACATAAACTAACCCACTAATTTCCAAGAATGTGTTTTAATGTACCACGTATTTAAATATTGTAGTTGTGCTTCTTAAAATTCATAGTAGGTACTTTCAATAATATTACTGTTTTCTCTCTGATTTTTGTGCAATAAGCGTGCCAATGCTATATGGCATGGGTCGGCAACCAGCGGCCCGCAAGATTCTCGAGCTGGGATAAATTAATTAGCTTCACCACAGAGCGGAGGTGGAAAAAATATGACCGATCATAATAAAGGTGTTGTCGGAAGAGTCAACCGCAAACTGCAACAGTCTGGATCTGAGGTTTCATTTATATTTCACTGTATTTTCCATCAAGAAGCATTGTGTTGCAAGGTTTTATCACGGAAAAAAATAATGGATACCGTTGTATCCACTATTAATTTTATAAGAAAAAATGGGCTTACTCACCGCCAGTTTAATTTTTTTTTTAAAGATGTAGTAGCTGAATACGTATTACTGTAAGATGGCTAAGCCGAGGAGTAGTAAGTACTTCAATGTTTTTTTTTAAGGAAAGAAATTTGTTACTTCATGAAGATAAAAGGAAAGTCAATACACGAACTTTCCAATAACCAGTGGGTTGTAGATCTTTGGTTTTTAACTGATTTTACTGCCGGACTGAATCTACTCAACACACGTCTACAGGAAAAAAAATGATACGCAAAATGTATTCAGATATTAAATAATTATAAATTAAACTACCATAATTTATCAAGCATATCGATGACAGAAAACTCGATCATTTTCCAAATTGCGAGAAAGCAGTGGAAGAAGCCCGGATAAATTTTGTTTGGCAAAATACTAAAATGAAAAGTGCATAAATACAACTTCAAACTGAGTTTGAAAACCGGTTTGCTGATTTCATAAATTTCCCATGTAAAATGGAGATTTTCGAAAACCCCTTCGCAGTGGATATCGATAATGTACCAAGCGATTTGTAAATCAACGTGATAGATATGCAAAGTGATACCATGTTTAAAATTTCTCTCAAGGAAAAAAACATCTGAAAACTACAAGGAGTTAAAAGGTTTACTCAGCAAATAATTACTATGTTTGGTATTACATTTATTTGTGCGCAAACATTTTAAATTCTGAATTATCGAAGAAATAAACTTGTTCTCGGTTATCGAATTCACATTTAGACGCAATACTACGAGTCTCTAATTCCAAAATGCAAGCTAATATAAAATAAAAACTTTCAAGTCAAATGCATCCACAAAAATATCATTGATTTTATTGATTACAATAAATGTTGTAAAAATATGCAATAAACGTTTTATTTTTAATACTAAAATAGTTGTACACAAATTTTATTTCCATTTCCGGTTCATGATAGTTGTCTTGGATACTGCCTTTTTATACCGCAAAAGTTTGCACTCTTCTACAAGCTTTCAAATCAGATTAATCAATATTATGGTACCTACCTTCCAATTTATTATTTATAAAAAAAATATTACTTACGAAAATATAATGTGGTGTATAATTAACTGGGTAACTAGGTTTTTCAAGGTAATGACGTAGTGCGGCCCGCACTAATCCCCACGTAAAATATTTTGGTCCTTTTACAATAAAAGGTTGCCGAACCTTGCTATAGATTATTGTGTTTTAAAGAAACTAAATAACAACAACGACTTTATTACTTTATCACACCATTTTCTTAACAAAATCTTAAGAAATATGATAGGTAAGTACTCACTTAAATCATTCTGTGAATTTTGCAAAATATGTGTTTTCCGAAGGCTTAACATATTTTAACTATGCCTTGGAGATTCGCTGTATGAATAAGAAATGAATTCAATCTTTCTCGAGGGAAATTATTTTTATGAATACCTCAACCAATTCATCTCGTTCGACCTATTATTACCTACAGCACACGCGTACTTACCATTTTTCTGGTTTCAATTGCTTGTTAACGTTTTTTTGTTGCTTAGTCACTGGAGGTAAAACTTTTTTCTCGGATTGCTAAAGTCAATTTTTCCTCCCATATAAAAAAAATCATACCTCTGAATTTGAAAATGGAGACATACACACTGATTATAGTTCTATATAGCCATTATTACATATTCGTAGGATTTATAAAAAAAAATATTAAATCGTTAACTTTAAAATTTAAAGAATCTCTAGAATATTTGCCATATTTTGGCAACAAAGCAATCCGTGGTTTTGAAAATAGTTCCATATTGTGGCAAAAAGCGTTCGAGTGGTTAGAAATAAATTAATTGGTGAATACATCATAATATCTAATATTATTTATATTTATAAAATACATGATAATACATTAAAACATTTCAAATATGCGATATATTAAATTACCATACTAGGCGGCTGCCTGTTTCATGGCGACCAATTATTAGTTTAACACTGAGGTTTTATTTATTTATTCAATAAATATAATATTACAATACAATCATAAGCCGCACATCTCACCAGGGAATTAATTCCTGTGTCGAGATGTGCAGCTCTACAATTATAGAATTAAAAAAAATAAACTTAATATAATATTAAAAATATAAACCAACAAAATTGTAACAAAAATATTTACTACAGTTTTTTATGACTCGGCAGTACGTTTATAGTTGGCAACAATAACATTCTTCTGTAAACTCAATAATCACCTTTCTTCTTTAATGTCCATTTCATTGGTAAAATGTCTTTATATAAAGAAAACTGTCACAAGTATAAAAAAATAAATAAATTGTTGCGAGCGCGGTTTGATATTTAAAAAAATATATCTTTTTATTCCGTGATTGATGAAAATTTTCACACTTAACCATCTAAACAAGAGATAGGGGTTTACGTGAGGGTTCGAAAACCAACCCCATCACTTTTTCTACCCCTAAAAACAGAATAAAGCCCGAGCAGCGCTGGGTCCTTCAACTATTATTATTTAACATTTATTTCAACATAATTGAATTACATATGTAAGATAAGATTGTGTATATGATGTATCTTGTAAAACGAATAAAAATTAAATCAATCAAAAATAAAAATTGTGATGTTTATACGTAAAAGTTTTAATTAGAATTACAATTTTTTTACATACAATGCTTAGCTAAAGCCACCTTAAGAGAATTTTCGACTCATAATGGACATGTTTCGCCAGGGTAATACTAAAAGGCTTATAACAAAGCTTCCATTAAAAAAAACACTGCTCTCATGTGAAAGAGATTAAGCCAATAATCCTAAAAATACTTTTCCGCGTGGTGGTAAAATGTAAGTATCTATGAGAATTTTAGTTTATCTCTTTTTTCTTGTGTATTGCGTAGGTAGACTCATGAAATATCACGATTGTAGGATTTGTGAGGCTAAAAGTATTATAAAATATTAACCTCAGGATCGTTGCCTTTCAAAATTAAATATATGGTCAATTTTCTTTACAATCTTTACTACCAGCTACGATTAGACATACTGAAACAATGACCAAATTCAAAAGCGAAATAAAAAAAATGGCTTGCAAGTAAAGGGCGTCTCACTATAGCAAACATATGTAAAACCAATTGCACTTAGACAAAAATACCCAATTACGTACGACTTGATAAAAAAAAAACAATAGAATCCCGTCAAATAAACTAACATAATTAACATTTTAACGTAGGTATATTTCTATCCATTTATTCCATTTCCAATTCATTTTACTATAATATCATTTTAATATATGTATGTAATATCATTTTAATGTATATTTCTATCCATTTATTCCATTTCCAATTCATTTTACTGTAATATCATTTTAATATATGTATGTAATATATGTTTAATAAGCTTTCCTGTGATTTGGAAGATCAAACTCTTTAGAGAATTAATTCACACTTCCAATCAACTGCCTTTCATTGTATTGAACATAAAATGTAATTAACCTTTATATTCAAATAACCATGTTTGTATACAATTTATGTAACTCTACGTCTGTATCGACACAGGTTTACCCTAGTGAGACAGGCATTGAAATAAATAACATGTAATTATAATATATGTATAGATTAAATAATAAATAAAAAAATCCATCTTTCAAGTAATGAACTTTAAAATTTTTCTCAAATTTTACTTTAACCTGTAATTTTACCAAAAGAAATACACATTGTGAATATTGAATCATAAAATATGAAAATAAAATTATTTTCTGATTATGGGTAGGTACTTCATCGCTTGACTGAATTCATGAAATCATCAGAAACAATTATGAAAATTTCAAAGCAAATTTTGAGTTCATTTCGCAGGAATATTTCACACACCACAAAAAAACGAAATCGGTATGTTTAATCATAAAAGTTATGGTGCTAACTTGACTTTTTGCATTTTTATTAAACCACTTGGATTCGAAAATCAAAAACTTCGTCCGATACTTTTGAATATCGTATGTTAAGGGTAGCTTTAAGACAAAGCATGACAAAGCACTTAAACAAAGTCAAAGTTTCTTCAACGAACTTACCCACGAACAAACTTTAGAATTTAAATCTGGTGTGTTCAAATTAAAAAATATATATAATAAGGGATAGAACGGTTAAACCAAACACTTTATCTAATCCAAATCACTAACACCGTAAACTTACCGGTACTAATGAATGATTAAGATAAATAATACTATTTTTCTTCATCAGTATTCTGGTTTCCTGTTTTGGAAGCCTATTTTTTCCATTTTTGACAAATTCTTAGCGGTTCTCACCCATAGGAAGCCTTCTCTTTAAAAGGGTATTACCAGAGAATACCGGAAATTAGTCATTTTTAAATCAAATTCTATACGTATTGACTCTTTTTTACAAAAAAACATAAACTGATTTTGAACGATTGTTATTTTATTTGGTACACGCAATTTAATCATTTTGAAAAACTAAATTTATTTTTAATATACTAAGGTTATAACGTTGGTCGTTGGCAGATTTGTTCAATTTTCAAACGATAGATTCTATTAAGCAACACAAATTTCAAATCATATAATCATACAAGAAAATAAATCACTACATAATCATCACAGTTTTCAGAATTTTAATTTTAGTTAAATTAAAATCATTAAAAAATAAATCCGAGAGCGTTTTTTGTGACAAAAATACCTCAGTTTTTCTATTTATTTAAGGTCTTACAATCTATAATATTTCAGATTTTTTTACACACTTATTTTGTTTAGACATTATTGAAAAATCATAAATACTTATGATCAAAAACTTACAAGAAGTACACGATGATTAATAATTTATCATCGTGCGTTTTGAGCGTTTTTATTGCTTACTTGAATGTAGGTATATGTTAAAGCAAGTTTTGAATGAAAGAAATCGATATAAAATTTTTAATTTAAAAAAATGATACGGGGAATAATCGATCTTTCTTATTGGAACCTTCCTGTACGTGTACAATTGCAAGCATTTTTAAACTTTTATTCTCAGCCGCTGGTCAAAATGGCATTCCACATTTCTACCGATTTATAACAAATTGATCACTTTCAGTTCCTAAAAAAATAAGTGTAATTTTTGAAGATGAAATCTGTCGAGCCGAAACCGTAATTATATGAAATTCACTCGATAGAAAAAAATGGCGAAGTTTGCTCCGAAAATCATTAAAAACAATTTTTTTAACGTTATTTAACATGTTTAGCTATGAAAAAAATCACAGTGTATCTTTAAAGGCATTTGTCGAGAGATTTTTGCTCTATTTTAAACTAGGCGTGTTTTATTAAATAATTTCAATAATTTTAATTAGCGCGCTCCCTCGTACATTCTTATTTAATTATCTCCCTTTCTTCTTCATTTTGACTACCGGGTCTTAAATTTTATTTTATTTGGTAAACCAACAGTTACAATATTTTACAATTTATGAAAAAATATGTGCAAATTACTCAACCAATAACGGGTTTTCACTGAAGTATCTTAATTATTTAGTGTAAACAAAGAAAAAGAGGTACATTAGCCTATAGGGATGGGATAATGGGAGGGAGGGGAAAGGGATGGATCTATTCTGTATAATTATTCTATATGTAGTTTTAGTAAAGTATCGAGATATCGCCTGCGTGCCTTTAAGGAGTGTGGTGCAGAGTTAAAAATATCAAATTGTTCATAGTATGTATTGAAAATGTGTGATGCACGATAATTGAAGGAGTTTTGCTTAGAATTGGTGTTGCATCGAGGGAGGTTGAGAATTTTGTCTGATCTGGTTCGATTGTTGGGAACTCGTAGTTGGATTCGTTGTATTATTAGACTTGCCCCTTAGTCATCTTTCGATATTGCAAGGCGCGACTCTTTCAATGGCCTTTTCCAAACGAAATAACGAATAGATGGAGAATTTTCCTGAAACCACTATAGTTCAAGTCGTATGTAATGTGTTCACCGTTTTATTTTATATTGAATTTCATACGTATTTTATTTAGATGTAAGCTTTTATATGGCAGACAGAGTATTGCACACACGCACCGCTGTGTTCAGCTGAAATAAACACAATTTTATTATTAATATTATTTTCTTTTGAGTTCCTTGGACATCATTCCTTTGTTAATTTTACGTATAAATATATTATATACAGTAAAATATATTTATATTTTAAAATAAAACAATAACTTTGTATACAACACTTTTATTTTCGGAAACCCGGTCGGCATAAAGTATAAAAAAATAAAAGTGGTGTATACAAAGTTAATGTTTTATTTTAAATTATAATGTCACATTACAAAGTTACTGCTTCATACGAACAAATATATTTATATTTTGTATAAGCGACATAAAATTTGGTTCTTTTATTAACATATATATTACGCTCTTATTTACGCGCTCATGCATGCATGTACACTGTCATACACTACTAGAAAAAATAGTTATGAACTCGTGATTTTATTTTATTTTATTAATATTCTTCTTTATTCTTTTTAATTTTTTTTTTTTTGGTTTTCTATGTTTACATTTTCAATTTCCATATTAATTTTCTACCATAGTCTTTTATACTTTTAACATGTATAAATACTTAATTCATATGCTAACACTAGACCTTACATACTAAATATATATTATTTCACCATGAAACAGGCAGCCGCCTAGTGTGGTGATCTAATGTATCATATGTATTAAAATGTCTTAATGTATTATCATGTATTCTATAAATAAATAAATAAAATGAATAAAGGTTTCAAACGCCGATTTGATGGTTGCAGTAACTTTTGTCAGCAAATATTAATACAGTTTATTTCTTGAAATACGTAATTTTCTGCCTGCTACGACTGCCAAGTATTCCGATGAAAATCAAGTTGTTGATCTAGCTCACCTATTATACAAATTAGTACTATAAAAAATTGGGTTGGGGTAATTAGGGGATGCGGGGTGCGGACATTACTTCTTGACCGGAAGAAGTGGCTCTGTTTGCCGGCCGTGGGCGTAGCAGAGCGAGGTTCGCAAATATTTAATTACAATTTACACGAGAGTTTCCGTTGTTTGCGTTCCGGGGGATAAATCTCCGGTCAGACGGCGGGCGAATTCGGGGGGGGAGGAATGGGACGTTGGCACGGCGGCAGGGTAGGTCATATAACTACCATCTCGATGACATCTTTTGTTGCAAATATTTATTTGTTAATATTATTAACAAACGTATATATGACATTAGAATTGTGTATAATTTACACTTAGCATAAGACAAATAACTCCTTCTTCAAACTTCGCAAAATCACTTTGTGGCGTCATTTTGATTTAAATTAAACAAATAACTATTCACGTTTTTTTTTTTTGGAAAGTAATTGAGACTCCTTGTACATAATTACAGTTATGGCTAATTAAGTCATCTATTTATTTATTTATTAAATTTAATGTTGTACGTTGTATAGATATTGTGTTATTTCATCCGCCATGCTAGGGATGTCCCTGTGTTATGGCGGGTGAAATTTACAGATAATATAGTTTATGGTAATGAAGTATACTGTGATGATAATATAATAATTGATGATATTGACGTTTACAGATGAATTTATGATAATAAAGTTTACATATAATATGAAAATTGATGATAATGAAGTTTACAGAATAAATGTATTTATGATAATTAAGTTTACATATAATATAATAATTGATGATAATGAAGTTTACAGATAATATAACAATGAATTTACGTCAATGAAGTTTACGGATAAAATAATTGATAGTAATGAAGTTTACAGATATAATAATAATTGAAGTAATGAAGTTTACAGAAAATATAACAATGAATTTATGATAATGAAGTTTACGGATAATATAATAATTGATGATAATGAATAATAAAGTTTACAGTTAATGCAGCCATGAATTATGTTCATATTTCTGATGTATTTCGTAAGATAATTCTCGTCCGAAAGAAAACGTGTATTTTCATAACTATTTTTTTTTACACTTGAGGCCCTGATGAAAATAACTTCTCGCAGGGACTATGCTATCTTTGGGGATACTGGGATTTGGGAGGGTCATTTTAAGGAAGAGAAGGTGAGAACGTTCTGAGAAGGAAAAAGGTATGAGAGGTGGTTTGGAATCTGGGGTCACTGGGTCCAGTGAATCCTTTCCTACCACTGCAGAGTGAGAGAGCAAGGCGATGGGCGAATGTCTGAATATCAGATGTGTTGATTATCCAATAAATGGTAGCGAGGGAGGCGGTATCCATAGCCGCTTCCTAAATTGGTGTAGCAAGAGGTGAAATGAAAGTGAGCAATGGCATGTTTGAGAGCTACCTATCTGATTTTTCAGATAATGGTAATGTATTTAAAGCCTTTTCAAGCAAAGTATTATTTCTACAGAGAAACATTTTTTAAAAGGTAAATACCTACTATGCTACCATACACACGTTCTCTCCAAGATTATACTGGAAGTGCCTTTCTTCCTTGTACAAAACGATTAATATGCGCGTTTAACATATCTGTACTTATATATATATATATATATATATATATATATATATATATATATATATATATATATATATATATATATTAAAGGATAAACCACGTAAGTCCACTTTGTGGCGGTTTTGAGTTGAGTATGCAGAAAAATTCTCTGTATTTCATTACATTATTGGATGAAATAATGATATCCATAAACAATATATAAACTGAGTTATGTGGTTTACAAAACCACTGCAGTCCAATTTATTTTAGAGGATAAATCAAAATAAATTTATAAATTGATATATTTTTCTTAACAATGACCAAAAACTAATAAAATTGTGAAATATACCGATCACAGATCTTAATTATTGCAGTAAGTAAAATAGTTATAGACCTTCAAACATTTAGTTCACAAACACAAAAATCGATTTCCCCAACAAAAGTTCAAAGTGGACTTACGTGGTTAATCATTTAAGGTACAGATATTTCGATGACCTTTAAAAATATAAACAGCATATTTTAAGACTCGTTAAGGGGGGGATATCAAAACTCGGCTTGACTGCAGTTAGGTATTTTTGGTACTTGTACGGCCCGCTAGCCAACCACAATTTTAGCCGTCTATGGGGCAGACTCGGGTAAGTCTGACACCAAATTGGTAAACCATTTAGCATTTTGATAAAGTACGAAATAAAAAATACACTTGCTCTATAAAATTTAAATTTGTTTACTAGATAATGGATACAGCTGGACAGACAAAAAATCATATTAGCAATGGAATGGATAGATAGAGAAACATCTTTTACGCCCTGAACCTTTTTTGACGTCTCCGTTTTTTACTCAATGAGACTTTGAATCTAATGGTGTTTTGACGTAGATTGTATGGTTTATAAAATGGTAATAACTGTAATTATAATATTACCGGAAAATAATGGGTGTGAATAAAGGGAGATCATAAAATAAAGTTGGGACAAATATTTTTAAGTACGTGCAATAGAAATGACAAAAGGTGGTTTTGTTTTTGAAAGTTTATTTAGACAAATTTTTTCATACTCAAGAAAGAATATTAGCTCAGATAAACAAAAAGTAGAATGACGCACATAAACGAAAAATCACAAAATTTAATACAAATTGATATAAAATCAACTAAATGTAAACTTGGTATGCAAATATTCAGCATAATATCCTACAAAAATTGCCAAGACTTGTGGATTTTAGAATGATATTAATTTTATCTTTAGTACTTGTGTTAAACAGTGTTAGTCGTACGGAATTTTTAAACCTCTCAATAATAATAGTAGAATCTTTTTTTATTTTTATATATAACTTCGCACAGGAGGCCCAGAGAAAAATTGTCTTTAAGAGACCCATATTGTATGAAGGAGGAAACACAGAGGCCGGCAAATCGTTTCGCAGCTGAGCTGTTGAACTCAAGAACGAGTGGTAGATGCGACACGTTCTCATGTGAGAAATTTCGACCATGTATATATGTTGGGCGCGCGTTTGGCGTGTTTCCCGACTTTGCACCGGTGCTGAAGGGATCAATGACGCTAGTTCCTCTCTGAAGCATCTTCCATGTCTGAAATAACGGTAGAACAAGGATTCCATCGCGGTAGAGACCCTGAATAATTCTTGAAGCACGTGTGCTCCTGAGGCTGTTCCTTCTTATTGGCAGCTCGTGTACAAATTACCCAAAATTTATTTGACTCTCTCGACTCATCGCCTTGCCCCGCTGTGGGAGAGATGGATTCATACGTCCGCCACTCCTTTTTTATATGAATACCTTACAAAAGTCCCACCTGCTCCCGTCTGGAGTCAGTGAGACTATGGCATCCCCAGTTGGGGTATGTTGTGTGGCTGAAGGTGAATGGGGATGAGAAGGAAATATTGTAATTATTTCTACAAATCTCATGACGTCAGAGCTCACCACTATATGTATATAGAATCCTTCGCGGGCGTGTGCACAACAAATCACCTATTGTTTTAGCGCAATCGAATGAATGGTATAGGAAATTTTTTATAACGCCAGAGCTCAGCACTACATATAGAAACCATTACAGGTATGTGCACAACAAATCACCAAAGTTTCTTTGCAATCGGAGTAATGCTTTAGGTACCGTATAAGGAATTACAAAAGTTTCATCACAATCGGATAAATAGTACAGGAAATAAATTCATAACGCTAGAGCTCACTTGCACTATAATATATATAGAAACCTTCAAGGGCATGTACACGTACACGAAAAATCCGCCAAAGTTTCACCGCACTCAGATGAATGCTTTAGGTACCGAATAAGGGACAAACAAAGGAACATTAATTTTGTATGTATTTTACAAATTTCATGACGCCAGAGCTCACTATTATTTATAGAAACATTGGCGGGTGTGCACATAACAACTCACCAGAGTTTCATCACAATCGGATAAATGGTATAGGAAATAATTTCATAACGCTAGATAGGAAATAATTTCATACACGACAAATCGCTATCCGATAAATGCTTTAGGTTCCGCACGAGGAACAAACAAAGAAACATTCATTTTTATACGATAAAATAATTAATTATTTAATTTCTACTTTGCTTGTATAACACCCATTTCCCCATTCATTGCTTGACGGAACTGCAATGCGAGCGCGCGACCTCTCCCCTCAAATGTCCACTCATTACTGAATAAATTTCCAAAATGTTACCCTAAAACCTGGGCCTTAAAAAGATATATTTTATACTGTAGTGTTCATGCAAAACATCGCAAATTTATTTAGCATATTTATCTATTGTTTATGTATTTATCATATTTCGATGATCTTTAAAAACATAAACAGCATAGGTATTTCAAGACTTGATGAAAAGATATATTTTGTACTGGAGTTTTCCCCTCAAATGTCCACTCATTACTGAATAAATTTCCAAAATGTTACCCTAAAACCTGGGCCTTAAAAAGATATATTTTATACTGTAGTGTTCATGCAAAACATCGCAAATTTATTTAGCATATTTATCTATTGTTTATGTATTTATCATATTTCGATGATCTTTAAAAACATAAACAGCATAGGTATTTCAAGACTTGATGAAAAGATATATTTTGTACTGGAGTTTTCATGCAAAAACAACGTTAAAAATTATTTGATTTATTATCGACTAGCTTCTGCCCGCGACTTCGTCTGAGCAGGATTAGTACTTCGATTAGCCTATTTTCTTTTCGTAGGTCCCATCTATGTTTATACCAAAATTCTTAACCTATTTATTTAACATATCTTTAATTCTTGATTCGTTTCAAGGGTGAGTACTTTAAATCACTAATTTAAATATTTTCTGAAATAGAATTTTGGTTTTACAATCATTGTTTTTCAAAATGTCATTCTCAAATTTTGACATTTCCTATTAAACAATAATTATTATTTGTAATCATGGAAAAAAACAAGCTTTGGGTATAAATTATAGCCTATATATTATTCTGATGTATGAGCTATATTATTGTAAAGTTTCATTAAAGTCCATTCTGTGGTTTTTGTGTGAAAGAGTAACAAACATACATATATCCATACAAACTTTCGCGTTTATAATATTAGTAAGATTAATTTCAGCAGAAAAATTTGCTAGCTACGAAAATACAAAAAATATATTTTATTTTAACAGCTACACCAGTGATACCTGCCCTGGACTCAAGGGAAGCAAGGTCCAACACCCCTACCCTCCCTACCCTTAAAATCCCAACTCGCCCGGAAACGGAAGCTCCTGACCGCGGGATAAAATGGCTTCGAGTGCTATGAAGCTATGACTGTAAATATTATCGTGATAATTTTTATACCTCGAGGTGAGAAGCAAGTATTTCTATGGTGAGATAAATATTATATTCATTTTTCTTTTCAAAATTTTCATTGTCATGTATTGTACCAACCAACGACAATTTAATATTAACTTTAACCAGAGTAATAAATACTATCAACATCGCCTTGGTGAAAGACCACCATTCAGCCTCAAGAAGTTGCTTAAAATGGCTTTAGCCGTATTTGATCACCAGATCTGAATAAGCAGGTACCTCCCAACCTTTATCTTACCATCTCTTTCACCTTCGACTCATTTCAGCATCTAAACAAACTACAATTAAGGATGACATATTTCTAAGGCCCGTGCAGTTAAATCAAGTGTGATATTAACATGTTACACAGTAAAATGACCATTCATACATAGGAATCTGACTTTTTGTTTTGCATGATAAAATATATTATATTGTGAACACTTTTATGGGTATTGTCTAGAATTTTTCAACATTACTTTTTAAAAAATTATTTTGCAAATGCAATTTTTTGTCTTTCGGTTTGAAAATTTGATCGCTTATGGCTTGTTCGCACTTGGCAAGTAGTTTATTCGAGTGGCGAGTAACTCGCTACTTGACTAATCAAAAGAGTTAGCATTAAAGCCGAGTAGAGTACATTAGTGAGCGGCGCGTCGCAAGAACGAGAAGAAGAAGAACGGGCCTAAATGCAACAAAGTAAATACGCTAAATAAATATTGTTAAATGTGTTTTGGTTTGAAAATAAGTTCGCTTAGAAATATTTCAATTGCTTTAATTAAATACTGCGAGTAGAATACATTATATTTGCCTTAAAATAATCGAGTAATTTTTTATTAGTCCAGAAAAAAATAAACTGTCAGGCTTATAAAAAGATCACAATCTTCTACTTACGAACCCCCCCCCTTACCTTCCGTTATGGAAATTATTATATAATACGGAAAATTAACTTTTTAGAAAATGATCTTTAAACATTTAAATATTTGTGCCTATTTTTTTCTTGAATAAGTCTAAACAGGCTTAATTACATCTTATCGCCATCTACATAAGGAGTGCTACAAAATTTATTTATGTAAGGAGTGCGTGATTTCGCCTGTTTCAAAATGCTACCTACACGCCGAGGTTGATTGACTTAACTATTTCATTTATCTGGAGTTAATCAAGGACAACGAGACGCAAAAGAGATAAGCCGATGTAAGTAGGTACCAATGATATGGGCGTGTCTGCGTAACTGAAATAATCTCAACATTTTATATTTTTTAGTTAAAATTATCAAACACCAAAATTCTAAAATGTTGAAAAGTTTTTTTAAATTTTTATTTTATTTAAATAAAAAAAAAACATTTATACAAATTTGGGGTAGTCCCTCAAAGCTGTCATTTGGCAGCTTGTCTGTAGGTTCTACCAATTAAACATTCTTAATATGATACATAAGGAAATTTATACAAACTGTACATCAAAATTATATCTATACATTACCAAAAAGACAAGCTAAACCAACATACTGTACAACACAACTACTCTACAAGACATAGACATCAACATATGACTCCGAAGATAAATACCACCTATGGACAAAGACATTACCGTAATCTGGCTCCAAAACTTTCAAATTTAATTGAAAAAGACATTAAAGACATTCACCGGATAAAAAGCGTAAATCTAAAACACAAAATACATACATGGATAGTAAACAAGGGCATTGTATACTGCGGACATATTATAACTTCTTCAATATAATAGCTACCTGTATTAAATTTTATTTCTCTTCTTTTCAAATAATTTAATTTCTTTATATCATCACTTCTCCATTTTTTCTTTTCTATTTCTCTTATTAATTTTCGTTTTATGTTTATTTTTCCAAATTCTATTTATTAATTAATAATAAATTTTATTCTTTCTTTTAAGAAAATGATATAAAAAATATTAAATTACTGCCACTTTGGAACAGGCTCAGCCTATTGAGGTGGCATATACCTAAAAAATGTACTTAAAATGTATTTTTGGTTAATAAATAATAAAAAATAAAATAAAATTGTAAATATATTTATCGTTTTAAGGAAATTTAGTAGATAAAAAAAAAACATTTGTACAAATTTGGGGTAGTCCCTCAAAGCTGTCATAAGGCAGCCTGCCTGTAGGTTATACCACTTAAACAGTCTTAATATGATACATAAGGAAATATTTGTAAATATATTTATCGTTTTAAGGAAACATTAGAATAGATCACATGGTAATATTAGATAATTTAAATTACATCTATAAAATCTATAAAATATCTCAACATACCTGAGCAGCTACATTAAAATATTCAAAGATACATTAAGTTTTCGTTAATTAACCACAGCTTTATCATTTTATGGCATGGTCTCTCATTTTATTCAAATTTTAAGCTTTTATTGATTTTATTGAAAATCACTGGTAATTAGGTATTCAAGAGTACGGCTTCCATATTTATTTAATATTCGAGTAGTTTTTAGGCCCTTTCCTTCTTTAAATCTTGTAGTCATTTGTGATTTGGCGATTTTAGTAACTTTATCTTTTATCTTTAATTGGCGAATCAGTTTTCTTTTTAGTCGGTTTAGACCACATTTCTAGGGAATTTCTGTTCAGTGGTTTGAAAGGTCAGTACTTACTGGCATCTGCTCAGCATTCCGCCAAGGTGTTGGTTAGTTTGGCATCGTTAGGACGGGAGTAAAGTCACCGGGGAATTTCCCATCTCGAGCCAAATCAGCCAACGTTTTAGCGCTGCGGGAAAACATGGAGTTTATAAATGGATGCAACTGACAAACATGGTAACGAAATTTCAATCATAAGTCTAACAAATTGTGTGTTGAAGTAACAAAAACTCCTATCATGAAATTTGCACAGAATGTTTGTTTATTTAACTATTTCCGACTCAGAACATCAATCAGTTCCGTTGCGCAACGCTAAGTGCTTAAAATATAACATTATATTTTTATAGCTGAATCACAGGAAAAACATATTTCTGAAATAGAGATCAAATTCGCGTGAAGCCGGGTAGTAACAACATATTTTAATATTGAAAGCGCGTGAAATATTTCAATAGTTTATTTCAAAATAGTAGTTAATTATAATATTTTTAAAATTTTATTATTTGATTTTCACAATTTATATGAGTGAACACTCGGCAAAGATTTTAATCTGTTCGTAAACATAGTGCTGGATTAATATATTATTATGTAAAACATTTTAAAATACATGAAAATCTTGATCTTTTGGGAAAGAAAAATCTCTTTCTTGATAAAATGGCCGCACATAAAGTGGGGGTTATTTTGAACAAAATAGAAGACCTATCAAAGGAATCGGAAAATCGAAAATGTTGGGTATATTTGCATAAGACCCCACGTTTGAACAACCCTCAAAAGGTCCTACGGCCAGTGAATCTAAAGTGATATGGATAAGGTTTACAGCTCAGGGAAAATATTATTTACTTTTCATTTCGAAAACGGCTGTTAGTAGTTTGTTTGCCTTCAGCCCTAAAGTTTTGGGGATTTCGTCAAGCGATTTTTTCCATTTGTAAATATATTTAATGTGAAGAAACTGTCATTGACCCTCTAGTAAATATCGTAAATAGGTTAACAGCTGAGCAGATGTACAAGTCCTAACGAATTCGTAAGCCAGTTTTTAAGCAGGACGTCAGACTAGTCTTTGACAATCTGGTTTGATTTGGAAACATTTACTGTGGGAAAATCTCGCATAAAGAAATTCATGAACGCAATAGAGGTGCGTACGAGCACATCGAAGATCTCATGTTACAATTATTGTAAGCACTAATTATTAGCCTAAAACACTCGTCAAAATTGAAAAAACCTCCCGAGAAAAGATACATGCCGCCAACGGGACCCGCATCCTTCTGATTACCGGTGAGGGGCTCTATCCCCTAAGCTACAGCGGATTATCTCTTACCCGCCAAATGATTCAATATATACTAATGTTTCATTCAACATTTTTTTTTACATTTTTTCACCTGCAAACAACCAATTTTATTGTCCCGTCGGCGGCATGTATCTTTTCTCGGGAGGTTTTTTCAATATGGATGAGTGTTTCAGACTAATAATTATTGCTTATAATAATTGTCACCCTTTGTGCTACGTATAAAAATTCTTATCGTAAACATTAGTTTATCAATTTAAAAAAATAATAATAATCTCATGTTATTTGGCGTAGTTAATGAAAACAATTTGCTTTAGTATAATGTTAAACAAATATATTTGTCATGTTCTTGGTTTGTTTCTTTGTTCTTTTTACAATATTAATTAAATGCTCTAGACCTCTCCAGTTGGTCTCTCTCTATCCATCGTTTTGCATTTTTACGGGACACACTGACCCCTAGATTCCTAACTACCCATCATACCCCTTTTTATTATGATTTTCAAATAAAAAACAACGAATTTATTTTAAGTGTGAGGGGATGGGTATTATGACAGAAAGAGGAATGGAGCGCTGTAGACGATGACCGCCGATAAAATCAAACACAAAAAACAATAACTGAAAGGAGTAACAGAGTACCGCCGAATAGTTTGTGGTTGTTTTTGGATTTGTTCGTCTGTTCTTTCTGCTATACTATTTCGCATGTTTGTTGCTTTGTTCGTTCGACGGCCCAAATTGTCCCCCTTGCGTCTTTCTGGCATTGTTCACTTTAATACCCGCACACATATAGATAAATTGAAATAAATCGTATAAAATTTTGCACGCAGTGCGTTGTGATACATAACAAATTCCGAATGAAATGTCAAAATGACGCGACGCCTGTCATTCAACAACATAAATATTTTTTTTCGGTAAATTGGCGATAAGCCGCCGCATGCCGCTACGCTCTTAGTAGGCATATATTTTAAAAACTAAACTACAAATAAACTTGACTACCACAAGAACCATCAGTTTCAGTCGAAAAAGGCGGAAAAATATGCATTTAAATTTATATTCGTAAAAACTTTTATACACGTAATATTTCTTTAATTCTCCGTTTTGACGCGGACGCCATATTAAATCTTGTCTGATCTTGTCCATAGAAACCACATAGGAAATTTTTTTCGAAAATAACGAACCATAAACAAAAGAAAAATCGTTCTACTTTTTCGTTTTGTACAGAGAGCAGTGCTTGTCTTGATATGTGTTCTAATACATTTTATTATAAAAACAGCTTCAAAATTCTCAATTATTAATTTTTGAATGTCGTCGGAGAACGTCTTATTTAATATACCTAACCAAACCTAAACTAATCTAATAACCTAAACTAAGAACGAAAGTAATAAAGGAACACGCACGCAAGTTTAAGCAAGATATACATCCCAGGTTTTGAATGCTTTGTAGGGCAAGCAGGGTTTGTCTAACGGGTTTGTGTAATTATTTGAATACCTAGAACGAAAAAAAAAAGATACGCACGCGTTTTAAGTAGTTTAGCGGCTGCGCTAGGTTTATGTTACAAAAAAGTGCCCCTTTATAGCGCCTGCTCACGGCAAGGCAAGAAAAACATCCCAGTTTTCAAGTAGTTTAGCGGCTACGCTAGGTTTGTGTAACATGGTTTGTGATGCAAAAGAAAGTGCCCCCTTTATAGCGCCTGCTCACGTCAAGGCTAGAAAAACATCCCAGTTTTCAAGTAGTTTAGCGGCTACGCTAGGTTTGTGTAACATGGTTTGTGATACAAGTGAAAGTGCCCCCTTTATAGCGCCTGCTCACGTCAAGGCAAGAAAAACATCCCAGTTTTCAAGTAGTTTGGCGGCTACGCTAGGTTTGTGTAACATGGTTTGTGTAACATGGTTTGTGTAACATGGTTTGTGTAACATGGTTTGTGTAACATGGTTTGTGATACAAGAGAAAGTGCCCCCTTTATAGCACCTGCTCACGTCAAGGCAAGAAAAACATCCCAGTTTTCAAGTAGTTTGGCGGCTACGCTAGGTTTGTGTAACATGGTTTGTGTAACATGGTTTGTGATACAAGAGAAAGTGCCCCCTTTATAGCGCCTGCTCACGTCAAGGCAAGAAAAACATCCCAGTTTTCAAGTAGTTTGGCGGCTACGCTAGGTTTGTGTAACATGGTTTGTGATACAAGATAAAGGGCCCCCTTTATAGCGCCTGCTCACGTCAAGGCAAGAAAAACATTCCAGTTTTCAAGTAGTTTGGCGGCTACGCTAGGTTTGTGCAACATGGTTTGTGATACAAAAGTGAGTGTATTATTTAAAAAATAATAATTACTAGAAAAAAAGCATGTTTTTTTACGTCATTTTATTTTCAAAACTTCGGTACTTAAATTAGTGTTTATCTAATACGCCCAGATTTCGTGATATCTTCAAAATCTTCTAGCCGGTCGTTATATATAAAAAAAAATATCAGGACTACCAACATACCAAAGTGACAGTGATTACAAATATGGGCAAAATTTCACAAGACGAAGCTAATGTAATTAAGGTGAATCAAAAGAGTTTATTTAAAAAAAGTGTTTCCATCTATATCCAATAATTATTACTTAACCTAACCTAACACAACCTAATTAATAGTACATTGATTTTAATTCGTCCTAAATATACTTAATTATTTATTTATTCAGAAAATTAAAATTTGTATGGTGCAACCCAATCTTTAGTTAGTACCTTCCTCGAGTGATTTCTTGCCATAGAGTAATCTTTTTTTAAATATTTATCGATTGGTACCCTGGAAATTGTTCAGCATTGTTCTATGCAAAATAATGTAATACGAAATGTCAGCCGTAACGAGGAATTACGTACAGTTTTTTTTTAATGAAATGTAAATTTAAATGCAAATTTTTCCACCGGTCTCGACTGAAACCGATGTTTTTTGTAGTAACTAAGTTTAAAAGTAGTGTACTTTTCAAAATCTGTGCCTATTAAAAAAGCGGCGGCTTATTGCAAAGTTACCTTTTTTTCTATTTAAAATACGAACGACAGTTAAATTTGTTCATACGTAAATACTAAAATCGTGATTACAAAATTTTTAGGGTCGCGATTAAAAAATGGGAGAGTGGGGTAGGAGGGTAAAAAGTGATGAGTTCAAATAAAAAAAATTAAAAATTTGTCAAAAAAATAGAAATAAAATTCTGGATAAGGGACACCCTCAACCATCTAGCGGTATGAAATATACTTTACAACATATTCTCATACCTACCAAATATGCATACAAAATTTCATAAAAATCGATCAAGCCGTTTTGGAGGAGTGTGACCACAAACACCGTGACACGAGATTTTTTATATATTAGATTATACTAGTCATTGCCTAAATGTTTAAAACCAATATTTTTATGGATCACCCCGTAAAAGAACATTAAAATACTATTTAGTAAATAAACTTGGGATAAGTAACTACAATTTTTTTTTTAACTTACAAAATTTTAAACTGGAACTAAAACTACCAAAATCAGTGTGATGAACGTATGTCTTGCGGTATGAAAGAGACATGCGTGCATGAGTGAGACAGCACGAGTAAGGCATAAAAGGTTTGTTTGTTGTCCATTCGTCCTCTTTGCCTTCAGACATCCTAGGAAGGAACCCTGTACATAATCTCTTAATAAACGTTATCGTCTACCTACGATCTATTATTGGAGTACCACCCCAAAGGAATCTGGATCCATACACAGGAGTCCAGAACTCAATGTGAAACCGGCCACGGTCATCACAATCAGTGGCGGTGAAATACTGTATTGATAGATATAGGAACAATGCAAATTTATAAATTTGGTGACTTTGTTGCAATTTTCGCAGATGACCAAACTAAACAATATCAAAAAATGTTTAAAAAAACTCGATGAATTTTATAACAACTTTTGATAAATATACCTCTAGTGTGGTCCAAACACCGCGGGCATGAGCGCCAGGATTTTAAGGTCTATTTTGAAGCTGGACGCCGGGAGGCTCTACAAGAATAAAAATAAATAAAATTTTAATCTTTAGTGCTTTCCGGCGCTCAAATTAAAGGTCTTGCAGCTTTTCTTGAGTCTGGGTGCTTTGTTTAGGAGGCGCGTTTATTTTTAAAATAATTTAATCCATACATAACGAAAATTCATTATAATAAGCATTCAAACATTCATCACCTAAAATCTAATATAACAATGAAGTTTGCCAAAAATTCGATCTAACTTATTCACATTGTACATTATCTACCTATAAGATTACACGTGTCAGCCTGTCCGCTAAGTAGCTTATAACCCTTGCTTATTTTAAAATTTCCAAAAACTTCTATTTTCATGTATTTTTAAATTGTACTTTCTTAATTGAAACATGTTTTATGGACAAATATCTCATGTAAAATTTTGTTAGAAATATCACCAAAATTTGAAAAAAAAATTACTAGCATTAACGGTAAACTCTTAACGCTCCAGTGAAAACTAATTTTTGGGAAAACTAATGTCATACGGCGACTCCAACAACAAATCTCGACTTCAATCCGAAACTCGTGGGTTCGAACTTCGATCCCGGCGTGCGCAAATAAATTTTATTTGATTAGTTTGTGTTATTTCACAATTAATTGATTAAAAATAATATATAGTATATTTGGGGCACGTTCTACGTAGTATATTTCCAGAGCGGAAGAAACTCTCAGTATCGCCTTGGTGTAAGACCACCATTCAAAATTGAAACGTTATTTAAAATAGCTTTAACCGTGTTTGGTGCCCAGATCTGAGGCCCTAGAACGCTCGCTCTATAACGATCAATAGGATAACTATCGGTAACTTCTCATCGTTCCCTAGCATGACTACAGATCGCCAACGAAAAAGTGACAGTTCACAATGACTAAGTGTCCTTAACATATTCGACATCAACTGTTGTTTGTACGTTAGCGATGTGCAGTTGTCTTAGGGAACGATGAGAAGTTACCGATAGTTATTCTATCGATCGTTATAGAGCGAGCGTGCTAGGGCCACAATTGGGGATGCCATAGTTTTACTGGCTCCAGACGGAAGCAGTTGGGACTCTTGTGGGGTTTTCATATTAAAAAAAATTCCATTACACATTATTACGTGTTTTAGATTTACTTGTAATCCGCGCACACGTAGAGCGGGAATATTGTAACCCTGTTAATTTGTTCGTAAGAACTTCAGTCCCGTATATAACCGTTTTTACGAATAAAATGATCGTATTTTAGAATAACATTTTCCTCCGTGTATATAAATAAAATTTTAGGGAAATATATAAAGAAAATTGTTGGTTCCGCTCTTTTTACTTCCTCGTCTCATCGTTGGTTTATTTTGGCACAGGAACGAAAAATATCAGAATGTTTACGCTTTTCTCCACTTGTGGGGCAATATTGAACAACATTCACTTAAGCCAAATGACAAATGCAACTTTAGAATGAAAGAAGCATGAAAGTGCCTTTTTGTCCCTTATAAAACAAATAATTTAAGTTGAAAATGAAGTTTCTTGGGTTGAAGCTATGGTCTGAGATGAATGCAACAAATCACCATAAACTTCCTTGAATTTTGTGCAAACGGATCAATTTACGGAAATAACTCTAGAAACCCATGCCATCTGGGAATTGGAACAATAAACGGATGGGTTTTGGCTAAGAAAAGAAGGATGGTATGTATGTACCTCACAATGAATTCTTAACAACTTCAGAAACTCACTTTCATGTTTCATGAGGTGTGCTTCGGGTAACACTGTTGGTAAAGTCCTCATAATATTGTATTCCCAAAGGCATAGGGGCAAACTCCGTTAAATATAAGCAGAGTTGTTGAATTGATAAGGAACTGAAAAACTCGAATAAAGTTTATAAAGTGATACGCCAAGCATTTATTTCGAAAACTTTCTATCGAAGTTGTGGCGTATTTACTCAGTCTTGCAATAGTAGGTATTATAAAAACACATATTTAGTGGAATATCGTGATCTATATTTCAATTCAGAAACATTATATTAATTAACCACCAGAGGCCCTAGCACGCTTGCTCTATAACGATCGGTAGGATAACTATCTGTAACTTCTCCTCGTTCCCTAGGACAACTGCACATGGCTAACGTACAAACAACAGTCGATGTCGAATATGTTAAGGACACTTAGTCATTGTGAACTATCACTTATTCGTTGGCGATCTGTAGTCATGCTAGGGAACGATGAGAAGTTACCGATAGTTATCCTACCGATTGATATAGAGCAAGCGTGCTAATGTTTTAATAAAATGCTTTATTTGCATTTGTCGTTATTATTCGTTGAATTGGAGCATGGTACGCACCCATAGATATTATATGATCTGAATTGTGCTCGATGTTTGGGGACAAAAAAAATATTTGTATGGGTTAAAAGTTACTAGCATTTCGTGGCATTTTTAACAACAGTAGTAAAAACCTTTATTAAATCTTCTATAAAAAAAATTACGAATGAAATTACTTATCATTTTAAACTACTGACTGCGTTTTCATACTAGCACATAATAGCAAAGAGCTTAAATGTATTAAAATAAAATAAACAATGTGGATATTAGATAGTATTGGTAACAAGATCTGAATAGCCGGGTATCTCCACCTTTATATACTTAGCGCCTTCACCTCCCCACTACCTTCAATCTTCAATCTCTTATTTTCACTGACTTCAGACGGTTGGGAGCAGTTGGAACTCTTGTGCGGCATATGTACACATTTTAAGCGGAATTTATTCAAGTAACTTAAATAAAGATCAATAGAAAAATATCTTAGAAAAATTCATAAGTTTCCGGTTGTATGAGCTTTTTATCGGTTGAATGCTTTTGAACGGTTGAATGTTTGACTTTTGTTCAAGGGGTTCAAAGCTTCGTAGGAACTGATGAATAAATATTTTTTCGGTTTCGTATATTTTTTTAATAGAAGATTTAATGATGTATTTTACTTACTATTGTTAAAAATGCCACGAAATGCTAGTAACTTTTAACCATCCAAATATTGTTTTTGTCCCCAAACATCGAGCACAATTCAGATCATAAAATATCTATGGGTCCGTACCATTTTTTTAAAATTTTATTTTTATGTATATGTTTATTTTTTATTTTTGTTTTTATTTTATTTCATTATATTTTTATTTTTTGTATTAATAATTTTTTTGTTACATACAAGTTATAATAAAAGTATTATTTTATTTTTTAAACACTAAAAAGAGAGAGCAATATAGTTGTGTAGACAAAAGATTTAAAAAAGAAAATAAAATAAAATAGATAGAATGTAATTAAAACAGTAAAATATATGTATATATATGCATGTATATGTATATATATATATATATATATTTATATATTTTCCATTGGGACCTGTCACGCGCTACTGTTAGAGGAGGCCTATGCCAAGAGGCAAACTGAGCTTCGGGATATATAACAAACATATTATAACAAACAAAAAAAAATTTTAAATTCATATGCCTAACAGAAGTCCAGAATAAAATGCTTATTATTATATTATATATTTATATATATATATAAATATCTCTCCATAGTGCGTAGACGCTATATACCAACATACACACACACACAAACATATATTTAATATAAACATAATATAATAGTATGCATAAATGTATGATACCAAAAAAATCCAACACAGGCATCGCCAGTTTGTGGATATACTTGTGTTTTTTCAAAGCAGGTTAGTTAAATTTACACTACATATATATTATCTTTGTAGAAATTGCAAAAAATAAATAATAATATAGTAAAATCAGTATTTACGGAATTAAAATTTTAAATACGAGAATAAAGATTACAAATTTGTTTAAAATTAATAGAGATTAAGATCAGATTTTACAGCAGGTAAATATTCATATTAATGGTATATATCCAAAACTTTATTTCATTTTTATGTTTGCTGTAGGATGATATATTTTCACGTTTGATTTCTGTAGTATTATAGAATGCATTATAAATTTTAAACCATGTTCCAATTTAACGAATAATAACGACAAATAATAGCAGCTCTAAGTACAAATGCAAATATAGCATTTTATTAAAACATTATTTAATTACACACACGAATAACTCTTTCGCTTATAAAAATGCTCAACGTGGAACCACTTCCACAATAGCTAAGCATAGATAAGTGGACTCAGGCATGGTAAATTTGCAATGCGACAAATGTTCCGCAAACATTGGGGTTTTGGCTCAGCGAACTTTTTACTGGTCATAAAATCTTTCCTATACGAGTGCCTACGTACAGAAAACGCATATAAAGACCGCCGAAAAATTTAACACTTGGCCTTTATAACGTGAGACAATTTTGCAATCCTCCTTTGAATCCAAAAATACTCGTACGTACATCCGCGGTATCTTGTTAACTTTATCATAAGATTTATCATTAGAAATTATTGGGTTTCTATTGTGAATATATACTGAAAGAAAGGTGCCTTGGGAACGTTGTTACTAAAAAATAAATTTTAAAATTTCTTATGTTTTCAATAACTATGTAATTTTTATTTCTGTAACTTTCATTTACTGTTATTTTTAGTTCTGATGTTTGCAAAAAGTATGTTCTTTTTATTCCTGTTCTTTGCTACAACTATGTTATTTTTATTTCTGATGCTTTCCTTAAGTAATTAATTAGCCTTAAATCTAATTTGGGAGGCTGGTATGGGTACCGCCGCGCCGCCCCGGAAACCATTTATTGGACGACCAACACCTCTGCCACAGGTCAACCCAAGTGGTTCCCTACGTTTGGTGACTTAGCAGGAGTGCCCAGATTCATGGGGTTAGGTTAGTCCGGGACTTTGGGGCGGATGCGTCTGCCGACGACCTGCGTGGCAGGCCGGATCGGGAGAGACTGATTTAGGGAAACCTTTTGATCTCTCCAGCCGGATCCTCTCGACCCATCACCTTGCACCGCAGTGGAAGGGATGGCTTCACACGACCATCTCTCCTGGACATATTTATCCCCAGATTCCTACCCACCCCTCAAACCTTTTTCCTTCCCAGGTCTTCCTATCTTTCCTTTCCATTAGAAAAACCTCCACACAGCATCTTCAAAGATGACATAGGCCCCGAGGGAATTTTTCCCTCAGGGCTTCCTGTTTGGAGCTAATGTAAAAAAAAATATGTTACTTTTATTTCTGATGCTTGCAAAAACTATGTTTTTTAAAATATTTCTGATGCTTGCTATATTACTTTTATTTCTGATGTCTGCAATATTTATATTTCTGATGTTTGCAACTACTGTGTTATTTTTATTTTTGCAATAATTATGTTATTTTGCATTATATTATTGAGATGTTATACAAAAAATATTCATCTTACATCTCGTTTTCACTATATGTGCTTACTAAAAAACTTGCTACACCTGTTTGCTTAACTTATTCTTCTTTGTTATAAATATTTCATACCTTACAAAATTATATTACCTACAGATACAATCCAAAACATAATATTACATTTTGTTATATTTTACTTTTTTTTTTTTTTTTTTTTTTTTTATATTTATTTATTAAATTTGCATATAATTACATGTAATACAGTATAAAATATGGGTAGTCCCACAAAGCTGTGAAAGATCAGCTTGTCTGTAGGTTCTACCATTCAATATTATTACACAATACAATTTAGCTTGTTACAATATTTATACCTAATATAAGATTTAGGAAAGATAAATTTGTTCTTCATTTATTAGCCACTTTTTTGTCAGTTTAGGGCAGGGTTTCTCATTTTTTTTAAATTTAATGTTTTTATGAAATATGTTGTATATTAAAGGTATCATATATTCGAGCGTTCTGCTACCATACTTATTTGATATTCGTGGTATTTTTAAGCCTTCGTTTTCGGTAAATCTTGTTGTGTGACTATGCACCAATAACTTTTTATATGCGCTTTCTCCTGAATTGTCCATAATTATTATGTACCAGAGAAGCCCTTTAATTGGAAGTATGCCCTCAGACCCATACAGTAATTTTAAGTTGTTTCTTTGTTTATATATGCTAGGTTTGACAATTTTTTTAATTATGGCAATTTGTAAGTTTTGAATGTATTTGATATTAATTATGCTCGAGTGTCCCCAGGTTCGAATTCCATATCTAAGTATGGATTCGACCATAGAATAATATATAAGTTTGAGAGTGCATCGAGGCAAAACAAATTTTAATTTATAAAAATTACTCGCCAAACATCGGAGCTGGTTACAAATTTTGATAACTTGTTTATCCCATTTAAAGTTATTGTCTACGATTATGCCAAGGTAGGTATATTCATTTATAAAATCAATTTTTTCACAGTAGCAAATATTATCAATTTTTCTATGTATACATTCAAAATTATGTGCAGTTATTTTAGGTAAATTCCACATTTTCAAACTCGGTGATCTTATATACATACATTTAGTTTTTTTGACATTAATAATTAGTCCTACATCATGAGACCATTTGAGTAGCTCGTTGAAGTCTCTTTGTAATTCTATAATAGCTGTTTCTGGGTTTTCATTTGATACAACTAGTGCAGTATCATCTGCAAAAATGAATCTACGGGCTATTTTAAAAAGTTTAGACAAGGCAATAACATATATAATGTATAATTTAGGGCCTAAAATTGACCCTTGAGGTACTCCTGATTTGATAAATCTAAAATTACTAAATTTATTTAAAATCTTTACATACATTTTTCTATTTGTTAAATAGTTTTTGAAAAATGATAGGAGTTTACCACGGATTCCTATGATTTCAAGTACCTTGATTAATTGTGTATGGCTAAGTGTATCGAAAGCTTTTGAGAAATCGATAAATAATACTAGTACATGTTTTCTAGAGTTAAGCTGAGAGTTTATATAATTAGAAAAATTTTCGAGCAATTTCTCACAGTTTTTATTTTTTTGGAATCCATACTGACATTTATCAATAATGCCCAATTTATTTAAATATTTATCCAAATTTATTGATATATATTTTTCTAAGATTTTTTCTAATGCAGGTAATAATGAAATAGGTCTATAATTATTTATAACTGTGTGATCTCCATTTTTATAAATCGGCCTTATGATGCTGCATTTTAGTTCAGCTGGAATGATGCTTGTGTCAACAATTCTGTTAATTAAATGTGTAATTATAGGACTAAATAATTTTACATGTTTTTTTAGATCATACATGCGAATTAGATCCATGCCCGGTGTCTTAGAATTTTTCATTCTTCCGAGAATGCATTCAGTTTGTTTTGTATTAGCTCTTGGTAGGTACATTGAATGTTGCAAATGTTCATGCTTCCACTCAGACGCTCGAACGTTACATTCGTGCAATAACTGATTTACGCCCTCGTCAAAGAAATTTACAAAGTTTTCTAATACCACATCCGAAGTTTGAGAATTTAAGAAATATTTAGATATGATTTCATCACAATCAGATTTATTTTTCCTTCCCAATATTTGATTTACTTCATTCCATGTTTTTTTAATGTCCTTGAAACAATGATTAAATTTATTATTATAGTATATTTTTTTTGTGTTTAATATTTTTTTATTTAGTTTATTTCTGTATTTTTTGTATTCGATTTCATGTGTTTTATTGTTAGGTGTGTTTTTCCATTTTCTCCATAGTGTGTCGCGTATTTTTATATTTTCAATTAGGTTATAATTTATCCAGTCTTTTTGGTTATTACGATTTTTGTTTGTATTTGATTTTGTTATGGTACTTTTTTCGTAAATATATTTAAATTTAGATTTTATTTCTTCATATATTAAGTTAGGTTCCATTATGTTTAGTATTTCATTCCAATCAGTGATTTCAATCAGTAGATCCAATTTTTTTTCCGATATTACAGTATATGTCGCATGGTGCGATTTACTGGAGGTACCTGTCTCATACGTAGAGAAACGAATCGTGGTTGCAATAAGGTAGTGGTCCGCTATTTTGGTTTCACAGACGCACGAGCAGATTTCATTTGTCTCTCTCACTCTTACATAGATATGATCTAGACATGTAGCCGTTACATAGTTAATCATTACGGCTTCACGGGTCACATCATAAATACATTTTAAAAGTCCAAATTTGGCCATTAGGTTTTCATATTGCATTACAATTGATTCCTGATAATTTAATAAATTTATGTTTGTATCCCCGAGTACCATAACAGATTCTTTAATTCCGATATTTCCCAATATAACTTCCAGCTCTTCGAGAAATATTTTTTTATTAGAATTTGGTGGTCTGTATATTGCCAGTATATGTAGACGTTTATGTTTATTGACAGAAATAGTTCCGTAAACGCATTCAAAATTTGTTGGCAATATGTTAATTACATCAAATGTAAGGTGATCTTTTACAAATATAATAATCCCGCCACCCGATCTGTTTTTTCGACAAAAGTAATGAGAACTAAATCCCACTATTGTGTATAGATTTATATCATTTTGATTTATGGACGTTTCGCAAAGCGTAATTATATCAATATTACTCAGAGAGCTAGAGATAACGAGAAGAAACGTATCCCAATATTTTGATAATGATCGAATATTTAAGTTGATTGCAGTTAAATTATTATTTCCTGATACATGTTTTTTGGTAATCCATTTATCAAAACTTCGCGTGCGTTCATAGTCAATTTCAGACATGTCAAATTCACCGTTTAAATCGCCATATTGAATGATATTTTAAATTGCAGTCGTAATTTAAAAATATGTGTAAGGATTTAAATAAACATAATATATAAGTAGATAGTTTTATAGTAGTGCGCCTTTCTAGTATGCATTGTTGACGTTTTGTTCCAAAATAAGGTAGAATTAATAATTGGCACATGTTAAAGTTTACTATAATACCCTCTACATATATGAGTAAATAAGTACATGGGAGCCCCTGAATAAATTTCGGTATGCTCTTGTTAACACTTTGGTAATAGGACAATACATTTAAATATATGTTTAACGGTGATTTATGCATGGATATGAAATGTTTGTACTTGAGAAGTAAAATATAGATATTGTTAGTTTTATGAAAAGATGATAAAAAGTAGTAATATAACATTTTTGTTACTAACATTATAATAGATTTTATGTAAAGTATTTTAGATATATGTGTTATTATAGATTATATGTACCTAGTCGTATTCTATACGACTCTGGGCTATATTCATCATCTTTTTGAAGTAGGTACAGGTTGAATTATTTGCTTTGTGGTTTGTATTTAGGTTCATCTTGAAGTTTTTGTTTTGAAAGATACAATTGCTGCACTTTTCTTCTTCGTTTTTGTTTGGGCATTCCTTCCAATCGTGGTCTTCTGCGCAGTGCAAACACGTTGCACTTTTTTCTTTGTTAAAGCATTTGATGGCAGTGTGGCCAAACTTAAGACAATGAAAACATTGTGTTATAGGGTTTGCATCTTCTACACGTACTCTGTTGAATCCGATATTTATTTTTCCCCTTTCGATGAGGTGCGTCCTTAGTTGTCCGCTTGTTTCCAGTATGTAGTTTGTCAGTCCATTTTGGTTTTTTGGTTTGAACATTTTGATTAATTTTATCGTGTTTTTTGGGTCGTTTTCCAAGATATCATTTATACCCTCATTTTGTGATTTTAAGGCTTCAATTATATCTATTTCAGATAAATCTGCTTGTAAGTTTCTAACGAAAATTTTTGGTTTTTTCTTTATTAATTCCTCCGCGATCATCTGTTTTTTGAGTGTTTTGTTGATTTCTTCTGTCAATTTTTCAGCGTGATTTTTTGTTTGGCAGGATATTATTAGTTTATTTTGTGCGGCTTTACGTACACCGTTTACAGCGATTCCCAAATTAGCAATTTTAATTTTTTTGACTATTTGTTCTTTTATAGCGTCTGCAGTCATGTTTTCATTTTCACTTTTTATAATTAGTGAATATTTAGATTCCGGGATTTCTTTTAATTGGCTTGCATAAGTTTTTCCTCCCATACTGCTCGAATATTCGATTTTTTTTTCAAGCTTATCAATCAGTTTGGATTGTAGAGAAGATATCTTATTTGTTAATTCTGTTTTTTCTTTCGTCCATTTTTCTTCAAGAGTTTTTATATTTGCTTCCAGATTTATTTTAGCTTTTGCATCTTGTTTAGTTGATATACTAGCTATTTCACTTTTTATAATCTCAATAATGGACAGCACGTCCATAATGAGTTAAGCTAGAAACCGCTTGCGCGGTTTGTTATTGTACTCTCACTCTCTGCTATTGTGCTCTCACTCCCGCTTCGATTATTTCACTATTTAAAATGTTATTTGTCGGACCGGCGCAGAGAACACGACACACGACCGCTCGCTGCCCTGAGTAGCAGCTGCTGTTTTAATTTTTTAACTTCAATCAGTTAGATTGTTGGAACAAATTCCTTCTGGGAAGGAACAATATATTAGCATTTTAGCTACAAATAGGAACATAATTAAGGTATTGTATGGCATTATAAAGAAAAATACGTAATGATTAAATAACTAAAACACAAAACACAGAAAACAATCAAATTTAAAAATCATCAAAGCATTACCGTTAGTTACCAATTTAAGTATAGTAAATATAACGTATAGGTATTACGACCAAGAATCATGGCATGAAGAAATGCTTAAAGCGGTTTCTGGCCTTTCGCTTCATAAAAAGAGGGGTTGCAATAAAATTTCTCAAAGCCTCCAAAGTACGAAAAATCATTTTTCGTTTACTTTAATTTACATTTGTATTTCTAACCGGGCAAATGTACTAGTAAACAGCAGATACACCAAATGAAAGGGTCGTACGGACCCAATAAATAAAGTCTATTGTTTTACAAATTATCGTCGGTGTCTGCCTACCCTGCCCTGCCTCTGAAGGGGTCGTTACTACGGGTTTATTTCTCGTAAGCATCCCCCAGTGTAGTTGAGCCCGATCCTCCATGTAAATGAGATTATAAAATGTTTCATATGGAAACTATTTCCACCCTAAACCGAAAGTCATACTTTGAGGCAAACAAACCCGAAATCATGACTGAGAATTTGAAACGTGAATAATAACCGACATGATTATTATGTGGATCATATTTACTTCGATAATTATTATTATATCATTATTTAATTAATATTAACGAGTATTATATGTTTAAGCCTTTTGTTATGCATCATTAATAAATGTATAACTAGGAAGTATACAAATAGACAACGACATTATTTATTCATGACTATTCAAAAACAACAACAAAACAATTTGCGAAAATATTACTTTGGTATTAACTAACTAACTAACCATCACGCCGTTTCTCCGAAGGGGTAGGCAGAGAGGACAGACCGCCAAACAATTCGGTTTTGGCATACTCTCATTGCCTCATTCAAATTCATATATCTTATCATACATGGTCTTCTATTATTCTGACTATAGACATGGCCCGACTCAAGTATCTGATTCACTCGATCGTGACATGTCTTCCACGGGCGTCCTCGATTTCTTCTACCATTCACATTTGTGTCATATATTCTCTTGACACTCCTTTCTTCATTCATTTGCTCTACATGTAAAAACCATCTATGCGTCCCTTTCTTAATCTTATGTATTACGCTCACATCAGCCTTGCATTCTTTCGGATCTCCACATTCCTTACACGATCATACATGGTTTCACCACACATGCGCCTCAGGGATCTCATTTCTACAGCATTCAGTCTACTTTCCTCCTTTCTCTACCCGGTTCCATGCTTCACTGCCATACATCAGGGTAGGTACCAGCACTCCATTGTGGATCCCTATCAGCATTCCCATCTCTCGTAAACATACTTCCCAAATACACAAAATCATAAACTTAAAGTATTCATTATTTACAACTATATTGCACACTGTTTTATGCATTATTCACAACTATATTGCACAGTGTTTTCGTACTCTCTCTTTCAAACACCATTATACTTTAGACTTACTTATATTCATCATAAACTCATTCTTCATACATACTTCGTTCATCCTAGATACAAGTGACTACAGATCTTCTATGATGTTAGAAATCAGCACCGCATCATCAGCATATAACAGACTTGCATACAATACTTTGGTATTAAAATTTAAATAATATTGTAGTATTTAATTATCATCAAGGATAATAAACCTCCACCTTTCAAATGATACCGTGGATCAATAGCGGTTCGTGGGGTTCAAATGTGGGGAGGCACAAACTTATTTTTTTAGTATCATTTTTATATACCTACATACCACAAACCCTAGTTAGCGAACTTTCATGGCACCTTAATAATTTGTGATAATACTGTATAATATTATTGTAATTTCTTTTGGCCTCTAGAACATGATCTTGAATATATATATATATATATTTTTAAATATTCACTACAGCAAAAGAATTTATTACATACGACAAACTATTATGATATTGTGCATTAAACTATTTAACATATTTTAATTAGATTCTTATAATCCGGTTTAACGTTGGTGTGGTAAAGCTGGCCTTAAGCCTGGTTTAAGGCAGTTTTATCCAAACAAACGCCGCGCAGCCGTAATAAGTCAAGTTTTTTATTGTACCGACCTCGCGCCGCGTTATATTTACACCGCGATTATAAGTAGGAGGAACAAATTAACTATCTACGTCAAACTGTAATAATAAAAAACAAAACTAGTATACATTAACCAGTTTCTACTCTCCATCAATGTTGATATTGTTCGGTGATATTTATACTCTCACGAATCGTTGACGTTATCCTTCAACATCTTGTATTCCCAATAATATTTGACATCTCCTCAACCCACACACTTCAAGACGTGGTTGGGAAAAAACTACGGGAAAGATATTATGATTTGGTAGTGTGTGCGTACACTTGCTTTGTAATGATTAATCCTGGATAGAGTTTTAGTTTAGTCTTTACCATGCCTTTAAACTGTGCTGCGTGTGTTGGTTATTATCAATGAAAACACTTGAGTATAACAAGTCAGATATATTTACAGGAATACGAATTTTAACAAAATAGGCAACTGCCTTGAACGTTGAAACTAGAATGAAATGCGCTAGTTACGGTTTGATCTGCGATGATTTTATGATTATGTGGTCTATCTCTGAAACATGTCTTATGTAAAGAAATTGTTTATCAAGAAAATATGAACATAATATATCATATTTCATAATGTTTACAATTTTTTATGTAAGAAAACATTTTGTTATTTTTTTATTTATAACTGTTGGTAAATATACAATATGTTTCTTAATTTAATTAATTTAAAATTAATAGGTACCTCCCAAACGTGTTTAGGAAGGAGAAGTTACGTACAAAGCTTACGTATTATTTATGTTGGTAAAACGTGCTAGGAAATGTTATGAATTGAGAAGTACTTTCAGGCTATAATATAAATCGAAGTTGCATACCGCTGGAAAAATATATTTTTTCTTCGTTATCAAGTTTGGAACCATTTATTGGTTAAGTGGAAAATAAACGCCAGAAATATTTGACTTCTACCCCTTGGGAACTCCGCGTGTTTTGTGGTATTATCTGCACGAAGAAAGTAGCGCCAAAGTTGTTTTTATTTTTTTATTAATAATTTTACAAGAACAAAATAAGTTAGTCAATAGATCGAGTCAAAAATAATCTTAGCCATAAAGAGGTATTTTTTTAAAGGTGTTCCTTATATAACTTCATATTTATCTAATGAAAAAACAAATTATTTAGAACTTTGCGCTTATATTTTTTATGACGTAATTAATATTTTTTTTATCTTAAGAGCGATTGACCAGCGGGTGAGAATAAAAGTTTAAAAATGCTTGCAACTGTACAGGGAGGTTCCAATGAGAAAGATCGATTATTCCCCGTATCAAATTTTTTAAATAAAAAAATTTATATCGATTTATTTCATTCAAAACTTGCTTTAATATATACCCACATTCAAGTAAGCAATAAATATGCTTAAAACGCATGATGATAAATTATTAAATATCATGTACTTCTTGTAAATATTTTTTGATTATAAGCATTTATGATTTTTTAATAATGTCTGAACCAAATAAGTGTTAAAAATTTTTTCTAAATATTTTAGTTTGTAAAACCTTAAATAAATAGAAAAACTGAGGTATTTTTGACACAAAACACGATCTCGGAATTTTTTTTAATGATTTTAATTTAACTAATATTAAAAAAATTAAAACTGTGTTGACTAAATTATGTATTGGTTTATTTTTTTGGATGATTTTATGATTTGAATTTTGTGTTGTTTTATAGAATCTATCGTTTGAAAATTGAACAAATCTGCCAACGGCCAACGGTATAACCTTAGTATCTTAAAAATTCACTTAGTTCTTCAAAATTTTATAACTGCGTGTACCAGATAAAATAACAATCTTCCAAAATCAATTTATTTTTTTTGTATAAAAAAGTTAAGTCGTCTAGAATTTTATTTAAAAAGGACTAATTTCCGGTATTCTCTGGTAATAAAATAATAATATCATCTTATATTTTTGTGAACCAAAAATAATTTCAGTGTGAAAGATCCCCAGAACCGTCATATTGGAAGCACTGTACAATATACATTCAAAGGCCACCACATGGTATATACGAGTATAACTCCAAAGAGAATATTACTTAGCGAGTCGCATAATATATTATTGGAAATACTGAAATGTGTGGTATGCGGGGGCACTGTTGGGCATGACGCGGTTAGATAATCTGTCAAACCTGGAGTTACAAATTTAATTGTAGGGTTTTCTGGAACGATGCCTTTTCCTGATTAAAACCTTTATGAAAATAACGTTTATGTGAAATATTTTAATAAGCAATATAGCGTATTGCATTATTTAAAAACATATTAATAATTATTTTTTATTTTACAGTTTAGCAATTTAAATACGATTGACCAGCAGCTGAGAATAAAAGTTTAAAAACCTTGCAACTGTACAGGGCGGTTCCAATGAGAAAGTTCGATTGTTCCCCATATCAAATTTTTTAAATTAAAAATTTAATATCGATTTGCTTCATTCAAAACTTACGTTAATATATACCTACATTCAATTAAGCAATAAAAATGCTAAAACGCACGATGATAAATTATTAAATATGCTGTACTTCTTGAATTTTTGATCATAGGTATTTATAATTTTTGAATAATGTCTAAACAAAATAAGTGTGTAAAAATAATGATTTTTTTTAGTTTGTAGAACCTTAAATAAATAGAAAACTGAGGTATTTTTGTTACAAAACACATTCTCGGATTTATTTTTTAATGATTTCAATTTAACTAAAATTTCAATTTTTAAAACTGTGTTGACTAGATTATGTATTGATTTATTTTGTTGTATGATTATATGATTTGAAATTTGTCTTGTTTAATAGAATCTATCGTTTGAAAATTGAACAAATTTGCCATTGACCAACGGTATAACCTTAGTATAATACACTTAGTTTTTTTAAATTTTAAAACTGCGTGTACCAGATAAAATAACATTATTTCAAAATCAATTTATGTTTTTGGTAAAAAAGAGTCAATATGTCTAGAATTTGATTTTAAAAAGACTAATTTCCGGTAATCTCTGGTAATATCCTCTTAATGGAACTTAGACTTTATTTCTACAACAACACCAAATTACACCGATTTGTGATCGACTAAGACTAAATTCCTTACATTGGGATGTGGTGTTAGGCATTACTTCCAAATTAGGTTCACCTTTCATAAGAAAGGTTTTCCACGTTTCTTTTTTAATTCCACATTATTTTTTTTTTTTTACTTGTGATTCGATTAGCTAAGGCTGCGTGTACATGTGCGAACCGAACCCACGGGCGAAAGGCCACTTGTGTTCCTTTCCCTTATAAATACAATATTTTTTTAATATTACTAGTGCGGGATTGAAAAGATCTGAACATGACTTCCCAAGTACTGAGACAGGTAGATTGTAGGTTATGAAAATCATTGTCTTAAGAAGTCTAATATCTTAGCTCTCAGGTAGTTAATACGTATCGATCACCAGTACTCATTTATAACAATCAAATTAGTCCATAAAATATGCGCATCATTTCATATCGATTATTCCTGTAATACTAGTATAGCAATTAGAAAAACTGATATTAATAGTATGTAGGACACTATTGAACACAGCAGTGGGAACATCTATCAGACCGGGAGTTTCAAAAATAAATGTCTGGTTTTCTAGAAAGTTCCCTCCCGCCTGGTTTAAAAGTAAATCATAATAACCCGGGAGATTTTAATAACGATAGGGGTACAAAATAAAGATGAGCGAGGTCTGGTAAGTTCCTTGAGATGAGTAATAGAACCAAGGGACCGAAAAACAAAAAAGTTTGCAAACGCTGAAGATGAAGATTTGACCAATATTCGTATATAAAATTATGCTAGTGGATTTTTGAGTATGATTTAAATGCATATTAGACTCATCGAATTATTTTTTCTCATAGTTTGGTGTGTGCGTGTAGAAATAATTCCAATTTTGCGGTTAAATTCCGAAATCATTCAATTAACGAGAAAATGCGTTTTACTAACTTGGTGGATTTAAAAAAATAAACAGCATTGTTCAAAGGATGGCGATTTTGTTAAAAAAAATTATGGCAGTTACGTGTGGATTATATAAATATTAAAAAATACATTCTGAAAAAAGGTAATTCTTAAAATAATTCATAATATGCTATTTTATTGATGGCGCGAGTTAAATTATTTAAGAAAAAAACACTTTAAGCAAGTTATGCTTTAAAATGTTAAAATGAATTAATTGTTTGCGTCCTTAGATACGTCATGTGAATATGAACAGAGGGGTTAGATATTTTATAGCATAAATTTAAAAAAGTGTTTTTTCCTAAATGAATTAATCACTCTACCACTCGCCATCTACGAAAGATCAGTTTATGAATTATTTTAAGCATCACCTTCATACTCATAACCACAAGCATTGAATAATAATACAAAAATCATATGTGCCTTTTTAATATGGTATAAAAGTAAGTACGAGTATTTCAAGCGAGTTATAAGAAACTATGAGAAATTAAAAAAAATTATTGTCCTGCCTTCTATATAGGAAAAACAGCACGTACGTGAACATTAGTGTAAAAGAACACTTACGCTGTTTAAATGGTAAGGGTTTCTCGGAATTTGCAAACCATTTAATCTCAAAAGATCATTCTTTTAATAAAATTTCAGACACGTACATGTTACACAAAAAGAGTATAGGTATTAGATTAGATAATTTAGAAGCTTTAGAAATTAGAAAATCACTAAATTCAAATAAGTCCGAATTCTTACTTAATAACCAAATCAATTTATCAAATCAAAAAAATACACCCTATAGGCCTATCTTCAACTTGTTTTCTGCTATTCTTTCCAACCCATGATATTATATATGTTACATTGTTATTCTGAGATATTTAACTAGTAATATGTAATATTATTGTGTTTAATTATTGTATAATTTATCTTATTGTATAATAGATCCAACTTTCAATATGTCTTTGATAACCATTAACTGTTGTTTATAAATGTACATGTGATACACATATATTGTTGTATCCCTTCCACTTATTGATAATCCATTTTATCTCTTTCTAAGAATTTGCCTCTGTCTAATTATGTTTCATTTGGAATATTCTTTCTCCCTCTTCCACTCAACCTGTATATAACCAACAACTCTGTCTTAGTATTTAGTTATTATTATATCCTGATGAAGCTCGGTCAGAGCGAAATCGGTCGATATATCAAATAATAAATATATGTCGTTAAATACTATCAGCCTTACTAAAAAAAACACTCCGCGGCCGTTAAACGGTGTTTTTGTGAATCGTTAGATTTGGCAACGCCGTATTTAACTTGTTTAAATTGGAGTTTTCATAATAATCCGCTAGGTGGTGTGATTGATGCGCCTGCGCATAGCTTTCCCGCTGAAAAAAAATAGCCGCCAATGCGGAAAAAAGTCGGTCGCGAATGTGTGTGTGATTAATATGATGTTTTCGTTAATGATTTCAATCCTTGACTAATTCGCACTTATATTCCTGTACGCAATATATTTACTATTAATTTGTGTTGTTTTTTGTTAGTTTAAGTCAAATTGTGACACGTTGTGTAAGTGTTTGTTTTATTTAAAATATCTAAAACAAAAAAAAAATTATAAAGATTATGTGTTTTAATTTTTTTTTATGCGATGTAAAATCTAAATCGCTTGTTATAAGAATTTTCTACCTGTCAAAGCTATGATGAAGTTTATGTGAATAAAATAAAGTCAACATATAATTACTATGCCCACTATGAAAAAATGCTGAAAAGTAGTTATGTTATTTTATTCACCATGTGTATGTCGTTTACACAGTGTCATATTCACAGTATATGTCATTTAATATTAATATTTGTACATTTGCGGAAATTTGAATATTAGCCTTTCAACGTTTCTGATATTTTAATTTAGTTAGTTTGTACGTAACATGCAGTTTATGAAGCTAGAACGACTCAGTTATTAATATTTTATGTCGAGAGCAGATCACGTTAAATGTCACGTGAATTAGTTTAAATGCAGACTCGTTTTAAAGAGCGAATGTTTTTCATTGCTCGAAAATTTTTAAAGTCACTACTTCATGTAGGGCAAACTGGGGTAACTAACTTGGTGATACTAAGTCTTTCTTAAGAAAAAAATACAAAGGCGAATTTACTTTCTGCATAGGATATATAAAATCTGATTATTTTTGTTTCTCAATTATATGAAATATATGAATTAGTGTAGGTACAAGATATTTTTGCAGATTAAAATGCAGGTCAAAACTGAGATAATTTGTTAGAGCAGACGTATCTTGTTGAATGATTTTTTTTTCCAAAGAGTATTTTATATACATGACATAAAGCCAATGAGCTTTTGTTCTAAAAATAATAACGGGAATATGAGTCACAAACATTAATCTAAAAAAACACAAATCCCCTCACTATGAAATTTATATTTAAAAAAAACATTGGACGTATGCAGCACAAATTTTTACGTTTTGTTGACTTCAAGTTAAACATACCTATTCTACAATTATTATAAGCAATATTTATTAGCCTGAAACACTCATCCATATTGAAAAAATCTCCCGAGAAAAGATACATGTCGCCGACGGGACTCGAACCCGCACCCCTCTGATTGCCGGTCAGGAGCTCTACCATTAAGATTCGGTGGGTTACCTCCTACCTACTAAATGATTCAATATATACCTAGTGTTTCATTCAACAATTAACGCTTATTACATTTTTTCACCTGCAAACAACCAACTTTATTTTTATATGAGAAAGGCATGTAAGTGCTAACTCTCTCACTAGGTGGTGTCGAGACATATTATATCTACATTTTTTGGTGAAATATTTTAACTCGTCAAATATTGATTATTTTTTTTTTTTGTTTTTTTTTTTAAACTTTTTAACTTGGTGAAAACTCAAATTATAATATTTTAATTAATGAAGATAATATTTGCGAAAGTCAATCGAAAATCTGAAACAGAAACATCAGAAAAAGATACGGCTACATCTTAGTATGTCCCAGATGTATCCAAATCTTTTTCTGATTTTTCTGTTTCAGATATTAGATTATTTTTGAATTGATAAACTAATGTTTAAGACAAGACTTTTTATAAATAGCACAAAGGGTAACAATTATTATAAGCAATAATTATTAGCCTGAAACACTCATCCATATTGAAAAAATCTCCCGAGAAAAGATACGCAATTATTATATATTGATTATTTTTTAATTAATAAACTAATGTTTAAGACTAAGATTTTTTTATACATAGCACAAAAGGTATCTTTTCTCGGGAGATTTTTTCAATAAGTTTGAGTGTTTCAGGCTAATAATTATTGCTCATAATAATTGTTACCCTTTGTGCTATGCATAAAAAATCTTGTCATAAACATTAGTTTATCAATTAAAAAATAATACGTATTGAACACATAAACTAGACATTCTTACTCAATTCGCTTAAAATGCATTCCCTAGAAAACCAAAGAAAAATAAATGACTTAATCTTTTTGTTTAAAATTATTCACTCCGAATTGGACTTTTGTGAACTCTTGCGTCTCATCGACTTCAAGGTACTGAGCAACTAGGCAAAATATATTATTCAGCAACAATAATTCCCGGACCAAATACCACATACTTACAGTACATGCACCTATTCCTCGCTTTCACCCACTTGGAAACTAATTAACATCAAATATGAACATGTTTAATATAAGTTTACCATTATTTAAGAGATACCTGAATGATATTTTTATATAGCATATTTTTTATAATAAGGATCTGTTGCATATATTTTTGTACTCTTTCAATTTATATACAACTAGCTGACCCGGCAAACTTCGTACCGCCTCAGAATCAATAAATGTTGTGTTTAATTTATTAGCTGAAATAAGTTAAGTTTTATTAAGTTAAAATAAATACTCCAAGTTCAAAAAATGAAATTGACTAAGCAAGAAATGTTTGGCACACTACACCATTGACAGTTCTAATCGATTCAAATTATGTCGACCAACGCACATTATCTGAAAAGCCGTTCCATACAAAATACATGGAAAAATTATTTTTCCGATGTTTTAATAGTTATTCTGTCAATCGGGACGGAGACAAATCCAACAAATCAAATATCATAAAAATTGGTTCAGCCGTTCTTGAGTTATAAATGGTGTAACTAACCCGACTTTTTTTTATATATTAAGAAGATGTAAAAGGTGGTTAATCTCTTTTCTTTTTCGGTATCGTGAACTTTGTCATGTATTAATCACCTGTAAATTTCTCATATTAATTCTGCAATTTAAAACTGGTTTCTGTTTATTTATTTTTTCATCTTTCCTTATAATATATTATTTTCACATATTTCACTTTATGCCTACCATTTTTATAATGTTTATTTTTATCAGTGTATCGTTTTTTATTTCAACGTTGTATTATATTACACTGAATCGTACTTTTATCATGTAAAAGCCCAACAGAGCGTTGAAAATTAATAAATAGAAAAATAAAGTCTGAGAGAAGTGTTAAATCGATTAGAGCAATGCAGTGAGAGTGACGCTGTATTTATACTCGTATACCAATTATTGAAAGATTTTATTATTGCAGCTCTCACATAACAATATTAGTTACGCATGGTGTTGAAAATGAAATTGAACAAACTATCGTCAAGTAAGGTACATATCCAAGTTATCAGAGTTTACCCTACACACCAAGAGCGCTATATCTGGAAGATGTTACGTGTTCATCTAATATTGAATATAATTCGCGGTTGGTTGATTCAAACTCCAACACGTCTTATAAGCATCAAATCGACGATGAGCTCCGTTTTGTATTTTTTAAACATTTGAACACACAGCGTTAAACGTCATTACTCGGCTCTTTTTGTTTTTGGTGAAATCATGATCCATTGACAAATACAACAATATGACCTTTATGCTGGACAGCTGATGATATTTTGATCAAAACCTGAAACGGGCTGAGAATTGCCGTTTAACGCAGACCGTTTAAATGTCGAAAAATCAAAATGTCGGTATTTGTAGATCCGATGCCCAATAGTCAGTTATAGTAATATTTTTAAAATAAGTTGGTATAATATATCTGACAATATGCTAATCATTCTTCGTCAAAATTCTTAATATAACAAACGGGATTTTCTTCAATTTATTGTTGTATTCTAAACTCACGGCTTCCGTGTGATGCCAAGGCCGACGTTATTTAAGTCTGTACCTACTTTAATTCAAAATAATACGAAAAAAGAGGCTCCGCAACGGCAGCAGCCGCGGCAGTTATCCTCCTCGGCGGCCGGAAGGGGTGGCGAGTGTGAGGGGGATGGGGAGGTTCCTGCGGACGGGGCGGGGAATCATTCTGTGATTATAATAATTTCACCCCGAGAAGAAAAGCTCCCCAGGCCAGAGCCGTAAAGCCGGCTTTATCATTCGATTATGTTGCTGTGGAGAATGCTAACTGAGCGATGATCATCTTTTCACTAATATCTTGTAAAAATTTATTTTTATTTTTTTTAATAATATATTTTTACAGATTTCAGAACAGAAAGAAGCGGAACTTTCTTTACAGTTGCTGTCAGCATTCGACGTATTTATGCGTGAATTGGGTATGAAAATATATTTGCGGGTAAATAATTGCCTAATTATATAAAATAGCTAGGAGATTTTTCAAGTAGATTGATTGCATTCGATATTTTTTGGTTAATTGTAATATTCAATATTATGATTTTTTATTTATTTTTCTGACTGGCGAGAATTACAAGGTATCGTAGTTATATTTGTCTTAATTATGACATGCGAATAATATGCCGCCGTGCATAATGTGGTCTACAACCCAACAAAATCTCTGTTAATAGAATTGGTATTGAAATCGGACGAAAGCCTTACAAAGTGTGCCCGTCGCATAAAAAATAAATGAGTGCGTCTAACCTTTATGCGCGGTTGAAGTAAAATTTCTTTGACTAAAAACTAAAAACAAGATAAAAACTTACAGTTTTTAGGCGGCGGAACATGATTAGATTGTTATTTATTGTTATTAAGTTTATTTTGTAGAACTCCATTTAAATTTTTTTATTTCTTTTATATATTCAATAATATTATTATTCAATGTATAAAAACAGTTTATTATAAACAAGTTCTGCTTCGTAATTATTATTATGTGTTAAAGCTGTTTCACCCTCTGAAAGCACCAGTTTGACAATGCCTTCAGAAGGCGAAACAGCTGTAACACATAAAAATAATTACGAAGCAGAACTTGTTTATAATAAACTATTTTTATACATTGAATAATAATATTATTGAATATATAAAATAAATAAAAAAGATTAGGTTGTTGATTTCGTTTATGATTATTTATAGACAAAGGGGTAAAATTTTCCTGCGATTCAGCCATTTGATTCTAAACAACACTATTATATAATTTAAATCAAAAGGTTCAACTAAAATATATAATTAAATCATATAACAATAAAAAAATATAACAAAAACCTGTTGAACTTACCACATTAGTGAACAAAAATAAACTGATGACGTCTGACGTTTGAGTTTGCTTTGACGTTTTGTTTTTCGTTGCTAGGCATGTCACTCATTGTTAACTGATGAAATATAAATCGAACGTCATTTCCGTTTTAAAATATTATTTCCGTCCAAAAACGATTTGAGTTACCCCCCCGGAATGCCCCTAAAGAAGTCTTACTTCAATAATAGAAAAAATTACTCAGGAAATTGGGTTGTCATGATACTGCGGTGCCACTGAGATGTTTGAAGAAGGACGTATTCTCGAATTCGGAGCACTAATCAGAAACCGGATCGCCCGCTACAGGACGCGACTAGCCACCAGCGAAAACAAAAAACGGTCTTATGATGGCAGTACTGCACTTCTGGCAAGGTCCCATTTACAAGTCCTCATAGTTTTCTAAAAGTTTTACTTTATTTTTATTTTCTTTTTTTTTTAATTATAATTTTTTTTCTTTAATATGTATTATCTTGTCTATGTCCCAACTGCTTCCAACCGCCTGGTGCCAGTGAGACTGTGGTATCCCTAATTGAGGTATATTGTGAGACTGAGGTAGTGGGGAGAGGAAGGAGATGGGTAAGAGGAAGGTGGGGAATTACCTAATTTACTTCTTCAATCTTCGCAAAATCACTTTGTGGCATCATTTTTTAATTAAATTAAACAAATAACTTTGTGTAATCGAAACCGATGGTTTCCTCGTCAGGATAATAATTACATTATAACAAAAAAAACGAGTATAGACTAAAAAGAACTATAGACAAAAATATTATGCAGAGTGGTGATTAATTACTTAAAAAAATCATAAAAAACAAATATAAATTATAAATTGAAATATAAAAATTATTTTAGAATTTGTAAACATTACATTATACATTTACATGCACTTGCTATATCACACTAATTTAAAATTAATTATGTACTAACTAATAACTTCTTCTCTCGTATTTATAAAATTATTTAAGAACGAAATGAAATTACGAATAATCTTCATGCACTGGCTATGAGAGGAAGAGAGACAGAAAATGTGCGCGCGCATTGCTATCTCCTGCTTCTACAGTGTGATACAGCCCGTTCGCCTCGCCCGACTACACTTTTCGTAACGCTCTCGTCACGCATTCGCCAGATTACCCCCAAGTCAAGCATGCGTAAAGAAGTTTTACTTCAAAAGTATTAATATTACAGTAGCACGTTGTTTTAGAGCTGTCACTTTAAAAAATAAAATTAATGCCTTATTGACGATTTATATAAAAAAAAAACATCATAAGAATATAATAATAGAAAGAAAGAATGAAATAACATAGCATAAACCAATTAAATTCTCATTCATTAAACAGTTTGTGTATAGTAGGTTCCTACATCCATAGGAGTGGAACATATCCTCCTAAAGTATATAATCAGCAGGCTTTATACCGTCAGGGACGGCGCTAACGCTCTGGGTTTAGCAGTAAATAACGCTAAAATAATATTAACGTCTGTCGTAACTTACCGACGTAACAGCCTACGACGTAACGAAAATTTATAATCATGTGATCGTCGATACTTTTATATGCTCTTTATGAGCTCGCATGGCCTCTTAATACTGGATAGGTACTTCTATAGTTTAAATGGTTTCTTAAGACTTGATAGGGAAAACGGAAAGTACCTGTTCATTATTTCATATTTTTTTAAACATTAATTCCTTCCACGCCGAGGAAAATAATCCCCCTCAAGGCCCACTTCGTCTTTGAGGATTCTGCGTGGATAGTATTTTTAGGAAAGGAAGGAGAGGAAATTCGAGGAAGGAAATACGTATGAGAAGTGGATAGGTATCTGGGGTCAGTGTGTTCAGGAGTTATGGGCGTATGAATCCATACCTCCTTAGTGGGGGCGGCGCAAGGCGATGTTCCGAGAGATTCATGCAAAGGTCTCCCTAAAACAGTCTCTCTATATCCGGCCTGCCACGAAGTTGGTGGGCAGACGCATCCGCTGCGAAGACCAGGAAAAACCTCACTACATGAATCCAAGCACCACTGCTAAGTGATCAAACGTAGCGAACTACTTGTGACCTAAGACAGAGGTCGAATCCAACAAATGGATCCGGGGCGGCGGCCTCCCAAATTAAGTACAAATTAAATTAAAACAAATAACTTTGTTTAAACCACTAATATAATCACAATTACCTACATGTTTCAAAACCGATGGTTTCTTCGTCAGGGTAGTAATGACATTAATAACAAAATAAACAAACAAGTATAGACTAAAAAGAACTATGGACAAAAATATTATTAAAATATGTATATTTTTGGAAACGATATGTGGATGACATTTTTTGTATATGGACTGGCACTATTAGACAATTAAATATTTTCTTAAATTTCATTAATAAAATTCACAAAAAAATTAAATTTAACTTAGAAATTGGAAAAAATTATAGCTTAAATTTTTTAGATTTAAGTATTTCTATTATCAATAATAAATTTGATTTTAATATTTATCGCAAAGACACATATACGGATATCGTTATACATAATATATCGAACCATCCAATTTCACAAAAATTAGCAGCTTTTCATACCTTACTTAGCAGATTAATTAATGTTCCATTATCTTTTGATAATTTTAACACAGAATTAAATATTATAAAACAAATTGCAATCAATAACGGTTATAATACTAAATTAATAGACAATATGTTAAACAAAAAATATAAGAAAAAGTTTATTAACTCTTATGTTTATCCACATGTGATTGACAATAATAATAATTGGAGAAAAATATTATTTTTAAATAATAACACTTAAAATTTATTAATTAAAAACATGCCAGATAATATTAACCCAGCCTTTTACACAAATAACAAATTAAAAAATTATATTTTAAATAACAAGGATAAGGGTGATTATTTGAACAAATCTGGAGTTTATAAATTAATGTGTAATGATTGTAACTTTTTTTATATTGGAAAGACTTCTAGAAATTTTAATATTAGAGTTAAAGAACATCTAAGGTGTTTGAATAATAATAATTATTCTGAATTTGCCAATCACATTTTAGAAACAAATCATTCTTTTGATATAAATAAAGGGTTAAAAATTTTACACACAAACTCAACAGATTTACAATTAGCAAACTTAGAAATTAGAAAAAGTGTTAATAGTAAATTAAATATTATTAATAACCAAATATTTTTTCAAAATAGCCATCTCTTAAATTTATTTTCTTATTAATAATTATATTTAAAATAATTTATTTTTGTTGTTTAAACATCTTTATTATGTTTTGATAATTTATATAATGTAATTTTTCATATTTTTTAAATAATTTTTATATTTAATTTTAAATAATTGTTTTTTACGATATTTTTAATTAATTAATCACCTCTCTCTAAAATATTTTTGTCCATAGTTCTTTTTAGTCTATACTTGTTTGTTTATTTTGTTATTAATGTCATTACGACCCTGACGAAGAAACCATCGGTTTTGAAACATGTAGGTAATTGTGATTATATTAGTGGTTTAAACAAAGTTATTTGTTTTAATTTAATTCAAAATGACGCCACAAAGTGATTTTGCGAAGTTTGAAGAAATAAGTACAAATTATTCGTAATCTAACAAGTTTGCGTGACAAATGATTTCAATACTTTTAAGTAATGTGTTTTTGTGAACATGGTGCATTTTGTTCACCTTTTTATATTTTGTTGTTATATCTGTTTTTTTAAGTTCATTTTTGTACCATGGAATATTTATTTATTTATTATTCGTTTATTTATTTACATTTGATACATTTAAAGCCAAAAAAACAGAAATAATATTACATAATAAGAGAATATATTTAAAATGAATGCAAGTGTTATTACGTTGTTTTAGGTCGATATTAGTTCCTAGCTAGGCAGATTGCCTGTTCTAAGGAACCAAAGTGTGTAAAGTGCCAAATGCAATTTAAATTAAATTAAAATTATTATATATTTTTTTAATTAATACCTATATACTAAATGTGCCATTCATAGGTAACCATGTATCGTTTTAAGTCACATTATATAATAGTTTTTCAGACTCCTCCCTACCCAAGCCAATCAACCATTTAGTTATTATTGAACCAATGCAGGACATTTTGCAATTTTTAATATTTTAGTCTGGGGGGATTTTATTGTATAATTTCAATATAACTTTTATACTTTGCTGTACTTAAAACATAATTGGCAAAATAACAACTAACGGTTTTCAAAGATTGTTTATTTCACCAAGACAACGATCGATATATAGGGTGTTAAGGTACGTACTTCACTTACTTTAACCAGTGATTCCTGAAATTATTTGGAGTAAAAAATGAACGCTCCAACATTCGTATTGTCGTATCTCTCCTTTTTCCTTTTGGGCGGGTACTACCGGCCCTTAAACCGAGCATGCAATTCGTTGAGTATGATTTATTTATTCATTGTTGTTATACGCCCATAGGGACTTTTACATAGATTATAAAATTTGTCCTGAGGAAGGAACGGTTGTTCCGAAACCGGTCGGCATGTAACTAAATAAATCAGTGCTTGTAACAAAGTTATATTGTTTCTTTTTATTATAAATTAATATTTAAGTTATCGAGGATTACACATACATAGAATTTATATCATACAAAAGTGAAAAATTTAAAGAATATTCAAGTAGTTTTTGAAAAATATAGCGTAAAACCGTGAAATATTTTAAACAATATATATTTGACAATAACATAGAACAAAATATAATATAAAAAATTACAATAACACATCAAATCGTTAAATATATTATTCCCACGGTACAATAATTTGTAGGATTCCACGAAGTGTTGGTTTAAATTGCATTTTAGATAATAAAGGGAATCAGCGAATATATCTACAATACTATCAAACTTGTTGCCAACCATGCAACCTATTGGTAAGTGAGAGTGATTGATAGTTGGTTGTGTATATGTTGCAAAAGAATGTTATATTTGGTGTAGAATTCCTGTCGGTACGTGGAGTTTAGTTATTGCATTATCGTAAAACTTTATTAAATCTTTCTTGGCAACAGGATAGGAGGTTATTTTTTATTTTAGGATAGTGTTAGTAATAGTGTTAACATTTTCCACTTCTTTTCCACATTTTCTTATCTTCTTCAGATTTGAATTGTAGAGTGACCGCCCTCAGTGACCTAAATTCTGTTTAATTTTTTTAAACTTTTTTTTACGGTCGCGACAATGTAGAGTAGATTATATGAGAATCAACACTATTAATACTTTTTTAAATACCCCTTCCGCAACTTTGGTGACATTAAGCATTAAGTACGGATCAGTGTGGTCATATCTAAATTTAATATTGACTGGGCAGTCTTTTTCGTATTTCAAACATGTATCTTTATCCATTTAGTATACTTATCATCTCTGTCTAAAGAACGATTTTTAATGACCTTTTCAGCCAAAGCTTTCAAGTCCATTATGCCATTATACTTTAGTACTTGTACTGTGTGGGGTACAGTATTTTTCTCTTTTAGATTTAGACAATATTTTATAAAATAGTATTTTCTACCACAAATTCACCTGTTTTCGGTTGCTACAACTTGCAGTAACCTTTTTCTAGTAAAGTAAAGTAGACGACATGTTCTTTGACATAGAGTACATGGACACAAAGTAAAGACAGAAAGTAATTAAATATAGTTATTGTTTTTATCATTGAGAAGAAATTCGATTGGACGATTTTAAAATTGAACACGAGTGGTTCCATTTTCAAAAATTTTTACAAGGTCTGCCCGTTAAAATAACCTCTAGGTATTTTGTGTATCTTAGGCATTGCTTTTTTCATATAATTTCAACATCACCATATCTTTTTTAGAAATCAACACTTATAACTTTAAAAACGAAATCAACCCTATCTCTTTGTAAGATAAGATTAAATTTTTATGGGAGAATAATTGTTTTAAGCTTGTGAACACGAACAGCATTCAAGGATCAAAACACTGAAAAAGTGTTTTCTTTTTAAAGAAAACTTTCAATGATTATTTTGTACACGAAAATATGTAACTCTCATAACATTATATTTTTGTACACAAAATAAGCTTTTATTTATAAAGTAAACCATTTTTTAGTGTTCTGATCCTTGAAAACGAATACATTTCATCGTTGTAAAAGGCGGTTCGTGTTCACATGCATAACAATCATTCTCCCCGTATCACATAAAGACACCCATACATTTTCCCGATACCTTCACACGAGAAGTACTCAATTTGCTTCCGAGCCTTTACGGCCTCGTAATAAAAATATTGTTCCGAAGTTCCCAACGAGTGTATTATTTTACGGCGTTCCTCCCCCGTCGCGGCGGCTGTAAGATAGGCCGCCGCGACGACGGTATAAAAATGTGCATTGTTAGTGGATCAATACTTGCTCTGGCAGTCCCGGCCTGTATTTAGTGGGAAATGGCAAAACGGCGTACACGGCGAGTCAAACCATGACCTCTGAGGAACAACCAATGTTTGCAGCAGGGGCTGCATCAAAGAATTGGATTATACACTGTTTTTACTTTAATACTATAATAATCCCGGCGTTGCTCAGGCTTTACGTAAAGAGTATTGAAATCAGATGTTTACGGTTATTTTTTATCCTTAAACGTCAAGTGTGCAAAATTTCTTATCACAATTAACATTTCTCGTGTTTGAATTAAATTGTAATTTAATTTAATTTAGTAATAAAATTGTTGTTAAATTTGTATGAAAAACGCCGTGCTGCCTGAATACTTCTGTATAATACAAATAATTTATTCAAATAAATCTAAACGAAACACGAAACAGAAAAACAGAAAATAAAAAGGTAACGTTCGCAACTGAGAATCGAAGCAGGGATCTCTGTCTTTTCGGGACGCGTATTTCCAAAACCAATACCGGTTCAGTCGCGGCGACTGAAATAGGTTAGGTTTTGTTGTGCATAATCATCTACAAACCCTATAACCTTTCAGTCGCCAACGCACCCTATTGTTTGTTAAAATTTTTATAACGTATTCGTATATTATATAATATACACAGTCTCTTATAGGTGGGGGAAGAAAATCTTACCTTGAACTACAATTCCTATTTAAGTTATTTCTAATAAAGCGGTTAGTTTGTTATGATAAAAATGTTATCAAAATTGTATGGCACTCTTAAGTCCTTGAATTTTTTTGTTATTGCACTTGTTTCTTATTTAAAAAAAAAAAAATAATGTGCTATATTTTTAATATCACCTTATTTGAAACCCATTTTTCTAATTCAATATGTTTTTTAATGTAAATATGTAAGTAGGTACATATCACGCATGCTTTTATTACTATTTATAATTTATAATTATATTTTATATGCCCCCTTATTTTGAAATGCAATATATTATTATGTGGGTAACTGTGATATATTAAAAGGCACAAGTCCAAATAAGGCACGAATAAATTAATAAATATATATATATTTTTTTTTTAATGGGTTCTAGTTCTGTTTAACCCTTTCTTGTAACCCTGTAACAGTCATTAGAACGCCGACAATCTTATCGATCTCACGAGATGATTAATGCATCCCTTCTTAATTACATGGCACCACCCGTCCATACGGTAAATAAAACCCTTTCAAGTAGAAGAAATTACAATTCAGAATAGAAACATTGCTGGATATGTTTTTAGATTAGATATTGATCGAAATGGACAGATAATTCTTACTAATATTATAAATGCGAAAGTTTGTATGGATGTATGTGTGTTTGTTACTCCTTAACGCAAAAACTACTGAATGGATTTTAATGAAACTTTACAATGATATAGCTCATACATCAGAATAACACATCTTACTAATATTATAAACACGAAAGTTTGTATGGATACGTATGTACGTTTGTTACTCTTTTGCGCAAAAATTATACTGAATGGATTTTAATGACTTTTTACAATAATTTAGCCCATACATCAGAATAACACATCTTAATAATATTATAAACGCGAAAGTTTGTATGAATATATGTGTGTTTGTTACTCTTTCACGCAAAAACTACTGAATGAATTTTAATTAAACTTTACAATAATATAGCTCATACATAAGAAAAAAAATTAGACTATAATTTATTACGAGCTCTAGCGTTATGAAGTTTGTAATAAAATTTTTAAATACATCAAACGCGAGGTGTTTGAAAAATGGGTTATTTTATGAGAGCAAGAGGAAAAAAATGTGAGAGGGGGAGGGAAATTTGGGAGAGGCGGAAGGGATTAAAGGAGGGGGGTTTGCAGGGGGTGGATGAGGCAGGGGGGAAGGCGGAAAAGGTTGAAGGGGAATGCGTGAGGGGGGTCGCGAGAATGGGGAGAGCGGGAGAGGGGAGGGGAATGTGAAAGTTGAACGCGGGAGGGGAAAGAAAAGCAGGAGGGAAGGAGGAGGCGGAAGGGGAACGGGTACAGCAACAGCAACGCGTGGCCGGTTCGTCTAATATATTATAATTTTTTCGATCAAGCTCTCTCTGCCTAGCTCATAAAATTTCATTATCCGTTGTCAGGGAATTACGCATTTGTCTTTATTTTGCTCTTGAAATTTTTTTGGCGTATTACGAAAGAAATGGCTAAGTAAATACAAGTACGTTATCATCAAACAATGGCGAAATGAAAATGTTTTATATCGAATACTAGCGAATATAAGAAAAAAATTTAAAAGACGTTAAATTTTAATTAATAATGGAAAGAAAGCAAATATAGTTTATTTATATTGCGCCTTGTTGAAATAACGCAAGTAAAATAAATGGTTATACGATGATCTGGAATTTATATTTGAAATTTCCTTGCGAAAGCTGCTAAAAAAATTTACATTACATACATTTTTTAATTTTTAATTAATAATTTAAAAAATTTCGGTCCAAAATATGGGTTTCCGGTAGATTTGGGCTTGGCGTATAACTTGATTTGATTGACTAAGTTACTATCTACTCGATAATTCACAATTTTATAAAGGATTAAGAGGGTATTACGAGAGAATACCGGAAATCAGTCCTTTTTAAATCAAATTCTAGACGTATTGACTCTTTTTTACGAAAAAACATAAATTGATTTTTAAAGATTGTTATTTTATCTGGTACACGCAGTTTTAAAATTTTGAAAAACTAAGTGTATTTTTAATATACTAAGGTTATACCGTTGGTCGTTGGCAGATTTGTTCAATTTTCAAACGATAGATTCTACTAAACAACACAAGTTTCAAATCATATAATCATACAACAAAATATATCAATACATAATCTAGTCTACACAGTTTTAAAAATTTGAATTTTAGTTTAATTAAAATCATTAAAAAATAAATCCGAGAATGTGTTTTGTGACAAAAATATCAGTTTTTCTATTTATTTAAGGTCTTACAAACTAAAATTATTTTGTTTAGACATTATTGAAAAATCATAAATACTTATCATCAAAAAATACTTACAAGAACTACACTATATTTAATAATTTATCATCGTGCGTTTTGAGCATTTTCATTGCTTGCTTAAATGTAGGTATATATTAAAGCAAGTTTTGAATGAAATAAATCGATATTAAATTTTTTATTTGACACATAAGCTTGTTTTCACGATAATTTAACGTAGGTAGGCATAGGAATGACGTATGGCCCGTACCTGAGTTAAATAACTCAGGTACGGGCCATACGTCATTCCTATGCCTACCTACGTTAAATTATCGTGAAAACAAGCTTATGTGTCCAAGCGGTTAACAAATTTGACACGGGAAATAATTGATCGTCATTGGAACCTCCCTATACAGTTTTTATTCTCAGCTGCTGGTCAATCGCTATTAAGAGTTCATTTATGTTTCGTCTTTTAACTAGACTTTCTAATTTGAAATATGTTAGTCTTTGTTCGTACCCGTCTAGAAGATGGAGGTAGGGGATTTAACTTATAAATCTTATATATAACTTATAAGATTTCTTTAGACATCTTTATATGAATTTTACGGTGAGGCGACCAAATGACGGAATTATATTCAAAATTTTTATGACAGGAAGTGAATTAAAGTTTTCAATGTTTCTCAGTAAAAATCGCATTATAGTAGTATTTTTTATTGTTTTTCCATAAGTGACACACTATTCCTCCTATTCACCGATAGTAGGTATTCACCGATAGGCTCCCGGACATAATTTACGGCCGTGAAACGAGTATCCGAACAAATAAAAGGTAACGCACACTGTGATAGATATGATTTATAGCTTAATGTTACCTTAGCGGTACATTAGCATAAACTTCCGTTCAGCTGAAGCAATTGCGGGCCCGGCGACTCTCACCTGAAAATATCTGAAAGGAAACTGAAATTTGAAATAACTGTTTCATCAACCAATTTTTTAATCGCTTTTTTTAAATACTGTGTTTAAAAAAAAATATGGTATTTTTGTGTTGTTTTAAAAAGTCAGTTTGTATGTCTCCATATATTCAAATTCGAAAGCATGATTTTTTTTAATGTGGACGGAAAAAAATTTCTTTAGCAATCCGAGAAAAAAGTTTTTATTTGCTCTGTCGCTCCAGTGGTTAAGAATAAGGTGATATATTATAGCAATTTATTTTTGAGGTAATACGCCATGTTACGCTACCTGCTTCATAAGCCAACGTTTCGGACAGTAGACAACGGACTTTGGATGACGTCGGCTAAAGAAGGAGGTAGAGATAAATATATGTGTATTTGTATGGATATGTATTTCTTTTATTTATTTTTATTTCTTTATTTATTTCTTTATTTAAAACAAATAAATATTAAATAAATATGCTACATAAAAGTAAATTTGTTTGACTCGCTAAAATAACAAAATCATATTGTCAAGTTTTTTTAATGCCAAAATAATTAACTTAAGCGTTTACGGATTACTTAAATCCATTTTGTTCCAAAGTTCAAGTTTGTTGTAAAGCTTTTGGTTTTTATGAGTTTTTTTCGCAACTGAAGCAATTGTCTGCAAAGTTATCTAATAAGCGCCCTGATTGTCGCGTTTGGAGCAAAATGGCGAGAGCCTTGTCAACCGATAACGAAAATAATTCGATAAGTTTACCTAAAACTTCTGTGAACGACTTTGAGATATTTCCAATATTTTCATTTGTTAAGAACGATTGACCAGCGGCTGAAAACAAAAGTTTAAAAATGCTTGCAACTGTACAGGGAGGTTCCAATGAGAAAGATCGATTATTCCCCGTATCAAATTTTTTTCATTAAAAATTTTATATCGATTTATTTAATTCAAAACTTGCTTTATATATATATACCCACATTCAAGTAAGCATTAAAAATGCTCAAAACGCACCATGATAAATGATTAAATATCGTGTACTTCTTGTAACTATGTTTCGGTCGTAAGTATTTATGATTTTTTTAATAATGTCTAAGCAAAATAAGTATAAAAAAACTCGAAAACGAAAAACGCAGAAGAAACAAGAACGACGACGCACAGTGGGCTGAAATAGTTTAGCCTTTCATAGACATGGAGACTTGAATTTTCAAGGGTCTTTTTTGGCTAGAAATGGATTCTGCTGATCATTACTATGCTATAAAATTTCGTATGAAGCAATTGCGTATACAAATGAAGGAGTTATCATTTTTTAAAGAAAAAATTGTATGGCACTAACATTAAAAATGAGGCTATCTCTGGAATCATAAGGTTGGCCATTATATCCTAACACACAGATATACTACTATTTATTTTTATTTTTTTAACATACATCGTATTGTGGCGCAACTTGCGCTTTTTTTTAAATCCTCAAAGTTGAAAAAAAAACTTTTTTATGTTGATGATTCATTTTAGGCCAAAAAAGAGCCTTGAAAATTCAAGTCTCTATGTCTATGAAAGGCGATTTTCAGCCCACTGTGCGAAGTACGAATCCCGCCGGGACTAGTATAGTGTTTTTCACCCGACGGAGGTGGTTAAATTTTATTACTATTCCAAAATGATAAACCGTAATTTTATGCTTGCAAATTAATACTTGCATTTATTATTTATCTATCATTATCTAATTTTAAATCACGAGTTGTTTGGTAGGATGGGTAAATACGAATTTAATAAGATAAAAATAAATAAAATGAAGGTTTATTGAAAAACTTTAATTCTATCTTCGACCCTTTAATTCAACTTCACATTTCTTATTACTTGTTTTTTTCGTGTTTGTATTTGATTTTTTAAACTTCATTTTTACGATAAAATTGCTAGTGTGTGATATAATTTTTTTCTTTTTTTTTTTCTTTTCTCTTAGACACCAAACTGGCACACTATGTGTATCTATGTTCATCTGTATTTTCTTGTTCGTTAGTTTTGTTTTTCCACCAACAAAATTATTAATTAGTTTTTTGTTAATATTATTTTTACATGATGTTAACATTGGATATTGCGTTGTAACCTTATTTGCAATGTTTACGAGTATATTAATGTTCCAAAAAAATAATAAGTAAACTAGCGATTTAATTAAGCCGTGTTCTTTTGTATTTTTTTTTTTTGATTCTTCTGCGGCTTAAAAAACCATAATTATTGTTAAATAAAATTATTTTTTTACCCACCCAGTACCCCACTATACAAGTAAAAGGTCTCTTGATTGATTGTACATTTCTTTTGACTTTGCACTAAACAAACTTATACTCTCAATAATATTATCGTTGTCAAAAATAGTCAACAGTCATGATAAGGGCTATGGTATTTCTTTTTCATATTTGGATAATATTAAATCTAATTTTTAGGTTTGATAAAATCTTTTAGCAAACCTAACAATTGGCACGTAAAGAAAAGAGACCCGACTTCTCTCAACTGTATTGTGAGTAGATAATATACAATAGAAATGCTTTCCATGTAGATTTAAATGGAAATGTATGTCGCCACTGACTTACAGTACATTTTAGTTCTAGCCCATTTATCACACGATCTTTCTATCTTACGCTTGTCTTACATCGTTTATCGGCATTAATTGTATAGGAAATCTAAAGCCCAATTTGCCGACGTTTGGCTCACGAAACGCGCCCACATCGCATTTCCTTTGTACTTCTTTAATTTACGGAATTTATTAATACCTGTAATTACATAAGATCGGAATGCAAACAAGCACTGGACGTGGTGCACAAACACAGATGATACTAAAAAAGTTCTGTGCTAGTTCTTGTAGCTAGTAAATCAGAATAGTAGAAACAAGAAATCGGTGTGCTGGGTATTTGAAAAAAACTATTTTCGCGGCCAATCGTGGCACGAAATGTTATCGGATTTTTTTTTCTCTTTATTTTTTCCCATTATATAAAAATACATTTCAAAAGTAATTTTACACAATTGATAAATACAGTAAGATGTAAAAAATCTAATCTACAAGTAATGTAAAAGTTAGCAATTAGTAAGTATATGATTAAATATATAATAGACAAAAGTAGGTAATGGGAATCCACTAAGGCACTGCCTGTGTGTGGGAAATATAAACCAAAATGCTATATTACATCAATAATTACAAGTGAAAAATGTAATTTTTTAAAGTAAAGGTTTAGAAATGTTGGCATCTGTGAAAATATTGTAGTCCCTAGTTTTCCACACAAAAGTTTGATTTCACAGATTGTTCTCAAGTACCGTTCCTAATTACCGATTTCTTGTTTTTTTATTTTTTTGACAAACATAAATAATTCTCTCATCTTCTAAAAAGTGCATAAAATCGCCGGACATATGTCCTTGAACAGCGATTCTCTAATCTTTATAATTTCTAATAATAAGTTTTTAGTTATTTTAAAAACATATTTTTTTGTGCATGATTCTTACGTTTTATAATGATGTTGTTTATATTATAATCATTTTTTTCTACAGGACTAAGTTAGCTTTTGTGTGGCTATAAATTAATACAAAGCACGTATCCCTACCAAAAATTTATAACAAAAAAAAATATATATATTTACTTCTTACTGTTTGTCAAAAGTGCCTGTTTCTGTTACGAATAGCATTTTATCAATAACATCTTATATTTTAATAAAAGCGTGAGTTATTAATGCAATATTCCTTTAAACCACACGCCATAAACATGAAGAATGATGAACATCATTGTTCAATCATTCATCATCCCTGGTCTTAGGCTGAGCGATCGATGTAGGTAGCTATAACCGTTGTAAAATTCTTAAAAAATATACGATGGATAGAAGCCGGAAAGTTGGAACATCCGTTAAAACTTGGAAGCCGAAAATAAATCATGGAAATTTGAATTTTAGATTCACATTGCCGTTTTCCGCGAGGATAAAAATGCATTTTTCAATTCAATCTCACCTTAAGCTACAACACACGGGAATTCCACAGCAGTTTACTCACAAATCATAAGAATTTTTGGAATTATAAACTTTTTAACATCGAGCGAACTTAGCCTCAAGAAAATTAAACACCTACACGGAGAAAAATGTTATTCTAATGAATAACATTTTTCTCCGTGTAGGCTTGGGGTGTTTCACAGAAATTCAAATGGAATATTAGCATCAAATGGGCCATTCAGCTCCCGTTAAAGTCAGTTTCAACTTTTGAACAAATCATGATCAGCAAAAGAGGACAACTATCATTTTGTTAGCTTTACAATTTGATAGAAGACTGAAACGCATCTAGAATCGGTGTTTAACGGGGACCTTTGAAATGTCATAAAACAAAATGGCGCTGATTGGCAATTTGATAACAATGTTACATTTGAACTTCTGTGGAACCTTAGTATCCTAATTGGGAGACAGTTTTTATTCGTTTATGCGTTTTTTAACGTATCTTTGATCACAATAACAAAAGTGAAATTTAGTTAAGTCCTTTATATTTGAATGTTCGATATATAATTGGATAACTTACAAACGAGTATATTTGCCAACAAACATTACATTACATTATAATTTTTATAGTTTTGTTTCTAAATTTAATATAATGTTATCACCTTTTTTGCTTTATATTAATTTGTCTATTTCGTCGCAGGAAACAGGAATGTAATTTTAGTGCAATAAAATAGTCCTTACGTATCAAGATAGGACCACAAACGACCTAAGACCATTATTATCCTTTACTATATTTATATTATTGAAAAAATTCTTGTATATAAGTATAAAATATCGCAGCAGCATGACAGATAGATAAATAATTTGTACATTTTTTTTAGATTGTATCTTAACTGTAAATACGTGAAAAAGTTAGAAGTAAGTGCAGGTTTTGAAAAATCGTAAAAATCACTTTTTGCATAAGTGAATGTTGTTGTAAATCGGTATCCTTTATCGAAACGCACACAACAAAAATATAATACTATGCCATTTTCAAAACACATTTTTTACAAAACACCCCACAGGAGGCTGTAAGGAAAAGATTTCCCTCAGGGCCTGTGTCATCTTTGGTGATGCTATGTGGACAGTTGTTTTAGGGAAAGGAAGGAAAGGAAGTTCTGGAATGGAAAAAGGAAAAAGAGAGGACTAAGTCCAGGAGTGACTTACGTATGAATCCATCTCTCCCATTTGCGGTGAATGGCAATGGGTTGAGAGAGTCCGGCTGAAGAGGTCAAAAGGTCTCTCTCAACCAGTATGTCTAGATCCAGCCCTCGCTTTGCAGTAGGTTGGGTAGGCACTGCTGAAAACCAGCTATTTTCCAGGAGAAATCCTGAATTGTAGTTGAGCAGTGACCATTTCGTCAATATAATCAATGATAAAAGAACAAAATGTGTATAATATTGCAAAAAATCTATAGATGAATAAACGTTTTTATTGTGCAAACGCATCGACCGCCAAGACCTAGCAAAATCTCATACCGTGAACCCGGGCACCCCTGGCAAGTCAAAACATAGCGAATCACATGGAGTGACCTGCAGCAGGGTTGCTGGTTAAGATGAAGTTATACGCCAAATCACTATTTAGATTTATCTTTACTACGAATCGGTTTACATTATGAATATGAAATATGCTACGGATACGTTGAAGCTTTTCCTTTTTAAATTTATTGGAATATAGATAAAATGATTAATTACGTTATAAAAAATATAAGTGCAAAGTACTAAATAATTTGTTTTTTCATTAGATAAATATGAAGTTATGTAAGGAACAACTTAAAAAAAATACCATTTCGGCTATGATTTTTTTTGACTCGATCTATTGACTAACTTTTTTCGTTCTTGTAAAATTACTCATAAAAAAATAAAAACCATTTTGGCGCTATTTTCCTCGTGCAGATTTATTTATTTATTTATTTTCTCATGTTCTCCATAAAACAGTTATACACCAATATTATCTATCCTTAATTAATTTTAATATACCTGTAAGACGTACACGCCATACAGCACTATTCCACACTCCAAATTACAAAACAAATGCAGCAACTAATTCGCCGATTAACCGTGCTCTTCATACATTCAATAATGTTTGCCTAAACTCTAATATTGACATTTTCTCAGATTCGCTGCCCAAATTTAAAAGGAGCATCATGTCAATGATATAACTGTTTAATGCGCATACATATCCCTTCACAGATCACCACTTCTCACACATACACACACACTCACACACTACGCACATCACCCGGTAGTTACTAATTATACATTCCACTCAAGACATTACAAAGAAACATATCAAAGGTACCCACCATGAAATATTACTTAATATCTGTAAACTCTGTCATCACACTGTAATCAATGTACTGTTTGTTTCTATAAAATAAATAAATAAATAAATAAATAAATATCATGGAGAAGATTATAAATTACAAAGTACACAAGGGCAGTTTTACTACTTTGTGACATGTGCTAAAAGATAGTTACTGAACTGTCTTTTTTTTTTTTTATAGAGAAACCTCACATGAGTCCCAACTGCTCCCTTCTGGAGCCAGTGAGACTATGGCATCCCCAATTGGAGTATGTAGTGAGGCTGAAGGTAAGTGGGGAAGGGAAGGAGATGGGGAAGAGGAAGGTGGGAAAGTACCTGGCTATTCAGATCTAGTCACTAAACACGGCTAAAGCCATTATTAAGCAACGTTTCAATTCTGAATGGTGGTCTTACACCAGGGCGATACTGAGAGTATCTTCCACTCTGGAACGTGCCGCAAATATAACATATATTATTTTTATTAATTAATTGTGAAATAACACAAATTAATCAAATAAAATTTATTTGCGCACGCCGGGTTTGAACCCGCAACCTTCCGAATGGGAGTCAAGTGTCTTACCACTAGACCACGGACGGTCGTCAAAAGTAAGTGACATTGAAAATATTTATGGTCAATGCAGAATCGTTAAGCAGTTGAGTCGCTCTGTTTATTGGCGCGTTCGTATAGGCAGAAGTCCTCACTTTGTGCATAAAAAAGTGCATGGAATCTACCACGAGTATACTTGTTAGGGACATAAAAATTAATCTCTTTTAACATAGGCGGATTGAGTATGATACCAGATATTAGCTTAAAAATGTGTTTACCTAAAAATATTTTTCTGCGGGCTTCTAAGGTGTTGAAATCGAGCATCCCTTATAATATAATATAATAAAGATAATAATAATAGATAATACCACAAAACATGCGGAGTTCTCAAGGGGTAAGAAGTCAAATATTTCTGGCGTTTATACTAGTCCTCTTAACCAATAAATGGTTCCATTGAATGGCAGGAACTTGATAACGAAGAAAAAACATTTTTTCCGCTGGTTAGCGGTATGCAACTTCGATTTATATTCTAGTCTGATAGTACTTCTCAATTCATAACATTTCCTAGCACGTTTTACCAACATAAATAATATGTAAGCTTTGTACGTAACTTCTCGTCGTTTTGCCAACTTACTTACAGCATGAACGTGTAAGGAGAATATCTATGGTACACCGATGCAGGTTCGAATCCTTATTGTTTATAGTGCCGGCGCGGGCCTTTATCGTCGTGCTTTATTAAACCAATATCTCAGTGACAAGTCGGGACATGGCGTATGTGCAAACCTTTTCTTTTGGGTTTATATTGCCAATATAAGACGATGTGGCAGGCGCATGGCACCCGAACGATGTGATTCACACACGTTGGGTTATATTATGAAAAAGGCCATGTACAATATACACGTCGCGTCGCGGTCGTCTAGAATAGAATATTTTACCAGAGTTTCCCGCAAGGGAAACTCAAAGATAAACGTAAGGGCGTTAATAAAACATTTTTTTTTAGATTACCGCCACACCTGAGACCCTAAGGAAAACAATTTCCTCGGGGCCTATGTCATCTTTGGGAATGCCGTGTGGAGGGTCTCTTTAGAGAACTTAAGCAGAGGAAATTCGGGAAATCTGTGGCCAATGTGTCCAGAAGTGATGGACGTATGAATCCATCCCTCCCACTATGCTACTAGGCGATGGGTCGAGAAGTTAGAGAGGTAAATGTCTCCCATCAACCAGTCTCTCACGTTCCGGCCGGCCACGCAGTTGGTGGGCAAACGCATGTGCCACCAAGATCTAGACGAACCTCACCCCATGAACCGGGACACCCCTGTTAAGTCATGAAACGTAGCGAACCACATGGATTAATCTATGGCAGAAGCATTGGTGATCCAATAAATGGTATGGGAGAAGAAACATTTTTCTCTTCCATTCAACGAAATAAGAAGATAGAATTTATGCTTCTTATTTATTTTTTATTCATTTATTCTTAAGAGCGATTGACCAGCAGCTGAGAATAAAAGTTCAAAAATGCTTGCAAATGTACAGGGAGGTTCCGATGAGAATGATCGATTCTTGCTTTAATATTTTCCTCAGGGCCTCCTGTGTGGAGTTAATGTAAAACAAAAAAAAATACCTACATTCAAGTAAGCGATGAAAATGCTTAAAACGCACGATGATAAATTATTAAATATCGTGTACTTCTTGTAAGTATTTTTTGATTATAAGTATTTATGATTTTTCAATAATGTCTAAACAAAATAAGTGTGTAAAAAAATCTGAAATATTTTTGTTTGTAAATTATAGAAATAAATAAAAAAAAAAAAAATAAACAGAAAGAAATTAATTAAAATATATAAATAAATAGAAAAAACATAAATAGAAATAAATTAATTTAAATAAATAGAAAAACAGATTTTTTCGTCACAAAACACGTTCTCGGATTAATTTTTTAATGATTTTAATTTAACTAAAATTAAAATTCTGAAAAATTTGTTTACTAGATTATGTATAGATTTATTTTGTTATATGATTATATAATTTGAAATTTGTGTTGTATAATACAATATGTCGTTTGAAAATTTAACAAATCTGCCAACGACCGACGGTGTAACCTTAGTGTATTAAAAATAAACTTAGTTTTTCAAAATTTTAAAAATGCGTTTACCAGATAAAATAACAATCTTTCAAAATCAATTTTTGTTTTTTGGTAAAAAATTGGAGAATTGGATTTAGAAAGGACTAATTTCCGGTATTCTCTGGTAATACCCTCTTAGTCATGAATAGAGAATGATTCAATTTTTTTTTTAAATGAAAAGTTTTTTATTATTAATATTGTATTTTGGAAATATATTTGGGAAACTCTGATATAAACGAAAGTCATACACACGTCGGACCATAAACTGAACTAAAATTTGATCATAAAGAAAACACCTTTACGCCATATTAGTTTCACACTTCGTGATCTTTTTTTCACTGACCTTTCGTTTTGCTTCGTGTTTAATATTGTGTTTCTCCTGACAAAGCTCCCTCTTCGTGTTGTAAAAATCCATGCAATGCGATCCACTTTGAAGGGTAGACTGTGTTATGCTTAACTGATTTTTGTAAGAATAGACGTATTTATTCCATATTTAAATAGACGATATCTTTTTCTTTTTTTTATGAAAGATTTTGGTTTTATAAGAATAATCTATTATTTTTCTGAACCTTCAACACATGGCCATAACGATAACATGCCTGGATTATAATATGTGAGTCTGGGGCGTGTAAATAGTCCCAGATCTCTCTGGGCGTAATACTAATTGTGAATCTATTTGAGCGAACAATAATATATTACAAGAAAATGGCTGACTGTGCATTTTAGCGGGAAAACAGGAACACCAACCTTGTATGTCGTTGTCTGCAAGTATGGGAGGCCTCCCAATGATTCCAGTTCACGTCACCAGCACAATTCTTGATAATATTTCGTTCCGCAAATGTTCCGAAGTCAAGATTACACGACGGAAATATAATTCACAATCATAAAATGCGACTTGATCGAAAACCACAAAAAATGGAGAGAGTGAGATTTTTTCACATAAACAGTTTCCATGACGACAGTTTCTACGACTACAATACGTTATATTAGGCGCTCCGCCCACTGAGGCAACTGAAAACCAACTAAAACCTGCTGTTTTCTCTTTTTTGATTGGTCAAAAAGCTTGTTTAACCATAGATGAAGAACAATCAGCTGACAGCTCGCAACCTAGCAACGGCCGCCCAGGGTAATCAGCCGTGACAGTCGCAAGATGGTCGCAAGATGGTCGCAAGTCACCGCTTGTGTTACCATTGACAACGGGGTTTTGTGTGATTGTGTAGTTGCGGGCCATCACATTGTCATAGCTCCGCCCACTGAGGCAACTGAAAACCAACTAAAACCGGCTGTTTTCTCTGTCTTGATTGGTCAAAAAGCTTGTTTAACCATAGGCGAAGAACAATCAGCTGACAGCTGGCAACTATCAATGGCCGGCCAGAGCAACCAGCAGAGCAAGTCGCAAGTCACCGCTTGCGTTACCATTGACAACGGGGTTTTGTGTGATTGTGAAGTGTGCGGGCCATCAAATTGTCATACAAACACAGTTGGCAGTTGAGAGTTTTCAGTTGCCTCAGTGGGTGGAGGCGCTTAGTGTCTCTATTATCCACAAAGACTGTCAAACAACCATTTATGTAATATACAAAAATATATTAAGTACTTTTTTCGAACAAAAAAAAAACATATTATAATGCCTAACCAATGCCTAAATGTGTACAAAGTGAAGGAAAAATGCATGTGTTTAAAGAAATGCCGGTGAGGTACTTAATAGCTTCTATTTATTATTTTGAAATATATATTTTAAAAGTAAAATACTTTCAGTATTTCGGTTGATAATCAGATTCGATAAATACGAAAGACACCAATCCGTGGGACTCTAAATTTAAAATGCACCTAGACATTTATTTGAATAGCAAAACAACCCCCTCACATAGTAAATATGTCCCGTTTGCGCCGTACATCACACGTTCAATGTACAATTTGCCTTTGTCTCCGGAGCGCCAATAAAATTTGATCCCGACAAGGGCAATTTGTATCCTGCAACAAGGGGTAAAGAGGTGACATTCTGGTTCTGCAATTTCTACACGCTACATTCCGTCGCTTGTTTCGCTCGATGTGTAGCGAGTTTATACTTGCCACTGCCCTTTAACAGGATCATGTGGAATTACCATCAATCTCTCCTATTGGTGCGCGGCGCTTCATCCCTTATTGGATCTCTAGCGCTACTACATACAACATGAGGCGTAACGTCACGGCTCATAAAACATTAAAAAATAAACAACCATAAAAATCAGTGTTTGTATTTCTTGGGCATTAACTATGTGACACGGATGTGTCGAAAGCGGTAACAGATAAATAAAAAATACAAGTAATAAATGTACATGTGAAATAAAACTCTTCAAAACCAAATTTCTTTTTTCTATTTTGTTATCGATGTGATTGCATTACATCACTGAAGATAGAAACCGATATCATGACAGTGTTTGTATGTACGAAGTAAAGTATTTTTTCATATTTCGAGTGAAATTGCTAAAACCTCTTCAAATAATTACGAAGTAAATTATTTTTACATTTATTTTATTTGTTTATTTTTTATTTTTAAAAAGAAAGACAAACATTCCCGGGTTACGAATAACCCAACAACATTTGAAAATCTCCTACTACCACCACACTAAGCGGAAGTTGTTGCTTGTGTTGTGATGGAGGACTTAGCCAGCCGAGGAATCGAACACGGAACGCCTGGGTGGGACCCAAACGCTGTGCTTACTCAACCACTGACCGGTCAAAATGTTACCATATTGCAGAAAAGTGCCCATGTTATATTATTATGCTATAGGCCCACACTCCTATTGGTGTTTTTTTTAGTGTTAAATACACTTCTACGGTTCCATTTACTTATTTTTAAGAGGGGATCTGTTTCACTTATTATCTGGAGATATTATTTATAGTGGGTTTTCATTAGAAGTTGGTAAAAACGTGTTCCAATATTATATATATTTGGGAGGCGGGTGTGGGTACCGCCGCCACGGGAACCATTTATTGGACTACCAACACATCGGTCACCCCAAGTGGTTCGCTACGTTTGGTTTTTTGATTTAGCAGGGGTGCCCGGGTTCATGGGATTAGGTTTGTCCGGGACTTGAGGGCGGATGCGTCTGCCGACCATCTGCGTAGCAGGCCGGATCGTAGGAGACTGGTTTATGGAGACCTTTTGATATCTCCTGCCGGACTCTCTCGACCCATTGCCTTGCACTGCAGTGGGAGGGATGGCTTCACACATCCATCACGTCTGGACATATTTATCCCCCAGATTCCTACCCACCCCTCAAACCTTTTTCCTTCCCAGGACTCTTTCTCCTTCCTTTCCCTTAAAAAACCCTCCACAAAGCATCTTCAAAGATGACATAGTCCCCGAGGGAATTTTTCCTTCAGGGCCTCCTGTGTGGAGTAATGTAAAAAAAATGATGATTGATATGATATGATTACGTTTTTTTTAAATATTTTAGTGTACGAATTCATCACAAATTACGTTAAAACAAGATGGATTGGTCCACCCGCTACTGGTAAATAATATCATAAACATGGATACGGAATGCGACCCAACAATATTGAACCCTGTTTGAAACGCTCTTAGCTTGTCGCCTCTTAATTTATCATCATGTTTATTTGATCTGTTGAATATCACCAAACAGTCAAGTTATTCATGAATTCACACAGATTCATATCGTATAAAAAGTCAAATTTGCAAGTTCTAGCAGATGTGGGTAGGCTACATTTGAATAATAAAAACTGGCATGACGGAGAGTTAGGTTAGGTCTCTTTAGACAAGGTAAGAAACGGACATGTTCATTATTTACGGCCGACCCCAAACAGAATTGTAAAGTGTATGAATACAAAAACTAAATCTCTCTCTAAATCTCGAACAGAATTCTAATGCATATTTATCGGAGTTCTGTTCTTGCCGTAATTATATAACGATCTCTGTAACGTTTATATAAATTACTTGACTTAAATAAAGAAAATAATATAATTAATAATAATATACGGGTTTTTGATTTGTCCGTGACTGCTTTAAGAATTTATGTTTTGTATTGTATTATAATTATGACTAAGAATACAGAATGATAACGAGGTGCCCTATTTTAATTATTAATGATCACAGCAGCCGTGAGGCTGTTTATATTATGCATTATTTACTTTTAAAACCAAATTTTGTCAAAACGCATGTAAATTTCGGTAAAATATTTACCAAAATGTGTTTCTTTAATCTTAGTTGTATGATTAGTTTATGTGTTTAAAGACATATCAACACAGTACATTATGTCACAAGTTACAAGTCCACAGAATATCATTTATTACATCAGGTAACTTCGAATAAGAACCGTTTTAAAACTTAACTAATTGAAGTGTGTAAAAGCAAAGGCAGCAATCTCCATTTCGGCCAGATTGCTCTGTTTGATTTTGAAATAACATTGGAGATTGCTATCTTTGCTTTTATGTACAATATTACATGCAAATATTGTATGTAATGTACGTGTATACAACATAAGTATGTAATATTGTACGTAAAAGCAAAGATAGTAATTAATATCCAAGTCATTTCAAAAGCAAACATAGAAATCTGTCCGAAATGGAGATTGCTGCCTTTGCTTTTACACACCTCAATTAATGAATAATAATTATAAGAAATAATTATTAGCCTGAAACACCCAACCACGTTGAAAAAATCTCCCGAGAAAAGATATATGCCGCCGACGGGACTCGAGTTAAGAGGAGATTTTTTCAATGTGGATGAGTGTTTCAGGCTTATAATTATTACTTATAATAATTATTCATTAATTAGTTAAGTTTTAAAACGGTTCTTATTCGAAATTACCTGATAATTATAATAAATGATATTCTATGGACTCGAGTACAGTCGCCGCCGTGGCGGCATGTATCTTTTCTCGGGAGTATTTTTCAATGTGGGTGAGTGTTTCAGGCTAATAATTATTGCTCATAAAAATTGTTACTGTGGGATATGTTTTAGGGGCTAGCTTGACTTCAGCAGCGTTAGAAAGAGGTGGACATAAGAGAGAGATCAAGCATCTATAAAAGCACTTGTAGTAGGTAGTTTCGGCCACTCTGCACTTAGCTCTCAGTTAGGCAACATGAGCATTGTAACTACGACTCTCACTTACAAAAGCTCATCTATAACCTCGTGTTATCAATCAAGATATTCTGATAATCAACCAGATTAACAGTTACCCTTTGTGCTATGCATAAAAATCTTGTCTTAAAAACATTAATTTGTCAATTAAAAAATAATAATTAATTAATTAATGTTATATAAAAGTATACGCGCATTATAGTACTAGAGCTATGCAATAAATTGTATGAAATTAATATATTTTTCAAACAAAACGTGAAAAACGAGAACACAAAATAAAATACAAGTAATCCAAAGAGAAAGACCTTTGCTTGTTCTTTTTCCAAATTGCGAAATTATCGTGAGACGTTTAATCATATTTATTCATTCCCGGTTTCCCCCAAATACGTGCGAGTATTGAACTGAATTGTTTTATCAGACACTCATATTGTATTGCACGGTAACTGAATTGTTTTATCAGACCTCATATTGTATTGCACGGTAACTGAATGGTTTTATCAGACACTCATTTTGTATTGTCGGACACTCATATTGTATTGCACGGTAAATGAATTGTTTTATCAGACACTCATTTTGTATTGAACGTTAACTGAATTGTTTTATCAGACACACATATTGTATTGCACGGTAACTGAATTGTTTTATCAGACACTCATATTGTATTGCACGGTAACTAAATTGTTTTATCAGACACACATATTGTATTGCACGGTAAATGAATTGTTTTATCAGACACTCATTTTGTATTGAACGTTAACTGAATTGTTTTATCAGACACACATATTGTATTGCACGGTAACTGAATTGTTTTATCAGACACTCATATTGTATTGCACGGTAACTAAATTGTTTTATCAGACACTCATTTTGTATTGCACGGTAACTGAATTGTTTTATCAGACACTCATATTGTATTGCACGGTAACTAAATTGTTTTATCAGACACTCATTTTGTATTGCACGGTAACTGAATTGTTTTATTAGACACACATATTGTATTTGCACGGTAACTGAATTGTTTTATCAGACACTCATATTGTATTGCACGGCAACTGAATTGTTTTATCAGACACACATATTGTATTGCACGGTAACTGAATTGTTTTATCAGACACTCATATTGTATTGCACGGTAACTAAATTGTTTTATCAGACACTCATTTTATATTGCACGGTAACTGAATTGTTTTATCAGACACACATATTGTATTGCACGGTAACTGAATTGTTTTATCAGACACTCATATTGTATTGCACGGTAACCGAATTGTTTTATCAGACACTCATATTGTATTGCACGGTATATGTGTAACTATGGTGTAATTGTTTCCTAATCATCTCACTGTCACCAATTAATTTACAATAATGTTGTCGGTTAGCGACCCAACGCGTCTAGCACATCGAACTACAAGTTATAAAAATGAATGGGTCATTAAGATCTGACCTTTTCATAAAATCCTTATCTTTTTAGGCGCATTGCATTGATTTGCCATTGGCCTTCCCGAATGGGTAGAAGGTACAACAGGCCTGCCTGGTGCCCGGCGCCAGATCCTTGTGCCTCCGTTTCCTCTTGAACGATTTCTCATTTGTCCATGATGGCTCAGACCTCTGTCTGTCGGGATTATTTTCGACAAAAAACTATCCATCACTCTGTAAGCGGAGAAAATACTCGTATATGCTATCAGTTCCTTTATTTGGTTAGCTCCATGTAGAAGATGCAGCATCATCTTAACAATTTATTAATGTAAATTTTATTAAACTTTATCTTACTTACGCATAGTTTAAAAATTTTTGCTCAAAACAGAACAAATATGGTTTTATGTGTTGATATGTCGACCCTTTGGAATAACAAGGTTCCATCTGTTGCGGAAACTTTATGCGATAATGGGATCTATAGTAAGCTAACTTACAGTTCATTATCGCATGACGTCAAAGCAACCGATGGAACCTTGTTATTCCAAAGGGTCGAGGTAGAGAAAAATAGGAATTACGTCTTTGGTGGCTTAAAATTAAATTATGCACTGAGTAACATGTTATTCTAAAATAAGATCATTTTATTCTTAAAAACGGTTAAAAACGGGACTGTAGTTCTTACGAACAAATTAACAGGGTTTCAATTTTTATTGGCGGGAACATGTAAGAATATTTTTTTGGTACACGTAATTTCGTACGTATACCAACAAATTATTCTCACATTTTCCCGCCAATAAACATTGAAACATTGTTAATTTGTTCGTAAGAACTTCAGTCCCGTTTTCAACCGTTTTTACGAATAAAATAATCGTATTTTAGAATAGCATTTTTCTCCGAAGAGATTCATTTGTTTTTTGTTTTTTAATATTTTATTAAACATGCTTACTATTTTTGGTTTGTCTGTGATGTAAAACATTTCTGCGTAATGAACCCAAACTTGCTTTAAAATTCTAACTGATTTAAAAAAAAATACTATTTAACGACAAAATAAGTTAAAATTGAAGTAAGAATACAAAGTGAAGTATTTTGTCCTCAGTTCTCCTCACTAGGCATTCCTGTTCCGAGGCGGACTGTTGGTTGTGTTGTATGGTGTTGATCATGATTTTCTAATCATTGTTATCGGTTTGTTGGTTTCCACAAAATATGAATAAATAAAGCAAAAAGTGTTTACGTTTATTATCTGTAGGTTGCGTTGGGGTTACTTAATAATTTTAATTAGTTCCTCATCTTCATGTTTAGTTTGCAATAATTTGATGTCCTTTTGATGATTGTGATGTTTATATTACGACGATTGGACGGCAATGACATTGAATTATGTATGTGGAATAATATAATTCAATTCAGACAAAGTATTATTATTAGTACGTACTACCTACCTATAACCAGATAATTTTTTTTTCGTAATTCAATATTTGAAATGTGTATTTCTTTTGTTTAAAATTTTGACAATGCATTTTTAAATTTACTAATGGTTTGAATTCGAAATCTAAATTTCTAACGTCTCTCTTAATTGTCAACAAAAAAATATTATGAACATAATTGGCAATATTTTGTGTTGCAAAGCAATGTGACCAAATGTGACCCTGCTTTCTTATTATTGCTGAGGCAAATATTTCATGAATACTTTCAGCTTCACAAATACCACAAATTATATAATATTCCGTGACTTTTGATAAAAAAAGATAAAGAATGAAAAGGGTTTAAATATATTTGGTGCTTTCGGAAGGCAAATCCGCTGATATGTGTAGAAATGCGAAACTCTACCTATCAGAGCTATCGAACCACAGAATTGAAACCTTTCGAACCATGAAAAAAATGTAATAAGCGATAGTTGTTGAATGAAACACTAGTATATATTGTATCATTTGGCGGGTTAGTGGTAGCCCGCCGTACCTCAGTGTATCAGAGCACCTGACCGGGCATCAGAAGGATACGGGTTCGAGTCCCGTCAGCGGCATATATCTTTTCCCGGAAGATTTTTCAATGAGGATGAGTGTTTCAGGCTGATAATAATTATTGCTTATAATAATTGTTACCCTTTGTGCTATGCATAAAAATCTTGTCTTAAAACATTAGTTTATCAATTAAAAATAATCATAGAATTTGCTTTAAATAATAATATTATTTGTTAAAACAAAAATAAGAAGAGATTTCTACAAAACAAACCCAACCCATTAAAAATATTTCCATGAACAGAAGATACACGCAAAAAAAACTTTTCAGAGTTTTTGCCAAGCAAAAATTCTTATTTTTTAAAAAAAATTATTTTTCTTCTGGATCAAAAATAGTATTTCCCTCAGATGAAAATAAGTCTTAATCCATCTGTAGAGTTCTTTCCTCCATTATTCATCCCATTTTGCAGAGACGCCATTTTGAGAGGCAAAAAGTCTTCCCGCGACCAGCAGCCTTCATCTTTTTTGTCATTCCTTTGTCTAAATTGACTCGCGTGAATTGAAAGGGATCCTGTTTTTGTTTGTCATTTACTAACAAAAGGAAATAAAGGTCCTCCTTAAAAAGATATTATCGCAAAATGGCGAATCCTTTCAAGATTCAGAAATAATTATCGAAAAATGTGTAATCTATGTAATCCATCTTATGGAGGATTGTATTGAATATTAAGGAGGAAGAGCAGTTGTGCATACATTTATCTATACATAACTTTGTATTATTGATTATTGAAAGAATATGTCAAATCTTCAGAGAGAAAATAATAATCTTACCCGCCAAATGATTCAATATATACTAGTGTTTCATTCAACAACTACCGCTTATTATATTTTTTTCATGGTTCGAGAGGTTTCAATTCTATGGTTCGGTAGGTAGAGTTTCGCTATAGGTAGAGTTTCACTTACTCTGATAGGTAGAGTTCCGCATTTCTACACATATCAGCGGTTTTGCCTTCCGAAAACACCAAATATATTTAAACCATTTTCTTTATCTTTTTTTTTATCAAACATCACGGAATATTATAGAATTTGTGGGATTTGTGAAGCTGAAAATAGTCATGAAATATTTGCCTCAGTGTCACATTGCTTTACAACAGCAAATATCGCAAATTATGTTCATAATATTTTTTTGTTGACAAATTAGAGAGACGTTAGAAATTTACATTTCGAATTCAAACCGTTAGGCGATCCACTCACTGAGGCAACTGAAAACTATCAACTGTCTTTGTATGACAATGTGATAGCCCGCACACTTCACAATCACTCAAAAACCCGTTGTCAATAGTAACGCAAGCGGTGACTCGCGACTCGCACTGCTGATTGCCGATGCCGGCCGTTGCTAGTTGCCAGCTGTCAGCTGATTATTCTTCGTCTATGGTTAAACCAGCTTTTTGACCAATCAAGACATAGAAACCAGCCGGTTTTAGTTTGGTTTCAGTTGCCTAGTCAGCGGAGCGCCTTAGTAAATTTAAAAATGGATTGTCAAAATTTCAAACAAAAAAAATACATATTTCAAATATTGAAAACGAGTATGTATGTTGTAACCGATATTAAAGTTTATACCACCAGAAACGTTCACCTTCATCAGCAAAGTTCATCAAACTAAACCATAAACATCTAGACTAGCGTCCAAACACCGGTTGTAAAATTCGTGTACCGCACGAATTTTGATTGATTAGGCCAAGTGTTACCAAATCGGTTCATTTAAGGCTAGATTTGGCTTTATATCGAGCTTCGAAAAAGTGGTTTAGCGTCATTAGCTTTATTTTTAAATATTTTAACTTCTTTTTATACTAAACTAATTCATACAAAATAATCTCGATAGTATTGAAATCGTGTTTTAATATTATTTCAGAATGCAGGCGTTTAGACAGTTTAGACGGCTAGTCACACGCAGGCCTGTTTGTCGGCATCGATCTTGTACCCTTCTGACACAAGGTCGAAGGCTTCGAAAGTTGTCAAAAAAACTGTCACTAGGTACAAAAAAATTTTTTTTTGTGGAATAGTGCAAAATAGATTTGAATTAATAATTTTATTTTTATATGGGTACGGCATTAAAAGCCTGGTTATTAGTTCCATAGCTATTGGAGCGACACAGAATTATAAAAAATCGCCTTTTGTGCTCGCCACTTTCGAAAATTATTTTTGAAAATTTCCCGCCCACATTAAATAAAACATTTCTCCACATTTGTGTATGTAAACATAAAAACAAATTATAGTGCTATACAGCCAATGAATTTACCTACATTTCACAAGTATTCTATTTTTTTAAAATTGAATTATGAAATTATTAAAAAATCTTTAACTTTAGAAATGCCCGAAATTTGTGCTTTAGTGATTTGAAGATCTGAAATTGCCGCCAATGGAAATTCTCAATATCTCCATTGAATATTATTCTACCTTTTTATATTCTCTATGGGCTGTTTGATAACCGCAGATGCAAATATATACCTATTAGAAAACTATTTATTTATTTGCGTACATCAAATCAAAAGTTTGGTTTGAAAATTATTTTGAAGTTCATTTGTAGAACTGAAGCCTTCCAACCGCCAAAATTCATTCTAGAATAATTCAAAGACAATCAATAAGGCCATAGTCATAAAGTCTATTTTATCAACTATTTGATAGAATAAATCGCTGGCCATGCACATGTTTCAAATAATTACAATAAATGTTTTACGAATGGTAGGAAAATATGGTCCAATTTTGGACCTAAATTGCTCCAGTGGATAGTAAGAAATCGAAATACGACGATATAAAAATCTTGTACAATTTCTTTTTTAAGCGTTTATGCATACATAGACCCTCAGATTTGTGCACACACCACTTTTTAGGTGGGGTCATAATTGTGCCAAAACTCAACTATTGTGATTATATCACAATTGTTTTCTATTGGTGAAATTAATACTGTTCCACAAATTAATTTGGTTTTTGTTTTCCAACCACCATTTATTAAAAAAAATCAGTAGTATCATTCCTCTGTAAAAATTAAGTTAGTTACACAATAAGTCAGGTAGAAAAGATTAATAAATATGTGTCAAAAGCTGCACCACTTTTGAGGGGTTATAAAGATGTATGTTTTTTTAACGTTAACATCATTTTGTTTTAGCGTCAGTTTTATCCATAGCGTTTGCTCTTTTCAGTTTTTATAAAATACGTGTAGTTCGAACGCTGACATTTCATTATAAAGAGTTTGACACTTCGACAATGTGTTATGGACTACACACATTGTTTGAAATCGGATAGTCTGTAGCAGTGATAAGCAACCTTCGGTCCACGAACCCATTTCTTGTGGCCCGCGAGCCTTTTCGTACTTCCCCCTTGACTAAATAAAATATCAAAACATTTCTGGTTTCTGTTATTTTGCAAAGGGGTTTAGCGGAAAACTTAAGTCTTTCTTCAAAGTAAGTCCCGCCATTTTTGACTTATTTAGGTACAGTACGCCTGCGAGACCTATGTTTAGGCTTTGTGTAACTTTTTACTAAGAATATGTGATTTTATTTTCATTAACTTTTCGTACATTTTATGTATATTTTGGCATTGATTCAGATACCAACATATCACGATCTAATGTATCAGTGATGATATTTTGGCATTCTTAGACGAATAATATAATCCCTGAACAATTTAAGAACTCGAGATCTCGACCTGTTGGCAGTTCTGCGTTTTGTTTTGATGGCCCTCTAACATTTGTATCGTACATGCCAATGTTAGAGGACCATCTACAATACCTACTTTAAAAATTACCTGCAAAGATGGTTTACCTCTTATCATTTTGTGGTGAAAATGCAGTAATTAATTATTCAAGTGGCAAACCAGACATGATTCATTTCTACAACCAAACAAAAATAGTTGATTAATTTGATCAAATTTGCTCTCAATGTCGTGCAGCCGCAAGACTAATATACGGCCAGTAGCTGCATTTATATGGCATCTTGAATATGGCGTTTGTAAATAAAGCTGTAATTAAAGGCTAGAACATGATCAAGAACAATAAGAGACCTTTAAACAGAATAGAATTCATGAAGCAACTCAACCCATATTTGGTTAAGCCTTGGATAACTTGAAACTTTGACATTGAAGACATCTTTACGATAAAATATAGGCCATATTTTCGTGAAACCTACTAATTTAGGTAATGAACTTCAGGCAAGAGAACTAGAGACCAAACAAAGTAAATACTGCACCTTTTGCTCCCATAAGCGCAAAAAACCAGCATGTTGCGAGCAAAAAGTTCATGTCTATGTAGATTGCTTTAAAATTATAGTTAGTCATTAAAAGTCAGGCAACTTTTAATTTTTGTACTGGGAAAACGTAATTGATGTTAAAAATTATTAGATTGTTTGAAAAAAATATAGGTTTCAGTTGATTTTTAAAGAAGTTGAATTTTTAGTTTGAATGTAAGCACATTTTTTTGTGTTGTAATAAATAACTATCATTGTAGTTTGCTTTGGTAAAACTGTGTTTTATTATTCGTTTATATCCTAACCTTAAATTACCTCCCAAAATTAGGACAAAAGTTGGTACATTTTAGCCTACAAGCTGTTATTTATACATGTACGCCTCTGAGACGTATGTTTAGGCTTTTTGTACCTCTAAAATAAATTAGGCTTCTAGGGTTAAGTGCCGAAAAACATTCACCTTCGCAGCGCTGCGAAATTTTGTTGGGATCTATGTTTGATGCATTTTAAAGGTTTTCTTTTTATAAAATGCCAAAAATGACTTTCCGAATGTAAAAAAAATCAACAGTTACACAATTTTTAAAGTAGGTATTTTTTTATAAATATTCTTTTATATTTCAGGATGATAAAAATCAACAGCATTTAATGGTTTGGTCTTTGTTTTTTAAGTTCTTTAATTGTTTTCTAGAAAAAAAACAAATTGGTTTGCGACAACACCGACAGAAAATTTCACCATTTCAATTGATGGGTACTCTACCCCCAGGGGCTCACTACTAATTGAAAATTGAATAATTGATCCTCCGGTTAAAAAGGTTAATCATCACTGGTCCATAGAAAAGCAAATCGCTAACGCTATGTACATTGCAAGATGTGCTGACGCCCGGTAGAGTTAGAAAAGCGAGCAGGAACTCAGTTCAACATTGATACGGCAAAATACATTTTTGTACTTAACATTCATTGGACATTGAATATAAGAATTACAAGTGAACGGAAATTAAAAATTAGTTATGATAATTTTTTCCTCTAGGTAATTTCTAATAAACTTTTTATAACTCAAGATATTATGAAAAGCTTGATATCATATGCTATATTAGATTTCTACAGATATTTAAGCTAATTTATTTAAAAATAAATTTCCAAAATTATTTCCATTCTACTATTTCATTGATCGTAATATTGTCAAATTTCGTTTTTATTTATTTTTCCTTAGATAAATTTTTCTTTCAGATCCAATGTGATTCGTCATAAAATATGTCTACCTACAAATAATGAAATGAAGAAAGATCCCTACAGTCATACTAAAAGTAATAATTCACAAGTTTAAAGGCGGATATGGGTCCCAGGAACCATTTATTGAATAACCAACACCCTGCCATAAGTTATAAGCTATGTTTGGTGACTTGGTAGAGGTTTGTCTAGGTCTTGGCGGTGAATGCGTTTGCCCACATTACTACGTGGCGGGCCGGATAGGGTGAGGGTGGTTGAGGGAGACCTAACCTAGGCCCTCTAGCCGGACTCTCTCGACCTTGCATGGCAGTGGGATGGATTCATACGTCCGTCAGTCCTGGATAGATTGACCCCAGATTCGTAACCACCCCTCACACCATTTTCCTTCTCAGATCTTCTTCTCTTTCCTTCCCTAAAAAGACCCTTACAAAGCATCCTCAAAGATCACATCGGTCCTAAGGGTTTTTTCGTTACAAAAACATCGCGTGTTATGTATATCAAGCCGAATAGCCTGAATCTGCAAATTCCGCCCAATTTCGTTCATCCCGTTCATATTTTGACTTTCACATCGTTTCATTTCTCCAAAGCGGTTGACAGGGGGGGAACTATATGTGCCAAGCAAGCGTCCATCTTTGACGTAACAAGGTTTAGATTGCCATATGAAAAAATAATATTTCCATCACGTACTGCACAATTTCTTGAATTCCGTATAAATCCAAACTCAAAGCCTCTTGTGTCAAAACAAATATTGATTGGTTCTATATTATGTGCTTTACCCTTTTTAACTTTATATGAACTTAACATAGCTTAATATGGACTAATACTGTCCTTTGTGTTAACTTTTATAACTTCAATTGAATTTTATTTTTCAAACTGAAATTACCTTTTGTACCTCTGATTAGATTCTACTGTAGGTATATGCGTTAGAGTCTTTAGGCGAATTAGAGATTATTTATATGTTTCCGTTAAAAAATATTTTGTAAAAAATATGATAATTAATCTGGAGCCGTTTAGATAGCGAAGTACTCACTATTTCTTGGTGTTCCAATGGTGTTTTTTAAACGTGAATTCCGCACAAGAGTCCCAACTGCTCCTGTCTGGTGAGACTATGGCATCCGTAATTGGGGTATGTTGTGAGGTTGAAGATACTTTGGAAGGGAATGAGATGGGAAAGAGGATGTTGGGGAAGTACCTGGTTACTCAGATCTGGTCACCAACACAGCTGAAGCCATTTCGTGCAACTTTTTTAGATTCTGAATGGTAGTCTTACACCAGTTTATTTTTTTTTTAGTCTTACACCAGTTTTTTTTTAGAAAGCTTTTTGACAAAAACCGTCCCGTTCCATCCCGTCCCGCATCTCCTACCCCTCCCGCATTCCAATTTCACCTTCCCCCTCCCCTCTCCCACTGTCCCTATCCTTGCGACCCCCCCTCACGCATTCCCCTCCCACCTTTTCCATATTCCCCCCTCCCTCGTCCACCCTCCCGCGAACGCCTTCTCTTTAATTCCCCTAAACCCCTCCCGGATTCTTCCCCCCCCTCCCGCCCTTTTTCCCTGCCGCTAAACTCCATAAAATACACCCATTTATGAAACAACTCGCGTTTGACCTATTTCATTATTTTACGCAAATTTCATAACGCTAGAGCTCGTTATTCTGCTATTCGGAACGGAGACAAATCCAACAAATCAAAGATCATAAAAATTGGCCCAGCCTTGAGTTTTTCTCAAACAAACATTGGGACGCAAGATTTTTAAATATAATGATAAGAAAAGTGTATTCGGCTTTGGTTTATTATTTAAATTTTTTCCGGAGTTGATGAAATTTCGCACACTACTTGACGTTAAAAATAAGACGAAAATTAATGTCTCCATGTGATTTTAAGAACTCGGGGACTTATTTTTTTAATAATAAAAATATTGGTTTATAAACACTTCAATATCCCAAACGAAAAGAAAACAATTCAAAGAAATAAATTATTATTCACAATGTAGCGTGTTCCTTTAATATCCCACCGTTGTCAAAACAAGCCACTAAATCCAATCTGCACCTACGTGTGCTAAAACACAGCCAACGTGATATATGAGTTACGGCGGCTAGTATTTGCTGCCCACAGACAGGAAATTCCCCGTCACATTTCCAGGGGTTAAAACTTCCAAAGAGCCCCTCCCCCTGCCCCTCCCCAGGGTGGGTGCACCGGCGACATTACTTTGATTGCGTCATTACTATTAATTGGTTCGTACCGTCGACGGTGTTGGCACCGCACACCTACACAAATCTAAATATTAAAATAATGCATTATACATTTACTCACGGGAATATTCGAGGCTGTACTAGGTTTATTAAGAGGGTATTACCAGAAAATACCGAAAATTAGTTCCTTTTAAATAAACTTCTAGACGTATTGAATTTTTTTGAAGCTCGAGTCCCTTGTAAGTATCTCTAAAGAATCGTTCGCACTGGAAGAGTAGTTTAGTCGAGTAGCGAGTATATTTATTTATTTATTTGTATTTCACGCCCTGCTGGGCTTTTACAGGTTATTTTCTTTTTATTAACAAAGTACATTTAAATCAACATTACACACAATTCACACAAAAGCAAAAACTAAAATTAAAAAGCAAAGTATGTTATATTAGCAAAACGTCATCAAATAATGTTTTAAAATTTGTAAAAATATTTTATCAAAAAATATTCTACAGTATACGGCTGTAGTTTATTATTACAATTTTTTTTTTAGCTTTTCCCAAAATTGACTTTAATTTTCAAATTAATTTAAGTATTAAAAACATGCTCCGGAAGGTCATCCCGATATTATTCACAAAGAAGTGAATAATATATTTATCACTTATTCAATCACAAACTGCCGCCAAGTCAGCATATTCTAAAGCCATTCGTACAGGAAGATACTTACAAGGACTCGATCCTTACTATTTTGCTAGTGTTCGTACACGATGCTTCGCGCATCATATGGTAAATAATATGGCGGGTACTCACGAGCGACGCGCGTGCTATGCGCATGAAGCTCGAGTCGCTTGTAAGTATCTCTAGCACTGGGAGAGTAGTTTAGTCGAGTAGCGAGTATATTAGTAACTAAACGTGGCTAATCAGCTCTTTAGTAGATTGAATCCATTTGGTTCTATTTTTTCGACGAGTAGATTCCCCTCCATGCTTCCCTGCGCAGTTCATTCGTAGGCGCTCACACGCGCGATATTTCGTCCCGTTGGAGCGAAAATGCTACTCTGAAATTCTTTATTTTTGGGGTTATAAATATATTTCTGTGTCCATAGTTTTTTTTATTTCCGTCTCACTTATTTATTCTTACACCTCTTCTAAAATAAGAATTTCAATCAGCTTAATTAGCGGACTAACTTTATTGCGCTTACTAATGAACTCTAGTTTACAGCAGTGCGAACACTTTTTGGTGAGTCAAGTAGCGAGTTACTCGCCTCTCGAGTTACTACTTTTCAGGTGCGAACAAGGCATAATGTTCGCATTGTGGTGTTGGGACACGTTTAGGTACTAATATACTCGACTAAACTGCTATTTCAATAGCAGTTTAGTCGAGTTTTGAACGTGCACTAGGTTTGACAAAATAACCCGTAGGTACTTCTGAAGATAATCATAACTGACCTACCAAGACTATGCCTGGATAATAAGGTATCATTATAAACGTGAATAAGAATTGACTTACTTGACCAGATCATTCAAAGGCGCTGTTAAAAGTGCAACACACTGAATTTTTTGAATTGTTCACAAATATTTCTGGTAAAATTACTTTGACTCTCCTATACATTTTTTAACATTGACTCCGCACAGTAAGCCCCAAAGAAAAATTTTTTTTTGGGGCTTATGTCATATTTGGGGATCGGGTTTTGAGTAAAGGGTGGAGAGGGAGTTCTGGAAAGGAAAAAAGTATAAGGGATGGGTAGAAATCTGATGGTCGGTGTCTTTAGGAGTGATGTATGAATTCATCACTCTCACTGCGGTGAGATGCATTGGGTCGAAAGAATCCGGCTCGAGAGGTAAAAGGGTCCCCCTCAATTGGCCCTCTCCCGGTCCGGCCTGCCACGCATTTGGTAGGCAGGCGCATTGGCCACAAGACCTAGACAAACCTCACTCCATGAACCAGAGGACCCCTACTAAATCACCAAATGTAGCGATCCTCTGGAATGACCTATAGTTGAGGTATACACGTACACAAGCCATTCGGCACCATAATTTAAGACGTATTGCGTATTTTACATAAATTTTATTTGTAATTGTGTTAAAGTGTTTTAATTTAATTAATGTTTGAGTGTTGCATTGACGAGGGACCACCATTCAGTATTGAAATTTTATAATAAATAGCATAATCTCTGTTGAGATCAGATGTGATTATTTCTCTTTTTTCTAATCTTCCTTTAATTTTGCAACATTTACCAAAATAACAGCTTATTATTACAACATTTTGCACTAAATCCGAGTACCTAGTTGTGACTTTTCCCTTACCCTCTCGACTCTCTACGCTACGGTTTCAATAAAGAATATATATTTCGCCTTTTACCAAAGATTTCCGCAGAGGGGAGCATTCAAATGAGTATGAAAACCGATAAAAAAATATATTTCTTCAATCTTTGCAAAATTATATTTAATCACATAAATTTACGAACACAGTTTTAAGGCGATCGGCTGCACATGTATCTAAACAAGTTCGGTGCTTGTATCGTATAATCTAGATCAATTTTCATAAATAAGAAGGTGGTTTGCTTAAACTTTAACGGCCATGTTGATATCGCTCTCCTTCATGTGGAAGATGACGACGTCTTCAAGATGCATGTTGTTGGTGAAGAAGAATTTCATAAAAATTTTCATAAAAAAAAAACAAACTTATACATATATATATTTTTAAATTTTATTTGTGAAAATTGTAATTACAACATTATAAATATATTTTATTTAACATCTTATATTAAATTACTACTCCTCCATTTAAAGCATTTGCTTGTGTATGGAAGGGGAGTGTACATAGGTGCTATCAATAATTAGTACTTAGATATTTAATTTTACATGCTATGCGCATATATGTATATGCGTGCTATAGTAGGTACATGTTATGATGGAAAATAATAATAATTTTATATGTAATAAATATATATATTTGTGATGTATGTATTTTGAAAAAAAAAAGATAATGTTATGGAGAATAAAAGATATTTGCAAGAATTAATTTAGGTGACAGTGGCTTTTTTTTTTACATTGTTTTTAAAATGTTTCTTGATAGAGCGCAACATTTGAATTTTATCATTAATGTTTCTGATTTCTTCCGGTAGTTGATTGACATAGGTTCTTCCCTGGCAAGTATAATAATGTTGTGCAAATGTGGTATTTAATTTTGGGCATAAAAATATATTTAAGACGAGTTCGGTTTTCAGTTAAAAATTGATATTTGTGTTTTTCTTTTATAATTTGAATTAATGATTTTTTAATATATAAATCTTTAAATGTAGGTACTTGAAATTCGTCGAACAATCGTTCCGTTGGGTAGTCCATGCAAAAAAACAAATTTAAACAAAAATAAACAATTTCATGCAAATAAACAAATAATCACCTGGGATGGCACAATAGATACTTGAACGCACTGACTAGACGATGTCGTGTAAAATTCATGATAAAATAAATCCAGCATCGCAAAATTAGTCCAGCGACGTAAAAAATAAATTATCGTAAAAATCACACAAAAGCTACCTTTAGCAAGCCTTAGTAACAGGCCTGGTAACGGCCAGTCGCGCGAGTATGTTAAGCCGGTAGTCAGGTACCTAGTAGCAATAGAGTTGCATGTGCAAATTTTGCCGATGCAGCAAAACGGGCCATGGAACATTGCATTTTTATATTTACTGCCGTGTAATTAATCTGTTTCAATGAAACAACATTTCAATGCAAATAAAACATGAACGGTTATTTTGCTGCCGTGAATGCAATACATTTCCGTTAACGACACAATTTTCACTTTGTACGGCTTCAGCTGCTCATAATTTACAAATGATTTAAACGTTTCGGCTCCTTTGTTTTTTAATTTGCGGATAATGTGTTTTATTTAATGCTCTGTAAAGTGACGTTTCATTTCACCTAAATGAAATGGTGAAATCCCTTCTTTTATATGAATACTGAACAAGTCACAACTGCTCCCGACTATTTACGGCATCCTCCAGGGTGGAGAAGGGATAGAAATAAAAATTTAAAAGAGGAAGGTTGAGAATTTTTTTTTACATTTCTTTAAGCCTCCGGATTCAAAGTTTGGTGAAGCGGCAAATGAAAAATGAACCTATATCAGATTTATTACGTGATCGTGAGTTCTAAAAAAAACATTAACGCGAGACAATTGTATTATTACCAGGTGAAACGGAATGAAACTAATGCTTGATCTGCATAAATAACTGGCGAACAGTTACGCCATTTCTCCGCAAGGGTACACGGAGAAAAATATTATTCGAAAAAACGATCATTTTATTCGTAAAAACGGTTAAAAACATGACTAAAGTTCTTACGAACAAATTAACAGGTGTATCGGACAGCACGTGGATGTACCGTCGCCCATTTCTACGATGAATCTTATTGATAAGATTTTTATGACTATACACGTGTCATATTGCCTTTTGCAAGGCTGAATTACTCTCACGAAAAACCGTGGTACCTAATTAGTTAAATTTGTGGATTATAAGACTTGTATTGTTTCGACTACGGCCCCATGCATTCCTTTCTGGATAAGAAATAATTAACCTATTAACACGTGTAGCACTGTATACTTTTTAGGCTAATAAATAGAGATGTAACTGACTAAATCAGTTAGTTGTCCTGTGACATTCGTGAAGTCTGTGTTTCATTTTGTAAAGCCTTACCCAAGGTACCCTAAAGAGGAAGCCGGCATTTTACAGTCAATGCTACTGGCGTGAGCGTCCAGTACAACAGGGTTTCAATGTTTATTGACGGAAACATGTAAGAATAATTTGTTGGTATACGTAATTTCGTACGTCTACCAACAAATTATTCTTACATTTTCCTGCCAATAAACATTGAAACACTGTTAAATTGTTCGTAAGAACTTCAGTCCCGTTTTTAATCGTTTTTACGAATAAAATGATCGTTTTTTCGAATAACATTTTTCTCCGTGTAGAAAAGAAGCATATAATGCACTCCAGGTTTCGTTCAAAATTCTTTTATTCCGATTCCTAGCATAGCATGAGTTAATTTTTATAAGCAATTAATGAATGATCATACCATGTCTTCCAGACGTTCCAGTATTATGTTGTTTAGTAAATTTAATTTATTTATAATAATTATATTAATTTATTTAATTCCCAACTTTCTCCCATTTAACATCCACCCCACAACATTCCCCCACTGCGTATACTTATAGTCCTAGAGGGGAATGAGTGATATTCACATAAAAAAATACTAAATTCACGCAATACCTCTCTTTCTGCGAAGCAGTCTATTTTCAAACTGAAAAAGCGTATGAAAGATGAAATCTCATCTAAAAAAAATGCTCATGTTTTTAAGCTTTCATTTTCAGGGTTTTTTTTTAAATGTTAGTACCGCCCAAGAGTCTCAACTGCTCCCAACTGTTTGGAGGTAATGAGACTATGGCTTCCTTAATTGGCATATGTTGTGAGGCTAAAGCTTATGGGGAAGGATATGGTGAAGAGAAAAGTGAGTTACATGGCAAAGTTAATTTTAGTCATGAGTTCTGGAGCTTCAAAATGCTAAAAAATAACACAGGTAATATTGTCACAAATTGTATTAATAAGGCGACGATGGGAACTAAAACTAGTATTTCATTAAATCTAATTTATTTATAAGTTCTAAGTCAAATGGTAGATTTATTTGTACATCTATTTTTACAGAGTGTTAAGCATCGTACTTGGCTTACTTTAACCAGTGATTCTTGAAATTATTTCGAGTAAAAAATGCAAAAGAAATTTTGGTCTCCGGTGACTTTTTAGATGTTTTTTTTTTTTTTTTCAAAAACTTTTTCTTTAAAATCAAAGAATTTTTTTTTACACATGTCGTCACTGGTCTCTAAGCCAAGTAACCAACCAACCTCTCACCCCGCCCCCAACTTCTCAATATCTACAAATTTCTATGTTTTTGTAGAAAAAAAAAAGTTTTCAAAAATGTCACCGGAGACCAAAATTTTATTTACATTTTTAACTTCAAATAATATCAGGAATCACTAGTTAAAGTAAGTCAAGTACGATGCTTAACACCCTGTATGTTCTATGTCAAATGGTAGATTATTTTCATGCAAAGAAAGCCATGATACAATTTATAATCAATGTTGTACCATTAAATTTTGTTCCTACACATCCAATGTATAAGTCAATCTAAAGAATACATTCCAAAAATAAAATAAACTTTTTGGACAAAATTCTTTTGTGAGATAAGAATAAAAAACCTTAAATAACTTACCATCCCCTTTGTGGTTCCTTAAACCAAACCGAACATTTATTTTCTAGTCATTTTAATGCCTTACTCCTGTTATTGGTACGCTTAGCGTCGTGACTTTGTTATCCACAAAGGTTCTCCAATTCGGTGCCTACGTGAAAAAACACTGTAAATAAGAAATGAAAAGAAAAATACTGGGAAATTGAAGGGAATGGCGGAACATGTTAATAGGCTTTGTGCATGTCCTTGCGGACGGGGGTAATCCTCTTTGGGTGACAAGTATAAATGTTCCTGGTTTATTCCCGGTTCAGGGGTGGGCTAAGCGGGTCTGCGCCTGGACTTTCCAGGTTCCAGGTACCAGAGCTGACGGCCGATTAGTGCAAAACAAAGATTAAGAGAAACTAACTACTTATTTATAATATTAATAAATTAATGGTTTTCCAAGTTATCCTTGTTTTAAAGGTTAATCATAATTACCTATCTCACTCAAAATACAGAAATAGTGTATTTTTTTATTTGAATACTGTGATATCTGTGTGAATATGTATGAGAGCAAGTGAGATAGTATGCTTGCGAGAATCTATATAAGGCGATGCATGCTTGAAGTATGTCTCTTTTGTTACTAGCAGCTCCTGAATAAATACCTGTACATAATACTCACTCGCTCTTCATTGCGTACTACCGACTCCACACTGCATATTACAAATGTACATTACAAATACCAAAAGCACCCTAGCCCAACTAACTCTAATTAGGAACAAAAAAAAAATTATTGCACAATAGAATATTTATTCCAATTAATAGTATTTATCTGAAAGATATTCTTAGATTATGTCCTCATAAGCATTTCTGATCAAAATATCAAATAAAAATATGTTTGACTTCGTAAAAAATTATATTTACCACAATTTTCTACAAGTCTACGATGAACATTTTTTTTATATCATTGAAGAAGGAGATAACAAATATAATCTAAATTAAAATATGAAAATGAACAAGACACAGAAAAATAATAAAACATATTGGTCGCAACTGGGGCTCGAACCCAGATCTAACGTCTTACCGGGACGGCGCTCTACCAATTCAGCCATTGCGTCCTATTATAAAATAGTATAATTTTTTTGTATTAGTTTTGGAATCACATAATAGGTGACTACAACTTATAATATATAATAATATTGTCTTCAATGATAAAATTTGAGATTACTCTAATAAAGTTGTTAAAAAAAAAAGTTATGTTGTAAAGCGCCCTTGATATGATTAAACGGTACTTAGAAATAATCCAATGATTATTTTTATTAAAAACTTCTCAGAAGCTGCCATGGGTCACCCCATTTTGTTCGGTACGTTTTAGCCCGGGTTTGTGAGGGGAAAGGTTTATCTATGTCTTGGCGGCGAATGCGTTTGCCTACCTACTGCGTGGCGGGCCGGATTGGGAGAGACTGCTTAAGACAGACCTTTTAAACTCTCAAAGACTCCTCTCCCAGCCGGACTCTCCTGGCCCATCGCCCTTCACCACAGTGGGAGGGATGAATTTATAGGTCCGACACTTCCGGACATATTGACCACTAGATTACTACGCACCCCTCACACCCTCCTTCCCAGAACTTTCTTTCACTTTTTTTACTATAGCTCCACACAGGAGGCCATGAGGAAAATAATTTCCCTCGTGGCCTTTGTCATCTTTGGGGATGATGTGTGGTGAGTTTTTTTAGGGAAAGGAAGGAGGAAGTTCTGGGAAGGAAAGAGGTATGAGGAGTGGATAGAAATCTGGTGGTCAATGTGTCCATGTATTAATCCATTCCTCCCACTGCGGTGCGAGGCGATGTTTCGAGAGAGTCCTGCCAGAGAGATAAAAAGATCTCCCTCAACCATTATTTCCCGATCTGGCCTGTCTCCCAGTTGGTGGACAAACGCATCCGCCGCCAAGATCCGGACAAACCCGGGTACAACTACACTTAGTCACCAAATGTGGCAAACCACTTTTGGAGACCTATAGCAGGGATTTTGGTTATCCAATAAATGGTTTTCGGGGCGGCGGTACCCATACCCGCCTCCCAAATTGAAATTCGTTCCTTTCCCTGAAAAGACCCTCCTGTCTTTGTGTCTCCAAAAATGACAGGTCTTGAGGGAATTTTTTTCCACAGGGCTTTCTGTGTGGAGCTAATGTAAAAAAAATAATATGTACTTTTACCAGTGCGTCTCTGTTCTTGGCTTCAGTTTATAGCCTGTCATGTACAAGAAAAAATAAAGGTAATCTCTCTCTTTGTATTTATACCTATACTCAGTTTATATTACGTCTATTTATGCTTGAGCACCGGGAAAGTGTTCTCCCTTCATTATTTCCGTGAAATAGGATGAAATGAATTTACGATTGTGATTTTCTCGATCACTTTGTATTTCTAGCTGATTAGGCAGATAACGACCAGCGCACAAAATTGTAACTGATATTATTTCCATGTATTATATACTTTGTATTTATTTATTTATTTACACATATACGGCACAACATGTGCCATTAACATAATTCACTTAACATGTAAAATGTACAACAACATGAAGAATAACATTATAAATGTAAGTTAAATATAAGGAAAAAAAGGTAAAAAGTAGGTAGTAAGTAAGGTAATAAGTAGTAGGTAAAGGTAAAATATAAATATAATTAGAAAAATATTGTATAAAGTCTAAGTATAAAGTGTAAAGCATAAATATAAGTATTGTATTTAACATGTATTATACTTTGTATTGTATTTTACATGTTTTACACTTTGTATTGTATTTTACATGTTTTACACTTTGTATTGTATTTTACATGTTTTATACTTTGTATTGTATTTTACAGATTTTATACTTTGTATTGTATTTTACAGATTTTATATTTTGTATTGTATTTTACGCGTTTTTCACTTTGTGTATATTTTACATGTTTTGTACTGAGTATTGTATTTTTCATGTTTTATACTTTGTATTGTATTTTACATGATTTATTTATTATTACAGGTATTTTTGTTTAAAATCAATATCCATCTCTCAATAAGTATTTGGCTAATTTGTATTAGTTTTATTATAGGCGTCTATTTTTACAGTAGCTCCACACAGGAGGCCCTGAGGAAAATAATTCACCTCAGGGTTTATGTCATCTTTGGGGATGCTGTGTGGAGGGTATTTTGAGGAAAGGAAGGAGAGGAAGTTCTTGGAAGGAACAATGTATGAGGGGTAAAATTTATTTGCGTACGCTGGGTTCGAACCCGCGACCTTCGGAATGGGATTCCAAAGCCTTGCCCCTGGACTACGCCGGCCGTTATCTGTACTTACACCCTGTAACTAAATAAATGTAAAATTTCATGTAAAAGCCTAATATATGTGTTGGAGAAAAATGTAATTGCTTGTTTGCAGTAAATACGCAGAAAAAAACGCGTATTTTGAAATGTTATGGACAAATGTACACTTCAATAACACGGATAATAATAAATGATGAAATGTGCAAGCTTCAAAACATTGACATATTTTCAAATTCCATTAATTCATAGCCATAGCCAAATCAATAATTAACCAAGTAAAATGATAAACTGTTTTATTGTGACTTCAAGATTGTAACATCTCCGTTTGTATGCATGCATCGGGTCGTCGAATTCTTAAGAGCTATTGATCAGTGGCTGAGAACAAAAGTTTTAAAATGCTTGCAACTGTACAGGGAGGTTCCAATGAGAAAAAAAAAAAACGATTTATTTCATTCATCGTGAATGAATCTTTTTATCATGAACAACACATTGACTCTCCTATATAATATGAAATTCAACAATAAATGTTAATACAAATACGCATAGCTTTACTTTGTAACGTGTTCGACATTCCTTTTAAGAGGGTATTTCCAGAGAATACCCGAATTTAGTCATTTAAATCAAATTAAATCAAACTCTAGACGTATTGACTCTTTAAAAAAAAAAAAAAAATATTTTGAAAGATTGTTGTTTTATCTAATACACGCATATTTTCAAACGACAGATTCTATGGAACAACACAAATTAAAAATAATATAACATACAACAAAATAAATCAAATCATAATCTATTAAACACAGTTTTCAGAATTTTAATTTTAGTTAAATTAAAATCACTAAAGAATAAATTCGAGAACGTGGATTGCGACAAAAATACCTCAGTTTTTCTATTTATTTAAGGTGTTACAAACTAAAATATTTAAATTTATTTTGTTTAGACATTAGTAAAAAATCATAAATACTTTTGATCAAAAAATATTTACAAGAAACACACGATATTTAATAATTTATGATCATGCGTTTTGAGCATTTTTATTGCTCACTTGAATGTAGGCATACATTAAAGCAAGTTTTTAATTAAATAAATCAATATAAATTTTTTTTTTTTTAAATTTCAACTTTTGTACAGTTGTGTACAGTCCTGTACAGTTGCAAGCATTTTTCAACTTTTATTCTCAGTTGCTGGTCAATCGCTCTTAACCAATGATGCATTACATTTTGAATTTACTTTAAAAAACAAAGTTAATTCTAAACGATGCGAGAAATGGTGTCGGAATAGTAAAACGTAAAAATAATATAGATCTGTCTCGGAATCGGTCAAACTAATTCCGCTGCAGCAATTCGGAGAGATCGGGTGTTAATTATTTGCGCTTCCTCAGTGAGCTTTAATACAGTCTCTCGGAGTAGAGAAACCGATGATCTGCGGCTCCAACTTCAATTAATTAGTCCAGTATTGTTGAAATTCCTCTCCGACACCCGCCGTTGCACGGGACTACTACTCTCGGTACAAGCCTCTCCCATTACTCCCACAGCGAATAATTGTGACCAGAGAGAGCCAGTGAACTGGCTGATCCAAACCGACGGTATTCGGTAACCCCAAGAAGCATCTAGAAGGAAATAGTAGGTACTTTCCCACTGCCTATTATGCATGTTATTTATGTACACATAACTTTTGCATAACATTAAAATAAGACCCCGAACAAGCTGGGTTGAGTTTTGATAAAAATAATGTAATTATTTTTTTAATTAAATTTTTTTCCCTTGAAGATGTTTCGGTAAAGAGACTTATAATAATAAATTAAAATGCAACACCTTTTGAATTATCCTACAATTATTAGGCATGACAGAAAAATATATGTAATTTAGTTAGATAAATAGCACTAGAGCGCTTTTTGCCACAATATGGCACTATTTCCAAAACCACGGATTGCATTGTTGCCAAAATATGACAAATATTTTATAGATTTTTAAAAATGTTTTAAAATTAACGATTTAATAATATTATTTTTATAAATCCTACGAACATGTGATATTAGACAAAAGATGGGTGAATTCATTGGCTACATTAAACTATAATCAGTTTGTATGTCTCCATATTCAAATTCGGAGGTATGTAAAAATTTTCTTAAGCAATCCGAGAAAAAAATTTTAAATTGCTCTGTCACTCCAGTGGATATAGAAAATCTTATTTGTGTAATAGTGTACTGTATCATGGGGTCACTTCGGGATAAGAAGGGAATGAGGGCGGGTGCTCCTAACTAATTCGAACCGGTGCGGTTGGTGTGATGCATGAATAATATGCCTGCACTAGTAGTTATTAAGAGCCTTTGTGACCAGCGGTTGAGAATAAAAGTTTAAAAATGCTTGCAACTGTACAGTGAGGTTCCGATGAGAAAGATTAATTATTACCCGTATAAATTTTTAAAAATTTAAATTTAATATCGATTTATTTCATTCAAAACTTGCGTTAATATATACCTACATTCAAGTAAACAATAAAAATGCTCAAAACGCACGATGATAAATTATTAAATATCGTGTACTTCTTGTAAGTATTTTTTGATTGTAAGTATTTTTAATTTTTCAATAATGTCTAAACAAAATAAGTGTGTAAAAAAATCTGAAATATTTTTGTTTGTAAGACCTTAAATAAATAAAAAAATCTCAGGTATTTTCGTCACAAAACATGTTCTCGGATTTAATATTTAATGATTTTAATTAAACTAAAAATAAAATTCTGAAAAATGTGTTTACTAGATTATGTATTGATTTATTTTTTTGTACGATTGTATGATTTGAAATTTGTGTTGTGTAATACAATATATCGTTTGAAAATTGAACAAATCTGCCAACGACCAACGGTTATAACCTTAGTATATTAGAAATAAACTTAGTTTATCAAAATTTAAAAAATGCGTTTACCGGATAAAATAACAATCTTTGAAAATCAATTAATGTTTTTTTGGAAAAAAAGAGTCGATACGTCTAGAATTTGATTTAAAAAGAACTAATTTCCGGTATTCTCTGGTAAAACCCTCTTAACAAATTAATGCTATTATTTGCCCTTAATGCATACAAACTGTATAGATAAATGCATAACACTCATTACTTTATTATAGCATCTCTCTCTTATAATCGACGCGTAAGTTCTAACTGGAACTTTCAGTGACAGGACTATACACACGTGGTTTTATGATTAGACTGACACGCCTAAAATAAAATAAAAATGTTCAGAAAATTGCCTCTTTTAAAAACTTATAATTTGTAAAGTTTTTCGTTTTTTCAACACGACGTATGGCCGATCTTCAAAATTATTTTCATGAAATTTAAGTCTAAAGCTGTTATACCGTCCACGAGTTTCATAATATAATTATTCACCCTCAAACATTGACACAGAATGCATGAGATTGGGTGAATTTGAAAAATATATTCCGAAAAGCAGACGTCTTTGGTATTCACGATCATAAGGTGAAACCACAATACCGATGTTAAACTACATGTGTAACATAATTCATAATAAAATTGATGTATTTTCTAGATATAATCTAACACAACGCTATATATCATAAATTAAATAATATGTCTTTATTTGTAATGCGTATTTCGTTTGTTTACATGTCATGTTTAAAAGAAATGTCAAAAATTGTTAGATCTAAAGCTGAATCGCTAATGATTTTTAAAGTGTACTAACTGTTTCCATTTGAAATGCAATTCTGATCGTCTCTCTAATTATTTGTCAAGAAAAAAATATTATTATACGATCAAGAAAAGTGAAAATATTTGTTTTTGGTGCGCTTATGATGCTGGCGAAAATATTTTATAAATATCTCCAGTTTCACAAATATTACAACATTATGATATTCCGAATTTTCACGGATTTGAGCTAGTTCAAAATAAACCAGAAAATATAATGAAGTGTGATCTGTGCCGATATCTAAATCTCTGCTATAATGTTCTGTACTTTATGAGTAAATTACATAGTATTAGTATTTTGCTAATTTGCACTATATTTTATTATATAGATGTGTGTTGTTTTCTTACAATTTTTACACTCTTCAACTGCATTTATCTTGTTTACCTAATTAATGTAATCAATTTGAAAAAAAAATACTACCCGCTAGGGCATAATAAAAAATAACTAAACATGATAGAAATATGTTTTGGCCAACTATTACAATTCTGTCAGTTTATCTCTATAGTGATATTAAATGATACAGCCCTTAAGATAAACTGCCTATAGCCTGCCGAAAGAAATGGGGAGAGGAAGGAGATTATGAAATGTTATGTGAGTAAGAAATACTATCTTGTTTTGCATTGCTGTGTAAAATCAAAATTATTAAACAATTATGAATCCCATGAAATATTTATTTCCTTTAAGCATTTACAATGTAAAGTCCATCCCTTTATTTATGGTACTAATGAAGGGTCTACCTGCATTATCCCATAGCGATGGCCCATACTATTGAGACCATTCGAAATTAACATACATATTAGATAGATACCCTTAGACTTTTATCTCGTCAGATATTATTTTTTCGCAAACTCCAGAATCTTTCGCTTAGCGCGGAAAAAAGAAATGTAAGGCGATCAAGGTAGGGCGTTCACCGCTAACGAGAATTGAATATTGTTAGAATTTGCACGTTGCGAATACTAAGTAACTTCACAGTTAAAGATAGCATCAGTAGATTAATATAAGTTACACTTTTTAGCACGAAATGTTGACTAAGTTAGTATAAATATCCTATGAAAAAATTAGAGACATGTTGAATTGTATTTTTGAAATTAGTTACAACATCTTTGTGGAATGTAAAATATTTACCTCTTCAGAAAGAGGAATTATTATTGTTTAAGACTTTGCAAATGACTAATTTTATAAACCCAATCAGCTTTTATTAAATATAAATTTTATACTCAAAACTACTAGCATTAGAAACAATTAAAAATTATCAACATGTTTGAAAACCAATGGGTTCTTCATAAGGATACAAAGTACACAAATATATTTTGTTAGTTATTTAACTAGTTAACAAAATAATAGCACCCTGCAAATCTCCCCTTTTCACTATGTTCCCATGTGATATTGACCCCGCCCACTGTTATCCCCCTCCCCCAAAATCACCCCTCCCACTACCCCCACCTAATAACATCTAATTCATTTCTGTGCTTGTTTTAAATTTTAAGTTTAGTTTTAAGTTTGCTAGTGAATGGCACGGATGTTTCGAAACCGGTAGCAGAATAATTAAAATTTAAGTAACGATAGTACATTGAAAATTAAAACTCTTCAAAACAAAATGTCTAGAAATTGTTACATAGTTAATGCCTAAGAAATAAAAAAAAATACGTTTTACCCATCGTAAGACATTTTGAAAACGAATTAAAATGAGGATAACGTTTATTAGAAAACTCACCAGAAAAATTATTTGGCATAACGCGCAAACCTTAAAATAATAATAATAAATTGTGCTTTCATTAACTGAATTCTAACATAATATCATCCGCAGAATCAAGTCAGCTCACCCCAAAGCTAAAAAAAAATCGTGGAGCCGGGCACCATTAATCATTGGATATAACTATTAACACGCCTACCTACTATTACTGGGGGAATGCGGGTGGTTTTTACCCCTAGCAATCATTGCAAGTTCAAATCATCTTAAAATAGAAGGCTTGAAAATATTGTAGGAGTAACCTCATACCTAATTCTAAATCATTTATATAACTGTCAAAACACACTGTCCAAAATGTTTGATGTATTTCATAAAAGAATTTTTATTTTAAATTAATTTCTATATTCATTGCATCTTTACTTACTATCGTGACCCCCACTCTAAATTAATAATACTCTAACAATTTAATAACTGTACAATTTATTATAATTTATTAGGCTGTATCTATTATAAACGGATACAGAAAACATACTTACCTGGTAGGTCACTTAGGTACTATAAATACACATTTATTAGAATGTTTATGCTTGGAGAAAGTTTGGAAGACGTTGAACGTCGAATATATTGAAGACACTGGATATTGCATGATTTTATATTTTCTACCCCCATCATTGTTGATATTACATTTATAAGAAGATTAGGTTAGTGGCAAAAGTAGATACTTAATTTGAAAGGCTGGAGAATTTAGGACTATTTAAGGCTAGAGAATTTTTATGAAATGACCTTTAAAAGCTAAGAAGTTCTTATTTGCTTACTTTTTACCCCATTGATTATTTACAATTTCAAGGGCTGTGAAGATGAAGGAGAAAGGTTTTTGACTTAATGGATAAAACTTTTTGAAAAGGTGAGTTTTAACTCAGCTCTAACTTTTACCGAGTCTGTGATCATTTTTAAATCATGAGGCAGTCCATTGCAGACTAATTTCCCTGGTGGGCAAGGCTCTTCAACTCCTCGCAGTTCGTAGATATTTGATCACTCCAAAGCATGGATCTTTCTCTGTTTCTCCCCCCCGCATACTTTACCAGTGACAATGAGTTTCTCTAAGTCCGAAAGATGGACGGCTACCATTGCACCTGAAAAAGGCCGGTGCAAGGCGCTGCAGTTGATAGCCTGTTATGGATGCGTAGCTCTTCCAAAAAATGACTCCAAGGACTCCTGAATATTTTTTTGCAATACCACATTTCGAGGACGCCTCTTAATTGCATATTTAGCCTTCGCATACAAAGGCCCAGGACTACTAGTGGATTGCGGTTCAGATTTTCAAGTGAAATATTGCAGGCCCAGAAAGGATCGTAGGCTATAACCGCATCGCTCACTCGGAATATTGTATAAAGCAGAACTTGGAAAAATAAGTAGGCCAACATTTCGTTGTAAAAAAGAAAAAAATTCGAAATACCTAAATATAGTATCAATGATTTTTATAAATTTTAATAATACTGTTCACACCTTTTCGACTTTTCCGATCTTTCTGTATAATATGATTATTCTACATAATATTTTTTTCCAGATAATATTATTTTGTTACAGTAGATACTTCCTCGTATAGATACTATTTAACAAACATAATTTTTTTTTTATATGATTTTGTTACTTTTTTGTTATGCCATAAATATTTGCTGCCTGAAAGTTAATTTAGCAATTTTTTATTTAATAAAATTTTATACCTACATTATTTATAAGATGTTTTGACTGCCCAACTAGGAGAATTCCCGTTTTAGGACAGTCAATTTAGGATGATTATGAACAAATGAAACAAATTTGGTACGAAAATGAAGGAAATAAAAAGCGGGTGAAAGTATTCAATCTGGATTTCATGCTTCTGCTTTCATTCGAATCATCGTTACGGCGTCGCTTATTGGATCAATTTGGCAGAAATGTATGGATATCGCCACCCCGGGAACTTTTATTGGATAACCAACACCCATTCCCCAAGAGGTTTTTCGAGGTCTTGGCGGTGGAAGATTTTCCCTGCCTGGCGGCCCGGATCGGGAGAGACTGGTTAACGGAGACAATATGACTTCGGCCGGACTTTCTAGACCCATCGCCTTGCACCGCAATGGAAGGGAAAAATTCATACGTTCATCATTTTTGAACACAATATTGACCCCCAGATTCATACCCAATAGTAGAACGTCGATACGTCTTGACGAAATTTTGCAAACTTGACGTTAAAAATAATAGGATAATTTTTGTCTAGAACCGATTTCGATAAACTGTGTACAGCCCGGGTAATGCTGGGTCCTTCAGCTAATTGTTAAATAAATCTTATGAAAAACAAGAATATAATATACAAGCTGTAGAATGTAGATCCCTAACACTATCACAGATGCTTTCATCACAAAAAATATTTTGATGCCATTGTTGACATATTTTCCTACATGCTTTTAAGCTATAAACATAAACAGCGCTGGAATTTTAGAATGCTTCCTTTTTTGGTGAAAAGTTTATGGAGGATCTCAGGGTTGGGAAGAAGGGCAGGCGAAAGGGTCAGTGAGTGGGTAGTTTAGGCAGACAGAAAAAGACATTGAAAATACAGGACCGCAGTAAACCCGACGGTGACAATGAAATCCAAAGGATTTTAATTTACCTTAGTCTATCAGGCTTATCTGCCTGTCATGTAAGGTTACAAGTTTTAATATTTCTTTATCCTCCCCGGAACGGTGGATAGATGGTTCCGCAGAGGTGACTGGAAGTGTATTAATCATCGTGTCGCGCTCAACTTCCACTGAAATAAGTGTGTTTTCAGAGCTTTAATTGGCTAGTTTAATTATCTCATAAATCATCGGGAAATGTTAGCCATTTTTACGTTGTAAACGGTTTTGATGAAGATTGCGATTATAATACATTTATTTACATATTTAAATTAGGAGCATTAGTCTGAAAAATGTGTTCATTGCAAAACACCACAGATAATGAATGACCACAAATCCAGAGATCGCCGGTTGGAATTCCGACGTGTGCAATTATTTTTGTTACTCTAGCTTTTTACTTTATGATGGCATTATTTATTTTATTAAAAATAAACATAACGTAGTTTAGATCCCTTTATTTATATATATATATGCAATCTACATGTTTCGAGAATGATGTTTACATCATCAGGAGTAAATGTACACTAAAGTTAAAAATTAAATTAAATAAAAATAAATTATTTGAATTAAAATAAAATAAAATGTAGATCACCTGTCGATAGGAACGGGTAGAATAAAGGGGGAGGGGTAAGAGTGGGGGAAGTTTATTAGAATTAAGGATTACAATGTATTTATAAGAGAGAGACCGGTTAAATGGAAAAAAATGTTTGAAAGAGGGTTAATATTGTTTCTTCTTATTAATTGTATCTGATTTGATAATAACATTTTTTCATAATTGCTAAAGTTCAAAATTATTAATCTGCAATATCTTATAACCTTTATGCAGTATTTTAAGTTCTAAATTTTTTTCAAAAGTGTGATCATTTTTCAAACAATTATCTATTCACTGCTTTTGCCATTTAAAGCATTTTTTTAAAATTAATTAAGTTTTGTTTCACTTTTAACCAATCTAAAATAATCAATAAAAGTTATGTTAATGGCACGATCTAGAGTGATCCATAGACTAATTAATACCAATTAAAAACACCATTACTCGGAAACAAAACGTTTGTTGAAATGGGTTTAATCTGAACTGTTTAGTCAGGTACTTCATATTCCCTAGCTTCATCTTCTACCACTAATTTCCTCATAACACACTCCTTTTTAGGGAATTTCACAGTCCCACTGACTCCAGACTGTTGGGACTCGCACTTATGTAAGATATTCACATGATTTAAAAAAAATTCCAATAAATAATATTATAGTAGTTTTAGTACTTACTGAATTATAGGAAGAAAATATGTAATGGTCTTGTCATTTATTGTTCTATCTTATTTACTCGTATCCTTGTTTTTCTTTCTTTACTTGTTTTTTCTTGTTGTTTGTTCTACTTAACTGAATGCAAAAATAATATTTTGATACCAACATTCCTTTGTAAAATTGTAACTACTACCTCCTACCTATAAATTGTAAGTTCCTCCTGTCCTAAAATGAGTTTTGTAATTCATCGGGATTGCTCTAGCAAGAAATAAAAACAATAACAAAAATAAAAATAAATGCATCGTTACGTTGTTATTTTAAATAAGTGTATCGTTATCACTTCCACTTACAAAAAAAAAGTTAAGTACAAGTGCTCCACATAAATGAAACGGATTGTGACCCAAATAAAAGTTGTCTCTGAACGGAAAACGGAGATGAAATCGTCCAGGCTTATCACGCTCACGGCGCCAGCTGGCGTCGGCGTCGCTGTGTGCCTTCCCTTATCGCTGGCAGGGGCTCTCAACACTTATTGTCGGGGGCACATTCGGGATTAGGTAGAAAGTAAAAATAACAGTGATAATTATTGGTTATTAAAATTTTGATACATAAATCAGCACATTAAATATTTAAAAAAAACTGTGCTGATGGTACAAAACCGGAACTAAGGAATGATAACTGTGATAATGTGCGTGCGGGACGTTAAATAACAGATCGATTTATAAACAGGTGTAACAGCACATACCCGAAAGTTTTGAACCTGCTATTTGGAGTCATGTCATTTTGCTGTTCGGTTATATTTTTTTCCAAAAAAAGTGTTTCTATCATACGTCACCGCTGATTACACTGCCACGCGTGGCGACGAGATCACGTGATATGTGCTAGCTCTCCTCTGTTACAGCTAGAGGGAGACGGAGTGCGCATAACGTGACCCGTGCTGGCTGATCCCTACTGTTATCGGACAGTAAAATGACATCTACATGTTTTACTTCGAAAATGCTCGGGAACGCTGATTTAAATCCTTGGGGTACGTACAAATAAACTATACTCTGATTAAATAATTAGTCTGCCTCGGCACAGAACCCCCTAGTGAGGAGGAGTAAGAAATACCATGTCTATCCTTGAAGAAAATGCTGTTACACCTGTATATATAAATTATTATCTATGTATGTCGATTTGTACTTAAATTATTTGCTGGTTATTTTGAATATTAAGAAGGATAAAGCACTGGCTTGCCGGATTTTTTTTTAAATATACACAATTGGACATATTAATAAAATTATAGTAGAAGAAATGCATTACGCCGTGACAGATTAGTGGATTATTCTACACAACGCTTGATTTTATTTCAGAGGGTTTGTGGTTTATGAAGACTTTCATAGTATATTACCAAAATTCGTAAAAAATGTAATGCATTTTCAAAAAACTTGGTGTATTACTTTCGGGTACCGAGATTTTTGGAAAATCTTAGGCAACTGCATTTAAAAATAATTTCGGAAAAATAGTAGCTATCTTTTTTTTTTGTTCTTTTACATGTAATTAACAGATGTTTACAATTTACATATATAATAATAGTAATATAAACAAATATTAATAATCGGTAACTGTATGTATGCAAATGGAATAGTAGAAGAATTATGTGAATACCTCACTAAAAAAACCTGTGCTGAGGTGTTTTATAACGTCATTTAGATAAACTGTTATTTTTCCGTCATAAGTGAAAACTCAGCATCGTCCTTGAGACTCTCTACGAGGATACTATGGTTCCACCCATGGCAGCAGTATTGTATATTAGGTTAGTAGCAGTTAAAGTACACTATACTATTGTGTAGATATGATTAGAATTACTAGAAAAAAACAAAATATATTTAAAAAATTTATAAACCTAGAAAAATAATTGTAAAATGCTTAAATGCCGGTTTTCAAAATGTTTCCTGATAATACGTGCTCATCTGTGAGAGTTTGTGTAGTGTATATAAAAGCTTTCTGCTTGTAGACATAGATGGCAGTGCTAAGAGATGTCCTTAGATTCCACCAGGTGGCAGGTAGGTTAGTACCTGTGGGAACCAAGAGAGGGTCAAAGAGCTCTGAGAGAGCGTTCACTGGTACACATGGTTTAGATTCCATTTAGCCAGCTTCGAGTTAGGTCGATCAACGAGATCTACATTGTAAACCGCGAAGTGTATAATAAACGCAGATAATAACAAAGTATCTATTATTCCAAGAAGTAATCCCTATCCAAAGTATTGGAGAATCTGTTAGTGTCTGTATTAAATAACAGAACGCCACAGTTTGCTTTTAATATTATTTCATAATTAGTCAGTGATATTCGATGGGCGTGAGCAAACAGCTTTTCAGGCTCGGGACCATGTTGAGTTGAGAACCCCTTCCGTAGAGTATTTGCCTTCCCCAGCTACATTCTACACTCCCGCGATTCATCCGCTAAATGTAACAAAGAACGATCTGTGAAACGCTAAAATGATGAGCTACGTTCGGCCTTGTTTCTTGCTTATCCACCCGCCACACCATCTTCTGTGTTTTACTGCTGCTCCCGTTCATATGAACATATCGCGTTTTACGGGCTAAATCAAACCTGCGCAAGAAACGGAGCTTTATCTTCCTTTATGGCCGCTTATTTATCACAACTAAAAACACATTCGTGTTCAAATAAACCTAATTTATAAGTAGTTTTGCGACGTGCATACACGATATAATTTATTTACGTACACATTAATAATACAATTATTTGAATTATTTCTGGAAATTAGTATATTTGCTGAGGAACATAAATAAATATTATAATATTTTTTTTATATTGTAACTCCCTTTAATTATAAATACTAAAAAATATTATTATTATAGACATCGGATTACTTTACTTATTTGAATATTTGCTTATGCAAAATGCATATTTCAGCCTTTTTGGTCATTATTGGATATTTGAACCTTTTTTCGTAATTATTGCATACTCCAACCATTACTAATATTCTTCACCTATAGATGTAATAGTAAATGATCAAAGTTTTTGTCTTCTAACTAGTTTTTTTTGGAGCCTATTATTTTCGGAAAATTTGCAAAAAATGTTGATCTGTTTAAAGACGGAGTCTATGAATTGTGATATTACTTTTTAAATATTTTATTTTATATATAAAAATAGTTACATTACAGTTTTATCGTTAATTTTAGACATTGTAATCGCATATTCTCGTGCAAATTTTTCCATTTTAATAATGCGTGTAATCTGATATTTAATGATGTATGATCAAGCCTTTATAAAATTTTATTTTAGAGTTTGCTCGTATATGATACCGTTTTTTATCGTATTACGTACAGATTATGTTTCAAAGTAGAAAATAAGTTTAACATTTTCACGATTTATGATTTCTACCTGAAATTTCTTTAATTTGTCTTTCTCTTTCATTCTCCACTAAAAGCATTAGCTTTTAATATACATTATAAATAATCTAATTCGATTGTTAAAGCGATCAAAGTTATTTTTAAAGATGAACAAACATAAGTGAAGATAGCTGAATGACAAAATGGCTAGCCTTTACTTCATGTTAGGTTTTTCAGACCATGTTAAATTTAAATATCTCTCTTGTAAGTATCAATCTTCCTGCCAATTTTCATTTAGGAAAAATAATTCGAATGAAGAATCCCCAAAGATCGAAGAAATAAAATAAAAAAATAATAATAAAAATAATCATCACACGCTGAAGAGAAAATTCCATATCTCACAGTTCCAATTATTTTTTTTAAATTTAATTTTTAATACATATTGAAAAAGATGTTTTATCTGGTTTTTATTATTTTAAAAAATTATTCAGAGGTTTTTAAACGAACAAAATATTGGAGATTAGGTTCCCTTCAAGTGTAAAACATGATACATTGAATTAACAAAACTCGTAATAATTTTTTTATTTTTTATTATTTATTCCGTCGCGGTCGACTGCTTAGGGTTGCATGAAGATGTTAACCGAGAGATATGTATTGAGGGCATGTGTATGTACTCGAAATAAGATCAAAATTAACTTACTTCGAAAACTTTTGTTATTTTATAAAACTGAAACCTTTAAAACCATCAAACATCGATCCCAACAAAAGCGTTTGGCTGCGAAGGAGAATTTTTTCTACGTTTTTTTTTGTATTTGAATATGCAAGGAAATTTTTATTATTTTGAGCGGCTTATTCAAGACGTTGAGGAAATATTAAAGGACCGTGGGTTGCACATCACTGGTTTATTGGTTTAAACTGCTTGCCTTAAAATTATTGAAATGGTGATAAAATAAACGTATTGTAATCCCTCTTTAATGTCACGTGTGTGCTTTCTGTGCATCAATAATCTATTATTTAATTAGCCTATATATAAAAAATATTTTGTATGTAAAAAACAAGTTCCAGAACTGTGAAGATTCAACGAGTCCCATTTATATGTGTTTGGAATTATTTATCATGATCAGCCCTTCCAAGAAAACAGAAAACAGAAAACGTCAGAAAGGCAGCCTGCATTATTCCATTCTCCGGGAAGCCGAGCCGGCATTACATAGCCCCGTTTATCAAGCTTGAGATAATGTACGAAATATAAACAGACACTCTCCGTCTGGCCTAATAATAAAACGCGAAGATAGCCTTAAAAATATTCTTTGAGCCAAAATATTGGAGCAATGAATTGGCCATGGGAAGATAAAGGGTCCGCGGCACAAAAGGTCGGAGATAAGTAGAAAGCTCAACTGGGTAACATGATAGCTTTCTGAAGCCAACGAATGATGGGCGAAATCATACTTTTTATGAGGAAAATCATGAGTTTGCATACAATTCGGAATTTATTTAAAGGGTGGGGTGCGAGCCGCAATACACGTTTGTTTACGATATAATAAATGCGTAGAATGAATATTGTGTTGTATATTGTGCGTGTAGCCATATGCGGTTTCTCCTTTTTCTTAATCCAACGTATATAGGTGAATACACAATATCCATATAAAGAGGACTGAAAGTGTGAAAAGTTAAGAAAGAACGATGCTAAAATGCCCCCTATGTTTGAAATATGTTTTTCTAAAGCGCTGATTACGTTAGTTACGTTACGTATGCGTTTGAAAGAAAAGTGTTGAGGAGAATATGTGGTCCTGTGAAAGAGGGGCAACAGTGGCGCAACCGGCACAACAAAGAACTTACGATATATATCAGGCTCCCAACATCTTAGCCCATATGAGACTCATCAGGTTGGGATGGGCTGGGCATGTACAGAGAATACGATATATATCAGGCTCCCAACATCTTAGCCCATATGAGACTCATCAGGTTGGGATGGGCTGGGCATGTACAGAGAATGCCGGACACACGCGTCCCAAAAATAATTATGACTGGACACCAAGGTGGAAAGAGAAAAGTGGGAAGACCCAGACTGATGTGGGAACACGAGGTAAGAGGGAATGCGGCACAGCTTCTCCATGTAGCAAACTGGAAGTCAGCTGCTGAGGACAGGAGGAGTTGGAGGCGAATGTTGCGAAGGGCAAAGCTCGATATGGGCTGTAACGCCATCGAAGAAGAAGAAGAAAGCGCTGATTAAAACACATTTTAAAATATAATGAATCATCGTCTATGGGAACGTTCCCAGATTGGTGGAAAAGTCCACAAATAGTTCCAATACATAAATCTGGTGCTCAATTTTTGTGAATTTTTTTCTACCAATTAGCATTTTATCATGTTTTTCCAAAGCCTTTGAATCAATGATTTATTTTCACAAACGATGGATTCTGTTGAAAATGTATGGACTATTTAAAAATCATTTTTCTGATTTTAATCATCGTATTAAAAATGTTTGTTTTTTACTTATTTTAATTTATTCATTTAAAAAACGCTCAATAACCTACGAAACCAAAACGGCCGTGATTGCCAACGACGCTTTGTACGCACGTCATCATACAAACAAAGTAGAACTGTCGGAAAATTTTCAAGAACGAGCGACTCTTATGACGTCACACGTCGAAAATGGGCAACTTAGACTCGCTGTAGAATATTTATTCGTCAACATAAAAATAAAATAAAGATGCCATAATGATGGTAATTTTTTTAAGCAATAAAAAATCGTGGAGATACCCTATTCTGAATTCAATCAATTTAACCTCAATTATGCAATAATCAACACGAATTTGTTACTAACAGATCCACCAACTCCAAACATAAAGATTTTTGTGTCTACATTGTTATGATTTCAATGAAAGAACTCAAGTGGATGCAATCAATTTACACAGACTTTCAAATGTCATTTGATAAACATTTTACACATAGTTTTATTTTTCTATGAACATATGTAAAATAAAACATTTCAAAACAAGATGTATTATATATTAAGGGCACTTAGTCATTGTGAACTGTCACTTATTCGTTAGCGGTCTGCAGTCATGCTAGGGAATGATGAGAAGTTACCGAAAGTTATCCTATCAATCGTTTTCGATCGAGTATGTTAAGGGCCCCGGGGTCATAGAATTTTTCAAATTTTAATTTTAAATTAGGTATTAAAATTTACATGCTCTTCTCAATGTTAATTATATAACTTCATCGTGTTAATACTTCGTAAATGTTCCAAAACAATAATTAAATAAATAATTTATTTTTCTTAAACATTTAAAAATAAGCCTGTAGGAACAAGTGGCGTGGGGAAAAAATATTGTCAAAAAGAAAAGGAATAACTACAAAATACATTAATATCATTTGAAAACCGATTCCGCTTTCATTTTCAAAATTCAGCTATTTTATAAACGGACTGCCAAAGAGTAGCTGCAAATAGGGATGTGCAGTTTGTAATTCGAAACATGAATCGACTTTCGGGCGTAAGCGGGGTAAGTTGAAGATATTTGGTATAAAATTTATTTGTAAATACGTTTTAGGTTGGTAAGAATAGTTTAATGTAATATGTGTAAAGCCTAAATGGAGTTCTACCAATTAAACTTGATAACAATAAGTATGATAATCATTTTTAAATAAATATATGATTTTTTTGTTTGTTCAATTTCAAGTTTTTCTTTTATATTATATTCAATAATATGATTATTCAATTTAAAAATCAACCGAATTTTTAAAAATTGAATAATAAATTATATTATTTAATATATGAAAGAAAAACTTTAATAAATAGTTATTATGTCAATATATCTACCTTAAATACATATTACTTGAAATGATTAACAGAAGCGACTTAAGTTACCGCTCTTTGTCTCAAAATATTGACCACATGATCAAAACTTAACCTTTACAAGTTAATAGTTATTCCATTGTTTCAACGAAATATTCCATTGTTTCAACTAAATGGAGTTCTACCAATTAAACTTGATAACAATAAGTATGATAATCATTTTTAAATAAATATATGAATTTTTTGTTTGTTCAATTTCAAGTTTTTCTTTTATATTATATTCAATAATATGATTATTCAATTTAAAAATCAATCGAATTTTTAAAAATTGAATAATAAATTATATTATTTAATATATGAAAGAAAAACTTTAATAAATAGTTATTATGTCAATATATCTACCTTAAATACATATTACTTGAAATGATTAACAGAAGAGACTTAAGTTACCGCTCTTTGTCTCAAAATATTGATCACATGATCAAAACTTAACCTTTACAAGTTAATAGTTATTCCATTGTTTCAACGAAATACCCCTCAACTGAATATAAATCCATTTTTACTACTTAAAATTATATATCTATGTCAAGACCGGTCAGTGGTTGAGTGGGCATAGCGTTTGGGTCCCACCCAGGCATTCCGTGTTCGATTCCTCGGCTGGCTAAGTCTTCCATCACAACACAAGCAACATCTTCCGCTTAGTGTGGTGGTAGTAGGAGATTTTCAAATGTTGTTGGGTTATTCGTAACCCGGGAATGTTTGTCTTTCTTTAAAAAAAAAAAAATATGTACTACTAGTGTACAAAATTGGACATTTTAGAGGGGACGAGCTTTCTTCAAAGAAGACATGAGTTGACACTAATAAAAAAGAACTACTTATTATTTTTTTTTATAATTTTTATTTTTAACAATATGTTTTATATGATACATTTTAATAATTGAACATATCTCAGAGTTATTTACTACTCTTCCATTGGAAGCATTTGCTTGTGTATGGAAGAGGAGTGTACATAAATTAAGTTATGAGTTAGTACTTAAATAATTCATTTTACATGTATATATGTGTGTTGTCGCAAGTAAAAATGTGATGAAAAATAATAAAGATATACAGCTTTTTTACAAGTTGTTTCATATCACGAAATTCAAATGTGACTATAAACATGAACTCTGTGGAAAATACCTACCATAATTTACCTCCATATAAACCATTACCTTGTTAAAAATAATCAATATAATTTTCCACGTATTCTATGTCATCTTAATGTATAATGTATAATGTTTTTATTTTTTATTTCTATCTTCTTTAAATTCATATATATATTTTAAAAATTTATTTTTCAGTAACATTTAATTTTTATATTTGTATTTAGTTTTATTTATTCTTAAATATGTTTCTTTTCTCTTTTCTTCTTTCTTATGTTTTATTTTTGATATTACTTATTTCATGTGTGACGCTAAAAAAATTATAAAAAATAATAAAAAATAAAGAAATTGTAATTAAAATAAACGCTACATCTTTGTGATAATATTTTTTCATTCACTTTATTACTTTGGTGGATCGTGGATGAAGAGTTTACATGCCAACTGAATAACTTAAAAGAACAGACGTTGGTACTATTCGTGTAGACGAGGATCTCATTGGCACAAAATGATGCCATTATTCAAACAGCGAAATGGCGTTACTCAAGTTTCGTACAAAGGTTGCTTGAATCATGTTTGCTTTATTGCCGAAATTCGTCGTAAATACTTTCGTATTTTATATAGCATTGATCGTAACTTTAATAATCATGTACTAAAGTGAAGATTGTAATCACTAAATTAAATTAGAAAACATAATTATCAATATTCAACTATCTATGGAAGGTTGAGAAGTACATGTGTGTATTATCTGGTCACAAAACACGAAATGAAACTTGCAACTTTTCGATTCTGGGAGGTATTTCTCAAAGTACTGAAAGTAACTATCACACGGAGAAAATTGTTATTCTAAAATACGATCATTTTATTCATAAAAACGGGACTGAAGTTCTTACGAACAAATTAACAGTGTTTCAATGTTTATTGGCGGGAAAATGGAAGAATAATTTTTTGGTATACGTACGAAATTACGTATACCAACAAATTATTCTTACATAAATTATTATTATTAATTATTAGAACAAATTTCGTACGTATACCAACAAATTATTCTAACATTTTCCCGCCAATAAACATTGAAACCCTGTTAATTTGTTCGTAAAAATTTCAGTCCCGTTTTTAAACGTTTTTACGAATAAAATGATTTAACATTTTCTTCGTGCACACCGGAACGTGCAGCATATGTTGTATATTTTTTCATTATTTTAAAAAGCGAAATAATATATTTTTTTAAATAAAGTTTATTTGCGCGCTCCGGAATTCGACCCAGCGAATTAAAAATGATTATGAGAATATTTCATTTCGTCAATATTCATAATATTTTTTTGTCTGTTTTTTTACCTTAGCTCCGCACAGGAAGGCCTGAGAGAAAATAATTCCCTCAGGGCCTATGTCATATTTAGGAATTCACCATGGGGGGTCTTTTTAGGGAAAGGAAGGAGAAGAAGTTCTGGGAAGGAAAAGGGGTGGGGTTCAATGTGTCAAGGAATGACGCACGATAAGCGTGAATCCATCCCTCCCATCCCGTTGGAAGTCCGGCTGGAGAGATCTACACAGGTTCCTCAACCAGATTCCACCTATTCGTACAATTATTATGACATTGCAAAGCAAAATAAGTAATGTTTTGGTGAAGGAAGCTCATTATAAATCTTGGTTTGTTGGTTTTAAATAACCTCCTTTCGGCGGACGTACTCGGAAAAGCTCTCAGAGCTGCACTTAAACTAATTATGTTTGAAATATGGATATCATTCTCCTTTACATTTCTCCACTATGTTTTCCTTTATGCCCCGGTTATTATTATTGTTTTCCATCTACGCCGTTGAGACCATTCTCCACTGATAAAACCATAAAAACGTGTACTTACCCTTGTAGGAAATGATTTATTACCCCGAATTTTAAAACACACATTTCCCTTCGCTGTTTACTACTCAATAAATACCGACCTGGATAGATAATAAAACATACTCGTAACATTATTAGGTTACAAGGGATCATAACAATGTTTTTATGACTTAAAAATAAATAGAGATCAGTTTTTCAATATTAATATGTTCATTTTTGTTACATGAGATGTAACAAAAGGTTTCGATATAATAGTTTTCATTATTTATTGTTTCGTGGAATATTATTATTATTGTGTTATTTTTATTTGCAGATTTCGTCCAATAGCTTATTAAGATACATACGAGGATATATATTGTTTTTTGAAGGAAGCAAAAATTTGGGGTGGTCAAGTTGTGTACATATTAAGTAGTAAAAACAATTACAATTACTAGACGAAAATATTTTAACTGTTTCTTGAACACATAAAATCACACTGACTGATTTCGTCTCTTTAAATTTTTATCTACTTATTTGTACTGTTTTCTCTGTTCTTATTGTTTATTTTTTCTTTTGTCTTTGTTTATTTATTTATTTATTTGTATTTCACGCCCTGTTGGGTTTTTACATGTTATTTTTTATTTATTATTGTAGTATTTAAATATCAAGTGTAAGTTATTATTTTTTATTATTTATTTAACGCCCATAGCGCTTTCCCTAACTTTTCTTTTTTTTTACATTAACTTCACACAGGAGGCCCAAGGGAAAATAATTTCCCTCGGGACCTATGTCATCTGTTAAGATTCTGTGTGGAGGGTTTATGTTGTAGGAAGGAGGAAACACAGAGGCCGGCAAATCGTTCCACAGCCGAGCTGTTGATCTCAAGAACGAATCGTAGAAACAACCGTTCTCATGTGACAAATGTCAACCCTGCACATATGTTGGGCGCGCGTTTGACGTGTTTCCCGACTATGCACCGGTGCCGACGGAATCAATGATGCTAGTTTCTCCGAGCATCTTCCATCGAAATACCGGTAGAACAAGGACATCATTCCCATCCGACGCCTGTGCTCTAAAGATTGCAACCTGTTTGTTAGGACTGGAGAATCTATCAAACGGATCGCCCGTTTCTGCACAGAGTCGAGGGTTTTTTTTTTAAATATTGTGGGGCTCCATACCACAGGTGGCTGCCAAATTCAACCGTGGGGCGCACCTGCGATTTGTACAGGGTTAGCAGTTGTGTACTATTAAAGTATCTACGGGCCCTGTACAGTAAGCCCAGTTTTTGATAGGCTAGCTTGACTCTGGCTTCGGTGGAGCCCCCTTACCTGAGCTGGTCACTTAAAGTTACACCAAGCATATCAATGGAGGTCCTGTTCGGAAGAATGCTACCGTTGACGGAAACAAGATTGTCATTTCAACACATTATATGTAGATGTCGAAAATTTACAAACACTATACAAAAATACAGTATAATACACTATACAAATACATTGTCATTTTACAAACATAATACATAAACAATTTTCAAGTAATTATTTTGGCTTTGATGTAGGACAGAATATATTGTAATATATGAACATATTTTCATTATCAATTATTTATAATGTATTTTGGTAGAAAGCAGTCACATTGAGATATGACATATTAAAGAAATAAAACAAATACTTTGTTTATAACCACGAAATTTCGTGGTACCTACTATTAGTGGATTATTGTTATTTCATAACACACGGAGAAAAAATATATTTGAAAAAACGAACATTTTAATAGAAAAAACGAACATTTTAATAGAAAATACGATCATTTTATTCGTAGAATGGTTAAAAACGGGACTGAAGTTCTTGCGAACTAATTAGCAGGGTTTCAATGTTTATTGGCGGGAACATTAAGAATAATTTGTTGGTATACGTAATTTCGTACGTATTTTACCGCCAAAAAACATTGAATCACTGTTGGTTTGTTCGTGGGAACTTCAGTCCCTTTTTAACAGTTCATTTTTCTCCGTGAGTTGCGTATTAAATGTAGCTTTGATCTAAAGTGTGTGAATAATTCGTGTTACTAAACGAACTTCCCCAAGATAAACAGTATTGGTATGTATACCTATTTATTTATTTATTAAAAGAATTTTATACATAGTGTAGATATTGTGTTATTTCGCCCGCTATGCTAGGGATGTCCCTGAGTGATGGCGGAATTACTTGAATATAATACTTATGCGTTATAAATCTAAGTGATAGATTAAATAAATTAGTTCTAAAGCGCCCTTCACGTTTTTTTTTGATTTTCCCACGAAAACAGCGCTACAGAAATGATCCAAACCCCCTTAATATTTTTATTATTATGGCATTGAAACCTATTCAACTGGCTAGTACGAGTTCCGCTATGGTTCAGGTTGCAGTGTGCAGGGTTAAGATTTCCTTGATGATAGGTAACCTCCGATAGGAGAGAACGCCGGAACAACAAGAAAATTATTGTGATTTATTGATTGATTTTTTATTTATTGATTATTTGAGTCGATTTAATTTCTTACAAACGTGAATTCATTGAAATTCCTATTTAAAATTCTCTAAACTACAAAAATCTACCTGTATTCAATACCAGAAATAAGAACATTTTTATTGGAATAATACTACCACCAATAATACTTCCCATAGGTATTAAAAATTCCTAGAATCCATAAGTAGGGTGATTCGTCAAATGACGGTATTTGTGATGTTTTCCATTCGCATTTATATTATTATTCATAAATGTAAATTCATGGGTACATGCAAGTTATCTGTCACACAACTTTGTCCAGTAAAGGGATTTTTTAATGTGAGATTTTCTCTTTTGTTATGGTAATTATATATTAACTAAATGACCATCTCACTGTTTCTCAACAAGGATAGACAATAGACAGCGATGATAGATAGCCAAACGACTCGGTCTGCGCACCCTCCTTGCTTCATTTACATACGTTCTGTTATTTTGACTTTTTTGTTTTTGATAACTCAACTTAAGAATTTGGTTCGATTGAACGTGCTATGTCATTCCCCGCGACTTCTTCAAGCATTCCATTACTTTTATGCAACCCACTAAATTAACTGGTAATCCGCTGTGTAACATATGACACAACTACTTAATTCATCGCACTTGCGGAAAATGTTCTCATTTTTGCTAATGGTCTTATATTTATCATCACGACTTTGACATTCGTGAAGGAAACAGAAGTTGAATGCAAATTGATAAATCATGGATGGCTTGTTGCGTAGAGGATGGTTGTTTTATAGAAATTTAAATGAAACATTGTCATTACATGGCCTTTCAACGCTATTTTGTTCTTTTGGCAGTTAGTTGAAAGGCCGTTTTGAACAACAGGAGATCATGTTGGCAGCTTATTACAATTTGATTGAAGGCTGAAATGCACCTACCATCATGATTTTTAGCGAATAATTGTGTTTATTATTATCTTTTTATATTTACTTAAGAACAGAGTAACTGCTTTAAGACATCTCGTTCAAACATACACAACCTTGTTGGTATTTCATAATTTATTCTTCTTATTGATAATATTTTGTTTTCTTAATAAAAAAAAATGATTTCTTATATTCTTGTTTTACCTAAAGTAACTAAACGAAATTGCTGTATTTTTAAACTGCTTTAGAACTTTTTGTATTACTTAAACTATGTCACTTAACTGTGTTTTTGAATTGCAAATTTTTAGTTTGTTTTATTTATGATATATATTTATTTCAATTAAATGAAGCAAATAACTTGTATCAACCACTATTATATAATCAAAATTATCTACATGTTTTGAAACCGATGGTTTCTTCGTCAGGGTGGTAATAACATTAAAAAAACATAAGAAACAAACAAGTATAGACTAAAAAGATCTATGGAGTTAAACTATAAAGTTATTTTTTTCGTTTAATTAAAAATGACGCCACAAAGTGATTTTGCGAAGTTTGAAGAAATATATTTATTTCAGTTGAATTTCCAGTTATAGCGCATTGCTAAACTCCTTTATAACTTTTTGTATTATCTAAACTGTGTCACTTAACTGTATTTCTAAAGTGCTTTAAAACCTTTTATATTACCTTAACTATATTAATCACTTAATTGTGTTTCTACTTCTAACACTTCTTGGGTTACAAACTTACGTGTTTTGGTATTTTTTGTGGTAACACTAAACTGGATATCAACCGAGTTCCTGAGCGTTCATGCATTACTTAACCGCTTGGGCACATAAGCTTGTTTTCACAACAATTTAACGTAGGTAGACATAGGAATGACGTAATACGTCATACTATGCCCCGTGCCTGAGTTATTAAACTCGCCGATTGTGTTGAATTTGTACTCTAACTGCAATTCACACTTAAACTTCTTATAAACCTAAGTAAACGGTTTTTACAGTCTATATTACGTAAAAAAGCGTCAGCCATAAAACAATTTATATCGAGAATCAGGCGTACATGGTGTCAGATTTTTATTCATGAGCAGGTATTCTATAATATTACATAAGCCGATGTGAGTGATCAATATTCATGGCAGTTGTTTGTCCACCGCGCCCGTACCCCTCGGCAACACCCCTTGCCTTAATGTAAATGATATTCAAGCAGCTCTCGATCAGAAAGCAATAGACGAAGGCAAACTTCGCTGCGTTCCATAAGAAACTCAGTCAACACTGTCAACACACCATTTTGTCATCGCATTACATTTGTAAACAGCAATAATGGATATTTGTTTGCCGATCGATTGCAAACAATGCTGTACTTTGTTTTCTGGGAAACAAACGCCCACTCGTGAAATGGGGAGGAACTTGTGATGAAAAGATATTATCGAAAAATTCTGGCCGGTGTCAAAAGATAAACTTCTCAAGATATTTTGTCTTCACCTTTAAGCGCGGTACAGACTCGAAGCTCACATACAAAGATACTGTGTTATAAAGTATCCTTTTTATTGACACACTACGTTATAATATATTTCTTCCTACGGCAGGAGAAGGGGTCAGTTGAAATCGGAAGTGGTCGAGAGAATATCATTTCTTTGTACTGGATATGTCAACTTGACGGCTCCGTGCATGCTCCGTGTATTCAAAATGACCCCCTCTCCTGTTTACGGTGAAGGGGTGGTCGCATAACTTTTATGATATCGCAACGGTAGCGAATTCGAAAAATAACGCCGATTAGCGAAGATTCAAACCGTGCGTATAACACATGATATTTTTACGTCTGGCGGGTCTGTATGGGATTGTATGGCGAGCGCTATTGCGTTATAAGTATCTTTTTGATGTGAACTTCGCGTTTGTCGCCCGCTTGAATAGCTATCTCATACGAAAGCTCCCCAGCACTTGCAGAACTTATGCAGTATTTTTTATTATGTTTTTTTTAATTAAAACCATAAGAATGTATTAATTTTTTTTCGATCAGTACGAAAACGGTAATTAGTAACTAATTACTCTTTATTCGAAAGACTGCCTAACCCCAAGCCCGCGATGTGGTCCGCGAACAAACTATAAATGGTCCGCGTGAGCAAGTTTAAAAATTCCTGCCAACTTGCAAATTTTTGTAAATCCTTTTACAAAACGTTGACCGAAATAATCAGTCTGTAAATAATCAATTACAACTACAATAATTTTGTGTGTAACGAAAATCCCCCCCCCCCCCCCATTGTTGGATGGAATTATAACCCTATCAGTGGCCTGTGATTTTGCCTCGTCAATTTGGCCCTGTTAAAAAGGTTGGGCTGCAATGCTTTATGGTATCTTCCCGCCACTGTACGAACAATGGGCAATATAAACAGAAAGAGGATGGTAACAAGCACGTAACAAGCACTTTTTAAAATGTATTTGTAGTTATAATACTTTGGAGGCAATTTTGGGCCTTCGGTTGATAAGGAGGAGGATGTGTTGGGCCACATTAAAATAGGAGATATCGGCGAGTTGAGATACCTCCGCACATGTTGGTCGGAAAAATAAATAACACTGAATGTTGATTGTGACGAGATGTGTATTTACAAACGTAGAATATTTACAAACGTAGTGAGATTATTCCGACGCTGGAACTATAGATATGAGAGCGTCGACTAGTATGGTACCCGTTGCCGAATGAATGCTGGTCGCGACTGGACTGTGTTGGTTTTTTTTTTGGATTTATGGATTCTTTTGTAATCCTATAACTAGCTAGGGCTTATAACAATACCCTTTCATGGACTGTGTTGGCTAGCTGCAGTCCGCTTATATAGCCCGGCTTGGCAAGTACCTCAAACGGTAGGCCGAACCGCGCATCCTTTGGAAACTTCTCGATATTTCGGCGCGGCGCTGTGTATTGCTGTCGCAGTTCCCAGTCCTTTCGAGAAGGTGGTCAAAAATAATAATTCGTATTCCTGATGCCTGGCGCAGTAGGTAGCGAGTGCAGTGCATAGGTACTAGATATGTCGCTATAATACCATCGTGCCCTAGTAAAAAAAGTTTCATTTAACTCACAACACAAATAACACTTTTCAGGGTAGTGTTATTTAAATTTTCTGTTTCATTCTTGCTTAATATATGGATATCATATAATGTATTTCTCATAAAAGATGTAAATTTTAAATAAAAAAACTATTATATTGATTTTAAGCACACACGTATCCTAGATGATAATCTCTAAAGTAGGGGTGCTCAAACTTGAACTGCTGGCGATCTACAGCGATCTGAGAGGCTGCAAGTATGTGTGATGCAGGAATGTCATCCAGGTGGGTAGGGTGTATTGTGGCGCAGGTATAATTATGTATAGGGTTGTTGCATAGTTGCATGGCATGAATCCACATAGAATTAGTAGGAACGACAGAAATTAGTTTCCTGCAATGTGCATTTTTTGTCAATGTAGGTAAAGGTCTGCTCTAAAAAGTCAATGAAAAAACTCATACTTATTAAAAATTGCAAGTTTATTGGTTCTTACAAGACAAACGAGTTCTAGTTTTTAGACAACAATAATATTTAGACAACAATAATATTTCAAAGTGACAGTTGTCAGTTTTGATTTGCTCTCACAAAATTAATAAAAAAAATACAATACAAGCGACAGAAATATTAAAAAAAGTGCACAATTTGCTGCTAGCATCTGTAGTTCTGTGTTTTAAGTGCCAAACAAAACAAAAGCCAAAAGAATTACTCTGGTAATTCACTATAAACTCCAACTAAGCCACCGAAAATTTGAAATACAATAATATATATTAATCATGGTAACTAGAGGTAAAAGTGCGCTGGAACTTGAAGACAAATACATGGAGAAAATTATTCAACACATTGATAAAAAAATGGATAATATGAAAAAAGAAATATTGACAAAAATGGAACTATTCAAGGAAGAAACGCAAAAAAGTATAGAGTTCGTCGGCAAACAATACGATGACCTAATAAAAAAAATCGACCAAACCATAATCCAAAACCAAAAAATTGAAACCGAAATCGAAACATTCAAAAAGGAACAACAAGACCTCAAAAAAACAGTGGAGTACCTTGAGAATAAAATTGATCATCAGGAATACGAGTCTCAGTCGAACAATCTAGAACTGCGCAACTTCCCAGAACATCCTCACGAAAATCTAGTTAGTATATTCCACAACCTATCAACTAACGTGATACAATCGGTAGTGCAACCCGAAGATGTGACTTCTGTAGTGCGGGTGGGAGGTAGGAACCGCTCCGAGGACACCCGAACTAAACCAAGAGATGTTATAATCACCCTCAGCTCAAAACTAATGCGTGATCTATTTCTGGCCAAACTTAAGGAACATATTAAAACCAAAGGCCGAATTACTACATCATCCTTAGGACTACCACATGCTCAGATGGGTCACAGCACACCCATTTATATATCGGACCACCTGACATCAAGAAAAAAATTCCTCCTGGCACAAACAAAACAACAGGCAAAACTAAAAAACTATAAATTCACTTGGTCAAAGGAGGGACACCTATTTGCTCGTAAGTCTGAGGACTCCAAAATCCTTAAAATCTCATATGAATCGGACATTAAAAAAATGTGACTCGAGGTCAACAAAAAAAACCCATTACCTAAACTGCTTACCTATATTAATTTAATAAATTTCATTTATATTTTTTCCACAATCACTTTTGCTCAATACTCAAATCAATTTATAATTATTATTAATCTTATTAAATTTATCAACTTACTTCAAATATTTATCTTGACTTACTCCATAATTCCCTTTTATCTGATTTGTCTAAACTATCCAAATATTCTATTCTATATAACTGTTCCCATGTATTCATTTATTTTCACTACTACAATCTATACGATTATTATATTAAACTCAATTTACTTAAGAACTTTTAATTATTTAATTATTTCAAGTAATCTGATATATGTGATACATTTGATTGTTATAAAGTATGTAATTATTTCAACTAACTTAACTGATTTTATTCCCTGGATATTCCTAATTTTTTTAAATCATAAAATAAAACTATGTTACTTAAATCAATTAACTCACTTAACTTCCCTCAATAATGCTATTCAAAAATTGAATCCAACTATTTTAAATCATTCCATATTATTATCTAACCACTTGATTCCTTCTATCCCATTGATTGTTTTTATTCCTGAACATTTTTTACTTTTCATAAGTTTAATTTTGCAAAATCTCTTAAATGTTGTATATTTATATTTATTAATTTCCTTACATCAACTAGTAATTATTATACAATTAATTTTAATCTTTTTATATGTCCAAATAATAAAACTCTTCTTTCATTCTCTTAACTTTCCTAATCGCCTGAACCGTAATTATAAAACTTGTTTTAACAATTTCCAATTTTTCAACACCTTAAATCGTGCATTCTGTTTTAATTATTTTGATTATCTCAATGTGTCTTATCTTTCAACAAATTTAAATTGTTCTATTTTTATTGTTACTCACATTCTTCCTATTGTCCTACACTCATTATCTCATGTAATTCTCTCAATTTATTCTATATTGTTGATAACCTACTATGACTTTTACAAATATTTATACGATTTTAATACATGTCTCTACATTCCATTAACTATTTTAATTGTCTTAGTTCGTGTCATCCTTACTAAAATCCTTAATCTCATACTTTCTATACATTTAATTATCCGAATGATCGTAGTTCTTTTTAGTGTACTTACTCATACTATATCTAAGATTCTCCTCAGCACGGGAGAAACTAAACAGCTGCAAAAAAACATCTCAAATATTAATTGCTATGGTTTTCCCTTAGCTACATATACCCACTTAACTCACAATATCACTGACAAATTCGAACCCCCACCATACATCGACGCTTATAATGGACCCGACTGACCCTATCGATAATTTACTCAACATCACGGTACAAACGACAAATGATGCAAATGCATATAAAAAAATTATCTCCAAACCTAAAGCACTAAAAATATTTGCCATGAATATTCGCAGCCTCAACAAAAACTTCGACAATTTACTTGTACTCCTAACTGACTTAGGAAATGAATTTGATATAATTGCTCTGTCAGAGTGCTGGATAAATCCAAATTATATCCCGAAAATAATCAACAACTACTCTGTCTACAATACAACGCAGCACAGGTCCCAATCCGACGGGGTCATAGTTTATATAAAATCTCACTTAAACCCTATAGTGTCTGAAATTTCAGTTGACCATGCAAATTGCCTCAAAGTCACAATTGATAACTTAAATATCTTCGCCATATATCGCTCCCCAAAGTCCAATAATGTATCCTCTTTTCTCTACTCACTCGAAAAAATAATCGATGACGCAACTAAGGATCTCATCATAATCGGCGATATCAACATAGACATCCTAAACGAAGCCAGCCCCCATACTACTAAATACCTAAACCTAATGGGTCTGCATGGCCTTATACCATACATCAACATACCTACCCGAGTCACACTCACTACTAAGACATGCATAGATCACATCATGGTTAGAACAAGACGAACCGCTAAATCAATTGTATTTGAATCTACTGTCACAGACCACTACTCAACCATCCTAGAATTACACAACTCAAAATCTCCCCCCCCTAAGTCCAGAAATCCTACTCATAACATTCTAAATATGGATCATCTGATAAAGTCTGTAGAACTAGAAAAATGGGAGTCTACCCTGCTTTCTGAAAATGTCAACACAGCTCTTGAAATGTTTTCGGCATCACTAACTGCCCACATTAATCACGCTTCTTTCCCCTCCAAAATAGCCTCTAACAAAAACAAGAAGCTGAAACCTTGGATTACGAACGGCCTTATCTTCTGCATACGTAAAAGAGACAGAATCCATAAACAAGCACTAAATAACCCGGACCTCCAATTATTACGTTTTTACAAAAGGTATCGTAACATTTGCAATAACCTAATAATAATAACCAAACAAAAATACTATAAAAAAAAAATTGAAGATTCAGGATTTGACAGTAAAGTTATCTGGAACGTAGTCAACGACATCTCAGAAAATAAAAAAACCTCACTTAATATTCAATCACTTGTTATTAACGAGAAAAATATCCTCGTCCACGATGACCCAAAAACCTTAGCCGATCACGCCAACCATTATTTTAGTAACATCGGAAAAAACTTAGCCAACAAAATTCATAATGCCAAAAATAAAACCCAAAATCATCAAGCTTCACGGGTAAGACAACAGAACAATCTACATCCCGCACTTATCCTAGCCCCAACATCCACTAAAGAAATTGTTGACACAATACTCTCTATAAAAACGAATAGTGCTGCAGTTATTGATAAAATTTCACCTTACATATTAAAACACGTAGCTCACTTTATTACCAAACCATTAAAGCATATTGTAAATCTTAGTTTCAAAAGCGGCACCTTCCCTCACCAACTAAAACATGCAACGGTTATCCCAATCTATAAGGGTGGCGACAAAACAAATATCGAAAACTATAGACCTATTTCTTTGCTAAGTGTCTTATCCAAAATCATTGAAAAAATTGTTAAAAGCAGACTTATCTCCCATTTGGAAACCCAGAAGATTCTCTCGCCCAATCAGTTTGGTTTCCAAAAAAAAATTAGTACGGAATCTGCAATCTTAGATTTGACTGAGAATATCACAAACAGCCTGGACGAAGGCGATTCCTGCCTAGCCATATTCCTGGACTTATCCAAAGCATTCGACACGGTTTCCCACCCCATACTTCTAGATAGGCTATCTCAAATAGGCATCCGGGACTCAACTCTCAACTGGTTCTCCTCATACCTAACTGATAGATCACAAACTGTGAAAATTAACAACATAGCTGTAAGTAACCCTTTACCAATCCAATTCGGAGTCCCACAAGGAAGTGTTCTAGGCCCTATTTTGTTCCTCATATACATCAATAAACTCTGTAACCTACCCATAATTGGAAAACTAATATCCTTTGCTGATGACACTGTACTTATAGCTCGACATAAAAACTGGAAAGGAGCATTCGACATAGCTCAACACGACATAGGCCTTGTGAAGAATTGGTTAGATGACAATCTCCTCACCCTCAATGCTGGTAAAACCAAATTCTTAACCTTCAGTCTAACTGCTGCAACCCAACCTACTGATAATCAGAAATTAACAATTCACTCTTGTCCAAGACCATACTCTTCCTGTACTTGCCCAAACTTGGAAAAAGTATCCCATATAAAATACCTGGGGGTCATAATTGATCATCATCTTCGTTGGAATCAGCACTTAGCCACCCTAACTCCCCGAATTCGCAAGCTCTCTTATGTCTTTCGAACACTACGAAATATCCTTACTCCTACAATACTGAAAACAGTTTACTATGCTCTCTGCCAATCCCAATTAGTATATGGCATCATAATTTGGGGCGGCTGTGCTCGTAATTTTATTGATCCTCTACAAAAAGCCCAAAAAACGATAATACGTGCAATCAACAAGCGACCGACAAGATACTCCTCCACTCGACTCTTCTCTGAATACAACGTCTTAAACATACGGCAACTCCATCTAAAATTTACACTAACTCATTTCTTGTTTAAATATACGAAAAAAACCCTCTTACAACACAATTACACCACCAGAACAATAACAAACCGAAACTACAATGTACCTACACTACATACCACGTCAGCTCGAAGACACTTCATGTACCTAGCTCCAAAAATATTTAACCTTCTCCCTGACAACTTAAAAACTGAAACCCAACCCCATAACTTTAAAAAACAATTATCTCTATGGATCGTCACACTTAGGAACTATGATATATAATCTTTTTTTTTACTTAAATTAATTTGTATAACTCTAATATCTATCAATATTATAATTAACCTATTATTATAAATTATTATTATCAAAATATTTAGAAACCTCGATGTATATTATTTGTAATTTAATTTAATTTAATTTGTATAATTTAGTAAATTATAATTCAATTTATCAACCATCATACTATGTAACTTATAAATAAATTATTATTTATCTGTAACCCACATTTCCATAAATTCATTGTCATATTATCTGTAAACTACACTATCATCAATTATTTTATTATCTGTAACTTCGTTAACATAAATTCAATGTTATATTATCTTAAATTTCATCTATCAATTATTATTTTATCTGTAAATTTCATTGTCATAAATTCCTTGTTATATGTATTACCTGTAAACATCATTATCATCAATTACTATATTATATGTAAATTTCATTATCATAAATTCATTGCTGCATTAACTGTAAACCTCATTATCATAATTATTATATAATCAGTAAATGTACTTCATTACCCATATAATCTGCATACTTCACCCGCCATAACACAGGGACATCCCTAGCATGGCGGGCGAAATAACACAATATGTACACTAAAAAAAAAAAAAAAAAAAAAAAAAAAAAAAAAAAAAAAAAAAAAAAAAAAAAAAAAAAAAGTTTCTCAACTTAACTAAAGAATGACTTTGGATGTTGAAGCGTGGCACTGCATTTCCTCAGCATACTTTTCGTAAGATGGCGTAATTACCGAGTGCTAATCGCAAGCACGATGACATATATATTCGTCAGTTAGTCGGTTGCGATATTTTGACTTAATTATCTTTATTTCAGAAAATGCAGTCTCGCCCAAGTAAGTTGACCCAAACATTGCCGTCAACTGAATGGCGATTTGCCTATTGACCAGCAGCTGAGAATAAAAGTTTAAAAATGCTTGCAACTATACAGGGAGGTTCCAATGAGAAAGATCGATTATTACTCGTATCAAATTTTTTACATAAAAAAATTAATATCGATTTATTTCATTCAAAACTTGCTTTAATATATACCTACATTCATGTAAGCAATAAAAATGCTCAAAACGCACCATGATAAATTATTAAATATAGTGTCCTTTTTGTAAGTATTTTTTGATCATAAGTATCTATTTATGATTTTTCAATAATGTCTAAACAAAATAAGTGTGTAAAAAAATTGAAATATTTTAGTTTGAAGACCTTAAATAAATAGAAAAACTATACTAGGTATTTTTGTCACAAAACACGTTCTCGGATTTATTTTTTAATTATTTTAAATAAACTAAAATTTAAATTTTGAAAACTGTGTTGACTAGATTATGTATTGATTTATTTAGTTGTATGGTTATATGATTTGAAATTTGTGTTGTTTAATAGAATGTATCGTTAGAAAATTGAACAAATCTGCCAATGCCCAACGGTATAATCTTAGTATATTAAAAATACACTTAATTTTTCAAAACTTTAAAACTGCACGTACCAGATAAAATACCAATCCTTTAAAATCAAGTTATGTGTTTTTGTAAAAAAGAGTCAATACGTCTAGAATTTGATTTAAAAAGGACTAATTTCCGGTAATACTCTCTTAAGATTCTGATATTTATCTTCAGATATAAAATACCAGAATGTTGTATCTGATGCAATGGCTTTGAGATGTATATCCATTGAGATGTATATCATTTGATATGTATAAAGATATATAATCTGCACTACCTCATTTTCGACAGAAGATGAGTCCGTGTTAAACTGACTTGCTATTTTAGTAGCAGATTCCTCAATGTTTTTACAAAAATACTTTTGAAAAAGGATAACCCATAATAGATGCGATATTTGCCAATTTACTGAAATCATAAAAAGTATTTCGAATTCACCCAACATATTTGATATTTCTCCCTCATAAATATCAAAATTCAACTGAGGAACCCTTACTTTTAAAGACAGAAAAGGTTTCAGAGGCCTAATTGTGCATCAACTAAAACAAAAACTGTGAATAGATATCTATATTTATACATTGGCAAATTTTTCTCTAGATCGACTCAAAAACCAATGAAACGACCGGTCGATCGCGTTCGACTATTTGAGCACCCCCGCTATAAAGGGTATTTCCCGACAAACATATACTAGTTTCTGGTCGGTGTTTGTATAAAATGATATTAAAATTTTATGATTTAGTTTGACAAAATTTTTTTATATAATAGCTTCGTATTTGATACCCATTGTTACGGAAATTCAAAAATATTACTATAAATAATTAACTTCTTAAAACGAAAGACTTCCGATCCATCTAAAGATTGGAAGATACTGTCAGTGTCGCCCTGAGAATTAAAACATTGCTTGAAATAGTTTCCGCAGTATTTAGTAACCAGCTTTGAATAGCCAGGTACTTCGCCACCTTCTTTTCTCCTTCTTATCCCTACTACCGTTAGCCTCACAACATAGCCCAATTGGGGATTCCATAGTATCACTGCCTCTAGACGGTCAGGAGCAGTTTGGACTTCTGAGTGGTATTCACATTAAAAAATATTTAAAATCGCAAATTAAATGCTCATTTTCCAAACCTACTGACTGTTAAAGGCGCACCGTGGATAACAATGATTAGATAAAGTACCATTGGGTATACAAAAGCTTGTAAAAAATACACGAAATCTGGCCCATCACAATATTTATCAAGCACGATTTAAAAAAATGTAAAAAACAGAACGTTCCTTATGAAGGAATCCCAGAAGGGTAATGGATAATGCATAACACAGCGAAAAATTGTGGAATGGTATATTTATATCGTGGTTTATGTCTCGCCCGACAAGTCCCTCTGAGACCCCGCCGCATCGAGCTTTGCGAAAAGCAAGCTTTTTATACTCGGCCGAAAAAAATTTGGGAAAATGAATCAGGATTCTGTTAAAACTTTCATACAAGTTTATTATTCTCTGAAGCAGCCATGATTATGATGTTGGAATGGTGCATTGGTTTGATGATTGGTCGGAGGTCATTATTGTTTAGTAAGAAGGTTGTTTACCAGGGCTATGATACTGAGAGTATCTTCCACTTTCTTGACGGGTTGGAGGTCAACAGTTTTAAGATATTATTATTATTATTTTTACATGAAAACCGCACAAGATTCCCAACTACTCCCATCTGGAGACTATGCCATCCCCTAGTGGGGTATGATGTGAGGCTTAATGTAGGGAAGAGGGGGAGGAGATGTGGAAAAGGAAGGTGGGAAACTACCTGGCTATTCAGATCTGGTCACAATACATTGCTAAAGCCATTCTGAATTGTGGTCTCACACCAGGGCGGTACTGAGAGAATCTTTTACTCTGGAACGTGCCGCAAATATATTATATATTATTTTTATTTAATTAATCGTAAAATAACACAAATTAATCTAATAAAAATTATTTGCGCACGCCGGGTTCGAACCCGCGACCGGATTGGGAGCCTTACCGCCTGCCGGCCGTTATTTATCTTGTAGTAGTGTTTTAGAAATTCCTTATCAACGGATATCGAATACGCAGGTATTGTAGTTACAAAAAACTTGTCAACGACTTAGTTTAAGTTAATTTAGACAATTTTAATTTAACATTAGGTCCACAAAGAAGGCCCTGAGGAAAATAATTTTCCCCAGGGCCTATGTCATCTTTGGGGATGCTGTTTGGAGGGTATTTTTAGGAAATGAAGGAGAGGAAGTTCTGGGAAGGAAAAAGGTATGAGGGTTGGGTAGGAATCTGGGGTTCAGTGTTTCTAGATCATCCGCCGCCAAGACCTAGATACACCTTACCCTATGAACCCGGGCACCCCTGCTAAGACACCAAACGTAGCAAACCACTTGGGGTGGTGGCAGAGGTGTTGGTTATCCAATAAATGGTTCCCGGGGCGGCGCTACCCATTTCCGCCTCCCAAATTGTTTTATATCATTTTATATACACTGTAGGCCATGTTTAAATGAAAAGATAATAAAAATATGTGCAAACAAGTCTGGCGATATCGGTAAAGTTGGTTTGGGATATATATTATAGCGATGCATTTTAGCAACAAATGTGATTCTAGGATTAAGATTTCGAAAAAATGTGTTAATCTTGAGGAACAAAAAAAAACTTCTCTGGAAACACATAAATTATGTATGTCACTGTTTTTCAGAACTTCAACTGATATACTTCTTTACAGAAATATAAACATGTTTAATGCTATTATTCTTGGAACCATTGAGAAGCAGAGAAAGGATGAGTAGTCGTGGATGCCAACCCATTTTCTCGGATGTACCCAAAGTAACAAACAAGTATTAACTAATATGAAATCTAATTATAAGTCCTATTTTCCAGCAATTTAAGTTGTCTCTCCTGGATTAACCCATGTCTTAAAGAACTACTCTAATTCTAAGCCCACCCTTTTCAACTCAATACCTTTCTTTGAATAAGTCAATTCGACTCAGAGACGGGCTTTGTTTAATTTAAATTTCTTACTTTGGTTAATCCAAGAACCTTGTCTGGCATGATATTAAAGTATTCTTAAACCATTTCAAACATCAAATACGTATAACCCGCCACTAACCGGGAATCTCATTTGAAAAGTAACCATTTCACTTTCACCTTATATGTTCGTTGTTGTTCTTGATGAGGTTCCTCATCCACGGGTCGTGATACGATATCGCATGATATGAAGATTTTTATTTTTTAAGAATATGACCAAACCGGACGTTATTGTGTTAACTGAAGCATTCACTTTTTTTTCAGATAGCATAAGCAATAGATTCAAAACTAATGGCTTAATAACAATCCCTATGCTTAGAACGACTACGGCTCAGCATCACTACTTGTATTTAGGTGTGAGATGGTACAATATATTATTGTCCAAAAACAAAATCAGTGTAACCAAAACTTCGAAATATGAACAATTTAAAAAGCAAATTAAATCCCTGAAATTAGATAATGATATATTGTACCCTTAGTTTACCATTACTTAATCTGTCTTATCAATGTTGAAAGTTAAAATATATAGTATATTGGTATTGTAATTCAAAAACATATTTTTTCCTAAATTGTATAGCTATGTTAAATAATGTTTGTATTTATTTTAAGTCTTTGATTACATATTTATTTAGAATATATATATTTTTTTTTGCATGTAAATACTCCTCCCATAAACACGAGCTCCTAGAGCTTAACTTATGGAGTAGTAGAATAATGATGAATAATTTGTATAACTTTACATAATGTTCACTTGTAATGTAAAACTTTTTTTCTTATAAATAAATAAATTAAAAAAAAAAAAAAAATAAACATTACGTTTTTTTTCAAAACCTTTTTTTAACATTATCTACACGCAGGAGGCTCTGAGAAAAATAATTCCCCTCAGAGCGTGTGTCATATTTGGGGATGCTGTGTAGTGGGTCTTTTTAGGAATGGAAAGAGAGGGATTTCTGGGAAGGAAAATGTTTTAAGGGTGGGTAGGAATCTAAGGGGGTCAGTGTGTCCAGGAGTGCTCTCCCACTGCAGCGCAAGGCGATGTTCCGAGAGAGTCCTGCTGGTGACGTCAAAAGTGCTGGTAATCTAACAAATGGTTTCCGAGGCGGCTTTCATGATTTTGCAATTTTGAATGCTTTTATAAAAGGTATTGGGAAGATTTCAATTAGCCAGTTAAAGAAATATGTTTATTTTTATCATGTTTAAAATAAAAAATACCTGGAAAATATTAAGAAAGATTTTTAGAGACCAGGGAGAATAACTTAAGCAAAAAAAATCTCACGGTTTATACCTACAGGTTGCGCTGCGGTCACTGAAGAAATAAACGTTAACTCTGTGCAGAAACGGGAGATCTGTTTGATAGATTCTCCTGTCTTAACAAACGGATTGCAATCTTTAGAGCACAGGTGTCGGGTGGGAATGCTGTCCTTGTTCTACCGGTATTTTAATGGAAGATGCTCCGAGGAACTAGCATCATTGATCCCCTCGGCACCGGTGAATAGTCGGGAAACACGCCAAACGCGCGCCCCACATACGTACACGTTTGACATTTGTCACATGAGAACGGGGCGTTACTACGACTTATTCTTGAGTTCAACAGCTCGGCTGTGGAACGATTTGCCGGCAACTGTGTTTCCTACCTCCTACAACATGTTCACTCCTTCCTCTCCTCAAAAAGACCCTCCACACAGCATCTTCACAGATGACATAGGCCCTGAGGGATATTATTTTCCTTAGGGCCTCCTGTATGGAGTTAATGTAAAAAAAAATCAACATAATATAGAACTGTGTTTGGGGTCGTCTCTGATGTCCCAAGGTACGGTCATTTTTCCTAACTTGGGTGAAATTCATGGTAAAATCTATAAAATTTTTGTTTGCAAACTTTATAATAATATATTTTTTGTTTTTAGTGTGTGGTTTTCTGGTATATCATTTTATTAATGATTACTAAGAATTATATTGCTGCATGCCTTCTAATTATGTATTTATTTATTATTATCTTTATATATACAAAATCTCACGTCACGATTTTTGTTCGAGGTAAACTCCGAAACCACCTTACCGATATTACTATTACTGTATGTTATTTGGTCCAAACTGATCGATCTAAATATCTATTAATGCGAATTAAATGTTTGTTATGGGACAATGCTTTGTAATAATTTGTAACTTCTATAAGTTTCTAGCAGATGGCGTTGTAAGTTGATTTATTGACACATCACTCTGTTATTTAGATTAGGTAACCATCAAGTAGATGGCGTTGTGTTTAGTTAGCCATAGCAACGCGTGGGTCAGCTAGTTATTACATAAAAATCTAATTTTCTGATGATGACCGCAGACCGACAATGGGCACTCTCGCAACTTTATACATAGATTCCCCTCTCATCACGCCATGAAGTAGGTGGATAGTGAACACGTGTTGTTTTGAAAAGTGGATACAGGAAAGTTTAGGAATCTGCGGTGTAGGTAGGCTGCAATGTTAATTTTGTAAATGGAAAATAGGAGTCATCGCCACATTTACATGAAGTTCTCACGTGCTTCGGTAAGTTTGCGTAAAGTTCTTTATTAATTAAACCTCTGCGTCGCGGGGGGTGATATATTACTACATGAAATATTGTTGAGATAAATTCTAGCATTTACTCCGGTATTTTATTTTATTTTTATTTATTTATTTACATTTGATACATTTAAAGCCAAAATAACAGAAATAATATTACATAATAAGAGAATATATTTAAAATGAATACAAGTGTTATTACTTTATTACGTTGATTTAGGTCGATATTAGTTCCTAGCTAGGCAGATTGCCTGTTCTAAGGAACCAAAGTTTGTAAAGTGCCAAATGCAATTTAAATTATTATTATTTTTTTAAATTAATACCTATATACTAAGTTTTTACTAAATGAGCCATTCGTAGGTAACCATGTATAGTTTTAAGTCAGATTATATAATAGTTTTCCAGACTCCTCCCTACCCAAGCCAATCATCCATTTAGTTAATATTGAACATTTTGAACATTTGTAGGATATTTTGCAATTTTTGATATTTAAGTCTGGGGGGATTTTATTGTATAATTTCGGTCCCAGATACGCATACTTCTTTTGATACTTTGCCGTATTGCTCCCTGGGACCAAGAAATCCTTTCTGTTGTGACTTCTTGTATTGTATTTGTGATCAATTTTATTAAAATTTTCAATATTTTATGTACAAGGATAATAATCTTTTTTATGAAGTTTTGACGAACATCAAGAACGTTAAAAGGTACACATGTTCAAGTACCTTCCAAATAATAGTATGATGATTTTTAGTCAAATTTTTAAATCATTTTGTTTTCTTAGGTGAAAACTGAAATTTTCTTCTGGTATATTTATGGAAAGCAATTTTGTATCAAAGTTTTGTAATGTTTGGATGTTACTTATATAAGTTTTACAAGAATGTCCCCCGAGAGGTAATTCCATATCGAACAGCGGATTTATTCAGAGATAAGTTGGTCATAAAACAATAATATATTTCTTAATATCAAACATTCGAATGTTGTCAATCCCTGGTGACTTCAAATTGCTTATTTTGTTCGCAGGCAGCCATCTATTATATTATTATCTATCGGACTGTCCGATGCTCTGTAGGAAACCCGCTTGCAGAGCGCGGATATAAACTGTGCGCCCTAAAGTATAAGTTTAGACTTACGGAATTAAATACTTCGTTTGTGTGAAAGCACTATGAAACAATACATAATTTTTACTTCGATGGCGGCAGCTAGAGATGAATACAGTATCTTTACAGTATAAGTATATAATTTATCGGATGAAAGTAGACTGAATGCTGTAGAAATGAGATCCCTGAGGCATATGTGTGTAAAACTATGTATGATGGTGTGAGGAATGTGGAAATCCGAAAAGAATGCAAGGCCGATATGAGCGTAATAAGTAATAAGTAAGATTAAGAAAGGGACGCTTAGATGGTTTGGAAATGTAGAGCGAATGAATGAAGAAAGGAGTGTCAAGAGAATATATTACGCAAATGTGAATGATAGAAGAAGTCGAGGACGCCCAAGGAAGACATGGCATTGTAGCGTACGCATTGTATAGCCGTTTAATTATTTTACTGCACGGGCAACACCAAAAGGCCCCGCGCCATACGACTGTAAACTTGCCCGTCATTCTGGTTTCACGGCCCGGTCGTCGAGTTGCTTCTCTGCGTACGCGAACCCGCGGTTACCAAATTGGTGACACCCGACTCAAAGAAGTTACAATGGCGCGCAGGCACTCGGCGATCGGGGCGTGAGAACAGGATCCTGAGGAGAATTCCCGGTGAGCATTGTTTTAATATTTTTAACATCCATCAATATCATTTAACATGCTGCGACTTTAGATCGTATTTATAGAGTAAATTTTGTAGTCCGGGACCTCAGTAATTTAAAAAAATACATGCGAGGACCATTACTCCCGCATAAACCGTATTATCACGATAATACGGTCGTAATCACGAATCGATCAAGGATTTGGGGCCAAATAATGTGTGTTTTTCAGCGTATCAGTTCGTGGCCCACGTGCATTGTGATACCGACATGAATGTTTTGTGTACCCATGTGCATTTGTGGTCAATCATGCTGGTTCTGGCAATAATAATCAATAAGTAACATTTGATCTTGAATACAAGAGATTCTAAAGTGGAACTGCTTTAATATATTTTAAACAAACATCGCGATCTTATAATGATCTTATAATCATCACCATTACTTGTCACCATTGCTTCTAAAAAGAATTAAATTGCCGTGTACATCCTATTCCAGTGACAGCGCAGATGATGATTGAATCAACGCAGCTGCGAGACCAGCCCGTGCAGAACAACAATCTTCCCAATCTTCCCGACGCCCGAGTGGTGCAGAAACCCCGGGGCTCCAGCTCCGTCAGCGAGATTACATCATAATCGGTGTTAAGCCTGCAGCAACATCAACCACGTAACGTTAAAACATCAATAATCCTCCAACAGTGTACAACAGTTTCATCCGGCATCTAAAAAACTATTCCAAAAAGTTATTAAATTTTCGTTCTACCTCAAATTAATGTTACAATTTAACAAATGCACTGTATCATTCCTTGTAAAGCAAATACAAATTTATATTCTAACTAGGATGTTAAAAGAAAGAAAGACACCAATTTAAAAATTATCTTTTTCCCCTAAGGATATCCCCTAAGGATATCCAATCAACTTCATCCATCAGTAATAATTAATTTACAATGGACCACAGCAACCAGCAATTAGAATCAAGAACAAATCGCTTCACGCAAGCTGAAAATCAAATTACAAATTAACATATAAAAGATTAAATCAAGAAATACAACATTATTGTCGCAGCATCAGACGTAAACACATAGTACCTACCGAGAACGTCGTTATTATAGTACCCGCCAAGAACGGAAGCAACAGTAATCACCATCATCATTACAAAAGTAACCAAGATACTGCGATCAACTCCACGCGGCAGGCCAGGCAACAAAAATCAATCAACTGGAAATGGCAAACACTACGAAGAATTCGGAACAAAGGCTTACTAACGCTTCAACCGTGCTCGTATATCCGGAACAATACGGGAAACCACAAGGGAGATTTGTAATAATTACGTACAAATTTTCCCGACAAATATATCAACATGCTGAACACGCTAGAACACGCTCCAGCCAGCTTCTATACGCTCGGACCTCGGACACGCTTCTACACGCTTCAACATATATCAACATGCTGAACACGCTAGAAAACGATTCTACACGCTTCAACATATATCAACATGCTGAACACGCTAGAAAACGATTCTACACGCTTCAACATATATCAACATGCTGAACATGCTATAAAACGATTCTACACGCTTCAACATATATCAACATGCTGAACACGCTAGAAAATGCTTCTACACGCTTCAACATACTCGAGAACGATTCTACACGCTTCAACATATATCAACATGCTGAACACGCTAGAAAATGCTTCAACGCACTTCAAGTTCCCGACGTCTACAAACATAGTCAGACGAAATCAAACCCGTCCCGGCAAGTCACAATAAAAAAGGCCTACCCAATTCCACACTTGTGTTCCTACGCACAGATGGGTGAAAGAACACTCCAACCCCGTACGAACGACGTCTAAAGAAAAAAAATAATGACTTGGCAATACGTAAAAAGGCATAGTAACTAGAATAAAAATTAAATATATATATACATACTTAAATATCAAATACCATACTGGTCAAAACAAAAAATCAATAAATTTTACATTGGTGACTTCCTTAAGTTTCATTTTTTGTAAAAATTTTATCTGATAAATCTATAATTAAAAAATGTTCATCTCAATAACTCAAAAAATATATCTAAAAAAAAAAATTGCTGTCCATAGAACTATAACTCTCTGAACCTTTGAAACAGCTTACTCAACATTAATTACCACATACCTACTTAGGTATATAGTAAATGCATTTCGGCCACTGCCGATAATAATACCATTGTATTCTATATATTATTATTGATTGCTACAACGCGTGCGATGGTAAACCAAAATACAAAAGAGTTCACTTTAATGATTAGTAGGTTTTACAATAACAGAACCAAACATAATATATCATGCTTTAAAATAGCACATAATATCGTTTATATCTTACTATAATGCAACATGTACTTAAGATAACTTTTAAATATAACTAGATAATAATGTATTTAATATTGATCATGTTAACAATATAACGCACATTAATATATCCATACATGAATAACTTATCCAAGTTTCAAACCATTCCGCTAGACGCGTTGAATTTCACATGTATTTTTAGTAACTTTTAACTAACTTTCATTACGTTTTATGTACTTTTATAATATTATAGAATTTAACCATGTTCAGTCGAATTTTTGTTGACATCCACATATCCGAATGAACATGTTTTTGAGATTTTAACATTTAAATCATACAATAATTTTTATACCATTTCTTTTAATGAAATGTAATTGTTTATAACAATATGATTATTTTTATCCAAATCCTATCAAGCGAACATGTCCCTCGCCTGATAGAATGTGTTGATAAAATATTTTTTATCTATAAATTTCTCCTTAAGTGTTTACAAAGGTATTAGCAAATTTTATAAAAACCAAGATTAAAAATTATATAAACTACACTTAAATTATGTAAACAATTGATGAGATATTATTACTCTAAAAAATGATAGATTAAGGATTTCTTATCTCATGTATATAAAAAACTAATATTTTGTACATTTTATAATATCTACTACTTTCCTAATCTGAAATATTTGATTAGTTTAAGATCAAACATTCTAAACCTGTATAGTATAATAAATATTTTTAGCCATGTACTTTATCATATTTCAGTAATAGAGTATTTACTTTATATGAATAATAAGCTATAGTTATTCTAACACTGTTACATTATCGGAACATAATATGTCTTATATTGACCACACACTCAATATAACACATATTTATTACATATTTCCATTCCTAAATGAAAAATTTTAGAACATTACGCACTTTGCGATGAAAAAGTAACATGTACTTCTAACCACTCCGCTGTACGCGTCGAAGTTAAAAACTATACTCTAAAATTTTATATAACTCTTAAATACAAATATTACATGTACCTAATTTTAAAATTTACTGTGTTTTCCATTATGTTAAAAATGTTTCGTTTTTTAAAAATTTTCAAACGCGTGCAACCAGATGTTCCTTGATGTCCACATCTGATTGAACGGGTTGAATTTTTTTTTATCGTTTTGCAAACTGGGGTGGAGGTATGTAGCGTACGCATTGTATAGCCGTTTAATTATTTTACTGCACGGGCAACACCAAAAGGCCCCGCGCCATACGACTGTAAACTTGCCCGTCATTCTGGTTTCACGGCCCGGTTGTCGAGTTGCTTCTCTGCGTACGCTCTGTTAAATCCTTCTGATATTAAAATAACGTGTGTCGGTTTCAATAAATGAGAATTAAACATTCACCATAGTATTCATTTAAATACCGACCATCCTTTGGTAACATCAACGTGTTTGGAGTCCACGTGTGGATCCACCAATGGAACCACCGATATAGATACAACATCATCACACATACCAAAGCATAATCAAGTGAATCAGAAACTTGACTCGGGCCATGTCAAGAGTCAGAATAGTAGAAGAGCATGTATGATAAGATGTATGATAAGATGTATGAATGAGAATGAGGCAAGGAGTGTATGCCAATACCGAGGTTTTTGGCGGTCCGTCCTCTCTGCCTACCCCTGCGGGGAAACGGCGTGATGGTTAGTTAGTTAGTATATAATTTAGTATGTTGTTTGTGTATTTGTAACGATGAAGATGTGGATGATGAGAGGAAGATTGAGAAGTATCTGACTATTCAGATCTGGTCACTAAACATGGTTAAAGCCATTTTCAGAAACTATCGCTGATGAACAAGTACCACTCTTTGTCTCTTCACTGTAATGTGAGCGATTGAACGATTACGCTAGGTGTAACAAGACTTGTTGCATTATTTTCAAGCGCTCCTCACTTGCATTTCGCCCAAACCTATTTTACCACATTGAAGCAATATTTATAATTATAAGTAAAAAAAATGGTATTGTATCCATTCTTAAATACAAATAACTGACGCCACGAAAGCTTTGCAGCCTCCTATAGAGAGATTTTCTTTCGCCTTACCTGCAGATGACAGTTACCCAATTCCAGGTAGACCCTTCCTACTTACCTGTGCCTGTGAACAACATTTAATATCCGCCAGCCACCGGGGGAGAAGAAGCGGGAGAAATGTGGATTTCGGCGGAGTGTGCAAATTACGATATCTGGGAACGTACGAAATACCAACATGATATTTCACAATTCCTTCCGGAAGAGAAACTGCTTCCTTCGTACTTCCGGCTCTTTGCAGAGTTTTGATTTATTAATATAAACCATATTTCTTGACCAGTGGAGAGTGTTCGTCGATGAAAAGTGTTTTCTATTTCAAAATAAAGCTGTAGATTTTGAGTGTTGCAATTTGCCATGGAAGTGGAATATTGAAAAATATATTCATACTGCATTTTTGTATTCTGTCAGTTAAGAAAGCATAATAAATATAATGACATATATGGTTAGAAACAAATTCAATGATTTTTTGCAAACTATAAATAGGTACCTATAGGTTTAACAACATTTTTCTCAGTGGATACAGAATAATTTGTTAGTATACGTACGAAATTTGTTCTAATAATTTACACTTACATTTTCCCGCCAATAAACATTGAAACCTGTTAATTTGTGCGTAAGAACTTCAGTCCCGTTTTTAACCGTTTTACGAATAAAATGATCGTATTTTAGAATAACATTTTTCGCCGTGTAGTACCTACGCTATATGTTTACTAGCATCGATAGATAGTATTGGAAAACTATACATAATAATTGTAAAAAATAATTTTCCAGTTTTTATTTTATAATAATGACCGTCTCAGGGCAGGAATTTTTTTTTTCTTTTCTCAATTTTACTATTTGAACCTAGTAAAATAATTTCTAGTTTTTAAAATTTTATTTAAGTAATTTTATTTTGGTTATTTCGTTATTTGTACATTAAAATTACCAATTTATTATAACTTTCGTATTATTACATTTCCTCTTGTTTAATGTGGTTCATACATTATATTTTGATTGGTTTTATACATGATATATTTTAACATTAACGGTACTGTCAGACTACCCCACAAAACAGCAAGTGTTTTTGGGCTTGGCCTATTTTAGCATATCGATCGCCACACATCGTCCTTAAGGTGATTTCTCACAAAAAACGACGCTCTACAAATTATCCAATTATTCTTATTGCTATTATTAGAGCATGGTCTACATAAGCATAAAGAGCTTACTTCATAAAAAGGACGAGCATCAAATGCAAGTCCACATGTTTCTTTTGAATCCATCTACCAAGGGTATAGACGTGTCAACTTTGTGACAGCTAGATTCGTGCCCCTAGTGGTTGTGTTCACCCGGTAATATATGTTGTTTTGAGATACCTACTGACTGCATCATTAAATCGAAAGTTAGTTGATGGTCTTGGTGGCTTTAGTGGTTTTGTGCAACTCGCGTGAAAAGATATAAGTAATTCGATTGTCATTCAATTTCAACTTCAATTAAATTTATTTACTTTTTCAAAAAAATTACAAAATTTTACATTTTAATGTTTTTTTAAAATAAGTTCGTAAGCATATTACATTAAACGTAAGTAGTAGGTATACAGACTATATATACTATCATTATTAGGGCTTGCTTTTAAATGCAGCTTCACTAACTCGATTAAATATGACGATTTCCGAATTAATTCTGTTCAGCAAGGTTGCACTCCCGACCGGCAGGGCCATTGACATGTTAGTCCTGCAGGCTGGAAGATAAAAGAGTCTATGATGTCGTTTGCGAAGATAACCATTGGGAACACAGAAATAAATGCTCTCCACGATGGCCGAGTTTTCAAAAAATCCGCCAATCAATCTGAAGAAATGCGTATTGTCGAATTAGGTATTAATGACAAAGAAAAAAAGCAAATTTCATAATAATACAGTTTCTGTGTTGACTGTTTTGAAACTAAGTTATGAACGTTTCTGTTATTAGGTATGTTGTATTACTTAAAACCTCATAATTCTATATTTGACTATCTTAGATAAACATAATAAAAACCTAACTAAAAATTAGAACTTCAAAAAATGTTCGTCAAAAGCTATTTTATTGAGGTACGACAACAAAGTATAGCTATCCATGGTTAAATTATTTAAAAAATATTGTCAAATTAAGTCTACATAAAAAAAACTTTTTTTACAATGTTAGTATAA